>OU015531.1:44861750-46358417 GCA_907165065.1 Caprimulgus europaeus | reverse complement strand
CACACAGGTCAAACCACTTGAAATATCCAAATAAAACCATGAAAAGCCATGTTCAAGAAAAGCCATGAAAAGCACAAATCTGTCTGAAAAATACCAGCAGCATCTTAACACGAGTGATACGTCCTGCTATCACAAGCATAAAAATATTGGTCTTGATAGTTTAGATAGTAAAGAACATGAGTTATTACTTTTCATCTTTAGATACCTCCTCAATAGAACTCCTAAATATGCTATTGCTATGTGCTGGGTATAGGCTGTACTTAGTTGTTCTCACTCCTAATTTCCTAACTTTGCACCTGGCTTCATCATTATTCTCTTGAAAGATTGTGACTTGATATTTAGGCAAACACTTTTCATTTTCTCTCTGTTTCTCCTTCTGAGCTGCTTTTTCATAAAGTGCCACTTTCCAGTATATTTTCCTACACAGGACTGTGCCAATAACATTTTTCCAATGCCTATAAATAAATTAAGCATACTGTGGCTTGAAAGAGAAATTGTTATCAGCTGGTGTTCCACTACCTACAAAACATTTTATCTTCTTTCAGTTTCTATCACTTTCTATCACTCTCCCGTGACTTTGTATAGGAAGTTGTATTCCCTGTTAGTGTCATGTGGTGCAGTTGTGTGTAGCATGCTTGATGTATAGAACTATTGCAAACACCTAGTGTGGATAGCTCAGCTTTTGAAATTGCATTGAAGATGAATTTCTTGACAGATGGAGCTGTTGATATGATTTGGAAATAGGCCTGTTTGTATCAGTCAGTCAGGCACTTCATTTTTCAAAATGGAAATAAAAAAAAATAAGTGAAGGTTTGAGATGGAAGAGGAGAGAGGCCACTCATCTAGTGGGAGCAGAGAGCTTGAGCCTGAGGAGGAATGCAGTCGATAGCTATAGATGATGGTTTTATAACAATAGAACAAATAGATTCCTTTTCAAAGGCTGCACTCCTAAACAGAACATAGTTGCTTAACTTCATCTCATCTTCACAGTTATCCAAAAGCCAGGTGTCTAGCTTGAGGTAGTTGTCCATTTTGTCTTCATAGCAGACACTGAAATAAGTGTTTCAGATTAGGCAATGTACTGGAAGCCACTTTGAGGTCTAGCTAAGACTAAGTAACTTTTAGAAGGCTAAAGTTAGATGGAATCAGACATTACATGGACCCTGTCCAGAAAAAAAAGATGCATACAGGGACCTGTTCTAGACAGTGTGATCTCAAATTCCCCAGAGAAGAAGAGGTCAAAAGCACAGTGGTTGTTGAATCTGTGAGGATGCTGCCTAGATTTTGAAGCTTGAGTTGAGTGAATTTTATGATTTAAATTACCTCTGTGTTTTGTGGAGGGGATAGTGCAGTCCAGGAGAGAAGCTGTGCACGTTGTTGTTGTAGTTCATTACATGACCACCCTGTTTTGTGGGAGGGATGTTGCAGTCCAGAGCAGTCAATGGATTAGCATAATGATACCAACTATGTTGTGCATAATTCTGGATCAGAATGCTCAATTATTTTCAGCTTCCTGTGTTCCACTTTCTTCTGACTTCCCTCCTGTGTCTCTTCCCTATGAATCTCCCCAAAAATTATTTGCCCAGTTGCACAGCAATGTTTTCCCCTCCTAAAATATGTTATCACAGGGGCGTTACCACCATCACTGATGGGCTCAACCCTGGCCAGTGGTGGGTCCATCTTGGGGCCAACTGGCATTGGCTGTGTTGGACATGGGGGAAGCTTCTGGCAGCTCCTCACAGAAGCCACCCCTGTAGCCCCCTTGCTACTTGCCAGTGGGAGAAAAAAGTGTGTTGGGGTGAAGGCTGCAGGAGCTGGAAATTTATGATAGTGTCACTTTTACTGTTTTCCTTTGAGTTGGGAGGAGATGAGGAAGAAAGAGAGAGCTGAGAGAAGTGAAAATGAAGTATGCAGTAGATGGTGTTTAACGCTTTGAAGAAGAATCAGATAGTTTAATTACAGATTTTCTGTGTGACAGTCCTTTGGCATAGCTGATTTTTACCTGTCCATTAGTATGCTGTCTGGTTTTTCAGTCTAGCAAAGAGGAAAGAGTCTTCTGCTTGCTTTTCCAAAAGAACTGGAATTCTGTGATCTCTGTGCAACTTTTAAATTAAAAATTATTGTTTTGAATTAAAATACTGAATCTAGAATCTCCAGACCTTAAGATAATAAAGTTTTTCTCTCACTTTTAGTTAGTATTCAGTGAAAGAAGGGATGGGATTTCAGGAGGTTGCTGGAGCCAGGTAGTACAAGATGGAAATACTGTTTTCTGTGGGGTGGAGAGGCCAAGAAGAGCAGATTTAAAGGTGTGTCTGGAGCGAAGGTTTTTCATATGAGAACATTTTTATTACTTCTTGGGATGTCTATGTTAATTTCTGTTTTGGTGTCTCCATCTATGTGTTTGTCCAGTACAATGGCACAATGAGATGTTTCAAAAGGAAATTATTAAAAATTAGAGTCTGAAATATTCACAAGCATGCTTTTTTTAAGGCACTGAATAATTATAAGAGACCGTTCTTATATGTAAGCAATTTTCTCAATGATAAGAACTCTTTGAGAAATTAATTTTCAGCATGCTGACTAAATAAAAAAGTTCATTAAAATCTTTGTATGGTCTGTAGTGGGAAGCTAATAGCAATGTTTTGTCTTGTTTTTCAATTATGGTACATGTGAATTAACTAGCATTTTAATAAAAATTAGTAGTAGTATTTATTTTCCATTGAGTGGTGTGAATTTATGTGCCTGAAACATAAAGAGCCTAGAGTGTGGATATGTGTGGTGAATGGATTTTATTTTAATGAATTCTAATATAATTGCCCTGTCTTGGCAATTAAAGCTGGGCATTAAATCTTAATTCATTAATTCCTTTGCATCCTTTTTTTCTTTGGGGAGAGTGGAGGAAGTACTAAGAATTCCTTTAAGCTTATAAAGCTGGAAGACGTGTATGACAAATAGATTTAAAACGGATTACTAAGAGGTAGAACACAAAGGCAGAATTACATCAGTGTCAAATTCTGCCCTCAGTTATGTGCAGGCTCCTTGGTGAAGTTATAGTGATTTAAATTTAGCTTAAATTTGCGTTTCTTGAATGGAAAATGCAAGCTCGTTGGGTATTTCTCATTTTCAATCATTTTGATATAAACTTGGCCACTGGGCATTTGTACCATGTGCATTTTCCTATCCATATAGACATCATATATTATGAGAATATTTGAGCAAATTTGGGCCAAATTAGATGCTTCTTTTTAAATTTAGGTTAATTACTTATCTTGGCTTGTGGATTTACCCCATATCTCCTCTGGCAGGTAAAAGTACAAATGTGCAAAAGCAGTGTTGATAATGTTGGCAGAAATATCTAAAACCTTTGAGGGATTAGGAAACCATTTTCTCATTTCTTATTCTCCCTTAACACAATAGTCATGACAGTGCCTCAGATCTCTTCATGGCTCCTGCTGGAGATGTGCTTCTGAGTAGTGAACAGTACTCTGGTGGCTTTGTCTCTCTCCTTTGTCTATGGGCATATTTATTTTAGCAGAATTGGGCTAATCTGGGGATAAGAAGATGGTATCTGAGGTACCTGACCTCATTCTTCAAATGTTTATGAGTTAGAAGGCCATGGGTTTGAGAGAAGTTTCAAAATGAATAAAGCCCATGAAGCAGAACAATTGTGCATGTTCCTGTTTTGTAGTTTTGCTGTTCAGTGCTGTTTTCTAGGGGATGACTTCATAGCAGAGACAGAAAAAAATATCAGCATTAAAAAATGAGCATATGACCAGATCTCTGACTTCCACAGTTTCCTCACAAACATGCTGTACAGAAAGAATCTGCAGATCCAGAGGTAGTGATGAGCTCAGCATGATCCCAAAGTTTGACAGTCTTAGTTCTGTTCTTCTAAATGCTGTCTGATGCTGTTATGTGCTGCGTCTTTCTACTGAAGCAATTTCACACCTCATCTGCTGGAGATGAAAATGACAGGGAGCAAACTATAAATCCAGCAAAATCTTAGTTTAGTAGATATATCATCCTATCAAAATCTTTTCATATAAATAATTAGTTCATCACTTCCTTAAGCCACTGAACTTCCAAAGCTTTACAAATGACATGGGGTGACGTTATCTCAAGAGACTCTTAAGGAGTTAACTAATCCACCCTTTTCCCCAAGTCAGCATCAGCCCTATCTGCATCATTCCTGACACTTACTCACCATGTTCTTAAAGACCTTCAGTGCAGGACACTCCACAGTCTCCCTAGCAATTTATTGCAGAATCCCAGAATTGCCTAGATCAGAAAAGACCTTTAACATCAGCAAGTCCAAACATTAACCTGATGCTGCCAAGTCCCTGACTAAACTGCGTCCCTAAGCACTTTGTCTACATGACTCTTAAATACTTCCAGGACCATTCTGGTACTCTCCTCTGGTACTCTTAACCATTAGAAATTTGTAACCTGGACTTCTCTTTTTGCAATTCAAGCTTTTGAATTAAAAACATTAGTCTTATGTGCAATTGTCGTGACAAACAGTTGAGTGCCACCATCAATCTAGTGGTTTTTTCCTTATATGAAGGCTTGTTGTTATGTTTCCCTTCAGTGTCATCTTAACCAGAAGTCTATTAATTCTTCCTCTTCCTTTACTAACCTTATTAACCTCTCTCAAACTGACCAAAATGGGACATTTCAATCTCATGACAGCAGATACCAAGAAACCAAGTGTTTAGGAACTAAAAGGTCATCTTCTGTGGATGATGGTGCACCTATGTACACACCTGTATGTTTCTATGTATGTGTGGAACAATATATAAGTGTGTGGGCACAGAATTGAACGTACTTGGTGCTGGTTTTGCAGATGGGCAGGATCAGAGGAGCAAGAATGATATGCAGTAGGATTTGAAACGGCACTTTTACATTCTCTTCTTTCCAGTTAAGCTGAATAGTTTGAAAGAGGTTCTTGTCACTTTCTCCCAAGATATGAAAGTGGTTGTGCATTTCTTTCCTGCACTTTGGGTTTTTTCTAGGATTGTCTCGTCCATAAATAATGCAACCCAGTGTTTATATTCCTTATGCTCTTTGCCAGAATCTCCAGTTTTCAGTTGGAAGGAAATGGTGTTTTCACATTGTTTGAAATAATTTCACCCTTGTTGCTTTCATCTAGTTAAATAATCATTTAATCCATGCTCAGAACCAGCAGATCTTTTATTTTTTAAATGTTTTTACTAGTGAATGCCTGTATTATGTTATGGCAGTGCAGATAAGGTAAGACTGATCAGTTTAGCACATGACAGTTATTACTGGACCATTAATTCTGGCTACATAGATGATTAGAAATACAGATTTTTACACCTAAGGCCAGTGATATTTTTTTTTAATAATATGGATTTAGAAGATATTTGTGCAAGCAGAAAATTGAATCAGCATTACTATCAGTGTATTAAATTATGGTATTTTATTAGAGAAGAATTCCTTCAGAATATAACAGCAGATAAAAAAAAAAAAAAAGGCATGAGGATTACCAGAAAGGATATAGCATCTTTAAATTACATTTTGAACTTTAAAGTATTGTGCATGCCAAAGATCGTTCCTTTTGCCTGCAGGATATCACTCCTATATGATTTATGTGTGTTCAAGTGTGCACACTTCTCCCTGAATCATGAGATGCTAGTGATGATTTAGCTTATGTGCTTTGATTTGTGCAGTTGGAGACAGCATGGCCTCCTGAATCAAATTAAAGAAAAGAAGTCCAAAATTCTTTGCTATATGTAGGCTTGACTTTTTTTGTATTACAAAAAAGTGAATCATTGATATGACAAAGAATAACTCTGTTACTTAAGCCTGACTCTGAGCAGCAATACTTATTGATTGAAATTTCTGTGCTGAGCCACTCTTGGCTGAAAAGTCCAGCTCAGCTACTGACTGGCAGTTGGAACACTTCAGCAGAAGACAGGCTGCGTGGGTGATGCCACACTTGTCTGTACATCCCCTCTCTTCCATAGAATTTCCTTCATGGTTTGCACAAATGTACAATTGTACAGCAATTACACATTCTTGGCACCAAAAGTTGTCTATAAACTAGATGTCATAAAGCAAGCACACCTTCCATTTTCCTGGCATAAAGGCATAAATGCACAATGTTTGATGTGAAAACCAGTAAAGTTGGGTCAATGGTGGTTTTGAGGGAGGCCTTCCACATGCAAGAGAAAGCAAATGAGTGGATACATTGTTCTGGATACAGCGAGAGGCTGCTTGAGAATGTCCTCACTCCAGTAACAGTAACCTCTTCCCACGTAGTCCACCAAAACTTTCTTAAGCACATTAATTTTTATAATTGAGTCTGGGTTTTGGCTTCATTTTTTCAGAATTTTGGTTGCATCTTCTGATGTCTGGTCTTCTGGCATCTGTGAACTTTGCTGTCTGCCTTTTATACCTTTTCTTTCATTCTGCTCCTTTTTGCTTTCTCCATCCTTACTATTTTTGCCTGGTTTTCTTACTGCTTCAGTGTGGAAGTGCTTATATGTTCCACATCAGCAGGGCTGATTGCTACCATTAATGGTTTGCCAGTATCTTTTTGTAGGAGAAGGTAAGTGATCAGACAGACCAGATTAGTCTCCATGTTGTGGGCATGACAGTTGGTGTCATCAGAGAAAAAGAGAAAGATAAGACTATGGAGCATCAAGATGTTTCCATGACTGTAGGGCAGCTGAGAATCACGAATAAAAGGCTTGCTGTCAAACATTGCATGTCTATATGGAGTCAGAAAATAGTAATATTAAGAATACTAAGTTGTTTTTTTGTTTGTTTGTTTGTTTTTAAAGAGAGATAAAAGATTGACCTTTTACTCCTAGAAGTCAGAACTGCACATTCCAGAGCTGAAAAATAGGGTTGGTCCTGCAGGAGTTAAGAAAACAAAGTGAGTTTGTTTAAATATGATCTCACACAGTTATGCTCAACTAGGTAACTAGAAAAAGCAATTAAGGGTAAACCATCAGCGAGGAGACCTGCCAGAATGAAAATGAAACTGGAGATTACTGCTGTTTACCTTCAGCTTCTCTGAACTGAAATTACTTTTTGTTGCTTCTGTATTCAAACAGAAAGACAAGAGCAGTTTAATCTATTTTATGTATTTGCAGAACCTCCTGATGGGAATGATCATTTTTTTCCGATCTGCCTTATTTGATCATACAGAAATAGAAAAGGGGCCAAAAGAATATGCTACTTTAATATGTTCCTTCAGTTGCAAAACATATTGCTTACAGTTTCTCTTGAAGTTTTCCTCCTTCTTCTACATCATGATTGTCACCCCAAACATCATCTAAAATGAAGAATGTGTATCCTTATTAGGTTGTCACTAGATTTGATAGTGAGCCATTTTCTGTAGATGGATATAGTGACAGTGGTCATATTCTCATTAATTTGGCATATAGTGAGGTGTTGTACTTACTTTAATGTACGGCTTTAATGGGATTATAATCAATTTCAACAAAAACAGAAAATTAAAGAAGTAAGAAATTGCTAGAAATAATTGAGTAGTTTTTTGTAGCTAAAGTCAATCACAGAGAAATTATTTTTAATATAACTATCATACACTGATTGCATGTGAACACACATAAATATCCCTCATGCATTCCCCAGAGCCTCTGTGTCTCACATTTAGAGTTAAAATATCTGAAAATGACCAGGAAAAGAAGGATGAGGATGTGTCATATTTCCATATTCAACTGTATTGAATCTTATTCCTCAAGGATAATCAGCACATTCCTCATTGTGCTTCTATATGGAAAATTTGTAACCCAGTTGGTCTCTTAATGAATTTCTGGGAGCCTGAATTCTTATTTATTTCCAATCATAAAAACTTCTACCATACGAAACCAGCCCACCAGGAACAAAGCCTTTACCTTGTCTCCCTGCCTTTCATATTCTTCCCAGTGAGTTGGGGGATAATCTTTCCCACTGCTTCCCCAAAGAGTTGAGTAGCAGAACCTCTGATCCTCTAGGGCCAGAAAGGTAGCAAGGAATGCTGTCATCTCTTCTTCCCATCCTTCTGCTGGGTCTAACCCCAGCAGAGGTGTCAAAGAGGTCATATAGCCCTAACAATTGTTTGCCCAGGCTAATCATAAACTTCTGAAGAAGATAGTCTGATTCCTCATAAAGATTCTCCCAATATTTCACCAAAACCCCTGTGCTGTAATTTGTCTGTTGTTCCTTGTTCTGTCCTCACAGATCGGGAGAACAATCTTCAAGGATAACTGCTTGCTTTATGACAAGCATTTGCTCATTTCAAGACATATCATAGCTCCCTTGTTGAGTCTTTCCTTTCTTGACTACTTCAATCTATTTCCTTTTTTTCATTTTCTTACAAGTCATATTCAAAATTTTATCAATTTTACTGTTCCCCCCTGAACTCTTATTCTCGCCTTATCCTCTTATCCTGTATATCTTGTTTATACTTTTACAGAACCACATTCCAACTGAGGGCATCAACGATGCTTAATAGAGCAGAATAATTATCTCCCATGTTTTAGTTAAGACTTTCCTGCTAATACACTCCAGGAAAAAGAGTTTACTTTTTTGCAACAGCTTGACAGTTTTGATTCCTATTCAGCCTGGAGTCCATTGACACTCTGGGATTGTGTTTTGTATTATTTCTACCTAGTCAATCCCCATTTTGTTTTTATTCCTTTGATTTCTGCTTTGTAATGATGCTGCTTTGTATTTGTGTGTGCTGACTGTTGCCTTATTCTTTCTCCCATTTCCCAAGATCATTTTTCACTGTAACCTCCAGAGCATGACAGCTCCTTTCTTCAGTTCTGTGGTTTATAAGCCTGCTTATAAACTTATTCCACTATCCAAACTGTTTCTTAATCTCAAAATACCTCCTCATTTAACTGAATCATGCCAATTAGTAAAAAATCCCTTGTGAAGACAGACTAAAGTAAGAAATGAAATAAAACTCCTCAGATCCCCGTGTTCATTTTAGCGCATTTTATGCTGGCTGGGTGGTTTTGCTTGTTGGTGTTTGGGAGGTGGAGAGGGATGTTGTTTGTTTAGCAGTTACTCTGAGTTATCCTGGTATTATTTACGTTCTCTGAGGATTGAGCCTCTGGAGGCTCTGAGCCTGCCCAGCAGCCCATAAGAAATGAACAGATGTACCAGCTTCACGGATCCATGGGAACAGGATGCTGATCCAGGGTAACGTTTGTTCTTGTTTGGCAAGGTGATTATCAAACCAGTTAAAACCCAGGAGCCTGGTTCTCACTGATGGGAACTGAGCATCTTTCCTGCTGATAGTGCCTGAACCTAAATCAAAGCCATTAGGAGTAAAGTACTAGTTCCTAAGTACTGGCAAAGTGACAACAAGCAGTCAAGGTGGTTTTGTCATTTTGGTTTTATTTATTTATTGATTTATTTTTCCTAATCAGAAACTGGGATGTTGAAAACTTTTAGCAGAAGAAGAGAGATATTTCATGTAAGGAAAAATGACTGTTTGAGGCTGATAGCTGCAACAGGCCAAGAACAAGGAATACAAATCCAATATCTTGGTCTGTCTGTCCTTTGTGTACTGCCTCTGTGTCCGTGCAGCCTGCAGGAGAACTGCTGTGGTTGGAGCTATGGGAAATAGAATCACAGAATGCTGTGAGTTGGAAGGGACATTGAGCCCAACTCCTGTCCCTGCACAGGACAATCCCAACATTCAGACCATGTGTCTGAGGGCACATGTTGGCCAAATGCTGCTGGAATCTTGTCAGGCTTGGTGCCATGAGCACCTCCCTGGGGAGCCTGTTCCAGTGCTCCACCACCCTCTGCCTCAAGAACCTTTTCCTCATGGCCAACCTTAACCTCCCCTGGCACACCACCCTGCCATTTCCCCTGGTCCTATCATTGGTCACCAGAGAGAAGAGATCAACACCTGCCCCTCCTCTTCCCCTTGTGAGGAAGTTCTAGACCATGATGAGATCTCCTCTCAGTCTCATTTTCTCCAGGCTGAACAAACCAAGCAACTTCAGCCTCTCCTCATACAGCTTCCCCTCTAAGCCCTTCAATTTAGTGGTCCTCCTTTGGGCATTCTTGGTACTAGCCTGTGGTTTTGCTGTGGTAGGCAGTTGCACCACTGGATCCTGTTGTTTCTGTGCCAGCAGAGACCAGAATATTCCTTATGGCAAATCCTTCCAGCTTTAGATCTTCTCCGTGTCAGCAGACTTCCAAATCAGGATAGCATGATAAATAAAATCAAATGCAAATATCCTGAAGTGAATTATATTTACAGTAATGTTTGATGCTTTTCTTTGTATTTCCCAGTTTTCTTGTTGCTAGTTCAGTGCATGGGGAAAAAAAATCAATGCTCCTCACAGAGGTGTCTTATGGTATGGTCTCTGCTGTGAAGTCTGAGTGTCAGTTATGTGAAATGCACTTTGATACCAATGCAGTGTCACTTTAGCCTTTAACGATAGCGAGGCATAGCTGGTGTGTGTGGTAAACAGTTTAATTTGGTCAATAGTTTAATTTGATCCACAACTTCATGACATTTTAAATTATGCGCTGGCATTTCTGCTGGGCTGCCTGCCATCATTTTTGCCTTGACATGGCAAATAAAGACTTACTAACTCAAGAAGGAATTAGCATAAAACATGTCCATCAATCTCCATAAAGAAGCATTATGTAGTAGAATTTTATTAACTCTGAAGGCGCTATAATTGAACAGAAATGTGTGCAGCAACTGATACGGTTGTCTTGAGGAATCCTCAGCATTGCCAGTTTTCATTCTTTTTGCATTTTTTTTTTTTTTATCATTCCTCAGCCTGTGGACAATATTAAATATTTTATTTTGAGAAGCTTTGCAGAATAACTTGTGTTTCTTACCCATCAAAAGCGACTGACTGACCTGAAATCAGATAAAGTACACATAGGAAAGTACATTCTATCACCTCTGTGCTGCAAAGTCACTTCTAGTTCAGCTGACTGTTATTAGCCCTATCTAGCAAAACATTTCACAGCATCCTATATTGATGGTGGAAGATAAATGTTACAGTAGATGCACTTTAAAAGTTCATTCCAATTTTATAAGCATTACTAGTAGCTGAAATATCCAACATTTTAGGCATGAAGAGTATCACTGGATTTGATATTACCTCTGCAAAAAGATTCTGAGAATTTGTTATAAATTGGCCTGGCTGTTATGAACATGTTCTATTTTATAGCATTAGATACTGCACAGCATGTACACTTTGAAAGAAAAAATGGACATAAATTAACCTTGTAAATGGTTTCCTACCTTGTACTAAATGAACTGCTGTGAGTCTAATCAGAAAAGCACAGAAAGAAGAGATTCCCATTGATTTTGGTGGTCTTGGGTTCAGATCCTATGTGTGTGTGATCATAAAAGTCATATTGTGACACATTTAAATTCTAAAAAAATTAACATATCTTCCCTCAGTTGCTTAATATATAAAACTGAATGTTTGCTAATTAGGTTCAGGAATGCTTTATGTATCAGTATCACTCTGCCTTTCCATGCAGAGCTCCTGTTGACTGCAATAGGAGTTTCATGCATGGAGAGACAGTAGGGTCAGCCTTGGAAAGGTGAGCGAGCAATAAATTATCTGCTCAGCTTTCTTTACTCAGAGTGTATTACACAAGCTTGGTGACTTTTCAGTCATTAATTACAATTGAAACTAATAAGACTGAATTAAGTTTTTTGTGTTGCTTTTAAGGTGTTAATTTACCAGGTTTCCTACAGGTTCTCTATTTTAGAGTCAAAATGTTTGTACCAATTGCATAGCTGTAGCCAAATAGTTGACATTACAAATGCTGAGAAACTCTGGTAGTCATTCAGTTTTTACCTCATTCCAACCTCTCTCAAGTTCTGCAGACCTATAGCTCTTTAGCTGAAATCCACAACATTGAAATCAGAATGAGGTTTTTAGTTGGTTGATTTAGTCAGTGATTTCATTATAACAGTTTTTTTTGTGAGATTAACATTCTTAATTTACTTAAAAAGCCTATCCAGTCCTTTGTATAGTCCAACAAAATAACTGTCCTCTGTCTCTTGAAACCTTTTCCTTTCCACTCAAAAATACTGAGAAAGTATCTTTAGCTCTAGAATGAAGGAGCTGTGTTCACTTTTCTGTGTTGCTCCCAACCACCTAGGCATGATTTGCCTTGAATATGGAAGTTCACTCTCAATTCAGAGTTACCTACTTCTGAATAAGTCAAAAATGTTTCCCTGATTTGCAGAATGGGGAGATATTAATTTGTCATTTAAAGATCATTTAAAGAGCATAGTGTTAAGGACTGGGGAAAATAAGAAGTTCCCAATTAACTGTGGCAATAATAGATGGATTACATTCACATAGCAGGAAAATGATCTGTTACTACTGTTTTAGTCTGGAATTTTTTCTTGGGTTTCTTGTGGAAAAAAGCTACTGATGTTCTACTGAAATTTGCCACAAGGCAGGCACATCATTATTTAACAATTCTTCAAAAGTCTAAACCTTTCTACTGAAATGAAAGAGTGTTGCTTTCTTTGTTGCTTATTCCATAGACATTAACAACTCTCTTCATTAAAACGGTACGATGTAGTGAAAAGCATTTTTTATTATTCAGAAATAATGGCTGTTGGCCTGGAGAACAGCCAGTGAAATGAGTGATATAATGGGGCCCTTGGTTTAAAAAAAAGTTGTATTTGAGCTCTAGCAGTGGCCTTTTATTGAATGAAAGCTGTAATGCTCATAATACATTTTGCATGATGGAAGATTGCCTCCAAACCTACCATAAAACCATTGCATAGGTGACAAAGTTAATCAAGCTCCTGATCATTTGGGTCTCCTCAGATTTGATTAAATTAATGAAAAATAGAGAAAAAATAAATACAATCAATATTGAGGGGGAAAAGGAGCATTATGGATAACTTCAAGTTGTTTGTAAATAGATAAGGAATGACCTGAGATGACTGCATAAGCAAGTTATCATCAGAATAGAAGTTAGATATAAGCCATTTGAATCTGTTCAGCATTTTATTAATCTTCTGTGTTGCTGGAACTGTTTGTTCAGGAGCATGAAGGATTAAAAAGTGCACACCGAATATTTCAGCAGGGAGGCAGTAAAATTGTGAAGCCATGATAATAACTTCAGAAAAAAGGGTTATATGAGTTTTCTGGTATCTGCATTTTTACTGCTATCTGAGCAAAACTATTTCATGGAGCAAAACAGTATTCTAGGGGTTGTTTTTTGGCAGTGTGAAAAAGTTGTGGAAGCTTGAGCAACATTTTAGTAGCTGTTAATGAGTTGTATCATGAAAGGACAGAGGTACAAAATGTCCTTTCAGGAAAAGATGCACTATTTTGTAAACCTAAAAATGGATTTATTCAATTTTCTTCAGTTGTAGTTAGTCAATTTAAAAGGGCTTAGGGTCACTTGGTTAAGTAGAAGATAAATTATTTTGTTTAAGTGATGTGACCTTCACTACCAGCCAGTAGTCCATAGTGTAAACAGACATCACAGCATGGTTTAGGAGCACTCCATAAATTGCCATTACCTGCTTTACAGGCTTTGCTTTCATATCCCTCAACATACTTGTGCATTTTAACACTCTTAAATCAGAGACAGATTTGAGAATAACCAAATTCAACCTGGTGCATACCAAATTCAACCAGGTGCATACCTAGTTTTCATAATATATAAGATTTGTTTATTGTTTTTCTTTGGCTAAAGGCAGTATTTGTTGAGAGATCAAGTGATCATACAGCTACTATATTCAAGTAATGCTATCTGTACCCTTAGCCTGCCATTGAAAAGGAGACTTTTAAAAAAAAAATAAAATAATGTAGCTTTCTAAGTAGTTGCATACCTGTGTAGCCACCTGGACCACTGGTATCAGCCCCAGTCTTTCCTTTTGACTATCACTGAGATTTTGGAGACATCTTCCATTCCAACATCATACATCACTGAATCTGCTCTTACAGCTTCTTGTTAATATTCATGAAACATGCTTTGCAGATTTGTATTGCAAAAAAATTTTAATACCTACCACTGTGCACATCATTTGGAATGAATGATTTTCCAGCTTGAACATTCCTAGCCTTGTTCCTATTAAAAAAACAAAACAAAACCCACCATATTTTATGTAAGCAGCATGTTGGACAAATTGTTTAGATGCTGAAAGTTTTTCCTGTAGGCATGTTTGTTGCTTATCTTAAATTTTTAAGGATTTGATAATGTAAAGCAGTAGAAAGCTTTGCATCAAACAGACTCAGCTCTTTGAGTTTATGTCTAATGATGGACCCAGGAATAGAGAGCAGGTTGTGGTAATTACATTCCAGTCAATGCATGACCCAAGCTGAAAGATTTGCCTGTAAAGGCTTATTAAAGGAGTGACTGGGGATCCTGTGTCAAATTTTCAGATGTGATCTGTCACCTGATAGTTTGGAAACCAATGGACAGATTTAGTGATGTAATCTCTAGGAAGTATCATATCGAGAAGATATAATCTCTAGTGATATCATCTCTAGTGATATCATCTCTAGAATTGCTCTGGGAAGCAAGTCCATTTTAAATATGAGTTTAAATAGATTATGATGCTGATGCTTGTACTTACTGCATAACTCATAACTGCATAAAACTCTGCCTCCTGACTTCCAGGGACCTCAAGATGAATTTTGGAAATGAGCAATCATACGTTTGAAAATTTTCCCATAGTCCAGAGTTAGGAAAATAATTATGATGACTAGCTAGGTTTGACTCCTTTATTTTGTCAGGGCTAAGTCATTGTCTCTGCCAAATTCAATTTTCAATTAATGAATCCATTTGGAGAAAATTGCACAGAATTTAACGAGGAAAGACAAAAGGTTGTGGACAATTAACGTGATGTGTTTGCAGCCAGACTGTAACAGCCAGCCCTCAGAAGCAGTTGAGCATGGATGTAAGGTTATGGGTAGGGTCTTGCAGGTCAAAATTTGAGTGAAGTGAAATCCCCTGCCAGCAGTCCAGACCCTGGCAGTGTCTCTGTGTTTGAGCTTGAGAACCCCTAGCCCTGTGTGCAGGCGGACAGCCGGGAGCCTAAGGAGCGAGTAGGAGCAAAGGGGAAGAAAATCTTCCTAAAGATTGCACATGTAAACCAACCAAAATTTTAACTTCAGAGTTAGCTGCAATTTCCTCTTTTAACTGGATTTTTCCACCACTGATAAAACGCTGAGCATCCGTTTTGACAAAATCTGAAACAGTTTGTTCTTCTGATGATCTGCTCATCTTATAGACATGTACTTAATCAGTAATGCCTGGTGCAAATCGTACCAAATCCAATCTGAATTCAATGCAAATAATATTTTAACCCATCTAGAATATTTCTGAATTTTGAACTTGGAATGGGTTGCTCTGATTCTCTCTGAAAGGTTCCAGATGCCTTTGTAATAATGTCCATATTTCTAGCATTGATCTCCAGTTAATACAATTGACTTGCATGACAGCCTTTATGTCCTGAAGTCAAGATTTTCCTTTGTTATACCCAGAGAGATGAGCATTCAGCAAATCTAGTGCAATCTGACTGTCAGGCTCATGTAACACTGTAACAGTTTTAGAGATGGAGGTATAAATATGCATTAGTAGCTTCCACAGATTTTTTGGAAGATTTTGTTAGCTACTTCTCTTTTCTCATTTCACTTTGGAAGTGAACTCACTCTTTTCTGTAACTGTGTGGTTTTGGTCTAACGAATTAATGACAAGCAAAATGAAAAGAGGTTAGATTGAAGTTGCTTTGCCAGATCATTTGTAGTTGACTGCTTTCAGGACAGTGACAGGTGAAGTATATGGACTTTTTTGGGTATGTTCTGTCAGCATGTGCAAACCCCACCTTCAGAGAAACTCTAATTGAAAGCATCACAGGAGAGCTACAAGGAATAAATAGTTAATTAACAGATAAAGTACCAGCAGATGGTGGTTAAAAACACAGCATAATATCTGGGCCACAGGAAACTTTCTGGAGGTTGGAGAAGAGATTCCTCTAGCACCAATTTACTTCTTTTAACAGGGACAATTATGTTAAGTAGTAAACAATAGGGAATATGATAGCATACCTGCTAGAGTTGAGAAGAAAAATCCTCTATGGGGAGAAAAGACAAAGCCTAAATATTGCATGGTTTTGATCCTTCTTTCTTCTCAGACTGAGGAGAAAACATAATGTTCAAAGGGAGGCTACTCCTACAGGTACATATAAGCAAACGAACGAGAAAGATCAAACAGTACTGATGGAAAAATACCAAGCTCCAGTCTTTGAGCAGATCGACATGAAAGGGGATGTGTTTACTGTTGAATATTCGTCAGATCACAGGAGGTGCTCTATGAAAAGGCAAACAAAACATGAGCAGATGTACTGTTACACAGACCACCAGCAATTAGTCAGCAGCAAACAAAGGAATCTGCACAAAGCTCCAGGAGCACTCCAGGAATATTTGCAAACCACTGAAATGTCACAATAAAGATACTCAACCTTTGCAATCAAGGACCTGAATAAACACTAAAGGACTATCTATCTAAGCTGTACCAGTATCAAATCTTGAAAGATGAGTTAATTCCTGATAGATTAGTAATAAGAACAAAGAAGGAGATCAAATGGGCATTCAGAGAATATATCCCAAGTCTATCAAGATTTACAGAACTCTAGTGAGCAGGCTCACACTGAACAAGGAGAATAAAAAGAGCAGACAGAGATAATTCATGAAGTTAGGGAATTCATGAAAACAGATAGTAAAATTGAAACAAAACTAATGTAAAAATAGAAATGTGCAATTAGTAGATAAAAGACAATAGAATACCTGTGGGTAGTGAGGAAAATAATGTGAAAAAGGAAAAAAAAAAACCAGCTCAGGGACTCTTGCTGTAATAGCAAAAGAAATCAAACTTACAGATGGGAAAATTGAAGGGAAAATATATGTTAGCAATTTCATTTACCACATACTGGACATCAGCCAACAGATACAGATGCTGGAGAATGTCATTTGGTATCAGTCTAGCAGGTGGACAAACATCAATGCTGTGAGCAAAAAATAATAAGAGAGTGCAAGGATCTGTGTAGAACTGATGCTATAATATTGGATAGATGTGGAATGACAGTGGATTCCAAATTTTCTTACAGGAAGTTTAAGCATATAGTGACCAGGCAAATGAAGAGGCACAATGAAAATGTAATTGTTAAGACCTGATTAGAAAAAGCTATAAGGGACAAAGAAATGTCTTGGCATGTGGTTACTGAATGCATAAGAGCTCCATAGATGGCCTCAGTTGCTATCCAGTGACAGCACTTCTTGTCAAGATAGATGTCTGTGGGGATATTTCTGCCTTCAGCATCACTGCAAGCAGCACTAGTCATGAGGCAATGGGCAGAAAGGAGAAGCTGGAAGCCAGTACAGTCAGTGAGGTCAGAGTCTCCCATGAACTACGACCTAGAAATGCTGTCAAGATCAAAATATTTCCACTGGACAAATCAGTTATTTGGAAGCAAGTTCCAAGCAACATGAGCAAATAAATCCTTTTTTCATATAACCTGTCAACCGGTAGGTACATTTTTCATAAAGCTGCTAATATATTCAGTGACTATAAACAGAAACCAAAATTATCTACTGAAGCAGGCAATCTAGTGAGGTTTAATTAGTAGGACATACCAAGAATCCATGGGAAAGATACCAGACTCTCCAACCAAAAGTGCTACCCAAGTGCCAAGTATAACGCATTCTCTTATCATCAGAAGGAAGATTTTCCCAGATTATTGCATTAAATTGTCTGCAGGTTATATACAAAGCTTTGTGCAATGTGAAGGCTTGAAAGTGGCACCCAAAAAAAACCCAGTAGAAAAAGACTTCAGTCTGAAATAACAGTGACAAAGTTAATCATATGAGGACCTTTATCATAATCAGTACCTTTTTAGCTGTTTTATGGCAGTAAGATTTTAAAGAAGTATAATAAAATGCTGAATAAGTAAGCTGTTTATGATATTCATGCTTAATAATGCTTCTTGAGATAAAATGACAGAAAGCATTTTGTGATAGAGAGCTTCCCAGTAATATGACATATAATATTTTAATATCTTTATGCAGCAGGTAATACGTAGGAATATGGAGAATGCTAACTGCAGGGAAGGGCTTATTGGGCATAGAATAGACAGAGGACTGAATTATGTGTCTTTTTATATGTGAGCACTATGAAAATATCTAGCTTCAAAGAATTTTAACAGCTCTGATGCGTCCTTGGACTTATTTGTTATTGGCATTAGAGGGTCTACTAGTAAAACTTAATATGTAAAATATTTCTGGTTAACCAGTTTGTATCTTGTCTCACTCTGAGGGAAAAGGTAGATGAAACCTTTCTCCTCACCCTGCTGCATATCTGTATAAACTAGATTTTCCCTAAATACATCATAAAGGGGGAAAGATGAAATATGAGAACTGTGTTGCTATAGGTAATAATACGTTTAGTCTGATGATACTACAGATGTGAGCTTTAAAATGAAAAATATGTATCAAATCAATTTTGCCATGGAAATTTTGCAGGCAAATTGCATGGAGGAGCAGGTGAAAATCAAACATTTCAGTAACGAGAAATCAAAAATTGTAATATGTTAGCACTAAATCAATGATAGAGCATTTCAATTTGAATTCTGCAATTAGTGGTGTTGTATTTTTAGTCCTTTTAGAATGTTTTTTTCTATCCTGACCTACCTACTTTCTGCAATACAGTGGCTTTCAGCTAGGTAGTCCAGAAACCGCCTCAGGATTTGATGGGCTACTTTAAAGGAGCCTGGAAAAGGGAACCACAGACAGTAAACCTGCTGCTAAAAGAGTTAAATTTGCTTTCCTCCACAGCTGATTGTTTCTTATTGGTCTGAAAATCAGAGACAGTTGAAAATCAGTGGTTTTACTGATTTCTAGTAGCAAAGACAAACTGATAAATACACTGATTAATGGAAAATCAAGTTCTATTTGTACTTTGCCACTTCTGTGATTATGTTGATCTCTCAAAATATTTATTTCTGCATCTCCTTTAACTAACTTCAGCATTAAGTTCTTTAAAGATATTTCATATAAAGTAATAAATGTTTAGTCAGGTTCAGTCAAACCCAGCATTTTATAATCTTTTCAATAAAGAGTCTCTTGACACTTGGCTGAACAAACTGTTATGAAAATAGTTTTATATCCCCTGCCTGTGGTAACATTCTTCATTTACTTCTTCTATTAAGTAAATTTAGAGTGCCTCTATCAATTTGAGTAAATCCAAAAGAGAAGACATTTTCTCACATTTCAAGGTACTCTATCTCAACTTTCACTGCTTAGATATTTTTTTCCCCAGACCTTTGAGGTTTTTGGTAGCATTGCCTTAAAAAATGAAAAATAGAAGAAATCTAGATGTGAAAAAAAAAAAAAAAAAGTATTGCTGAAGCATGTTTTCTTTTTTAATATACTCTATAGTAATGACTTTCCTCTCATACTTTCCTAGTGTTGAGATGCCAATAGAACAATTTTTGGGGCCATGTCTGTCAGTGATACAGTCCATTGACCTGTCAACACTTAAAAAGAGATTTTGAAATACTGAACATTTGTGTTCTTGCTCTCTTTTTAAAAACTAGGTTTTTTCAGCCTTTTTTTAGGGTTTTTTCCTCCAGACCTAAACACCATAAATACTGAGGTCAGTGGTTCAACCGTTGGTTGGTGTGAATGTTATATAAATCATTGTGAAATACATGACTGGTTTCTGACAGAATGCATCCTTGGGTTTTGCTGGCAGCTTAAAAATGTGTTTGAAAAATTTAGGAAATTTATTTCAGTCTCAGGATTTGGCCCTTGATTCTGTTATGGCCCTACTTTGCTCAGAGTTTGAGTAGCCACTGTAGGTTTGCTGGGAGGTGAAGAGAGCAAAAGTTGTTGAGTCTTCATGACTTGTCATTCCTTTCTCCCACTAGCAACAACGATGAGAGCTGTTAACCCACTGTATTCATCTCAGGCTGTGCTCCTCTTCTGGTCTTTGTGTTATACACTATGAGGTCCCACAATGTTCTTCATGCTGTTGTCTGCCTCTCGTCATCATCACACAAAGCTGCTGATGTTACTGTTGACCATCTTTGCAGAAAGACTGAGGAACAAGCACATGCTCACCAGAATATCCCTACACTTTACTGACCATATGTCCCATACAGGAACCAGACATCAGCATGTTGCAAAAGAGCAATTTTTTGCGTAGCGGTAAGGTTTGTTCTAAAAAGCTTTGGAAAAATTCTCAGTGGATTATTTTTCTTATACAACAATATACTCTTGGGATCTAGCTAGTTCTGCAATTACTTTACACCTCTTCTTTCTGGAAAAAAAAATAAATGGATTAGTGCAAAATAGCTATGGTAAGACAAGTTGATTTCATTCTTGTGCTATTTAAGTGATTGGAAGTGTCAGATTTTTCTGACTTTAATCCTTTTTGATTAATTTCCCTATTTTATCCTTAAAGTAATATCTTTCTCTCCTATAAAACCGTTCCACAATAACCTAGACTATTTAGGGACGCTTTTCTGCTCTCAGTTATAAAACTGTAAATCCACAGTAATGCTACAGAGTTTCAAGGCTTTGCTTTCAATTTCTACTAGAATAACTGAGAACGAGAAGGTGTTCTGGCTCTTACAGGAAAAGTAAAGGGAAAAGAAAAAAGCTGTCCTTGAAATTTCATGTAATAATAGAACTATAATCCCAGGGTAGCAGCAAATTATGCTGCCAGCTCTGCAGGTTTAGCCACAGATAGGAGTATGTGACTAGGTCCTCACAGTGTAAAGGTCTTGCTTAAAAGAAAGTTCTCTCCAGATTGTAAGCATCTTATTGAAGAAATTAATATTTTTCCTTTTTCCTTCAGGCTGATTTCTTGTTAACTCAAAATTTCTCTATTTGATACATATATAATATATATCTTTTTTGTTTTAATTCTGAAACTCTGAAAGGTAGCATTTATGTTAAAGTGATCATCTAGATCTATGGGAACAGTCTTATCCCAAGATTTTGGTATATGTGACAGAAGATTTTGGTGTTTAACTTGAGCATGTATAAACCTTCTGGTGCAATGATTAATGTTACTTTTTTCACATTATCTCCTTTAAAAATGTAAGCTCTACAGCAAAAAAAAAAATATAAACACACTGTTTTCAGTGAATGAATACTCCAATTTTGTTCTTTGCTTATGACTTTTCGAAGTCTCTGGACTGGTATTTAAATGGGTATAGATACCATATTGCCCTTTAAGTTAGAGAGGTTGAATGATAGTAATGTCAAGAAACATTAAGTTTCTTTGCTTTAAATTTAGCAGTTCAGTTGTCTGGATCCACAAATAACCTTAATTTCTAGGGCAGTGAGGCCAGTTCATCATCTTTATGGATCTTAGATTTAGCCAAAACAATAAAAGCAAGTTCCATGAGGAAGCTCATTTGCTGCCAGTACCAGTAGCCTTTAATTCCCTTCCTAGAATCTGACAGCAATACCTAGGAGAACAGAATTGAAAAGCAACAGGTAATAGCCTCCCATTTCACCCCTCAGTTTCAGCTTTACCTGCAGAATGTTTAAATAACTTTATTTGCATTTTTAAACCTATCATTACTCCATATCTTTAGGCATCTTCAGATATTTCTCTCGAGTGTTCTTCCCCCAATCTGTCAGTTTGATTAAATAATTTGGGAAGAATGTAGCAATGAAGATGATTCTTCAGAACCATTTGAAATGAGCTTTTTTCCCCACCTATGTGTTGAAATTGGAGTTTTCCATTTAATTTCACTGTTGGCATCAAAGCTTTATCAAAAATATTCATTTTAATTCAAATGTTTTCAGATATCTTATACATGAAAATGAAAACAACTCTTTTGTCATTTGCTTTTCAAACATTCTTTAAGAAGCATTTCTGCTATAATAGGAAAACACTAAACTTCAAAGCAATATTTTGGGAAGCAACCAAGAGCAAATCCTAAAGTTAAGAAATCTCCTCTTGCAAGAGTATGACACAGAATAGGGCTTGTTTTTTCTCTTGGTTTCAAATACTCCTAAAACAGAAAGTTTAGCTTGACATCAATAACAGTTTTTCCTGAAAATGGATTGCATGATCAGGTCCCAAAGCTTTTATTCCACCTGGTGATCCATCAAGGCTTTCAGCAAAACATTTTAGCTAGAGCCCAAGTAGTAATCTGTCTGGTGACTTTTAAATGCACATAGATGTGTGTGAAGTTTATCAAACATTGCTAAGACAACTAGAAAGAAATCTGGTAGCAACAGTCAGCTTCTCTTCAAACTTAGCTAATAAGTAAAATGGAATGAATTGTCGTTAGAGATAATGCAGTTGTTAAGAATAAGTCGGCTATAAAAACTGGCTGTAATCAGTTCTTGGAATAACACCAACCCAGCCTGGGAGAGCCAACTCTCACCCTACTGCAGAAAGCAATCAACATTCAATTTAGTCAAGTGTTTTGATTAGTTGATTAAGAAACCTCTAGGTACTGAATATATATGAGATTCCTAAATCAAGATCCTCAGATCAGTAGATGATTTTTTTTCATTAAATCATTTGTCCAGCAAGTTTGAGTGGTTTACAATTAATGAATATTCATTTAGACATGCCTTTATAAATGAAATCTCCATTTCTCTTCCTTGGCCCTTAAGTAGGAGGTGGCTCTTGATGACCAGCAGTCAGTCTGTGATAACAAACAATGTGTGATTTTTTTTTTTTCCCTTTCTTGTCTCCAACATGTTCCAATACAATCATTTTGATCTATGAGGTTTTTACAACATTTTAATAGAGCTGTACCTAAACAGGAACTCAGATTTAGGAAAAGGTCATGAATTTTATCCAAGATGGTGTTTTCATAAGCACTTGTGTTTTCCTTTAAAATTAAAGGAGTCCTGTAAATGTGGAATGTAGAAATTTCTGTCACAGTTTATGCCTTCTAGGTGATCTCACAGAATCACAGAATGTCAGGGATGAGAAGGGACCTCGAAAGATCATCCAGTCCAATCCCCCTGCCAGAGCAGGAACACCTGGATGAGATCACACAGGAAGGCATCCAGGCGGGTCTTGAATGTCTCCAGAGATGGAGACTCCACAACATCCCTGGGCAGCCTGTTCCAGTGCTCTGTCACCCTTACTGTAAAGAAGTTCCTTCTCAAATTTAAGCGGAACCTTCTGTGTTCCATCTTACACCCATTGCCCCTTGTCCTATCATTGGACATCACTGTGAAGAGCACAGCTTGGGGATGTTAAAACTCTTCCTGACAATATAGGTTAAGGGAAGACTCTCTACCCAGTTCTGCTTTTTGGTCTACAAATACTTAGAGCATTGAGATACTTGAGACTGACCACACTCAGTCCTGCTGGGCGTGAGGTGGCAGGGAAGTGTGGTGCACAGCTGCGGCACAGGGAGATACAGACACAACAAGTGATGGGAGTGGGGATATTGTCCATTCCTTTACCTTTCCTTCTTCTCACCTCTCTCCTCCTCTCTCACCCAAAATGTTTGCACTCACAACAGCAGCAGCTAACTGTCCAAGAATCTGTTGATATTGGGAAACGTTGCAATCCAGTCTAAGCTCGGAGCAGCCTCATTGTGCCAGCCTTTTGAAAAAGCTGACCTTGAGGATTTTTTGTCTAGTGTTGAATGAAAGAGCTGTCAGGTACTTACCAAGGCACCACTTTGTGATGCACTTTCTTCATCTATAAAATGGGACTAATTATATTTTCCATCTAGCAGACATTTTAAGGGTTTTAATGTGTTCTACTGCACTTCAAAACCATAAACTACTCTCTAAGTGTAAGCTCGGTTACCGTGTCATGGTAAGCCCTTACTTCTGCTTCTGTCATACGGATTCTAACTGTATCTGAGTGAATTAAACCTTCTGGTCCTCCTTTCAGCATCTAACCTAGCTAGGGCTTTATAATACCACAGTCAATCACTGGCGGTTTTGGGGGTTAACAATATATAACATTACATAGCTATCAACATCAAATTTTAAGACAGATTAATTTCAAATGATAAAATCTGAATTTCACATCAGGTTTTGGATAAGATCTTGATAAAGCTGTCTGGGACTTTTTTTTTTTTTCAATAAAGCTAAGTGTATTACCAAGGGAAATATTAAAATCCCCGTAAAAGGAAATTGAAATACTAGAATATTATGGTTTTTATAAACAAATATTACAGTGAGAGTACTTGAATTTAATTCAGAGACAGCAGGGGACCTCATTAATGTTATATAATGCAGATAAGTATGTCTGACTTCACGGTAAATATCTTTTCTTTTGAGTGTGTTTATGAGAATGTTAGTGATGTTTCAATTTTAGTTGCAAATATTCATTATCATTATTAGGTTCCACGAAATTATTAGTATTCTATTGGTTCCTCTTTTCTTGTCTTGTTCATTAAATTTTTGAACACCTATAACACACTTAGCAAGCAGAACTCTGCCCTTTGTACACCTGAGTGACAAGCTGACAAAATAGTTATATGATCATGTAGGTCCTAACTGCAGTGCAAGAAAACCCCAGAGGAGAGGAAAAAAGCAATCTCATGTTAGCAATTGTAGTAGCTACAAGTCCAGTGAGATTCCAGAGATTCTGAGATTTGCCCAAGAAGCCAGTTTGACAAGAGTCTCATTTGACAGTGAAATATGTCAAGAAGGGGAAAGATTTTTTCATTTAAAAAATGACAAATTTTTGGTTGTGTTCTGAAGTTGTTGGGTTTTGCCATCTTATATGCAGAAGAAAGTGAATAAATATTTTTACAATGTTAAAATTAAATGTTCCCTTTGCTTACTTGAAGCATTGTTTCCACTATGTACCATCTTTGTTATGTAATAATAATAATAATAACAACAATAATAATGTGTTATGTATATATATAAAAGCAATAGTTAAGTAATAAACAAAAGCAAACAGCAAAAACTGGAACCTGGAAGCCCAGTTTCATTTGGGGTGAAAGAAAATCTCTGGTTATGATGTATGCTTTCATTTATTCTGAAAGAGTTATTAGTGATGCCTACTCACAGGATTAGTGGATCAGTGAGCTGCTTTGGAAGAAGAGCTATATTATGGTCTACATGACTCATTACAGTAGCACTTTTGATTAAATACTCTTGGTTTACTGAGTTATTTAAGGGTGAACAAGTTCTTTTCAGTAAGGTTCATGAAGATAATAGCACCACATAGTCCTGTATATCTTGGTATTCTTTGTAAAAAAATATATTTCCAGTTTGAGTCCCATATCTACGTCCCCTTTAATGTTTGATGAATAAATGATGTTTGTCATCATTCTTCAAAAATGTTTCCTATGCTTTGAGAAGAGCTTTGATGAGTTGCAGTAGAGCCTCTGTCCACAAACCCCTAAAGCAGTGAAGGTCTTCTGCAACCTTAGGAGAAAATCAGGCAACCCATCCTTGAACTGATGAAGAATGCATAACAGCTCCCCTGTTATTAGCTTTACTTTATAGAAAATTTAATTATTTTTTGAATATTTTGGTTTTATAGATTGAAAAACCACCAAGTTCATGTAATATAGAAAAGAGAAAGAGAATTTCTATACATTATTTATTTTATTGTATAGTAGGCAGTGACTGCAGTGTAAGAACTTACAGCCAGTGAGTTCCTTGTATGTTTTTCTGAAATGTACATCAAGAAAAACAGAACCTGGGAAAACATTTTTGTCTTTTTTTTTTTTTCTTCTGCTAGAGGGAATGTCAACTGCACTACAGTGAGAGGTAAATAGTTAGAGTAGCCACAGGGGAGAAAGACATCTCTCAAATTCACTGGGGAGTTTAACTTTGGCACATGAGGGTAAGAGGAGCGTGCAACAAGGCATTTGGAACAATAAAGCATTAAAAGGAAAATCTGTAATAAGTAGAATTAGAATTTGCTGTGGAAGTGCTCTGCATAATGAAAGCATACAGACAAAAGAATCTTGACTGAATAGTTACAGTGTCTGAAAGTTCTGAATGGCTATGAAAATGAATTAATTCAAAAGTGTTCCTGAAGAAATAAATCAACTGTAGGTTTGGAGGTTTTTTTGCTTGCTTTAAGAAAAAAAAAAGCTCTTAGCAAATTTTGGTACAACTACGTGAACAACTCCAAACATTAAAAAGTGCCAACTTATCTTAACTATTTCAAATTCAGTATATTTTTTTTTTTAAATAATGTTTGGATGATAAATGCTTATTCCAAAAGTCACATAGAATGAAATGAACCTTTTTTTCCCCCACTGTGCTCTGTCAGGTAACTTTGATTTATGGCATTTGTTTCAGCTACAAAATTCATAAAAATGTGCAGCTCAGATATTTATCTCTGAACGCAGTCAAAAAGACCTGCAAAGCGAGGAAGCTCAGAACAGGAAAATGTTAGAGACCTTCTGGTATTCAGCTTCCTGAAATCTTTGAATTATGAATAATTCCTTCATCGGGACTGGCATTCTGCTGCCTCCTGTTTATCCTCTTATGGTATTTTCATTTATTTTAGCATCTAATGAAAAGAGGAGATTTGATTTAGAGAAGAACGAGAGTTGCAGTGCCAAGTGTGAGCAGTATCACAGTTTGCTCTCTCTCCCCAGAGGTGGAAAATGAAAGTTTGGCCCATTGAGCAGAGCCCAGAGAGAGGAGAGCAGGTGTTGCAGGAGCTGGGAAACTGTCTGGAGTAAAGGAGAACCCCATGAGATCAATGTGATGCAGCAGAATCCCTCAGGGCTTGTGTCCTGTGCGTTTGAATTTTGTGATGTTGTTCTGTGGTCATGAAAAACAAAAGGAAGTATTTTTGCTTGTTCCAGAGGTGTATTCAAATGATGCTGAGGTGCTCAGGCAAGTGAATATACATTTTAAAAATATGTGCATTTGGTGATGACCCTGTATAGTTTCAGTTTACATATTTATCCACCCATTCAGTGCTGTCCAGGCGTGACTGGATAACAATATAACTTCTCAAGCAGCTCATACAAATCCATTTTCTATTTTAAATGTATTCCATGCTATTCTGTAGGGTACAGAACATACCATTCATTTCTACAAGGGAATTAATTTGCTTCACTAGGCGTTTGCAGAGCAGAACACCATCACTAGAGGATGAATGGAGATGAATTCATACAGGATTTCAGCACAGCCCATGGGCCTGGTGTTGACAGCACATTGATTCTGGTGATTTCAGAGGTGCCAGTTCATCCAGATTATGATGCATCTAACAATGAATTAGCATGAAAAAATTAACAATAAAAACAGTGGAAAGTAAAGCATGCATCTCAGAGGCAGATTTCAATAGTGGACTTTGAGTGTGTTAGTGATAAAATTAAGTTATCTTCAGAGAATTAGGAAGCTGATGGAGAGGAAAATGTGTGATCATTTGTAAGGCAGCAGCCTTCTCCAGACTTATGTAATGGTTTCCTTATTTCTGTAGAACAGAATTAATTTATCTTATCAAACACAAATCAGTGCCTGTGTTTTGCAGACTTTTCTGTGATTCTCCTATGCAATCATAACTTGACATGTAAGTTGAATTTTGCAGGACATAAAACTCAGTTACTGTGGAAATTAGTGGTATTTCTAAAAAAAACCTAACATGAATCAATAGAAAAAAAAAGTCAAAATTCCCATAGAATATATGTACTTGGAAAAAATAATTTTGATAGCTCTATCATATGAAAATATGCAGAAATTTGGGAGCTGTGTGAAGGGCATTGTGATTTTACTTATTGTACCTCCTCCTTTTCAAGTGTCTTTGTTTCCTAGTTACCATTCGTATTTTCTTTCATTCTCTGCTGGATATGAACAGAATTTATATTGGCTGCTAAAGCAGCTGTGTTGGCAAGATCCTTTTGGGCCCAATTTTGTGATATTTTCCTGAGCGTACTCTCCAGACCACACTCATCCCTGGTGTAAGTGTATAGTTTGCAGTGGGCCTTAACGTGACATTTTGAGTTCTGTGGAAGCTGTGCATGAATAAAAAATGCAGGACCAGGCATATTTTAGACTAGATTAAAAAAATAATAATAATAAAATATTCTCTGATTTAAATAGCAGTATAATTGGTCCTTGTTCCAGTTGGGACAGTTTACACATATCAAGTGTGTACAGAACCTCTTGGCAGGACTGAAGTCTGTGTTTGAATTGGAAAAAGATCAGTCTGCTTTAGTGAATGTTATGTTAATTAAGAATATGCTGCAAATAGCTGTTATATATGTGGGTAGTCTCTGGAGACGAATAATCCCAGCCCCATGGCATTGTGTTAACATTTGTGAGGGGATGAGATTCCATAAGCCAAAAAATAATTGCATCCTTTACTGCATTGTTAGTTATTACATGTCTTAGTAAAACCTTTCCTTAAGTCTTTTATCTTATTCTACATCTCCTGGTCCCTTTTTATTCCTCTTTGCCTCCCACCTTCTCTTTCTTTCTCCTTTCCATCTCAGTAGTACTTGGTGGCGTTGAACACCGTAATTTCCAGTGTAATGGTTCGTTATCGCTGTGTTTCAGCATCAACAGCAATAAGGGTTGGAAAACAGTTTCAGGATCATCTTCTTCACACGTTCTGTTAGTGCAATGGCTCTCACTGTGCTTAGAGCCAAATTTTGCATGTGCAGGAAAAAGTTCCCCTTTATGAAGCTGATCTGGATCCCCTGCAAGCAGTTCAATTCCAGGTAGACCTTCCTAATATTCTCCTGCCCTTGCAGAAAACTACACCTGCTCACCTGCCATAGGGTTCTCTACACGAGTGGAAGACAAGGGCAGGGATGGCTCTCACTGGGTATAATATGAGTGATTTGCTGTGTTATTTTTCTGTCCTGATGGGGCAGCTGTCATTGCCTCGCTGGCACAGAGTCATGCTTTCTCTATCCCCAGAAATCTCTGTGAAAAAGAGGTTGATCTGTCATTTCACTCAGGATTTGTAATGCGCCACTCTCTAGACATCTGTTTTCACAACTACACTCAGAAATAGCTTCTACTAAGACATTTAATGAAATTCAATGAGCTTTTTTAAAAATGACAACAAACACAAGGCACAGCCCTTGGTTATTTGTGCAATACATTGTAGCTAAGTGAGTTTGATATGACAGTCATGCCAATAATACAACACAATGCTATAGTAGATATAGAGACAAAAGAGCTCGGGGATGATATGTTGGGACAGGTCCTTGAACCCCTCTCTGTAAGCAGTCAAGGATGTGTGTGTCATTTCCAGGCTTTTGGTCACTGTCACTTGCAGGAGTGTGCAAAGGTTAAAGGGCTATGGCTGCAATAGTAGCAGCTCTGCCAGTGTTGTAAGTTATAATAATTAATACATCTTTTACAGGCTTTGATTCTGCAAAGTACTGCGTATCTCCTTAGGCTTGCAAAGTGCCCTTAACTCCCACTGGCACTGGTAGGAGTTGAGACTTGTTTAGCCCTCCTCTTGATGCCTCCACAAGAGCTCTTAGAGCTCTTTTGTTGTTACTCCCAGACAAAGCATATAGCTGAGGCTTTTAATATTCACCAGTGGGATCAAACCCAGGTATCTGGTTGCATTACTGAATAGGTTTCAAGCACTGCTTCTGTTTTTGCAAGTGCCAATTACTATTGCATCCCTTTGTTGTAGGTGTCTCTTTCTCTTGTTCCTAACATTAATCCACCTACTCCAATTTCATGAATTAAAAAGGGAGACTCAATCAATTAAAGTAATTGAGACCATCATTTCATCATCTTTCAATAGGGCAAAGTCTTTGTCTTTGCTGTAGGTACTTGGGTAGCATAGTACTGACAAACATCACACGCTTCTAGAGCTGGTTTGTCACATCACACAAGAGAGGGACCATTCTCCAGCAACGTGGAGCAAGTACATTCAAAATTATTTTGGATTAGAACAAGTATGTAATTTTTTCTACCTCAGAAATGCATGGGGAGCAAAAGATGGTGTAATTCACCAAAAGAAGAGGTGATCATGTGTTGTACATGTGTTAGTATATAGAAATGTGTTAGTCATTTTTGTTTGAATATTCTCAATGCTTTTAATCTTTATGCTTCTTAAGTTTCACAAGTGCACAAAGAAATGTCATCCTGGGCACCAATTATTGCTGAATTTCTCCCTCATATCTGATGAAGTCAAGAAATTTAACCCTGCTTCCTGTCTACATGGTTGTTGGCAGCTTTGGGCCCTTATAGTGCTTTTAAGCTGCAGAATTACTGTCATTGCTTCTGTTACCAAGAAACCAATTTGGGAAGAGAGTTAATCATCCGTCAGATAAATTGATGGTACTTGCAGTGTGTGGTGGATGAAGAGTCATTGCTGTGCACCTATAGTATAGGCAAGCAAGAAGTCAAGTAGTGATGACAGACGTGAAACAGTTTAGGGCCACAAAACCGTTACTTAATTTCAAGATTTTAATAGTAGTTTCTTTTCCTCCTTTATACTGCAATTTACATCAGGTACCAGCCTTTCAGGTGTACTGTGGACTCACAAAAACAAACCCCTCATCCTGAGCCTCTGGTGTAATCTGTACACAAGTGAGTAAGCAGCTTGTGGGAGACAGCCACTGGCATTTTAACCTCCTGCTTAGACAACAGTCTTGCCTTAGGTGTGTATCCAAAAGGAGCCTGGAGCATCAACTCATTTCTGATTCTTCTCGACTCATTTCTCGTTCTTCCCACTGTCTCAGAAATGTGTGAAACACATCCTGGTTGCTCTTCTATTGCAGTAAAGATTGGAGAAGTGATCTTCCAGCTAGACATATCACTTGCAAAAACTTTTGCACGCTCTCCTTCAAGTCTCTAGAGCAGAGTGGGTGTTGAAAGGGGAGAGAGCTTGTGGTCAACAACCCAATGAGACTTGGAAGAATAAACCAGGCAGCTACTCAACCATAATAGGTTTATATTATCATACATTATTTGTAGCTGTGAGATCTCATTCAGTTTGCTCTGTATTTGCATATGAGTTTTGCTGAGTATTGAGGGATTCTGGTTAAAGCTCCCGTTTTTTTGCATATTCTATTGAGTAGATGGTGGCTTTGTTTAGCAAATGTTTTGCAAGACAAGGGTTAAAATAGTGCAACCTGTATTTGTTCACTCCCTTTCTAACAGGGGTTACAATCATTTTTTCTTTGCCATTTTTAACTATCTTTTGTTGTGTTGGGGTTTTTTTGTTTGTTTGTTTGTTTGTTTGTTATTTTAACTTGATGGACCAAGTACTGGGAAGGAAATAGTTTTTTCTTACATCCCCAACAAGATAACCAAGAATCAGCATTGTAAAACAACAACAAAAGTATTATAGCAGTATCCCATATTAAAGATCCTGGCAGCCTAAGGGGAAGGGATTATTTATTTTGAGGTTTGTTTTTTGGCATGATTTACTGATTAGCAAACTCCATGCTAATTCCTGTTACTGAGCTGTAGCTTATCTCAAGTACTACACTAACTAAAACATCTTACTTATAACTACATATCTGATTTTTAGCATGACTAGGTCTTCACACTGAGATTCCATTACTTTTGTTTTTTAAACTTGAGAAATATTAGATATATGTTGTAAAGCACTAAGAGCAAACAAGTAATACATTAAACTGGTTTTGACCATGATCTATAGTAGTTGCTCAGGTTGTCAAGCTTCAGTCATATTTAGATAAATTAAAGGCATATCTTATTCATGATTAAAATACACTAAATGCATTGTCCAGGCTTTCAAGTCATGGAACTGTTCATATTAACTATATTTATTCCTTTTCTAAATATTACTCAGAGGCTAGATAAGTAGCAATATTATATTCCAATGGGCATATGTATGCTGCAGTGCTTTTTTTGAGAGATTTTGTTCAGTGATTACGTTTCCTTGATCTGCCCAACTGCACATCAAAGGAAGCTACTTTATTTAAATACTCTGTCTACCAATATTAACTTCACTGAATAGGTGAAACCCCCTCACATGTCAGGATGTTTTAAAACTATTTGGGGATTATATTTAAGCCACTGTAACACTATTTGTGTCTAAAGGTACATCAGCATCTGTTGTAGCATAACAACCACAGATGAAAGGCAGAGAAGATAAAAGGCAAAGAGAATGTTATTAATTAACTGTGGATATCTAATGGGCCCCACTTCCATTCTAGTCTCTTGAAAATAACTGATGTGCAGAACAGGCTACAGATGGATTGACTGCAGCACACAGGGCTGCAAATAACCCATGCACATGTCTTGGGTTTTTACTTGTTGGATGACTGGCTTATGGGAATGGAATGACTCACAGTTGTGACACAGAAACATAAAGAGATCCTGGTGCAGTGGTACATCTGTAGTAATGACTCAGTTTTGGGTCCAGATGGGAGGCAGTAGTTGCTGGCCACAGCTGAACATTGCAAGAGATAGGGGTTCTTTTCCCATTTCATGTCTGTTTGATGCCTGAGTGGACTTTTGATGTCTTACTGAGGTCTCCAGTTGTTTTTATAAATAATTATAAGCCCAGTGACACCTGGCACTTGCTGGTTTTCTTATTGTTTTACTGTCTCTGCAAGGCTCAGCTTTACCCTTTGAATAAGTCAGCCACCTGGCACAGCTTATTTGGTTTAAAGTCAGCAGAGGTCTATCACATATCTGACTGGAAAAAACAACACAGGAAAATAGGAATTTCTTTCCTAAGTGATGCAAACTAGTCCAATGTCCCCTTTCTCACAGCAGCTTGAGGCAGACGTATCAGAAAAAAAATGTGTTCAAATTGTGCAATAAGCAAATAGACAGGAATTTGCTACATACACAATGTTGTCCTTTGAAAGCCACCTCAAAGCCACCTTCAGAACCAGAGAAATTCCCTACAGCTGCAGACAGCAGGGTCAGCAGGAATGCAACAGGGAAAACAGGACCTTCTCTATCCAAAATACACATGGATTCTTAATATGCTGGTCAGTGGCTTGGGATGCCAGTAGACACCATGTGTAGAGAGAGCAAGAAAGCAAGCCATGCACAGCTGCTGTCACAATCATCCATCACAGCTGCATAGATCTTCCCAGTAGGTCTTCTCCTGATCTTTTGCAGGCTTAAGTTTTGAAATATTTAAGCTTTAAAAACCTTTGTGTGATTCATTATGGTAGCTCTAGGTATTTTTGCTGTTTGCATAAATGTCCAATCCTTTGGGGACCTCGTCAAGTTATTAGCTGCATCACTTTCCTATGGCAGAGATTTTGCAGTTCTGTTCAGGATGGGTCAGTGTGAAAAAAAAAAAAAGGACTTGTTTTGTACTTTTGCCTGTTGATTTCCATAGAGCAACCAAAGTCTTGAATTCTGAGAAACTGAGCAAAGAATTACTCTTTTCCTGATGTTGGAGCTTGAGTTTATGTGCACAAGTGTCTGTGGTGGTTTGGGTGGATTCACCCTGGAACTACTAAGAAGAAAATTAACTCTATCCTAGCAAAACCAGAACAGTGTCATGGTTGAAGAAGAGTTGCACACGTGGAACTGGAAGCATCCTGATATTTCTTCACTCCTAGAAAGCTTGTTCTAACATTCCAGGATAAATCTACTTGCTGTACCAATAAGACTTGCCTATGGTTTTGCTCTGAGAGCAAGAAATGTTGATGCCAGCCTTCACCATAAACTTTTCTTATGAAAAGCCAATATACAGGGTAATGCAACAATCTGTTGTGTTGACGGTGCCCTGTCCTGCTGAGAAACTCTCTGCAGTGTTTGTTTACCACCTTCCTCAACAAAGGAAACAGTGAATGGGGCCTTTTTCTTTTTTTTTCTTCAGAGATGCTGCTTTAATGTTATCTCTGCCTTTTCCTTTGCCTGACTGGCTCTTGAGAGCTGGCAGGTGGTGTACTGCTGACACTGGAATAGCTTCAATAGCAGGAGAGGTGGCAACATGCCCACCGATTTCAGGTCTGTTTGAGGTTACTAAGCCTGATATTAAAGGCTACGAAGAATGAGCAGCTTTAATGAACCATCACTTTTATCATTTCTTCACGTTTGTTATGACAATGTCTTGACAAAGACACTAAAGCTTTTGGTTACAGAATCAAAAAGAACATCTGAGAAACAGCTTTTCAGTTGTGTTACCCCTTCACATACACCCCTGAATCCAAGCTTAACGCTTTAACTTGTGCTAGGTGCTGCCCACCACCCTTCACACTTGCATGCTTTACACTCCCTCATAGGAAATGCCAACAATTGGGTGCTGAAATATTTCAGAGTCATTATTTTCAGTGTCCTGAGCATCACAGCAAGCTCCAGTGGTTGAACGCTTGAGCATTTTTCCTGACATATTTTATCCATCTGAGAACCTGCTGTTACATAAAATGTAATTTGAAGTAGGGTACTTCATTAGATGATTTTACAGTCTTACAGCCACCCAAAAGCTTTGATGTAGAAGATAATTAGTAAGAAATTATGAGGAGATAAAGCATGGGTGGGCAGACAAGGCTAATGAGTCACAGTCAGCAGAAAGTGTGATCTGAAGTAGTTTGCTGTCATTAATAGCCCAAGCGTATTCCTGTTGCATTTCTTCCCCAGGTATGAGAGGAAGACAGTGAGAAGACACATTCTCAGAGTCGGTTCCAGTCTTCCTGTGTGGTCTGTCAGACAGCAGGATCATTGCTGAATCACAGTGCCTTGATTTCTGAAAATCTCAGGTCATCAAAATCGGATTGATTCCAAAATAAGCAATGGTTTGAACGGTTGTTTTTCTTCTTAGTCTGAAAGATTCAAAGGAGGTTTTTTGTTTGAGGATGGTAGTATCCATGTTAAGATGCTGAGCTTCATTGCTAAGTGCTGATTTGAGCCTCCTTTCAGACTTCTGGCAGACTTTGTGATTGTGCTGGGGGTAGTATTGAGCTACATCATAAATGTGCTGCCTCTGTGTCCCCCAAATGAACTCTGCACCATGTTCTCTTCAACTTCTTTCTTCTTATCTGTTGTTTCATCAAGAGAAGGGAAGAATCACTTAAAAATTAATTATTTAATGTTTAAAAACCAAGGATTTCCATGCCCGTCATGACCCATCAGAACAGGCATCACCAGGTCACAGCAAAATTCTGTTTTCATTTGAGGCAGCAAAATGCTCTTTGTTTGTTTTTGTTTATTTTTTTTTTTTAATTATTTTTTAAATGTTGCTGAAGATTTTTTGCTTTATATAAAGCTTCAAGGTAGCTGGTCATTTTCAGATTCCTTATATTTTTCTTGGCTCCTGTCCATAACCTAGTTCAGAGGAAACTATGGTGTATGTTGAAACCAAAGTTACCATTAATTAAGCAGATAATTGTCCAGAAGTAAGTCCTGTGGGTTCACTGTTTAAGGAAAAAAAAAAAGTGATTAAATTGGAAGGACAAAATTAGGAAAGGATTTGGCCTTAGCTTTCTGTTGAGATTTTTTTCCAGCTATTAGTGTGCTCCTTTAATTCAGCAGAAGGTGGTTTTGGACTACATTGAACTTTAATAATCTCTTCCCTGATGCTAGACAGTGCCCTTACCATTTCCCTTGCAGTTCATCTGTATTCTGTTGCTGATATAACTTGCAGTTATTGTCTCTTACATTCACAAAGCCGCCTTCCTGAGGAGTTAACAGGTTATCAGCTCTTGTAGTCATTTTTAATCATTGTGAAGAATCATATCTTTCTAATAAGGCAAGTGATTAATTATCGTGCCCTTTTTATCAGTGGAAAGCCTGTCAGGGGTGTAGTGGCTTTCAATTACAACCTTTCGAGGTTTATGTTGATAGAATCCAGAATATTCAGAGAGACAAACCCATAGTTAGGCAGACTTTTTCTCTGTACAAACTATTATCACTTTTTGTTCTGTTTATTTACAAATAAAGACTAGATATCCCCCATGGAAGGTATGAGAAAATAGAAATTCCATTAACCCTATACTGAAGAAAAATTTGACATCAGAAGCCTAATGGAAAGAGAAATATATTATCCATTTGTATGATTAGTGAATAAGAGCCCTTCATAAGCCTAAAATAAGTGAAATACCAGGATGAAATTAGGAATATGTTTTTCATTTATAGAGCATTCTGAAGCAAGATGCTTTTGTCTTTTTTTAATAGCCTCACTTCAGACTCAATTGTTACAGATTACTGTGGAGATGGAATGGACCTATACAGCAGCACAGGGAGAGAGGCAGAACAGTGGCTGATAAGCCAAATAAAGCAGCAGGGAACTTGACACAGAGAGTGTGGAACTGCTTTCTGGCAAGCTGTATTGCTTCCTTCTCTGTAAATCTGTAGGAAGCTTTGGCAAAGCTTTGTAGGCAATATCAGATCCAGAAGTACTGAGTATCTCCCAAAATCCATGTCACTTGAGGGGGTCACAAACTCCTCCATATCAAAATCCTAGTGCTCATCATGCTAATTGATGTTTTCCATGGGCACATCAGGTAGCCCTGGTACAGTCCTCTTCTAGCCTTTGCCTAGGGACATAAATACGTACATGCCTCTTGCTGCTTTGGGGATTTTCAAGTGTCCTTCAAGTTGCTTCCATCTGCCTTTTGTGTACACTCTGTTCCTTGAGATGCTCCTGCTTTAACACTGTGCTTGACAAGCTCTTTAACCTGCTCAGTGGGAATATACACTCTGCTTTTACACTGTGGTATGAAAGATTTCCTTCACAGAGGAGAAAAACACAACCCTTTTGAGTATTTACATAAATATCAGAAGGATTTGGAGGGACAGGAATCTCCTTCAGCAGTAATCACATTTTTGTTGCTATTAGTATAACAAACCAAAAATAATTTTGCATTTTGCTTAGACTATTTGTTTTCCCAGAGGAGACTGTTCATGCCATTAAAAACTCTGTATGTGAAACAAATAAAAATACAACAGAAGAAAGAATGAATATTTATACTGTCAGCATTCAGAGCATTATGGAATCTTTTTTTTTTTTTTAATTTAAAATTGAAATAACTAACAAATAATGAACTTTTGTGCTGAGGAGGTGTTCTTAGTGATGAAGCCTGCTGCTAGGCATGGGGATGTGGGGCTGCTTCTGCCAGTCTATAAATCTTTTGATCCCATTCTGACTTCAGGAAGAGTTGTTGGAAGGCATATTCCCATCTAGCATATTTTGAAGGGATAGTTAGCTAAAAAAAACCTCAGCATTTCCTGATAGAGGGAAAAGGAGGTTTGGAATTTGATTTTAGATTGATATCTGGAACAGACTTTTTTCCCAAGGTTGCATCTTCTATTTGCGAAGCGTATTGCTCACCCCAAATATTAAATACTCGTGCAGTTGCAGCACTTCTCAGAGCATTATTTGTCTTTTCATGGTTTCAGCAACACAATTCACTTTCTATCACTTCCTGTAGCTGATGTCCACTAAACTAATTGTATTCAAACCTCACTATGATTTATTAATGCCATGTGTAAATCTAGTTTGCCTATTAATTCTAATTATTTCGCTTGTTGCTACTGGTTCTTTCACTTCTTTCTTGTAGGGACTGTAGTGTGGATGTAGGTGTTCTCTCACCTTGTTTGAGTTCTGCATACAGATGGGAAATTCTCCTCTCATCCACCAAACTTTGCAGTTGCAGGAAATTTTCTTGTCCTGTTTTTTTTCCCCTCCCAAGCCCCAGTGCAATCTGGCAAGCACCATACTATTCATCGCTTGGCTGGCGGTGCAAGACATAAGATGCTCTGAAATTGCTTCCCCAGTACATCTCTGCAATAGATCAGCAGGGAGCTCTGAGATGAGGAGTGTAACCTGCATCTCCTCGAAGATTTACTATGTCATATTCAGGGCTCTATTCACTTTTCTGTGAATATACAGGGATTTTTCTAGTCTACAGCACAAATAAAATAACCTTCTCTTTAATCCTGTCAATACTAGTCCTTCAAATAGCCATTAGTGGCCATTCTCCTGGTGCCTGAGGTCTTTCTCATGTGCAGCTGCATCCAGAACCTTCCAACTTTTGCAAATATAGAGCGCAGCACACAATTTGGCTAATTCATGGTGACAGAGAAGCATGTTTCAGTGAACTTGGAGCCAGAGACATTAGAATTCTCTATCTAGCTCCTTATATTCTCCGTATTTCCTCACCTAAGACTGATAAACCTCTTGCTTTCATTTTCCCAAAGGCTAAAATGCAGCTCCTGCAAATTTTTTTTAAGGTTCTTGAAGGATTAGTAAAGAAATTTTAAGTCTTCTTAAGGTGCAAATAATGTTAGATTGTATCTATCAGAACAAGCCACCGACTCTGATAGATAACTGAAGTATAAAAGCTCAGGTTAAGAAAGTCACTGTGATTTACACAGTCTAAACAGGGAGTCCACAATGATGCTTACCAGAAGATATGCAGAGAGAGGTCCTTCGATGTCAGGTGCAGGGCTGACCATACTGCTTCTTTAACAAGTAATTATGGCACCTGTTGATGTGTTTGTTGACTGAATTCAAAGCATAAGTGCTTTTGGAACTTTTTTAGTGAGTAATTGAAGATAACATACCCTTTTTTTTCTCACCATCTAAGGAAGCTCTTTAAAAGTTGCCTGAATGAAATGGCTGAAGGGCAAAATTTGTGGATTTTTCACAAGTCAATTGTGTGAGGCTCCCTCTAGTTGAATTTATTCTCATGGTAGCTTTGTTAACAGTTAAATGTTTTTAATAGCATTACCTCAGTAATATAGGAGCCACCCAAAGCTGTCGCATTTGTTTCCCCTATGGATTGTTGCATGATCAGTAGGGTGCATCATCACAGCAGCAGGGATTCATCTATCTACATTTAGGTGTCTGTTACCGAGAATCTGGTTGTCTGGATTCTGTTTCTCACTGATACAAGCAAGTACATACTCTGGGGTGCAATTCATCTCATATTCAGATAGCTGTCAAAAAACAGGCCAGAGGAGTAGTTAGGTTTTAGATGCCTACAGTGTAGGAATCTAATGTTAAATGAGACTGTTTTCCACCCAGTATGTTTATGTCTTGACATTTTTACATCAACATAATTTCCCAACTGGCAGTTGTCAAACACTGGAGAATTTGAGATTTTTTTAAACTGGAATGGAAGTGTGAATGAGTCAGATTTAAGCATTATAAATGTTTTCATTTCTCGTTTTAGTCTCTCAAATGGAGAATCTTACAGTTTTGTCTTTTGTCCCTTTGAATTATATAGGCTATAAGGAAATGTGGAACACAATGTACTAAGGGACTACACTCCCTTACATGAAATAAACACCAAGCACTTCAAATTGCCTCAGCTATTAGAAGAAAATGCTTTCTTTTGAAAGTGTGTTATTGAAATGGCAATTCCCATCAGCATTAGCAGCCCCTGCACAGAAAAGCTGTGTGTAATACCTTTCCATACAACTGATTTCTCGAAGCAAGCATTCAGCCAGCCACCTTGAATAAGAGTTTGATTTGGACATATAGTTTACTGGTCCTAGTTTTGTGGTATATTCAGTATGTGTTCATCATCACTTAAAATACTGTCCTTGGTATTTATTAACTTTAATGAAGTGTATCTTTGCTGCAATAGTTTAGAACCTTGAATGCCAAATTCTGGCATCTTGCAATAGCTGTCCAGTGCCATCTTTTCATGTATAGAACACATACATCATAGAGGGGTAAAAACAGGAGACTATAGGCAAGGGAAGCTGCTGAGATGAAACTTCCTCTTGTCTCACTATCACATGCAAGTGCAATTCCATGGAATCCAAGATTGCTGGTTTGTTTGTTTTTTTTAAAATATAAGCTTCAATTATAAATTATACCCAGGAATATATAGCAGTTTTAATTTGTGTGTTTCACCAGGACATTACAGCAATAGCATATTGCTTACAAGCTAATACTTAAAACAAGAACATCTGACCAATATATTTTCCCAGGTTTTTAGCTAGTGAATATTCTAATCATTGTAAACACCATGTAGCATTTAAAACACAAAATTCTGAAACATATACAATTAGAAAACTGACCACAAGAATGTTAATTAGGGCCATATCCTGAGTAATTGGGCAGGGCTAGCCACACAGTCTTATAACCTTTTATAATCTCAGTTGCTTGGAACTGAAAGTTCAGTTTGTATTAATGAGTGAAATCATTCTTTATGCTGTACATGAAGATGATAAAATGTGTATTCATCGACTAGACTCCAGGTAGGAACATAACGAATTCAAAGGCTCTCAAAATAGCAACCTGCTGTACCTGCCACAGCTAAAATCTATGCCATGATACCATGCCTTCAGTGTTGGATGCCTACTTTGCAAGTCCAGTTCTGTAATGCCTCACCAAGCTCATGCTCCTTTCCCAAGAGCTGATGTGACCACATCCTCTTACTGGAGTTCTGCCTTCTGGTTGAAAGCACCAACACTCCTTTCTACTTTATCAGTGTCTCTTCTACACATACTGTAATGGAAATCCATCAGTAAGTGCAGCTTATTCTATCCATTTCCTCCTAATTTTCTAGGCAATCTGTTGGTCTGAATCACTCAGATTTTCAGTGGTGCATTCAGTTGACTAACTGGTTTTGATACATTTGAGTTTTCAGAACAATAGATTCAAGACTTAGAAGAAAGACATTTTTGATGCTGTTTTTGTACATACCAAAATAATATTCCAATTCTTCTGTAGATTCAAGATCCTGTCACTTGTGATCAATAGAAATCTCTGGATATGTTCCCATGATCTTCAGATATTTAGTAAATCCATTTTAAATTACTATTTGTAACTAAAACTTACCAGCCCTCAGCTAAAACTGTGTAAAGGATAGTGTGCTGCTTGTAGTCTCATACAGGGCAAAAAGATTCATTCAGTGGTCAGGGAGCAGCAAGGACAACAAGTCTTTTCATCTGGGTAGTGGACAGAGGAGGCTTTGGATTTCTAAGTGACTAGTAAGAGATACTGCCAATTACAGATTTAGCTGGATTGAGGTATTTAGTTATGCCAGAATATAATTGTTATCCTGCAGTCTGAGGTTAAGATCATATTGGGCCATAGGAGCTAGTTCCTGCCTTTGTGCTATTTGCAGGCTCATCTAGTATCAGTTATACTTGTTCCTTCTTGGCAGAGTATTTGGTAGGTGGCTAATTAATGAAATTCCATCCCCACCACACACATTCCCCCTGCCTCCCCCCACCAATTAAACATTAGCATAGTTTTCCAGGTCAGTATTTCAAGACAGGGCTGATAAGTTGTCAAGTTATAATAAAAGAAGATCATGTTGGTAAGTAAATATAACACCTACTCACTCCAACTGCCAAATTATGGAACAACTGGATTTTCAGAAAGTTAATTGGCTATTGAAGCCTCTGAGTCATTTGAAGTGAGATGAGCAAGTCTTTCCTCAAAGTTGAGGATGTAGCCTAGAGATAAGTTAAATTCTGTCTGCAAGCTGAATTAGAAAAATAAGAGCAGGGCTGGGTAAAAGTTTTGGGGGGAAGATCAGAATTATGTTATATCAGCAAGTAGACAACCTATCATCAAAGTACCAAAACGTACTGACATGCTGAAATGCAGCAGTACTTCTGCAGTACTTCAGTTGCATTTGACAGCTCTGAAGTAATGTGTGTGCTACTGATACCAATGGGGCCAGTGAACCTATGGAAGATGCAACACTTGAGCTTAGCACTTGTCTCTCACACGTTTATCAGGTTATTAATTGATTGGTATTTTTAGGGGTTTTTTGTTTGTTTGGTTGGTTGATTTTTTTTTTTTACTGAAGGTTCCACAGTTACCAATACATGGAGCCTTTTGTTCTGTACATAACATTAAGTATTCATTGAGGGCTGTTCAAGTAGATGTTCTCTGCTAAAGATTTGCCCCAAGAGTCTGTAATTCCTAGAATAAGAGCACGTATCTTTATTTCAGAGTCATCACAGGCTATCATGCTGGTTGATGCTCACTTACATTCTGCTTCATTATCTATTCCACATTTGTTTCCTGTTCTTGCCAGCCTACTTAAGCCAGATCCCCGGTGTAACTCCGTTAAAGCCTGTATCGGTTTCAGTCAGAAGACAGATGACCTCATGCCCTATTGCCTCTGTTTCTGTGACATACAAATTATGTCTTGAATACTTCTTTCAAATGTTAACAAAATACTGACAGCACTTTTGCCTTTCTAATAAGATGACAAATATTACAAATTGTTTTTTATACTGGATTTGGAAAATTCATGGTGCTGAAGAGGAAGCAACTAGACATGGGAGTGTGGGCACAGCTTGAGATGTTGTTAATGGGCAGCAATATTCCCCTTAGAACTTTCTATCTGTTCCTACTAAATCTGAGCCTGTGCTCTGCATTTGCTTATTCTTAAGGTATAGTCCAGGTCAGTTGATAGTGGGCACACTTAATCTCAAGGAAATAGGAAAAGGAGTCTAGAAGCTTTTAAATGTTGATGGATAAGGTAACTCTAATTAAATGTGTAATCTAATCTAATAAAATGGCTTCCAGTTGATCTTCTTGGGGAGGGCCAAAAGCTTCTGTTCTGAAAGACAGTGTGATCAGTTGTGGGTTTCTCCATCTCTGATTTTGGCTGCAGAAAAATATGGGATCAGTTCAGGCAATATAAAACTATATGTTATATGGCAAATCCACATGTTTGACTGTAGCACTGGACAATTAACATCATTTTGAAGCTAAATACATTATCTAGATGTCAATACTTTTGTGATACTTTTAAGATATCTTCTTCCTATGTTGCTTGTGTATATGTTCTTTATGAAGGCACATTGTCATCTTTACATTAATTTGGAGAAACTGGTAAGTGAAGCATGCAACAAATCCACTATTCTTTATTAGCTAATTATCTGGCTGTGAGTCCCAGCACTCAGCAGTTCAAGCAAATAAAATAGATGTGAATTATTCATTACCTGAGAACTGCTGTAATGGGTAAGAATGAAAGATTCAAGCTGTTTCAGTCTCCTCTTTCTGATCACACTATCAAGCATGAACGAAATAGATACTGGAACCATAGCAGCATGCAGAGATAGGGTCATTGACCCAAACTGTCCCTAATATTTGGCTTCCATTTTCTCTTCTAGAACATAGGATGAGCAGTAATATGTATTACCAAGATACCAACTTTGCCATGGTGGCAAGAATATTTGTGTCTACTGTTGTTCTATTTCCTTGTGTTTCTTTTTCATTTGTGCATTTTTTTTCTGCAGTAGAGTAAAAGTATTTTAATCATCCAAGTGACCAAGTCTGCTGCTTAGATAAGCCTTGAGTTTCCGTACCTTCCTACTGGTCCTATCTTACGAACCATTTAACAAAACCCATTTAAAAGCAGAAAGTTAAATCCTTATCCTAAAGAACAAAGCTTCTACTGGTCTATGATAATACCCAGTGTTTCTTCATTAAAAGCTAAGTATCTGTAAAAATGTGGCCATTTTAAGATTTGCACATTCTCTGGTACAGATACTTAGTATGTCCACAGAGGTAATGGCTCTTCATGGATGTAGATGTTTCTGTGGTACTTTCTAAGGCTGTCAGCTAATGCCATTAGAGGTAGTTGTGGCTAAACAGCATTTTCCAGGATCAGCACTCCAGCTGTAACACTCTGGAATTTTAAGCATGATGAAAAACTTATCCGAGGTTATTCACAGGAAAAAAAGATACTATATGGTCATTTTGTTTCACTACAAAAACACCACAGTCCACTGCCACTGAAAATGCACATCACTCTTCTGTATTTGTAGTTGTGAGCCTGCCAAGCTTCCTCTCCAATTTGTTTGCTTTCTCAAGCTGCAAGTAAATAACAAAGGTCAGTAAAGTCCTTCTAGCCATGGCCTTTTGGCTTTGTCCTGTTCCATTTTAAAACCAAATGATCTGGAAATCCACCTGAAAATGTAGTTAAGAGATGTGAAATTTAGACACACTAACAAATTACTAGTAGCAGAACATGCTGAGTTTCATCCTGCAGCCTGAGGGACTGCTAAATTAATTAGCTTGATAGAAAACTTCAAGGAGGAGCTACTGAGACAATCCACTGAAAAGAAGAAAGAAGGATTTTTCTTCTGAAACAATGACATTGACACCTATTGTTCTAAAGTGTTTGCCAAGGCCTTTAAAAGAATCTTATATGTTAATGTCAGTGTACTTCCATCCACCTTCAGCAAATACTGAGAGTCAGTAGTAAAGGCTACATACGTACTAATGACCACGTCCCATATAGATTCTTCCATCTTTAAGGAGCTCATTAAGCCTAATAAATATCTTGACTGTTATTGACTGTTCAGCTTGCATTAAAAGACCTGATATAGTAGTCTTCCTTTAGAGAAAAAAACAAATCACAAAGATTTGTGGGCCATTTAAAAACCTATAGGGCATGAAATTGATACTGTGAGAGAAAGAGAGAAAGGAATTCCCTCATTAGGTCTTGCACATTAGTACAAAGGCTGTTGCTGTAGTTTAATCGGAGTTCTTGTGATATATCCTTGTAGCTCATTTATACCAGACATGCACATGGAATAATGCATTAAGATACTGATATTTCTTTTAATTATGTTTTTTTTTAATGTCTTAACTTTTTTTGCATGTGTATGTACTGTGTATGAAAGACCAAGGGACGACTATGTAAGCAGCCACATTAAATACCCTGAACTGAAAAGCTGACCCCCTGCTTCCAAATTGTGATGGATGACATAATGTCTCTCAAGCATAATGGGCAGAATTACTTTTTTTTTTCTGTATTGTTGATGAACTGAAGTACTGAACAATAAGATTGCCTCTGTGGCAACAGTAGAAGCTGATGTGACAGTGTTTCTTTCCAAGACTTGTGATACACTTTGGTTGGACTATAACTTAACTGATGCTCAGGCTTACTGGATTGTACAGCTGTTCCTCACTTCTATATCTTAGTAAAGAAAGTTACTTTAATATCTAAAGTGTTGAAAGGGTCAGAGCACAGAACATCAGGCTCCTGGTTAGTTTTTTCTCTCTTGCATACCTAGCATATTCAGGTTGTCTACAACCTTTGCTCTGACGTGACTTTGAGTGGCTGAAAATTTAGTGTTAGGTTTTCTGGCAGCAATTCTATCCTGGAAAGTACTGTGAAATCAACTGGAAAAATGATCTTGCCCAAATTATAGATGTAAATTCAGTCATTATGTCAGACAAACATTTTCTCTGAACAGATTTTAATGTTTGACTATGGTAAAACCAAGCTAAGCTCATTTTCCAGTTCAATGTCAGCCCAAGTCACACAGGCAGTATTGCAAACCCCACAGGGGAGGGAGGAGGGTTCAGAGAGGAAGAGATACTCCCTCATTGCCCATCAATCTTACTAGTACAGCTTGCTCCTCCCTCTTCTTGCAGTAGAGAAGACCTCTTTATAGTGATGCACCCTTATTAAAATGTCAATTTACTGATTAAAAGCAAATAGAAATATATCCTGCAGAAGAAGCAGTGGGATGGATAAATTATGCTGAAATACAATTTTTGTTCCCTTAACATCACAGCACATTTATATAAATGGAAATATTTTTTTTCTTCTTTTAATAATATCAAAATTATACTGTTTCTATCTTCTGACTGTCATTTCTCAACAAGGATCTGTCTTGAAATTAGGAAAGCATCTGACATTATTTGGTATTCCCTCCAATCTGGAACGATGTTTATCCTCCTGAGTTTTCCATATTCACTGTGAACGGTGAAGACTAGCAGGGGATAGCAGTTACAAGTAACATTCACAACACTTCAGATCAAAACTGAATGAAGTTAATTCATTTAGAATTATAGTGCTAATTTCTTCTACTGTCCTCCCTCTTTCCCATCTCCCATCCCCAAAGCACCATAACACTGTTTCTTGCTCTTCACATTAGTCTTGTGTCAAATTTGGGGCAATGCCTCCAAGTATGTCTAGAGACAGACCAGACAGGTTGACTCTGGAAATATAATATATATATTTCCTGAAAGGGAGTAAAACCCAGTTTCCAATTCCATTGTTACCTGGTGCTTGAATTATTCAGCATTACTAATAGACATGGTTCCTTTTTATTAGAACTCTATGTTTTATCTTTGTTCTAATAAAAAGTAACATGTACATCAGGAACTCTGAATAATTCAGTGTTACTTCCTAACTCAGGCAGCTTACTCTTTTTCAAGGCATTGTCTAGGTGTTCCAGAAATCAAGCAATTCTCTTATGAACAATTGTTCCTCTGTTGCAGAAGTGGATTTTATCTCCCACGCTGAGTGCAAAGTTACAGACTTTGCAGTTGTATCGCCTGGGGCAGCCTCAGCTCTTTCTCTGTGGGGAAAAGGACAAAACAACATTTTAGTTATTCCAGACAGTTACTCAAGTATCCACAAGGATACTTGTTCAAACTTTAATTCTTTGTAAAGGATTTTTTTTTCAGACTTATTTTAGCTTAAGTATTGGCAAGAGACATAACATTTCTCCTCTGTCAGATAACTTTATCAATGTATAATTTTTTTGAGAAACATAAAGCATTTTTATTAAATTGTGAATCAATTTAAAGCCTTCTAAACATTGTGTTTGTGTGTTTAAAAATTATCATCATTCATTTATCAAAGACATATTGAGATGCCTTGGAATGCATTAAAGAGACTAGAATTTTAGCCTGGTGTGCATTTGCCAGAGAACTATAAAAAGCCAACTGTAAAGCGTATTGATTTAACAGCAGCTCTGTAGAGGTGATTTTTTGTTGTTGAAAATTAATTTTGAGGTCTCAAAACCAAGACAGGAACTGTGGAATGTGTGAATTAAAATTTGATCATCAGTTTCCACTATTCTGTAGCAACTGAAGTATAGCAAGAAAAATCCCTGTAGAAAGACCCTGATGCTTTTTTTCCCCTTCTGTATGTATTGTTCTGTACACATCCTATAACTTCATATTTCCATTGCTATCATAACCACTAGACACTTCTAAATTGCAATGCTAATGCTCATCCTTGTGACCACTTTATGTCTTCCAGCCCATTTGACAATCTACTTTTTCCACTTCTGAGGTTAGCTGCTTATTTCACCCTTTCATTTCATTCTGTGCATAAAAGTCACCAATCTCTCATTGTTTAGAAGCTCCTAGTCTCAAAATTTCTGCCTTTGGCATGATTCTAGCAATTGCTGGTCAATTCCAGCAGAGTGGAGTTAATTTTTACAAAATTATTTTGTAGTTTATGAATTTTCATCTTTATTTTTTTCACATTAGAGATTCTCTTTTGTGAGGAATGGTATTAGATACTCACTGATTTTTTGCAGCACTTGCTTATGCTAAGCTCATGCTAGAAGAAGGAATTCTTTTTGCTGTATTTATATTTACTCTACTTTAGAACCAGCCAGGATCAGTATTTGTCCTTTCATTTATTTCCCACTTAAACCTCTTCTGGATATCAATTATTTGACTAATTGATTGTCCACAAAGGAGCTTAATCTTTTCCTACTTAAGTAATTCCTCTTAAAAGCAATGAAAAGGAGATTAAGCTATAACCTATTAGGCTAACCAGCCCCCAGCCAGTTTACAATTTGGATGTGTTTTGTGTTGTACAGATTTCTAGATTATGTCCAAACCATGTGTAGTAGAAGCAGCACTGTAGGGTCATGTCATTTTGTCACATCTCATGACTAATATCTCTGTAACTTTAAAATTCTAGTGATGTCTTCTCACATGAAACTCTTTACCTGGAAATTTACAAATCTGTGATTTTTCTGTTTTATCTCTAATCCAGAGGTGCTCTGCAGAGTGCTGCACATCTGGCAAGGTTCTCCACTGTGGTGCCAGGTTGATAGGGACTGCTTCCATGTGATAGGACTGAAACTCTATTCATAATGAAATCAGTCTTTGAAAAGTCTTTTATTTTTGTGTTTGTTTTGCTCAGTGCACACTACAACTAATGTAATATGGAAACAAATTTTCCTCTGTTGATATAGAAAATAAAGTGTTTTGCCCATGTTTCCATGGAGACAATCAGATTCCCATAAATGAACATGAAACGTCTCTTAGTCCTGCAGAATGTAGCTGTTTTGAAATAATTACAAGTCATTCACAGAGGCCATTGCTTGTTTTCTATGATGCCTTCCAGGTTTCCCAGGATGATTTCTAGACAGGTAAGTATTTCTATCCCCATTTTAAATACCGAAAAAAGAAGGAGGCATAGAGTGACTAACTCATTTATCCCAAGTCACTAAAAAAGCAATGAAAGAACAAGACAACATAAGGATGTCCTTTCCTTCCTGTCCCATTGTCTAGGATAGCCACTGCCCATGCACTAAGATGCTAAGAACAAGTGTAGAGTTGGTGGTTCTTCCATGGCATACTGTTCTGAAGAATGTTGTCTATATTGTACCTTATTAATTAAGCATAAAATGAGCTCCTATATTTTATAACTGATAATCATTAGGGACAAATTCAATTTCACTTATCCTAGCAAATAAGCAAAGAAACTTAATGGAAAAAGTAGAGATTTTCTCATTTCCAGGGCTGAATATCTTATCTAGTTCAACATTTAAATCTGGGTATGTAGAGATACGTAGGGTGCCTGGCTGGAAATTGTAACAACATTGACATTTAGTCTGTCGACAAACAGAGCAAACTCATCAGCCTTTCAGAGAATTCATATCCAGCATTTCTATTGCTTGCCTAGCTCTCTGCAACCTCGTGTTAGAAAAGAATTGTCATTATGCATACAGACATACTGATTCATAAAGACAACAGTTTGATCCTCATTTTTTACTATTTGCTGATGGAATTAGTAATAACATTGATGCACATTTGCTTCTGCATTACCCCTAAAATATAAGCATTAAGAGATATGTTATTCAAGTTTTCAAATGTATTTAATGATATAAAATATCTATTGAAGAATGATAAAATTTGATTCGTAAGAGATCTTCCTTTATGAAAAATAGAGAGGAGTTTATATCTGCTTATATTTGGCTCAAGTTCTTTTTTTTTTCATAGTTCACAGTATTACACTTCATTATAGTTCTTAATCAAAGTTAGAAAAGGGTTCAGTTTCTTACAAGCTATCTATCTGTATTAAATTATGGTAATTTTTTTTCACATTATATTATTGCTTCAGTTAGAGTACAAATTAGAACAGCCTCAGCAGTATTGCAGTGGTGTTTAGTGACATATGATGCAACTTCTCTCCAAGGAAATCAAAATGTATATTTGTACTCATCTGAAATGGGAAAGGTATATCTTTAATTATGCATGAATAATTTAAAATATTATTTTCTGAAGAAGTTATAACCCTTTTTCTTTTTATTGGCCTTGGAGTAAAATAATTTGTATTAAACAGAATCCCCCTAAATAAATTATGATTGACTCCAGTGTCACAGAAAGCTGAAATAGTCTAGGTCAATTCACAGGAAATACTATATTCATCATTTCAAAATTACCAGAGGATTGTTAAGTCCAAACATCCATAAATCCCGACGTTTTCTTAAATATACCTTCTTTTTTGTTGTTTTTAATTAATGATTTGGAGTCTTTTGTATGGCTTTGATTTTTAAAAAAATCTTTGTACTTTATATTTTCAATATTTCCCTAGCAACAATGAGAATAAAATCTTATTGGCTTTTAGGGAGAAAAACAAAGTTCAATTCTGTTCTGGTACTAGGATCTGGAGATTTAAGGGAATCAGCCAGTATAGCAGGAGACAATTTCAATTACAGATATGGAAAGTGCAGCCTCAGCTTCTTATAAAACTAAAATCTGACTTACAGTCATTTCACAAGATGTTACCAGCCAGCCAGTTCTACCAGTGTGGAGATCCAAGCGCTTTTTCCAATTTTTCTCACGTTCATTTGTTGGAAAATAGAGCTGGAAAGTCTGAGGGAGCATATTTCTTTCCAGAAGAGATCTGGCTGGGCTTGGAGGCACCCAAGGGCCAGGGTGGTGGAATCAATGATAGCTCTCCTGCAGCAAGACCACGACCACTTTGGCAGAGTTTTGAGAAGCTGGTAGGATGGAGATCATCTGGGGTGAGCATCAGGATGCCTGGGGTCAGAGATGCTTGGCTCTATATAGAGTTACAGAGTACTTTTGAAAAGCAAGCTGAGGCTGACCAAAGGAAACAGTCATGTTTTTAGCTCTGCTCCCCTGCTGAGGATCTGGTAAGACAGATACTGCAGAACTGTGTCCTCCCCGCAAGGCAGAAGCAGAGGTTTCTTCATTTTCTCATGTTCCACCAACTAAAGATTAGAGTAATCTTTTGAAACTCTCTACTCTATTTCATGAAGCTTGAAGCTGGATCACCCCAGGGGTTTTTGTGACTCTTAGACAGAAAGTATAGAGCTGCTGTCATTAAACATATGCCAAAGCCCTGTGAGTCCTGGAGAACGGGGTTGGTTTTGTACCCTCACTACTTCCTGGAATTAATAATTGAATGGAACATCTGACCAATGTCCTTTTGTCTGTGAGTTTTTTTGCCTTCAGCTTACCAGGATATGCAGAAACCCACCCTTGGGTGTGACACGTAGAAGCACAAATTACCACATAGTGGCAGTGCTTGGAATTTAGGGAAGCATGATGGCACTGGTGGCAGATCATGCTTTATTGAACTGAAGTGAGTGCTCTGCACATGCACCTTGCTTGAACCTTTGCCTTGTGGGCAGGAGAGTTTGTGAAAAGTGTACCCAGTACCTTGCTGTATTTGACAGCTTCTTTTTTCCAGTGTAGGGAAGTATTTGAGAGACATTTGCAATATATTGAGATATAAATTATAAGGATTCATTTTCAGAAATCAAACCAGGACCTTCTATTTTATGACTTTTTAGTAAATCAGTTTTGGTCTTGTACATATCTCTTTACTAGTTGCTAGCCAAATACCTACATTGAAGGTTGTGACTGGTTATCACATCCACCATTGGAATCACAGAATGTTAGGGATTGGAAGGGACCTTGAAAGATCATCTAGTCCAATCCCCCAACACATTTCCTAACTTACCAACCTATCTTTTTTATTTTTTCTTCACTTATTTTCACTGCATCAGATTTCTGTATATTTGTCAAGGAAATTCATTTTAATACTTGGGTTCTTATCCTTTGCTTTGGAAAGGAAATCAGTAGAGTCCTTTGAAGCATCTTTTGCCTTGGATGGCCCTCAGCGATGTCAAAAGCAATTATGTGTCAGTTATAAGAAATTATTTTTGAAAGTGCCTGTAAAAATTAAAATAGACATTTCCATGCACTATACCAGCATCTTCAGCCACTCCAAAGTTAGGGTGCTCCAAAACAAACCTTTACAAAAATACTACACACTGATGGAATAAATGCTGACAGTTTGTGAGATGTTACTGTTTAACTGCCTTGAGAAATTCCATTTACTGAAAATAATTCACATACATGTTTGAAACATTCAAGCCTACGGTAATTAATTTTCAGCTGAATTGATTTCTTTATGCAAATTGCTCTGAATAATTATGCTGAGAGAGAGAGAGCATGTGAGAGAGAAAGAGAAACTTAAATATCTGAGCTTGTTAATCGAAGACATGTTCTCCCCTAGACTTGGGGGAGGGCTAACACCAATTTTCTCCCTAATGAAGCAGGATGATTTATGCCAAGATTTGCAGATGCAGAATAAAAAACATTGCTAATTATTTGCAATTGATATTGGGGGAGGGGTTTCTAATCTGTTATTAAATGACATTTTTTTAAAACCAAAATTATTAACCATACCAGCTCTGAGAAGGTTACACTGCTCCAATAAACCACATAGTCTTACCCACTCATTGTGGCCACTTACTAACCTGTAAAATAAGAAAATCTAGTGAAAGGGTATAGTCAGAAACCTTCTGAATAGCTACAAAAGCCTGGAATTTCATCACAGGCTTACTTGGGTGCCTTTGTCATACAGGAGTGATGGGGTAGTCTGTTGCACTTGGGTTAAGCTCCACTGACAGTCTAACCTGAGCACGTGGCTTGGTTGGAGTTTACCTCTGGACCACTGAAAAGTATCATATTTTCACAGAAAAGCAAAGCAATATTTCCCTGAATGCTCTTTAATTCACTGTGCATGGCCTTCTTCACCTTAAGAAACAAAAAAACATAAATTCATGACCTACTTTAAAGCTGAGTAGAGGCTCTAATTCTGGAGGGAAGTCTATGGTTTACTTTGAACAACTGAAACATTAAAACCAAGACTGTTTTTAGCCATCATATGTTGAAAACATACTCCTTTCCTAGCAAAAATCAAGGGCAAAGTTTTGTTAATACATGTTTCAGCTGGCTGCATGGCTTCTTACGCGTTTGTAGTCCAATAATTTTCATGGAAGTATGTAGTAAAATTCCTCCAAGTCACTGCTTGGCTGCTTTGATCACCCTTTCTCTTTGACAGTCAGCATGCTGTAAGTGGAGACAAGATGCTGATTTGAAACATTGCTCTTAGATCTGAGGTTTGACATGAGCTGCAGTTTGAGCTTCACGCTGAGCAGGGAGGAAGCCAGGTGAGGAGTCAGCCTTCCTCCCCTGCCCACCCAGCCCAGCTTCCCTTTGCAGTTTTCTCATTCCTGTGTCCCAGCTGCTGGGAGCTGTGCTTTCCTTCTAGTGCTTGCTTGTGGAGTATTGCTGGGATCAAGTAATACATCATAATATTGAAATGCACACCTATAATGTAATGCATCATTTAATTGAAAGGCTTTGTTTTATTATCAATCTCTTTTGTCTTAAAATATGCACTAGGATTTCTGCATCAAAGACAACAGGTCCCATTTTCCAGTTCATGGTACCTTTCTCAACAGATGTTCTTCTTTTCTCATATAGTCAGAACAGTTCCAAGGGGATTGCATAAAAGCAACTGCTCTTGACATTTCATTATGCAGAAATATTTTTGTCATTGAGTGATCATAGTACTTATTGTCAGGCAATTTTGAAAACAAAAAAGCCAATATTTACATAATGCTATTTCTTTTTGATTGTGTAGTTTATTTCAGCTCCGCTAAACAGCTATGAGTTGGAAATTACTCTCTTCCCCCAAACAAATGGTCATAAAACTAAAATCAAGCTCATAAATCTTGCTGTGAACTAGTTGTACAGTTTCAGCAGGATTACACATCCATGGCTGCAAGACATTGAAAGTATTTATTTGTTACCACTCTTTTAAAGTCAAATGTGTGAAAAATAAATTGACTCTGTTGTGATTAACACAGTGACCCACAGCTGCAGCTTATAGAGCTACAGTCTTAAAGAGCAATTTCTCCCCGTACTGCCATTGTCTGAACTAAGGAGTTTCTTCCAAGGCATAAGTCTTCTTTTATAGTGGTAATATATAAAAACATGAAGTGTAATAGAAAAGTATCTCAACCACTGTTGTTAGGTCTTTGTCCAACATGGATTTATTTATAATGGAGATACAGAGCCTCTGCTGAACGGGGAGAAAAAAGTGTGTACAGTTCAGAAGCGAATAATGAGGGTTACAGAGCACTGGGACAGGCTGCCCAGAGAGGGTGTGGAGTCTCCAGCTCTGGAGATGTTCAAAACCCACCTGGACACTTTCCTGTGCAACCTGGTGTAGGGAGCCTGCTTTGGCATTGGGGTTGGACTAGATGATCTCCTGAGGTCCCTTCCAACACCCACCATTCTGTGATTCTATGAATGTTCTCTGCTCTGCTTTGTGGAGCTGGGAGGGAAAGGGATTTGGGATGCAATTGGTCTTTGCAAATACTTTTGGTATTGGAAAGAGATGTCATCATACCGTCAGGAGATTGTTAGTGTTCTCATGCAATCCCTGGTGTTTATTGTTTACCAATTATTCCAGTACCTCTATAACCACAGAAGATTTATAGTTTTAAGAACTTAGGTTGTTGTGCATAATAAAAGCTTGGCCAAAAAAAAAAAAAAAAGAAAGAAATGCAAGTCTTGAGTCTCTTAATGACAGGCATCCTGATTCTGCACCTCTGTTTTGTGTAAATGGGCCTAGCACGGGTTTTGGATCACTGCATGCATATGAAAGCCTTTCCCCTTTGCAGTGCAATCAGCTGACCTATAGAGTACAGTTTTCCTATCAAAATGTTGTGGCCAATGAAGCAGAAACTTTAGTCCATCCAAACACATCTTCACTTGTACTCTGCCAGACAGGAAGAGACTTCACAGCTCAGGGCACCAGGACAGCTGGCCAGAAAACAAATGTCAGCGGCAGAAGCATCTAGGTTTTAAGTGAGGAAGAGTAAAACTTTTGAGCCAAGGTAAAAAGACTGAAATTATAAAGTTTCCCAGGATGAAAAACTTCTGAAGATGTTTAACTGAGAGGTGTGCAGTACTATATTTCCCTGTATTTCATCCCAGCTCTCTCCTGGGATGGATACTTCCCTTGGAGACCAAGTCTGTGTGGATTTGAACAACATGGGAAGAGCTCAGGACAGGAAACTGTGAAGCCTGGACTCACAAAAAGACAGACAGGGTGACTGCAGAGGGTTTTCATCAAAGAATTTATGTTCATGTGAAAGCTTTAATTCCAACAGTGGCTAGATAAATATCCCCTCCAAAACTTTTGGACCAATCCTCAGCCTCTGTCAGGTCAGATTAACTAACTGTATCAATTTCACCTTCAGTCTCAGTCTAAGGAACAAGTGGAAAATTGTTCACATCTCAAAGCCAGGCTTAAGGTATTTTTGTTATTACTGTGCAGACAGACCTGAGTAACTATGTGCAGACTCTTTGACATAGAAAAGGGATGGCTGTAGTTTCCCTTTCAAGCTGATAAATAACAGCTTTATAATAAAAAACTTCATATTTTTTTCCTCACTTTTCTTCCCACTTTCATTTTTTTTTTGTACTTTTGGCTCTTCATTTTCAAAGATTTCATACTCACTGCTTTAGGACAAAAAGAACTGTGACGACAAACGTGGTTGTTGTGTTTCATCTTACTCCCAAGGGTCTTTTCTTCTGCAGATGATGAGCATCTGCTCCTAGTCATGTAGAAGTCTGATTAACAAAGCATGATCTTTGATTAGCATATTTCAGAAATTGTTTCTTATTATCAGCTCTCCTTAGGGCTTGTGTTGCTTAGCAGTAGAACAACCTTCTAAAACTATTTAACATGTTGAGAAACTTTGCAGACATATAAATCTCTATTTTGACCTTTTATTTTCATATGGATCATGAATTCTACATAAGTGGGAAAAAAATTTCAAGAAATAATAATTGACACTGTGGGGTTTTTTGCAGTCTTGTGCCAAAGCCCACAGTTTTGCTTGTATTTAATAAACTTCCTTCTACTGTTTTGAACTGTATGTAAGGGCTGTTTGTAATGAATAATAAATCATCCTTCTATAGAATGTTCCATTGAAGGATCTTCATGAGCTTTTCCACCATGAATGAAATAATTCATCCAACACACATGTGGGGAAAAGCTTTATTTATTATTATTGCCAGCATTACTATTATTTTCAGAAGCAAGACATTGAGGCAGAGAGAAGTTGAGGCCTGATTTAAAAGGAGATATGGCTGGGATTCTCAACCACATCTTTTCCCATCTCTTTGTTTCATACTGATGACCATTCAACAATATTTTTCTTTTTCAATAGACAATTTTTTTAATTGCAAAATATTTGAAAGTTGTGTTTCTTCTAGCAATAATGTGTTGTGTGATGCTATTTCAGAACATACATATTTCAGAAGTACATGCATTTTTATTGCCTTAGAAGACCTAAGGAGTTCCTGAAGTGGATATAATTCTTCAATTTGAGTAAATTTTACTATGAAAAAGTGCTAAGTATTGAAACTGTGCATAATGTCACATAAACCATGTGGGCCTAAATCTTGTTTCTCTTATTCAGACCAGAGTAGTATTGACTTTCAAGGCTAAAGCCACATCCCCACTTCTGCAGGCTCTGGCTCACAGAAACTATGAATACAAGGCCAGAGAGTCCTCTCCAGCAGCCCAGCAATGTTGGCAGCTATTAGCCAAGGGCTCCCAGCCAATTTGCACAATGGTTTCTGTTGTGACAGCATTTTGCATCAAGGATGTGTCATCAGCAAAAGCAGACAACGCATATGTGCTCCAGTAAAAGAGCAAGGCCAGCTGCAAGCAAGCAAAAGTTCTGGTCATTAATTTTTTTTGTGTGGATATGACCTTTGAATTACATCAGCCCACTGAACCTATAATCTGGTGATTCTTCATGCTCCAAGTGGTGCTGACTTATTAAAGGCTTTGCAGAAGGAGGGTCTCACTGTGTTTTGCAGCATAAGACTATCTAGGTAGACACATAGGTAAGGAAATTGAGGCTTGCCATTTCAATCCCAGTCAGATACCTGCCACAGTCTTTAACTCAGTCTCCAGTGAGGGTGAAATAAGAGGATTAAGAATGTATATGTCACCCGCCGTGCTCTGTGAATGTAAGGAGCAGGGGATGGGCTGCTTTTCATGTGCCAGTTAGTCTGATTGAGAACTAAGACACCAAAAGGCAACAGCAGAACACCCCTGAAGAGCTTTTTCAGCCTTTGGTCTTCTCAGTGGGACAGACCCTGGCCCCTCCAACATTGCCCATATATTTCCCTAGCATCAACTCATGATATTGAAGAAATTAGGAAGAAATTATTTCCTGTGAGGGTGGTGAGACCCTGGCCCAAGTTGCCCAGAGAAGCTGTGGCTGTTCCTCCCTGGAAGTGTTCAAGGCCAGGTTGGATGTGGCTTTGAGCAACCTGGTCTAGTGGAAGGTGTCCCTGCTGATGGCAGGGGGGTTGGAATTGGATGAGCTTTAAGGTCCCTTCCAACCCAAACCAGTCTGTGATTCTATGTTGATGCCTTGTTGTTCATGGTGCAGGAAACGTGGTCTTTTCTCCTTCCTTGCTCACTTCATCTTTTCTATCAATTTTAATGGCTTTAAAAGAAAAAGCTTTAAACACTTTGGTTTTGTTTTTAGGATTTCCCCATGTTTTGCACCAAAGGCATTCCACTAAATACATTTGCACTAGTGAAGCTCAGTTGCACATCTCAAATGTGCAATGGGTGTTAATGGGGTAAAATGGCTGTTTAAACCAACACAGAACAGCTGCAGCACTTGGGCACTGCAGGAAAACAGAAGAATCCTCTGCTTGTTGGAAGTACATTTGCTGTCCTATAAAGAAATTTGGTACAAAGCAAACTGAAACTTCTTGTGTTTCAGATAGTATGCTTTAAATTTTCTCTGGTTGTTCAGTAAAAGTGGGAAACTTGGTTATTATAATGTGCAATAGGGGCTTTGTACAGTCCCAAAAATAAAAGTAAGAGTTGTCCATTTCCAAGCATAGCCCATTATGTGGGGAGGGAGGAGAGAGGTAAAATGGGATTTGAGGACACACTAAAGAGGAACAGAAAGTCAAATCCATTGCAAAATAATGTCCAAAAAAAGCTTCTATTAATAAAGCTTTTATAAAAATCATTCTTAAAGCTGAAATTTCTCTGTGTGGCTGTGATGTCCCTTCTTCTGAAGTATTCACATAACCATTTTTTGAATATTTGTAATTCATCCTGGCAGATATGTCTTATTGCTGATCTTTAGAAGCATCCTTTTGTAGGATAATGACTTCAGATAGATGGCCTTTCAAATGGGACTTGATTGCAGAAAAGTATTTGTAAGAGATTTTCCCAGGTGGGATCAGTGCTCTAATTGGAGTGGTATCCAGCATCAAGCTGTATTGCTCCTCTGTTTTTTTCATTTCAGAGATTACCAAATCATCACCTATTTAAGGCAGCAGTCTAGATGAGCTTGGCAGGAGCAGGCAGGCTTGCACACTGGCAGGACAATAAATACTGTCTGTCTCTGTTGAGCTTCTGTAGAGACCAGGAAGCTGCTCCAGCATCTGCTCCACTGCCTGATCCACCAGCATCTTCTTGCCTCTGCTCCAGCTCTTACCTCCGTTGAGTTCAGACCCTCTTGCTCCCTTTGGGTGCTAAACAAGATGATCCCAAATCAAATCTTAATTTTACCACATCAAGCCTCTGATACATGCTTAATATCTTCATATTTTGCACATTTTCCAGACTCCTGATGAGCTGCAGCACCTCAAATCATCCATCATATTAGAGGGAGAGAAGTTCCCTTTACTGCCGTCGTGTCCTTTTCTTCAGCAATTAAGAATTATTGAGATAAAGATTGCCCACTGTATTATTCATCCTGGGGCTGGCTGAAGTACTGAAGATACATTTCTGGGCAATGTGTCCCTGTCTGTCCCCAGGTTTTCTTAGGCTTCAGTTAGGCTCCTGGAGAAAAGGACAACACAGCAGTGATTGCTCCCCAGGGAACCACAGCCTCAGACCAAAGCAGGGATGCTACCACCGAGAGAGGGAACATTGGGTAGTGTTGGAAGGAGAATAAAGAGTGCACAGACTGCCTTTAGAGGAAGAACTTTCCCTGGGGAGCATCAGTAGGGACAACAGCTTGGACATATTTGCTCTGAGATTAGCAACTCATCATGCTCTCTAATCCCACTTCTGACAGCACTGCTGCTGATGTAAATTGTTGTATGAAAGCTCAGGATTATTTTATTGTTATTACTGCTCTTCTGCTTAAGCATTTTAAGCATAGGAGATACTTTCCTGTAAAAATTAAAAATAATTTCTACAAAATAATCTACCTGGTATACAGTATCTGTGAAATTGAATTTATTAACACTCTGCAATATGTCAGTTATTAGATAGCTTCTAAAACACTCGTCATTTTGTTACTTGTGAGTGTATTTTATTCCACCATAACTGTTCTATGAAATAAGTATCATGATATGGATCATTATACCAGAACTTCATCCCAAACTGTCATGTCTAGTATTAATGTGATGCCAAGTTAGACTCAGAGCACTGTTCAATCATCAGTCTTTAAGGTCTCTATCTATCTTTCTACTTGAACATCTCTCTTTAACATGCAATCTGAAAACAACAGCACATGCTGTAAAGTGGCAAAGTATTTATTCACTCAGATGTGGGAGCGTTCATTCTAACCAGTTGTCATCTGTCATCCAAGAGACAAGTTTATATGCATTTCTCACTTTCTTTTTTAATATGTTTGATTTTTTTTTTATAGCCCTTGATCCATCCAAAGATCCATGTTTGAAGGTGAAGTGCAGCCCACATAAAGTGTGTGTCACTCATGACTATGAAACTGCTATTTGTGTAAGCCGCAAGCAGCTGGTACACAGGTAAGGAAACTTTATGTTGTTTGAGAGTTTTGTGTCTTCACAGACATCCAGTATGATAAGAACAAATAAAATGAGAAAATTCCAAAGACAACATTAAAAACCATAATTTTAAAACTTTAAAGTGTAGTTTGCAAGTTTTTTCCCCAAAACAAACAGAAGTCTTATTATTTATAACTGCAGCTATTCCAGAAAGATAAACTGGAATATGGTGCACCAGGCAGTATGGAGTGCAGAATGCTCTCCTCCTTCTGGGAGAAGTTTTCTCCTCCCAGAGAGCAGTAGCTATGAATATTTTAAAATCTGAAAACCTGGAATATGAAAATATTATGTGAGATACTCTACAGTTCCAGTAATTTAGAAGCAATTAAAAAGAGATTAATAAAGCTTTTTTTCTTTTAAATATGTCAGACTCCTGGTTAAATTTAGTAAAGAACTGAAAAATGTTGGTAGAACTTTGTAGAGCATCTCCCTGGGGAGCCACATAATTACAGAAAGTTCCTGATTGTTGAATGACTGAATTAAGAACAAATGAAATAGCCGATATGTTAAAAGCTTTGGCCAAGATGTTCAGATTAGACTACAGAGCTTCACTGAGAGGAGCTATGGATAAACAAAGGAAAGCCTACTGAGCTTAGATTTAAATATGCTATGAACAATCAAGAATGAAGAAATTTATCAACAAATTTAGAGAAAACAAACTAACATTGCCCTATTTGGAAGCAGAACAAGAAGAACCAGTAAGGAAACTGGTCTTGGGTATCTCCAGAGTCTCTCTGAGTCAAGACTCAGAAGAAAATTTAAGAAATAAGCCCCTCCACATGTGAACAGATATTGAATAAAACTGTGTTGCTGTAATGGGCAACTCTGGTTAGTCTGTGCTTGAAGAAAAATATGTTGTCTTGCTTTCATTATATTTGAGAAATAAATCTGGGGGCTGCTCTCCAATGTCTTTCCCTATTGAGTAGAGAAGCAAAAATCTGCCTGTAACATTGCAAGTCCTTAAATGTCATTGTCAGCTGAGATTGTAGTTCCACAACTGTTTAAACCAATCTTAATTCAAGATGACCTGATTCCCATGGACCAGTCCTACATCTCATCTTATCTCACTGCTTCTTGGCTGAGGAAGCTAGTCCAGTAAAAATTGTCTTTGATTTATGATACAAAGTTAATGGTGCAATGTGTGTGAGACAGTATGTTTAATCTTTTGTTTTCAATATGGAATGAACCCTGGAAGGACGTTAGGAGTATGGTGATGTGCAGTGCTTACATTCTAATGACATTTTTTGGCATTATATAGCTTACATTTTGTAGTTAGGATGGAACTAAAGCACTTGCATTATGTAGTAGTCCTTATGGTATATGGACTTAGATGTTGAGCTAAATACTTTCTGAGATATTTCCAGTATTTAATGTCCTAAAAGTAGGCAAAATGGTACAATGTTATAGAAGAGGAGCTGAATATCCTGTATTTTCCAGAAACCAGGCTGTGTTTCATGTGATCTCTGTGATTCCTCTACTGCCTGCAGCTATTTCAGCTCACCTTTGAGTAGCACTGTGACTATGGAGATGAATGGAAAAGTATTGAAAACTTGCTTTGAAAATTCTCCAAACAATTTTCAGCAAGTTTTGTAATGCTGAAAGAACTACTGCTGATGTGTGATAGTGACACATATGTCCTCAAAGTGGTTTTATTCTCAAAATACCCAGTTCTCCCTTGCCTCATGGGGTAGACATGTCAATGAGGAAAGTAACTAGGCCAAATTCTCTGCTGATTTGGATCAGTGGAGTGGCACCACTAACGATTTTCATCTTTAGTCCTGCAGTATTCTGTTCTTTTTTCTGTGGCTGACCTGAATACTGCTGCATGTCTGAGTCCAGTCGTATTTAAGGCTGTGTTAATCAGGAGTAAATGCATTACAAGAGGTGGAGTTGCACGTATTTAAAACCAGTGGAAGCCTGAACACGTTGGTGTGGGAGCGTGTGTAGTAAGAACCATCCAATAACACAGGACCATTGTGATTGCTTTGTGCATCCACAGTGCTTTTGAGTGTGCTCAGAAGGATTTTTCCATTTCATGCATCATTATCAACTTGCTGTAGTGGCTTTACAAAGCACGTAGGCTCAGCAAAAAGTAATCAGGAGAGCAACATCTTGCATTATTGCTGAGGCTTCCAGACAGAGCTACGCCGATTTGCATCACCTGATTAACTGGCCTGCTGAAGAGTTGCAGCACAATGAAACTGTATTTTTCCAGGCATAGTGTAGCTAACTTTGAAATCACCAGTGACAACACAGTGCCATTGCTGTTTCATTTCCTTTGTGCTGGAATGCACACTTTTTAAATCACTGCAGGAATACAATAACAGTGTCTAAAATTGTGTTAAATGGAAACTTGTTATTTTATCTTTTCTCAAACCCTGGCTCCGTGATGGCTAACTCATCCCCTAAGGCTTTCAAGGCAGAACCAGTCTCATGTCTTCAGAGTAAGACTGTCACAGCTGACAGCATGGCTGAGAACCTGCTTTAGCAGTCGGGTTGGACTAGATGATCTCCTGAGGTCCCTTCCAACTCCTACCATTCTGTGATTCTGTATTTCACAAAGAGTGCTGGAGCTTTGATCCTGCCCATGGTGGAGCTTCTGGATATGGGATCCCCTGACCCAGCTGGCAGGGCACGTGGGCTGGTGGCTCCATGGGGAAGCAGCTCATGGTGCTGGTAGGTTTGGTGGTAGGTTACCCCAGGGGTGCCAAAGGAGCCTGGTAGAAGTCAGTGCCCCAGGGACGGCCTGGCCCCTCCTGTGCAGCCTCCTCCTTCCCTTTTCCTCCTTCCCTCCCCTCCACCGTCGCCTGGTGAGCGGCCCTGAGTCTTGAAGATAAGGGAGAAGATGTCCGAGAGGTATTTCAGACAGATAATACCATTTTGTCAGCACATCTTCTAAGACATTTACAGTACAAATTGGACAGGGCATTAAGAGAAAAGGCAAGACTGAGCAGTGACTGAAGAGTGTGTAAAAGACAAATTTGAAGGTACCTTCTATATGTTAAATAGTCCTTGGACTAATGATAGAGCTTTATGAAATCTTTTGTGTGGATTAAAACCCTTTTCAAATTGGACATGATCTATGAGGAAGAGTCTGTATTAGTTCAGTTTTGCATGAAATGCAGTAGTTAATATCTCTCAAAGACCTCTCATACATTTGCAGTCCTGTTAAAACTTCATGCCATTTGTCTCTGCTGGTGTTGGTAGTGCAGCTGATGGGAAGGAAGATGTCACTTTGGGGCTTTTTTGGAAAGAAGAGAATGAGAAGAGAAGATAGATGAAAAAATAATGGGCATATTAGCATGTCCAGGGTTTACAGCTTTGTTCAGTCCATTTAACTGGTGATCACCAATTAGTTCATCACTGCAGCATATGTCACTCACAAAGGTAATCAAGCAATGTCTCTGCTTCTCTGCTGTGACTTAGAAATTCCAGCTATTTCAGTATTTTACTCAGTATCACTTCAGTACTTTTCAGGTTACTGCTGCTGACAGAAGAGGCCACTACTGAGTTCCTCACATTTTTTTTTTTTTAATGTTAAGATCTGGACAAGTTCCCAGATAAAATATCTGTTCTTCCAAATTACACATCAAAGGGTTCATGGCAATGTTGACCACTACACTTATCCACAGTGAGGAGACAAATCTCCCTCTCTCTCTTGGCAAATCCTGTGGTTGATATACTATTTCTGGTTAGGAAGGACCCTGAAAACAAGCCAAATAAAATATCCCCATATATGAAACTGAGCATTTTCATACCACTGCCATTGCATGTGCTATTTGAGAGCTTCAAATGTGTCCAAAAGGGAATTCTCCAGTGAAGGAAATTGATAATTGCGAGAATATCAGTGACCCACCTGCTTTCAAGAACTGCTTGGGAGCATTCACAGAAAAATCTTTGACCACCACAAAAGCACTTTTAGGGATTTATTGAGAAGTTGTGCACATAAGCCAGGGTTTTAAACAGCACTATTTTTCACTGTCTGTGTATTAAATCAACAATTACCTTTTTAAATGTGCTAAATATAGGGCCTATAAACCCTAACCTTGTTGTTTTGCCCTCCTCTCTGCCTCATCCATGCCTGTTTTCTCTTGTTTTCATGCTCTGCCAGTGCTGCTAAATGCTAACTAGGGCTGGCCCCACACCAAGCCCTCCTTTGGGGGTAATATCCTCCCATGCTGAAAACCTGGCTCCCACAGTTCCAGTGCCCTGACCGACGTGAGGGAGGGCTTGTTCCTGAGCTCGTGGTGTTTAATTCTGCATGATATATGTGGTAATGTTTATCAAAGCCTGAATACATGAGCAATCTATATGAAGTGTTGTAACAGAACCAAACCTAGCAGATGATTAATTATTTTTGGATCTACTAATATCAGCTTGTTCCCCAATCAGCCTTGCTATATTCATAGCTTTTTACCATTCTCTTGTTAATTTTCATGCTGATTCAGAAAATAAACATTGTTTATTTGGGTATTAAGTACAATTCAGGGAAAAAAACCCACAACATTCTAAAGGGGACTTTACAAAACAACATTGTTCAGCTTCCTGTTGGTGTATTTATCAGTGTTAATTACATGTGTTTTACTTGTCGATATTTGCTTGAAAGGGCTAAAGGAAGTAGCAAGATGGGAAAACCCAGGCAGTAAAAGGACAAGAATACTGTGCAGTTTATTAACTTTCTTTGGTTTTCTCCATGGAGACTATCCAACTAGTTTTTCTAGTAAGCTTTTATTACTTCAGAATGTTTCCAAAGCCAAGTGTCACTATTACTAACTTCTCTGCAAACCCCCACTTTTCTTTCAGTTTGTGGTAAAATGAAGAGTGAAGGGATGTGACTCCCAAACAAGGTGAATTCTCCCCCATTTCCTTGAAGTTTTGATGTTTATTTGTAGGCTGGCAGATGAAAGACAGGCAAAAATATGCAGAAAATCTGATATGAAAATACTATTCTTTCAATTATTATTTAATCTTAGCTGAGGAAAAATGCAGTTGTTTTCCATGGTGCTGCAGCAGAACACAGTTCATTTATCCATCTTGTGTAGGCAGAATGCCAAAAAAATGTGTTCTGGGACACTGAGGCTTTCCTTGAGTAACCAGGCTCCATAAGTTTAATAATTTAGGATAATAAAGCTCTATAATAAAATTGTTATGAAGATTAAATTGTTAATGTATGCACTGGATGCAGAAAACATAAATATCAAAATTATTCTTCACATCCCCAGAGTTTTTTGTAAGTTCTGGGATGAATTCACAGTTATGAGTTAATTTTTACTGGAGATTTGTTTATGAGTACCAAATGAATTCTCGTGTTGATTAACATTTTTAGAATTAAGGGAAGAAAACTGCCCAGTTCAGAGCAAAAATAAAATCCTTTGACCATTGTTTTAGAAAAAAAAATAAAGCTATTTCACATTTGTTCGATTTTCTTTGCAAGTAACAATACAACAATATTTATGTCTCTCTGCAAACTGTTTTGGAGTCGCTAAATCTGATTTTCCTAAAAAAAAATAAAAATAATATTTCAATGCAAAACATTTTCTCCACCTTTAATGCTGAGCATTGATTTTTCCAATCTACTGGCATAGATTTTTGCTTCAGAAGAACAGCACTGAAATATTTGATGAAACATACACTCACAAAAACCAACAGATTGCATTAGGTTTTTTCCAAACAAATATATTGTACTGGGGAAATTGTAGGCTAATTGCTCATAAGAGAACATCTGGCAGAATCTTGGAGAATTAATGTAATCCTCAATGAATGAAAGTTCTCGACATGAACAGGATGGAGTAAATGACATTTTTTGGTAATTTGTAAACTACAGTGCATTACTCTGTAAAGATAATTATTTTTTTCTAATATCTAATCACTCATGGTATATTGCACAGTTTAACTGTAGCTCATGCCATTTGTCCAGAAAAATAAATGAGAATCCAGGAAAATCAAAGAGAGAGGGGCCTTTGAGGTCACAACAGAGTACATCACATAATGTGGTATGCAAGTGATGTGTGCAAGTCTTCAGGGAAAACTTGAAAGCTTTTAAAGCTATTCCATCTCTGGACTGCCTGACAACAAAGCCAAAAGCTTTGGATTTTGCAGGAGACACTTGTCTCCTGCAATAGACACGTGGAAATCAGGAATGTTTGTTTTTCTTCTGCGGGCTAAGTTGCCTTTTAATAAGACAGAGAGCACATGGTATGATGTGCCATCAATCTACAAGTGCTCAAGGGGACCACCAAATATTAAGAGAGAAGAGCATAAGAGTCTATTTATTCCCCATTACAGTTATTTGTAAAATTTTGATTATGAAAATTATGATCTAAGCATGAACTCCCAAAGGTCAATAGCTTTTCCTTCAAGATAGTCTCCATCTTTGACAGCCCGGGATTCAGTCCAAGGATGCTTAAATATTGGAATAGCACTCACTGGTTTTAAAAGCCAGTATTACTCTACTGAACAGGACCATCTGTAAATTGTAGATCTGATTCTCCAAGTGGTCCATTTCTCAGTTTCTACTCTGCCTAAGGTAAATTACTTTTAACTAAAGAGACCATAGGGTGAGTCTGTAGAAGGACTAGCTTTCATCAGTCAAGATGATATGAAATAATTCTATTCTGAATCATGAGAGTGACCTACTTGCTGCCAGGAGTTTCTGTACAAAAATCCTCCAGTTTATTATTTTCTGGAGGAAACTGGCTGTGGTATCTCCCCTCAATAGACAAGACTTCCTTTACTTTTTAGGCTGTTTTCTCCCTTTTCCCAAGCTCTAGATAGGCTGTCGACTTTGGTGTATTTCAAAACTCAGAGTTAAAAGACCCCTGAACATTACCCCATATGTAGAATGAAAGATCCACTTCCCTTGACTTTCAGTATTGCAGTCATCTTTAAAGTTGAGTTCAAATAGTGTTCCTGACTCAAAGCAAAAAGCACCTGAGTTTTGCCCCATGCATTTTGGCATTTCCACACATTTTCAAACTTCCACAGAAAAATGTAGGCATGCTAAACTATGGTCAAGCAGAGCACAGATATCTCCCATGGAAATTGCTCAACAGCTGACAAGGGGATCACAGAATCACAGAATGTCAGGGATTGGAAGGAACCTGGAAAGATCATCCAGTCCAATCCCCCTGCCAGAGCAGGAACACCCAGATGAGTTCACACAGGAAGGCATCCAGGCAGGTCTTTAATGTCTCCAGAGAAGGAGACTCCACACCCTCCCTGGGCAGCCTGTCCCAGTGCTCTGTCACCCTCACCATAAAGAAGTTCCTTCTCAAATTTAAGCAGAACCTCCTGTGTTCCAGGAGGATCATCACCAGCAGCCTAGCTGTGAAACTTTCTGCATCCCGAGGCCAATTAGCCTCTCTGCACTTCTCTCCCCAGAATTGGTAACTCATTGCACGTCATGCTTCATCAGCTTTAGAGCTCATTAGAGTAGTGCAAGGTGACCGTCTCCGATTGGACATGAGTAATTTTTGAAATATATGATAGCGCACAGTTCTTTTATAATGGATTTTAGAGTGTGCAGCCTTCACCTCTGTCTGCTGTGGCAATAGCAGGAGATGAACTTGTTCTTGCTATCAACAGGGGATTTACTGTATTTTACTCACATTCAGCAAGCCCCTGGCTGCTGAGGTGAAGGTCTTACTGCTAAGGTCATTGTCTTTTACTCTGCAGCTCCTGTCTTACTGTGCTGTTCTTTACTGCGAGGATGCTGCAAGCACAAAAGGAAATACAATGGTTATTGAGATATTCTCCTGCTGCGTTAGTCCTTTTACACTGATATCAGAGCACTCGCTGAAAACCACCTCAATACTTCTGGATACCTCTGCTAGTATCAGAGAGTTATTGCATTGAATAGAATAAGAAAATAACCTATTATCTTCTGGACTTTACTTAACATTTATAAATAGTTTACTTTTTTGCATTTAAAGACAATATTTTAATGGGTTGAATACCACTTTGTAATACTCCTGCTCTTAATATTTCTAGTTGTATATTTTAGCATTATATAAAAATGGACCAGAAGTGACTTCTTGGATCATTAAGTCCAATCCCTCTGCATCAATATCATTTAAACTTTTTCATTACCCTATCAAGTTCTGTCTTAAAGATAATAAGGTTTATTGCCCCCTCTACTCAGTTTGGAAGAATCCTTAGCATCTCAACCCTTCTGGTTAGAAACCTGCTAATACCTAGCCTAAATTTATTCAAATCCAGCTAAAACTTCTGGAGTTTTCCTAAATGTTTCCTCAGTATTTGTTTGGAAAAGATGTCCTTCTCTGGTTTGGCTAGACTTAGCAAATGCTCTTACTCTTTTCTTATTAAAAAAAAAAGCCCCTTAAAAAGTCATTCCTCTGGACTGTCTCAGTTTTCCTTTGTAGCAGAGTGTATTGGGCTTTGGTGCTGAGAACGGTAAAGAAGCGAAACCCCAAATTATCACTTTGTCTTCTTGCTACTTAAACTCTTTACATATCTTTAGGTATTATATTCCCTCTGAGTCATTGCTTATTAAGATTTTAATTATTATTTCTAAAATTAATCCTCTCTTTTAAATGCCTGTTCTATCCATCTTGCTTTAAACCTGTTTTGTCCTTCCACGAGCCCCACTAGAATATCTGCAGTTCAGACATCTCTATTCCAGGTGGGCTTTCAACTGAGCTTTCTGGAGAACAGTTCTGGCTTTGATGTTCTGTGTATCTCTGGATTGATATACAGTCTAGAACTGGGTAGGTATATGTGCAAATTGCTGTTTCAAGGATTTGTACATAGCATTCTACATTTACATCCTCACTAGAAACATACCATAACCAAAATTACTTTCCTCTGAACAAAGCATTTTTATTAACTTGATAACAAAAGGAGGAGGAGGAGAGAGTTTGAAATAAATACAAGCCATAACTAGCTGAGCATTACACAACTGTATATAAAATGCAGTGTTCAGAGCTCTGAGCTCTGACTAATATGAAACTTAAATGTATAATACTGAAAAATGCATGTCTGAAAATGAATGTGTGAGTATTGTGGTTGGGCTCAATGATCTTAAAGGTCTTTTCCAAGCTAAATGATTCTATGATAAGTTTATGCAGAACAGCAGCATTGGGAACACAAGCCAGCAGGAAAACTTAAATATATGAAAGATAAAATAAGGACAACACATCTTTCTTCTTTAGCATTTTTACTATCTCAGTGGGTTCTTTTGTTTTCTGCAGAATTGGTCATATATAAACCTCTTGATACAGCTCTTATCAACTTGTCAAAAGCTAGCATCCAAAGCTAAGTTAGCATCCAAAAGCTCCTGTTTCCCTTGAGATATCAGAAAGAAGGCTGAGTTAAAAGATCAGTCACCTCCTCCATGGCATTTGTCTGTTGCTGACTTGGACTGTGAGCTGTTACAGCATAAGGGACGTTGGCTTTTTTGTTGTTTGGAAAGCTCCTCTTGCTCACTCTAAAGTGAGCAAGAAATGAAAACAGTAATTGGTATAAATGTCATCTGCTTGGCAAATGTCAAGAGATTTGCCAACAAATGACTAATGAACAAATGAATAAAGTTGGATGGGACTCACTGGCTGCGTATCCTCGTGCTGTAAGAAGCTTTGCATATGGAATAGCTTGGTACTTCTTGCATTTTCAATGCTTTTTCAAACAACCTTAACACATCATCATCATCACTATTATTAAAATGTAAACAGGTAGGCATATTAAGGTGTGGGATGAAGAGGACAGTTCTACAGGCTCTCCATATACCTGTCAGTAGTACTACATTTGACCACTGACCTTGTAGGTCACAAGCATGTGTTTTTGCCTTGAGCTGTTGACTGACTTTATGACTACATTAATCTTCACAGGATCTGGAATCTGCAGTCTTTCTGGGTTTACCACAGCCCAGTAGATTAAGGATCTATTTCCTTATTCATGCTCTTTGTATTTTCAGTATGCTGAAAATCTTAACCATAGAAGTGCTGCAAACAAATTTCTAATAACATTTAATACATGTCTCTATTTTTGCTCTTCATCTTAACTCTGTTGAGTAATGATGTCAGTCAGAAATTATTATTTTAATGTTTACAAATGACCTCAAATGCTCTGAAAGTTATTCTATATTTATACAATAATCTGTTTACTGGAGATTCTAAATTTACTACTGGTTTTTGCTGTAGGAGCCCCAGGACATTAACGTGTTCAGTGGAAAAGTGCTTTTGTAAGATTGGGCCTGATGTTTACAGTGAAGGAATTTTATTAAAGCTTTTCTTCAATTTCCAACATCCCATTATATTGGAAAAGGTATTAAATGTGCAGCATTTTAAAATCTACCTTTTGATAAATGGTGTTACATATTCCAATTGCAGTGAATATTGCAAACAATATATTTTGTGTGGAATTTGCAGATTAGGCCTTAAAAAATGTTGCATTTCATTTGATGCTGGTCAGTTTTCTACTTTTTACAAATGTGTGTCTTCAATATGGTGCAGATTCAACATATATAACTTTTAAACCTACCAAAGACTGATCTTTATTGTTTGTAAAACAGTTCTGTATTTTACCATTGCATTTTGGAGATTTTCCAGGTATTGCTTTTAAAGCCTTTCAATAGCAGTGAAAGGCATTGATAACAATAGGCTAAAATTATAGTGAGTTGGGCCAGACTCTCTCACACCTCTTGCCTTGCATATTTCACAGCTTTCTACCCTGTGGAGGGCTCTGTTGGGTGGGAAACTTGGGCTCCTCTAAAGAAGGAAGTGGTTTTCTGCTGAATTTCATATCTTGTTCGACATCCTTCATCATTTCAGAGCCAAAGCTTCACTAGGAAAAATGATGAAGCCATATCCAAAACCACCCTGAGGAATTCATCAGCAAGTATCTTGGCTTTCATTTTTGAGTTAAAGGTTGTAAAAAACTTATACTGTGAAGACCTTTTCCACCTAGGTTTGCCAGTTCCAAACTAGATTAGTAACAAAGGCATGAGTGACAGCTAATAGAAGTTGAAAAAGGTAGTAGTCTTTGTTTTTTCCCTTTTACAGCCATACAGTTCCATCTAATGGCACTCTTTTGAAAGAAATAGCATATGAAAACAATAAAAAGGAGCTCCTAGCATCAATCATTTTCTTATTTGGTGCAAGTTATGTTATCAAAATTAACTTTTAATCTATTACTTCCCACTTCTTTAATATTTCACTTCCTAGCATTCTCTTTTCATTAATAAGCTTATGATTGCCTGCTTAGCGCTCTGCCAGAACTTATCAAGAGCTCAACCTACAGATTTTCAATTTAGTCATTTTATATCAGATTAATTCAGCCAATGAACCACAAATGACATTATTTATGGACATGAGCCACAAAAGTACAGTCTGTTTAAAGTACATAAGGAGTACTAATGATGATTAGAAATCAACCCAAAATATTTTCCATCTTTAAATATGTCTGTTCAGGTATCACTGTTCCACTTACATATTAACTATAGAAAGGCAATGCTGTGCTATTAACTTTTTAGGCAAAAAGAGCAATACCTTAGCACACTTGTGAAAGATACATTGCTTGTATCTCTAGTTTTACACCAGTCTTATAATATATGATCATTTAATTCCCATGACCATCTTCTATACCTTAAAAAGAGGTAAGGAAAAATTGTGAGTAATTCTGTGTAATTCTTTACACTTCTGATTTTTCAGCCAATTTTTTAAGGGAGTGAAGGAAGGAAACACTATGGCAATGTGTGTTGTAATTATCATCCATATCACCAGTGCAAAACTCTTGTGTGATTTCTCTAATAATTGGAAGAGGTGATCAGATGTTAGAACTTCAAAAGCTAAAAAGGAAAAGAAAGAAATTCTCTTTTCTAATTTCAGCTCTTCCCCTCATTCTTTTTCCCTTGAATCTGCTGTGAAAATCAGTGCTAAATTCTCAGTGCCAGTAGTCAAAAGATCAATTTATATCTCATACCAAGCCCCTTCATGGCCCCTTAAAACTGGAAAGAGTTATTATTTCAGAATCTCACAGCTCTAAGGATTTGGCCTGGTGGATTTGAAGGTCTGGAGGTTGTGAGCAGGCAGTCCATGAGACAATGAGTCCAACATTCACTTTCCTTAGCAGGAAAATATTGATTCATTAGAGCTCATCTCATACTTACATGCCTGTAGAGTTGGAAGCCTGTGGGGTCATTTTATATTTGGAGGATCCATATTCACCTTTCTCATCTGTAAATTCAGAGGTGTATCTTTTATCAAGGACTGTATATTCATTCTAAGCCACTTAACTAGCTGCAGTGTAGAGCTGTCTGAAATAAATAAATAAATAGGAAATAGATCATGATAGATTCTGTTACATTAATGAAGCATAATTACCAGGAAACGTTTATCCAGATCTGTGCTGTTAAATCTTTGTGGAATAGCAAGGGCAGGAAGATTAACAAGTTTTCAAATTAGTTAAGAGAGAATTATCAAGCCTTCATTTTGCTATCAGTTATTGGATTTATGTTCTGTACTTGAACAATGGAATCTTAAATGATTCATTACAAGTAAATACAAAATGTTCAGTGATTGTAATTTAAAAAGTCAAAATTTCTGACAGATTCCACAGAGTTACTTCCTACTCTAATTAGTATATTAAAAAAAAAAAAAAAAAAAAGAAAATTTGTGTTGCAGCCAGTGTAAAACTGACACCTCTATGAAATCAAATATTGCAATTAGAGTACTTAAAACTGGGTGGTTTTTTAATGTTCTTGGATTAGCTCTTAACTTTGTAGAATTATCTGTACAGTCTTTGCAGTCTCAATTTGCACTCAGCAAAGAGATTTGAGATTTTTTTCACGTCGGAACATTTTGAGAAAGTGGAAACAGAAATGATTTTAAAATGAAAACAAGCTCTCAGCTTTAAATATTGAGTAGACATGATCTGGAGTCTTCTGACTAAATGGTTTTCCTGTCAATTCAACAAAATATTTCCTAGAAATGTATGGAACAGTTCTTGACAGGAAAGTCTCTCACCTCAGAAATGTGAGTAGGATGGTGAAGAGACTTTGAATGTAGAATGTAAAAAAGAGAGGTTCAAGCCTTGTGGCTCAGGTAGAATAGTCTTCTGGATCTTCTGATTAGTGGCTATTGGCTTTTTTTTATGGCTTCCCCTCAAAGTCAGTAGTTTTTATTCCTTTATCTTGGTGTTAATTGGAGAAGGGATTTGGTCTCATCAACCTAGGTGAGTGTCCTAGTCACTGGGTTGTTGAATTGCTATCTGTCCATTAATATTTCATTAATTATGCTGATTTCACTCAGTAGCCTGATGGTTATGGCATTCAACTGAGACCCAAGCTCTACTGAGTCGATACTGCTATTGTTAACAGCAGGGTAAACAAAATCCACTCCCATGTCTTTCCAGTGTACCACCTTTGAGAAGTCAGTAAAATCAGACTGATGTAATCACCACCTCCTGTCTTGATGGTATGACAAGTTTGTTTTATGTTAAGGTTGTGAAGAGAGTCTATAGCATATAGTTACCCCCAGCTAACTTGAGTGTTCAGTTATTTGTACCTAGAGAAAATAAGACATCATTTTCTTTCATTATTATCTAAGAGACAAAGTATGGTTTTGCTCCTGGAAAAGTGTCTGGAGACATTTTCTCTCATCTTTTCATTATTTGGAAGGGATCTACCATTGTTGCTTTCATATTTTATTCCTACAGTGGTAGAGATTAAACATATTGGATTATGATTTCTGATATATGAAATCCTTTGCCTGGATCTTCGCTAGTTTCCCATTAAATCCCAGTTTCCTTTCTTTTCTGTTTTCTGGGACAGTATCTTTAATAAGTGGCTATTGCAAAGCTGACTTTCCCAACAGACCTCAACTAGCCTTTTTTTCTTAGAATTCTCTTTGCATACTGAAGGATAGGCAATTTCTATCATTATATCTCTTCATATTTTTCCAGAAAAAACAAATATTTCATAGCATTCTCAGGACTTGCTACTAGACCTGTGGGAATCAGGAAAAAAAAATCTCACCAATCTTGTGTACATTTAGTGATGTGATCACTGTAACTAGTGCAGTATTTTGCTTATATTACATTTTAACTCTAGCAGCAAAACCTGTCATGAAATAAATATTCTCTGACAGTCTTTATACTTTTCTCCTACCTAGAAGATCTGCACTTTGAAAAGAGATTTTGTCCCTTAATGAGGGCTTGTGTTATCTCAGACATCTGAATAGACATATTCCCATACAACATAACATGGTTTTAAATAAATAACAATTTTTGTACCTTGAGGCTCTTTTACAACCCTGTAAAATTTCAAAATTATGTTACTTTTCAAAAAAAAAAGGAAAATATACCCGAGGGCTAAAGCACACTGTGCAGTACATTGAAATCCAAGTTATTTTCACTGATTCATTCTATCTCCTGTTTATTTTTATATATTTTTATTTGTCCTCTGGCATAAACTATATTTTCCTGTCTAGATTTTTTTCAGCTTTCTTTCAGCACTGTACTTCAGAGGAACAAGACTGTCTTGACAGTTATGATTGGGATTAGAGCAGTTTTCTACTGCAGTCCCAGTTTTAACCCAAACTGAATGAATCATCTGTACATTTTTCAGGTAGCACCCTCTACTAGAAAGGAGTAGTTTTGTAAAAGTTTTGGAGAAGATATTTGAATTATCCAAGTTATTTCACTTTTGCAATCAAATCTGCAAATTTTTAATTAACATTTTTCACACTCAAATTTAAGATCTTGTTTACAGTTTACCTTAAAGATACAAAACTGAAGTAACATTTAAACTGTCAGTGATGGAGAATGCAACCTCAAGACTTCAGATTATGTTGCAATTTATCAGTTTTTCTTCTGTTTCCCTTTTTTCTCCTTTCACTGGCAATAGTTTTGAGCCTTCCCACTGTGTTATACTCAAGAGGCTTCATAAAATAGAGAGCATAAATGTGATCTAATCACTCTCATTAAATCAATTTATTAGTATTCTTCATTGGCAATGGCAAGAAACCGTTTTCTCTTCACAAAATTGGAGGTTTTGTTTTTTTCCTTTTTAACAAAAAGCCAAAATCTGGAAAAAAATATTGTTCAGATAGACAATAAGGTTCATTCAAATTACTCCAAGCATTTGTTCCTCTAATCTTGAAATATTTCAGTTTGATTTTGACGTTTCTTTTTTAACAACTTCAGGTGTAAGTTTTGTTTTAACACAAAAGGACTTTTAACATAAACTAGCCTATAACTCTGAATTTGAGTAAGTAAAACATTTTTACAAGATTAGCTCTTCTCTCCTTCAGCAGTTTTACAGATATGGAAATCCATTTTCCCATGGATGGTTTTGGTTTCAACTAGTTGGCATTTGCTTCTTTGAGAAAGAAATGTTAAGTCTGTTTCTAAACTTTCCATATTCTCAGTTTCAAGACAAGTGCCACTGGGGCACCAACTAGTAGGTTGGAAATGACATTTCTAGAAAATGAGGTCAAAATGGCTGAAAGGGAGGTATTTATAACACTTTATCCTTTCAATTGCTGAAGTTTGTTGGAATTTGCTAAAAAAGTGGGAGAAAAGCTCTATCAAACAAGGAATTACTGAGCAGTAGCATACCAAGCTATCCATATGCTACTAGAAAGCTATTGCTGAGGTTCTTGGGTGGCTGCATGTTAATGTGCACTTTGTTATGGCTTATGGCTGATGTTGTATTTATCTGTATTTATGCAGCTAATAAAGAAAAATGTCTTTATACCATCCACACTCATACTATATAAAGTTTAGTAAGAACCAATATGGTTTGCTTGTGCTAGTTATTGTAACTCTGTCACAGTTTTATTATGGTAATATCTAAAAAAATGTCATTTAATATGTATGGAGAATGACAGTTGGGAATTTTGCTTTGTTGATTTAGCTAGCCTCTAGCTTTGATCACCATGCAGCCCATCTTCTTTTATGAAACAAAACAAACAATTCTAATTAGTTGGTTGTTGCAATCAGTGCTCCTCAACTGTGGAAGTCTAATTAACCTTAGGAGTAAAGCATAATGGAAGGGTTTTTTGTTCATTTGTTTAAGGAGTTAAGAAGTCAAGTGAACAGGGTTAGTTAAAAAGAGTTGAAAACACTAATAAAGACTCAAACCTGCTCCTCCAGTCTAGCATCCAGTCTCTTGACTTGATCAGAAGATGATTCAACAAATAGAAATAGAGGGAACTTATCTGTCCTCTGCTTTTTCTTTCCTCTACTTTAGAAATTCTTTCTTTGTACCTTATTGGCATTTAAATTGATGATCCATGTTGAACAGAAAGGACATTTTGTAGTTTCACTGTATAAATTAGCCTGTCCATTCTTCATCGCTGCACATTGTAATGCTGCGTGCCATTATTCTGGTCATTCATCTGGCTTTAAATCTTTTTCAAGTCCTTAGACAGATTTTTCTAGTCTTAACTAATCTAGTTTACCTGAAGCCCAAGACTGCCAAATTGAATTACACTACAGTCATTCCAATTTAGCACTTCATCCATAGTTAATTTCTTGAGTTCCTATGTTTTATCTGTGTATAAATTTTTCATTTGCAACAATATTTTAGCTTAGCAAAAGAACAACTCCAAAGTCTGAAGGGTTTTTTAATTAGTTCCTTTGTTATTTCAGAAATTTTTGCTTCATTTTGAGCCTTTTTTGCCTGTATAACTGAGGTTCATAGTCCTTTCAGAAACTCATATTACAGTTTTTGATGAAACACAATAAGAGCTATTCATTCCATAATGAGTTTCACCCAGCCCTTGACAGCACAGCAGCAATATGTTGAATGCTGAAATGGAAACCCTGCCCTCTTCACAGCTGAATAGAGATGAGCTCCATCACTGACACTCTAGGATCATGATCAGGATGAGACAAATTGTGGACCATTGGTCTGAAAACACAAGCTGAAGTTTCAATGTTCCTGATACTCAGTGGTCTGATTCCTTCAGTTCACCTGTTTATAGGTGAATTCTAAAAGACAGGCAAGAAATTAAGATCATTCGAGTATGAATCTAAAACACAGTTGTCCATATATAAAACAGCCTTACAGCTGCTATATTGCAACCCTCCAAATGAAGCTTAACCAGCCTTTGGCTTCTTTTATATGTAAAGGAGTGGGCTCATGCAGAAGGTATTTCAGAGCATGTAGATTACTTTCCACCTGTGGAAAGAAACAAACTCATATTCTGTATTTCACCTTTGGAAATACCTCCTTCCCTCACCAAAAGTATTATTTACTAATAACCCAGAACTCTGATAGTCTAAAGGTGAAAGTACATTTTGTATCCTGGACAGTCTACAAACTGAAAATAAGAGAAGGATAGATTGTAAACAAGCAAAATGGGAGAATGATTGTTCAGGTGATATTAAAAGATTTTAGGAAGGAACTATAGGACATGACCTAAAGTCATTATATTTTCCTCTTGGACATAGTGGAAAGCAGAAAGATAAAGTGCTATGGCTTGCATCAGGGCAAGTAAGGGTATGGTTAAAGAATAAGTCCAGATGATGAATGAGATGATAGGCAAATAGTGACTAAAAAATAGAGAAGCTGGTGTGAGAAGAAATATTGCATGCTTGGTTTTGACATAGTGAGCTTCTAATGTGGATGAGATGTACCTGAGAAGAAATCACAATAATAGTACAAAGAGATAGAAGGATAAAGCAGAGAAAACACCTATAAAGTTTCTTAGACTTCCAAGGATTCAAATATAGAAAAATAAGATTAGACTATTACAGGTAAAGCACCAAAATGACATTGAGAGACCATCTAGAGAGAATATAATACTTCATGTGACACTTCCTAGTAGAGATGGAAAGAGTAGTTAAGAATAGGTGAAGAAATAACTGCTTCTCCAAGGGACCTCATTTTTGAGGTTGAATGAAGGAGAAGAAAATTTCAGAGGTAGGAGGGGAAAAAAGAGGAAAAGGAGAAGGGTTGGGAAGAGGTCAGAGCAGAGTGGTCAGACTAAAGGATTGAAATAAAAATTGTTAAATATAACAGTGAGTAAGAAAGGGCACTGCAGTTTTTTCCCAGTTTTATAAAATTCTGCTTAAACAAGCCAACCAGATCTTGAGAAAATAGGGTTGGAGGAGAGAGTCAGAGATGTCAGGCAGGCAGAAGGTAGACCACAGAGAGTAGTTTTTGAGAGAAGAAAAGTGTCTTATGAAGATACACAACAATATTGGGGGAAAAAGAACAGGATTAATTTGTAGTAAAAAAAAATAGTGTGGTCCCTTGATTTCCAACAGAGCAGCAGATTCATGGTAAAAAAAAAGACTAAAAATAAGAATAGGTAGAAGGAAGCAATAGTGAGTAGGAGAAGGACAGTGGAGAGAAGGGGATTGAACTGTTGAGAAAGCCATATGGGAGGTTACAGGACTAGAGCTTAGGCCACAAGAAAAATGTGGTCAAAAGAGTGGAAGTGAGATGGTTAATTCAGGATTAGTTCAAATGAGCTGAAAGAGATGAATCACAGAATCACAGAATGGTGGGGTTGGAAGGGACCTCAGGAGATCATCCAGTCCAACCCCCCTGCCAAAGCAGGTTCCCTACAGCAGGTTGCACAGGAAAGTGTCCAGGCGGGTTTTGAACATCTCCAGAGTTGGAGACTCTACAACCTCTCTGGGCAGCCTGTCCCAGGGCTCATATGAAGAAATGTTGACTCTTTTCCAGTCCATAAGTTTCTCATAAGTTAAATCACAAAGGACAAAAGGACACAAAACAGAGTAATGAGGACAGAGATGTAGAGTTGATCACAGCAAGATAAACACAAGGGAATGTATACTGAAGTGAAATTCAAGTGGAAAGGAGTGATGGAAAGTAAGATGGCACATAGTCAGCCAGTGGTATTTTCTGTACTAAACTGATTCTTGTTTCATAATTTATAAACAACGTATTTAAATCTCTTTTTAAAAAAAAAAAACAACAAAAAACCAAAAAAACCTGTAAAAGTCTCAGGTAACGTTATGCTATATGTATATCTAAATATACCCCTCGTTGAATCTCACTTTTTCACATGGTAAAATATGCTTTTGAGGAAGGTGCTATAAAATGCTGAAACTTTCAGAAGTGTAAATGCATAGCTGCATTACATTTTAATGGCACCTTCAGCCTCCATGGGCTGGGGAGCCTATGGAACTACGTATTTGAAGAATATGGGAGGAACAGATGGTTTGTAATGTTAGGCTTCGTGATTCAAGGTCACAACAAAGTGAAATTTTAATAACTCAGTGGAAGTAACACATGAAATGTATATCTTGCAGTTTCTGCAAGTATGTCGATTGCATTCATCTTCAAATTTTACCTAAAGGTGTGTTTCTCCACGTGCTGTCTCTAGACTGGATCATGTCCATTCAGTTAGCATCATAAATTAATGTGATTATGTAAATTCTGTCCATTGGTTTGGGACCTTCCTCAAGCACCAGTCACCTTTTGTTAAGACACAGCCTGATATACGATGGGTAATGCTCTTGATGGCCTCATTTGAGAAGCTGGGAATGGTGTAGATATTATGAGCTCCATCTCTAGCATCAAATAACCAGACAGCACTGAATATGTTGAGAAATTCAGCAGAATGTTTAGACATTCATAGTCCTCAGCTCTGTAAATCAGCAGTGCTGAATAAGCAACAGGAGCATTAGCCTATTTAGATGCTAAAGAGGATGAGATTTTAAAATTACCCAGCTCCTTATAATATTTATAACTGGTTTGGTTAGCTTGTATTTCACTGACATTCATTTTATTCTGACACAGGAAACTGCATTCTGATTATTTTTCCAAGCTAAAGGTTTTCCCACCTTGAATAGTAGATTTTGACTACACTCTGGAGGCGGCTTTGGGATTGATTTTTTTTTTTATTATTTTTATTTTTGTTTGACAAACCAATTTATTCAGAAATCATATATGAATTCTTAAGTAATGGATGCTAATTGTAAAAATCCTGAACAGCCTAATCTGCTGTAGCCTTCTTGAGAATTTAATAAGCCTCTCATAATAAAATGTGTCAGAAGGGGCAAGTATTTTGCTAGCACAGCTTGTAACTGATTGTTTGTACCATGGCACCAAGTATTCACACAACAGAAGTACTGTGCAGTCATTTTTAAAAAGAAACATTTGGTTTAGTGCCTTAAGGGCAAGAATTATTACTATATTTTTTAAAACACATTTACTTTCTCATCCCTACCAGCAATATGTCATTTTTTTTGTGAGGATTGCATGTTATTTGCCTTAGGAAAAACAAAATCAACATAATGAAGCAGAACGCAGCTGAGCTGTTGAAGGATGCTTGGGTTGGGTGGGTCGTTGATTTTTCCCCTGCAGTCACAAAATGACAATAAGGTTTCTGAACCTTTTTACTTCAGAAAAAAAAAACCACAAAACAAACAAAAAAAAGCCCAACCAAACTCACACTTTTTGGAGTGTAGAACTAAGGAATCTGTTGCATGTGACTGAACTACTGCCATTGCTGGAATAACTAAGGCTGGGTTGTAGACTGTACTGAAGGACATAGACCTGATAAAGGTCCCAGTGTGGATCTGCCACCTATTTCAGCCCCCTAGTTTGTCCCAACAGTTTCATTCTGCCAAGCAGCTGGATGTCTGCAGAGACATGAGACATTGGGGTTTTGATGGTGTTAAACTTGACAGAACCCTGCGTTTGGCTGAGAATGAGGATCATTTTAAAGCTTGTCTCTCCACAGCTTCTGAAGGATTCATTGGTCATGTTGGGACTTTCTGGTGTTATTCAATGCTGCCAAGAATTCTGCCGTGATTTTTAGCTTTACCAAGTAACTTGCACCTTGCTGTTTGCAGAGCTACTCAACCACACAGTGTTCAGCTTTGAAACTAAAAATATGAGCTGTAGCAGGGATATGGTGGAAAATAACTTGCTCTGCCAGCTTTGGTGAAAACAATTTTGAAGCTACCTAATTGTATGAAACAGGGCATAGTGAGTGAGGATCAGCTTTCCTTCCCAAATGTGACAGCTCAGATTAATCTTACACGCCATGAGCAATTCAGCTTCCTTGGTGATCTTGGTAAGCTCTGCCAGCAGGAGGAGGCAGACCTGATCAATACAATATTTTAATATCAAAATAATCAGATCCTGGGCAGAGAAAAGGTACCTTCAACCTCTTAAAATTTATTCTTCTCTGGTAATAGGGAAAAAACACATAGGCTGTCACAGAAGGAAGAAAAGAACGCCAATGCCAACAAAATATTGAATTTGCTGCTCATTTCACCTTCAAGAACTCTGTGCCAAGTTACAGCATCTGACACAGCATGGAAAACCCAAGGCTCAGAGGGGCTGCTGAAGATTACTACAAACTGAGGCGTGGTAGAGAAGATTTCAGCTTTAATTATGAATTTACTGCTATCTCCTCTCCTCCTTTGAAATTCAAGGCACTTCATTTTATTTTTTCATAGTTTTGTGTCTGAGATTCCTTTTAATGTTGGTATAAAAATAATGATGAAAAGGAAAATAATTCTTTTATGAAAATTCATGAGAACAGGCAGAGTTTAAAAGCTGTGTTATTTATTCAGGAGAGCATAATGATTTTTAAAAACATGGGGATTGCATGTTTGTGTGGATTTTTTGTTTTGATGCTTTTCCTCTGTGTACCTTGCCAGTTTTCATATCTATGCAGCTGTGGAGCATATGTATTAGGCCTAAAAGTTGCAAATCATTAAGAATTTAGATTCAAAAATAAATTGCCTGTAAGCACAATAATCTGTTATCTGAAACTATAAGGGGACCTTTCAAACACCATTTTTATGTATTAAAGTGTCCAAAGGCAGAAATCCACATGCTTCTCTAATGACCTTAGGAAATATTTAATATCATCATTTTTAATCCAGGAATAAGTAAGGCCAGGTACTAACATCTCAGAATACTTGTGCTGAGAGATCCTGATATAGTGCAGAACAAATTGTCCTGAGAGTTTAGGAGTATCCATATTTAAATGCAATAGTATAGCTGTTTAGACACAGGCTTTCCTGTTGTTTGAGGGACCTTGCTCAGGTAGATGCATTTGAGGAGTTCTCTCTTGACTTGGTGTTGCTGGATCTCAGAAATTACCTGCAGCAGTTGTATCAAATCAATCAGTCTAACAGACTACAGTTTTTCTGACCCTTTAGGTCCTCAGAATGTCAGCATTTCCACATCCTTTATTCCTTTAAAACTCATTAAAAAAAAAGTAAAAAGATTCCTTCATCTTGCAGATCCAATAACCTTGAGCATATTTGGCTCCAAGGCCCTTTATTCTCTTTTAAGAGCTGGTTGCTAGCTGGAGGTAGTTGAATCCATCCAGGAATCTTCAGGGCATTTTCCCTGCAAGATGTGTCAGGATTTTTTCTTGCAAAACATATTGCTATGCCTAAACTTCCTTTATCTAGCTAACAAGTTCGTTCTGATAAGTTGTTTCCCCCATGCTTATTTTTATACTGCCTTCTTACTGTTGGTAAGAAAGAGAGGCTTGATTCTTCCTTGACTCTTCCTTGACTCTTCTTCTTCCCTTGGAAATATCTCTTTTTCATTTAATTGGAATGACACCTGCAGATACACTTTTGCCTCAACAGTTGAGATTTTCCTTTTCACTCTTCCCTAAATTTTTAACCCACAACTCTATCTTCTGGGTACAGCCCGCTCGCTGAGAGTAGATGTGTGGCTACTGGTGCTCTCCAGCAATGGGCAAATTTAATTCCCAATGTAATCTCATCAGTGTCACTGTTTGAAAGACCAGCAAGCAAATGGAGTATCTATTCACTGTGGGATAAAGTCTTCAACAAGCCTCATTCTTCCAGAAAGGTCCCAAGTCACCACCCATGCTCCATTAAGAATCTTTGAACATTTACCAAAGTACAGTGAGTAGAAGCTTTTTATTTCTTATGGCTCTTTTGAGCAAGATCTGTCAGAGAACAGATATGAAAGAGGCAAGAGAAAGTAATCAACAGCCTTGGTACAATCAGGTAGTTGAACTTATCTCTTTGAATAATGAAACTAAGAAAGTGGTAGTATATAAGTTCAATGGGATGATGCTGAAATGCAAGGCAGCTCTGCACGTTATTATTCTTTGTATGTGAAGGTGTAAATTCCAGGTAGAAAAATTACTTTAATCATATGTCTGTTCTCATTTTACAGTGTTTGTATTAAATAAGGAGTCTGTGTCTAATTCAAAATCTTAGTGTCCTTTTTTCTTTGCAAGGTAATATGTGTAGGCTGTTTTCTTCACATAGCTTGACTGGTACTGCTCAAGGTCTATACAGCTCTTGTGAAAAATATTAAAAGTTGTAGAAATGAAGCCAAAATTTAGCTCTAATAAACAGAATACAAAAATGACACAAAGAGAGAAGAAAGCATTGTCATTTATAATGGGAAATTTCAGCTCCTCTGTCATTCTTTTCCTCAAGAACAAGAGAAACAGCTTATGCAAAGGAAAGATAGAAACAGCCAGGTGCTGCTGGGTTTATCTTTTGTGTGATAAGCTTCCTTCAGGGAGACAAGAACAAACTGTGCACAAGGTACAGGCAGTACATTTTAAACTGTTTCCACAGTGAGTTGTTCCAGCTTCAGGAAACCATTTACATTTGCTCTGGCACATCTCCTTCCAACTTCTCAGGAAGCACAAATATTTGGTACCTGCTTTGGTGTGCTGGAACTTTTAATTTTATTTCAGTAGGGCTTGATTGATAAGCAGTTGCATGTGACATACAGCATTTTGGTTTGATATAAGGTCTAGAAAGACAGGAGGATGGATGGATGAAGTTAATCCTGATCTTGAAGAACACCTCCATGTGAGCTGTAATTGAAAACCAACACACACAACTCTCAGTCACTTGAAGACAAGGTTATATGGAGAATCCTTGCAGTAGCTGGGGCCACCTGTGGGTGCTTGACTCCAACCTGCCTTCCAGGGAACCTGCAAATCCTGGGGATGGTGAGATCGCTTTTGCTGCATGGAAGAGATGCAAAGAGATGGTCTTCCACGCAGTCAACCCAACTAGGACTAGAGCTCTGAGTGTTTTCAGAGTTCTGGCTTTAGAGCAGAGGAAACAGGAACAAGAGTTTCTATCCCTGTAGCACTTTGCGTGTCCAGGAATCTGCAAAGCTCCAACCTTGGGACCTCAAGGTCACTTGCAGCCTGAGATAAACTGGCACAACACTATCTAGACCTCCAGTGGCAATGTCATTAAAAGTTCAGTAACACCAATTTATCTCCATGAAATAATTTGATGTTTTCAAGTTATTGTTTTGTAGTTAAGGCCTGTTTTATTAAAAAAAAAAAAATCCTGACCAGCTCAATGCTATTCAGACAGGACCTGAAGTGAAAGAGTTGGTCAGGAATCAAGGCTGTGGATTTTTGTAAAAAAGCTGACTCAATGTGAGATGTTTTGTTTGAGGCACTGGGTTTGATAAACTGTTGCTGAACCAAAAACAAAGTCCAAGCCCCCCTCCAGCCTTGCCCCAGCAAGCTGTTTCAGTGCCCAGAGCTGGGGCTCCCAGCCAGGAGCAGCCCTGAGTCACCAGCCAGGTGGGATGAGGTTTTGGTGATTAGCATCCCTCATGCAAAGCTGCCAGCTGCAATTCATCACCTCTCACTGGGGTTAAGCTTCTCTTCAGGGCACACCTGGAAGCTTTAAAATCTTGGGTGGAGCTAGCTTCCTAGAGCTTCTGAGCTCCATTTTCAACTCCAAAGCTTTGTGCCTGGACGACTTGTGTAGGAGTTTATGGCTCTGGGACAGGCTGTCTGGAGCTACCATGTTTGGTCCTAGTGTGTGGCTGATGGCATCTGGACAACTTACTTCATTCTCCCTGTTCTGTGCAAGCAAAACACGTGTAATCTCCTTGTGTTTTCACATAATGTGGTAAGTAGTAAGTCTGTGTGATGAGTAACCATGTTGAGTTAGTCTGTGTTCTCCCTGTACTGAAGTGTGAATGTTTTAAACCACTTTATGTATTAAAATGTTAAGAGGCTGAATTCTGCAAAACTTAACTACTCTGTAAATCTTACACCTTTTGGTGCATCGGTTCACCAGTCTGAAAAGTAAAAACAGACTTGAGAGTTTGTTTTTGTGAGTCTGAATAATTGCCTGTGAGTCTTAATACCTGAACAAGACACCCATGTCTGCTTGCTTGGGGAATATTGAAAATACTTGATTCTCTTGTCCTTATAAATTTAGGAGATTTCTACCCCAGTGAGGAGTTTCTGGTTTGTTCTTTCTGCACAGTTATTATTTTTTAATAATTTGTAGTAGATCCTTTCAACTTGGAGTCTTAAAGCAGGATTAAAGTTGGTTAAGTTGTCAGGAGAAAAAAAAAAAAAAAGCCTAATTTGCTTTGGCCTGGCTTGTTCCTGACATATTTATTCTAAAACAAGATAATTAGCATAGCAAAACGTGTTCCCAGAGCATGTGAATGTGCACTTCCATTGAGAAGGGATTTGCAGGCTGTCTGCTTATGGCAGCCAATATTCCTGTCTAGGTTTTAATTTGTTTGTTTGGATGTTTGATGTGTTGTTAGGGGTTATAGGATTGAAAAGCTTCCAAAAGTCTTATCTAGCCTCTCAAAACATCACTCCAGAAAAATACATGTTTGCTTTTGGAAAATAGATGTTCTCCCTAGGAAATAGGTGCTTATCTATATTTTTGTCAGGGGAGTATTCAGTTAAAACTTTCAGCTATTGCTTACTTGGCCAAGCTGCCAAAGAGTATTTTTTTTTACTTGCTTCAAATGCAGTGACATTTTGCACTATTGTTTCTGACAAAACTGAAAAAGAATATATTAATTTTTGGAACCTAGATTATTTCTTCCAACCAAAATGGCTGCTAATTGCATCACACATGCAGAAGTTATTGCTGTGGGTTTCTTGCAGCAATCCCTTGCCTTGTTAAGCACATTATATGAAATGCTACTGAAATTGATAACTACTTATTTTTAAAATAATGAAATGCTTTGAGGTGTACTCCACTGTGCATTCATCTTGTTGTTAAGTATCTATCTTTGAGAGAATAATTTCTTTTTATTATGAAAAGAAGATCCTGAAGATGAATGGGAGAGGAGAAAGATCATAATGTTTCTTTCAGCATCTGCAAGTGCAACACTGCAAATCAAGCTCAGGTGAAACCATTATAGTTCTTAGCCAAGAGGGGGGCTCTGCTTTTACACACATAGCTTGGTGATGGAAAGGGCCACCAGGCTTGGTGAGCTGCTGCAATTGCTTGAAACATACAAGTTAAATTATTTTATTCTTTTTTAAGTGAGGATGGGAATGTGGAAAACTTCATTAGCTCCAGAAGAATCTTCCAATAGAAACTGGCTCTGCAATATGAACCTTGAAGGGATCAAGGCAGGATGAAAGCAATTAAAAGTGGGGGGTGGTAAGGCTATGCAGAGAGGGACAAGCAGTCGTGTCCAGAGTGCACTTTTATTTTGAGATTACAGTGTAAAATGATTGAATGTAGTTTGGTTCACAAATGCTGTGCGATGTATTTTATACTTGCCATTCAGAGCCTCAAGATCTTCTGATTTGTAAGGCATCAGCCTAGCTAAGAACTTCAATCGACGTTTAATTTTGATGAGGTACTCATCTCCATCCTGTGTGCTTTGTGGCTAATGGCTTTGATGATGATGGCACTAAATCATACACCTCAAGTGTAGCATTTCTTAGCTTTTTTTCTGTAACTAATCCTAAAACTTTCTTCTTAACAATTTTACATAGGGACAAGGGTCTGTCTTTTGAGATTGTGGAAATCAAAGTCTCTGAAAAGGTAAAAAGTCTACTTTGTGCTGTGATCCATCCTTGTGCAGTCCCTGAAGGAGAAGCACAGCACCCTTCACATCTATCTTCAAGTCTCATCTCCTCAGTGTCTACAGTGTGACATACAAATATATTTTGGACTCTGAGTTTGTGTGTTTCTAGAAGTGCAGGGCCATAAGTAAAGGGAATGAGGAAATTTTCTTGTCAAGCTGAAAAGACAAAGAAAATAAGATAATAGTTAGATTTTTAGTAACAAAGCATTGTTGGAGGCAAGGGGGCTGTGGGAAAGTCAGTTACTCTGGAAAACGTAAATAAATGGTTTGTACAGCCCTGGCATAAGAGAACACATCTGCAGGCTCATATTTGGGGGTTCAGAGCCAAGTGACCACCCATCTGCAGCATTTAGCATCTGATGGAATGGTAACTCTGCAAGGCAGAATGCATCTGTAGGAGGCAAAACTGCTCTATGCATTAAGAAAACGTCCACAAAATAACAAGGCAATTTAGTTTTACATACTAGGCTTCTATTTTCATAGTTTATGATATCGTGATTGGATTCTTTCTGTGGACACAAGCTTCTTAATAGTGCTAGTGATCGCTGTGACAAAGGTTAGGCTTGAAGAAAACTAGAACTGAGATGAAAGAATATAATTTTTATTATTTTAGCAGCTGAATGTGTCATTACAGCAGAGTCAGTATTGTGTAGCAAATTGCAAGCTGGAGTGAAATTGCTTTAAAAAAATATCTGTATATATTTTTCTAAAACTGTGATAAAGTCATTCAGCAGCACATTGAAATGTATTTCTAGCCAAACTGTTATATCATATCTTTTTGTAGTGGGGTATGAGAACAGATGGCAGTTATTTTTCTTACCAGTCTCCAGCAAAGCTGATGCGATGCTTTGCCTTGCCTTCCCTTGTCAGTGCTTTCAAGTGAAAGACAAGTACACGTGGCCAAAATGAATCTGCATTGTAACATTGACTTGTGGTTTCTAAAGCAAACTTTTCATCAGCTTGCAACAGTAGGCTGGTGATAATTACTTAATATCCTATCAGTCAAGTAGTTCATTATGACAGGAAAATGAGCTATTAATCAGAATCAATTGCACATGTTTTGCAATAAGTTTTTAGAGCAGATGTCTTTTCATAGACATTTTTAATGCAATAATTGAGTAGTCCATGACTTGAGGACAACTGCAGTCACTCCCACGGCACAAATGCTTTTGTAGCTTTGGAGATGCTCTCTGTCACTTGATAGCATTCCTAGGGGGACGGTGATTGATCTGAGAAGAACAGCTGTTCAGCAGCTGGCATGCAGAGGGGGCTCCTGCATGTACAGTGGCAAAGCTATCTGGTGATTTTATACTTTTTTATAAGTATAATATAAATTGCAATGTTTTTCAAAGGATTTTCTTTTAAAATTGTTGCTACCTTAATAGTGACTTGGTAAGTCAGAGTAGGTCTGGTGAAAACATCTCTAAATACAACCTGGTGTAATGTTACTTGTCTGCTCCACCAGAAATACTGTGGGTGAAGTCATTTGCAGTTATAAATGTTGCAGTTAAAAATCAAAATAAAACTGCCAACTATTGTAAATCTAGGATTGCCTACCAATTAATGACTTCTTAGATTGCCTGCTGTAATATGCTATATTATAGAAGCATTGTTAGGAGATATATTTAATTTATTGGATGTAAGTTAATACTATAGCAAAAAATCCAGCTTTTCCTTATTCAGATAATCTTTTGTTCTTCTGTTTTGTACAAACATGTTCAAAAATATCCTGGTGTCTCTTATTTTACAGCCTTCGACAAAAGAAAGGAAACTTGGCCCAGAAGCACTGGGCTGGACCAGCTAACATAGTAAAATGCAAACCTTGCCCCATGACGCACGCCAACGCTGTCTGTGGATCTGATGGACACACGTACACTACCAAGGTCAGTCCTGCTTGTGACCTGAAATCCTGGCAGTAGTGGTCATCCAGGCTGTAGTGTGAACATTAAATTACTTTCATCAATAGGCAGAGTTAAATTGCAATCTACTTTAGTTCTTGGTATATTACTGTGTAAAAAGTGCTGATAAATGTATATTTTTACATATTTGACAAACAGCAGATCAGAATGACAAATTGGAATCTTCCAATTTTCATGATTCATGTTCCTCTAAATAGCTTGTTCTTGCTAATGAAGTAGAACACTTTCTATACTGATGATGAAACGGAAGAAAATTCATTTGATCAGACTGGTTTGTTTGGACAAGAGGATTTTGGGATAGCTTTTTGTTTTAAGATTTGATCTCCAAATGGTAAAATAACGTGGCAGTACCATTGTGTGACTTTTTTTAATTATTTTTTTTTGTTTCCAAGCTGCATGGGTAACATATTACAATTCATTTAAACCACAGTTTTAATAGGCTTGTGTGCCAGATGCAGTGTATATATAGTACCATAAAAAAATTCCCATAACCCAGTGGAGATAAATTGGCTCATTGTTATACTGAAAATATGATCACCTTAGGGCTTGATGCAATAAAAGAAACTGGCTTCACAGCCATTCAACAGTCCAGATCTCCCATTATCACATAGAACCTTTCATGTCTTGGATACTTGTTCCAGAAACAGCATTTCAGACATTGGAAGTCATCTTTAGGGAATACCCCTAAGGTTTTCTTCTCTTCCTGTATGTGAGGTAAGGCTTGACAGCCAATAAAACTACCCTTTGAAATCCAAAAAGAGCTCCCCAAAAAGCCAGGAAAATAAAGTGATCAGAGGAAAAAAATTATCTGCTGTGATGTAACAGCGATCCTATCTACAGCCACATTCTCTTCTCACTGAGGCAGCTTGAACTCTTCATCCATTAATGGACACAAATACTAAAATGCTGCCATGGCTACTTCATTTAAGACTCTCCTGCTCTGGCTGCAGGACTTGCAGGATGAGCAAATCGGCAGAATTTGTCTTGTCCTCTCTTGTCCTTGTACACAGACTACAGAAAAAGGGCTCCAAGTTGCCTGTTAAATAAACTACTCTCTTTAATACTCTCTAGGAGTATGTAATACAGTAATTTAGCATTGGTATTTAGGATTAAAATTTGGCTCATTTTGAAAACAATTTTTTTCTATCTGAACTCTTGAGAGTATGTAAGAGACTCTGTAGTAAGTAGCTTTCATTGCATATTCACTCATCCAATTGAACACATTTCTGTGTATCTTACCTGTATCCCTGTTAGCTCAGAGTCTTTTTTTGACCTTCAATATTTCTTACTATGAGATACAAATGGTTTTCATCAGAAATTCTGCCAATGTCATAAAGTCAAAGTATTGTGATTACAATCTAAGCCTAACAGCTACACTGAAGACATCAAACAATTCCTGTTGCTGGCATGCTTGACTATGAAAGACATACCTCCCAAAAGTTGCCTCTGTTTGAGTGTTTGGGGTTTTTTTGGTTTATGTTTTTGGGGTTTTTTTTTTTAAAGGAGACTTTTTTAAAAATTTGTTCTGGAGCTCATCTGTCTCATCTTCATTTATTGTGGTTTTAACTATCAATTGCTCCTGTTCTAGCAGTTGACAGTTACAGCACTGTGGTGGTTTCTCAAGTGCACCAACTTATTGTCCACAATTTTTCCCACATTCTCTACCACTACCTGGGGCAGGTAGGGTTTCATTGCTTTTGGGGTGCTTTTCCACAGGAGTGATTGCTTCTCACATTGTATATTTGTAGTTGCTTTTTCTACTTTTTTTTTTTGATTGAAGATGCCTCCAGTGTCATGCTGATTGGCAATCCTTCTGTAACATCCAGTCCCAGCAAGAGGACACGTGTCTAATTAACCTTTATGCAATATCAAGGAGATGCTTATAGCAGTACTATTATTCTTTGCTGTATACAGTACTCTGTAAATCCATGAGTGTTATTACAGTAACCTGTAACATCACTACATCTTTACAATTTCTTCTAAAAGTTCCACTTCATTGATTTCTCTTTTTTTTTTCCCCCCCTCAAAAGACAAATTTTAGTAAATGAGGTGAAAATACTTTAGGCAGAGCATTAAAACTAAATGGTATAACTTAATGTCCTAACAATGTTTTTATGGTCAGTAATGATAATGGATTTCTGAAATCTTTTATGAACAGAATACAACTGCTTCTCTCAAATTAACCATTAGTTTTCACCAAACAATATCATCCCTCTTTCTTGCCCTTAAGTTACCAAAACTTTTGATAATTTTCTTTCGTATGCAGTGCTGTTGGCAAGTATTATTTCTGGCACTGCAGTGTTGGCATGTTCCAATATTGACTGTGAAAATGTAAAAAGGTGGACATCTGAGTGTGGGCAAATACCACACTGCTTTGCACTTGTGTGTATGAATCGTATCTGGCTCTGCATCAGCTGCTTTGTGAATGTGTAATGATAAGCTGGGCACGTGAAAGAATTCTTACTAAGCTTGACAACAAGAGATGGAGAGTAGCCACCATGTGTCAGAGGGAAAAAAAAGTCTCAAATTGTACATTGGGTGTCTGCTCACATAGATGAGAAGTGTACACGTACACATCAGTGTTTGGATCCATCCTGGCTCTAGATTTGTTGCCTTTTCCTGCTGGGGCAGTGGGTGTTAGGCAGGAGACAGGGTTTGGGCTTATAGTTCGTGGCCTGGCAAAGCAGCATCAAAGTATTTCAGTGATGACTGGAGGCTACCATTCAACGCTATCAGTAATCTTTATGCTGTGGATTCTCTTTCTGTGCTTTGAACTGTTAGCTGAGGTAAAAATGAATGAAAAGGAAATGATAGTGCAGAAGACTGACTAATAAAATGCAGGTGAAACTTGGGTGTCAATAAATGCATAGTAAATTCACATTAAGAGAAAATAACCAAATATACATATCACAGGCTTTCCGTTAGCTGCTTGATCTTGGAATAATTCTGGCTGTTTCTTAGAAGATGTTGGAATGATCACTGCCAGGCAAAAATGCAAATGAAGTGTTAAAAAAGGAATTGATAACAAGCACAAAACATGACTATGTTTCTCTGTAAATGCCTGGACTTCTCATTGCCTTCAGTTATCGTCACTTCATCTCAAAGCTGATATGGTAGAACTAGGAGATACTCAGACAAGAGCAGTAATGACTGTCAGAGGTGTGGAACCTGCAAGGAAGCATAGAATTAACTAGTACAGCATGATTTTGTATGAAATCATGATTACCATTGGAAAAGGAATCTTGTACTTCATAAAACAAGATCTAATGAAATTATAAATTGGAAGTTTCGAAAGAAAGTATTTTTATTTTTCCAGCTCAAAATAAAGTTGTGGAATTCACTGCAGCACAGTATTCTGCAGGCCAAAGATATAAATGGGATTTATATAAATCCATGGAGAATGGATCCACTGCAGGCTGGTAAACCTCTAACACACAGAATCCCTAAGCCAGTGATTACCAAAAGCTGGGATGATTGGTAGAGTTCAGCAGGACTGATTTGTTCTGTTTTCTAATTTGCTTTTTCTTTTACTCCTTTGTGTTTTTCTTACTTTTAAGGGTCCTTAGCTTGGTGGGATACTTGACTGGGGGATCACAGGGCTGAACTAATGTGGTTTCTTGGGTTCTTATGCAAAAGAGGAGGCACCATATCTGTAGAAAAGGAAAGCTGATAATGGAGCTAACATACTCCTCTTTGTCAAAGTACTGTTCTTTGAGAAAGCAGCACATTCCTTTTCCATTTCAACTTTGACTTAGGTTGAAATTTCTTTTTAAATAGATTTCCTTATTCCTTATATCATTGCTTGGCATTTTCAGTTTCTACTCATTTAAAGTTTAGTTAGAGACTTTAAAGCAAAATTAAGACTGCAGAACTTGGTATGGAATGATGTTCAATAGAGCTTGAGGAACGTGGAGGGCTTTGATTTGTTCTTTTTTTATGAAAATTTTAATAAATCTTTAAGGATTCAATTCCAGGAAAGTAACATAAAATGCATTTTTAGTTGTTGTGCTTTTAAATGATGTCTTAGTCATTCTTGACTGGATAATAAAATTTTCCATTCATAAAGGCCATGTGACAAAATAGCAAAAGCATTATCATCTTTCTGGTTGGCACTGTTTGATAATCCTCAGACTGTTCTGTTCTTTGTTCTAGTGCTTTCTGTGGAGATAGCACTTTGAAAGAAAGCATTTTGCTGATGTTAATTATAGCAGCGGTGATTCTGGGGACTGGCTGTGCCCATCCACCTCGATTAGAGGGGATTAGGATTCTCTGAAGGCATCCATTTGCAGAGCAGCAAAGGAAATGGTATGGGCCCAGCAGAAATATGGGTTGTGTGGCATGTTCTTGAGGACATTACTGCAATGTGGTGTTACGCCTGGGTGTCTCTAAAGATACTGAGTAACTGATACTGTGGGTAAAAAAGAGTGAAACACAATCATAGATCCTTGCCCAGGTTAACATGTTGGGTTAATCATGGATCCAAGTGTCCTCAGGAAGTCAGTGTGGCAGACTTTCTTGAGGTTTTCTGACTGAATGGCTTTTCTTCAAAACCAACTTTGTTTTGTTTTTTTAATTAGTGAAATTTTCTTCATTAAGAAAGACTCTGTATACCTAGAGGTAAGAATTCCTTGATGAAATTGAGGAGAGTGATCCAACCCAAAGCACTCAATAATACAAGGGTCAAAGGGGGGACAGTAAACTATAAACTGCTGTGTTTAAGCTTGCTGGTCAATTGAGATAGAGGCTCAGGATTTTTAACTTGGTCTCAGTTCCACCAAATATGTAGAAGCCTTCAGCCTCTGAACTAATTTATTGCGGGCTAGTCAGAGGAATCTTTTCCTCTCTTTCATCTTCCACTGGAGAGTATTCAAAGGTGTTGGTTTATAACACAAAGGTAAATGGGAAAATATTGAAAATTCTAAGTCCATGCCCAGATCTTGTGCTACAGCTGTCACAATAGGAGACACAAGGTGCTGAGTAATTTGATGGATCTTAAACTGATTTAGCTTCTTATGTGGGAGTTGTACTGCTTGAAAACTTCTCGCCACCCTTTAGGCATTAAACCTTTCTGGTTCTTTTTCTGCAGTGTCTTCAAAACTTGTGTCCATAGTTGATCTGGGTTATTTCATCTGCTTCACAGAAGTGCTAAAGTTGAAGGGAGTGGAGATGTTTGGTTGTGGTGTGTGGTGGGTTTTTTGTTCCTTTTTTTGTTTTCCAGGTGGCAAATTAGTTCTAGTGAGTGATGGAATTCTTTAGTTGCACCAATAATTCGGTGCTTGTGCACTACAAAACTTGAACACAAATGTAAAATGTGGCCTGTATCTACTCAGTCCTCATACCCTGTTTCCAGCAATAATTCCTAGCAAATTTTTGGACTTGCATAATTTTGTTATAATTCTGGAAACTTTAGAAACTCTCTATCACCCTTTCCTGTTAATTTTGAACTCTCTGAGCTTTAGGTTTGTAAAAATTCCACCGAGCCTCTAGTTACCATTCAAAATGTGGATGTTTTAAAATGCACACACTCTCCCACATATTATAAAACCTTGTAAAGCAAAATTGCTGGTTCCTGAGTATAACAGCTCTATTTAATACTCTGACAATACAAACCACTGACTATATTGCAGTCAGAGTTTTCAAAGCTCTTTTAAAGTACTAATGAATTAAGCTTGTGAGGTAAGTAAGCCCTTTAAAGAGCACTATGTAATTAGCTAATGTTTTTGTCAGCAACACATTAAGAAGAATAACTCTGTAGCTGTCAGTTTTACAGGAAGTTTAATTAAGCTAGTTAATAAAGCAATTACCTGAACATGATGATGACTGCACTTAACTAATCCGAAAATGAAAATAAGGATGATCTTAAATTGCAAAACATACCACCTCAATGACTAATGGTCCCTTTAAAGATGGAAAGGTACATTGGTATAATTATTATGCTTCTAATTAGGAACATTGTTGTTTTGCAAATTTTAATTAAATCATTGCAAACTAATTAAGTCCGTGATCATGTCTCTCTTTGTTTGAAAATGGAAAAATCACCTCCTGTTGTCATAACATTCGGTAACACATTTGATATTAAGGGATGTTCAAGAGATCTAACTTTACAATAATCTTAAAATAAGAGGAAAAATGACTAAAATAACGAGATACTATTAGTTAAATGGGTGCATTATGAGGGCTGCTACATTTAATTTGGAGAAGTCTCTATTCAGAAGCACAATTAACAAATATTTGTAAAGTGTCAGTGTTGTGTATTTAGTGCAGCCTGGTTTGGTTTTTCATCATCCAACTGTTGGCTGGACTACCTGTCCTCCAGGTGTGAGGTGATGTTGTCCAGCCGTGGTTTTGCAGTTTTCCCTGTCTGTGGTTTGTACAATGGATGACTTGGCCTCTCTGGTAACACAGCAAATGCTATACCTGGTGAAAACCAAGATACTCAGCAGAGGCTTAGCAAGCGTTGAGATCTCTCCTGTTCTCAGCTAGATGAAGAGCTGGATTAAACTCTGTGTTAACTTTTAGTTTTGACATGCTTTCATAAGGGGAGATTAAGGAAAGACAGAGGGAGGACAAAAAAGAAAGACGGGAAGAGTAAGATGAGGTAGGATGTGGTTCTAGAAATCCATGCAGAAGAAGATTAAGACAGACTTAGGCACTTACTTGTTACTATTTCCTTATTCCAGTAGTAGGTTTTCAACATTCACTTCTGTTTTATTTATTTAATTCATTTTGTTGCAGGGGTGTCCTAACTGTAGCAATACATCTGGTATGAGGCTTTCAGCATTATTGGCTTTATTCTCACAAATAGCACCAGGGAAACTCCAGGAGACAGTGGGAGAACTACTAGAATTTGCCTAATGCTGAGTCCCTTTGTAGATCACTCATTTGACTCTGGCACATCTGGCTGCTGTATTCCCAGCAAGATAGATGTTCCCTCAGCATGAAGTCTGGACCAGTGAGACTTGAGTCTTGTAATCCAAAAGCTGTGTGAAGCTGTTACTGCATAATCAAGTCCTGGTTAATAAACCTTGTCTCTCAGAAGGCAAAACACAGAGCTCAGTGCTGTGCCTACTGCAACTGCACAGTTTATTTGCCTTGAAGCATGAGGCGAGCAGTGTTATTTGATGAAGTGCCATTTATCCTAAAGATGTCCTGTTGTTTCTTTGTTTGGGGTTTGTTATCAGTGTGGTCTCAAGGAATGAGCACAGAATTGAGAAGAAGGTAGATCTTGATTCTTGTGTACCTTGTAATCCATGGCAGTATCTTAGGATAGTTGATGTCTAAGGGCTGGTTTTGAGTGTGCTTTAAGAATAATGCTTATCTTTTGGTCAATGACTGTACTAAAAAATTGCTTTGTTTCCTATGTTTTTACCAGTGCTACTTCTCAGGGGTGTTTTGGCCACAAATAATCAATCCAGAACAGAGATCTGTGATTTTCCCTGGTCAGGGTAAACTTTGTTAAACTCTGAGGGAGCTGGGAAGTGTAACTCTTGACCTCTGTTCCAATGACCATGCCATTCAGCAAATTCCTGAGCTTCCTTTCAAATCCCATTTGGTCTGATGTTGAAGTAGAGTAGCTTTTGCTTTTTCAGTAGTGTCAGATAGTGAATTCAAAATCCCAAACAATCCTCTACCAAATTTATATCCTAACTAGGGAAAAACTAGGCCTGCATAGTCATTGCTCTGTGCGTTATCACTGCTTCTGTGACAGTTTCCCAACTAAAGTCCATGAATATATACATGTTTGGAAAATTTTTCACCTGGCACACTATGAATTGTGGGAACAGTTAAAATAAAGGTTTCTGCAGTGAATCAACAGACAGAGGAAAGACTGAAGAGCTCTGGGCAATTTTCCAGGGTAAGGACTGCTTTGACACACTGCAAGGTTTGAGGTTCTATGACTTAAGGAGAAATTGGTGTGTCCCAAGATATGTTCTTTCAGGGACTGTGCTTGTTGCTGTTTCTTTACTCTTTGGAGAAGCAGCCTTCATTAACACAGTTAAGCAAACACAGATTGACCAAAAAAAACGAAAGAACAACAACAAAAACAAACACAAAAAAACCCCAAGAATTTTTTTGTATCCCATGAAGAATCCTCAGGATCTTCTTATGCAGAGGGAAACTGGCTACTTAAAATTCTGTTGAAGGCACTGGTCAGTGTTGGAATGAGAAGGAGGGTTGCTTTGGTGATATCTCCTGTCCTGTATAAAGGAAGGACAGAAAAATATTGGAGGTGTCTGGGGACAGAGTTAGATGGTTCACAATCAGGTTTTGTTTTTCCTTGCTATAATTTCTTTTAAGAGAGATTAGATAAAATTCCTACCACTTTGATTTATACTGGGCCCAGTAAGCAACAGGCCCTGACAGAAAGCAAAATTTATCCCAAGTTGTACCTCCAAGTTTTAACAACTGTGGGTTAAGCAAGTTGGTCTAATTGGGGTATGGCAATGTTTATCTCCTTTCTCTAACCTTGCCTAGCAGGGAAAGGATATTTTTAGTTTGTTTCTCCATATTCTAACATTCCTCTGTCCAAAACAATTTGGCTTTGCACAGACTGGATTCCTTCAGATTAACATATTTTGTCAGTTTCTAAATCCATATTTTTTTTCTGTAATTCCTGGATCTATTATTTTAACATAGTTAAGGCTTGTCAAAGTTGCATATTTTAATTATTAAGTTAAGTCCACAGAATCTGGAGGAAACTGCAATTTAATATCTCTATTAGGCAAGTTGCTGTAAATGGTAATTCTTTTTTCAGATTATTTAGGTAACTTATAGAAAACAATGCTTTAGAGTTGCTAAAGAAAAAAAAAATGCTTCTTAAAATGTAGCTGCTGTAGTGATGTATAAATACCATGCTGGGAAACAGTGTAAGAACCTGTGCAGAATAAAATAACCTTCAGGTTTCCCACAAACATGCACCATCCCTGCGTGACAGGAAGAGATGAAGTTTCAGGCAGCATAATAAGGTTGCTTCCCTCACACCCAACTCCCTTAAATTCTTTACAAGCCAGTTTTCCCAAATGGCTCTGATAATACTCATAGAGCCCTGTGAAGCAAGGGAAAGAGCTCATCTTTTGGGTGTTGCAAAAGCACAGGGTTTTGTGGTTGTTGTCCTGAGTTTCACCATTGTTCCCAGAGGATAATAAACTCTAAAGCTGAACAAAAGTAGTACGCTGTTGCAGGGGTTTTATGCATTTTATTATTATTATTATTGCATTCACTTAAATTTGATTGCATTCATTTAAATTTAAATTATTCAATTTATAGGATTCGCTGAAAGATGTCTTTCTTAAATTGGATATATTAATTTCATGTTCAACCACTAAGAGCCTCTAGAACTCTTAGTAATTAGACCTGCCATTTGATAATGCAGCTCCTCACGTTTACATGTCACTTGTTACCAGGTTACCCCTCCCAAAATAATACCCTGTGAAGGGGGAGTGAGAGATGGTGTGTGGGGTGGGTAGCACGTGTCTGAAATACTCTTTACCAAGGTATTGTCAAACAGCAATGAATATTTTGGGATTCTGTTACAGCAGTTGGTAGCATGGTGAAATAATTTAACCTAAATTCTTGTTTCTTTATGGTGTTTTGTAGGTTTGGTTTTGGTTTGTTGTTTTTTTTTTTTTTAAGCTGGCAAGGTGGGACTTTCTTTACATATCAAAGGCCAATACTGAAAAAGGGCAACCCACTGCAGGAAATCTTTGCTCCCTACACCTTTCTGATTTGCCCACATACGCTATTTTCAGAGGGATGAAATAATGTTTAGAATGTCATTGATTGCTCTTCCCATTTACGAGCTACTACAGTGTTGAAGGCAATGTTTTTATTTAGGCACCCGAGTAATTACTTCTGAAATTAGGAGTCTGAATATGTAACATTCCCACTGTTGGCTGCTCAGTATTCCAAAAACACAAAACCAACCTTTTTCTAGTGAGTGGTTTTTTTCAAATACATGTACTGAAGTCTTACTGAATCAAATGAGACTGCATCTCATTAACATCTTGAGAAATGAAATTATGTGCTCATCTTTGGGCTGGAAAATGTAGGCCTATCAGCCATAAATTAACATCTTGGTTAATTCTCTAGATCACTCCAAAAGTGGTGTGTGTTTTGTTTAATTCCTGAGGTTGGCTGTTCTGTGGCTGAATTCTTTTTTTTCTTTTTAGCTTTCATTACCAGGTTGTGTTAGATTTTATAAAAAGTATTTGTTGATGAAACACATCACCAACCATGACTTGCTTGGACATGTTACCTCAAAGGAGAGAACATTAGATGCTGCTAGAAGAAAAGCATAACTTAGGGCTTTTTCTTTTCACATGTGTGCAAGAAGCCAGCACTGAATGACAGAAGACAATGTACTTTATTAATAAGCTTCTACATTAAAATTACAGCAAGTGCACAGGGAGAAAGAAGCAGCAGTGAGTAGATTGTGCCTTGTGTACTTTGAATTACTGTGTCGGTAATGATGGATGGAGCAAACAATGAGATTTGACCTGTCACACTATGCTTATGAAGCCATAAGCCTTAAGGCATTTGTAATTGGCTTCAGCTGGCAATGTTAATGAAGGTGGATTGGAAAACTAGATTATTGGAATGATCCAGACTGTTTTACATTTTTAGTATTCAAAAGAAAAAAACCTAGAGACTTAAAGGGACTGAAGCTATAAGGCTTGTTCTTTGTAAAATGTCTCTTGTCCCTTTTTAATAGAGTAGGCAAAGGAATAGTTTTGAGATAACAGGTTCATACTGTGTAGAATAAGTTATTTAAAATTATTCTGTGGGCATAGTTTTTAAAGAGTGTGTGGGAGGCACAATGCACATAGCTTCCATTAACAATAACGGGATTTACATGTGTATTTTGTTTATATTATGCATCATGTTCAGATGCACCTCTATAGTAAAACTGGAGTAGAAAATGCATCTTGGGGTTGACATTACTTGATGAGTTCTGTGTGGCATGAAGTGCATAAGTGACCACGTTTCTCATATTTGAAAAAAAATCTGCACAATATAGTTGTGCAACTAAATTGGCTTTTAAATAGTGATGCACTAATTGCATCATATTAAATGTGTTTGGTGGTAGAAAGAAATCACATTGATATTATACACGTAATATTGAGGAGATATTGTGATGGTTGTTGCAGCTAGAATGATATGAGTATATTTTCTAATGAGAGTATTTTATAGAAAAAAATGTCAGTCTGAGCTCAGTGTTTTCTTCAAAATCACTTCTCTGAACTTTCACCGATTCTAAGGCAAAATTCAGAGAGGAATCTGGCTGGGCCTTCAAAACATTTGTACCATGGGCTGGGAATGCCAGAACTTTCTGAATGACAACTGCCAGGTTGACAGTTCTTCCTGAGCAGAAAGGGAGTGCTTTAAAATAAATAAATAAATAAAATTGTAGTGGTGAAGGTGGAACAGCATCCTCCAAATCTTCAAAGCATGGAATCATCCAGGTTGCTTTTTCACAGAATCACAGAATGTTAGGGACTGGAAGGGACCTTGAAAGATCATCTAGTCCAATCCCCCTGCTGGAGCAGGAACACCTAAATGAGATTACAGCCATTACTAGATGACTTTGTATTTTTCTTTCAAGGGCTATTCATTTCCCCCTCCACATACTCTGCATTAAGGTCTTCACCTCATCCAAGCAAAGAAAATGGCAGGAGGGAGTTTGGGTTGTGGAGAGGATCTGGGGACATTGCAGTGATCAGCTGCAGAGAGTGTAGAAGATGGTTTGGAACTGATGGTTTTGAAGTAGAGTCTGTAGGAAGAAGAAAGAAGAATGCTGAGAATATTATAGTGGGGATGGGAAGATGTAGGGGATGTAAATCCATAGAAGAATTGGACTTATTTTCACTGTTGGCAGAACAACTCTACACGCACTGGGCCTGTGCCCAGTCACTGGTAATTAGATGATACAAGTGGAGTCCAGTAATTCACTGAGGTTTCCTCTCCCCAGAAGTCACACTACACAAAACAGAAACAGAGAGCTTATCTAGTTGTATTCCCATCATCTATGTTATTTTCACCATAAATAGAGAAAAACAGAGTTTAAAATCCATGTAGTCACACCCATTAATTTTTGTTTCTGTTCTTTAATGGTATCTACTTTTCTCTTAACCATTTTAATGTGATGCCTATAGAAATATGTAGGGGGAAAGGGTCACAGTCAAAAATACAACATTCCTATAGTTTGCTGAAATGTAATCCTAGTAGAAGTAGTTTCTGCTGCAAATTTACTTTTCTCTCTCTCCTAGAAGAAAATGGTATATATTTTGTTCCAAGTGTATGACAGTGGGGGATATCTTCTTGTAAATGCAAGTTTTGTCTTCTGTTATTGTCACCTGTTCGAACTGAGAAAAGAATGTGAAAAGGGTCATTTTAGGTCTAGCCAGTTGTACTCCCTTTTTCTTGCAGGAGAACTTGATGAAAAGATAGGGAGAAAGGGAAGTTACCTAGTTTTGATTTCAGGAATGCTGGTTGTGAGATCTCAGTATGAATTTCTGCTGATTGATAGAGTAGACATCTCGGAAGACTTTTAGTAACTGGCATTGTCAGGTCAAAAAAGACTTTTTTTTTTTTTAATAAGTGATTTGAGGGGGAGAAAGTGCCAGAATGTCTTTTAAATAAAAGTTTCCTCAGGTAGCACAGGCTTTTAAAACTGGAACTTCAACTTAAGCATTTGAATGGGGATGGTGATGGCTTTCTTCAGTCAATGTCATAGACATACCATTATATTCATTTGCATTTCATGATGAGAGTTGAATTCAAAAATGCAAGAAATTATTTATAGAAAAGCAGAGGCTTTCAGAGAGGAGATGGCACTGTTATTCAAGCTGTCTTTTACAATTCTTTTGTGGGACAGAAAAGACAGGAAAACCTTGTAGGATGCAGTTCTAATCTGGGGTTCTGCCCAGCCTTGCAGAGTTCACCCTGCAGGACCTCTGCAAATAGATCTCATGTCCTGGGGCAATACATGGCAGCATCATGCAAATCCTCCCCATTTGATTGTGTGTCTTCTGCAGATTCCATCCACCCCCATCTGAGCTGCGTGGTGATGAACAGGAACTGCTGATGGGGCTCTGTCAGCAGGGGAATAATTTTTTCCTATTCTTGAGGGTCTGTCTGCAGCCGTGCACCACATGGTTCTTGAAAATTGGCCTGCAGTTGTAATATTTTGTGTTGAGACATAGAATTTCTTTTCTTGCCAATGTGTAATCACATCATGTAGTGCATTTTATCTGCCCCCATGTACTGTTTTGGCTTTAGGTGAATTTTCCGTTTTTATTTTCTCTATTAATTTGGGCTTTTCTGAGTTCCAGTGAGGGGCTAACTGAAGTGTTAGATTGGCCCAGCTATCTGTAGAAATTGATTTTTATTTATTTATTTATTTTAAGTTAGTAGCTATGTCCTTCTCTCACATGTGGTAAAACACATTACTTCCACAGTTTTCTCACACTTCCCTGGCTTAGGATGACACAGCATAATGTCTGTAAAAACCTGTTTCTGTTGTGGCTGTAAATGCTCTGAAACAGCTGTCTTCCTCCATCATGCTTAATTAACATAGAAAAACAAATTTGTACACTTGAAGTCCATAGTTGGATTTCCAACAGCAGCTCCCAAAACGTTACCTCTTCCAAGCAGCACCACGTTGGAGTGCAGGATGTGCTCCCTCCACACTACAGCTCCCTTGAGAAGTTGGAGGGAAAGACTCAGCACCTTAAATTTGAGCAGATACTTTGCTTTTCTGTGAAGCAGGCTGCTGAGTGAACTCAAGACTTGCGTAAATTAGGGCAATATTGGCTCAAATGAAGGCTAAGTTTGTGTAATGGCTGTGCTTGCCTACCACAGCTCTGCGCTCTGAGCAACGCGCGTGTGCTGGTGTGAGCAGGGTGTCTCTGTATCCAAGCTTGTTCTCATTCAGACAGCTGGCACCCAGACAGAGCCCATGGCAAATAAAGATATCTGTGGACACTTTGTTGTACAGTTGGAGTTCACAACACCTCTAATTGTGCCTACTTTACCAGGCTGCAGTGGAAACTTAGTTGGTTTTTTATTTCTATGTGGTTATTTTCCAGCTATGTGGTTTGAACTAATGGGATTTGAGCTAACTTGGTTAGTTCAAAGCATTATTATCACATCAGGAATTTTGTTTGCAACTTTTCCTGGTTTTGCTGTTGCTCACAAACCTGAGAGTAAATAATAAAGAATAGATTTTTCCTTTTAAATCTCAGCTTGTAGGAAAGACAATTTAATAGAAATGTTGAGCATATGTGAACAAAAGACAAAAGGTAGAGAGTGTTTCCAATATTGTTTCACAGGATAAGACTATTACAGAAACTAAATTGTAGTCATTGAGATGCTTTTCATCTTCCCCCATTGTCTTTCTAGCGTGTCTTGAGGCTGGAATTAGTCTTAACCCTAAATTTAAAACTCAAGTTATCCGCAAAAAGACACTACCTCAACCTGCAGGATTTGTATTGGCACAGACTGATGTCATTGACTCTGACAAACAGAAAACAGAAACTTCAGTTTTAACATTGACCCAAGGTAAAAGCTGAACTGATTATTGTTTCAAGGAGACAAAGGAAAGGGAAGCTTCTTGAATGAAGGCGTTGGCAGGGGTGTTGTGTCCAGAAATGTATGGTGCTGCTTAGCAAATTTGAAAACAAAAAATAATAGAATAGATGATGGTTAATACCCTTGTGGGTGTGAAAGACTGACTCCCATAATTCCTGTTTCCATTGGTTTTGCTCCATTGCTTTCACTAGTACTTCTTAGGTAAAGATGATGGTCAGCACAACCCCTCACATGGCTTCTACATGCTCCCCCAATGGCAAGGAATAAATTCATAACATCTGTTGTCACAACTGTGTGACATAATTTCATTTCTCTGTCATTCAGAGTGTTGTTGAGATAGAAGGTGAGGATAAATCCATGGATGGAGGTGATCTTTACATATTTATAGGCAGCAATAGCACATGGGAGTGAGAGGGACCTCCAGTGAAATGAAAAGTATCTGCATCTCCAGATTTTTAAACCTAAAATTCAGTGTATAATCATTTGTTTTACCTGTTGAACCAATGACATCTTTAAACCTTTAGTCATGTTTGGATATGACTTAAAGTATACTTTACCTCCACCTTTGATTAAGATTTAGCACATAAGTACCAGCTTGCAAGACTTCTTGATCTGGTCATAATCAACAGCCTGTTCTTGGTTTTGTGGGCAACTTTGTTTTTATTTTGATCTAACTATAATGGAGTTGTAAATGGAATATCTCAAATAAAAATGACATAAATTGTTATTACTTCTCTTAGCTGCCTCTCTAAGAGTAACAAATAGCATTAATATAGCATTAATCAATGGGATTAATTATCTGTGTAAATGACATCTTTACAAGGCAAAAGCAACATCAGGACTATCTCTAAATTTCAAGCAGAATATCTAAAGATATAAAACTGAACTCTGCAGAAAGTACAAAATAATTAATTTCCTTCACAGGGGTTCTTACTGGGGATTGTAGATGCACTGTCTGAAGAAAAAAAACAAAAAACCTGTCTTGTTAAATACAAATTAGACTAAATAAAGTGCTAAAAGCCTCCTGTAGATTGAGGCTTCAACTTGTTAATGGACTTGTTCCCTCTTTGCTTCAGATTTCCAAGTTATTTCAAGCTTACCTTGCCTTTCACACAAATGAAAGCTACTTGTTAGAAATTCCTATTTTTAAAGTCTCTGTGTCTGACATTCTCAAGAGATGTATGTCAAGAAGCACCTGCCACCCAGGGGGGCTAAATGCTGTAAGATACAGTGTGAAGCTAGAAGATTACAGACACTTATGGATTGTGTGTGGCCAATTTAAATTGCAGGAGACTGAAATGAAAGGTTGTTTCAGCTGATGTGCTGCACTAGGCTGGAATATGGTCTGCTTTGTGCTGGATACCAAATCTGGAACAATAGGATGCACATCATGACCAAATTCCTGCTGAAGATGGTATCAAAAGCCTTTCAGTTCAAATGAACAAGCAACAGTAGAAAATAACCAGCAAGAGCCTCTATGGAAAATGGAAGAGGAATGCTAACCTGAAGAGAGACCTCTGTGTATTTTCAAAACTGAAATCTGTCATCCTAGAGCCTGTAGAGGAGGGTTAGTATTGGAAGTGTGTTTTATTGCTTAAATATATCTTGCACAGGCAACGTTGAGCAAAGAAAACCCTTTTGAGTTATATAACTCTTTGATGGCATGCCATAAGGTCTTTCATTTTAAGCCAGTAAATTCCAGAGCAGTAATTTAAAGACTACACTTTTCCTTAAATCTAAAAGCGTGTTCTAAATCTTGTTGTATTTAGTTTGAACACTTACCTGATATTCCTGATTCTTTATTTCCAGATTCTGAGTTGTATCTCCTGCAGATTCTCTGATGTACCTTTGGCCAACCACAAGGCAACTTGGCCAGGAGAAGGCACTGGGAGGCAAAGAAAGTGGTCAGCCCACATGCAAATATGGGCTAAAAGGAAAACAGGGTGAAGGCTTGTGCTTCTGTAGGGTGTGCCACTATGTGTGGTGGCAAGGGATATGTCAACCCTAAAATCTGCAGGCAGCATACTTCCAATGGGAAGTTAGCTTTACCTGCTGGAAGCTGCCAGTATTTCTCATTCAACAAGCTTTAACCAGTTATTCTTGCCAGACACTGGGATTGTCACCTCATCTGTGCACCAGAGATGAGGTGAGACTCTGAACCCTTCCACAAGGGAAGGCACAATCAAACTTTGGGCTTTTCATATGGAAATTTTCTTCAGCTTTGATAGGATATTAGTGCTTTTAATGAAGCTATCCTGTAAATGCTGGTGCTTAGCACAGGGGTTAGATGGGGACACTTCTGTCTTCAAAGTTTTTTGTCTACTGTCTGTCAGCAGTAATTTTACTTATAGGAGATACTGAATCCAATCTTGCAGCTCTAAGTGTTCCTACTGATGCCAAAAGATATGGGCTGCAGGTTGAAGGCAGTTAACTGTTACTGCGTTCACTTATCTATTTCTTAGGACTCTCTAGAGTCTAGAAAAAGGAAAAGCAGTTGTTCCTTGGGAAATGGAAATAAGAAATAGGGCTGGTAAAGATTAATTCAGAATGCCTTTATGAAGCAAGAATATTATAAGCTCATATGGTCATACACAGAGATAGCTATCACTGTCAACTACAGAGAAATGTTATATATTATTCATATTATTAATCTAATATTTATCTAAATTGATGACTGTGACTACAGGTTAGGATTAAGTAGAAAACATACCTGAATTCAATCTGCAGCAAACAGCTTCCATCAGTGCTAAAGGCTCAGAGCATCAAAAAATACAACAAGAAGAGATGTTCCTTGCTGCTGTTTAATTAGTTCTGTGCAATTAGCAGGAAAGCTGGTCAGGATTTTTGGAGCACAAAGGGCATTGGTTGGGGCTAAAAACTGAGGCTCCAAAAGTGCCCAATATGCCACAATGAGGGTGATGCCAGGGGTATTTGCCATAAACTTGTTCTCTGATGTTGAAATATAACCTAATATCTGATAAGAAGTTTGTTAGGGGTTTTTTGTCAGCTTTCTCAGATTACTGCAATAATAGAAAAGTATGAATAATGCATGGTTTTAGATGATGTGATATCTGTAATTCAGGAATGAAAGGATGAAAAACTCTTGGAGATTTATAGGTGAAAGCGAATCATATTTCCCCTGTGATAAATTTGGCATTATTATCATCTACATTTCAGCTCCCTTTCTACTTGTTGTTTGACTCTAAGTATATTTTATTACAGTAGTTTTCAGACCTAAATCATAACTAGAACATAGTAGGAGGTAATTTTTGAGCAACACCTAATCCATGACTAAAAAACCATGATTGTATTAGCTGCAAAAATCAAATGAGAAGAATTATTCACTTACCTGCAGGTTGATGCAGCAGAATATTTGAGTGATAAACTAACAATAGTTTTCTGGTATTTCAACCTTCCATTTTCTCATTCATTTTAGTCTTCTTTAGCTTATCTTGTAGCACTTATTTTCTGTAAGTAGACAGTTACTGGAAATTCACTTTTATTTTCCTTATATCTATCCTAAAAATTGATTTAAAATCTAGTATTTGTTGTTATTTCCATTTTCATTAATCAGAATTTCCTTTAATGTGTTATCATAGTTTCCAGTGTTGTCAGTGGAAGAATGATACCCCACACAGCACAGAATGTGAAAGCTTTGAGTAAAACTGGTGATATCCAAATGACTGTCTGCAGTGAAGCTTATAAACTTTGTAGAAATGGCTTAGAAAAAAGCTTTCTTCATTATCATGATTTATCTCTACGTTGATATGGTGAGCAAAACCCAGTCTATCAGTGTCTAAAACTTTATCATATAATTATTTTTTGGAGAAGGCACTGTGCGACTTTAGTCTCAAATCTTGCAGTTTACCAGAAAATTGAGTGACCCACTTAAAGATACCTTTAGATGAGAATTTGAGATGTGAGCTGACACTGAAACTCCAGTATCTTCTTCCCTTGGGCAAAAACTCTCCAGACTAAGATTACTCTGTGGGATTTATTGCTTTGTTAACATGCTCAAGACATCCTCTTTTACTACTGTGAGAGCTGAGAGCACTGCCTGGGTTTTTCTGCTTGTTGTTCAGCTCTGGCTCTCTTGTTTTACACCTTTGGGCTGTATTCTGGGTTTGGGAGGAGACTCACTTGCTACGTCTCAAAAATCTGAGACTCTCTAAGCCTTGTGTTTCCTCTGTATCAACAGCCATTCCCTGGCTTCTGGTCAGCTCTGGGATATCACTGTTAGAAATTTAAAAAGCCAAACCTTTGACTTCCCAGGCTCTTCCTGGGTGCTTTGTTTAAGTTTGTCTGTTTAGTGACTTCAGTTTCATCTCTGTATCCATGATTTTCGGGAAGGTGAAGAGAAAGGAAATGTCCTTTCCTATTCCTTCTTTCCTCTAATTATCTGTCCCCCTTGTTTTTGTGCTTTCTTTGCCCCCTTAACTTCAATGGAGAGCTCTTCTATCTCCATAGATGTGCAGACACTGCCCCAGCCTCTCCAGAGCTGCACTAAGCACACAGTCACTTGGTGCTAAATTCACTTCAGGAAATCACCACCACGTCTAACCCCCCTCTCTTTTTTTTTTTCCCCATTTTATCCCAGGGTGCAGAACACTGCTGTGATACCAATACATTTTCTAATACAGGCTTTGATATTTATCAGCCAAATTCCTCCTTGTTACTGAGCATCATCTTTGTTTTGGAAGCGGGGAGGAGATGGTGGGATGAGCTGAGCAGTCATGCATCGTTACACAGAGAATATGGTGTGGATATAAAAAGCAATGTGTGCAGGGAAAGCGTTTTCTTTAGCGTATCTAGGAGGCAGGAAGGAAAGCCAGCTGTATAATTCATGGTAGGTGCCCTTGCTGCTGATCATGAATTTCATCTTGATCTTGGCAAATCAGTCATACTTAGAGAGTGACAAGGAAATGTAGCGCTGGTGACAGCCTGTATTGCGAATATTTTTAAGGTCTTGGCTAGAGCACAGTGCTAAGCCCAAAATACAGGCTCAAGGCCTCACTAGGCAGGCGCTCCTGTCAGGGGCAGTTGTGACAATCTAATCTGTCTTAAATTAAATGTTTTTCTATTCTGGGAGTTGTTCAAATCAGTCATGTTCCCTCAGTTTCCAACCATCAGCCTATGCATTGCCTGGGGGGATAGATTTCCTTGGTGATCCCGTGCACGGGGCTGTGGTTGACTTCTGCACGCTGCTCTCATCCTTCAGCATTGCTCTGACAGCACAGTTCACCCACTCTCCTTTCATCTTTAAACAGAATGATCCAGATCATCTCCTCAGCACCTTGATGAGGGGAAACTTTCCTGTTGAGATGAGACAACTGAAAGATGAGGAGAATGCTTAAGGGCAGTGAGGCTTTATCCATCTGGCTGGTCAGGCTATGGTTCCAATAAGGAGGGTCTAATGCCTTTCCTGAGAGATGGAGGCCAGTACCCACCACCTTATGAAATGTTTCCCCGTGGAAGTGAGGGCTCAGGCACCCTAACCATGCTATCCACAGCAAAGCAGCAGGCGCTACAAAGTAGGATGAACTCTACAGTCTCTTAATTGTGTTGCTTTAAATCAACACAATGACTCTTTACTTCAGTGTCTTCTGATAGAACCTTCAGACAGTGTACCAAATAGTGGCAATTAAAATATTTACATTATTTTCAGTATTTTAACACAATTAATTTTTCAATATATGTTCAGTTGCATCCCACTTTGTGAGCTAAAGAACCGCTAAAATAAGTGATGCTTTATCCTTCTGTCTTCAAGGATGTTCACCCATCAAAATAGTCCCCATAATAATCAAGAGAAAAATACCACTGCCAAAATGACATTTGAACCTTCCAATGCTCAAGACCATCCTTCCAGCAGCAGCTCAAAGGATAGCTGATAGCACTACAAGACCAAGAGGACTAGTCTGTAAAGTGTGTTGCAAACATGCAGATACCTCACCTGAGGACTTTGTGTCTGTTTAAGGCATTAATGGTAGATTAAGCAGATCAAATCTCAGTTGTCAACTCTATAAACACCTGTATGTGGTGTAAACACTATGGGGATTAATTATGTGGCAAACTAACTGCAATAGTCATCAGTTGGACTAACCTCACTCTCACTGATTCTGTAAGGAGGTAGACCCTCTCCAAATCCAGATGAGAAAAGGTGATGTAGTGTCTGTCAGAGGTGTGTTGCAGTATTCAGTCAATACTGCCTCTAGGACCCAATTTTCCAGCCTCTCCTCTAAGCAGGGACTAACTCTGTGCTTGGAGTTTCAGTTGTAAAAGCAGGACTTGGGCAGAGATGCCTCAACTCCTTGCATTTCAAAGGTGACATCCTCTGGACAAATTGGGTACTGTGGCAGAAACCACATGCAGCTCTTTTTCAACTGCAAGAAATCATTTCAGGGCTTAATATCAAATAATATCAAAGTATCCCAGAAACTGGTTCTAAAAAAGCAATCATCTTTGACTTCTGATTTGGCAAAGCTTCAGCAGTAATTTACAATATTATTATTAGAGTCTGCAAGAAAGGTGATAGGATTTAGAAGGATAATTTCTGAGTTCTTTTGAGGACATTCAGAAATTCCTCAGATCTTTAACGAAGGAGGAATGGGAATTTTTGTCTGGAGCATTACAGCAGCGTGAACTGCTGAGATAGGCTTTGAGCTCAGCTGTTTGGAATGAATGTAACATTCAGGTAAATGGGAAATAAGTGCATGTACCAATAAATGGTTAACAAAATATACAGTGTTAGACATGAGAGCTTTGCTGTGTTGTAGTTCTGTGGAGCAGCTTTTTCAAAGGGAGTCACAAAAAAGAAGTAAAAAAAAAAAAAATCTCTTGCTGATTAAAACAGTTCAAATATCAAAGGTCTGTAACTGGTTATTTGATACTATTTGAAAAATACTGATTAATTATCTTGGTAAAATTTTTGATTTTTGAACTATTTGTATTTTAAGAGAAAAAATTAATCTTAGTCTAATGAGTTGAGTCCCCTTCAAAAGTGTAAATGCATTCTCCATGGACTTTTGAAGCATGAAAATATGACCTCAAACTGCAGTTTCAATTAGGTTTCTGTGGGAGTCAACTTTAGCTGAAACTTTTTTTCTGTTTTTCTCCATTTCTCCTGTAATATTGCACAGGAGCTAGAATAGGTGGCATTTGTCTAGTTCAAAGAGTCTACTAATATTTGATATAAGGTGACCAGTGCCTCATTATGTGCAACTGTTAGCAGAAATTAGTGGAAAAGTTATTTTACTTTTCTGAAAAAAACATATTATTCAGCTATAATAGCTTTTTTACAGAATTTGTTCCTCATAGGCTTTTCCAACTTGAAATCCTTTGTTTCCAACCACTCTTTTTGCTAAGAGACAACAGTTTTATTGTCAGATCTAGTACCACTCAACACCAAGCTAAGTCAATAAAAGAAGACTGCATCTCCACGTACAAGCATGAGGCTTACTAAGAACCAGCTTTGTAATCTGAAACAAAAAGTTTCTGTAGAAGCATTGCTGTGTTGATTGATTATGTTTTTAAGCAAGCAGTGGATTCTGACAGGTGGTCTGTGGGCATCTGATGTGGGGTCCATGAAATACTTCACTTGATATAGTGTCCGTGATCTACTTTGCTTGGTCAGGAAAGGTGTGTAAGAAAAGAAAAGCTATTTTCAGAAGTCTTAAAGTCATGCTACAGTGGACTGAATCTTTAGGAGCTGTTAAACAATCAAAAGTTTGAAAGCCCTCTGTATTAAAGTATATGTTCCATGCTCTAATGTGGTTAATTGGGTTTGTCATCTCTCTACGTTTAAATATCATTGCTCCCTTTGTGCAACCCATTATACTGAGTGCTGGTGCAGAGCATTTGATATTTCCTGCTGCAGAATTGGCTGCACTTGAGCAGTAGTATGTATTCATACTCTTACAAATACATGGGACTTTGACTCTTTTGTAGATGAAAAGAGTCATATAAATGGTAAATGCATTCCATAATTGTCTTACTGAACATTTCTGAAAAAAATATTTAGTAGGATAGATATAGTACCTCAATATCAGTCAATTAAACTGCTTTGGGATCTCTTTTTAAAGGATTAACAAATGCTTTTTTAGCTTCCTGGTGTCTGCAGAAAGTATACAATATTTCTCTCACAAAACCTACCTGAAAATAAATGTTCATGCCTTACCTGGTGTTGCACCAAGTTTGCAACAAGTTCTTGCTCAAAATGCCCTCAAGGTAATAAACTTCCTTGAGAAATGTAGTGCCTTGACCTATGGTAAATGTGAGAGTAAAAGCAGTGTCTATTAATTGTAAAGGATTTTTATTTAGGAGGCATGCATGCTGTAGAATATTGTATTAGGATAGTAAAAATGCCTCAACCTTGGAGGAGGATGTTGAAGCCTTTAGATTTCTTCAGGGTCCATGACCTTTACTTCTGCTCCCTTAAGGAGTAGTCTTGCTGTTGAACTCGCTGAAGTAGCAAAGCTGAAATGAAACCTCTGTTGCAACACTAGATTGTGTTTCTTGTTATGCACTTCATTAAACCAGAGGGCTGGGTTGGTTTTTTGGTTTGAGTTTTTTGGTTTGTTTTGGTTTTTGGGGGGTTGTTTTAGATAAGCATTTGTCATCTCCATGTCAGATTTCTGAAAGAACATGGTAAATTAACAAGACACGTTTAATGTAATCTTGGCAGAAAGGTTAATGAGAATTCAGAAGGCAGCAAGGAGGGAAATAATATGTACTGCTCCAGGTGAAAACTACGAGGAGACAGAATAAGTTGTAATTCAACTTGTCTTAAATGGGGTATTTATTTGTTCTACAGTGAATGTAATTAAAAATGTTTTAAGCAATTCCCCCCTTCAGTAATATTTTCTATTGTCTGTCAATTTATTCTGCAGTAGGACCTAGAAGGTAGGAACCCAATGGGCTGAATTAGTTTGCAAACAATGTGTTTGAGATGGGGTTGTCTGCCCTGTGTGCATCTACCTGGTTCAGACTCTGTAGGATCAAGGTCACATAGCTGAGAAAGGCAGAGAGAAAAGTGGAAATAAGGCAAATCTCACGGTCATATCCTGATGAGAGGGGGTGCTGTGTTTTATAGCTCCATGGCTTTCTCCTATCCTTACCTGCGTCGAGCCAATTGAGTTACTCAAAGGACTGAGAAGGGGCCAGAGGACAATGATTCACATGGCTTCCTTGCACTTAAATGTGACATCTGCATATTTATATAGCTTAAGAAGAATTCCAAGTTCCCAGGCCTCCCTTTAAAGCTGCAACAATTTCCATTGAAGGTGATGATCAAACCATAAAGTTTGAGTAGCTGTCTGTTCTCAAACTGTCTGTGGCTTATTGATGATTTGCTTTTGCATTGAGCAAGAAAACACCCTTGAAGAGAAGTCAGCAGCAAGGATTGCAAATACAGAATTTATTTTTTTGGGGAAAGCTACCAATCTTCATGATGGTAATGACAGGGCTTCTTTTCTAACTTGATTAGAATCACAGTTGTGACTGCCAAATCAAACAAATTGGCATGTGATGGTCGGAACTCAAAAACCCATCAATTAAGTGCACTCCTCAGTCTGCAGTTACCTTTGCACTAGGAGCAACCTGATTGCTTTTGTTGTTAGTTCAGCTTGCCTGTTTTCTGTGTAAAGCCAATATTATTTTTAAAATCCTTCTTTCTGCAGCCAAAGTCAAAATAGGAGAAAACTGTTATTTACATTATGAATCAGCTGCCAAAGTTGAGGCATTGAAAGTTGTATTCTTGACAGGAAGAGGAAACAAGAAAATCATAAGAGTTTATTATGCCAACTCAAAGCTAATTACACAAGCTTAAATAAAAGTGTAATTTGCACTAATTGAGTTACCTTATTCCAAGCTCCATGCCTGCATTCAGTTAAGATATTAAAGTCCTTATTCCAGTACCCAGACGATGTGATGTAAGGGTTGTAAAACAAGGTGATTAGCTGCTTTTGGGTACTTGACTTGTAAGAGACTTGTATTCCAGGATGCATGAGCAGAAGATGCACTAATGCTTGAGATGCTTAAAAGTCGTGATCCTAAATGTTTTGACCTTTTCCATGAGGTGTCAGGTGTCTTTTTTAGTTTCAGAATTCATACTTCAAGCTTTTACCAGCAAACAGCTTATTTGAGCCATTTAAAACATCAAAGGAGGTGTTTCTTGGCTTGGGTACATCTTTAATTTAAAGCAGATTTATTAAAGGCCAAAACAGGATAATACTGCAAAAGGATTAGCTGTGGTTTTTTGATTTCTGAGCAAACAGACTAATTCTGCTTTCTTTGTATGGGTGTCTTTCACAGTGAGTTCATTCACTGAGTGTTGAACTAGGCCTGGGGTTTAGTTTTATTCCTTTAAAAAAAAAAAAATTGTTGCTTCTATTGTCTTTTTTAGAAATCAGAAGCATTGCTGAAAGCTTTAACTTCAAAGCTTAAGCCAGCTTACTCGTCATTGGTTGCTATGTTCCCAAATACATTCCTGAAGCTTCTTTGCTAGTAACTGCCAAATGTTTTGTTTCAGTGATTCGTCACATTGGGGTTTTTAATTTCGCTTTTGTTTCTATTTATTCTTCACAAAATAGAAGTTCTGAGAAGTCAGTTAAAAAATAGGTTTGCATTCTTAGGATTTAAGTCTTATTACTATTCTGAAAGCAGCCAGAGCAGTGGTACTGCAGAATGCTGCTTGGTTTGTATTAGTACTTAAGCTTCAGATTTGCTCTGTCTATAAACAACAGATAAAAGCTCTGAGATATGAAAGTTTACCTGATGCTGTATGTGTCATACATCAGTAACAAGGAATGAATGCTGCTAGGGCCACACCATGGTCAGTGAAACCTGGGCAAGCTTATTGGGAACTACTTAATAGGTTTGATGAGAAAGGAATGGGATAACTCTATTCTGGAGAAGAGGAATTTATTATCAGTGGTGTTAATTGAGAACAGAAGAACCCAGATGGACCTTCACTTCTCACATGGAAAGACAAAGTTTGGTTAGAAGAGGATGACTCATTCTAGAAACAATAATACAATAAGTTTTAGGGAATTATTGCTAGCTAAGGATGTATAAGCTCAGAAGCCCAGAGTACAGCACCTAGCATGACCCCTGTTCCCTTCTCTTGGTCTCTCCTGAGAGCTCTCGAGGCCCTTGTCCACATGAGCTCTGAGATGGTGCCAAATATTTCCTCCTTTTACATGAGACTTTTATGATGTGGGCCATGGGAAGCACAAAACTTTATGAACATGGCATGCTTGTTTAAGTGTTACTCTATGGCAAGGTTGCTAGAGAAGGAATAGGCAGCAGAGAACAAATTCAATGGGCTAAGTCACTAGTGTTTCAAGAGGGGAAGCAGGTGTAGTAGTAAGGGGTTTTTTCAACTTTAGTTTGTAAAATTATATGTCAGAGAGGGGTTTAACTGTACTTTAGAACTGTTCTTAGCCTGTAGAGTCATAGTGGTCAGAATCTCATCCCTAATAACATATTGTCAGATCCATCAGACACCTTAAACAGCTGCAAATACAGTACTAAATACAGGACCCTCACCTAAGGCAGATGACTTTTCAATTACTAATTAATGAGGAGCATTGGCTGGGAGATTTTTTGAGATGCTAAGATATTGCTGTCATACCAATTGCATAAAAACCTGAAGGGAGCATGCCTACCCTTTATAGTGGTCATCAGATGCTGTTTTTTTGCCCAGGTATGGACAGATGGAGATGAGGATGACTGAGTAGATGGAGCATTGCCTCATCTGAAATCTAGATCGATCTGGTTGCATGGCATAGCTAATTTGCTCTGTTTAAAGTATCATTGCCTGGGTGGAAACCTTGTGCTTGGGGATCTGAATGTCTTGCATTGCCTTCCCTCTGCCATATGTAGGCAGTTGTTTAGCTGGTAACTGCAGTATCTGTGTGTGCATAGAGCCACAGATCATTACCTCTTGATTATGTTCATGTTATCTGATGTGTCGTCTCCATGAGAGAAATTAAACTGCCTTTAGTAATTTGAAGCAAGTAAAAATGACAAATTATCGTTCTCATGTGATCAGTAAATGGCTACAGAACGAGAATGCATCTCAATTACATGGTAAGTACATTTCAAGCAGCATCGATCGTTCCAAATCTCTAGTTGTTTTCCTCTGATTTTCTTTACTTTTAAATTAAGATGGCTCTGGTCTATTAAAAAAATTTAAGTAGCTTCTTTCTACTTTGAATAACACTATTAGCTATGAACTCTCAGCTCATAATTATGAAGAGTTACAATAGAGAATGATTTCACAGAGACAAAGGGATGGAATATATATAGAAATGAAAGAAAACAAATGTAGCAGGAAAGCGATTTTTAAAGTCCACATCTTGGGATGTGTGAGACAAGTGTACCGGAAAGCAAAAACTCCCATGTGCAGCTAGAAAATAGTCATCAACAGTTGAACTGTCACACAAATCCTGCAGGAAGAAAAAGGAGCAGATATTTAGCAACAGGAAATGATTTTGTATGTGAATATAGAATATGGGCTATAAGATATATTTTATATTTTTAAATAAGCCACCATTGCTGCCTACATTTGCATTTGGATTCTGATCCTGCAAATATTCCTGACTAGAGAATTAGCATCTCCAAAGACAGTTCATAGCAGTAATTACCAGGCACAGCACATGATTATGCCACACAATGAAGCATCCTGCAGAGATCCCCAATTTAGTGCCAACCTGTGGCAGCAGGAGGAGGCTCCAGCGCAGAGCTGCTTCTCTGGCTGCCCCTTGGGGATGGGTGACTATGTAGCATCTCCTCAGCACCTCAGCTCCTGCATTTGTGGATGAGAAACCAGCTCACACAGCTTGGAGAGTAGGCATGACCCTGCTACTTGAAAATGATCTGTAGAGTCACCAAAATCAAACCACAGGCTGAAGCTCAGATTTCAGTCCAAGAACGTGGCTCTGCTGGGGAGAAGAGTAGTTGTGCCTACCTTGTAGTAGCCATTGTGTGATAGCTAACAGAGGCAGAATCCATGGAGAGCAGGGTAGTTTGCAGATTTAAAACAGGCTAGTACTTTGTGTTAAATCTCAGGGAGAAGATGGGAAGGGTGTCTTTAATGGGGTGTCCTTTTGGTTCTGCCATTCCTCGTGGCAGAAGTGCTTTGTCTTCCTTTGGCTTTTAACTTGTCTTAGTCTCTTCAGTGAAAGAAAAGTCAAAATCAGCATTGCACAAATGTTTCCACTTAGGAGTTGACTCCTCTGTGTCAAGTTCCAACCCTGCTTAGCCCCTGCTGCTCCAATAAGCACTGAATTTATTACAAGATGATGAACCAACTGAGATATGGTCACTCACCTGGGCCTAGGTGTTTCCAGAACTGGCATCGAAATTACTCATAAAAACAAATTTAATTTCTGTGATATGCTAGATTTTACTGCCTGGAACTATTTTCTTCTTTGTTCACAAAATGGCAACCACTTGTTTTCATTGTTACATTCCTTTAATATATGGTCTCTTGAATGTCCTCTACCTCCTGTATCCAGTGCTGTGACCTTACATACCACATCATCTAGCTGATGCAATTAACTGCATTTTTTAAAACCTATTCCTTTGCACCGAGCTGATTGCCAGCTATTTCTCAGGGCAATTTGTTGTGTATTAAAAAGGAATTTTGTCCTTAAGTGGTCTGTCCAGAAGTCCCCAAATGAGCTGATTTTGTTCTGTCTTTAAGGGCAGTTTGCAGTAGCACAAGTACCTGATAATTTTCTTGGTTTGCAGCCCTGCAATTCAAACGCTGAAATGTTCAACCAGTCGTTGTACTAACTTCAGCCATCAGTCAGCTTGGGAAATGGTTGTTTTGTTTTGTTTTTTTTTCTTTTAAATCTGTAGTTCTTTCTTCTTTGGGTAGTTTTAACCAGCAGAGTAACATTTAAATGCAAAGCTTTTGGCTAATTTGAGTTTAATTACAAATATGAAAAATCAACCAAGTAAATTAAACAAATGAATGCCAGAACACTTCAGAATAGAGCTGAGGTTGTCTCCATATCCTGATTGCAGTGTGGTTGGATGCTTTGCTCCAGAGTGTTTGCTTGGAGTGCTTCAGCTGCCTGCCCTGCTCCTTTCCTCCCTCTTCTCCTGGCTGTGGTGTGTAGGACTTCAACCCCACAGTCATGAACTCTCTTAAGTATCTCTCATGCACAATTTGAAAAGCAAGGGGAAGACATAAACTCTGCTTAGCAGCAGAGCTGACCCTCTACTGACTTTCCTCACATAGGTATTCAAGCTCTTTGGTTTTTAATTCTTTGACTATAACTGATGAAAAGGAGCCCCTTTTGCTCTTCTCCTGCTGAGAAGTTGAAACCTATTTTTAGAGAGGTGTGTGCAGTTCTAATTATAGTGTGAGGCCAAAAAAATATGCAATTAATGCCATACTGAACTGCATAGTAGCTGTCTCTTACAACTTGGCTCGCTCTTTTCTGGAGCCCAGGTCAGGAACCAATTTCTTGGAAGGTGAAGCTTCTGTCTCTTCAGTTGCTCTGGAGTTGGTTGTTTAAACTTATGCTGTAAGAGTCAAAACAGTATCACTTACTGAATGTATGGCTGGGACCTAACAAAAAAAAGGCAGATTAAAAATTTAAAATAATAATTTTTAAAAGTGTGGTTACATTTTAAAAATCTTAACACTGACAATCTTAATTTTAAGGAGTTGAGCCATGTGCTTGGAGCACCTGTGGTTGGCAATACGAATGATGGGACCTCCTGACTTAAAGATTGCCAGGGTCTCATGCTTTCCCTCCACCCTGCAGTTAATTTTACCCCCAGGCCAAAGTCCTGCAACTCTTCCTAATTAGAGCTGCAGGATTGTGGAGGGCAGAGCTGTGCAGTGTTGAGCAATTTGTGGTCCTCAGAGCTTTGCTACGTGAGACCTTTTGGCATTACTGCATTCAGCTGTGTAAATCTATTCAACCTTTAATATCAATGCCTTGGAACCTGGGTTTCTTTCTTCTTGACCCCACACCTGGAAGCTCTTCTCTTTTTCTAGCAGAGAATGAACCACAAGCCTGTCAGCTAAGTGTGCAATGAGAGACTTTCTCAAATATTTGTTGTTTACCTGAGATAATTTCTTGCAGAAATGGGAATTTCTGAGACAATCAGCTATTAAAATCTGCTTCAAAGCTACAGCAAGCACTCATTTTAAAAATGGCCCAATATGTATTTACACAATAAATTGTTTGTGTTAATTAGAGTTTATTCCACCACTGGTATGCATGCATAACTCAACCATTAATATCAGCAGCAGCTATGTATTCTCATAAGAACAGAGCTCCTAATTAGAACTCCAGGTTTTTAAGAGAACTTTGTACAGCTTTTATTGCAAAGATGAAGTGCTGTACGTTTGCTTGTAGCTATTCTACTAGAAAACAAATGTTTTTGTTTTGTTTTGTTTTTTTCCAGCTTCCCCTTTATTTTTATTGCAATAACACGAGCCAGTCCCACCCAGCAGCAGAGTGTATGTGGGGCAGGAAGCCCTGTTGTGGGAAGGAACAAGCAGAAGGAACAGCAAGTGTGTGCCCAGAGAAATAAGATCACTACATTAGCTAGCAAAAATGTGAGTTTGGCCATAGAATAGCTGCTTTTGTTGGTGTAAAGCCTACCCAAGTGGTCAGTCTGGAGCTTGGTCTGTATTTTCAGTGCCCACTCTCAGGCACAGGGCTCTGTTGCCCTGTCCCAGTGCAGCTCATCTTCTCTAGAGCCCAGGGTGGTGGGCTCTGGTTTGCAGAGCAGCAAAGAGGCAGCAGAACAGTGTGGCAGGGAGGAGAAGTTCTGAGGGACCACACAACCCTGTCATATAGCCCAAAATTTGGGACTCATGTCAAGACTTTTCATCACTATCTGAATTTTACCAACATGAATTCACATGATTGACTTGCTGTCTCCAACCTGCCCAACTGGGCAGTTATTTTCAGGATTTCAGGTTTTACAGAGCCCAAAAAGCTTGCAGAAATCCCATTAAAGTTTTTTAATGTACCTGTTCAGCAGGATGCAATGGGAGTGCACCATGTGACATTTTGGGGAGGGATTTGAAGAAAAGATACTGAACCTTTTTTAATTGTGCTAGGTCTAAAAATAAAAAAGTCTCTTGGTCTGAGGATGTTCCAAATATTATTTTTTTCCATCTGGTGGAAACTGAGGCTTGTAAAGAAAATACTGGTAAGAATCCAACTAAGGAAGTGATGGCAGGCACTGCTCTAAAGCATCTAAACAAACAACCCCTCTCAAATAGGTGTCTGAATTCCAATGGATTCTAATTATCTGCTAAGGCAGATTGGTATGAAAAAAATACTGATATAAAGAAACTCTGAACTAAATATATATATATGCTGTAATTTCAGGAAGCTTTAGTTTCTGTCAGTGGCAGGTACTATGTAAAAGATAAGGTAGAAAATAATGAGCTTTTGTTATTTGTATCTGAAGTTGAGCAGAGACATATTGTGAGTGAACAAAAGATGCACCATAAAACAAATACCACACTGAAATAATTCTCAACAGAAGTGTACAAAGCTGCAGGGTGCTCAAGAAGATGCAGTGTCTTCCAGGCAAGAGTGCTGTTCCACAATAGAGTTTTAGAGCAACTGCTATTTGTAAGATGTACTATTTCAGGCTTTTAATGTACACTTTAATTAGTATACTATAAAATTTAACCTCCTATTCCAATCTTAAGTATTTTGAGAAAGAGATTTCGTGGTAGTTTATCTTAATCCTACATACTCCCAGCAACAAAAATGTGCTTCTCTCCTTTTTAATTCACATTTTGGTTAATGACAGAAGGAATAAAAGTTTGGAAGCTGACATCTTTCCCTTTGTCAGCATAACTACAAGAAATTTTAAATTATAGATTTCATATTACAAATTTCATGCATTAAGACCAAATCAGGGACTTTGAGAGCCTCCCCTCTGCTGAACCCTGGCTGAAGCACGCTCTTTCCTCATCCCCTTGCCTGGTGTTATCGAGGCTCTGAGATCACCCAGGATACTGAATTGGTGCAGAGTGTTCTTGTTGCCTGTCCTCTCTGTGGTCCTACAACCAGGAGCAACATTAGGCACATAGTGTGTCCCAGGCCAGCTGGGGAACCTACAGCAGATTCTCAGTTACATCTGTGTTCCCAATGAAGGGTGCTGCCAGGGCTAGGATCCCAGAGTACTTACCCTATATATTGTAGTTAGAACCACAATGAGATAATGTATAGCTCTGTTGTTACTGAGTGAGCCATCAGTCTCCATCCCAGCATGTGTAGTCAATGCATCACATATTGTCACTGTGTGCTCCCTGTCCATCATCAAGTCCAAGTCAGCATTTAGAATCATAGGATGGTTTAGTTAGAAGGGACCTTTCAAGGCCATCCAGTCCAACCTCCCTGCAGTGAGCAGGGACATCTTCAACTAGATCAGGTTGCTCACAGCCCCGTCCAGCCTGACCTTGAGTGTTTCCAGGGATGGAGCTTCTACCACCTCTCTGGGCAACCTGTGCCCGTGTCTCATCACCCTCATTGTAATAAGTTTCTTCCTTATATCCAGTCTAAATCTCCCCTCTTTTAGTTTAAAACCATCACCCCTTGTCCTGTTGCTACAGGCCCTGCTAAAAAGTCTGTCCCCATCTTTCTTATAGGTCCCTTCAAGTGTTGAAATGCTGCCATAAGGTCTCCTCTGAGCCTCCTCTTCTTTAGGCTGAACAATCCTAACTCTCTCTGCCTTTCTGCAGAGCTGTTCTATCCCTCTGATCACTTTTGTGGTGGCCTTTGGACCTGCTCCAATAGGTCCATGTGTTTCCTGTACTGTTGCAGTGTTCCCATGTGCTCTCCTCCACTGACAAGGGAGTGTTTGCTGATCTCAGCAGGGACCAGTGGGGTATCTGCTGGTGGAAGGAGTCACTTGCTAAGCTGCTGTCTGATCTGTAGCTGACTGGCTGCCAGAAGGAGTTTCAGCTCAGCAGCAGGGCACGGAGGTGGACATCACACTCCATACTGATGCTCCTGGTGGCCGGCAGCCGCCTGTGTGCCTCAAAGCTGCTGTCCCCTGCTTCACCCCATGGCTGCCTTACTCAGCTGCATTTCAAGTGAATATGTGAGCTCCTTGTGGCAGGATGCCGAGTTCTTCAAGGCATTAATGTGGTCTGGAGGCTGTACTAAGCTGTCCACGTAGAAGTTCATTAGTCAAACATACACCCTTGTCTAAAAGATCACAGTAATTCAGTCAACAATATTGCTTAGGTGCAGGTTAGATCAAAACCTGGCTGCCAGAAGTTGAAAGCCAGTATAAAGACAGAGATACGCTGGTTTATTACATCATTAAAAAAATACCTAGATTCTTTTCTAGCAGGGACTACAGGCTGGAGACTGACAGACAAGAATAAAATAGCTAGGAATAAATTTTATGTAGCTATTTTCTTTCTCCCTCAAATGTGAATGCTTATGCAAAACACATTGCTGTAGATTCAGTGACAATAAAGAGGGAATCATTATACGAGTGGTGGATTCTCAGGGGAACACTTTTGCCAAAACACACTCTGCAATAATTTCCCACATCTTAGTTGCATAAATTAATTTATGAATTTTCCATGAATATGTTCAACCATTTCTCCCCTCATATATTTTATTGATCTCCATATACATTTAGCAACAAATAACAGAGCTGCTTTTCCATTTGCAGTAAAATAGTTTAGAGATGTTTATGTGGGCCTTGGGGTTCGTAGTAAACAAATGCAGTTCCAACACCAGGGAGGTAGCAGAGAAACATGAAGCTTGGCAGAGGCTAGGGAGCTATACTAGGAGAAAAACTCAGCCACAGCCTCTCCACTCATTCCACCAGTGAGATGGGTTCCCTGAAATCAGAGGGACCAGCCCCAAACTGTGGGACTGCTCCTGGTGAGTCCTGTGTAGAATTGCTGCAAGGAGCTTCATGGCTCATGTCTGTAATGTCCTTTGGTGCTAAAGACTGATAGGTTAGATTATTCCCTCTTTTAATATGTTTTATCCTGTACTGTGTATCTCTTTATTTTCCTATGGGAAGAAAATGAGGAAGGCAAAAGGGAAGATGTTATTTGGGTTTTCTCCCTAAAAATAGAAATGCAATGTGCATGGCTGGCGTGAAGCCAACAGGCTCCTTGTAGACTGTAGATCCAGCAGCAAAGTAGTCCAAAAGCTTCATTATTGCTCCATGAGATATCTTCAGTGGCTGCTCTGCCTCCGAGTGTCACTTTGTTTTCCTTAGACAATATCATTAAATTCAAAGTTGAGCTACTCCTGTGGGTTATTGTAAGCACACCATCACATGGAAAGTATGGTCTCTCCATGTTTTTCTTTAGGGAAAGGAAAACCAGTTACATATTGTGATTAATTGTTGAAAAGTAATCACTACTGTCTTAATTTAATACTTAAAACTATTAAGCTCTTTAATCTTCCTCCCCCAACACCAAGCTGCCACCCTAGTTCTATGAATACGTATACAAGCCAACTTCCCAAACCAGTAGAGTGGGAGTATAATGTGGTTAATAATAGGTGTAAACTTACTCACACGTGACTGCATCATGATGATCCTCAAGCTTAGCTCTCCTGGTCCTGTGAATCGAGATCATAGATACAGCCCTGTTTAAGCAGTTCTTCTTTTGGTTTATTTTGAGCTCTTTGGTTGTCATTTTTATCAATCATAAGAAAAGCTGAGGAAAAACTTGCCTTGCTATTTCCAAGCGTAAAGCTCTTTCTTTTTTAACTGCACATAATAATAGGCTTGAAATAAGCCTTACCATCTTAAAGGTGATGTTTGAAGTATAATTGCTAATGCTTAGATACATAATTTAGATTTATTGTGCATAATAAAATATGTAACTAATTGATGTTCTGTAAGGGATTAAATGATCAACTCCAGGTGCAGGAAGAAGCCTGGGTTGTCAAGAACATATGGACTATCAGAATATGCTGCAGAAAGACTTATTGCCTTCAGGACTTTGTGGTCAGAGAGTTTTTCCTTTCTTCTGTTCTTCTCTCCTGATGTGCTTTCTCTTATGTTTTTGTTCTTTCCAAACAGCATAGATTAAGCAAGTGTATTTATGGAACAACCAAATTAAAAATAAGTACTTAAATTTCCATCAGTCTTGCAAGAAATGGGTGTAAAGCACAAGCTAAGCTTGCACATGTTTGTGTGTGGCCGTGCATTTTTCTGAATCAGAAGGGCAGAACATCACACAGAGCTTGCAGCCATCAGGTTGCATTGAAGTTCAGAATGGCCAGGAGATAATGTCACCAGAACAGGATGTAGGCACAGGATAATGGTCTCCTGCTGCTAGATTAAAGCCTGGGCAAAGATGAGCCCTTTTAACAAAAACAAACAGAAGCAAAGCCAAGGTATTTGCAGTACTTTCAAAGCAGGAGCCATTTATCTCGTAACAACATCCTGTTCTGTTGTCTTGGCTTTCACTGTACCACAATAACAGAAGATGATGCTGTGATGTTTGTCAGTGACTCTTGCTAGATGAGCTCCAGTTGCCCACTGCATCCTCATTAGGTAACACCATGGTCTTATGCTGCGTGTTCTTCAGCCTCCGGAAAAGCTACACATTTCAAAACAAATTGTATCCCACCGTGTAAGCATGCTGACCTACTTTTAAATGAAAAAGAATTAATCTGTAATAAAACTCAGACTTATCAAAGGGATTTTACAGCCCAACATTTCCAATTTCCCCTGGCAGGAGGCAGTCTCTGCAGGGAGGAGCTGCAGGCAAAACTCCCCCTTGTATTAAAAGCCCTCAGATTCTGATCTGGTCAAATCGGTGCTTGAAGAAGACAAAAAATGGGATTGAATTCAGTTCATTAGGTATTAAGCCAAAGAAAACGCCTCACACATTTGTGTTCCTGCTTCTCTGTGCTGTTTTTTTACTCCATTTTATTAATACATGAGTCCAGTCTCCAGCAACCACGCTGTTGGGGACAGTCTGGGGAAAATACCCTTGGGGTATTAACTGCAGAGAGGACAACTACAGAGGCACAAAGCTCTGGGAGGAAAGTCAGCACTAAAATATACATAATGCAAACAGCAAAGGCTATGAATAGTCAGTATGTTATAAATCAGAGCTTTTTAACTAGCACACTTTTGCAATATTAATTCTCCTGAGTTGTCTCATTGGTCCAACACTGCACATGTCCTAAATGGTTTGAATGTGGTGGCTGTCAAGAGGTGCTGGAAGTCCTGTCTGCTGAGGTTTTAGGGAAGGGAAAGGAACAAGTACCAATATGCAGATACAGGGAACAATACTGTGCTGCTCATGGTTTAATCTTTACTCTTCAGTTTTACAATTTTGTTGTATTTCTGGAGCTGGTGGCGTAATGGATGGCTATTGTTAGGGATGGTGCTGTTGACTGTTAAGGCAATTTATAGTTATTGGTGGGAGCAATTTAAAATTTACTCCTCATTGACAGAAGCTGATATGTTGAAGGACCAATCTTGTCAGCTGATGAGCTGATTTCCTTCAGTCCTCACTATTGTGAGGATTGGTGTCTTTTCATGGATGTTATTCAGACCAAGCCCATTGCTTGCAGTGGAAGTTGAGAGCTCCTATCTCCTCAAAAGACCAAACTAATGAATTGGTAGTGGTAAGAGGTGATAGATGGCACGATTTCACACCTAAAACATGGTAATGCACTGTAGGAAACACACAGATCTATGGAGGTTTGTATCTTCTTCCCAGCTTCGCCACTGATCTCTTAGGTCACCTGGAAGAAATTGTTTCAACTTTGTGCTGCAGATTCTATATATTTAAGCAGGGAGTGGTAACAACACTTTACAAGGCACGTTTAGAAGAGCTGTGCAAAACTCTGCCTAGGAAGTAGCTATTATTGTTTGTTATCTGTAATAAGAAAAACAATGGTATTTTCAATAGAGACTGAAGTTTTGCAATCTGTCCAATGCTATTACTGCTAAATGCAATTTCTCATTTAATCCACAGCTGCTGCTTTTATATCTTGTTCTAATTCAAAATGTATCCTTGCCTCTTTTTTTTTATTATTATTATTCCAGTGCAAGTTGGAGTTTCACTCGTGTACTTCTGGCAAAACCATCACAACTCGATGCGAAGGGCCCTGCCCCTGCCTTCCAGGACCTGAAAGTGTAAAACACAAGATGGAGAAGACTGGTGAGTTGAGCTGTTAATGGAATTTTAGCAGATTAACTGGTTCTAAGAAGCACATAAGAAAGATATTTCTTAACTAGTAGATTTTATACGTAGTGCTTTTTGAGAAAAAGCTAAGGTACAACTAATCCTTTTCTAAACCTGTAGTGCTTTCAAACATCTGAACTGTGGTAAAACCAACACCCACTTGGTAGAATCTCATAGGAAAACAGAGTTCTGGCTGATGATTCTCATTTGTGAGTGAAAATATTTTGAATTTAAATATTGAATCATCATAAAAGAAGATGGAAAAGAAAAAAATATTTGATGTTTTATTACTTTGTAAGTTAAAAAATTAATCAGTAGCCTGTGTGTTAACCAAAAAGTCATTTAAAATCATACATGTTTTACATAGGATCTGAATAATTGCATTATTACTTATAATCTGAATAATCATAATGACATCTTTATTGTTGTTAATGTTATTATTAGAAGTCACATAAATATTAAATAGATATATGTATCTGTAGTTATATATGAACCTGTTTCAACTACCAACTCCTTGCAAAGGATGTTATATAAATCTGAAGGTTGGAGTCTCAGCACAAATGGTCATTCTCCCTGCCAGCTCTCCATGAGTTCTCTGCTCTGGTCTGAAAGCCCAGTGAGCTAATTTGTTCCCCTAGGTCTTTTCCAAGGAAATAAGCACAAGCTGTCTCAGAGTGACCTCATCCAAAGGGAGTTAGTTCTTACAAAAGACCCGGACTAAAAGCAAAAGTCCAGCAGCAGAGCAAGCGCCACAGCTCAGTTCTGTGTAGGAGTTTCCACTCTGCTATGGGGAAAGCCCTTTGGAAGGGAAGAGAGTTGTTGCTCGTGGCTCTGATTTCTTGATGTGAGTGTGGATGACCTGGTGGGGAGCATCTGTGGCAAAGTGAGTACTGGTCTGTTTTGAAGTACAGTGTGGTTTCCCATCTCCTAGGAGGAGTGCCAGGAGGGTTACCTCACCGGCAGCTGCTGGGCTTCTCTCTGGATTAGTAGCTTACACAGCCAAAGTGATGACTTACACAGGGTTTGCTCTGTCGTGTTAAGAGGTGAAATGTGTTTATTCACCTTGTGCACCACGTGAAGCATAAAAAAGATGAAGCTTTGACAATGGCCTGTTTGAGACAAAATGTTTGAGAACCTCTCTTTGCTCTTACTCCTATCTCCTATGGACGTGTTTCAACAGTAGAAGATGCAGAAACAGAAGAAAACAGTTCAAACAACACTTGTTCTGGTTAGTTCAGGTTGGTCACTTCAGTTCAACACAGGGATGATCCTGCTGGTTGTGGTCCACACACCATAGCCTCTAGCTCAACACCCATTTTCACATCAGGCCTCCATCTGCTTTCTAGAACAAAAAGTGATTCTCCAGCCTAGATTTTGAAAATTAAGGTTTATTTCATTTTTTCCAAATCACAGATGTTTTTATGCATAGCTATCAAACTTAGATGGCAAAGTTCTGAAATCAAAATATAACTGTTATATTGCTTTATGTGGCTTGAATATTTTGGTTACAGTATACCCACTGATAAATTGCCTTATTCATATTTTCTATTTCTTGTAGTCAGGCACAAATATATACTTTTCTCCTCAGAAGCTGCTCCCTATATGCCCTCTTTGTTGCCCTTATCAGAAAGAGTATCAGATTAATAAATCTCCAGTGACATTTTAAGCTTACAGTTTCATTCACACAAGAGAAAAAAGATTCTAATAACCCTTATCTTGATAAATGCAATTTGACAGGTTATATGTATTCTGAAACCCAGGCTTTTGTTTTGCCTGACTCAAAACTTTAACTTCAGCCAACAAAGCATTAATTTAATGGATTGAGTGATCTGCAGAGCAACTTTCCTGAAGGCTTTTTCAAGAGGCCAGACTTGAGCTAACATTACTCCTGCCATTGCCCTGGTGACAAGGATATTAAATGCCTCAATTCTGCCATCTTCAGTGTGGCATGAAGAGAGTGCTCTGCCCCCTTGGAGGAGCACAGTCACCTGGGGAATAAGGGAATCATTGCCAGGTGTATATGGAAACAGTCAAAACTCTGAAGACACTAGTCGTCTCCTGTATCAAGAGTATGCAAATAAACTGCTCATTAGCCTGGTTATAGTGTCATAAGCAAGATACTTGTACAGGCATGAGGGGATTTGGTATTGAGAATAAAAAAAAAAATAGGGGGGGTGGGGGGCTTGCTAACTTGTTTTATTTTAAATTTTCTTCTGGGTTTTTGAATGTGCCAGTAACATGCCAGTTAAAGACTTCCTTTCACTTACCTTCTCAGTCTCCTTTCTTCAGACTTTATCTCTTCAGCTGGCCCACTGATTGTAACGGAGTCTCTAATTGAGTATTTCAGAGTTTGTTAATCTTTTAATGAAGAGCTCCCCAGAGTTACCATGAGAAAATATGAGTAAATTCTATATACTAGTAGTATATATATACTAAATAGTGTCACCTCACCTGGCTTTTGAATAATAAGCCCTGACTCATATCTGAGGTGACATGTGTGAGACGTACAAGGTGTGTGTGAGATGTACATTCACATGGCAGGGCATGGCAGTCCCCTGAAACCTGGTCATAGTAGCACCCCCCAAGTGATCTCCCCTTCACCAGATCTCCAGACCTCTCAGTCTGAAGCTTCTGATTAGTATTGTTGGTACTTTAGTGTTTTCTTGTTTTATTTTCCTCTTATAGTACTATAGTATCATTAATATTGCTGAATTTCTATAAAAATGAGTAGTTTGATTTCTCAACATTTGTATAAAAGAATGGTGTGGGCAGTTTCTGCTCCTTATTTAGTTGCCAGGTTTGTGAAACTCATTGAAATGCAGCATAATCTTAAGTAGAAAATGATAGAGAGCTAAACCTCATGCCTCGTACAGACATGTCAGTGGAAAAATACTAAGGAGAATTACAGTGCAAATGCTTCCAGCAAAATGGAAATGCAGCTCTTAGAGCTACCACATCAACTTTTTTATGTCTATTATACAACAAGGTTAAATGTATGTGGTTGTGAACTTCCAATTTGAAGACAGTTTGCATTAATCTTTACACATTCATTCAATCATATTCAAATATTATCCCATAATAAATTACTTTCAGAAATTAAAAATGTAAAGGAACATTTAATTTCCAGAGTACTGTAATTCTAAATGTCATGACCTTTTTTTATACACTCGTGAATAAAATTGGCAGCAGCATCAAAGAAAAGCAATTTAAGTGTGTGTGCTTGGAGGTAACAATTGACTGCAGAATCTGAGTCGTATTCCCTCCTCCTCCCTGGGCTTCTTCACAAACATCTCTACTTTGAGGATGCAAATCAAGACTAATAATCATGTTAAAAATTGGAATTCCATTTGTAGTGCTAACTGGTATTATGGAGATGTTAATAAAATAACACAAATGCTAGCAAAAGAAAACTACACCAGAATGATTATCTTTAATGGCAAATAACAACAATATAATCTTTCTACCATAAAGTTAAGTCTGAAGAGATGGCAAGATCATGTTCTTCATTTTCTTAAATGGAATTTTGAGTCAGAGTCTGAGAGGTAGAAAACAGGCCTCCATGAGGGTACTAATGGGAGATTTCAGAAAAGAATACAAGCTCCAATGGTTTCTCTCTTTTCTTTTTTAGGCCCATTTAGATTCCTTTGGTTTCTTAAAACACTTGATATGCTTCATTATTCACAGCAGTATCCTGGCGTTACAATATGCTTCCATGATAGCTGCTGATTTTCAGCTCAGCTACCTAGAGACAAAGGGTGGGCTGTAATCTGCCCTGAGGGTAGCTGCCCTTTCAGAGCATGTGTACCCTGTTATCTAATACTGAAGAATGGCTAAGGCTATAATTTCAGCAAAAGAAAAGAACTGGTAACCGACTCTTAGTGACACCTAAGTGACAGAAGTTATTGAAGACACAAAGTTCTGTCTCCTGGTGGTTTTCAGGTAGCTTTTTCCAAAGCTCTACAGTATTAATTAGAGTTCTTATCAAGCATCACTTATTTTGACACTTGCTGAAGCTTCTAAAACTCCTCCATAAACAAAGGACTTCAGATGAGAAACAATCAGTTTTAGTTCTTCACAACTTATTGGCAAGGGAAGAGATTTTTTTTTGTCCTCAATGTGCAGTGCATTCTGTCAAAAAGACAACATTGTGCAATGATTGGGGCACCTCTGGGCAAATGTGAGTTGGTAGTCACGACAGTGAGGATCTGTTGGCTTCCCCCATACCTGTGTGACTCCTGTGTGTTACATGTGTTAGCAGAGTAGTAGCTCAGACAGGATGGTAAATGGTTTAACAGCATGTCAGGGCTCTTTCTGACCATACTTTTCATGTTTCCTAAGAAGCTGAGTGCTATACTCCCAACATGTTAGTCTTGATTTGTTGTCATCAGGGTTGTGCAGCCACTGGAGCATGAATGGATGCAGTAATTCAAAGTAGGTTTATCCCTATCTGTGCATTGTGTCTTTTTGACCTTGCAGAAATCCCCAAGGCAACTTCTAAGAAGATGCTCTTATCTTCATAGGGGAAATGTAGGGTCAATAGGCAGAAGCAAATATATTCAATTATACTGAGTGTTGTTTAAATTTCTAAAGGGAACCAAGGGAACATTTTTAAGTTACAGGAATAGGTCTTGGCAAGCTCAATCAAGAATGTATCTTGTTTATGATATGAATTGTAGCATTTACCTACCAGCTCTATTGGGTGTGATGGATGAGAAGGTCTAATGTTCTGTTTCTTTATCAAAAGAGCACTCGGTGCATTAAGTTCATTCAGAGAAATCACAGTCTTGTTTCACAAATGAGTTGTATAGCTCCTTGTGCTTGAATGACTGACAACTAAAAGAATTTAAATTCTTGGAACTAAAAGTCTTCCCTTTGAAATCCACTTTCAGCAGGTATTTCAGTTTCAAATTGCTCTTCACAACTTTTCATGACTGCCGAGTACATCGTTTGTTTATTAAGATGAAGTATGAGTCATGAACATGGTTGAGTTGAAATCTGTTTCTGGGTTTGATTTGCCAGGAAACACTGAATTTCCAGGTAGTTTTTTAAATGACCTGTTTGAGACTCAAACTCTAGGAACAGTAACACAAAAACATTCTAAAATTAAGTTTACCATGAGTTTTGAAGCTTTAGTATGTATCATTAAAACTAGGAGGGTTTTTTTTCCCTGTTTTAAAGAGAAGAAATTCTGTTTATTCAAACCAAAGAGTGACTTTCAGTGCAGGGCAGATATAAGGAGTCAGAATGCAGTGATGTGTGTTCCAGACACTGACATGCTCCTTCTCTGGACTTCAGTGGTAGAGAGTAGGATTATTAGCTCTAAACAATGCAGGATCTGATATTTTTGCTCCAAAATTCTCTATATGAATACTGCAATTCAGTCTTTTAATTTGTTACATGATGAAATTACATTACCCGAGTAAATCTGAGTTACATAATATCTGTAAATAATAATAATAATTATTATTATTACAATTATTTTGCCTGCAAGCTTTCATACAAGGAAATCAGTCTTTATTATTCCTTTCCTGAAAGCAGGAAAGATTAACTTTTTTAATTTCTGCTAGATATTGTCTGTGAGTGGTGAAGTGGCTGCACCCAATTAATATTTGATTAAAAGAAAGTGAAAAGCAGGGAAGAAGAGATACCTTTGCTCTTCGTGGGTGGTTATTGCATTCACCCACTCATATCAGAAGCAAAAGCAAGTAGCTTAAAGACTGAGGCAGCACAATCAGGTTCTTGCCAGGGTCAGAAGAAAGAGCAAAGTAATGGTGACTGGGGATATTTTCTTCTGCTTCTTGACCTTGTATGTATCTTCCTTTTGTGTGCAAGAGAAAAGAGCTTATGAGGGAAAAGCTACACATTCTACATATAAATATTTCAGGGGAAAACTTGTATTTTTGTACAATACAAGTGTGTTGTGTTAAATGCAATTCACAATCTGAGAGCCAACTGAATAAAATATTCACATGGTGAAAAGGAATAGAGAAAAAAAGCTAATAATATGAATGAGAATATATTAATTGATTGATATACAAATGCTGTTTTTTCCTGATACTTTTCTATATTTCTACACCACATCATTGATATCTTCTCCTGTGTCTGTGAAGGAGGTGTGTTTTATCAAGGCTCATATGCAGAGCTAGCTGAAGGAAATGTTGGTGTGATTGTGTGGTTGATACTTAACCATATCCACAAACTAGAGAGGATTACTTAGCAAAAGTTGGTGTTTGTAACTCACTACCTGGGTGGAAAGTCCTCCATGCACTTCATGCATATAAGGCTCTTTCTGGTCCATTTTGAAAGCCTGATCATCCTGAAGCATTTATAACTGAGCAGTAGATGTTGCTGAATGGGAAACGTTAAAACTGCTGCTATTTATATGACTCTGAAATTATATCACTTACCTTCCCATCAAATCATACATCTTCTTTGCATTGATTTTCAGGCTAGCTACATATAGCAAGGTGATCAATAGTAGTTGCTGCTCCCCTTCGTATTCAGTGAAATCTTTAATCAATGTAATTTAACCTCAGAAACATCCACAATTTTTGTAATGACTTTGCTGTGTCGCAGAAGTGAGGTGGAAGGAATTTCCAAGGTGCACAATTAACAAGTCATCATGCAGAACAGTTTTGGGTACTGCAAAACATTTGCAGATAAATCACTTGCAGAATCTTCTAGGTTTTTGTTAGCATATTAGGACAGATCTTGTAGGGCCTTATGATAAGTAACTATCGCACTTTAAAAGTATGGTACTTCCCCGAAGGCAGCAAGGAGATGTTTTGAATCACGTAGATCAACTCAGAAGCCAGATTATTTTGTAAGGTTTCCTTTTAAATATTTTCATGAAAGCAACAGGAATGTAGAAGGAAAAGGCACAGTATAACCTTGCATGCAAATTATTGCCCCATTCTGTCTCAAAATCAACTGATATATCTACTTTGAGGTGGAAAGGATCACCAGTTTTCATGGGGTTGCATGCATTGGGATTCACTGTGAAGACCTGATGTAATAGTCTTCCCTTTCATTTTATGCAGCTTTTAATATTAGTAATTTTTTGAGGAATGATTAAGGTTTGATATCTACATTCTAAAGTTAGCAAAAAAATTTTAGGAAAAAAGAAAGTAAAGAATGCAGAATGTAGCCATCAATAAACCAATTATATTTTTAGGAAGAGAAAGGGAAGGAAGGTACTATACAGTTGGATTTAAGTGGACACAAAACTATCATTTTGAACCTATGCATTGTTGTAGGTCCTAGCAAATAACATTCAATAATTTCTTTTGGAGAAGCAGCATTTTTTCCTATAGTGATAGGTGAAAAATCTGCATTATCAAAAAAGTAAATGACTTGATTATCAATTCAAAAACCAATTTGTGCTGTGAGTTGAGTCTTGTCACTGTGAACAAGCTTAGGAGTTACTGCTTGAGTAAGCAGGTCCATTGTCTTTGGTAAATGAGGTAATCTGACTACGTTTAAGGATATCAATTTTTATAAGACATGGGCTTTGGCTATTTAGAGTATTTTTCCTGTTTACATCTACAACTGTCTGGGACTGTATAATAAGCCAACACATAATGTGAATTGTAACTTTACAATTGACAAACCAATTCTAAATTTCTTTTTAACAAAATTATCAGAATCATATTTTGGAATGTAAACGTGAACAGTCACGATGATTATCATTCAAGGGCTCAAACCTTCACAAAGAAAGAATATAAAGACATTTCAAACATCATATCAAAGGTCACTTTCCAGTTTGAACAAATACTATTGGATTTTTCTCCACTATTCATTCTGCACATACTGAAGTTTTAAATTATATGTGCCAAGTATTTATGCAACAAAAATGAAATGCATATTTTCAGACTGCTGCTTTTTCCATCAGAGCTGTGTAATACAGAACTGTCTGCCCAAAAAGCTTTGTTAGGCTTGAAGAGCAAATTCAGATTTGAACCTCTGATACTGGAATGCTTTTTTACCAAAATTAAAATATTTTTTGTACTTTCAGCCATTGCCCACAGAAAGCATTCAGGTGTGTATATGAAGCCTGCTTTGACATGAGCTTGAAAAGGAGAAACAATTGTCCCCTGTAGAAGTTATTTTGCATTTTGGTTTGGTTCTAAGGTTTTTGGAACTGAGCAGAGAAGCATTGATCATAGCAGACCCCAGACAGATAACAAGTTAGGGATGATACCATCCATTGACTAGCTGTCACTTCTTCAGCATGATCTTCCTTGCATTTGATCAAATTACAGCAGGCTGCAAAATATAACAGACAACTTCTGCTTTAGAGGCAAAAGTGACAGAAAGGAGGAAAAGGCAGCACTAGAAGCAGCGTACTGTTCACTTTGCTTCTTCCAGGTACTTGCTGAAACGATGCTGATTGTAGTAGCAACATCACTGTCAGCAGGATTTGCACTTGTAATAAATGCATCTCTCTACCAAGTTAACATGTCGATGGAATACCGTTGAGCCTGAATTCCTGTCAGAATTTTTTGAGGTTGAACCAGGACACGAGACATAAATCTTCATCATCGCTAAATAAAGACTAATCCCAGACGGCAGCAGAAGACAGGGACGGCATAAAAATAACTGTGTCGTGCTGTAATTATATTAAAAACAGTAGGTTTTATTTAAAATCCTTTTGAAATCTTATGAAAGAGAACTTTTAAGGCTATGCTGCTTCTCTGGCAACTCTCTGTGGCTGAGAAGAGTCCTTATATTTTTGTAAGCATTTATAGCTGTACCTTAGGCTGATCAGTGGATATGGGTTTCACCCCTTGCCCAGGAGTGGTCACCCACCTAAAATGGAAATATTATAAACAAATTCATTTGGTGGGTCTCATCCATATAACCAGTAGCTGTGGATTGCTTACTTCCACATCAAATTCAATGTGAAGGCTCCAGAGTTGCAGCAGGCAAGGTCTGTTCCAGCGCAGGTGTCACGGATGGGAGTGGAAGGACTTAGGGTTGCTTAAAGAATCTCCATCAAAGATATTAGAAAAAGTTATTTTAATACGAATTTGTAAAAGCACAGCTTACCAGAATTCAATGTTGCTTTGTTACTTACTACATGGAAAAAAACATAGAGTGGAAAATCAAAATAGAATTAGGTTAGAATGCTTTCCACATGGATTGGGGAAAATTATTTACAGAGGGATCAGGGAAAGTGATTCACGTGGGGATCTGGTGGAATCAAGTCAGAATTGAGTGGGAATGATTGATATAGGGATTAGGGAAAGAGGATAAGGGAGACCCTTGCATTGAGTCATAAGGTTCAGAATGGACTCCCTTGATTTCTAAACTCCTTCTCAGAGAGGAGTCTAGGTGAGGCTGAATCCACTCCTAGTCCCAGACTTGGTCAATGGTTTATGACTAAAAAGGTTTGGTGTAGGGGCTTCAGTGTAGTTCTTTAATGTGATTATGTGTTTTGTATGACTTTGGGATAGCAGTGATTTAAGGTTCATTAGCACTATTATAGTAAATCACAAACTTAGTAAAGAATCAGCAACTTCTTATAATCAACGCAGCAACTTCATTAAAGACTTAACAGAATTTCCTAAATTATATTGCATATGCACACACAGTTTATAGGTATAGATATGGGGGTTAACCCATTAATAAGATGTTATTTTCTCTGCAGTTTTTAATAATTTTTTGGGACCCAGATGATTCTAGAAATGTTATTAAATCAAACTATAGTGAATTACTCCTACCCTTTGTCTGCTTCTTTCATCAGATGGTTTCTATTGCCCCTGTCAATTTGTGGCAGTTATTCCCATTATCTGGCACTGGATGGTGAAAATCTGCCCTAAAGATGTCCCAAATAAGAGGGTGCGTATGGGCTACCAGCCTGCTGCTATCCCACAATGCTCAAAAGGGCCTCACTTAGGATCTGTATTTAGAAAGTCTCAAGATGATTGACTTTGGTCAGTTTGGGGTTGTTTTTTTTTTATTGTAGCTGTTGTTCTTGTTAGATAATCTTGGCAACTTTCTGAATGGGTTGTGATCCATGCAGGAGAGGTCTTGGATATGTTTCCCAGGCACCAGGAGCTCCAGGTGTGGTTAGGGAGCACCTCATTGTTCCATCTCACTGTATTTGCACCCAGGACAAGAAGGTACCAGGTTGTTTCTACTCCAACAAACGAGATCAGAAAGTGCCAGGTTGTCCCAGCCCACTGCATTTGATTGAAACAAGAATAACGTAGGTGTTGGCAGAACAATGTGTCTCAGGGCATGGGGTCTGCACCACCTCAGCAGGGCAAACACGGAGCTATGGAGGAATGAGCTGGGGCCAGCACTGGAGGAGGCTGCTTCACAGGGATGTGCTCAGCACTGAGGTGTAGCTGGAAGCTCAAAGCTCAGCAGTCACCCAGCTGGTGTGAGCCCAGGAGAAGCTGGTGTTTCTGGTGACGACACCCCACTTGAGGCATCCAACTCAGCAAACACAAATCAGAAGTGGGCTGAGGTCCTGAGGGCAGTATAAACCTGAGTCACTGACCCTGCAGATAACTCCCCACTTTGATATGCAAAGGATAAAAATGTCACTGGGGTGTATAAACCCACAGAACACAATAAGAGCGTACTTAGCTCCATCGTCATTGGAGTTCCATAAACACCTATTAAACAAAATGTTAAAATAGCTATTGATTATTTTTTTTTCCTTACCACAAAGAAAAGGTTAGAAAATGACAGGCACAGTAAACACGTAGAGCCAGCAAGTAACAATAATTTTCAGACAAGAAATAATTTGATTTTGGATTGCCAACAGAAAACCATTGAAGTGGCACGCTGTGTTAATAGAAACACTGTCTAGGAACAGCAGGTGTTAGTGTGCTGATAATGATAATTAGAGCACTAAAATCTCTCTCATCATAAACAAAAACAAATAAATAAGACTGATTTCATATAGTTTTTTCTCATGGATATTGATTTCTGCATATTTTTTTAATATTTCCCTAACATTTGATACAAGAAAAATTTTGTAAAATCTCCAGAAACCTGACAGTGAAATAAATTATAGGGTTTATCACTGCAGTTTTAGGCTAAAACATTAGGGGGGGGGGGGGGGGGGAATCAATTATTTTTAGTAAAAAGCAAGATAATATAAGACTTTTGAAATTTCAAATACATCTTTTTCTGTTTGGTTGCTTGGACTAAAATCCATCTTTGGTTATTCCAGTATAAATCTGTAAAAGTTCCATCAATAATGTTGAGCCAGTGGACTTTGGTAAAGTTATTCTGGGTCTCTAATGGTATAAATGAATATAAACTGGAGCATAATTGATTGTTCCAGAGAGTTTGTTACTTCCTATGCACTTCTCAACATTGTGTCAGATTAATTCTGATTTTTTCTGTTTCTAATTCTCGGCTTATTAGTGTAGAAAAAGGGAGGTGGTATTTGAAATATCGCCACTTCATTCCAAATATATGGACTTACATATTTTACAGCTGGCTCAACATTTCATTTTCCTCTGAACTGCTTTTTTTTGTAATTCAGTTTAATGGACTGTGTGTAAATAAATAAAACCAAAAAAAAAATCCTGCTTCATGCAAAGCAGACATCTCACTTTAGAGATGAACTAGAATGAGAATCAGGATCTGCATTTGTGAGTTATTAAAGCCTGAGCGATTTGGTTTTAGTCCAGCTCTGTCAGATGAGAGTCCATCATCCACACATAAAACACTTAATATAACATCCTGCAACACAAAAAATAAATGTCAATATTGGAGAAGCTTCCAGGCAACCAGCATGGGATATTTCTGTCCCAAATGTTAAACCATACAAGTATCTATTCAGTTAATTTTTCATATATAGGCTCAAACTCTGGAGACTGGGATTGGCCACTTAAAATTGCAGTTAAACCTCCCCTGCAGGTGTCCAGGCTCTCTGGAGATCTCCTCGGGACTAGCTTGGACATTCAGGTCTGTATTTGGAGCTGAATTACATCATCTTAGTCCCCTACAAGCATTCACACATGCCTTTAGAATATTTCTAATTAATAGCAACATAGAAAATGGCTAAGCTTGTGTCCAAGCAATCTGTTTACTGCACAATGATTTTCCAACTCAGTTTTAATTATAGTTTTCTAATATTTTGTTCCCCCAAGTGAGACAGAATTTCATGACTAATTGTTTAGAAGGGGAAGTTTGCTTTATGAGAATATGCTTTATGCAATAATAACACTATATACTTGGATTTAATAAATTATGGCCTTGGGTCCATCTTGCTTGTCTGAAGGTAATTTTACATATCCTTGTATCCTGTTTCTTGGGTTGTTTACAATGATAGGGCCTAGGAGGCAGGTTGTCTTATTGTCTGAATTGTAAGTATGGTCTATAACTGCAAGTACTCACTTATCAGGCAATCCCTGTCAAGAGGAAAAATGAAAACTGAGTAAAATAAAATCATGTCACAGTCACTTCAGGCAGTGAGTTGCGTGCTACAGATGCTTCATTGATCCTTCACAATTGAAATTCAGGTTTAGGCTTTCAGTTCTCAAAAGGATTGCAAATATTCTTGGACAGTCTAAGATGAAAAAGTAGAAGGGATACAATCTTTTGAAAAACAGAGTTTCCTGAGCATTTTAATTGAGACAACCAAAATTAGACTTCATTTGGCACTGTAAAGTGAGAAAAATATATATATATGTCTGCAACAAGATTTTCCAAACAATTGTGGTACATTGTTGTTGATCTCTCTAATACCTCATTTTGAAAAATAAATGCCTTAGTATTTCTCATTCACAATACATCTTTTGTTAACATTATGGTATAATATTCAGGTGTGGTAAAGAAAATAGTTATATATAGAAGGTGCTTCCTTCTGTATTGTGGTTTTCCAAAAGAGATTTATTAGCTTCTGCTTGAGGTATGTTCAGTTGAAATGAAACCCAGGAAACACCAGAAATAACTTTGTCTCCAGGAGTCCCAGTGCCAAGATACCAGTGTAGCACTTTTCCTGATAAAAGCTTAAGGGCCTGAAAAATACTGAATTCCCAGGGAAGCTTTGCAGACATGGAGTGTTCTTTGCTTCAAACCCAATGTTTATTTCTAGCTGACCCCATCCAGAAGATGTGAGATCCTACAGTTTCAAAGTGCAGTGACAGTGGCCTGGGTAACATTGTAAAGCCTTCCCTTGTTTGCAGTCCTTTCTTCTGAGCCCTGATGAGCTTGAGAAGCACTGAAGAAGTGTCTCCTGGATAAAGCACATTACCCCTAAATTACATTGTTGATGGTCAGTGGAGAATTAGTTCAAGAGAAACTGCCAAAAGCACAAAACTGAACAGTGTTACGAAGTATGAATCATGCTTCCCTTTCATTTAACATATTAACACTATCATTCTGGATGTTTAAAATAAATTATCTTTCATAGCAGTCTTCTTTTTTGTACATTTAAGATAGTTAAATGAAGCTTATATACGAACCACTTTCCTCGATTTAGTAAAATCCCATAAACAAACAAAAAATTCTCAATTAAAAAAAAAATCAGAATTTTTAAAGCACAGTTTGTTTTTATTAGTGAATATAATTTTTAAGTGTTTTGATTTTTTTGAATGTATGAGGAGGAAAGACATATGGTGACTGCTTTATAGTGTATACAGTAACTGCATTTGAGAATGCTGTTACCCAGAAGGCAATGAATAATTAAAATAGATTTTTCAATAAAGAAGGAAGTGGGAGGAAGTGTTATCTGTTCAGTTTACATTTTTATGAAAAAAAGTCAAAATGGTTGCAAAAAAAACCCAAACTGGGCAGTATTTCACATTTCTTTAAAAAAGTTCCTTTTTGTATTTTCAATTGGATGTCCTTGAGAACTGGAGCAATAGAAATGGGAAAAGTTAATTAGCACAAAGTGCGTAATTATTCACTTGGGGTCTAATAATATGAACATCTGCTTTAATCTAAGAGCTCTTTGGTTAGAAATGTCTAAAGGAGAAGATGACCTTTGTGTGCTCGTTGGTCACAGAATAACTATGAGCAACTATGAGCTGTGAAAAAGACTTAAATAATACTCAGATATATCAGGAGAGGCATTTCCAGAAATATTGTTAATATTTTGTAGGGTACTGGTAAGACCTTGTGTGGAGTCTTTTGTAAGTTTGGCTCAGCAATGTTCATCAGAGATGATTTCAAGCTGAAGTATGAGAGAAAGTGAGTTTTGCTTTTTCTCTACCTCAGTCCAGAGCTATGCCACTCCCGTCACTGACTTCAAAGTAAAAAGTTTCATAACCTAAAAATTAACACTACAGCACTGTTGAAAACACATGTTGAAGATACTAACCTGGTATAGGTTTTTAAATGATAATATAAATGTAGCTCTAAGGCAGTTCTTTCAGTATGCATTAAATCAAAAAGAATATATTTTTGCATGTAATTTTATATATATATATATTTTTTTTAGTCATATAGTTTAGGGTGTAAAATGAATGAGGAATTTGAGGAAGGGGGAAAGACGTCTGCTACTTGTAAGAGGTTCAGAAAACGTGAGCTCGTGGCAGCATTTCACTCTGTTGAGGTTCTTCCGTTGCAAGGGCGACCTTGCAAACGTCTATCCACTTATGTACTCAGACTGATTTTTCTTTTTCTCAATCATTTTCTTGCTTTTTGAAGACCTGTCTGTTAAACATTGCTAGGTTCTATTTTTTTCATTGCCAACACTCCCGTAGTAAAGGTGATTGAGGAGTCTCTGTTCTTGGGCTGCTGTAATTTCCATCACAGTTTTGCAAGGCTGTACAAAGGTGATGTGTTACTGCTGAGTCTTGGGGCACCAGGCATTTGGCTACATTCTTGTGACAAAGAATTCATAAAACAGAATTTATGTGGTGCTTTGTGGAACCAGCTGATTAACTGCAGCCCTCAATAAAGGAAAGATGCTGTGTGCAATTGAAGTACAGGTATAAAAGAGTGACAATAAAGAAGATGCAAGTGAAAATAATATATTAAGCTTCTGAGTAGGAGATGCATGGGCTGGTCTTTGCATTTCAAAAGAAATTCAGAACCTGTTGATATGTGATGGTGCTATTTCACGTTGCATGACACCACTGTTAAGAACAAGGGTTCAGAAAGAAACTCCTCCTCCTGACCTTGGGAAACTGAATTATATTAAAGCAGCTTATGTTTTCAGCAAGGCTGGGCTTGTGTGTCACGCTCCAAGAACTAGTGAAGGCCACAGAGTAGCTCCTACCTTTAACTTACTATAAAGAGAGATTTATTTTCTTCTTTTATGGCAAAAAGCTACCAGGTTCCAAACACATTTCTGGTTGGTTGGTTGATTTGGTATAATTTTTATCAGCATCTGTCACGAGAAGTGTTTATATTTGTAGATATTTACACCTTAAGTTTGTAAATAATCCCCAGTATTATTCCAATTACTATTGGAATTCCAATTTCTGTAATTGGAAATTTGGGGAGGAAAAAAAACACTAAATAAATTTAAAAAACAACCAAAAAAAACATGGAGAGTTTGAGGTTGCTCAGTATAACATTTGTTTACAAGGTGATTAAAAGTGACTGAGGGTTGGTGTGCTTTTTCTTCCCTCTCTAGTTTTCACAATATCTTGCTACACATAATCTCAAGCCCTATCTATAAGCTTGCTTTGATTATTTTCTAAACCTCAGAAAGTATTCTAGCATATCCATTGGACAACCTGAAATGTGACTGGGTAAATGACCAGTTCTTTGTGGTAGAGCTGCTGTGTATATTGAAATATTGTATGGGCAAGTCTTTTGCTAATGACAGTGCTTCTGACAACATTGAGAGTGAAAAATACTGTATTTTATTTCTCCTGGTGCTTCAAATACATGCATATTCATTACATGTGTTATGTTTTGGATACCTAAGAAAGGTGTTGCTTAAATTTAGATTGAAAAGCAGTTATTTTTCAAGTAGATAGTCAAGGGGGAATTTCAGAAGCTTATTTCACTGATATGGCAAGGGATTGAGAGTAGCAAGAAAGCTTCTAGTTATGTAATAATGGAATTATAGTTATCTCTGCAAACCATGAATATATTATCATGTTATTGCCCAATGTCTATCCTAAAGGAGAGTTAAAAATTGGTGCAATTTTTCTTAAAAAGCAGCCATAGATGCAAATATTAGGTACTATTATATTGCAGCTTCATAATCTAGATGATGGTGAGACAAATTTCAGCATGCTTAGTGACAGGGCACTTTCCTTGGCAACATTTTGACCAGTATATTTTCTTACCCTAATTCAGATGTGAGACCATAGCAGTCTCCAAGCTCTTCACAGTTTTAGAGTAATTGCCATTTGTTTTTGTCCTTCACCTCTTTGCTCTTCTGAAAACAGATTGTATTCCACAGCAGGGTTTCAGTGATGAGAGGTAAAGTCAACCCTCCTCCAGCAATTGGATGCTTTGACTTACTAAAGTCACTTCTGCTTGAAAGAGAAATTGGCTTCCCCTGAGAACATGTGAACAATAAAAAATAAAGCTGTAGATGAGTTTGTATAAGGGCACATAAAATCCAAATCCCTCACTGTAGACCTTTTTCTGAAAAGTAGAAAACTGATTCACTTATTACTAGTGTGGCCACAGTATTTAGAAGTCCAAAGCCTCTTTAAAAGCATTTATTTCCCTGAGGAGACAAATGCAGGATTCTGGATTGCAAGTCAAGTATGCCAGCCTTTAACAAGATTATGAGAGTCTTTTCCATGGGTCTGCAATGTGAAAAATGTCCTTAGCTGTAGGTCATGACGAATAAGAGGAGAAAAAAGTAGCCAGAAGTGATCCAGCCAACTAACTGGTTTTATGGGTAGGTTGTTAGACTGGCTGTAAAGGACTGGTTTCAAATTTAGACTGACACTTGGGTGTAGATGTTCTACTGAAAATACTAGTCTCACTGCTGTAGGGCAAAGCAGTATTAGATCCTTTCAGGAAATTTTATTTTAATGGAACAGAATGCCCTAGGCTTCTGTAGATTACTTCTCTTCCTCCTTCAGAATACACAGATGCAAAGTTAAACTTAACTTGTTTTATTTCACAGATGACTGTTTAGAATATATATTCCAAGCATTATAGCAAGGATGAAGAGTGGTACTGATGCCACAATGCTAAGTGCTCTGTAAACACCTACACAGAGAATTAAGGCACAAGGATAGTCACTCACCAGGATAATAAATCTAATTGTGATGTAATTTGTGTTGTTAATAAGTCTCTTACGATAGTAGTGTGCAAATCTATGCAAAATTATTTGTTTTACATAAAGAAATTGAGTTGGAAAGATGCTTAACAAATCATTTATTGTGCAGCGCTTGCTCCCTCACATTATTCTTTTCAGTTAACCTGTTCCAGGGAGATCTTATAGCAGCCTTCCAATACCTGAAGGGGGCCTACAGGAAAGCTGGGGAAGGACTTTTCACAAGGGCAGTTAATGACAGGACAAGGGGAAATGGCTTTAAGCTGAAAGAGGGCAGGTTTAGATTGGATATTAGAAAGAAATTCTTCACTGTGAGGGTGGTGAGACACTGGAACAAGTTGTCCAAGGAAGTTGTGGATGCCCCCTCCCTGGAAGTGTTCAAGGCCAGGTTGGATGAGGCTTTGAGCAACCTGGTCTAGTGGAAGGTGTCCATGCTCATGGCAGGGGGGGTTGGAACTGGATGAGCTTTAAGGTCCCTTCCAGCCCAAACTATTCTCTGATTCTATGATCTTAATATTAAGCACAGTATAGGTTTTGAGTATGTTCTTATTCCAGTTCCTCTCTGCCATTAAATACTAACCAATGTGCCTGTTATGGGCATTTTAACACTTTGTTCATGTTGATGGATTCAACCTCACATTGCCTTGGGGATTCATCTTTACACACAGGTAAACAAACGCACACCGAATTTCTGTGATTCATATAACATATTTCAGGAAATCTCTAGCTGAGGTTTACAGCTTTTGCTTTATTTGCTGGACTCAGCTTCTTTCCAAAACAGTAATTATTCTTTCTATCAGAAGACATTTTGGTTGGACTGCCAGAGGGCTCTCTTCCAATTTCTGCTCAGGCCTTTTTTGTGTAGACACTTACCTTGCTTCGAGGGACGGGTGAGTCATGCACACTCTTTTAATTTCTTTTCAGATTTGGAGACCAGTTTCTCCCTCGCTTTTTCATGTAGCTGTCTTCAGCTGAGAAGTGTTAATATTGTTTGCAGGGACCATCTGCCCTCTAGCCAAGTTGGAGTACTTGGATTCTGTGTGTGGCTGTGACATTTGCCAGCTTTTCCACTTTCAGCAAAGTTTCTTCTCCTCTCTTTTCCCATACGTTTCTAAATATAAATTAGGAATAGCATTCATTTTTGTAAGGCTCTGTCAGTCCTATGGATAAATTCCTTGTTTATTCTCTCTCACTCTCCATTTGATTCCCCACTGCCTTTCCTATGTGTTTGTCTTCTCTTCTGGCCTTTTTCCCTAAAACCAGTACTGTGCAAATAATTGATTTTTAAGTTTACTGATTGGGCTGGAAAGTCAGGATTTGAGGGGGTAATTCTTCTTGATAAAGTAAAAAGACCATTTAAAAAAACTTATATCTGACAGTTTTTGAAGCAAAGACATCACTTTGAAATGAATGAGCTTAATTTCAACATTTCAGTCCTTCAGCTTGTGGATCCAAATTTGTAAATTATTTTGATCATCTCAAAACTCTGTTTTCCAGCACATAAACTGTATGCCAAATAACAATAATAACAATAATAATAGTAGGGATCCTTTTCTCCCCAGGAGTGCAGTAATATCCCATGATATTAGTTATTTTCTCTTAGCCATGATTTTGCTTGTATGTAACTCCACTTGCTTATGAAGGCTTTTCAGTTCCTGGCATACTTCAGAGCCACTTTGTCATTGCATCTCTATTTTAGCCTCCTGTTCACATTTTTAATCTGTCTCTGCTCTAAATAGCAAAAAGTCATGGGAAGTTGGAAGAACGTTGTGGAGAGGTATAACTGTACATTCTCCTAAGTGGCACTGGGCATTGGCCATCACCACAGAGCATTCAGCTAGATGAACTTGTAAAAACCATCCCATATTCTGTAGTGTCCTGTCCCCCAAGCAATGGTTTGTCTCTTTAGGTCTCAGAAGATGCCAATTATTCCTTTCTGTTCTGCTCAGGGTGAACCTGCTCATACACCCTTTGAATGCAAGGTCAAATGTCCTTAATATGTGGCCAAAAGAGCAAGAGGACATGAAGGCAAAGCTCCATTTCTCTTCTTCTGCACTGGAGTAATCTAAGAACAGTTCATAGTTGCTCTGTGCATTGTCAGTGTTGTGACAGATTATCCTTCCATGTCAAGGAGATGTAACCAGCTCCTGCACAGACCACATCAGTGATTCAAATTACTCCTGAAATAGCATTTGCTGCTCTTTGTTGAAGTCTGTGGTAATCCTTTCCAAAAAGCTACAATGACAATTCTCATTTCTGGGTGTTAGGTATCATCTTGCCCATGTTATGGAAGGAAATTAATGGCTTTTTACCAAACTGTTTTGAGTACTTAATATGTTTGGTATGCAATAAGTTATTACAGAAAACTCTTTTTTTCTGTCTTACCTGGTCATGATTGTTCTACTTTAAATAGACTTTAATCAGTGTTAGTGACTTGTATCATACAGATAGGTCTGGCAGGTGCCAAAAATCAGAAGTTGTAGGGAATACCTATTTTCAGTGGAGTTCTTCAACTGGTAGAGTTGTCAGTTGCTTTAACACTCTCTGGACAATCAGCCAGCCAAGAATTCTGCCTGCAGTAAATCCACACAGCTCCATTAAAGTAGGTACTGATTTGTATGATTGGAGGACCTGTCCTGGAGTATTCACAGCTTGATGGCCTCCTCCTTTCAGCAGAAGTAAAGCCAACTCTGAAAGAACAAGAGTGTAAACCACTTCACACCAGTTCATAGGAAGTGTGACCCTTCCCATTGCTATTATATACAATTAAGATTCTGTAAACGGCCTTCTTAGAAAATTAGAATTATGTATAAAGTGGTGGTATGTTCCCCAAGGTGCCCTAAAGATCCATGTTCACCACTGTTACAATGGAAGGCAAGAGCAAACACGTTACTAACAAATGCAGGATTTGTGCCTGAGTTCAAAGGTTCATTACTGTGTTTCTCTTCTCATCTCACACCTGGTTGTCACCAGCCTGGGAATTATGCAAGATCATATTTTCACTTTTTTCGAGAAAAGTGTATTTTAAAGCTTCCTGAGTGTAGTTTTAAAACCTTTGGTAATTGAAATCATTCTCAGATTGTGGTCTGGTTTTCAAAATACACCTGAAATTGAGAGAGGTTGCTGAGTCCATCTTTCAGATAGGATTAATTCAATCCCTTTTCTGTATGCAATATTTTAGTTACATATTTGTCTACCATTTAGTCCATAGCATCATCTTTTCATTCCTGTTTTGGCCATATGTCAGGTTGCATAGTAGAGGAGACAACAGTTATGTTGTATTTCTCTAAAGCTGCAGAGCATAAGAGGCAGCAAATTGCAAAGGATGAAGAAAATAAAGAAAAAAAGTCAGGTAGGCAGAACAGTTGGTGTGTGCTGCCCTGGAGAAATTAATTCTTGTGCAGTTCCTGGCACTGATTTCCTTTGTAGTGCTGCCCATCTTGCTAAGCCAGATTTTTCATGAAGGGTCGCTAGCTTCATCTTCTAATTTTCCAGGTTCCTGATTTGAAACTCTGAGACCACATTTGCAGAACTGCTGAGCACCCACAACTGAAGTGAATGGTCACTGGGAAGTGAACTTGTTAAAGGTTTTCAGATACTGTGTAAAAGCAGGTCCTCGATATCTGGAACTAGATATTCAAAAATTGACTAGCCATGCCCTTCTTCTATAACAAATGCCTTGCTTTGTAATTCAAATTGCTATATAATAATCTTTATGAATGGTATAGTGGCAACAAACAGCACTGGTGATTGATTAAACACTTCAGCCTCCCTTCAGAGTTTAATTAATCTTAGCAGCTCTTTATTGCTTTGTAGGCTGCAAAGCAATAGAGATTATTGCCATTTTAATAGGGAATCAAGAGTAACTTCTTTGTGTGTTGGTTGTGGGTTTTTTTTTACCCTGAAAGTCTTCCTAGACACGAGCAGAAAGTTAACTTGCTTATGAGTTTCATCTACATGAAAAACCCTATTCCCCCTTTCTTAGGAAGAATAACTCCCATCCCTTTTCCTGGAAGAATTCTTGTGCTTGGCTGTGGGAAAGTAGTGGTAGGGCAGCATCAAGGAGTCAAAAGGAGATTCTCTGGTTTTAATACAGTACACACAGATGATGGTCATATCCTCCACATTTGCTCCCTGTTCTCCTTGAGTGGATGTATTGGCTTCTCCCTGTTTTTTCTCGCCACTTTCAGTCCCCTCTTTTCTTGCATGACCTTGGAACCCTTTGCAGTTAATGCCATAGTTTGAAACAATAATGAGAGAAGAGATTACCTGCCATTTATTTCACTTTTGATTGCTCTTTTAAGTTTCTTCAAAACAAAAAAACCACCACAATAGCAGGGAGAGGTTTAGCATTGGGTCATAATATGCTTTCTATTTCAAAACCATTCTCTATCTGGGGCTCTCAGACTTCTTAAGGGTGAAGGGTGACTAAAGCTCCCCACATCTCCATGAAGAGTGGATTGTTTCACACAGGGTAGATATATGTGAGCTATTGGCAGAATAAAATTAGTACCTCTCACACAGCTATCTTACTCCTTGCCTGAATAATTTTTATTGCTGTCATGAGAACAGTCTTAGTCTGCCATTTACTTTTCTTCCTAGCTTTTTTCTGGGTTGCAGAATATGAACATACGGTATATATAACCTATAAAAGAGTCACTTGCAGTATGAAGTTAACCTTTTAAAGAATCAGTATTTTGATTATTTACCATTCCACCTGTTCCTCTCAGATTATCAAGGCAGCCAAAGAACAGGAGTGGCCAGGCAGTCAAACTGAAGAACCATGAAAAGGTCATATTAGAAAATGTATAATGCATTTAGTGCATATTATTCTGCTGTCTCTTAAAGACTTTATGGGGGATTAAAAACCTCCCTCTTGTGACAGAGATCGTAATGAGAACTGAGAATGTCACAACATAAATTGATTTTATGTTAATGATCATAGCAAGAATGGGAAATGACTCAAATATTACTTTTTCCACTAAGCCTACCGTTGCAACATTGCAGTGTAGTGCTTCATGTTTTTGGCATTCATGGCATGTTCGTGCTCAGGCTGAGGACTGAGCACTCCCCATGCAGGAACTGGCACTCATCCTACCTTGGCACACCTGCAATTACAGGGAGGAATGAAGGGCTTTGACGTGTAAATTTAAGGAAACCAAACCAACAGCTTCATGGCTCTAAGCCTGCTCAGTATCACCAGCACAGGTGATACACAGCACAGCAAAGGTCTTTTCCAACTTAAATGATTGTAAGATCTTAAGCATAAATGACTTGAGGAAAAGATCATATAATAAATAAACATTATCCACTTTATTATGTTTACAGGTACATCAGCAAAGGATGCTCAGCAGTATGAGCTCGTGTTCTTTTCAGAATGAAGGCATGCCCATCAAGTACAAACTTATTGCATGGCTTCAGCTTAAAAACTGGTGGAATTTTATCTGACTTTCATCTGATTTAAATTCAGAAATTTGCTTGCATGTGTAAAGTCATTTCAATTAGTTTCTTCCCATTATCTCTACAGCCCTGTAAGTAATTGCTGCTGTCTGTGAAAGGCTGTGTGTTAATATTTTGTTAGACAAGATTGTAACAGATTACTTTTTACTCTGATTTTCACAGAGTGAACGTGATAAAGGGCAGCTTTTCCAAAAAAGCCAGTCTTCTGGAACTTCCAAGCCTATGTGATGAGCAAACAGGGTTCTTGATTAATAATATTCCATGTGGAACATACTGTGATTAGACTACAAATTGTGATGAAATATTGCCATTAATACACAAGGCAAATAGCCAGAAATTTTATTTCAAATGAGAGCAAACAGAAGATCTGCCCACATCATGACATTTGATGCCAGGCTTATTTTCACCTAATCAAATTTGTTTCAATGAATGGCAAATAAAAATATAACAAACATGACATTTTGATTTGAACCTGTGACCTTCATTCCCAGAAAATCTCTGTATTTTCCATTAGAAGTTCATACTTTGGATGGAAGAAAGTGGATTAATATGCCACCAGTCAGCAATCTGTGCATGTAGATCCCTTCAGCTTGTAATTGTTATTAAACTGGTTCACTGCACTCTGCATAAAGTGTTAAGTCTCTTGGTAGGGGAGTACATAGACTCTGTTTATTTTGAGAAACTTGTGAACTGCTGTAATTCATTTCAGATTTATAGTTTCACCATCTTTAAATTGATGCAGTTTTTTACAAGGAAATGAACAGCCAATTTTTTTTTTTTTTTTAACAAACCAATGCAATTTAATGCTCATAAAATTTATCTGCCTGTGGATCAGCAGCATAACACAATTTTAATTACGCCTACCACACTTCACTGAATTCTCTCATTCTGTAGCAAAGTCTTATCAGAGTAAAGGTCCATGAGATGTGTTGAGCTCTGCTGAGCCCTAAGTCACAAGGTTTGCATTTTCATCATTAAAAAAAAAAAAAGAAAAGAGCCAATCATTTACACTTCTGTCTCAGGTGGAAGTGATACTTATTATTATATAGAGAATTAATGGAAAATGCAAACTACTAAGTGCCTGTGTGGTTAAGAAATCAAGTGCAACACCTGCTAAAAATATTATTAGAGAAAAAGGAAGGAAGTGTTGAAGCAGGTCAGGAACACTATATTGAAATAATTATTGTCGGTTGTTCATTATGTATTAATTCATGGCTAAATGGCTTTTACTGCTTGCTTTGCAGTGCAGCTATAATTCTCTGGTAGTAAGGCTTTGTATCAGACCACTCATACTGAACTGCAGCGTTTTCTGAATATATAGACATGAATCCATTGCAGCTGCCTTTATTGATGTATCCAAGAGGCAAGGAAAGTAATGAAAGGAGGTCACGTCTGATGGCAAAGACATGCAAGTGCTTCTGCACATGTGGTCCCTGTGCCTTGGGAAACACAGAGATTAGTTTGCTTTGCAGCTATCACAGAGTAGGGAAAAGGCTTCAACATCTCTACTTTAATGGCTTCAAAATAAATAAACCCACAGAGAGGAATCACCTGTATCAAGAACTGTTTTCCTTTATGGCACTAAGATAGATTGGTGGCATTTTTAACCTGTTTAGCAAGCTTCCTTTTATACCTGTCGAGCCTCTAAGTCAGCTCAAACAGAGTAGCAGAGGTTGTGATTCCTACCTGGTTTGGGACAAAACTGAAGAGATGGGCTGAAAAGAGACCCAAAGGAAAAGGCTGGGCAGTGTCCTGGGCTGCTTGGTCTGTTAGTGGTCACACAGACAGCAGGGAGGTCCCCACGGCTGCTCCTTGGAGATTGGGTTTTGTGGGAAGGGAATTATTTCAGGGGGAATTTGGGGATGGTTTTGGCATGTGTGGCATTGCAGGATTATATGGGACTAAGCTGTTGGGATGTAAGAAACAAATCTGAAGCCAAGCAAGCTTTGTTAGTTCTATTACTTAGAGCACTCTTTATTTTCTTATTTGACTGATGATAGAGGTTTGTCTTTCCCTTAGAAGAGTAGAAATACGTGTACAATGTAGGAGCAAGGAGGTAGTTTTAAGGAGTTCTTAGGAAGATTTAGGTAGTGATTTTGATTTGAAGTGTGTCTGCAAGTGACTGGAGAGAAACAATCTGAGATAGAGATCTCAATCGATGTGCTGTCATCTACCATTCTGCACGCTGTAGCGTGTCTTGTAATGGCTCCAAAGTTTGACAGCAGAAGCAGTACAGTAGCACAGTACTTCTCGAAGTGCAGATGGGCCAAGCACAGATGGCTGAATTGCATCCTGTACAGCCTCTCAGTTAAACAAATATGGAATAATTTCACTGATAACCACCAGATTTTTTCCAGATTTACAGTGAAGTAAATGATGTCATGAATTTTGGGTTTTCTCTTTGCCTCCTCATCATCCATCCCAACTAGTGGATTTTCTTTCTGACGTGGCACCAAATTGTGATATTCATTTTCTTATCCTTTGCATAATATATTTTATATATCTGGAAGGGGTTATATAGTTCTCTATTTTAAAATAGCTTCCTTTCAACAATTTACTTGCTTAAGATAGCAAGGAAGTGCTAATGCAAATGGGATTGCTATTGCTATTTCATGTAAATGAAATAAAAAGATTATTCCTAAGCAAAAAGTTTACAACCTGCATAAAACAAAGAGAAGAAACAGTACTGGAAATGCTAATTAAAAATGTGACAATACAGCTCAGCAGTATGGGCAGTCTTAGAGTCAGTGCTTAGTTGTCGTGCATTTGTCTGGGTTTGTGTAGGCATCATGTTAAAGCTGAGTTTTAAGAAGGATTCTGACACGACTTTGCAGGTGTTTACGGAGGGTTTCTGACAGGTATGACAAGAAAAGCTGAAGATACTTGTTTTAAAATTTAGCAACTGGGTAATAAAGGCTGTCATCATTATCAGAGAGAAGTCAATGATGGCTTAGTAGAGAGGTATGATTAGAAGTAAAATAGAAACTATAAATGGCCCTGAAAGAGAGACTTACAGATTATGTGTGATGCAGTGAGGACTGGGGGGCTGGTGGAAAACTTCAGGCAAGAGAAGATGGCATGGTCAGCGTGAGGAGCTGGCCTGTGTTATCTTTGCAAAATTTTCTTTGCAGAAGCTTTTTGAAAGGATCTGAAGAGGAGATGGTGGGATTCAGGAAGGCTAGAGGAAAGAGCGTGAGAATAGTCAGGAGGAAAACTGATGAAAGCTGCTTACATGTGAGAATGGGTTGGGAAAGTTGGTTTTTAAGACATAGTTTTCTGAAACTGCAAAAAAAATTAAGCACAGCTGAAGCTTGACACAGTCCCAGGAAAAGCTACAGCCCTACTTAAAAGTAACAGAAAGTGGAGTGGGAGATCACCAGTGAAGGAGTTTGAACGCTAGAGAGGAGTGATGGGGACATCTGTTCTGCCTGTGGGGATCTTAGGCTGACAAGTTGGCATTTTTGAGGAGGTGTATGAAACATTGACAAAAATTTCAATTTTATGGGGAAAATTCAATCCATCAGTCTTTCATGTGCACGTGTTGGAAAGCAAACTGAGTTTGTGTTTGTGGAGGACAAAAGAAGGGTGAGGACAGAGGACCTCTCCCAGATTGCTGCAGAGAGTATGAATGGATATGTAGAAGACAGGCAGAAAAATGTGGGAGGCAGAGCCATGGGAGAACAAGAGTCTTGAGAAAACTGTGTTGGAGGTAACTGAGAGTTGAAGAAATAGAGTAGTTGGCATCAACGTTAGGCAGACACAGGCCATTTGAAATTATCAGATCCAGCTTTACTGATGTGTAGAAAGTGGATGCTAAGCTGGAGAGGAAATCCAGAAGGTGCTGTGGGATGGGACCCATGGCACTGGGAAGGGAGTTCAGTGATTTTCCAGATAGTGGGGATGTTGAAGGGGTTTATGGCAGGACTGTAATAAGTAATGAGAAATTATTTCACATTTTAACAGAGAGAAGTCATAGTGATTCCTATACCAGAGAGCTTTTATTCAACAGCTTTACAAATGTATTCTGATGACAGGGACAATTACATAATTGGGAACATCTGTAGCATTTGCCCAGGCAACACCAGTTAACAAAATATACTTCCTTTTTTTTTTTTTTGAGTAAAATATACCGAACTGTTTGAAAGTGAACTGATGGTGAGAGCAAGGGGAGAGAAAAGCAGATATCATTTTCATTTTCTAAACAAGTAGAATAATGATCTTTAGAATTCCACACAGCAGCTATTGAATTTTTTTATTCTGAGATACCATAAAGGATGTGAATGTACAACAAACACAACTGCCACAAAAAGCAGCTAGGTGAAAAAGACTCACCGAGACGTGGATGACTGAATTTCCTCTTACAGAAAAGGTGATTGGCAGATCAATAACCAAAAAATCCAGCTCTTGAAAAATCTGTGAATGTTCAGCTACAACTATACTGCAGATCTCAGTTCATCTCTCTGAGCACTTCTTCCCCTCATGGGAGCTCAAGAATGACTTTATTAATCTTTATTGACCTATTGACCTTTACATTTATTTATTAGAATATGGATTTACTTACTGTTGAGAATTTCAAGTTATGGCACATGTGTACTTATTCCATCATACTGTATAGATGATGTATTATGTAGAGAATTTACTTATATCCTTTCTCCTTTTGCTTCTTTAAGTGCATTTAGAGGGTACTGGAAGGGGAAAATAATCATTTCTTGTTGGAAAGCAGGTCAGCTCAGGAACTGAGCAACCGATGTGTAAGCTGTGAGACACTGCCAGACGTGAGGTTCCCCTCCACAACCTCACCAGATGTTCTTTGTTCCCTGCTCTTATTGTGCCCTGATCTTGGCTCATATAACACATCTCTCATGTCTGCAGTAAATAATTTTTTTTAAAGTCCATTCTTTTTATTGAGATTTTGCCCTCTGGCTCGCAAGGGTTGGCACAGGCTACCCCAGGGCTGAACTTACCCCCCACTAAGTATTTAATTGTGGTAAGTTATGTTGCCTCCACACTCACAGCTGTGTCCTGGTGACTGATGACACATCACTTCCACCTCTGTAGTATCTTTAAGAAATTCTTGAGGCTAATTCTTTGTGCTGCTACCTTGTGACTGTTTGTTGGAAATACACCAGAGCCATTCAGCAGACCTCTGATGTAGGAAAATATATGGACTTGTTCTCATGAAATATAAGTGCTTGAGATTTTTTTTTTTCTTTAATTATTTCTGAAATTCTGTTACACAGTAAAAAGCCCTGGTAGGTTGAGAATATTTTGCCTTTAGAATTTTGACAGTGCAGTGCAGTACAATTGAATTAATCAGGTTTTCCTGCTTTTCTGTTACAGAGATTTTGAAGGTCTCGGTTAAATCATCCTATTTGCAGACTGATTACTGAGGAGGGAATGTATTACTCTGTGTTTAAATTATCTTGCTGGGAACAGATTTTAATCTTTCCCTTTATTTGTGTGTGGAGTCCTGTGTAAATATTCTATCCTATTCAACTATATGTTTTCAAAATGGTTTATACTTTTATCTGTGTTTAATGAAGCATGTCAAACATGCATCACTTTTTCCACTTTAGAAATCTGTAGAAATAATTTATTTTCCTGCTCTTTGTCAGATAATTTCTTCAGGAATACAAAAAAGATTTGGTTTACTTTTCCAAAAGAAAATCTGAGCATGAAAACTTTATGCATGAGCTGTTTCTTCCTATGTTTGTATAGCATTTAGGGTAATGGCTTGGTTAGAGGTACCAAGTTCTCATTCAGTGCAGTGATGCTTCATTGCTGCTGTCTGGGAGTTCAAATGGTGCAGGAGCTCCTGTGTGCCCAGCTCCCTGAAAGGTTTCTGGGCTTTGGATCTGGAGCACAGAGGTGATTTCCCTGCCAGCTCAGCTCCATCTCCTCAGTCCTCAGGGACAAGCAAGATTTCAAAACCATTTGTGTGTCTCTGGCTAGGACAAGGTGCTCTGTGCCCAGGATGAATGCAGGTACTTTGAGTCAGGAGCATGAGCATCTGGCATTAGGGCTTGGAGTCTTCCAGGAGCCATTGAACTAAAAGTTGGATGATTTAACACCTGACTTGGGGACACCAAAGTACTTATGGCCAAGGCCACACTCGATCACTCTAGTCGTGGTGGATATGAAAGCAGAAGGCAGCTCGGGGAAAATCTTCTCTATTTTTATGAGATACCGTAGGATCTCACTGTGCTTGTGGAATGTATAGATAAATGTGTAGTGCAGGGAATTGGATCTTTTCTCCATGTCTGGTTTAACAGAAAATAAAAAGGATCTGTATCTACACCACGTCACACCATGTGTGACACTCCTTAGATAAATACTTTCCAGATTAGCTATCACACCGTTAACTACTACACTCAGTTGTGGTCTGCTGCTACATATGCAGTTTTAGTTGGACTGTCACGATTTATATTTGGATATCAATCAAAAGTACATTTTCTGTAACAGCACACTTGTTTTCTTATCTCTTTTTTCTACAAGCTAGTGTTTTTCAATGAAACCAACAACAGCAAAGGTCAGGATTTACACAATTAGCTGTGAGTACAAAGAGGGAGCTGGAGGAGAAGCTGGAAGCCAGCCATTAACCATGGCAAGCTCTCTTTTTTCTTCTCGCAGTGTCTCATGAAATAATATTAATATCTTCTCTATATACTCTGTTGGAAGTGTGTGATGTTGTTCTTAATAACAACATTCCATTATTTTCTATCTCAGAGTTGTCAATAAATCATTTGTTAAATGAATCAGGCCTTGTGAACTTGTACTGGCAAGATTGATTTCTGCGTGACATTTCTTTAGGAAATGAATTAAATCTTAGAAAGAAAAATGTATGCACCGTGGCAAAGTGTACTTTCCCAGAGAGGGTATTTATGATGAATAGAAGGAAGATAGAGTACACATGCTTCAAAGAACACATTCTTGTAATGATGCACAGTACTAATATGATCTGAAGTAAAGATGCTAAGATCAGAAGCTTTCAATGCAGAATGATTACCGTTTCCTTTGAAAGCATTATTTACTGTAAATTCTTGAGATACTTTTAGAAATACATTGAGTTCTTTCATTGTAATTTACATAAGTCCTTATTTTTTCATCTCTCCTCGGTATCCGTCAAAATAATGGGGTTTTCAGCAGCGCTTTTTACAGACAGGTGGATATGAATCCATGGGTGAGTTTTTTCTCTTTATTGCCTGCCTTTACAACAACTGAAGGAGGCTCCTCTGGCATTGTTCCTTGTATAGGAGATGCTCTGTGCTTCTCCCTGCTATGCAAAAGAATGACTGTGTGTGTCCTTCACCTGTTGTTAAACAGATACTTAAATCCAATCTCTTGTTGCTGTCAGCGAGGGCTTCAGGAAGAAGAAAAAAAAAAAGATAAAATCCAAGTGACTTCTCTAAGATTGTATTGTATTTCTCTTGTGTTTAGTTATTTAGAGCTATAGCAAATGAAGACAACATTTTCAAATAATGATGTTTGTCAAAATATTTTAGAACTTTACACTTGAAAAAAAAACCGTAAGGTTTCATTTCTCACACTGGAAGGCTTTGGTACTGTTGTTATGTGGAAAGAGGGTGGAGAAATGCCTGTTACAAAAGCGTGACCCCACTGTCTCAATTGTAGTAGCTTAGTTTGAAAATATTGGGTTGACTTCCACACCCATTTTACAACCCATTAGCCAAGGAAACACTATGCAGTGAGCTGAACGCTACACTGTTCTAATTTATGTGAGTGTAAATCTCAACTAGTCCACTTGATTTATATGTAATGTAATTCTTTCTGTGCATTTCACCTTCACCATGAAATAAAAGAAATGCTGTGTTTTGCAGAACAGTCCTGATAAAACAGTAATCAAACTATCAAACTGTGTGAAATGCCAGCAGATCACTCATACCTACTTTCTTCCACAGAGTTTAGCCAATTTTAAAGCAAATACTTTCACTTACAAATAATGTTGATATTTAAGCAGTTGTGTTTGAGCCATTGAAGTATAGTTTTTTTCCTCAGGTCTTTAGTTGGCTTGTGTTGTGTTTGGTTGTTGAAATACACATCATTGTTTCTGCTAAAAGGGAATAGCTCATACAAGTCTGTATGACTGTAGGAATTTATTGGTCTGGTGGATTGGACTGTAGTTTACAGCCCTGGGATGGGAGAGACACCCTGAAACATCCTTCACAAGTCTACAATGTATTACCCTGGTTTTCACTTCTCCTCTCCCTCCACGCAGTAGTGAGCCAACCTCCATCATCACTGATGAGTCAACGTCTCCCTAAATTCCTTCAAAGCATTTTACTCTCATACCTATTTATTAGGGAAAAATTTAAATTGGGTACATTACTCTCTCAATGTGACTCCTTTTCTTGATAAACACCAAAAAGTACCTTCTCCAACTCAATTACCATAAAAAATTTATATTAACACTCCTGAATATATTTGTACAAATCTTTTGCATGCTCATTATTGATCATCATCTCTTGCCTAGAAACCAGCAATAAAATGACTTCTACCTCCCTAGATAGAAATCATCCTCTTGTGCCCAAGCCATTTGTAAATACACGCTGAAAGCAAGGACTTGATGGCACCAGCAGTGCAGCACTGCCTCTGTTAGCCAGAGGGAAATGATAAATGAAGGAAGATTAAGAAAGCAATCTTTGTTATTTAGCACAGGACATAATTGTTGTGTTTTACTTAGACATTTTGAAGAAACAAAATGGGTAATTTAGAATCACTGTTAAAATATTTATTCCATTTAGTGGCCCCAGCCCCCACAGATTACTCTGCAAACCACTGCTCTGTTAATGCCCATTGCAAGTGCTGGGACTTGCTCAAGAGTTTCTTTTCCAGATGAAAGATTATCACTAGAATCAAGGGAAACATTAAAGCTTCCTCAAATCAAATTACTCACAATAGTCTTAATTGGCCTTGTAGGTAACTTTATCTAGCTTCACATACAGGTTTTACTATTAATTAGTAGTACTCATACATAGTTTTACTCCTTTGTATTTACTCATCCAGATTTAATATCAATACTTTAAGCTATTCCACAGATTAGTTTTTAAACAAGAGTTGATTATCAGATTCACTGAATCCTTTTATGACCAAATTTATCAGACAAACTGTGATCCTCTATTAGCCACATAAAAATCAAACCACCCAATTCTGCCACCAGCTACCCTGTGACCACGTTGGCTAGCAGAGGACTGAAATTTGATAGCAAATATTGTATTAAAGGCCTGTAAGCCTACAGAAATTTTAATGTCCAAGAACTTGTGGCAAAATGGGGAAAGTACATTCCAGCTCTGGAGTGAATTTAAAATAATAATAACAAAATTAAAAGGAACAGAGTGTGAAACAATATCCTTGCATCTTTAAGGAGCATCAAAGGAATAACAAAATCTAAAATGCACAAGGCTACTTTTGGAGAGAAACTGAATAATATATCCAAAAAGTCTTTTAGAGTACTGCACCTGGAGAAATCAGACTCAACTTTCAGTTGCACCTAATTAAATTCAGAACCTTGGAAAAGCAGAATCAGGCCCATAGTCTAATTTTAATTGAATGGTCTAAATGTACTGAAATGTGTGGTATGAACTGGACAACCTGGTACATGAAAAAATCTAAGCAAAATATTGCTTTAACTAAAGGATTAATGCCTTTGGATATCTCTGTACAATAGAAGAGAAGCCTAGTTTGGGTTGGAAGACACCTTTAAAGGTCATCTAGTCCAACTCCCTGCAGTGAGCAGGGACATCTTCAACCAGATCAGGTTGCTACAAGCATAGCCTCAGTGTTGCTATAGTGTTCCCAATTAAAAAGCTGCCACTGGAAAGCAGCTGACGTTTGCACAACATAAAATTTTATCTGGAGCTCCAAATCCTCAGTCCTACATGGTGGACCTTCTACAAAATTTGTTAATTGTGAATACTGGAAGAACATTGATCTATGTCCACTCTGACTTGGCAGTGTTAGGTTTTTGGTTGGACTTGGTAATCTTAAAGGTCTTTTCCAACCCAAACAATTCTTTGAACCTATGATTAAATTATTACTCTGAAGAGCACCTATCAGGGCTGACAGGTGATGAACCTGAAAGACTCACACTAGATCTACACTTGACCGAGTGCCACTGGCCCCTGCCCAGAGCATCGCTCTTTCTTTGCCCATTCTTTCTGCAGGTACAGCTCCAGCTATTTAATTTTCTGCAGAATGACTAAATTTTAAATTAGATTCAGATTGTTTTCACTTTGGCTTAAGCCATCAACAAATAATCATCTAAGGCTGGGAAAGGTCTACTTCCCAGCCAGCTTTTTCTCCTTTGCTTTGCTTTTTTTGCTCACAGACTTGTCTCTTGTCTGTGCTTTGGGGAGTTGATAATAATTGCTTCTACAAAGACTTACAACTACCCTACAATACACCCTGTCAGCCTGGCCATTTTCAAAGCTTTCTCAGCCACAGTTCCAAATCTGTCATTTAAAAAAAAAAAAAAAATCCTTTCACACAAGCCATTTTTATCCTTTTCAGAATTGCTCAGCTTATGTTTTTCATAATGCTGCAGGATAATTTTAATCTCACTTGCCACTTTTTTTTGTGTTAAATATTTTAGTAGTGCAAATATATTTTTTTTAAATTGCTATGTTTTCAATAAATCATATCCATGAATACACAAAACTCAATCCTCCCTCTAAAATACTTTAAAAATACATAAACGCGTGTGAAGTGCTGAGAAAAGAATTGACATTTCTTTAAATGATTCTGCAAAATAGGCATTAGTAGGAGATTTTTGCAACTCCATTCCATACTTTTGGAAGTTATTGATTCTCACAGCATCTAAGTGGATGGGTGCTCATTAGTATGTTCATCTCATACTTTTCTTTATGCTGTTAAATGAAGTTTTGTAGCTGTAGGAAGTACGTGTCACGGTAGGTAAACAGCAGACACTGGGCTTTTTAGAGCCTTTTTTTAATCTACAGCCTTGTCTGACTCTCAGCTCAGTTTAACTATTTTTTTTTAATCCCAGAGAAGTTTTCTTTGTGCTTTAGCAGGACCTCAGCTCTTCAGTCCAGAAGTAGAGGCCATGACGGCTGAAGCAGCAGTGACAACCTCAGCCAAAAGCTCCAAAGCTCATTAAAAATGAAGCCACTCCACCACTTTACCAGTGTAAATGCAAGCAAGTTCCTGAGCACGGGGTCTGTAAGGGAGGAGGTTCTCCCTCATTTCACACCCAGCTGAGGTCCCATCATCTGGGGAGTTTCCACAGTCCTGGTTGCTCACACCACAGGAATTGTCTAAGCAGAAGCCAGACCCCTGATTGTGATGCATCTCCTTCACCTTTAAAGTCATCTACAGCGAGGAGTATATTTCTAAATGCCTTTGTTAATGTGATGAGTTTGAGCAGCGAGGAACCAACCCAAACAAGTGTGTTTGCTGATGAACCAATTGCTGTTCACTCCTATGAAGTTATTGACACTTCACTGGTATAACATTGGTTCCAATAAAATCCTATTCAGATCTTAAATCCATTCAAATTTGAGTCTCAAAATGCATAGCTTTCCTTACTAAAATTACTCCTTCACTTGATTGTTTCATATTGCCCTGAATGCCGCGTTCCTGTGCTGTTACCTGGTGGGATTTATGCATTGCTTGATTTTGTGAGGTGCTGTAGTGCAGAGATGGTTCTGATTTCCTTCCAGGGGATCTTTGCAGTCATTTGCACTTTCTTATTGAATTTCAATCAGTTTTCCCAAAAATGTGCTGGAGGAATTCCTGTGGGACATCTTCAAATGCTCTTAGTCCCATGCTGTCCCATCAGCTCCCCATTTTCTCTTCTAGGGTTGTCTGTATTTTTTCATTTAAGAATAATTCACCACATGACAACGTTTTACATTAATGAAGCCCTGGTGGTATCAGATGTGATGACATTCAGTAGGGAACACAGAAAATAAGTACAGGGATATACACAGTATAAAATAAAAATCAACTGATGTGCAAAAAAGTTAATGAGGGGGAAAAATAGTTTCTGCTAGCATCTGCTGACTCACGAGTATCTCTGTCCTGCTCATGCACAGGCAAATTGGATTTATCTAGCTTTTTGAGGGTCTCTGAGGAAGAAAATAAAGATGGTGGACTCCAGTAAAAATGAGATGAACCTACTCGATTTCTTCCCCTCCCCCCCTTTTTTTTTTTTGTATAATAGAGCACCAGTTCCTGGCAAAAAGGAGTCTTTCTAATACATTTTTGGTCCCTCTCACAGCTTTTAGGCAGGATCCTAAATCACAGCAGGGACTCTGAGAAGGATGTGGGGTAAGTTTTTCTTTTGGGGAAGCAGATCAGTCATTGTGCTCGCGGGCCCTCTGGAAATGGCCCGTGATAGGTACACATGGGCTACATTATAAGAGTGTGGCTTTTGCATTTCTGTGCAATGTTCTGCTCTTAATTTCTTCAGGTAACAGCAGGAATCATTACCATAAGGGTGGAGAGCCCAACTTTACCTCCAGAAGAGGCATCTACCAGTCCAGCACACACTGGCATTTAGATCTTGCTAGCCGTAAAAATAATACCCTTTCTCATTAAAACAAACAAAAAACCTTAATAGCCATCTGGGCTATTTAGATTTTAGATCTAATTTTAGATTTTAACAAACTAACAGAGATGGAGTAGTGTCAAAAGAACACAACTGTGTAAAAGAAGCAGTTTTAACCTATGAACCACTCAAAAGTCCGTGCACTTTAAAAGAATAGTGTCAAATACTATCCCTGTTTACTATGACACTTTACAAAAGTGATCTACTGCCAATGGTTTGGCTTTTTTTTCCTAGTTCAGTTAGATCCATATGTGATTGCACGAGGAACTGTAAAAATTAGAAGTCTCTTATATTTCATTTCATACATAGCCATATTTTCAACTTATATTTTGAGAAGCGTTGCGTGTGCTTGTGCTCTAACACAGGCATTCTGTGAAATCATCTTCTGGTTTTACTTCTTTCTCTATGTGTCATGTTTTAATTTATATTCTTGACTGTTGCTTTCCTGCTCTGATAGAACATAAATAGATCTGCCCATTTCTTCTCAAATACTGTCAAATTACTAATTTTATTTCCAGATTTTTTTCTCTTTCAAGCTCAAGGCCATTTCCATTATGGAAGCTAGCAGCTGCCCTTATCATCAACAGCTCAAGTTATTTCCAACTGTTGTAATTCAGAACATTTTTACTGAAGATCAGAATCTAAAATTTCTCTCTGCTCAGCTCTAGAAAGGGGAGCAAAACAACCTCCTGGATGTGGAAAAATTCAGCAGATTGTCTTAGCACTTTCAGCTGTGGCTTTGCAAGGTCTGTAGGAAACAGTTCCATTTAAAACTCAGACGTACACACTCTGGTAGCCTATACTGTTTGCCTAAAAATAACCAGCCCTCACTTCCCTCATTTCAACCCCAGTGAGTTTTGTTTCTACTCTCAATTATTCTCACAGCTTTGCTCATTTAATTTTTCAAATGCCTGAGAGTACGATATCTGCTAAGCTGTTAGGTATCTGTGAACACCTCCCATGGACTGTGAGCTGTGGTGCTGCTTTATATACTACTTCAAAATCAAACTGACGATTAGTTTTTCTCAGAACTCAGCCCTCTTGCAAAGACTGGTCAATATTTGACCAGCCATGACTACAGCTAACTGGAACATCTTCTCTGAGACTCAGTGCAGAAGACGCTGGGTGCGTACGTACGTCTGCCAAGTCAAGGACATCTGTTTAGACTAGATTCTGTAAAAACAGAGAGGAAGGAAGGAAGGCAGGCAGGCAAGAGGGGAGATGATGACTCTACTAAGACTTTTTGATCCAGAGCATAGCATGAACTTCTGGAGAAGTCTATTCAGTTAAATATTTTTATTTGCTTTTCTTTTAGTTTTCACTTGATAGAGCTCCGTCTGTTCCTTCTTTTAGGTGATACATCAGAATTTGAATGAGAATATTAGGGTGAGCTGGCAAATGAATTTTGGGAGGCTAAGAACCATGCAGGAGATAACATTTTAATTAGTAGCTGACGTGGCCAAATGTCATGAGGGAGGTTACTCCCATAAGGCTTCGTACCCAGTTCTGACAGACCCCCAGCATCTCTATAGTTTGGACATATTTAAAATAAACCTCCAGGCTTCTTAAGCACTCAGCAAAGAGGAACTTTCCAGGGTTTTCACAATTAATACCAGCACAAAAGGAGCTGGCATTAAGTACTATGAAAGCAGATGTAAGCTTTGCCTACAGCTCTAGAAAGTGAGCTTTGTAGCTCTCCATCTTTGTTGATAGAGTTCTAGCTGAGCTTTGTGTTTTAAATGCACCATTTAAAGGAAGCTTCAGATCAAAGCCTATTTCATCTTCCCAATAACTCAGCTGTTCCTGTAATCATCTCAAAGTCTGAACTGCAGGATCTTGGCATCTGCTCCTGTATTTATAAGACAAAGCAAAACAAGTGACAGAAGGATCAGAGGTGGTTATCAGCATAGGTGTCAAGCCTGGGGAAGAATAGCCAGTGACTGCCAAAAATGCAGTACGACAAATATACCCACGTAGAACTTTGTCATGAAATGTTGGTGACTAAAGGAGGGATTTTAAATGAAAGACCTTCATTTATTGAACCAGCAAGGCATGTTTGGAACGCAATACCTTTCCTTGTAGTAATAGTGAACAATCCATTCCTTTCTACTTCATGAAATTATCGGCATAATACTTCATTTTTTATTGTTATAAGAAGTTGCCTAAGACCTCAATGAAAAGAGCAAATTAGAGCATTGATCCTTCTAACCAAGAACAGTGAAATATTTGTGAAGGTAATTATTACCACAATTGCATCATCAAAATATCACATATAAAACACTTGGAGTCATCTACGAGTCCCATGTATGTGTGTAAGTCTATAGGCGTGCGTGTGTGTAGCTGCATTTGAAGTGGAGGGTTGGCACAGCACTGAATTTATCTTGATGTTTACTTTCAAATCAGCTCCTGCAGCAGCAGTTTTTTAGAACACACTTTGTATTTTGCATGACTGGGAGCAGACCCACTCCCTGAAGACTGAAAGCTATGTATTTTTTTTTTTTGTTTTGCTTCAGTTTTAAAGCCTGTTGTGGTAATCCACATACACATATGGATGCAATTATAGCAGAGTGAAATAAGTTGTTGACTTACCTAGAAGAGAAAAACATGTAGTGATGTTTGTCAGAGAAAGCGTGGTTAAAATTGCCACATTTTCTTTTTATACAAAGAATAATATAAAAATTAGTAGTTAGTGCAAAAGATGAGCATTATCTCCTGTCAGCTTCCATGCTATGTTACATTCATGTCAAACCTTTTTAAATAGTGTTATTACAGTGTTTTTAAATATGTGTTTTACTGTACAACTTTGCACCTGATTGTCATATTAGTCTTCAAAACTACAGAAATGAGACTTTTTTTTTTCCTTCTGAATTTCTAACTAGAAGAATATAGTATCACTGTTGAGCAGTGTCATGTAGGTTTGTGCTATATCAGATTTTAATCAAACTAAATGGACTTGTCCTCCAGGCTCACAGGACAGATGACTGAACTTCATGTTATGACTCATATGTCTTACAAATAGAGCTGGTTTTTCTGCTTGTGGGCCAAGCAGCAAGCAGGGCCAGTTGCCATTAATGCAGCCACTCCCTCTTGCTGCTCAGGGAACTCCAAGTCTGAAATTGCAGACTATGGATTGAGATGGGCTCTATTGCAATGTTTTCCATTTTTTATTGACATCATGTGGCTGGTCACCTCAATCACAACACATTGGTTCTGCTCTGTGGTGGGACATTTGCATCTTTTTAAGCAGGTGTCTCAAAATTAGTGACATGTTTCTAAACTGAATTCTGTCATGGCAGTTGGAAAGGGCACTAACCTCGGTGGCTAAATAACCATTTCTAAAGCTTTTGGTTTATTTCTTTTTTTAATTTCTTTGCATTTGCAGTTTCCCTTCCTCTACAGTACAGAAATATTTGAAACTAGCCCAGCTCTCAGGACACATCCACATTCTTGGCAACGAGGGAATAGGGAATTTGCTCCTCAGTCTCTACCTAAGGACTATTTAGTATTGTATGAGAATAACTTGAACACAAAAAAAACACTCTTTCCACATGTAATTGGTAAAAATGTAGTACCATTTGTAAGAATTATTATTGTAATAATAAAAATAATAATGATAAGGCAACAGACACATGCCAGGTAGCTGACTGATAGCAGAGAAATCAAATGATACAAAAACCAGGTTACACACATTCTGTTAGGCTGGTCACTTAACTTGCTTAATGTGAAATACACTGTATTGTACTGCTGAAACTTTTTTCTGGACAAGTGGACTCCTTGCTTGTCACATAGTACCAGAACATTACAGCAGCAGGCAAGACATTAAAGCAGTAATGCAGTAATGTACTTCCTGAGTACTAAGTTTTGTTTAGAGTTAACTGCAGTATGAGTTATAAGGCTTGTTTTGTTAGTGGCTGATAATTTTACAGTATAGTTTTGGTAGGCTAAAGTAAAAATAGGTTGTGAGAGAACATTCGATATTGATTTAATCTTATGCTTCTACAGGTAAATTCAGTTTTAAGGTTGATTTCTGGCACTGAGCACTTTTGAAAGTTCCTTCCTGAAAGAATGAAATTAAATATTATAGTGTTAATTTTCACCACCAGTGTATATAGATTAATATCTGTAGAGCTGAAAAAGTCCATAATGGAAACACACCTATAAAAACCTGAGCCTTTGCAGCATGCTAATGGCTTTCCATTAGGTCAGATTAATGTTTTCTGCTTGGTGAAATAGGTATTTAGCAACAGTGCTTTCAGTTTGTTAGGAACAAGTAAGTGCTGGACCAATTGCTTCACCTTTGGGAATAAATCTGGACTTTCAGTGCTTGCTATTAAATCACTTCTGCAGGATAATTCTTCACATCTGCAGATTCAGATCTGAGGATGTTGGTTGGCTGCAGTAGCAGAGAGATGCTCCTCCCGTGTTTGCATCGCTGTGACTTGGAGAAGGGACAGGTTCTGACACGGCTCATGGTCCCGCTGCCACATCTGATGCAGGGCACTGCACACTGTGATCAGGCTGACAAGCTGGATGTTCCACCATCCCCGTGTGCAGCACACCAGCCTGCCACACGCAGGGAAGTCATGGGCTGTGAACCGATGTCATCGAAGCACGTCAGCAATGAAGGATCCGGGAATTAATATCATGTGGGGACCTGGTATCAGGGGGTTGCTGTGGCAGAACTGTTGGTGACATCGATAAAATGACAAGGCTAAAGTCTGGTGGGTTTTCCCTTTTTAAAAGGTGTAGGAAATGAACTGAAACCAGATTGTCTTGAAGAAAATACACCCAGAAATGAAAATGCATATTTGTGTATGTTTGCACTTGTGTCTTTTCCACAGCAGGAGAGTTTTAAACAGTTACTGACAGTTGACTGAACAGATTTCAGTTGCTAGAGAGGGATTATGGAGAGGTTCCTCCCTTGGTGTTTCTCTTCATCCCAGATTTTTTAATTCATTCTTCAAGGCATGTCAATATCCATATTGTTTGCAACCTACGGATTTTCTCCTTATAGATCTTCAAATAGCAAGAGACCCATTATCACATCTATTCCTCCTACAGACTTATTCTTCTCATCTGAGAAATGTTATTTCAAACTTCTAGTGATAGCAGAGAGGTATATTTGCACTGTATTTTTCATGAAGAGGTTCTTAAAAATGCTTTATAATTTATACTAATGCAAATTTATATAAGAGGATCTTAGATCTGGAGCTCCTCAGAGCCATGCTTCCTAATTGTTTGATATGTAACTAATGGGCTCTACCACCAGAAATAAATCATGAAGTGCTCTGGTTCCTGGATACCCAGCTGGAGTCTGGGCCTGACTTTGTGTATGTTAAACTCATGCCCTCTGAATGTCAATCCACTCTGAAGGGTCAAAAGTAATGTATCCCAAACCAAACAAATTCAGAATTATTAGAGAGGTCTGAAAATGTTCAAATAAAATAAATAAAATGGGATGCAGATCCATTAGGTAGAGAGGGAGAATATTTTTAACCATGCACAGTAATGCTAAATGAAAAAATAATACAATAAATGTAAAATAATACTTCCTCTGTTTTAGTGTTCAGGAGACAGGAAGACTGAGGGTATGAAATACTTGGCTAGAAATTTAACTGAACGTGGGTATATTCCTTCTCAGAAAACATTTGTGAAGACAGGTTACTGAAAAGAAGGCTATTGTGGTCTCTAGGGTTGCTGTAGTTGCCTGATAATATTTTGGCAGAAATTATATGTGATAAAAATCAGCTGATGACAATTCAACAGTGGGTTGAATTCAACAGCATCTCCCATCCCATGTAAAAGTAGCATCTCCATCACTTCTAACACGTACGTAGGTGCCCCACTGCTGTTTCAATTAGAGCATGATAGAAATTTCTTTATCTTTATGGATCTCAATTCACAAAATAAGAAATCATTCATGCCTGTCTAGAGCTAGTTCATTCCTGAATATTTATTACCTATAAAATTAGTTTCCTTGCTACCCTTCACCCCTTCAGGCAACATCTTCTGATGGGGGCTTGTTACAGGCAAGATGATGGAATTTGTTCTGCACTTGCTTGTGTTGTGATTTCTCTCTGATAAAAGACTTTCTTGGTGAGTAACAGCAAAGGAACTACAGCAGCATGAGATATTCCTTATAGAAAAGATGGCATGGTAGGCTCCTATCAGTCTATAATTTTTTTCTTAACTTGCAAAGATAAAATAGTTTATAATGAGCAAATTATAATGTTAATGTAAGAAAATAAAGTGATAAGTTTTTTTCAATACTGTAAGCCATTTTACAGTTAATATTGCATTATCTTCCATTTATTTTACATTAATTGTGTTTTTTTCTTTAAGATCTGACTTTTCCTGACCTAGACCCATCCTTAGTGGGATAGTGATCTTCATATTTTTATCATTAATAGGAAAACCTATCAAACTGTTCCAGCATTGCAGAAAAATGGGGAAAATGTTTTATCCCCCTCCCCCAAATGCTAAAAAACTCTCCACTTAGAAAAAGCTATAACATCCTATTTTTAATTTCAGAGTTATTTCTGACCCAAAAATACCCTGTGAGCACAAACAAATACTCACCACAGCCATGAGTTATCAGCAAGTTCATTGCAGTCATTGGAGCAGTGAGTTTAACTTGGGAAGACAAGCTGTGGGACTCAATTGTTCTTCAGTAAGGTGGAAGGAGGAATATTATAATGTGCAGTGAATTGGAGAAGACATATTGTGGCTTGTCCTGTGAGGGATGTCTGCCTCTATGGCATAAAATCTTGCTCTGTATTCCAAAAAAAGTCATTTAAAATGTAGAATGAGTGCACAGCAGGAATTGTAACATCGTCTGAGCATGTGAATTTTAAGGACAAAACATGATACAGAAACAAGATTGTTTTTTTCTGACGGAAACTGGTGACTAACACAGGTTTCTTCCTCAAAATTATTTGCTTCAGGTGGACATTAATCTCTTGGAGGAAATTTCTGAAAAAAAAAAAAACCAAACTATTTCTCAGTAAAAATTTATAAGAAAAGAAATGTTTTACCTAGCTAACACAATGGAATTGGCAGCCTTCAGAGGTGGCAAAGTCTCATTTGCAATAGAACTAGAGCAACATAACAATTTTCTTTTTTATGTATATAAATAAGTTTATACATTTCCCATTACTGTGATAATAGCCTTATCCTAAGCCAAATGTGGTTATAAATTATTCCTAGCATCTTGTTCAAGTAGTATGTCTAGGCAAGTATGTCCCTCCTCCCCATCTGTTTGACTGATATTTTTCTCTGAAATCCTAAAAAGTGGGAACATTTAAGTTAAATAGTCACATAGCTCTAATTGAGAAGCTGTGGGTAGCTCTGCGTGTCACTTCTTCCATCACAAATCATGTCAGCTATGGCAGAGATCCTTGAGTACCATTTATAATTCATAATGACTTACGTTTTCTTTTTAACTTGCATCCTTTTCCCTAGTCTTCTCCTTTACTTCAGAGCTCTGAATGAGAAGGACTTTGCAACCATAAGTATTTTTCTAATAGACTATCTGGTGAAAGGTTTTTTGCTGGTGCTTTTGACTCAATCCTGGTGCTTTGTTCTCTTTCTAGCTTGCACAGACAAAGAACTGAGGAATCTCGCTTCGCGGCTAAAAGATTGGTTCGGTGCTCTTCACGAGGATGCAAATCGTGTCATCAAACCAACGAGCTCGGAGATGGCACAAGGCAGTAAGAAAACACCTTTCCCATTGAACACTGAGCATTGTAGACAGCTTCCCATCCTCCATCCTGAGAGAGCAGTCAGTTGAGCACAGCTCTTGGTGCTACAATGTCATGTCAAGCAGGTGCCAGCAAGTAAACGGCTACACAGGAGACCTGATCCTGCAAATAAATAGCTGCACTGTTTTCTAAAGGAGCTGTGGTTGTTCTGTACTCTGGCTCAAACTACTCTAAAACCTGGCAGCCAGAGACAGAGAGATCTTTACAAGTTAATCAGGCAAATAACGGTGTCTGAAGGCCATGGAGGTCACGTCTGTACTAGTAAATAAAACTGCTCAGGGACTTCTCTCAAGCCCTGAGGTTAACTGGCCTGACATAGGTCATGTCTGTACAGTTAAACTCCATGACCCTCCAAATCAGCGTGGCTGCATCCAAATAACTTCTTGGGGATGGACCATGGCATATGCTTACCCTCCAGTTCATGGCCAAGCGTTTTTTGACCCAATGTCAGTGATGTGAGCCAAAACCATGGCGTACAAGCATAAGGGAAATTATGCCAACGTTGAACAGGACTCACTTTGATTTTATTTTGCAATCTCTTGCTAACACCTTATATAAGAGAGAGAACAATAAAAACACCCTCGCTGCAGCCACAGAGCTGGAATAGTTAAATGGTGTGGCAAGCTGGAATCTATTGTGTCCCAGGTATTTAATAACAGCATCTTTGTTTCCTTTGATGTTTGGGGTTTTTTTAAGAAAGGAAGAAAATGAACAGTTTAGAGGACATTTACTCTCTGTGGGTTTAGCCAACATGACTGATTTTGATGTCATTTACCCACCAGGGAGGGGAAAGATTCAGATAACAGCATCAAAAGAGGTCATGTTCATCAGAGAGCAGATGCGAATTTATTTTCTGTAAGGACTCGTTAATCCTTTTAAATAATATGTCCCAAAACACGTGGGCCCCTGGGTTGCAAAGCAGGATACACAAGTTTTATCTAGGTGTGTGACTCACCTTCACTTCCCTGCCCTGATTCTCTGCCACAAGCTGCATACAGCCAGGGTCTTCACACACTGAATTTAAAGGGTTCAGTCAACTGCTCCCTTTTACAGCTCTTTTGACCCCAATGCCTAGTTTCATAGAATTATAGAATTGTTTTGGTTGAAAAAGACCTTTAAGATCATCGAGTCCATCCGTAAGCCTAGCACTGCCAAGTCCACCTTTAAACCATGTCCCTAAGCACCACATCTATATATCTTTGAAACATCTCTAGGGAAGGTGCCTCAACCACTTGCCTGGGAAGCTTATTCCAGTGTTTGACAACCCTTTCAGTGAAGATATTTTTCCTGTTATCCAATCTAAACCTTCCCTGACACAACCTGAGGCCATTTCCTCTTGTCCATCCTCTTGTTTCGCTGTAGTGTGAGGCTGGAGAGGCTAAACGTGCAGTAGAGCTGACTCAGCACATCAGGATGAGCATTTACTGTTGGTCCATGTATCCACAGCCACTCTTCTTTTGTGCTGCTTGTGGGCTTGTGTAGGACTAGATTGCCTCTTCCTAAAGAGACAGAATATACCACAGGCTATATTGCTCAAAACTGTACTCAAACCTCATTAATGCCAAGTAATTGTATCTTAAAACTGTGTGGTGAAATAAGCCATGTTCTGTGTCAGTGATTGTTTTCATGTGTCCCTTACTTTCAGTAGTATTTACAACAAAGTCAGTATCTTTAAAACCATATATCCAACTTATTTCTTAAATGGTAATCCAAAAAAAGATGTTCTTACCATGCAGAGGAAGCTGAACCATCGTGCAAAAAGACAACTGGATCTACAGCTAATCACAGCTTTGAGATGTGAATTCCTTTCAGACCACATGATAAAAAACACCAGAGACTTAAAACTTGGTCTGAAGTCCTTTAGGTCCAAAACCACATGAAATCTCATTTTATCAGATTTCCAGAAGGATGTTTGTCATGCAGATGACCTATGAACTGCTCATGAGGACCTGGCCAAAGGCCAAAGGCCAAAGTCCAAATTCATTCCTAAAGGTGTTGGATCTTCTTTTTTTTTCTGAAGCAATTTCAGTGAGAAAAACATTCCTGGTAATTCTGCAGTGTTTGCTCTGATTCACAGAGGAGCTGTTATCTCTTTTTAGTTTAGTTTGATTCCTGGCAGGTTTTATATGAAAGGCTGCCTTGATGATCTCAAACACTTGATTTCAACAATGTTCATTTTTAGACGACTTAGTTTGGAACATTTTCTTATTTTCTTATATGTCAGTTAAAAAAAAAAAAAAGAAAGAAACTTTATATGTTAAGATGCTTAAATTATTTTTGAATGCCACAAAACTTCGACTTGTTTTTCTTTTCAAGAGTTTGCAACAGTATTCATGAATTAATCTGCATGTGCAGCTCCAGTTCTCTCTGGTAACACTGAAAATACACACAGAGTAAGGATAGCGGTATTTGGCTTCCTCCAACTTCAAACATTTGTAAAAATGAAAAACATCTTAATCAGGGCTCAAATTTCAAAGCAAAACTCACATACCCAAGTTAAAAAAAAATATTTTAAAGAATGTATGTGAATCCTGGCAAACAGGACACACGCGGCTCTGCGCTCTGATGTACACAGTGCCCTTTTCTTATTGCTCTGCGTGTGTTGCCCTCCTCACCAGGCTGATCACTTCATTAAACTGAACTGGTTTGGTTATGCCTGTAAAGTCTTCAAAGGTATACACATCCTCTAAGTAATCCATTTTGGGTATGCCCCTGTGGCAGTAAAAAGAGCAGATGGTGGGATGTGATGTGTAAGATGCCCTGGACACATCAGCTGTCTAGAGAAGGTGCTCCAGCAGAGATTTCTCTATGCTACATTAAATTTTCAAGATGTTACTGTGAGTGTAAATAAGCTTTTTGAGTGTATTAAGTTCACCCCCAGGTGAAGAAAAAAAATACACTTTTTTTTTTTTTTAAACTCTCTTGAAAGGAAAGGGATGAGGGCAACTCATTGTGTTTGAAATCTCCAGCCTTCATTCAATGAACTATCTGCCAGATCCCAGCAAGGCATCCCTAGGCCAGGAACTTTGTCTTCTGCAGGCTTTGAACAATTGAAATCTCCTCAATAAATATTATAAGCAACTCGGGGACATGCTTTGACATAAGGAAATAATAAAACTAATTAGGTAATAAGATCAGATTCAAATTGCTCCTGAGCCTGTTGATAATACATAACATTCCCATGCTGTATTTAGATAGTCTCTGTGGTTGGAGTGGGAGCTGCTTTTCTTTTACTAGAGGTCTATGCAATATAAAGGATTTTTTCTGAGGAACATTTCTTCTCCTCTTTCCTTTATTTTAAGAGATGGAGGAAATTAGGTTAATTATTCCCTTGTTAATTTAATTGTAGTGTACTTTAAGAAAATAAAACTGGTTCATGTAAGTCAACTTTTGAAGGGGGGAAATAATTTTATGTGCCAGAAGGTGTATTTATTTTTAATTAGGATTTTCACTTAAAGACTTTTTTAAATTCAATTCAGAGGAGGTGGAGTGTTTTAGGTATTAATGGGACATGAGACTTTCACATGTAGGTCACTGGTTTGATTCCCTTCCAGGTCTGTAGTGAATGAAAGTTGTTAGAAGGCTGAACAGCTGTCAGATGGAATGAGAAACATGATGGTCTCAATCCAGGTCCTTGTGAGCAGGTGTCCACACAAGAGCAACCACCACCACAACTGACATTAATTGGCATCTGTGTTGGCAGAGGCGCCAAGGAGCCAAGAGCAGGGGGAATTTTGAGCTTGGACTGTTCTCTTGCTTCTCACCATAAGCACTGCAGGGCTGAAATGATGCACAGAAAGATGTAGGAAAGTTCTCACTGAGGTTACCGTTATGCTGGGTCTGTTGTGCTAGAAGTCCAGCCTATTAACCAAGCATTTAATTCATTATAGAATTACAGTATGTGGTTTATTTCATCCAACATATTGCATCATATTTATAGGCAAGTATATTAAAAGTCTTCAAAAAGGAGTTAATTCATTCAACCTCACTTGGCCTCACCAAGTTGGTAGAAGCATAGTGACCTCCTAATGACAGTAGGTGAGCTCTGAGAACCAATTTCCATGTCAGAGCCTGCATTGCATCTCAGGGCACTTTTGCTTTCATTCCTGTTGCTGGGTGCCAAGAGCATCCCAGGATTGCTGGTTTTGGGCTGTAGATGTGATGTTTCAAAAGCAGTAGCTTTTTTAAAAAGTAGATTTATGGGCAGGAGAACTTTCAAGTGGAAGTAGATACTGCTATTCACCTTCAACCATATACTGAGGGGCAATTAAAGAATTAACTTTTTCATTCATAATAACCATCTAGCTAAATTGCACCTACCACTGTAGTATTTAAAGACTTCCAGACCACACTGTCTAATAATGCAGCACCTCTTAATAATACAGCCTCTTAATCAACCTAATCTGGAACTCTGGTCACAATAGTGAAAGCTCTCTTTTTTATTAGAAATTACAATCAAAACCTCTTGAACTCATGTAATTAACTGTCTTTCTAAGTGACCTTTCATGACTGTATCTTGTATCTAAGCCCTGATGGCGTGTCACAGAGCAGCTTCGTATTCACGTCAGTGACTATCTTGTGATCTGCTCAGACAGCTCAGTGTGGAAGGCACGCTGCTGTTGTATCCCTGAAAGCACGTTGTACACACAGATAAAGACTTCCCAGCAGGGAGGAAAACAAGACTCTGAAATAATCCACAGACACTGTCAGGGACAAGTTCATGCCAGGATCTTCTCCTCCCTGCCTTGATCCTTGACAGTTAGGAGGTGACCTTTAGAGACCCACGAGGCTGAGCAACACACACTGGTCGTACAACAGACCTGTAGTTACTCAATTTAGCAGCAGTAAGAGCCATGACAGGGTGTAAAGACCATCACCAGACAGAGCATCTGTGCAGGAAAAGAGCAGCCAAAGGAATGCAGCTGGTTTTCCCCTGGAAACCATTAAACTGGGATAGTTGAAGCATGTACTGATCTCTACTCCACCGTGCCATGGAATGATCCATCCCTGCCTGCCTGGCTACTTTTAACCTGCCCCAGGGTGGGGAATCAGGCACAGCCTACACCCACACAAGGCAGGACTGTGTGCCCTGCTCCTCTGTGCTTTGTAAAGGCAAAGTCAGGGATTGTTAAATCCTTTCACTCCACAAGAAATTGCACAGTGACCAAATCCTGCTTACCTTCCTCAGATGAATAAAATAATTGAATTCAATAGTCCTAATTACTTCAGCAAGGCAAGCAGGCTTCCTCCCTGCATCTATTCACATTCCTTTTCACTGTGCTCAAACTCGATGAGATAACGTTAGAGGAGATAACAGCACAAAAACACGATGAAAGGTTCAGTGTGATCTCTCTCTTCCCTGCCTGAGCTGCCTCTAGCCCTGAGGAAATGGTGTTACCTTCTGCCTTTCTTAGAGAAACAGGTATTGTGCATGACACAAACCTTCCCATTAGTTAACCCTTCTGATTGTTCCTCCATGGCACTGACAACCTTCAGCTGCAGTTGCACACAAAAAGCACAGCTTCCAGCACAAAGCACTGCCCTCCTTTGGATTAATACTTAAAATAGCAGGTAGGCTGCAGAGCTTGGACAAACTGTCAGCGTGATTCCAGCAACATCTTAGGTTTCACTTTAACAAAGCAGCATCCTGAAATGGGACTTGACCTCTTTCAATGAAAGATGCAGCAAAAGGAAAAAGCTCATCAGGTTTCTTGACGTGGCCCATAGCAGAATGAATAGTTCACAGGCAGGTTATCACACACAGCTGAAATCATGTGAGCATGTGGTGCCCAGGATATGTGGTTCAGGTACCTTCTGTGCCTGTAAATCCCCAGCCAAAGTATCCATGTTTCTGGTGTTGAAACCAATATCCTTATTTTCAGATTTATTACCTCTACATTACAAATATAATTTTTTTTTTTGCATTGTAGATAACTTGGAAATTAGTTCAAGTTTGTACCAAGCATTGAAAAATATAGTGACAGTATGGATTTATAATGCCCTGTCTTGTTTGTGAAAGAAGCAATGCCACTGTTTTTGTGGAAACTGTAGAATGCTGGAACATGCATCTCGTATACGTTGCAGATATCTCTACGTATGACTTGGTCTTTCTGCGATACTGCTGCTGCAGCTGCAGTCTTTTAAGGGTTTGGGCTATTAAAATGAATGATTATGATGGTTTCCAAAGTGCTGGGAGAGCCGAATCCTGCTTTGCTGCACAATCCTGGAGGCCACAAAAAAAGGAATAGTGCTGGGATGGCATACAAGAGCACACGGAGTTCTCTGGAGCTCCCCGCTGAAGCAGTGCCATTCTTCAGAGTGGCACAAGCAAAAGAGACCCTTTGTCCCTTCTCTCCACCTGCCTCCCCCAGGCAGCTCACTATCCAGATCAAAGCATTTTGTTGTCCACAAGGCTTTGAAGAGTGCAAAGCTGGGGTGAGAGGTGGAAGGTGAGAGCACAGTAGGAAATAATTTGATCAGGGAACTAGAAACAGGTCTGGGAAACAGGATTTAAATTGCATTCAGACTCAGTGTAGTCTGAAAATACAGTGGATGCAGCCTTTTCTCATCACATTCAGTTTCTTGGAATTCAGGCCAGCCCACTTGGACTGAAAACAAAAAAAAAAAAAAGAGGGTTTTTTTAGTAGAAATAACTTTGAATTACAGTAATCAGCTATGAATCTCAGCCCTCCCTGCCCCACAGCTTCTAAAGAGAGTGAGTAGTGCTCTGGTCTGTAGCCGTGCTTGGGTTTTAAGCTTTACATAATCAGTTCAGTCATAGAATTTTTTTCTGCTTTGGGCAAGTCAGGTTAATGTTCAGAGTCCAGACAAAAAAAAACTTAAAAAGGCTTCAGCTCGGCAATGATTCCTGTGCAGTGAGCGTGCTGGGGTTCAGGTGGGGATATTTGCCTATCTTCTTACAGGATTTGACACCAGCATACTACCCATCTGTAAGGATTCCTTAGGCTGGATGTTCAACAAACTTGACATGAATTATGACCTGCTGTTGGATCCCTCGGAGATCAGTGCCATTTACCTGGATAAGTACGAGCCATGCGTCAAGCCTCTCTTCAACTCTTGCGACTCCTTCAAAGACGGGAAGCTTTCCAACAACGAGTGGTGCTACTGCTTCCAGAAGCCAGGAGGTGAGTTGTGTGATTTCCAGTACGAAGAAAAGTTGTTTGGGTCTCCCTGTCTTTCAGGTTTGACTGATCTACTTATAGAGATAGTTTGGTAATTAGCAGTCAGCTGCACTAAAAAGCTCTTTTCTCCAGCACTGGTGTGAATGAGCATTGTGTAATAATGTTCATGGCATAGGTGAACTGTATTAATATCCCTTAATAAACAAAGGGGTACACAGTCTAGAAATAAGCTCTATTGCTGATAGAAAGCTCAAGAACTTACTCTTTTATTTATTAATGCAGAAATTAGTCAATTAGCAAATCGTAAATTAGAGAGCTGGCATTGTATCAGTTTGGTGAAAAGAGAGGAAAAATGGTTTAACAATGAAAATGGCCCTCAAACACTATTCTCAACTACAATGTGTGGCCTTTTTTTATATATATAATTAGTGGCACTAATGACATAACTTTGTTTAGCAGTACAGTACCAGCATATGGGCTTCTTTCATTCCCAGGTGTACAGTTGTCTACATTTCATGTCAGTAGCGAAGCCAGTCATTGCAGAGTCTGTCCCGTACCATCTGGAAACTGATTCTCCTACATTATATTTTAGGTCTTCCTTGCCAGAACGAAATGAATAGAATTCAAAAGCTAAGTAGAGGGAAGAGTCTGTTGGGTAAGTTCGATTACTTGCTATTCATTTACTCAACTAATTAAAGCTTCTGTGATTATTGTAACTTTATATGCAGTAATGGTTTTTCAATTAGAGACTAATGTTTTGAGTCGGGAATATGCACCACGGAGTATAGGACTGACACTATGAAATTAAACAAATAATGAGATAGCAACATTCAGAACAGGTGTCAGCATGGCAACGGGATCAGAACTAATTTACAGCTCTCTAGAAATGCAAAGCCTTGTCTGCCTAGAGCTTAATATTGCCTTCATCACCTCCTAGGTCAGAACAAGTACAAAGGCTGCTTGATACTCCCATTTTTGAAGGGTGACTGAGGGTGCCACAGTGCATAGCCAATGGGTTCATGTCTTTTTCCAGTGATGGTGCAATGCATGTAGTTCTTGGGGTTCCATTTTGCCTAATCACCCTTAAAAATATTTCAGTATATTCCAAGTATATGAAAACAGGAATTTGTATCATCTCGTTTCAGGCAGCCCTGCAGGATGCTCCATGCTGTAAGGTGTGATAATGCCTGTCCCTCTCTTTAGTGACTATTGGGAGCCTGAATTGTTTCATAACTTACACTGCTTTGATGAATATCTAAAATTAGGTGAAATAAATCCCCATATGGCATTTTCCCATTTAATTGCTAAAAACTGAGATTGTTGGTCTGAGTAAATTTAAGGTAACTTATTCCGTACCCTCAAGTCACCCAGCTTTATGTAGTCCAGTGTTTATGTGGTGGTATCTTAATGAAACTTCTGTCCTAGTGCCTTCATGTACACATACACACAAATTATGCAGGCATATCAGTATAGAGTAAAATCTCTGTTTACAGAAAACTCTGTGTTTCACCCTGGGAGAGTCTGGCTTACATCAGACCCAGACTGCCAGGTTCATCATCGGGAACGCATGTCAGGTTCTTACAGCATCCCTGACTGCGGCACAGAGGATGCACATCAGGTCTGCTGAAATGCTTCTCAGATCGCAGTCTGCTTCTCAGGTTGCTCTGAGAGTTTAGTCTGATGTTTCTAAATACTCATTAGCAGACTCTGCAAACAGAGCTCTTGCAAACCTGATCTTTGCCAAACCCTGCCATTCCCAAATGCCACTGCCAGTTGGACTCAAGATTCAGGTGCCTTATGAACAATCCCAACGTGGATTCACTGGTTTAAAACAAGAATAAACATTCCCAAAGGCCACAGGGACTATGGTTTAGTTCTATCATCCTTTCATAGCAAGTTCCCATACAGATTAACGTGTTTCAGAGTTATGGCTCCTGCTGTTCATAGCTGTGGGTTCAAAGGGAACACTGGTCGCTCTGTTGTGTGTGTGTGCACCGTTCAGTCAATATATTGAACACAAATATTGTGTGGCAGAGAAAGTCATGGTGTTCTCTGTCATATGGGTGTCATGATTTTCAAAGACACCTCAAAGAATAAGAAGCCCAGTTCCTAATAGATAGCTTTGACTATCTCATATTTATTTTATGCTTTGCTGCTATTTACTATATGCAATAAATGTCATCTAGGTTGAAACATAAATGTTTTGCTCTGGTGTGAGGGGGAAAATGGTGGCTATATTGCAGATAGTACAACATGCAGGCAGTTGTAGCATGTCACTGGCATCTGATCACAATAGCAGGAGTAAAATTGCAAAGTAAAAGCAGTAAGAATGATCTCTTACCACAAATAAGTTTGAGTCATCTGTATTAAAAAAAAAAAAAGTGAAGGATGAAAGTGGCTAAGCTCAGCAAATCAAGAAGTGTCAGGCATAGGTTGTTCCACAAGCTAGAAAATTATAATATAGAGAGGAACTCTTTGCTTCACCTACCTTGAAAGTCTGCCTGCATGATAGTACCTGTCTGGGAGATTTTAATCTGATCTCATAGCTATTTATACAGTGGAAAACATTGTCTTTTCTCTTCACTGCCTGAAAAATCATGTAAATGGAAACAAAAACATACACGTGATAAAAAGCACACTTGTAGCAACAATAAAGATTGAAAAGAGAGATTAATATTTTCAGATAAACTAAAATTTTCATTATTTTCTTTCCTTCACTGTCCCTGACTCACAGAGCACAGCATTTACAGTCTGGACAGCAGGCATGAAGAAGATTTCTGTTAACTCATATCCATTGATAAAATATGATGACTTCTGATATTTTGTTCTCTATATATTTTTCCAAACACATGTCAGTTGCAACAAAGTACTTCAAAGCTGTTGCCATTAGATATGTTGAATTTGGAAGCTTTCAAATAGAGTCTAGCATCCCAGGGGACTGAATTAAAAAGTAAACAGCACTATTCATCTTTTCCTACCAGATTTATCTAGAGTACAATTAACTGCAGAGAGTGTACTTTTAGAGCATAGAACTGCACAGTCTGATAATGCTTCTCCCACATCACTAAGGTAATAAATTTCTGCTCCCGTCACTATTTTCTTCTGTATCAGCCCTGTGAATTCAACTAACATAATAGCTAATACAGGGAGCTGTGTGCTGGCTAGCACTGTCAGGCTTTTACCTGTGTGCTTCACTATCTTTAGCATATAATTATTCTCTTCATGTCCTCTGAGGAAGAGGAATATTATATAGATAAGGAAATGATGAAAAAAAAAAAAAGAAAAATAGAAAAAAAGATATGTAGGTCTGGATCCATAAAGAAGGTATAGATGCAACAGTGCTGCTCAAGTTTGCATGGAATAATTACATACTTCATGGGACAAAGAGAGACAGGGCAGCAGGAATCCCTAGCCTGAGGCAGTTCAGTGGGCAGTGACTAACATTTGTAGTGTTTAATAGTGAAGCTGGTCCACCAGCGGTCCTCTCCACACTTGTGATTCCCCACTGCCTGTGCAAGAACCTCTGGAGAGGAAATGTGAACTCCTTTCTCCTTCCAAACCTTAAGGATGTCCTTTGACACCAAACCAAATTAGGGGGTGAAACGTTCCCACTAACTGGGCTGTCTGGATGCTGTTCTCCAGAATAGCAGAGCTTGTAGCCAGAGCTTATTGTTAAAAGAACAAAGGGGCTGATTTGTGTAGGATTTACAGGATGAATCATCACACTGTCCAACACTTGTTCCCAGTGACTCTCTGTCCCCACCAAATTATCACCTGCACCTGACACATTGGAGAGGATGTGCTGGAATCTTCCCTCTGATGGCTGGTGGTTGGCAAATACTGTAACATTAGTATGAGTAGCTAAATACTCAAAGCTCCAGTGTGATACACAAATTGGCACAAATCTTCCATGCAGGAGGAAAAGTGCCTTCTATTCTTCCCTGTGACCCAAAGTGTGAATCCTTTCCACACACAGTTATGTTGGCAGTGAGCCTGGGCCATAATTTATTTTTAAATCTATGTTTTTTACAAGCAGTCTGGAACATTTTAATACTTTACAAGAAACACAGTGGAACAATACAAAAAGGCTTGTTTCAAAGAAGGAAAAAGTTGCATTGCCCAAGGAAAAGAGAAACCATGAGACAGTTTAAAATGCAGAGGCTGTTCTCTGCTCACCCTGTAATACCACTGAGGTTCCCACATTGATTCTTCCCTGGAGCCAGATGTTCATCTGATATACCAGGGGAGCTCTAGTGGCTTGGGTACAGCTATGCTGATTTATACCAGCTTAAAATCAGCACCTGAGCACTTTTCTCAAGGTTGTGTATAGTCTGATAAACACCTCGAGTGCTTAACAGAGAGAGGATGTGAGCATAAAAATGAAAAAAAAAAGACCAAACCAACAAACAAAAACCTTTCTCAATCAATATTGAAATAAAAGATTGAACAGTGAGCATTAACTTACAAAAACCTGCAAAGGTGAATACATATACATGGTTATTGGAACAATCTTTTTTAATAAATAGTGAAAAATGAGTCTTTGGTAGTCATCAGTATGCTTATATTTGTATATGAACGTGATGGTGGTACCTATGAGCAAACCTATAAGATCATGCTGTGAAGTTATTTAAAATACTCTCACTAATAGATGTGAAGTGGTCTCCAAAACTGATCCAATACACAAAGATTTCTGCAGATATTCAAAGGTTTCTGTTCTCACCTTCCAGACCTAAATGAGCGACACAAGATCTACAGTGTAATGAGTTTGGAAATTCAAGGATTCACTTTATAGAGATGTGTGTGTGTGATTGACTGACTTCCACTTTTATGTCTTTTACATAGGAAATTTCATTACATTTGGGCAGTACATTCTCATTTATTTACTTTACATGGAAATGTAGTGGAAATATCCCCTTTGACACAGGAACTGTCTGCAGAGATGCTATGCATATCAAACTAGTTAAAAAACTTGCTGCATGACCAGTAAATCAGTGGTATCTTTGACAAAGGAGAAAAATACTTTCTTAGAAATCATGAGACAAGAAATTTGGGGGCAAGGGTGCGTTTCTGTCATGTTTCAAATTGAAGCAATTGGCAAAGAAAGAAAAAATAACTGTACTGTCCTCCCCTGGGAATAAAGCTAACTCATCTCAAAGGACAAGAGGGCTTTTCATATTGAAGTACATTTGCTGTATCTGCTGAAAATAGTGGGAACAATGAAATGAGTTTCTCCCCAGAGCTTCTCTGTCTGCAGGAGCCATAACAAGCCTCTACAAGGCTGAACTGTATTTGTTTTATTATGAAGCATATCTTGGGCTTCAAATCCAAAGACTTACTGATTTCAACTCCTGTTGTCCCTCTCTGTAAAGCTTGTGCACTACTTCTCCTTTTCTACATGGGAACTCGCAGTAAGTAGGACGTTGTGCTTGAGATTAGTATGAACAGCAAGCAGATGGCAGATACCTTCCAGGGATAATTACAGTGTTGTGGAAAGACTCATATGATAAACATTGAAGGAGTACAAATGGAAGGGAAATGCAGAATTAATGAAGTTAGGGTAATAATCCAGTTGGGAAGAAAAGTTTAAAACCAGGAGTTAAATCTGAAAGGGGCTCTGTGGGAACATTAATCATTCTGGGACAGACTGAATGTATCTCTAGTACCACATGCCATCACCCTCCACGTGCCATATATGCACAAACATTTATGCACTGTGCAATGACCAGGGTGGCTGAAAATAGTTAATCATATATACTTTCTTCTCCCTTTTAGGCAGCAGATAATCACATGTATTTTCTTGCCAACGCTGTAAAGATCTTCATGTAAATAAGTGACAGGTTCATAATACTTTATATACCTCCTTGTTCCTACAGAGGCTTGCATTGCTGATTGTACCTTATATTTTATTCAGGTGCTTTCATCCCACGGTGCAATGAAGAAGGTTATTACAAAGCCACGCAGTGCCATGGCAGCACAGGGCAGTGCTGGTGTGTTGATAAGTATGGGAATGAGATAGCTGGCTCCAGAAAGCAAGGGACAGTTAGTTGTGGTGAGTAATGATGTGCTTTCCTCAGACAACAAAGGAATTAACACTGTTGTAAGCCCTGCCATTGCTGTACGATGGAGTGCGATAACAAAAGTGACAGCAGGGAAACATGACTACAGGTGGTCAAAGTGCTCCTGTGTTTTCCTATTCAAACTACAAATGAGGCTCTTTTGTATCTATTGGTCCTTTGGACTGGGGGGTGTGGCAGAATTAACGGGCAGTAACCAGTGGTAAGAAGATAATTTTGCTATCAGCATAGAAAATGTAATAATGGATGTTAAAATTAAGGCTGTGGGATTGTTATGCATGGTTATGAAATGTATTGTTCTGTATACTCTGCAATACACATTTACTGGGACTTGATGAATAATGTCTTTCCAGACAAAGGAAGTTCTAAATGTGTAAAATATTATAAATTAACAACCAAGCCAAATAACATTGCTGACAGGACAATATTCTGTAGATACGTAAAATCACCAATTAGCTGTTATACCTAGGCAAGCAAGATTTCAGCTGTATTCCTTCAGATGATTGTGGGTACAACTTTCTTCTTCGAGAAGGAACAGAAAAAGCAGAGACCTAGAAGGTCTGAGGTGCCCCAAATCACATCACAGATGTTAGGCTCAGTAGCTGCGTTTGCAGAGTGTGGTTTATGCACTCAAATAAACTCAATTTGTGGAATATTTTTAAACTAGTTTACAGAGTTGTGATGAGATGAAAGTATTTACAAATGAGTAATGATTTTCTAGCTCTCATGCATGTCAACTGAGACTCTCCACTCGAGTCTCTAGGAGGAGGGTGATGCATGACTTTTTATGCAAGTAAATTTTTCAGAGTAAATTGATATATATTTATCCCAGTTCAGGGATAAAATTGAAAATTAGAGAGGTTTTTTCATGAATAGCTGAACCAATGAATTTAAAAAGTAACATTGCAAATGATGATGGCTTGAATGACAAAGGTAGTGATGAACGAGGGATTTGGTGTCATGTGAGGGAATGACCTTTCCTGCTCACCTGTTTCAGAAGAAGAGCAAGAAACCTCAGGGGATTTTGGCAGTGGTGGATCTGTTGTATTGATGGATGATTTGGAAGAGGAACCTGAAGCAGCAAAGAAAGACAAAGAAGGGAAACTGAAGATTCATGTAAGAGCAGCTAATGAAGATGATGAAGATGAAGATGATGATAAGGATGATGAAATTGGTTATATATGGTAGTGCCCATCATAATGAGGACTCATGTTTTGCACAATATTGCAAGTCACATCATATCTCTGCAATTGTATCTGAGAGTACCTGGCACAAATATTCCCTCTCTACTGAGTTTAATTTTGTATAGTCTATTTAATTTGGAAGATAACTTTCTTTTCCAGCAAGAACTGTTTGGAATACAGCTTCTGTTCAGTTGGTTGGGGGATTTTTGTTTTATTCCCCAGGGGCAATGAGTTTTGTTTCAAAAACATTTAATGTTTTACTCCTCACTTGCACATGTTACGAAGTACACCTTGTGAAAGAAGCAACACGAAGGGGCTCAACAAACTAAGAAGCCCTTCTCACATTAGAGAATTTGTGTCATTAATTGTTAACATTTTAGAAACAGTTATTTTTCTTTCTGAAGAAGGAAAAGTAGGTGCCTCATTTTCTAGTCCATTTTCGTTACAGTCCAGTAAAGAGTAATTCTCTTTGGATAGTTACTTCTGGCTGCCCAGCACCAGGGGTTCCATCCAGAAAGAAACCCACTGATGGGATTTGCTCTTCCTTCCATTCTCTGAGAGTGAGTCCAACAGGCTTCGTTCAGCCCACTCTGAAGGCAAAGCTCCCACTAGCACATAGATCAGCTCACTGACACTGTTTATTATTTGGTTAAGGAACATGATCTTGATCTTAGAAGATGCTGAGAACCTCCAGCTATCATGCACCAAGCCCTACAGGCAGGGAACAGAGTCCATCTGCCTTTCAAAGTGTTTAAGGAAAGCGTGTTTTGTGAATTTGTAGCACCATAACCACCACCATGGCTGTTCCTCAGCTTCTCTCTGAACTCATTTGCACTGAGTTGCACTAACGTCACGCGGGCGGCCTCTGCTCCCTGCTCACACACTATGGATCTGCCTGTTCTTCATTTAGTCTTACCAATCTCTCATTCCAAAGTTGTAAAGCTGTCAAAGACACTAGCTATCAAAAATAATAAGCTGTCATGTCTTTAATTTAAATAGTTAATATTTATTAACCCTTTATTTTTTTAAAGAAAGCAGCTTTAGGTGGTCATGTTTCAAAAGCATCACCCCTTTGTGCAGTGTGACAAGCTGCACACTCATAACACACACACGTAAAAGAGAATCATATTAAAATTCAATCTCAGCAGCTCCCACATATTCATTGCTCTGCAATTGTATCACAGCATATTGACATTAAATTATTTGCTGTGTCCTTTACCATTGCAGTTCTCTGATGCAGGAATGTACTGTGATGACCTTTTCTTATTTTTGCTGTTTTCAGGAATAGTAAGAGGTACCTTAACCCCACTCTTGCATTAGGATGCAAATAGAAGTATTTTAGCAGTGCCTGTGATTTATTTTGCAGAAAGAAAAATGTGCTTATGAAACAGAAAACTAATTAGATAGATTTTTGTTGTTTTTTTTTTTTTTTCTTTCTCCCTCTGCATTACTGTTGGATGTAGAGGTGGAGACAGCATGGAGTCAAAACATGGCTGGTTACATTTGCACTCAAAAGCAGGAAACCACTGTGCTGGTTGGCAGAAGTCAATTTTTTTAGGGATACTGGCCCAAAGGCTGTGGTTCTCAGCCCTCTCCAAAGTCAATGCCAACTGCAGAGCCTGGCACAGCTCTGCAGCCCCTCTCCTCCTGCGCAGGACCTCTGCTTTCAGGCATGATCAGAGGAGCAGTACAGAAGCGAAGCTCCTTTCAGACACCATGCATTGCAGGGCTCAATTGTTTTCTCCTCTTTCATTTCCTATTTATCTAGATCAATGACCTGAGAACAAAGAGCAAGCTTGTTTAATTGTTAATGCAGAAGGATGCGTGGAATCGTGAGGAATTTGTTGTGTGTTGTTTCACACCCCCACATCCTCCCAAAAATCTGCCATCATAGTCATTTGCAAAAGACCTGCCCTTCTGCATCACATACAAGCATGAAAATGGTTAAATAAAAGTCTTTTAAAAGTGAATGTGGACATCCTCCAGCTTGCATGAGCAGGCATGCCACCACCATCCATTTCTCAACACCATGGATCCTCTCCTAGCTGTAATTTCTCACCTGCAGCTATTCCATATCAGGAGCTGGCAGGTTTTGTAGTTTAAACTAAAAAACAATTACCAGCATCTCAGACTCATCAACTCCAACATGCTGTGGGTACCAGGCAAAATGCTCTGTGCCCAGGCAAGAGGGCAGATGCCTTGGCTGGTTCACCTGACCTCTGGTAGAACACGTTCCTTTGCACAGAAACACACACACACATATATATATATATATGTAAAAACACCCACACTCACACCCACACCCACCTTTTAAGCCCACTGTCCTGGATTGAGGAAGACCCCTTGCCAGGTGATAGTTCCATCACTTGCTTCAGTTGTTCCAATGTTCTCCTGAGCCAGGGCTGGTGTTGGAAAAATGCCACTTTTATTGACCACTTCAATTGAGTGTGACTAGAAGAATGTCCAAAGAGAACAGTGTCAGATCAGGAGGTGTGACAGCCCAGCCAGGAGCAGGGCAGGCAGGCTGACATGCCTGGAAGGGCAGCTTGGACTGTGGATTGATTTAAGAACACGTTTCCATCTTACAAAGCTATTTAGCAAAACCCTTTTGTGAGCCACTGGCATCCTCCAGTGCTTGGGGGATCTGCAGCCTATATATACCTATGTATGTACATGTGTGGGTCTGTATATATACATTTATACACATATATATGTGTGTGCGTGTGTCTAATTTAGCAAGACAAATTAAGAAAATGTTTTATTTCTTTAAAAGAAACCAGCAATTCTACCAAGAACCAGTGCTCTTCCAGATCAAGACCTTTCCATTTCATGCTTTTTAAAGGATTTAATTTGCTTCTGGCTTAATTTAATTCCTCTCTTTTTCTTTTCTTTCTTTTTCCCTTTCTTTTCTTTTTTTTTTAAAGCAGGACTACCCATCTGCATCAAGTCATTGACCTTCCAAATATTTAAATATTTTCTCATTATGAAAAATGGAATCAGAGTTGTCCCCTTCTTTTAGAGACACAAACCAATTTTTAATCTCATTTTCTTTTCATATTAGAGACTATGAAATACTGTTAGGCATTGCTTTATGTTTCAAGGTGTCCTTTTAACTACTGTGGTTAAATCAAAATCTCTTTGAGTTCAGATTTCAGCACAGTTGGGTTTTTTGGGTTATTACTGGCCTTTGCTGTGAACACAAAGAATCCTTTTCTTTGCCTTTTTTTAAGCTATTCTGTACTATTATTTTAAACCATTTGAAGTGTTTATTTAATATTTATTCTACAGTTTATATTGAAAAATGTAAAGTTTATATTTAAAACAACACTGTTTGTTAGTGAATGCTTCTCTTTGCCTCTTCCAGCCTAGTCTGTTAGTCTCAGTGTACATTTCTGGCATGGGAATATTTTGATATTAGAGGTTTTGTAGCATTTTTTCTCCTTCAGGCAGCAAATGATGTAGATCTAAGGTCACCACTTGATACAGACCACCAGATCGCTCCAGCTTAGCTTCTTACATTTGTTGGCTTTTATTGCAGTCCCTTCTGTATGCAATTCCAGTTCCTTTAATACATAGACTGCTTTGTACAGTTACTATACATCAAAAAGCCCTTTCTACAGTAGGTGGGTTTTGGTCTTTTTATACTTTTCTCAATGCTGTTGATGTCTGTTCCTGTTAAATGCGTAGATCTGTAAGGAGAGATCCAAATATTACGTGTTTCAGTTTGATGTCCCTACTGTAGATGGATGTAGACTATCATAGTAAGTAGAATTGCATAGTAAATTCTGAATGCTTTTTCCATAAGGACTTAAGTGGAATGTGAGCATTTTGCTATCTTTGGTTAACTGTAAATGCTTAACTGTAGTCTGAAATAGTTGCATTTTTGTCTGTCTCAATAAATTTTAATTTGTCTGCGATTCCTTATTGCCTGTCCTGAATTTTATTAAACTTTGGAGATCAAAAGTACTGCAGTACCTTGAGTCAGCATTTAATCATGCATGGAAATGGATGATCTTTTCTATTTGGTTTATAGCTTATATCTCTGGTCAATGTCAGCTGTAATCTGTGAAGTTAATGTGAGGTCTCTAGAAAGCTATATTTTAAAAGCAGAAATGAAACCAAACTCAAAGTAATAACTATACCAAAATCAGAACTTTTCAAATTACATTAAAATTGATTTTTGAGGAACTAGCAGGGGTGGAGGGGGAAGCTTTCATTTTTATTTCCTCCCCAGTTTGCAAATCGTGCTGGTTTTTTCTGTCTCTTCTGACGGTATCCATGGCAATGCTATAAACACAGCCACATTGTACAGTGGCCATTATCTACAGGATAAAGGAAGACAAAATTCTATTGAATACAATTGGTAGGAAGCCATCCTTACTTAGAAATACGTGGGTTTGTCTCTCTTATTAAATTAGAGCTCCCCTTTAATATTATTAACCAATTTAAAAAGCCAACATTATTATAGTGCTAATTACAGAGTTAAAAATTTTATTTCATCATCTTTCCTCTGGATGTGCAAAATTAAAGTACCACATGAACACATGAAATGTATTTTCAAACCTTTGTGCAATTATCATCTCATCCAGTAGTACATTTAAAACTTACCTGTCCATGCACCGTTGGTTGTGTCATCTAAGGTCAGAACCTGCCTTAAATTGCTGTTAAACTGACTGCATTCATTAGTTTATTTTTACTGTAGGTACCATACCTTTCTACCAGTGTGTTGCCTTACCTGACTGTGAGAACAAATGGGTTTTCCCTTTCCAAAACCACCTTGAGACTCTTTGAAGTGTTTGATCTTTCGTGTTGCAGTGATGCAGCTGCACCAGATGTCAGGCACTGTGGCACTGAGGGCTGGAAGGCAAGCAAACCTAATCCAAAGCAAACCCTGTCTGTGAGCTACAAATGAGATTTTAGTTGTCAGGAAGGGTTAGTGATTGGAGTTTTCCTTTGGTTTTTTTTAACATATTTTTTAGATTCAAAATTGCAGGCACCTGACAAGCTTTGGTTTGTATTACACATGCTACACACACACACACTTCTCTTTTCTATATACTAATGTTTTTAAATATATATTTATGATCATATGTGTGTGTCTGTATATACACAGTGTGTATGTGTGCAAGAAATATATAGATATAGATATTCATACACACACCTTTATGATCACCTGCCCCAAGAATTATTGGTTAAGGCCAAAAAGTGCCAGAGTATTTTGAGGGAGTGAGGAAGAGCTCACAACAACATGCATGGGGAATGAACCCCCAGTTAGCTCATCCAGCCACATCACTGCCATCCCTGAGGAGCTGCTGCACAGGAAACTGGCCAGTCCCCACCATTACCACCTTCCTGTTCAGTCACTGCTGGCTTTAGACTCTCCTGTGTTGGGATATCCACTGCTGGGAATTTCTTCCATGCCTCATATAAGGTTGAGCTGGTGTTTTGTCACCCATACTATGCTAATTTCTTCTGTTACAACTTGTACTGGGCTAAATACTGTGAACTAGTACTTTGCTTTCATCCATTAAAATATTCATAGTAGGTTATTATGTCCCACCTGTCATGTCCTGATAAGCTATGTTAATTTATAATTAGCTTTTCCATTATTCTGTCCTCCATTTGGATGAGGATCTTGCACTACTTTTCATGAGCTCCCTGCCAGGGGATCCAGCCTTTGTTTTCTGAGTGATACTGAAGAGTGTCCGCTGCCAAAATGCTGCTCCAGCAATGGTAAAAGGTCAGTTTGGGATTAAGATAGGATGATCAGCAGGGATGGCTCTTACCTGGAGGACAGTGGAGTCTATCCTCACCCAAACATTGTACTTTGCATCCTCAATTAAATCTGCCAAAATTTGCCACATCAAGGGGAGGGAGGGGGGCTGATATCGCTGCATGGAAAGGGGCACACATGGCACGGTTACAAGATTAAATATTTACAGAGAAAAAGCCCTTTTTCCCCCTGCATTGTCCAATATAGAAATAATTTCCTTATCTTATTGATATTATTTTGCTAATGACTATACTGTTCTAGGTTTGTTCTGTGAAACCTCCACTGTGAGATGCATGCATACACTTACACACACACACACACATACACACACAGAGTCTTTTATATTCATTCTTAGGAATTTTTCTGGTTTGATCCACACCAGCTATAAAACAGCAGCATTACAGCCTTCACTGATGATTAGTTTCATTTTTCCTTAAATACTGACAGTCAAAGGGTGAGATATTAAAAAGAAAACTCATGTCACAACAGCTTTGCACACTGTACAGCTTTTTGAATAGATTAAAAAGAGGCAGGGAGCTATTAATAAGCTTTTGGCTTTCTGAGCATTCCCATCTTTGAAATTAGAGGATTTCAGAGGGGTGGGGGAGGCAGAGTGAAGAGCAGCCTTCATGCAGTCTTGGGGCAGGAGGGAAACAACCAACAAAAAAAATGTGAAACAAATAGATTTAGGTAAACTGGGAATGAGGGACAGACCCACTGAGCATGGACAGAGTAGTTCTATCTGCTGATTTCAAGACAGATCCTACTTTTCTTTAGTGGAAAATTCCCACTGGCTTGAGCAGCTCGGGATCAGCCCATCAGAACTAACAAACTGCAGAGGTTCCTGCTCCCAGTCCCCTGTGTGCAATAGCTGGTAACTGCTTGAAATTAATCCCTGAAAACTAGGATTAAAAAAACCCACAAACCACACAGTGCACTCCAGGAGGAAGGAAAGAGCAAGGCGAGAAGCAAATTCAGGTTTTACCAGCACCGTATCAGCCCAGTAATGAGGCAAAGGGATGTAAAAAGCTCTAATGTGTGTATTTGATGGCTACTCAGCCACCCCACAGCTGTAGTTGTGCAAGAAACCCCTCTGCTGCCACCAGACTTAGTAAAAAATACACTGTCTGGCACCTACTGGTCTTGAGAACCAACTTTCTTTAGTATTACTAGAAATTCCTGCAACTCCATGCTAAAAGGTTGGGCAGAAAGAGAGTTTGTAAAGAAAACTTAAAATGGAAGGTCTCTGCCAGTTGGTAACTGCCTCTTCTCATCTCTGGTTACTCAATAAAAATCATTGCTGGAGCATGACTCTATTTCCATTCCCAGCCAATACTTTTACAATCTGGCCCTTAAACATGGGAAAATCAACCCCAGAGCATGTTGTTAGAAAAAAGGGCCAGAAGCACACTGGTTTATGCTTTGAAAACATATTACCTCCGAAATTATTTGCAGGTTTTGATAGACATGCAGCTTTTCACACTGGTTTTTCTACGTCAAATATCACAAATCCAGCTAATGCAAATATATTCAAGTAAGTATCTGTACAAGAGCACACAGGCACAGCTCTGCTCCATCACAGATGATGTATCAATTTATCACAACTGGCAAGGAATTGACCTAAATAACTACTAGCCGAAAGTAAAATTAAATAAACCTGAGACTGTAACAAGATGTAGGTTTTCACAGATTAATGTATGCTATTGAAATACTTTGGGTTACAAGGGGCTATTACAGAAGATCAATATTCCCATTGCTTTTGGTACAAGTCACGTAAAAAAAATGTGACACCTACAAAGAGCTTTGGTGGTTGTCAGTGACACTGATGCTGTAGCTGTAGAGGAGACAGGGTGCAAATAAATACATCTGCTAAACTCCTCCCTTGTCTGGGACCGCCTCAGCCAGCTTTGAAAGGTAGACACTATTCAATTACACAGAGGGACTTACCACAGATTTATTTTGGCAAGCAAGAGAACACAATTTGGCTCAGCTGGCTGTAGTAGTAGAGACAAACATCAGGCTGGTTGTTAAACTACCCAAAATAACTCCAAAATCCTCAGAGCAGGGCTGTTGTCCCATCTGGTCTCAAGCCCAGTTTCCATCCAGTTGAAATCATTCTCTCTGAATCAATTCTTCAGTAGGGTTGGGGGTTTTTTCTTCTTCTTTTTTTTTTTTTTCATTTTGTCCCCAAGCCTGTGAGTTAATTAAGTTTTAACAATGAGCTGTAGCACTGTAGAACAGGATATCTGATTGCTCATCTGTTTTACATAATTGATTAATTAATAACCTTGCTAATTGAGTCTCGTGAAATCCTCTGTTAAACTGGAGCAAGGCTACGTCCCAAACCATTGCTCGTAGGGTTACATTCAAATTAGGACATTTGGGCTGCTCCATCCCCTCCAGGGGGAGGAGTCATGGCACAGCATTAACACAGCAGGCTTCTTGGGCTGCTATAGATGCATGATTTGGTGGGTGAACCTTGTTTTCACCTGTACCCCCAAGATTTCACATGTTTTCTCCTCTTTCTGCTCTAACATCCCTGGTAGCAGCTCCTTGCATTTGAAAACTCAATTCTCTTGCTTTAATCCACCAGCCACCACTTTCACAGTACAGCCCCATGACCCACTGCAGTTGCCAACATTTTCTATCATTTTTGGTCAAGTGTGAGTGCCAACACAGCTGTAAAATAAAGTGGCAAAACAACCTTCCCCACTGCTACCTGAAAACTGCACCACGAGCTCTTCTCAAAGGCACTGCGTTCAACACGATGTGACCTACATCTTTTCTTGGGAGCTATCACAGCTGAAATAAGGCATAGCATGATGAATTCTGTGCTATTAAATGGAAGAGGACTATCCATGGAAATAACCACTGACAATAGTTTGCATTTTAATGTCACGTCTTTTCTTATTATTGCCCCTAGACATGGAGCATGATGTATTTCTACCACGTGATATCATTTGCGAGCCAGCAGCAAGGTGGAGGAGCGCAAGCTTTACTTTAAATACTGCTCCTGAGCAGGCTTTCCAAACAGACTTTGGTCAGAGCAAGCAGCAAATATTTTCACAGACACATTAAGGTTCAAAAAGACCTGTAAGATCATCCAGTCCAACCATCAACTCATCACCACCAAGCCCACTAAGCCATATCCCTGAGTGCTACATCTACACGTTTCTTGAACACCTTCACAGATGGTGACTCCACCACTTCCCTGGGCAGCCTGTTCCCATGTCTGACCACTCTTTCAGAGAAGTTTTTTCTAGTATCCAACCTGAGCCTCCCCTGGTGCAACTTGAGGCCATTACCTCTACTGCTGGTTACATGGGAAAAGAGACCAACCCCCACCTCACTACAACCTCCTTTCAGGTAGTTGTAGACAGTGATAAGGTCTACCCTCAGCCTCCTCTTCTCCAGACTAAACAACCCCAGTTCCCTCAAATCTGCCCCCTAAGGAACTAACAGTACTCAGTACTAACTCATCTGCATCTAACTGGACATAAACTCACAGTAACTTCACCAAACACTCAGGGATTCAGTCCACCCACGGAGGTCAGGTGAGCTGAGACCTTCCTGCTGTGCTCTGGGCAATGAGTTAAAGACATCCTAAGACAAAGCAACCATATTCTGAAACAGCAAATGAAGGTCTGAGTGTCACTCCTCACCTTGGTTTTCAGAAGTCGAGAGTCACCCAGGAGGGCAGGGCATAAATCTGCCAGCCCTCATCCATCCCAAATCTCTTCCCACACCGCTTGGTCCATCCTCAGCCACTTTATAACCTCTGCAGCAGCAGCGGAGCCTCATCCCTAATTCAGGCTGCAGTTCTGCTCGCACTGAAGAGTCTTGGCACAGGCTGGGCTTGATGAGAATTTAATCCTGAGGATCTGGAAAGGATTTAGGACCTGGAAACAAAGAGATGGGTTATAATCCTACAGGGTGGACAAACAGCTGTCTTGATACATACATCTGCAGGAGAAGCTGGGGACAGTGACCGTTTATTTCTGAATATCACAAGGATTCACAAGACATCAGGGAGGGAAGGGTAAAGTGGAGTGAACCAAGAGAGTTAGCCATCAAACCCCCTTCTAAATAGCTAAATTAGAGAAGATAGATATCATCCTCCTTTTTTTTTGTCTGTCCACAGCAGGGTGTGAAAGGCTGGCTGCATCACTCCTGTCAGGATCATTTGTACATTGGGATGGAGGTAGGAAGTGGGCTGGTAGCGCATCTTCCTGCCACAGTGCTGGTGAAGCTTTTGAGGAATGAATCCAGGGGCTAATCCATCCTGCCTGCCATTTCAAAGAGCCCTGATAACCTCGTCTCTTCTTGTTTTCCTCTGTAAGGTTTTTGCAGATTTGCCAATACAAGTTTTCCCTGAAGAGGGATCACATTTCAGGCCTGAAATGCTATGATTATTTACAGTTTGTCACACCATAATTTATATTTATTGTTTGTGGCTCTTATTTACCCGTGTTCATTACTTTCTTATTTTAGTCATTTATCCTGCATGTTCCCCCCACTACTTTTTCAATTATTTCACATACTCACAGTTTATCAATTATATTGCCAAGATGCATTTAGAGAACATAATTTGTTTCTAACGCATGATTTTTTGACAGCAAGATTTGTTCTCGTGTTTGCAGAGAATTTTAAGATGACAGAGACTCTAGAGCAGAGATTAAAAAGTTGTGAAGCTTATTTCCTCTGGAGATTTGTGCTCCAGGTCTCCCACATGCACAATATGCACGTTGCATCTGGAACATTTCCTGACCTGCTCATCAAGTCCACATTGGTTCAGCTCTCGGTCTGGTTTCCTTCCTCCCAAGGGAGTGCTAAAAACTCTTTGAATTTTCATGTGTTCCCTCAGAGCTACTCCCCTACCAGCCAGGATTGCTGGGTCCCTTTGAAGGCTGCTGAAGTGTTACTCCAGGCAAACTTCAGCAGGCTAAAGGGGTCAGCCTTGTCAGCTCTTCCAGACCCCAGACGTGGTGTTCCCTTTGGAGTAATCACCTTTAATGATGAGGATGACAGACCCCTGCCTGCCCATGGCTGGGTTTGGTTGTGAAGCAAATGGATCCTTTAAAGCAAAGTGCTGTCATGAAGAGGTTCTCTGTTCAGATGGGACTGGTATCACAGCATTGCCTCACTTCGAAAAGACCTTTCAGATCATCAAGTCCAATCGTTAACCCAACACTGACAAGTCCCCAACTAACCCATGTCCCTCAGCACTGTGTCTACACAACTCTTCAGTCCCTCCACGGATGGGGACTTCACCACCTCCCTGGGCAACCCCTTCCAATGCCTGAGAAACCTCTCAGGAAAGAAATTCTTCCTCACATCCAATCTCAACTGCCCTTGGCATAACTTGAGGCCATTTCCTCTTGTCCTGTCACTTGTTCCTTGGTTGAACAGACCCACCCCCACCTCTCTACACCCTCCTTTCAGGGAGTTGTAGAGAGTGGTAAGTGCACTCCTCCAGCTCTGGCCTCTGCTTATTAACAGCAGATTTACAGGCTGCCATGCCCAGGCTGGTAAGGCAGGAGGATCAGCTCTGCAGAGACAAGTGCCAAAAAGTACAAACCCTCCCACCACACTGCAAGGGAGTGGTGCCATGTGCTTTGCTCTAGGGCTCGTTACCTGCATTTGTTCATTTCCTGAGGCAGTCTGGCCTTTCCTACAGCTGGTGGCTCTCAAAAAAGCTGAAGAGATGACAAACACATTTTTTTGGTTTTTGCTTTCTTAGTGGTTTCTATCCCAGGTCCAGAGCTTGGCAAGTGCAGACCTGCTACCACCCATGCCTTTGAAAGCCACCCTTAACACATGCCTTGCTTTATACAGCTCTGCAATCCAGACAGATGAAGGCAGGAGGCACGCTGGAAAACACTTCAGCTGTATCCATCCATCATTTTGCCTTCTCTCCATGCTCATTAGCTGTCAGGGCCAAACCAGTCTGTGCTCTGGTTCTCTAGCATGAAGCCTCTCATGGTTCCAGCATCCCCCAAGAAACACTTCACAAAATTCAACCTCAATTTCCCCGTCTGCAGCTCCGAGCTGTGACAGAGCTGATCACTTTCCAAGGTTAGTTTCACACCATGACCAGGGCAGGGTGAAGGAAGGAGAAAGGACTTTTTCCCTGGGCTGCACTAGGTCAGGGGCTGGTTTTCAGAGACGTGGCACATGAGGAAGGGATCACACAGTCTGTTGGGACATGACACAGTATAAACAGAAGTGCCAGCTCAGTGATACTCAGGCCCAGAGGAAATCTTCTCACTTTTGAGTTTTGAAGCCAAATATTCAGCAGGAATTCAGCCTCAGTTTCTCCGCTGCAGCCCCTAGACCCTTTCTCTGTGCTTTCTATCACTGAACCCCTATGGCATCAGGGTGTTTTGCTCCCATGATCCTATTTATTCCATCCAGCAAGGCTGGAAGGGAGGATTTATGTTAACGAGGTCTAAAGCAACCGTATCTGACTGTTCATTGCTGAAAGCAAATCAGGCTCTGTCTCAGCAGAAGCTCCAGTTAATTGGGCAGCGCTGTCCCAGTAACGAGGAGAGGTGGCATTTATCTCCAGACTGATTTAAAAAAAAAAAAAGCCATCCAGAGGAGTGGGGCTATTTGAAAGGGTTTGGGGAGGGTGACACAACAGATGTTAATTGAACCTTTTTTTTAATGTCCAGGGAAGGTGAAGGCTGCTGGATAAGTTTGGTGCCCACAGAGAATTGGCTGAGACCTCGTGCTTTGTTGTCTCCTGCTTTTTTCTTTCTGTGCATGTTTTTGGAGCATACATCAGTAGTGTTGGTAACAGACCTTGTGATAAAACCACAGCCAAGTTAAAGGGCAATTTTGGTCTTTCAAGGACCAAAAAAGCCAAATTTGCCCCCACTGTGCTCACGTGTGACATCCTTCACCTTCCTCCTCCTCCCTGCCTCTGCCTTGCTCCCTGCAAAGTCCTTTTCCAAGGGCTTTGAGTTTGCACCTTCAAAAGATATGCAGCTGCCTTGCAAGATACATTTTAAAACTGAAACACTTGGCATTTTCTCACCTAAGTGCTGCATTTGTGGCTTGTTGAAACTATTTTAGGCAGTAATTCCTTTCTGAAGGTTGAAACTGTCTTTGGAAAATTGTATTTAAATAAATATTTGGAGAAGGTAAGAGTTAGTAAGAATGTATTTCTTAAAGTATTTATGTACAAAAACCAAAGCTTTTCACACTGAATTCCATAAACTACTTTTACACAGCTCTACATTTTGAGTTTGGTATACAAAACTGGGTGTCAGAAGCAAATTTTGTAGGGTTTTATATGACTCTGTAACAAAGAGCATAGTCACTTTTCAGAGAAAAAAAAAGCTGTATCTGTCTTAGAGCTTTGCACAGTAGGGTTACAAATGGGAGATCAGCTGGGATGCTTAATTCCTAGATTGGGTACATTAAAAAAAAGGTCATTTAGGGTAAAAGAAATGTATTAATTCTTGGCCAGGGCTGTAAATCAGTGCAGCTCCTCTGAAAGCACATAACTTAAGGAGATGCTCACCAGGGAGGACCTGACCTGTAATTTTTGGATCAGAAGGAATCACAGGAGATTCACTGTCACCCCACAGTGCTTATGAAGGCACTTTGAACCTTCAGTCTTTTTATGGTTTGAGTTAAAAGTAATATTTTTAAATAGTAAATTTTAAATATTAAAGAGCAAAACAAACCAGTGGGCAAAAGTTTCTACATCACTGCTCCTGGTGTTTTCAAATATAAGACACAGCTTTTCTTTTCAGCCAGATTCTTTTAGCCTCCATGTTAAGTCCAGGGGGGTCTGACATTCCCAGGAGCTGACTCATGCCCACTGAACAGATTTCCTTAAGCTGCAAAAATTTCAGAGAGGGTATTTTGGGCAAATGCATGTCCCTGACTTTCTGCTACTGCCATTGCAAAAGGGTTCATTCAACACATTCAAGCTGCAAATGCAACGCTGCTTTTCTTCTTCAGCTCTGCAAACAATTCATTTTTTTCAGCAGTGTTATGGATTATTATTTTTTTTTAACACCTATTTCCCCTTCCTCACCTTTCTGCACAGTAAAGTCCTGGTTTTCACCTTCAGTCTGACTTTGTAAGCCATGGTTGGTTTCAAATCAGGCATTCAGTGCGGTAATGAATGGATTAACTTTCTGCTTTCTGATGAATAGTAGGAAAAATGTTTCTGAATTATCAAAAAATAATTGGAATTAAAATTGTAAATGGCTTCTACAAGGGGCATTTTTTTAATTAGTTGCATTCGTGTGGCGGAAACTATTATAAATAACAAAAAATTGTGTTTACCTAATCACTGGGAAAGTGCACATTAGCTCTCTAATTAGAAGTCCCTCACGGCTCTGCTACAAACTTTGGACATAAAGTAATTTGTTTCATGCTTCCTTTAGCAGGCAAACAGAACTCCAACAGTTCCATTTGTGCATGTCCACAACTGTGAAAGCGGCTGCAAATTTAATTGCCAAATTCACACTCATTTATCTCAGCACATCCCAGCACCTCATCCTGAGCACAACCCACCAAGAGCCAAACTGGGCTGTACCATTACAGTCACCACCGATACAATCACAGAATCACAGAATTGCCTTGATTGGAAAAGACCTTTAACATCATCAAGTCCAATCATTAACCCAACACTGACAAGTCCCCGACTGACCCATGTCCCTCAGCACTGTGTCTACAAGACTCACCCATCCCTCCAGGGATGGGGACTCCACCACTGCCCTGGGCAACCCCTTCCGATGCCTGAGAACCCTTTCAGCAAAGAAATTTTTCCTCAGATCCAATCTCAACTGCCCTTGGGGCAACTTGAGGCCGTTTTCTACAGCACTCGGGTTCTACCCAAGGGACAGCTATGGATTATAACATTGAACCAGGTTCAAGCACACCTTGGTGCAGAAGGATGGGCTGGAGCAAAGCCATGGGTGCTCTGGGCACAGTGCCATGGGATTTTGCTCCAGAAAAAATGCAATTTTCTGTTAATGTGAACTTGGTTTGCTTTTGCTGGAAGTTGTCTTGCAAACTGCTCTCATGCTGAGGAGTGAAGACCTGTCACCACCCAGAAAGAGGTTATCACAGACACAAAGGGGCTTTCTTTTTAGAGACACTTTCTCATTTAACAGACCCCCCACACAGCATCCCTATCACACACCCTGGTGCCCTCTATGCACATCCCTGGGCAGGGATCAGAGCAATCCCAAATTCCCTGGGTAACAAGTACTTATCTATAGGTACCTGTAGGTTCCTATAGCTGTCGCGATGCTATGGGATGGCGATGGAGGGATCACTGCATCCACAAAACCCAAGTCTAGATTGAAGTTCTTTAAAACAAAAGAAAATAAGAACAACCATCCAGCAAATAGTTGCACTGCTTGACTGCATTTCAGGAGAAGGTCAAATAGCTCTTCATAGTACACTTGCTCTACTTCTAAAAATGAACACACTACAGCTAAAGTTACTTTTTAAATAACAATATCATATATATTCAGATGAAACTGCTGTGATAGAGCCAGTTCACCTGATTGTGATTTTCATGCCTCTCAGAGCCAGGCATAAGGTCTTGTTTGAGCCAACAGTGCAGGGTACTTTATTGCACAAGTGGTTTTGAGCTCTCTAGAGAAGATGAGGTGGTTTGTGTGCTTTCAATGAAGCACCTGCCAAAGCACATCCCTGCATGTGGCCACGGAAAAGTGCTGCAGGTCCCTGGAACTGCCAGCTCTTGGTTGCATCACTGCAATGGGACAACCTCCAGATATGGTGAGAACCACAGGTTTTGACCTCAAATTACACCACATCTGTTTCTATCCCGGATATTTTATTTCAGAAAGATAAAAGAGCTTTTGCAGGTCATGCAGAAAGGACAAATATGTGTCTGCAGCCAGCTATACTCATCACACTGAGTATCATGGGTGAGGCAGCACTTTTGTAAAATTTTTCACTCTAAAGCTGTATTCCCAAAGAAGTCTGGCTATTTAATACAGCAAAGATAGTATCTGATGATTAAGTTATATTAGAGCAGGGGTTTTTTTAATATCTATGACCTATTTTGTGAACAGCGAACACAAATTTATCCTTGTAGTGCTAAATAACTGTTTAAACCTGCTGTGTTAAACTGAGGAAAGATAAATATTTTATTACAGTTACAGAGATAAATTCATAATGGGAGGGGTTTTTTTATAGGATCCAGTTTGTATGGTGAAAATCCTCTTAAATGACTGAAAACAGGAAACACTCCTTAACAAATGAAAACACTCTTTGCCATTTAAAAATATATGACCTATTTTTATCCACTTAAGAAAATCTCTATTAACTAGATACATTTGCCACGGTAGCAAATTCTGCAGAGGGAGTTTTGCTCCAATTCAGAGAGAGCTTGCCAATTAAAGTTGCTGCTCTACTGCGATTGCCATAACGCCACAGCACAAACATCCTCTGCGCTTGAAGGCAACTGCCCAGAAAAGTGCTCATGTCTTTTCTTCTTCGATATCAACTAGCAGGTAGGCAAGCAGAGAACATGTATGTTTGATGATGATGATGATGATTTCTGCTTTCCAGAATCTCAGAATGAATTATTTAAGTTTTTTTAGCTCAAGAAAGGAAAAATATGTGATTTTGGAAATTAAGGTATTAAAAGTTGTTTGTCTAAGACCCAGGCAGGTTAGCAGCCCCCATAGTAATGCAGATGTTGTCCTTGTCTCCACTCCCTCCTCAATCCGCTCCCCACCATGCACACTTCCACGCTGGGACACAGCTCCAGGCTATTTCCCACCCTCCACATGTAGCTCTTTAGGGTGTAGAAGCACAGATAACTTTCCAAGGTGGAAAAGCCAACATCACTGGGAAAGCCACCTGGCCGTGCCCACTCAGGACATGGAGACGCAGAATCCCTCTCCAGTAAAGCAAGAAACAGCAGCCCATGCCCAGGAGTGATGCTCCTGCTCCAGGCACACCAAAACCAATACTGAGCAGAAGATGCTCCCACTGCCCTGAACCATGACAGAAGAGATGTCACTCAGAAAGGTGCAGCCTCAACACCCTGTATGAGGTACGCTCTCCCTGTGTGAGAGCATGCTGATACTGTACACTTGTTTATTCCTATTAATTTATTTAATAAGATTCAGTGCAGTATTTAGTATGATAATACAGCAAATTATGTCCATATAGAGAAAGACTTATCATAGAATCACAGAATTGTTTTGGCTGGAAAAGACCTTTAAGATCATCAAGTTCAACCATAAACCTAACACTGCCAAGTCCACCACTAGACCATGTCCCTAAGCACCACATCTACATGGCTTTTAAATACCTCAATTTTTTTTTTACACAAATCTTCAGTTTCTTTAAAAATGGGCATGGTGATGCAAATTGTAGGTGTGAATGGTAAACATTAATTTTTGTCCCGTTCTAATAATGCTGTTGGTTGTGGGCAGCAACAGCATGTTAGTTCCCAAGAACTCAGGATGTAGGACTGTCACTTACAACAAAATCTTGGTACTTTGCAAGTCCAGGGAGAGATGTAGGTGCCCCAAACCACTGACTATCTGAGTAAGTTGCTCAGGCTGTTACCTTGACATAGGAGGTAAATACCATGAAATCAATTTCTGTGCCCAATTTACTGTCAGTGACACTTGCACATATTTTTAAAGGATAATTTGTCATTTTGCTCCTCTTGTCACATTATTTCAGGTCATGAGATCAAGTCAAAACTTGACTTTAACCCTCCACTCCATAATCCAGAAATGGAAAGTCAAAACACCCATTTTACCCCCAGAGAGGAGCCACAAGTTATAAATAAAAGGAGATAGAGTGGGTAAATCACTCCTGCTTTTCTGTCACCTTAAGCCCACTCCATTGTAAACACCTCCTTTATTATCACACAGCCCATAGTGGGAAAAGATCATTTAATGTCCAGGGAAAACATGACTTGCTGCATGGCCCATGGACCAGGGGAAGTGTGATGTGAGCCCTGCGGGTAATTTATCCACCTGCTTGTTTAGGCAGAGCCACGGCCTGAAACAGCAGCAACAGTAAACAGGTATGGTAAAGAGTGACAGGATGATATTCAGTGATATACTGAGCAATTCAAGGTGTAGGGAACATAAAAGGGAAGAAGCAAGTTGGCACTAAATGCAGTCCCAAGAGACAAAATGATGAAGCCAGAACAGTGTATATATATATATATATATATATACACACATATATACATAAACCAAATAAACCTGTGACACAAGTGGAGTGAGACACGGGAGGGCAGAGCAGGGCAGTTCTCTGCTGAAGGACATAATAGGACATGAGGAGAAAAGAGTGAAGGTGGATGAGCCAACACAATGCTGAGCCCATGTAACCTTCACAAAGGGTGAGTGCTGAACAGCAGGGGGTTGGTTCTGAGGTGCTCACCTGTTTTTTCAGCTATCTTAGGAGGAGTATGGTTGGTACTAAGTTTTGTGGGACAACAATACCCTGCAGCCATTGCTGGGCTGCAGCCAAAGACTTATTTATTCACAGAATCATGGAATTGCCTGGATTGGAAAAGACCTTTCAGATCATCGAGTCCAATCATTAACCCAACACTGTCAACTCCCTGACTGACCCGTGTCCCTCAGCACTGTGTCTACATGACTCTTCGGTCCCTCCAGGGATGGGGACTCCACCACCTCCCTGGGCAACCCCTTCCAATGCCTCAGAACCCTTTCAGCAAAGAAATTCTTCTCAGATCCAATCTCAACTGCCCTTGGTTCAACTTGAGGTCATTTCCTCTTGTCCTGTCACTTGTTCCTTGGGAGAAGAGACCGACTCAGACCAAAGTTCACCCCAAACTCAGCATCTGCATTTTTCCATACCTGAAAGGCAGTTTTTACACACTGGTTTGCAAACTCTCCCAGAGCCCCATGTGCAAGTACCACAGTGCATAAGTGGGTGAGAGCACGTGGGAAGCGGTCACTGGAAAAAGAACAGAGCCCTGGTACGGCTGTAGTCAGGACTCATCCCTGAAAAGGCCCTCTGACCCTTGCAGGAGTTCATCCATCAGCTGGTGGCAAACAGTAGCCAGGGACCACTGCCAGGACAGCGGGGTGCCTTAGCTCAGCCCTCAATGGTGCCTGCACTGCTTGAAGCAAAACATGTTATGTTCCAGTGAGGGCTTTAAAAAAGATGTCAATGCTTATGTATCATAATTCATACATATATAAATTTATACATGTATATAAATAGCCATTACTCATCATTAAAGTCCCTAAATAATCAATTGTTAATTAAGTACCACTGCCCTAATGGATCTAAAGCAAAACCCTTTTTGAGACACTAGAAGTTCAGCCTATAGCATTTATTGATTATGCATGTCACAGGCACTGGCAAGGAAAAGCTGCCTTTTTTTCCTGCCCCTTTCAGAATCCGTCTGCCAGCAGTATCTGAAAAACAGAAATCAGAATTACCAAAATAATTTGTTATTACCTAAGTCCTTTTGACTCTGGATGTGAACACATTTTCTGCAGGAATAAACATCCCAGGAGATGTCTGGTACCTACCCAGATCATTACAGAGGCGGAAAGAAATCAGTGCAATGCTAATAAACACTGAAAAGCTGGCTCTCTTTTAATGTCTCTTGAACCTGTGCTGGAACAGCTGTTCCTGTGAAAAGAACTGTACCATGCTGGCTTTCCCAAAAAAAAAGATTTGTCCCTAAAACCCTTGGTCGTGTGAGTTCTTCCAATGCAACGTTACCAAGCCTGAATCAGATCTCAGCCTGCAGCCAAATCCACACAAGACTCCTATTGAGACCTACTCGGTTTTATGTATTAAAACCATAAATTCTCTCACTAATGAGAAACAATGCTCCTTACATTTTTTTTTTAAATTATAAATCTTACATTTAGAGCAATTTAAAAATGACTTTCAGTTGCTTTCTTGCTGCTATCAATCAGAGATACACTTCAATTCCACAGTGCTCTAGGGACTCGGTAGGTTAGAAAAAGCAAATACGAAAACAGAATTAATATTTTGTTTTTGTTATTCATTGCAGTAGCCAGAAAGTAGTCCTTGAAGTCTGCTGAAAATAAAGCTGAGGAGGGACTTTTTACAAGGGCAGTTAGTGATAGAACAAGGGGTAATGGCTTTAAACTGGAAGAGGGGAGGTTGAGATTAGACATTAGGAAGAAATTCTCCACTGTGGGGTTGGTCAGACACTGGTCCAGGTTGCCCAGAGAAGCTGTGGCTGCTCCTCCCTGGAAGTGTTGAAGGCCAGGTTGGATGAGGCTTTGAGCAACCTGGTCTAGTGGAAGGTGTCCCTGCTGATGGCAGGGGGGTTGGAACTGGATGAGCTTTAAGCTCCCTTCCAACCCAAACCATTCTATGACCCTAATAGGAACTGGCTGCTCTTTTAATATGCCAGCTTTTAAGGTGTCTATTAGGAGCCCAGAACACAGTTCGATAGTCATCACAGCAGCATGCCTCAAGTTTTTATTGAAGCCCAAATTTCTTATGCAGTAGAGTTTATGCACCTTCCTGTTGATATTTTACTGTGGTTCTAACTACTTTTGTGCACTAGTGACTGTGAGCATGCACATCAGCTTATGAGAGAGGGAGCACCCACACAGAACTTCATTTGAACATATCAGTGTGCAGATGCTGCATGCCACTGTCTGTAGCTACATGGTCACCACACAACCCAAGAAATGTCCAGTAACACTGTGCATAAGCCAGTTTTCTGCCAACAACTTGTTAAAATTTCCTAAAATGGTTCTACCTGTGCCTATTTTTACTCTGTATGTTAAAGCCCAAGTGTGTAAAACCATTAGAACCAGCACTGATGCTCCAGACAAACTTTTGGGGTTTTTTTTTTCCTTATTTCTGCAGCAGGAGGTTTTACTGTCAGAAGTTCCCTCATTCTTCCTGAAAATCAACCCAAATTTCCTATTGACTCTAGGCATGAATTTCCCAGCCTGGGTGCCTGTCATCTGATAAGGACAGAAAGAATTGGGCAATTAAAATAAGGGAAGAAGAAACATCTTGTTCTGCAAAGACACATTAGATCACTGGCTCATAAAGGATGTAAAATCCCACATATCTTCTCTCATTTTTACAAGTGAAAAAAATACTCTCAGAATCTTAGTTGGTTTCTAGTTTATCCTTGTAAGGAATTATTTTACCTTCATCAAACTGGAGAACAAGCTGCCTCATTGCGCGCTGGCAGAAAACGTCTCCTCATTACCTGGTGGTTAAGTGCAGATCCCTCACCAGAACTGCCATGTTTGATCATGGGGAGATGTGGAGGTTCATAGTAGCTGTGATAAAATAAGGTTTCCTTGAAGACTGATAAAAAAGATAATAGAATGGGAAGAGATTTATCTTTAACACAAGGAACATGTCCCAGCCAACACCACCAAGGGTAGGTGGACGTTGGAAGTGTCTTCCTGAGTGCATAGGGAGAGAGAACTCATGAGAAAGGAGAATAACAGGAATAAACTCAGTCCCAGGATGGGACCTTCTCATGCTCAGGAGGGTAGACCCAGACCTGAACATGCCTCCAAGCCCAAACTCAGGCCTCCATCTGAGTAGACTTGCAAACAGCAAGGGCAGAAATACCCCCAGCCCTTCCTTCCCTGAAGGAGAGACCCAAACGTCCCTGATGAGGGTGGAGAGATGCCACGGGAGATGCCTGCAGCTAAGAAGGGCCTGAAGATCCCTCCATTCATACCAACCACCCCCATCTCCCTGACTCTGCCTAGCCCAAGTAATCCAGATAAAGAAAAAATAAAGCAAGCATGCCTCATTTTTCCTGACACTTGAAAAAGAGAACATTAGCTGCCTTTGAGCAACAATTAGGAAGCAGAACATTTCTCTGGGCATTGCTACAGAAGTAGATCATCCCTTGGAGTAGAAGCCATAATAGCTTTTGAATCATTAGAAGCACTGCACATTCAAGCAACAACGATTTGCACTGAAAATAATCTAGGGAAGACAGTGAAAACAGCATTTATGTAAATAAACTAACCTTAGCATTTTGATACATTTGTATTTCACAAGGGTTTTGTTTTTCTACACCAAAGGAACCTCATATAAGAGAAAAAAAAAATAAGGACAAAAAAGGATTGAAGGGCTTCAAGAATTTTAATATTTCACTTTCTTTGGTGGATGATTATTTTCCACAATCTGATGCAAATCCCTGCAGCCAAATTCAATTCTGTATTTACCAATGCAATTTCAGGTTGATATCAAATCATCAGATTTACTCAAACTCAATGAAAATTGCACATCAATCACAATGTCTGCATCAGAACCAGAGTTGAGAATATTTTAGAAAAAGCTCTGAGAAATTGCCACTCAGAAAAAGGTAGTTTTGAAGCTGTTACTCCTGTGAGACCCTAACACCATCTCTAGGTACCTGTACCTCTGCAGCTGCTTAAGAAAAAATCATTTTTAAAATAAAAAGAAAGCAAAATAAGAAAGAATAAATTTTTTTAAAGAGTCTCTTGAGAGAAACAGTATAGATGTGCAGCTCTGCAGGGCAGAGAGCTCAGAGGGTTCTAACTAGCTGCACCTCTGCATTGTAAGACACCAACAAAACACTTATTTCCAGGACTACCTCTTAAAATTAATGCAGCTCATTTTTAAAGTCTGTTTTTCCAATTCAACCAGAGGAACCAGCTTCAGTTAAACTGCTTATTCCCTAAGGGATTTTGCTCCAGTTTTATTTGTTTTTACATTCACTTTAGTGACATTATTTCAATTTTGCCTACAGAAAGAGTGTTGGATTTAAAAATATGCCATGATGCCAACTGCACCATCAAAAAGCTGAATTCTTCATGTGGTGGTACCCTCTGTGGTATCTTGTTTGTCTCATTGCTAGAAAAATAATGCCAGGGTAGTAATCAACAGCTTTACTAGTAATGATGCAAATATGGTCCTGCTGGAGAGTCATCCCTGTCCCTGTCTATCCACGGCAACCCTGATGGGACTTCTCCAGGCGGGTGAATTTATGAGGAGTGCACACTACATAGATCTCTGGCACTGTTGACCTCTGTGAGCTTTGGAACAAATCAAGGTGTCCAGACAAGTTTTGAATAATTTGTTTCATGGTGTCAAGAGTCCTTGATCATGGTAGGAAAAACTGGTGCCAAGTGAGGTCGAGTCCTCACACAACTCTTACTTAACGTCCGTCATGCCACAGGGCTCCGGATGGGTTCAGAGTCTGTGATGAATGAACCTGCAGTCACTGCTTTATTGATGGCAGTTTTCAGCCTTTACTCCAGAGATACTCTGATATCTCAGAGGTCACCAACACTCTGGTCCCGTGTCCTGTGTTTTACCAGGGAGGGACTGTAGCCCATTAGTGCTCTGATCACAGTGCAAAGTGCTTCAACCTGAGCTTCTGAAGAAAAGCGACATAGGCAGCCATCTCACTGGAAAACATCTCAAGGAGGTGGCACATGCCAGCAGACACATGCCAGGGAGGATAGTAAAACCCTAGGTAGCTTTGAAGAGGATAAAGCAATGTGTCAGAAGTGACAAAGATACCCAACATGACTACAGGTGTGCTGGGCATTACCGTTCTCCTGCATGTCTCACCTGAAGCATTGCAGATGCGGCCTTTACGAACTCATCCATATTATGGGGCAAGACAAGAGCTTGAGCAGCCATGAAGCACTGCTCAGCAGCACACCCTCTGCCTCAGCAACCCTGCTTTGGGGTTTTAATGCTTCTCTGAGCCAACAAACTACCCAGAGCCATCTTCTGTGGCCAACTAAAACATGGGTGACAAACCTACAAGACAACTACAGGTGCATGGTTGAAGTACACCTTCAGTCTTCACCCAAGGCATGGGTGAGTAAAGCAAAAGAGCATTTTCTCTGATATAGGATATACAATGACACCGTCAAACCCAGGAGCAACCCCAGCTTGGTATTGCACCCCGCAGAGACATCAGAGTGCTCAGCGAGCACCAGGAGCCACATCTCAGATGCTCGCAGCTGCCAAGGTGCTGCAAATCTGGACTCTTCTCATTCCATGGAAGCCACAAAATCCCTTGTCAAAGTGATGGCACCACCACATCACAAGAATATTCTTATATTTGCTATCCAAAAAAAGGGTGGGGGCACACCATAACCATTCTGAAAGGCTTTGGAGAACCTTGATGGCAAGCAGAGGACCAACACACAAGAGCAATTCTGAAGCCACAGCAATACTCCAGGCCTGTCTGCACTGCAAAGGGAGATACTGCTCCACTCACATGAGCAAGAGCAGGCTGGAAAAGCCACGGTTGCACTAAACATGCTTCCATACCCTCCACATCACGGGGCTCGCTCCTGCTGGTTTATGATTTTGCTGTGTATAATTTTCCCTTAGATGAGGTTTGCAAATCTGAAGCAACTAAATTTTATAAAATAAATGGAGCTCGCTCCTATCTGCATAATAAATATTAAAACATCATCACTGCAATTTTAGGCAGGGAATGTTTATGTAAGAACATCATGCAGATGTGGTGCAAGGCTAGGAAAGTGATGCTAATTATCTAATCAATCTTTCTTAACCTTTGTCTTAGACACTACGTAGTGCTTATGCTAAGCTTAGATCCATTTTTTCAGGGTCTAAATAATATTGTAACCATAGCTGTAATGTGTGGCTTCACTGGAAACTTCTCTTTAAATGCAACATCGTCAGTTTACACGGAAATCTGTCTATAAGCCATCTGTTGCAGAAACTGGTCATTATCAATTTCATCAATCTGTTCCCAAATTTTGCAGATGCCAGCCACTAGGAACCATCTGTTAGTGTCAAAAAAGTAACAATTCAATAAACAGATTATTTAAGGAGGAGGTGGGGAAATATGCTGCAATATTTGTCACAAAAGGCAAATTTGCTAATTGTTGCAGTTTTACTACTGACCTACGACTTCTTTCGGAGCGATGCCAAGCTCATTGATTACCCAGCAGTGGGAGGGAGATTTCCAGAAGACAGTAATAACCATCAGCAGTAATGAAACTGGAGAACTGACACCTACTCCTGCTGTAACATATTGTCCAAGAGAATCCAGGCTGGTGCCAGCAGTGACTTTCCCAAAGTCACAAGTGCAATTTGAGCAGCTTTGAATGATTACCTCTAGCAGTAGTTTAAATAAAGACAGTGTGTATAAAGGAGTTGAGATCACATGGATTTGTTCAGTGTTGTGAAATAAAATGAATTCCACATCTGTTTTTCAAATGACCATCCCTCACCAGGATGCTCAAAATTGCTGGGACCATCTGGATGCCCAAAAATCGAAACCCCTTGAGCCCTCTGCTGTGATCTGGCAGGGCATGTAGCTCCTGCAGAGACAGCATTAAGTTACAACCCCACTAGAAAAGGTTGCCAAAGCCATGCCAAGAAGCAGGCTGGGGGCTGACCTCATGACCTGGGTGTTAGGGTCCATGGTGGGACCAGGATCTGGGTTTCACCTTCTCAGAAGTGAAATGTAAGAGATAAACTACACGTTTTTGTCAAAACCCTTTTTGTTTTTCATTTTAAAATTTATATATCTGTAAGCTCACGCCTTAACCAATAAACTCAGAAACTTAGGTATTAATTCTGCTGATATCCATCTGCTTATCACCAAATTGCTCATGCCTTATACACCCATTACCTCCACAAGGTTTGCATGTTCCTAAGATGCCTCAGCTGAAGCCACTGCAGTTGCCCACATCTCATGTCGTCTATGGATGCAGAATCATGAGAACTAAAAAGTTTTGTGCAAATTTTTTGCACAAGCTGAAAATTAAGAACATCAAAGATAAGGCAGATGTGGTGATAGTTAACTGCTGGCCAGAACTTGTGACCCTTGCTAACAATCACATTTTCCCTTTGCTTTCCTTGTCCACAGAGAAGCCTGCTTTGACAAATACCTGGCAGATAAACATGTAACACTGGAATAATAAAGCACAGAAGCTCAGTGTTAATGAACTACCCTTGCAGCCAGAGCAGAAAACCATTTGTTTTCAGACACAGCTTGCTCAAGAAACAAAAATCCCAATTCAGGTTCAGTTTGTAGGTGGTAACGCATTCAGAAAGTGCTTCCATTTGCAGTTTCTAATGGGCACTTTTATTTGGGTCAGCTGCAAAATTGTATAAGCAGCCATTCTCTGGGAAAGCTGCTGTGTCCATACAGTCAGCCTTGGGACTCTTTCACCTCAGCAATTTGGCTTAATCTGTATCTGTCTCAATCTCATTTAACAATGCAATAAAAAAGGCTGAGCTATTTTCTTCAGCCAAAATAGAAAGATAGTATCTGCAAAACTACTCTAACCATCTAATCATCTTCAGGCTTTGCAATTCCTTAAATATATTCTGGTAAAGAAACTATGACAAGATCACATACAACTCCTCTCCCAAGAGATCCAGTTCAGGAAAGCATCCATGCATTTGACACAGCTTACTGGAGTAATGCTTGTTCTCATGGCTATATATTCACATGCACATGTATGTGTGTATATATATATAAATATATATATTTATGTGTGTATATATATACACACACACACATATAAGAAAGCAAACAAGAAAATACTACATTAACTATTGCTTATCCTGACAAGCTGCAATGGCTGTTCCCATTTGACCTTCAAAAACATTTCCTTTGGGTCCATGCTCCCCATAAATCACAGCTGGAAGGAGCCAAGCCGGGGCGGATAAATGTGCAGGGCAGGAGTGAGCGTTCTTCATCGAGAAAAGAGCGTGGAGGTTGGCCAAGATGAACAAGGGAGTAGATTGATATGTTAGGTTTCCAAAAGCCCTAATTAAATGTTCATTGATGCTGTCAGGGGACAAAGAAATGTAAATATTAGACTGAGAAGGTGTATGCTGGGATAGGCAGGCAGAAGGCAGCAGGAGAGGCTGATATTTGTAAATATTTTACAGGAATTGAAATAGCTGAGCAGTTGGTTGGGAGAAGAAATGGAAAAAAATTAAAAGCTCAATATTGGTAGGCTGAGCAGCAAAAGCCATACCTGTGTGGGATTATTACAAATGGATTTGGCTGTGCTTGGGGTTTTCAATTTGGTGTTTATAATAAAGGGGAGCTAAACTCTCTCGCTCACAGCTGAACATCAGCATGCAGACCTGCAAGGATAACTGACCTTTTTGAATGTTAATTATCTTTAAAAGGCCTGTTTGCCTAGAATTGTCTGAACCAGTTGTAACCAGCTACCAGTGTCACCGAGGAGAAATGATGAACGTCAAGAGGAGTCATTTGATATCCATTACAGGGGAGGAAAGTCATTAAAATATATTGGGCCCAGGGACCTTATGAAACAAAGAGAAGGTAATTACTTTAGGTTCAGATTTACCTGCCTGGACTAATCAATAAAAAGACACCCTGAAAAGGAGAGAGGGAGTAGGAAGAACATATTTTGACATGTTTGCAAGGAACATCTGTCACCAGGACAGAAGAAAAGGTCACTCTACCTGCCTGAGCACTGCTCTCCCAGCTGCACCAAAATATACCTTTTTAGAGGAGTTGTGGGTCAGAAAGGCTGTGTCAGCACACCCTCAGCCCAGTCCTGGCTTTGGCTGGTTGTCTGACCTTGGGAGTATCACTTAGGATATGGTCAGGTTGCACTAACAAGGCAGCCAGAGGAACATAATTAGGTGCCCTCGTTTTATTGTCATTGTGTGCGGATACAGAGGCTGAGTGTGGGTAGTAGAGCATTTCTGAAGCTTAAAGCACATCTTCAGTGGCTCAGCAGCTATGTGGAAGGATGAGCTTTACAAAATTTCCCTGGATTATGCAGCACCTTCTGGGGCTCTCTCTGGCCAGATGCTCAAAGGCAGCAGGATTCCAGTCCTCACAAAAGTTTGCTGGATTTTTAACACCCTGCTAAGCACCAAGCTCTTTGAAAAACCTGATTCCACCTAATCTCTTTTAAAATGTAACGCCAATTTATTTCTTCACCAGGATATGTGCAAATCAGCTCAGCTATAGGAGATGAGCAAGGAAGGTTTAGGCACAGAATTACCATGGGCACTTTGTGCCAAGGAAGTGATGCTATCTTACCTCCACTAAAATCAACAGGCATTTGGGCACTTTTTTCTTCAAAAGCAAAGTTGCTGCATTTATGCACTGTGAAAATCTTTTTCTTTTTTTTTTTTTTCCCCAAACAAAATATCCTCTGAGCCGCTTTAACAGAACTCCATGTATCTTCCAAAATGAGACATGCAAAAAAACCCACTAGTTAATTTTGTATCATTATTCATTCTAATTAAAAGCTTTGTCAAGGGAATCTATTGCCTTTTTTTCTATTTTCTGCTCAGATGTTGCAGTCCTTGACATTACACTGTGGCCTATGAAGACACAGAATATTAATGCCTCCCATTCTAGAAAAATATATTGAGTCTACTCTACTATTTTGACCTTTTCAATACATTGTATTTTGATTAACTGGCCACCTCGCTTTTGCCCCATAGGTCTGCAAGGCTAGAGAGGAATGAAGAGGTGGAAAAACTACAAAATCACATTTCTAATCACTGGGAAGGTTAAAGGAGTGCAATAACACACAGTATCTCACAGACCGGCTGAGGCACTCGGGCTGCAGCACAACCCCATGTGTAGAGGAGAACAGTGGAAATCAGAACCAAAAGGCCCCACAAACATCTTTTCCATCTTTCTATCCTGTGTTACTTTCTCAACAGCTTCTGCAAGTGTTGTCGTTCCCTAGAGCCAATTAATTCAAGTCACAAATATCTGCCCTGAATTCTTGCAGGTAATTAGCACCACAGGTTATCAACAGGAAGCTGGTACCCACAGGCACTTCAGATAATTGTGTTTCAATATTGGCACATTTCTGCTTCCCACAAAAGGTCACTTCAGTCTCTCTCCTCCATTTTCTCCCTCTCTTTTACTAAATGAATGAAAAATCGTTATTGTTATTTTGAATGCTCTAAACAGTTGGCAAATGCTTTGGACGTTACAGGACAGACATGAGTGACATGGGCACTTTAGGAGGTTGCAAAATTATTAATTTGTAATCCTTGGATCCTTGGTTTCAAATATAACTCTCCTCAGCACATGCATTAATGAAAAAAAACATCCAAAGTGTGTTTAAATACTCTGGCATCTGAATTAATTTCAAGGAAAAGCAATGCAAAGAATATATGTTTATAATATAACAAAAATGTTGGTCACTTTAACCAGCATCTGCAGTTTCAGTAAAAGTGTAGTAGTGCACAGATTTGGAGGACCCTTTACCTGTTACAAGGGGTTGTAAAGGGTAACTATTCATTTAATTATATGATTAATAGCTTCCATAAACAGACTATGTATTATACATGAAAGAACATGTAATTACTTTGTAAATATAGGATTATATCTGTCCTTGAAACAAGAAAACAAGTTAAATCAGCCTTGCAAAATTGTACTCCCCACTCACAGTGAGTAATTCTGTTGCAAAAGTAAATTACAAATCATCAGCTTTTTTACAGAACAAGCACAGTAAGAGGACATCTGTGATGGTTTTGTGAGAAGGCCAGACAATCTCAAGGCACGGCTGTATTAAGTGTTGAATTTCAGTAATGACAAAACCTTATCTACAAAAAGCATTCGAGAGCACGCAAAAACTTCGTAGTCACCTTGGACTGCTGAATAAACCATGTATTGAAAAAGGAGAAGTCAGCATTTGTGTCCTGCTAAGTTGAAGAGTCAGAAGCATCACTGCTTGATTAAAATTTGGGAGATGGATGGGGTGGGCCATGGCTCTACAGCTCTTAATTTATACTGTTGTGTAGGCATCTGGTGCCTCTCTTTTCCTTTTTGAGACCTATGTTATTTTTTTACCCCAGCATTTCCTGCAAGAGCTCAATCACAGTCATTTGATCTTCTCAGCCAGATATCTTCTTATTGACATACATCTCCATTGTATCAGTTCATACAAGTCTAGCAAGTGAAAGCCAAAATTATCCCCGTACAGACAGGTTTGCACACACAGTCCTGTAATACAGGTCTTTGAGGTACCAAAATGAACCAAATGCATCTTGAAACTTTGCTTTCTGAATTACTTAAAGACAAGATCTCATGCAGAGTGCATTAACAACAGGAGTGCTCCGAGTTGCTTTGAGTTACTCCCTTTCTATCATTACTGCATTATTACACTTAGAGTTGTTTTTATTGTATCATTAAAGTTAATGAAATCTTATAGACACAGAACTGGCGGGTGGTGCAATGGGGAACATTAAAATCATATTCTCACTTCTATCACTCACAAAAACAGAAAGCAAACCACTTAACCACTAAAGACTGCAGAGAGCTTGCTTAAAGAACATCATGGCCCTTTAAAAGAAAAAGGAGGTAAAAAAAAGTGACACTATCTCAGTAAAAGAAAGTGTAGCCACAGTGCAATTCCCAGTTGCCTTCAGGAAATCAATACTCACTTCATATGGTACAAAACTTTTTTTTTTTAACCTTTATTCAAGGTACAACAGCACAATCAATCCAGGGTTTCAGCCCCGCTGACCTTCCCCAGCGCGCAGCGAGCTCAGCCAGCCCTCGGCAGATCCAGCCCCTAATTGAAGCCGACCCTGTGAGCGTCAGCGGTTCTCCCTCCAGACAAGTGATCTGTCACACGCTCGCCCTTGGCCACACGCTCCACAGAAGGTGCCCGATGACTCTGGGAGGTGGCCGTGCGTGAGCAGCCAGGCTCCAGCGCTCTGCTTGTCATCAACACACCCAACAACAGAATGACCATGAAAAAGGATAAAAGCGTCTTGTTTACAGCACTCAAGAAACTCACTGCTCACCTAATAAAGCACCAGACTGCTCACAACCCAATAAATTTCTTTCTTTATTTTTTTCTTGACCAAAACTTACTGTTCTAAAGAGACTCACTGGGAAGTTTTACAGATTGTCACCTCCTGCTGTAAAAAGCAGTCAAGTACTTTCTTCTTAAAGGAATGAAGCAAAATAACAGGACAGGAAGTCACCTCGGCTCATCTATTTTAAAGACTTTGTTTTGTTAATCCAAATTCTTTTTATATTATTTTTAATAAGACCATCAAGTCATTTAAGCTTTCACACACAAATCTACATGCTTCTCACTGCAGTCCGCTGCCAAAGAAGAGTGAACATTATTCCCAACCTGACTCACATCTAAAATCTCTGGCAGGAATCCTGCAATGTCATCTGCATCTCTTTGTGGTTCGTGCCTCTGCTGCATCTCGGGATAAGAGCTCATTCATCAAGAAACCATTCCCTTGTTTGACAACAGGCTTTAAGTAACTCATCTAGGAAGCATATCTCCTCAGCCTAAATTCAACCAAAACCGACTCCTGCCCAAGCATGAGAGCCATTGTTGTTCAAACATTACTCTTAAAATTTCAACCTACTAATCTCCAAGTCCATAATCTCACAAAGTTCATAGTCTCATACAACCCTGGATGGTGTAACTCAGTCACAACGTGCACACCCCACACAGTCTGTGTTCAAGCACACATCTCCACGCCCAGGCTGAGGCAATGTTAGATATGATCACCCAGATTTTTGCAGTTTCCTGTAAAAAGCAGAAAATCAAACAGCAGAATTCAGCTCTGGACCCCCATGCCCATCATGGGTTTTTCCTCATTACAGAGGGTGATGCTCTCGGTTCATACTGACATGTTACGAGTGGCTCAGTGGATGGGCACAGTCTGTCCACACACATGAACATTCTGATTTGCTTTTTACCTGATAATCACTATTTAATGTATTTACTTTCACCTTTATCCCTGAGCATCTTCAGGAGACCATTGCACACATGTGCAGCGGTCTCCTGACGGTGCTCAGATGACAGAGATATGTGCACACACCATTGCATCATTTTCTACTACCCAGATCTGGAAAAGCAGGACGAGTTTGGGTGTCATTTCTTTCTGCCTCCTGAAATGTGTCCAAATGGATGTGCTGGTGACGGTTGCCTTAGAAACCAGCAGAAGTTAACTTGCCAGACCAGGGCTGAGTCTCTCATGCTGCTGAGAGTGGGGATGCAGCAAGGCAGGTACAAATGTCCACACTGGAAAGGTAACTCTTTTTTTTTCTGCTCTGCATGAAGCAGAAACACCATGAAGTGACAGCACTAGCAAAGCCCAGCATCCATCAGCCCCCTTCCAGGGTCAGGAGATGCAGCCCCAGGCTGCTGCCAACCAGGGTGTGACCATGCCAGGAGGAACTTTGTCTCTCTCCAGGCAGAGAGGAGGTGGGTTTTCACTAAGCCAACATCCAGATCTCATCACATCTGCATCTGCTTCATAGATGGGAGCAATGGGACAAATTCTGCCCTGCTGTCCTGCTGGCTCTTCCATCCCTCACGTGCTCAGCCTGAAATGCTGTGCTTTATCCCTCTGTTTGGAATGTGCTCTCACAAAGTGTACGGCTCCTTCAGTTTCCTCCATCACTTGGCAGTAGAAGTTCCTCAGCTTGGGTCCTGGTCTCCATCACCCCAATGCTGCTGCTGTGAAGCCTTTCCATGAGGTGCCAGAGCCAACAGCAGCTGGTGCCTTTGGATGCAGCCAGCTCCCATAGTTCTGCTTTGTCATCTCCACCCAATATTGGCAGCGGGAGAGAGGTGCTGCCAACCCCCACCTCACCAAAATGGCCAAGCCCCTGTCAAGAGGGTCACCAGCAGCAGGGCAACAACTCCAGTGGAAAAGACCCAAGTATTTCATCCCTTGACTAATACATTTTTTATAGCGTGGTTTTTTTCCTTTAACCAATTAAAAAACATTTAATTAATCAAGGTTCCTTCCATTTTTATGTGTAAATACAAATGATACGTAATGGCTACAGATAGTTATCTAGATGGTTACATGAAGTGATCTACATATGAAAAGGCTACTGCTATGATCATTTGTATTTTAATTATCAGCACAGTTCTGTTAATTTCAAGCTCTAGTAGAAACACAAAAATCAATGTTTGATAAATGGAAAAAGGCTTTAATGGGTCAAGGAGGATTATATTTTTGCACTTCTCCAAACTGTGCAAGCAAGAGAAGTAAACGAAGATGTTGGAAATTATTTAAAGATAAATATTTTATAATATCCCTTTAAACAGGTTTAAAATTTACAAATATTTATGCCATGACTTTCCCAAGATATTTGAAATTATATTCATGATTTTTTGGGGGGGAGATGGAGAGTGGGGTGGGAAGGGGTAAGAAAATATACAAATATTTGAAAGTCAAATCTCAAATGTATTTAAATCCTTTTCAAACGCAGTCTAAAGGTTTGCAGTCTGTGCAATCACTGCCTTCAGTCCCATTTTTGTCAGTTCAGCGCAGTATTCAAAATCCATTTAATGCTATAAAAAGGAGCAGCCTTTTTCATGAATTCTGATTTATTTAATATTAAATCTGAGTCTAATATGGCACAGAAGCAGCAAAACTTGCGCTCCAAGCAACAACCAAACTTACTTTCCACTTTGACAGGTGAAAAAGCAGTTATTACCTTTTTGTAGAGCACCTTCCAAATTCTGTGTAGCCAAGTTTCCTTATTTAAAAAATGCAATTTCACTTGGGTGCTGCAACAGCAAAATATGGCATGTTAGGTCATGGCTTACAGTGGAGACATGAATGCCAACACAGATATAACTAACTTTTTCAATTTTTTTAAGCACAGCAGTAATAAAAATGGAAATTGAGTAAAAAAATCACAGTGGCTGACAAATCTTGGCCAGTGTTGAGCAATGCCAGTGGCCACAGCCCGTCTAGGCAGCGTGCCCACTGCTGCCCGAACCCAGTGCCTGCCCATCCAGCACCAGTAAGAGCAGAGCACATGAAGCTCTGCATGTCCCCTTTGGTTTGTGAAGGGTTGGGAACACTATCAGAGGACAGTTTGGGGTTGTTTTGGGGGTTTTTTTAGGGGAAATAGCAGCTACATCTTCTGACAACATGTGAAACAGCTTCTTAGACTCATAGAACCATTCAGGTTGGAAAAGACTTTTAAGATCATTGAGTCCAACCATAAACCTAACACTGCCAACTTCACCAACTTCTGCACCCAAGACAAGAGAGTTCATGGGTTTACAGTTCAGTGACAACCCAAGATGTAATGAAACCGACAGTTAAGGGATGTTAATGTGTAGCAAGTGACAAAGAACTTCTTCCTCTGCAAGAGAAAGAGCTTGCCCTATGATGAAGAGGAAAAGCTGATGGATTTATCTTGATATCTTGTTCTCTTTAATGAAACTACAGAATGATTACAGGCAAGGGTAGAGATATCAAATAAAGTAATTATTAGATCTATGAGACAAGCAACCAAATAGATTGAGCTGAGCTCCAAAATTAACATGCCAACAAGAAACAATTACTTATCCTGGCTTTTCTCTGGGTTTGGATTAAGGATAGTTAACTTCACCAATAACATTAGTTACTAGAAATGGTGAGAATGACTAATGCCCTGTAAGTAAATTCATTTTATGTCCAATCTATGAATGTGTTTTGCTGTATTTTGACTGGCAACAACTCCCCTCTACCTTTGTACAGAAGGACAAATCCCTGGATGAAGCAGGGCAGCAAAGTCAGCTCTAACCCTGACCCAGAGTATTTGTCCTGCACTCTTCAAGTATGGATATCTTTAACAAACAAGGCTGTCTCAGGAAAGGGATTCCAATAGAAAAGCAATAAAGGAGTCCCTGTGGTGGCTCAGCAAATGTTTGTTTGAATGAGTTCATATCAGCTGCATTTGTGCCAGTTCTGTACTTTCTCTCCTCAGGTGTTCATGTAACTGAGATTTAATCGAATATTCCTGAAAACACACTCACCCAGCTCCTAAAGCAAGCTCTAAATCAGCAGCCTCATGGTAGGAAATGAGCTTCTGCCAGCAATCACCAAACCACAGCTCCAATTTCAAATTTGACCCATCAACTGGCCAACCACACCATAAACCCAAATTGCAGCTGACTTAGGGACACTCATTCAGAGAAAAAGGCTGCATTTGTCAAATAAATGAGCTATTAGAAAGTATTTGCTCAGCTCAGCTCCCAGATTTGCAGCTGAGAGAAAACAGGATTATATCAGAAGAAGCAGTTGCACATGTGAAGTACAGACATCATTGAATGCTGCCTGGGGCTAGTTCTGCAGGTCCCACGGGTGCAGAGAGGTGCCACTATCCACATCTCCTGCAGGACATCCCATCAACATGTTCAGCCCCCATAACCTCCCAGCAAAGCATCACTGACCTACTCAAGACTGAGCCTGGTGCTTAAAATAAGAATAAGAGGAACTGTGCAAGGAAAGCACAAATCAAGTCACATTTGCTGGACAAATTCAGGCCCTGAGGCTACAAGCTGTTAACATGATAGGGGTGTGATTTGTGAAGCCTTTTCCCAAAAGACATTTTTCCTGCTCAGATCAAAGCACCAGCAAGTCCCATACTAGCCAGGGAAGGAAAATAATACAGCAATTGCTGACTGTCCAGCTCCCTCCTCCTGCAGAGGACACCAAGTCACAACCATCATTTCAAAATGCTCATCTCTCACTCGCCTCCACCACTAGAGACATGTAGACGTGTTATTCCTGTGACATTGCCACAAGCACAGCCAGTTGCTGGGGACATGAGAGAGGCAGGGGCAGATCAAAATGGAGAAAAGTCTTAAACAAAAATAATAATAATTATAAGAATTGCCAGGAAATTGAGATTGTACAGAGTCAACTTTGAAATTTGGCAGAGGTCCAGGAAGAAGACTGCTTTGTTTTCTCTGTGAAAGGTTATATTCCTCTATATTTTATCCTCCAACATTGTAATTCTATTTTTAAGCCTAATAAATTTCCCACAGAAGCCCTATTCATTCTTAAACCTATGACTGCTGATTCAGGGAAGTGTCGCATTTTTCCATGCCAACATCGGTTCATACTGGACTAAAAAAGCAAGATAAGGAGTAGAAAATAAAAGGCAACATTGCACTTTTAGCCAAAAGAAAGAGATAGCTTAGAGGGGTTTGATGCTCTGATTTTGCTGATCATCAGTCTCTTCAATAGGCTCTGCAACCAATTAATGAAACACAGGCTGCAAGAACCATAATTTCACATGAAATCTGACCTCTTTTCCACTGAAATTGAGATAAACATGAGGTCTAGTTCTCCCTATCACCATTCCAGTTCATTGCAGTGAATTGCTGAATATCTGTGCTGCACTACTCAGGCTGAGAAAACCATTCAAATGTGGTTATTGGGGGTGGTAAGAACATGACAGACACCTCTACATTGTCCCAAGGACCATGGTACAGATTCCTACAAGCAATGTGACATTTCCAGACAAGAAAATGGGGAGATTTTTTTTTCCTCTAGCCTTGAAACAGATGCCATCTTTATCTCAGGAAGACTTTTAGTTTCCCTGTGCAAAATAGAGAACAAGATCCTCTCTTCCATCACACAACACATGATATCATCAAAGGGAAAATTTACAGCCCTGCTGACATCGAAGGACCATTTTGAAGCACACAGCCCTCCAGCCTACCCCACCTCTGGGCTACCTTCAAAGCCTACCAAGAGGATTTTGGCAAAAATACTGTGTGGTTTTTTTTGATCCTAACATCTGCTCAGGAGTAACTTGACTGACACCACCCAACCCTGCTGTTTTGCCATCCAGAATGAGACAATCCCACACCATTGTCCCACGAGACCGTGGTTCTGTGGGCAGCCTCACCTGCCTCCTGACACACATGCCATGTCCTCTGTTAACATTTTCCTTCTAAAAAAAAAATTGATACAGTCAAATTTCAAACATTTTATTTCACCTGGGTCTGTTCTTTACACACTTCTCCCCACCCCCCCCCCCCAACATGCCATGTGTCTCTGCTAAAAGAACTAATAATTAACACACAAATATTCAAAGGGCAATGGGCTGAACAACAACAATTGCTGTATTTGTACACATTCCCTTTTTTACTAAGGTTATTAGTCTTATAACAGAAGTCTTGGAAATCTCTTTGAGGCTGTTTTAGTTGGGGAAGAGCTGCCACTTTCCAGCTGTAATAACATTGATGTTTGTCATCGAAGAGCTGTCTTTTGATTTGGTTTCTCTTTTTGCTGATACAATTTGCTAAGCGGCCAACCTCATCTTCATTTATTTATTGGCTCTACTCAAGCAATGGCTACAAGTTAATTACAGTTTGCTCTTTGTAACATAACATGCTGCAATATGTTTTTATCAGTGATTAAATCCTTGGATTACTCTGTTAATTGTGACCTGGCTTAATCATGAAAAGTATTCTGATTTAGTAGACATTTTCTCCTGCTTATATTTGCAGGGACAAGCCATATTTCCCTGGCAGAAAATAAGGTAAAACCATTAAGAGTACTTTGGGAATGACATCTAATTTCTGTATCAAGTGTTCTTCACTTAAACCTACCACCATTTCCACTATTAAAAAAACCAGAGCAGCAACCCAACCATTTTGTAATAATTTATAACCTCTCAGCAACTAAGAGCATGTTGCACAGAAACCTCTGCACGATCTATCTCCGCCCTGCACAGACTCAACTTTTGCTGGCAGATTTGTCAATCATGTTTATAGGCTCCTTTCTGCCATACAGTCAGGAATTCTCATCCTATTTTGATCTGTGTCATAAAAATGTACTAGGACTGATATACACCCAAGGACTTCCTGTTGATTTGTTTCTGCCGTGCAAGCTACGTCTAATTTATGTATAACTTATCTCATTCTATTAGATCACTTTGTAATCATATTTAATTTAGATTTATTCTCGACAGTTCAGGCTGGCTGCAGGCATTTAATTAAATTTTGCCCTCTTAAACCACTTAGTCAGTCCAGATTTCAAACATGATGTAGTTTTTCCTTGGACAGCTCTTTTCTACCCATAACCTTTGAATTGGTAATTTGTGCAGTTGCATCTTACACGACATTTTCAAGAAGTCCTTTAAAATCTAGCCTTGATGTGCACAGCATGAGCACCAGGTGAAAAGCTTGGGGAGATGAAGCACAGCACCATCCAGCCACGCTCTAACGGGAACTACACCATTTAGACACCATTTCACCACACACAGAAACCTGAAAATTGCAACCACCTAGTCAAACGTGGCACGAGGGGTAGTAGGGATTGTAAAGCTAATAAACTGTACTATGAAATTATTTGGTTTTGAAGACTTGAACTGAGAATTAAAGTATGTGTCTCATGAAAATTTGAGTAGAAAAATGTTGATTGAAAAATTATAGAATGCAATTGGTATCAATTAAAATTATTTTTATTCAAGATGATTGCCCTTTGGGAGATGGACATGAAAATATTTAGAAAAAGAATGAAAATACATAACTGAATATTAGGATTGGAAAACAACCTTAAATACAGTGTTTATTGAGCAAGTTATTTTTCTGCCCTGTTTTTTATTAATAAGCAAGAAAACCCTTGATGTTTTCTTAAGAATTCTTCCTCTCTTGCTGATTACTGGAATTGTCTCTCCTCTTCTGCTGTTACTGCCAAATTACAGTGTTTCAGAGAACACACTTTAAATTTCCTGTTGTCCTGCAATTTGTCTCACCCTTGTTCCTCAGACTAGAACAAAACCCTTCAGGTCTTACATATTGTCTCCTCCCTAATGCAAACCCTCCCTCTTAATATTTTCCTGACACTCTATCGAGTTTGATATCATCAAAGTGCAGACAAGACATGACTCCATAAAAGCCACACACCTCTGCACATTTTGTTATATTTTAGTGTTCCTAAAGTGTTTAGACAACCTGTCTAAGTCTGCTGCTGGCTGTCTGCTGCTTTCTTCTTCATGCTCATGTCAGAGCTCACTGCAGAGACAGCTGGGCTAATCGTAATGCAAATTCAGTGAGAAAATAGTCACTTAAATTCTACTAATATATCTTAATTTTTCACCCAGCGATATGATGTATGGTTCAAATGCAATTCAATCTTCTTACATTTTTTATGAGTTAAATAAATCATGTCAAGATAGAGTCCTTCAACTGTTGTATTTTACTCTGCATGCAGATCTACATCAAACGGATGCAGAGCAAACCCCACATCCCACTTTATTAGTTTCAAGGAATTTGAAACTAATACATTTGAATTTTTTTTAATTTTTTTTTTTTCAGTGATGGCCAGCCATAGGACAAGGGGCAATGGGCACAAGCTATAACACAGGAGGTTCCACTTAAACATGAGGAAAAACTTCTTTACTGTGAGGGTGCCAGAGTGCTGGGACAGGCTGCCCAGAGAGGTTGTGGAGTCTCCATCTCTGGAGATGTTCAAAACCCACCTGGGTGCAGTCCTGTGCAACTTGTACTAGGTGAACCTGCTTTGGCAGGGAGGTTGGACTAGATGATCTCCAGAGGTCCCTTCCAATCCCCACCATTCTGTGATTCCGTGAACCCAAGCAAACATGGATCACAGGAATTAGCACGTTGATGGACAGATGCAGGGCACTCAGGTTAGCATCCCATCTCTGTGAGGATTACTATTTTGGAGGAAGACATGAGAAGAAGCTGTCTGTAAGAAGCTCTCCTGCTGTTGTTATAAGCTCAAGCACTGGGGTAAGAGTACTTCCATAATTCTTGACTTACATTTTAAAGCAGACCCATTGTTTCAAACCTTCCTTCCCCAGCCCAAAGTATTCCCAACAGAAAAGTCCAGAACATTTTAACAATATCAACATAGAATCATAGGATCATTTAGGATGGGAAAGACCTTCAAGATCATTGAGTCCAACCATAAACCTAACACTGTCAAGTCTACCTCTAAACCATGTCCTTAAGCACCACACCTACATGTCTTTAAATACCTCCAGGGAAGGTGCCTCAACCACTTTCAGCACTGCTTGGCAGGAGCAGTGAATGTCATGAAAACTCCAAGGGATTTTTCCTACAGCTGATTTCTAGAGGGTTAAAGTGGGCTCTGTGTATCCCAACTCACAGTCTCACAAACCCGTGCCACCCAGGATTTCTATATGTTGCTGGATTTCAGTGGTGCCTTGCAGCACCCCAGGCTTTATTGAATGAAAATCTTGTAAAACACTTTTTCTTTTCACTTTTTATAGCACATGGAAAAGAGTAAATGGACAATTGACACAAACAAACGGCCACCATTAGAAGCAAAGATGGCAAAATGAGCCGTACAAGGACTATTGTTAGAGTAGTCATTTGTATGCCTCAACATTCATAGGGGTTACTCTCTTTTAGGAATTATACATATATATTAAATTTCTTGTACATTCTATATCATAGCATTTTGTGATCATAAAAAAGTAGAAATCAAGAAAAATGGATTTGATTTACTTGCTTTCTTTTTTTCCCCTCCCTATCAGAGGTCATTTTGCTACAGAACAGTAGCTCTCCTACCTCTGGTGGAGCTGCTTTTTGTCATTTTCCTTTCATCATTTATTTTCAAAGCTGCTCTATAAACTTTCTATCAATGCATTACTAATAATCTTAACAGACTTTCATCAAGGAAAAGCATAGGTTTCCATTGTCAAGATGCCTTTCTCTGAACCTCAAGTGCTGACAGTTTTTTGACAATTTATCTAAAGTCAATTGTCTTCTATTGACTTTTTTCAGCTGCTTGCAGAATGACGACACTTTAGTTCTGATAGTTCATCTCCCTTGCTGTACTCTCTCTCTCTCTTTGGGTTTTTTTCCACCATACATAAATCTTTGCAGAAAATACTGTACCTTGCTAACAATATTTCACTTCAAATGCTGGTCTCTGAGTTTCATAAACTTCTTAGATTCTGTCACTGTCATTGCCATCAAAAACAAGAACAATTAAACATTTTTAAGTGATTTGAGGTTCTAATTTGATGATCAGTTTAGGTATGTTTTCAGTGCTTAACTTTTAGGACAGTGATGTGTTACTTGCTTTCCTTTCCCCTCAGGAATCATTAAGTGCTCCTCCAGGAGCAAACCCTAGAAGAAGATGAAGTTGGCACAGGAGCCACTGCAGCTTTGTCCCTACTGAAGACAGTGATAGGTGTCCATGTCCCTTGGGCATCCCCATTGCCTTTGATCCAATGTCTTTGTTTCTGACTCTCCACCTTCCTTCCTGCAAGCTCATTACAAAGTCCCTTCATGTTCAGCAGCAAGGGAGATGAAAGCAGCATTTACAGTCTTTGCTGAACTGGAACCACCACATGTCTGTTTTCCTTCTGTAACATACTTTTTCTTCAATGCAACTCCATTTTCCTACATGTTCTTTCATTCTTTATACACAAACAATTTGATCAAGCTTTACTCTATATTCTCTCCAATAAGCCATTTCAAGATTTATTCCAACCTTATGTTGCTGCAATGTCATGTTAGGAAGCAAATTAAGTTTATTTTTATATCACTTTCTTTCAAGTCTATCTGTTCAGTGATCCCTTCCTTTTCTAAACATCCAGTTTTCTTGTTCTCTTTCCAATTCCCATCTCCCTTGACTTCCTTCCTTTCTTCTGTGCCTTTGCATTTCATTCATATGGACTAATGAGGTCTTTCCTTCACAACATACTAATAACAATCACACACCACAGTTTGGACATCAAAACAGCTCATTTTTTTTCTAGCTTCCCTCTCACACATAAGTCCAGAAGATGCTTCAGAGATCATTAACCCAAGCCAAAACTCTGCTTTAGGGGGCTGTAGCCACTCACTGCTCCCCAGCCCAAGTAGAATGGAGCTTGAATGAGGGCTTGATGTCAAATAAGGTGAAAAACTTTTTAAATTGCTATATAATCCCTTCATCTGTCTCCGAACACTTCTTCTCATTGCATTTCTTGGGATGTTTCTGGAATATCTCAAATTCCTTGCAACCACATGCCATGGATCTGTGCCTATTGACAGTAGCCATATCTACACTGGTAAGAAATCCCTCTCCACCCCATAAAAGATTCTTTAACTATGACTTGCAGTTGCTAATTTTAAATTCATAATCTGTCAACACTGAAAAGCCTTCTTCAGCAACTTCTGCCACACATGTTCTTAGCTACTACACAAAACTCTCCTCTCCTCTGCTACCTAAGATGAGAACAAATAAATTCTAATCACATGCACAAATCTCCTTCCAATATTTGCTAAGCACTAAATCAACTCTTTATCTTTTATCTTATTATTTCCCAGAATACTCTTGAAGCTCAAGAGAGACAGAAAATGAGAGGAAAAATGCAGAGTGGGCCAAAAGAATTGGGGAGGGGGGGATTTTTTTTTAATTTTTTTTTTTTTTTTTTTGAGTCAAAGGAGAGATCAGAAGTGTGAGTGACAGCTGACAACAGACTGCTTGTTTAGGATGAGAAGCCCAACACCAGACTTGAACCTCACTAAAGTCTGAAGCTGATAATGACACCAAAGGGTTGAGAAATCTCTTGGGTAAAAAGAGCAGAAATTGTGTAGGAATTTTATGTAAGAGATATAAGATAGAGAAAATATTCTGTCTTCACATAGATTTGTTTGACAGGTGCTGGCACACCCTCTTTGCATTTTTATCTCCCTAGATTTTCATTTGTATTTATTTATGCCATGCTCACAGCCTTCAAAAAATCTAGAACAGATACAGGGTGGAATTCTTCTGCACTTCTAGATGACTTAGGTCCATGAGTGCCTTTGGTTTTGATGGCAAAGGTACTCCTGAGCAAGTATCAAATCTCTAATCTTTACTTTTTGTGAACCCCCCAAAATTCAAATCCCTGGAGAAAGCTATTTGTGTTCTCGCTATTAAACCCACCCAGCTCAGCATAAAACAGCAGCGTGGGCCAACATTGCCCTCCCACCCTTTAAGTCCTTGAATCCCTTTGCACATTTTCAGGCTAAATGAAACCAGAAGTAAAAAGAAATAGTGTGGCTGGGTAAGAAATGTCCCTATCACTCCTTACATTTGCTGTGAGCCCAAGGTGATAGTCTATAGGGTGTCCCACTAATTCAAAACTCACATCCCCACCCATACCTCCATCCCTGTCCCTGTCAGCCAGAGCTAGAAGCAGCAGAAGAAAAGTGGCTGCAGTAGGTGGAAAATGTTGTAGCAACACTGGATGCAAAGGGCTCACTCATGCACTCCCAGAGGCACATTAGCCTCAGTCAGAGGCAAACTGCCTTTGGTTCTCCATGGCTCAGCTGAAAACACCTCTGGGAGTGGGGTTGCTGTGCCCAGCTGGTGAGTGGAGCTGAGGAAAGAACAAGACATGGTCTCAAAGCCACTATAGAAGCAATCAAATGAGAGTTGAAAGCTTCTGTTGTCAAACTGCAAAGTCAGAGAGAAAAGGGGCTTTTGAAATACACAAAGCCAACTTGAACATTAAATGTTTTGGGGTTTTTTTTCCCTAAAAAAATTCAAGAAACCCACACGCAAATGCAATCTCAGCATTCAGTGTGCAGCTGCACATGCAGATACTCCAGTTTTCCAGCTCCAAATCTGAATATTGCAAGGAGAACATATTTAATCTGTAGTCACAGAATCCCAGAATTGCCTGGATTGGAAAAGACCTTTAAGATCATCGAGTCCCATCATGAACCCAACACTGACAAGTCCCTGACTAACCCATGTCCCTCAGCACTGTGTCTACACGACTCTTCAATCCCTCCAGGGATGGGGACTCCACATATTGTGTTGTTATCTATATTGCTATAAATAAAATACAAAGCTGTGAGGAACATACAGTATTGTAAAGAAAACTCATTCTTTATTTTTTCTGAACCATTTTTTCAGGTTTTGTAATGTTCTTGGCTGAATCCCACCAGCCTTCTGTATTGCATCAGGATTAACAAACCCACGCTGTTTTCTAGATTCTCAGAAATCATTGTTTCTGGAGTGTATTTGGAAAAGAAATTCACATAAAAATCAGGCTTCCTGTAGTATAAAATGAAAACAAACAGTGTGGAAAGGTGACCACACTGTAGTGGGCTGTGGACAGAAGCAGAATCCATAGTCCTGTTCTGGTGAGCACCAGTAACCCCACACAGCACGTACAAAGGGTACATGAGAGGACACATTTATAGAGAGAAAATGGGGATGCTACAGGGCTAAGGGCACAGAGGGGGAGAATAAACTCAAGCAATGAGTGGCATTCCCAGGTAGGCACTAACCACTGTCATGGAGGAGTCATCATCCTCCATCCTTACCTGCTCCAGATGGATCTCCCCTCTCAGCTCTGCTCGTGCCAACAGGAATTGGTCTCAAGGCGTAATTAGTGCCTTTTACTGGTGTAATAGACTCTGAGGGCAGAGAAAATATACCAGGCATTTGGGACATGGCACAGATGATGCTTCTGATAATTTCCCCCACAAACATTAGGGGCTGAAGGCATCTAACTACAGGGAGTAAACAGCCTCTAGAGCATGAGTGGTAGATTAAATCAAGGGTGTTTGGAATGAGGAGTGATCCCAAAGCTCCTTATGGTGTAGGGAAAGAACAGGGAAAATGGTCCTCTTGGGGGATGGAGGGAAGCTTCAACCTGCAAAATAGTAGAAAAATGGTAAAAAACTTTCAGGATTTGGAGATGAGGCAGCAGATTAAATTTTTTTTAAAAAAGGACATTTGGTTTCATGGTATCACTGGAGGAGAAAGATGATCCTTCTGTTCCTTGAAGAGGAAAGGAGAAGAAATTCTGATGGGAAGGGGTTTCATCTTTATAATCTAATGGTTTAGACTGGAAGTGACTTCTGGACCTCAACACACTGCTCAAACCAGGGCCTGATCTGGTTGAGTTTACATTACAATACATGCTGATTTTAGACTGACAATACAGTGCATATCATGCTGCCCATATTGGTTATGAACTCTTTGCTCTTTAAATTCAGATTTCATATATATTTGCACATGGCCTATACAAAAGCAAATGAGCTTACTCTGGAAAACCAAGCAGCCAAATCCTGCTAATTCCTGCTAATAACCAAGATTTCATTGCAAGTTGCTGAAGCTAAAAAAAAATTAGTGAGTAAACAAGCAAATAAGCCAAGCTGAAAAGCAGAGTATCACAAGATGTTCTTTACTGGAGTTGTTACGTTTCACTGACTTGTAGTTGCTTGTGGAAAGCAGCCACATAATTTTCTATTCTGTCTTGTAGGTGGTAGGGAAGGAGGAGGACAGAGCCAGTAACTCATATTGCCACAACAGCTCCATCCTCCTCACTAGAGCAATAACGTGCTGCCTCCTGCAAACCGGTGAGCAATGGGAGAGAACAAGTCCCAGTAGGACAAGGAAAAATGTTAGTAGGCAGAAAATTCAACAGTACTTCTACAGGTCATGTTCCATGACCCAAGAGGAGACCGTTAGATCAGGTGACACCAAGCCATTAAGCGTTGTATTTCCCCAGTGCAACTGGAGTAATGAAACACCTCGAGTCTGATGATTCTGTGCTACTCTGGCCAGAAAATATCAAAGCTGTGCGTGGATTGAAGGGGGAGAGATGTGTGAGCCAGCAGAGACGCAAAGCCCAGGGCCAGGTCCGTGCCCTGTGACAGAAGGACACAGCCCAAACCACTGCAGTGGATAAGTAAGTGAAAATGGGATTGTGAGGAGCACGATGGCTCACGGAGCGCCCGAAGGCGCTCAGCTTCTCAAGGTGCCCTTGTGAGAGGGCTGCACGCTCTCGAGGTGTCATTTTGCTGATGATCCAAAGCGATAGGCAAGCCAACAGGCACCCCTGAGCACCGTCAGACAAACACGACAGCCGGTAAGTGACGGGATGTGAGTGGGTGCTGAAGCAGCAGCGTTAGTGCTGACACACAATTGCCTGTCCACGGGCTGGCGGGAGGCTTGGCACCCCTCTGCAGCCAGCCAGGATTGTCCCAGGGTGGGCTGGGGAGTCCCAGGGTGCCACATCCCATCTCCACTCAAGTGCTAACACACTACAGGGTCAGTCCCAGGCTCATCCCTCTGCATTAAGAGGTCTCAAAACAGGCCATAGGGACACATAAAAAGTAGTGGGAGGTGGGATGTGCTCGCTGCCTGTGAGCAAGGGTACACATTGCTCAGTAGGCACCAGGGACATGGAGGTTTCCCAGTGGACACTCCAGCTTTCTTACACACTCACAACCCTAAAAATCAAAATGAAATACATGGAATTAAATTATGACAGGGAACTACAAACACAGACCAAATGAACCTGAAGGCAAGAAACAATCTCAGCAGCTAATTGCCAGCTTCATGGGGTACAAAATGTAGCCCCATGGAGAAAGTTTCCAAGAAGTTCCTTTTTCTCAGCAATCCCCCAATAACTGCTTTGGGAACCCCAGTGTGCAGCACAGTACCCAACACACTGCTTCTCCTGCAGCATGTAAATCCACAATAACCACCCCTGCACATCTTGACCCCTCTTTATAACAACATCAGGAGCCAGAGCAGGCGGTTTAATGGTTAAAGAGCTCAGCAAGAGGGAAGGCTGGAACAGTCCTGCATCGCTCACCCCTGCTCCCAGCCCCGCTCCAAACCCTCACACCATCTCAGCACAACACAGCACATTTCTTTCCAATTTTCCTTTGTGATTTCTGTTAAAAGCATCCTATAAATTTCAGTCTATGCAAGGCTTCAAATGAAATGTTTCCTGTTTATTCCATTGCTGCCAGTTACCAAACTCTGAACATCCTGAAATAATTAGGATTGCCCAGTTCCCGTGTCATCTGCTGGTGGGACATAGAGATATCACCCAAAATTAGAGTGAGAGAGGGAAAGGACAGAGAAATTAAGAGGTCAAGAACTACAGAAGAGCTATAGGTACTTCTGGTCTCCTTCTCATGTATCTGCTCCTCAGGGAGTCCTTGAAGTCCTGCCCCATAGCAGAGAGCCAAAGAAAAGCAGTAAAACTAGGAAATTTTTAATTTTTAGGTCAGGATTGTTTTGTTGAAGGGAGGTCTCCACTCTTTTATTATATTTTCTTCAGACTTCAGTATCTGATCACATCACTTTAGATGTTTCCTTTTTTCCCAGGAAGTTAAACCCCTGTCACTTTATTTCAAATGCTTGCACGTTAATAGATGCCACAGGCTACTTCAGGAATTATATATATAAAAAAATATGACACATTCAAAAAAAAGATGAGGAAGTCAAATTATTTTCCCTGCTTTGATGTTTATTTGTGTTTTGTACTGCAGGGCACTTGTGCAGTATGCACAGAAATGCCAGCAGAACGAGTGAATCCTGTTCAAGTAATTTAGAGGATGAAATGGTAAAAGGAACCTCTTTGAACTCAGCCCGGTGGCACATTGTGTAATGCACTTTCTGATCTGCACATTGTCACTTTTCCCTAGCTTGAGTTTGTTACCACTAGGGTAAGTCTGGCCATAAAAACACAAGGCAGTACTGGGACTGGGATTTCATGCTATTTCTTTCTGTCAGGGTTTGAAAAGGCAATAGAGGAAGATTTAGTACCAAGGAAATATGTGCCTTGTTTTTCTTCAGAGTCCCCTGGCTTTAAAAATATATATATAAAAAAAAAAAATCTAATTTTTATAAATAATTTACAAAATTGGTCCAAAGTTCAAGAGGAATGTGGAAAAGAGCTCTGCAACTGCATGCTGATTTTATGAACACCATAACAATGCCAATGGTTTAGCTAAATAAACTTAAGTATTGCGACTATTAATGGAAATCCAACCCTTGGCTAATGTGAATTAATGCTGGATTATAATGCTACATCATGATAAACAGCTTGGAAATATTTCAAACAGATTTGGAAAGTTGTTCTCCATTAGATTATAAATACTATTAACAGATAAAAAGCCATAAAAGAGCCCGTCACTTCAAAGGGGATCTTCTGGCCATTTTCTAGCAGAGGAGCTGAAGGTACACAGTTTGCTAAGCCCAGTTTGAAAGCAGAAAGGGAATCATTGCATCTTGAATTATTATTTATTCCTTATTAACTTAAAGGATTACCTTGTTCACTGTGTTTTTGTTAAGGATAAAGCATTAGTTAGATATAATAAGGGATAAGGCAGGACAAGGTTTTAGCTCTGGACATCAGAGACCTTTGGAGATACACATGGCATCTGCATAACAGCACAGTTTTTTCTCCCCACAATGATGCTGGGAATAGCCAGGAAAGAGCAGAGCTCTCACCTGGGCTGAGGAATGGGGCAGGAGCTTTGGCAGGGAACAGCACCAGGTCTGAGATACCCAAGGACTTTCCTGTGCTGGCACAAGGCACATCATCTTCAGCAGTCTAGGAGATAGTCACTATTGACAGATCCACTTGAGGTTATGCCAGTAGCTATGCAAACATGCAGTTCAAAAAGCAATGACAAAAAAAGTCCTTCCCAAATGAACAAACTGCAGGGAGGGAATGAAATGGGCAGACAAGAACTCCTGAGGCAAAATGACATTGAACTTGCCATCAGCTGATGAGCATGAAGTTTTCTTTTCAGCAAAATGCATCAAAAGATATTTCTTTGGAAAACACTGCTTGGAAACCTAGTTTTTAGTAAAGCTTTCTAGATTTTTTTCCTGCCTACTCAAGCAAGTAAGTCAAACTTTTGCTCAGTCTTGGTAATAGACTGCACTGATCTGGAAACCAAAGGGGCTTCCTGACCCTCTATATAATCATGGAATGGTTTGGGTTGGAGAGACTTTAAAGCTCATCCAGTTCCAACCCCCCTGCCATCAGCAGGGACACCTTCCACTAGACCAGGTTGCTCAAAGCCTCATCCAACCTGGCCTTGAACACTTCCAGGCAGGAGCAGCCACAGTTCCTCTGGGCAACCTGGGACAGGGTCTCACCACCCTCACACTGAAGAATTTCTTCCTAATATCTAATCTAAATTTACCCTCTTCCAGTTTGAAGCCATTTGCCCTTGTTCAGTCATTAACTGCCCTCTCTGTTACCACAGCTGAACTGTCCTGCTGAGACTTATTTGGATCCTGGAAATAGAGTTTACCCTGTAGATCAAATGGGTCTGTATTTAGATTGTAATATCATACTATTGACAACAGAGATTTCAAAAAAGCATTTCATGGGAAGGATCACACCACAATCTGTATGTCCCATTCTCCTGTAAGTACAAACCCCTTTCCCAGATTCCCAATGTACTCCCAATGGGCAGCTTATCTCAATGGCTACAAATCTCTCATATAAACTACATTACAGGTAGTGACACATTTACAGCACTTTTCATCTTTACAACACTGTGTGATGGTCAGTTTTTATTATACTTACCAAACAAAGTGCTTTCCTTAGTATCCACTAGGAAACAGATTTTTTTTTTTCCCAGACAGGCTTTTAGCCTGGCCAGCTGTAACTACACAATAAAGATATATACACAATTTCCTATATTACAGTAATTGATAGAAAATTTCAGTCTAAGCCCAATATGTTTCTGTCTCTAGCCCAGCACATCATCCTGAAAATGTTCTTTTTTATGGTACCTTAGTACTTGGTACCATCTAGCCCTGAAGTGCTTCCTCAAGGACTTGCATTAGGCTTAGAAAGGATGAAAGAATGAACAAACAAGATCAGAGCTGTTGCAGGTTCAGCTTTAGGGGCCATAGAAAGTAAATTTCTAGTTTGCAGTGCTTGCTTATTCCTAAAGTTATTAACTGCTCCAATACAGTATTTATAGCTGGGCTGCCTGCTCCCTTTCCCCCAAGCAAAACTGTCACTATTTTAATGCTATAATAAGAAGCTGATTTACTAGTGTATAACTTCAAAGGGAAACTTTCTTCTACTGCTTGATAAAATATTAACGGGGAATAACGAAGCCTGGTGACGTTACACCCAACCCTGGGAAGGAGCTCTTTTGGGGCTCTGAAGCTGCATGATCCCTGGCTGGTAGCTTTTGTTTGTGCCAAGTTATCTAACAAAGCTGCCTGCAGGAACCTCTCTGTCTTATTTCCCAAGTTGTGGCCAGGGACCAGAACTATTTTCCCAGCAAAATCTGTTCCCTCCCTCAAGCTTCCAATAAAGGTCATGCTGGGAGAACCAGCACAGAGCGGGGTCCTTCTCCACGTCACACTCAGAAGGGTTTAGCAAAGATGCAACAGGTTGGGATGGAGAAAGGAAGAGGCAGGAATAGGCCAGATAGTTATACCAGGCAAGGTATAGCTAAAGCTTCCTCACAAGGGTACACAAAGGAGGCATCCACCATCCCAGGCTGCATCTACCAGCCAGACACATTTGCAGATGACACCCCAAGGCCACATACAAGCTACGGCCGAAGACACTTCTCCCTTTCATCCAGAAAGGATCCAACAAGGTTCCCTCAGCCATCTATATCAATTTAATATGTCAGATTGATATACAAAGGCTTAAACCATAAGCCTTAAATTAGAGTTGACTTTTGAGTGAACTTCCTAACCTGTATCACATCAGCATGAAATGAGACCGTGAGACTTTTCCTCCTACAATCCAAAGCCAGGTGCAGAATACCAAAATAGCAGTTTCTCAGATACATCTCGGATCCTGGGCAAATCTGGGATGTGCCCATGTGAAGTGAAACTTACCCACCAGATGTTCCCATTCCTTTCTCTCAATGTAATTTCTTTGTTAGTTTGTATAAAAGCAGAACCTTCTCACAGCAAAGATGGAGACCTCACCTACGAGTGGATGCACTGTGTAGGACCTCCCAATTGCCCAGGAAAGACTCTCCAAATCCTTCACTGTGACTGGACTTCCCCAGCTGGTGGATGGGATCTGGGTGATGATCAGTATTTGTGCAATTAGTGTTGTATCTTTCTTAATCACTGTGCTTTCTCCTACGTAGTAACAATGAGGTGCATTACCCTGTTTAACTCTGTATCTTGCTTATTTTTCTTTTTTCTCTGTTTTAAACTAGAGTAAAATAAGTTTGTTTCTGGTGTTAAGTTGGTGTCTGGGTCCTTTGTGCTAACCCCATCAGTTAGCAAAACACAGATGTCTCTCCTGGATTTTCAAGACCAGTCCCTCTTGCCCTCTCTTTCCCCTCCTCTATCTGTGCAGCCAGACCAGCAAGCCCAGGTGAGCCTTACCAGGAGAGCCTGTTAATCACCTGCACCAGCCTGGTTGGGAGACAGGATTGTCAGCAGATTTTATGCTATTACTGCACTTTGTAGCGACGTGGAGCCTGTGTGTGACAGCCCAAAGCAGACAGGGAAGGTGTGCAGAGCTGCTCTTGCATTTAGATGAATTTGCAGGAACTGAGAGCAAAACTACTTGAGGAATTTAAACATGTAGGGTGGCTGGAAAGCTGTAAGAGTTGTCAGGGTAAAAGAAAGCCACAGAAGAGCTCAGACAGCAGTTCTTGCCTGGGGGCTGGAGGCCCTCAGGTGCTGATCCTGCACAGGCATTTTGATTTGAACAGCAATAACAGGGGGGTGTGGAGCTGAGAGGAATGTTTTGGATGAGACCTTCAAGTCTCACCATGCCTGTCCAGCTCTGATGCAAGTAGAATACAACTGTGCTTTATGGTGCATTGATTTTTTTTTTTTTTTTAATTCAAATTGCCATTCAGCTCTCTGGATATTCTGTAATTTCTTTTTCCTGTGTTGCCAAGGTTTTCATCTAAAATGAAGATGCTGTAAAGCTTGGCATGACCAGCCCCACAGGCGTGATCTAGCTCAGCTAGCAGCGACATCACACAGAGCTGCAGCAGCCATGCCCTGCTTGTCTGCACTAAAATAAAAATCCTTCAAAAGCTGGTGGTTCTGGCTGCTGTTTGCAGGAAAGACTGAAAAGTTCAGTGTATCATAAAGACCATAAAAGGACAAATATTGTTGCTTTCCCTCATTTTGGGTTCTTGCACCAACAAATATAACCTCTCCAGGATTCAGACCCAAAGAGGGAACTCACTTCTTGCAAAGCACCTGCAGGAAAAGCTTATTGCCTGAATATACACCATGATGTATTTTCTTTGCCTATTATATTGTGGTTATTTATCACATATCATTGAGTGCTTTTTTTGATTTTTTTTGAACAAATTTTTGTGCTGTTTTTTTGAGAGTCTTTCATAAGCAGGTTATCCTGAATGCACCAAAGAACAAGAGCTTTGGGAACACATATGGAATAAGATGTACTTAGAGAGAAGTTGCAAGAAGGATTGGAGAGAAAACTCTAAATCTCTGAAGAAGGAGGTGACTAGTCTCTTCACTCCTCCCAAGTGTTTCCCAAGGCAGAGGGGGGTTATTCCCAGCCTGCAGCCTCTGCACATGCTGGAGATCTTATGGAAACACATCCTAGCACATGAAGTTTTAGATACTTTTCTTCTGCTAGTGGCTGCAGTGTAAGCACATAAAAGCCAAAGTAGGTAGGTTACAATAAAAGCAAAGTTAAAAATAAGAATACCATGCTCCTGCCTTGGTCCTTGCAATTCATATTTCAACTCTTTACTCTGCCAAAGAAGCTACACTTACTCTTGGGCAAGTGCTCCAAGGCCCTCAGAGGTGAGGAGCCACCAGTAAGATCTTTGTGCCTAAAGAGCATGGTAAATTCTTGGCCTCAGCTGTCCCTTTGGGCTTTACACGCACAGAACTGAGGATCCTGGTCTTCTGCTGCATGTGGGCAACTACAGCAAAGGCTGGGTTGTTGCAGAGTGACTGGGTTACATCTTGGTGGTGGTGCTATGTTGTCATTTTTTATGGGATTTCTTTCAGATCTTTCACTGCTTTCCATCTTATTACATATTGACTGGTATAATTGCTATCAAAGTCCCCAAACACTCAGGATTTCAATTATTTGTCAAGCACTTAGAAATATCTTAGATCTAAAGAGTACTACAGGAGAAAATGGATTCTGTACTATTGGTGCCATCCCACAGGTTTAATGTCACCAGTGGCTAATCTCAACAAGCATTTCAGTACCCCAAGTCATTATTCACTATGGAAACATTGGCTTCTGGCCTCTGTAATGGGTACAGTGCACGGGGTCCTGTGATGGAGCCAAAATTACCTCGTGTCACCACTGCAGCACCCAACTTTCTCATGTGGGAACAATACAGCAGTCACGTCACTTATTCAGCCTCACGCAGAGGAATATTCATTAAAGTTTACTGAGGTAGAATGCACACACTACATTAGTCACAATCCCATAAATAAACATGTTTTTCATTCACACTACATTAATCTTAATCCTATAAATAAACAGATAGAGCACAGGCATAGCTTTCTAAGATCCCCCCTGTAGAAAAAGAGTCGCTGGACTAGAATATATCACAGAGCAGGACTGCAGTATCAGCGCCTTATGAAGAGACCATGGTTTCAATCATTATTTTATAATAGGAGGGTTATTTATAGGGAAAATGGGGGTTTTGTTTGAGGAGGTTGGGTACATTTACTCATGGTAGTACTGACTATTAGTACTGTCTGGTTTTAAGACATGTGCTGCTGCCCACAGCCTCGGGTAAGAACTTTATAACAAATCCAGCTAAATAAAACTCAGTGTCCCATGAGCAGCATCCAGCTGACTGGATCATGCACAGAGACTTTTCCTTACAAGATGAGGAATACAGGGTATCATCCTGGATTCACACAATACCCCTTCTACTTGCATGTCCTACTGAAAGAATCCACTACACTTCTCAAATTAAATACCCTGAGGAATCACTTTACCAGCCACAGAAACGTGGCAGCTGATTAGCTGCAAACCAGCTAGGGATGGAGAAAACACTGTTCCCAAATAACATGATGAAGAAATGTAAGGAGGCCAAATGTGCTCACCTAAAGTAGGATTTGAAGCCAATGGATATTAGTGCCTACATATAAGCTGTAAAATCTGTTCTTAACAATCCGCTTTAGCCACCGACCAGCTAAGGAAATGCCAGCAAAGGAAAGAAAAAAAATAAAAACCATTAAAACCCAATAAAAACCAAATAAACAAAAAAAACACTGCTGGAAAGGTACAGAAAAAAAAATAGAATTAAATTGAGCCCTTTACCTCAAGCAATTGGGCCTGGAAACTTGAAAGTAATTAGAGATAGGGAACGAGGAAGGAAAAGGGGGAACGAGGAAGGAAAAGGGGGAACGAGGAAGGAAAAGGGGGAACGAGGAAGGAAAAGGGGGAACGAGGAAGGAAAAGGGGGAACGAGGAAGGAAAAGGGGGAACGAGGAAGGAAAAGGGGGAACGAGGAAGGAAAAGGGGGAACGAGGAAGGAAAAGGGGGAACGAGGAAGGAAAAGGGGGAACGAGGAAGGAAAAGGGGGAACGAGGAAGGAAAAGGGGGAACGAGGAAGGAAAAGGGGGAACGAGGAAGGAAAAGGGGGAACGAGGAAGGAAAAGGGGGAACGAGGAAGGAAAAGGGGGAACGAGGAAGGAAAAGGGGGAACGAGGAAGGAAAAGGGGGAACGAGGAAGGAAAAGGGGGACGGGATCAGCATTTAATCTAAGGCACAGGTTCATTAGCTGTGTCATTCTTTGGTATGGTTGTGGCCCAGATCCTTGACATTTTTGTCTTTATGACAAATAATATTTGTATTTTAACACATGACGTACCTACAACTAAGAGCATCTCACAAGCCTCGCTGTCTGCATGTACCCACATCTGTAACAACCTGAATTATGTCCAGGAGACCATAGATCAGAGAACATTGAGCACTACTCGGATGATTGGTAATATGATGCATTGGCCATTTTAATTAACTTTCCCACTGGGGGTTGACTGTTTATATGCAGTGCAATAAAATGCATTCTTAATTTTAAGACCTTAAAGACAATGAGACAAAATTAGAGCAAGCTATTGAGGCTGTCCCTAGAGACCAGGGCTGTTGTGCTCCTCTTTCCTCAGCGAGAAGAGGACCAACCCAATGGTGTTGCAGGGAGTGCCAATGATTACTACAGCATGAGATTTATTTGATATATAGAATGCCTGGTGACTAAACAAGTTTCTGTCTAATATTTCCATTCAAATGTTTCTAGTGACTTTGTTTACTGAACCTTATCTTAATAAAGGCACTTAAGCAAACAGAAATAAAGCTGACTATTAATAATACTGCTTCTTTTTTATTTTTCCTTCCCAAGAAGGCATAATCAAGGGAAATTTAATTGTTTATGAAAGACATCTGCATCATTTACCCATTATATTTCCACTTGGAAAGCTTCCTGGTGTGGCTGTTCTGTTTGGTGTGCATTACCTTTATAGTCATCATTAATGAAGTTGATTTTGTTATTAAAGGCCTGGAAGCTGTAACAGGGGGTGATATTTATGTCCAGAGCATCTGTGTTCATTTTCTAGGAGATGCAGTTCATCAAAAGTGGATACAGATGACTAAACCAGTGGGCAAGGTGTGTTGACTTTTTATTTTATTTAACAGTAATGAAATGTAACAAGTGCACCAGAGGGATACATTTTCATAAGCAGACAAGCAGATGGGTGAAGAAATTTGACTTGCTATAAAAAGCTCGTAACTGCCGAGCAGTCGGAAAGGCTCCATAGAAAGAGTTGTCTATACTGCAAAGTGTTTTCCCCCTGCAAAGATTTCACATTATGTGTGGCAGTCTCTCTCTTTTGCTTTTTAGATCCTACAGGTGATGAGCCTTAAAGAACTGCTGCTGGCAGATAGCCAGAAGCCAGATACTTCCAGATCACATTTTGCTTGAATTCCTCCAGATTCCCCAGGTACACAGAGGTGGGTGGAGAAAAGAGGTTTAAACATGAAGTGTTCATTTAATTTATTTCATCACCTCGTGGAAGTAATGTTCTTCCAATAAATTGCATTGGAGCTAAAGAGATTCTCTACTTCAAAGGCTCCAAAATCATACAGATGCTGGAGGAGAGGTTAATATCAACTATCACCTGAAGATCAGGCAGGTAGACTAACCAAGCCCCAGCAAACCAAACCCAGGCTCTTCCCCATTTGCATTGCACCAATCAGAAAGGCAAATGTATCCTTTCTGTACCTTAAACTGGAGAAATTTGTAGTTTTATGGAACACAATGGGACTTCACTATAAATCTGTTCTGGGTTGTCTATGTCATATGTCTGTCTGGGCTGTATCTTGGACCAGTGTTGAGATCTCCTACTGTGACTGTACTGCAGCTATGCTGCCAGATGTTAATGGCAAAAATACTTCAGACCTTTGTAGTTGTGCTCACTGAATCCACCCAAAAATACCTACAAGAAGGCACCAAAGCAATAAAAATGTCAGCAACGTAGCAAGAGGGAGCAGTAAGTAGAGCATTGCTCCCACGCTGAGCGAGTAGTAACACACTGCCACTGACTGCAGCCCTTAATGGCAAACCATTCTCCTTGTGTTCACAGAGCACAAAACACAAATTTAACTTGCCAAAAATCACAATCAATAAGACATTTCTTAAATTAGCTAGATTCAGAGGAAAGGAGGAAAATTAATTAGTGTTGCTTATCCCTCAGTGAAGGCTTACACTGAAAGCCCAGATCAATACGTTTCAATACAGATGCTGTAAGTCAAGCACATCACCCTGACCAGGCTGGTGGGTGCCTGGCACCCCTAAAAACCAGGCACCTCACTATCAATTTCCCATAAGCTCTTGATTGTACCAGAATGCTTGACTCCAACCAGCCATCATAGTCAGCCTGCTTTGATGTTTTCAACGTGCCAACCTTTTGCTTTGTTGTGCTCGATTCTTTTGTATTTAGGATTTCACATGCAAACTGATTTTCTTGGTTATTTGTGTTCATTTGCAAGAGGCCTAAGTCATCAAAAGCAGATACAGATGAATGCTCCGCTGCACATTGTGGGTTTTCTTTTTAATACCAACAAAACCTAACAAGCCAACTTGAGAGATGTATGTTTATAACCAGTCAACCAGATGGGTGCAAAAATTTGATTTGCTATAAAAAGCTTATAGCTGCTGAAAATCTTGAGGATTTGCTGGAAGGACTCAGCTGTAACAAATCATGCCAGGGTACTAAAAAGCCTGATCCTGCTTTGTCCAACTGTTGTCTCAGCATTAGCTTTCCTACAGCCGTGCCAAGGCTATAGCTAACGTGATGCCCTACAGTGGGATGTGCAGTGAGGGACAGCTGGTGCTGGGACCCAACAGCCAAACTACAGCTGTTACAGGGGTTTGCTTCAGACCAGCTCTTGTCCTAGTGCACGTTAGCGTTGGAGCATAGTCCAGCTACACGCACCAGTTGGGTTCATTTGAAGCGAATCTGCTCTGTGCACTCAGAGATGTCTCTGCAATGCAAAGCGAGGCATGAGAAGTGGAAACCATCAAGGGAGTCACTTCAAAAGCAAGCTTTCAACCAAACCACAGCAGTACCGTGGACGCAGGCACACACACAGAGTTTCCTCAGGCTTGTTTACCTAATGAGTAGTTCTCAATCAGCATGGAGTGTCTATAAAGTCCAGTCAGAGCTCTCCCCTCTGCAAACTGCCATTACCTTCTGAAACCCAAGTTCCTGCCTCAGTTACATCTTCTAGTCATACCTCAGCTCCCAAGAGCCTGAACGTCTCCAGAGGAAGATGGGATGTTTCTGCCAAAAGATATAATGTCAAAAGCTGTTGTCAGGCCTCAAGGTCTGAAGGAGTTGCCCATGCCATCCTGGTGGCTTGCAGACCTCCCCAGCACACACAGACACCGCCCAGCTATCCCATGGAGCTCTATTTCCTCACTCCCTTACCTCATCTCCACCCAGAAGGGACTATTTTACTTTCAACTTATTGCTAATGCGTTTTGCAAGTACAATTCAAACAAACTTTTCCACAGGCTGTAACATCTCTCCATCATCCACAAGAAGACCATAGAGAATACAAATCTTTTAGCCTCCGTGTGCAAAACAAAAATCTTCTTTTGCACCTAAAAGAAGATCTGCAGAGACACAACCGAGATCCAGACACTGCCATGGGCTGTTAGTCCAGTTGAACTGGAAGCTCATCAGAGCCAGCAAACCCTCTCAAGGCACTGGGAAATTCTCTGCCTCTCCTCTATGTAGTTTTTCTCCTGCTTCAGGCATACACAAATTGTATCCCGATGGGGAAAAGTTGTTATTCGCTTTATAATTTATGGTTTTTTGAAAGGCAGTTTTCATATTTTTTACTCTTTCTGAGTCTCTAGAAGCCTGGATCAGAAAAGGGTCAAGGCTCTCCAGCTATCCAGGCTTGCAGGGCAGATACTGTGATAAGAATGAAGTATCTATTCAATATAAATGAAAACAAGACCTACTCGCTAAGAAACAGCAGAAATAATAAGCTGTGCAGATTCACACTGGATTTTGACACTGTAATGTGACAGATATCCTTCAAAGTGCTTCAGAAGCAGCTTTATCAGCCCTAAACACTTACTAAGTGGAGCTGTTGGGACCACACCTGCATGTCTGCTAAATGCCAGGTTCCCTGTTCCATGCCCCAGTGAGGATTTAGCTTCCCACTGGTGATGTGGAGAAGCCCCAACACGCAGCCCAGCAGTGGGAAGGCACCAAAATCGCCACCCTACCCACTCAGGTACCACTCCTGTCTGCTTTCCAAGGTTGAGGAGAGGGAGCATCACTGAAAAAAAACATATTCTTCTGCTTTAAAACCTAGCAGTAATGACTGGAATCCATAAATCAGGTCGGGTTATTTTTTTTCCAGACTTGTGGGACTGCTCCAAGCATAATTAGGTTTTGGGTTTACAAAAAATACCAGCATCTGTTGCCTGTTCTGTGCACACTGCCAGTCTGAGGGGACTACTCCAGGCTCACTACAGCTTTTGTTCTCACAAAAAAGAGAAAACTTTGCTGAGCTTGGAGCATGGCTTCTGGCCAAGGGCCTCAGAGACTCATGTTAGATGTGGGACTGGGAGCAGAGACAGAGGAAGGAGGAGAGGAAGGATATTGAACTCAGAGTGCCTCATCCTTTAGTTGAATTTAATTTGATGAGTCTGTTTAAATTAATACAGGGAAAATTCCCAATAACAGCTACTGCCAACAATCCCATTACAAAATAAGGCTGGCATAAAATAATCACAAACATGTGCCTATCTCTCGCTTTAAAGTCAGTTCCAAGAATTTAGAGATTGACCAAGCCCCTTGCTGATTAACCAGGAAACATCCTCTTGTTAGATGAAAAAGCTTTCTTTCCCCATCCAGCAACAGAGAAAAACATCACAGCAATTCTGCCCAAGCAACAAAGTCTTTAGCAAAATAAGGTGCTAGTGAAGGGTTAGCAGAGAGGGATCTATTAATCCTTCTCCTCCAATTTCTGCAGGAGATTCTGGGTGAGCTTCTCAATGACCATGGTACCAGCACCATCCACACTACCCTCATCACACCCAGCGTGTGGCTTCCCCAAGAGCAGCTGCATACAAAGCTGCATAACAAAAACCTCTGGCTGTGGAAGTGTTAAAGATTTTGCCTCTTTTTTATTATTATCAAATAGAGCAGGACATCTTATAAGGACTGTAGATGGTGGTCACTGAATACAAGATTATAATGAAAACAGCACTCTTTGTAGAAATGTGCCAGCCCAGAAACTCCTGTCCAAATCCAACTGAACTTCTAATTACATTTGGATTCAAATCCTTAGAATACCTGCTGATTTAGTATTACTTTCATTTCTAGATAAGCAGCTCCAAGCAGTTCCTCTGGTTTCAAACCTGAACTTCTACCCTGTTTGGACTCTGCACCTGGATCCTCTCCCTGGGCATCCAGATGTCTCTTTCCTTTCTCTGCCCATGACAGTGCTGTGAGTGCATCATCCAAGCTTAGTGATGCCCTTCTCTTCCTTCTCTGAAGCCCAGAAAAACTTCCAGGAATCCTCCCCCTACTTTGGAAGTGCTGATTCACTTCCCCAAGACTGGAGATTTATTCCCATACCCCCAGCATCTTTGGCATAGGGGGAATAACCCATTCGATTATTAGGTTGTAAGTAGAATTGATTCTCACTCAGGGGACCATGTTCAGCCAGCTTGGACCTGAATACATTTTTAGGGATACATTATGGATGAGGGTATGACTATACAAGTGGATTTAAAGGGGGAAAAAAAAGTTGAATGTTGAAATAAGGAAGAGACAAATAACCCGTCCTGCTTCCTACCACACTCAGTCCCAATACAGGAATTTTATTAATTAATATGAACATTTATTTCATGGTGTAGGGGATTGGCATGTGGTAATATACACTCTATACTGTCAGAAAACAAGTGGTACATTTTGAAAGACATTCTCCATCAGGTGCATCTTAACCAGGAGAGACACGTACAGCTGCACACAGGGTCAGGAGCACAAGCCCTCGCACTCAGTCTTCGTTACAGCCACTACTGAAGAATTACACTAAAACCAAAGCAAGCTGTCATGCCATGAAACACAAGGTTATGCAACAGCTGTCCAAGGGGCAGGGCAACATTCCTGCATAAAATAAAGCAAAATTTCCCTCAAACTAAAGCAGTTATTATCCAGTCTTTACCATTCTAGGAATGCAAATACACAAAGCTGCTGGAGGCGTCTCTGTCATACGCCAGGCTCTGGAGCCCTGCAGGTTTTCTGTCAAAGTCAGAGCTTTGATGCCAAAAGAACCAAGTTTGCAATTATATCATTTGCTTTTTTTATTTTCTTATCTCCTTTTCTTAAAAAAGTAGAGGAAAGAAGTGTTTAAAATAAATTGATGAAAGGTTGATTAAAAAGCACCTTGAACGAAGAAGGTTAAAAAGCCATTAAGTGGACACGTAGAGGGAAAAATTGTATAATGATATGCTACATCTATGTGATTAAGCAGTTAAAATGGACTATGAAAATAAGGTAGAACCGAAGGCAAAATAACAGGACTATTTCCAGCACATTTCAAACAAAAGGCTGGTAACGTGAGTTGTCAAATATTTCTGAGATCAAAAGACTAAACCTACCTTCTGGGCATTTAAAAAAAAAAAATTAAGAGAAACATTTCTTGCAGGAAGGAGGGTAACAAACATCAGAAATTAACATTTTATTCTCTCAAGAAAATGCTACCTGTCAGCCTACTTAGACATGGAAGAGATTATTGGGAATTTACAACTGCAGATTAACAAAAAGCCACCACAGCTGTAATCCCCCCTCAAATTCTTCAGAAAGAGGAAAAATAAGCAATAACACCCCAACCACATTGAACTGAGAGGTAAATATGGCTTAAAAAAACCTGGTTTCGCTTAGCACAGCACAGTCCTGACCTGCCAGTTGAAGAAGTAAAGCAAATAGTACTTGGGAATGACCAGGAAATGAGCAGGAATAAGTGATGTGAACATCTCACCCCAGGGAAATGCAGATGATACCTTTGCTGGGTGATGTCTGCTGTGGGACAGCTGAACAGATCCTGGTGGGGAAAGGGCAAGGGTTACTGCAGGTACAGACATGGTCACTTCCTTGATGGTCCCTTCATTTTTCAGTGTTCAGTGGTGAAGAGTTAAAATACTGCAAGAATAGCACAAAATCCCTCCAGCGCTTCAGCACTGGAGTGGTTCTCACAGTGCAAACGTAATTCCCTCCTCCATTAAGAGGCCATCCAGGCTGCTGGGTGGAAGCAACCACCTCCTGGTCATTTTAAAAAGCTAATCTGGAAATTTTGTCAGAGATCATCTAGATAAGATTAGTAGAGGAGTTGGGGTATAATCATAGAATCATAGAATGGTTTGGGTTGGAAGGGACCTTAAAGCTCATCCAGTTCCAACCCCCCTGCCATCAGCAGGGACACCTTCCACTAGACCAGGTTGCTCAAAGCCTCATCCAATCTGGCCTTGAACACTTCCAGGGAGGAGCAGCCACAGCTTCTCTGGGCAATAACTGTTACAGAGAGTGGCTATGTTTTGAAAAAGCCCTTTTTCATCTCTGTGTCAAACAAATCCTGTTTAACTCTCTAGTATCAGCTGTGCTGAAAAGATATATCAAGTCAAGCAATATCTTTTGGGTCTGTTTTTTAAGGGACTGAATATTGTCATAAATAGCAACCATCAACCAGCTTCTAGCTCAAATACCCATCAACTTCAACAGAGTTTCCATGTGTGAAGTACATGCAAGATCAAGCACAACCATCATTGTTACAATAACACTTACAAAAGCACTTTGTGCTTCAGAAATGAATTTGTAGCTGCAAGAGGAACAGATGAGTGCACAATTGAAAGGAGGCTCAGCATTGCTTTAGACATCTCTTGGGCCATACACGTTGGCTGGTTAGATTGGAAGGGCTAAGACTATCTTACACTCCTATTCTACCATAAGTACACAGCAAAGTTGTTAAAACCCATTACTTTTTCTAAAAATAAGAAAAAAACCATGAATTTTGTGAGTCCTATGGCAGCCAAAGCAACACAAACAACTAAAAGAAATCAGCCTTTGGCAGCTCTAGAGTTGTAAAACCCGACAGAGGAGAACCTGTGGTTAACACTTGATAAGTCTCAAAATGCCTTGTCATAGTCTTGTGACACCATGAGTTACAGTCTCCAGCATGATATTTTGATGCTTTAAAAACCAGATCACCAAAAAAAGGGAGATATAACTCATTAAGAGAAGAAGGAATGAGACTTTTTTAGCTCTCTGTATAGAAATGTGGCCATACTGGAATGCTGTAAAGAGCCTCTTCTGCTTCTTAGAAAAGACCACAGATACAGGGTACAAAGCAGGATTTTAGAAATCTTTCTTTAAAATAAAATAAAATTTAAAAATCCACCACCAAAACCCACAACTTTGATACGTCTGAAAAGAGAAGACCAAGAAGCACCAAGGTATTTTGAGCTTACTAGTAGGTTATTACTAGATTTGTGATATTAACTACAAAATTATCTGAATTAATGTAAATCCCAGTCCAGCTGGTGATTTTTCACAGAGATTTATGAGGCAGCATGAATATTTAGTTGGATTTTTTTTTTTTTTTTTTTACTTTAAAAAGACTTTATGAGGGCACACAAAGCCAAAGGGAGCCCTGAAAAAGGATTGGAAAAAATGTGTATGTGAAGCATTCAGCATCTAAATGAGGATTTCCATAAAACAAACTGCAATAAAGAGCTTTAGCAACAATTTAGATGAGTATTAGACAAGGGTAAATATTGTTGTTAGCTTACAGTGAATAACTGATGGGCTTTAGGAGGCCTATGAGGGAACATAAACCCTCTTAGATCTGGTATACACAAACAGCAGAAAGGCATTTGCAAGCAAAATTTTGTTGATATGAGTAATATCACAATCAGCAGCTGCACTGGCTAATCCAATGAGTGGTAATTTCATTTGATGCATCCAAAATAAGCTCTTGGATAATACAATTCTGTAAGAGACACTTGTATGACAAACGTTGGTTTCGCACCAGTCTGCTATTAATTTTACAACGTTGGTTTTATTTTAAATCCACCCTCATCTCCCCTCTGAAGTCCTTTTGCAATCTTTCCTTCCTCCACTGCATAATTAATGCCATCTTGTGGTGGGAAAGATCTCAGTTTCCTGATGGATTCAGTCTCTTAATAATCAAAATAATCCTCGACTAACTCAGTGTTACAGGAATGGTGACTAGATGCCATACCTACATCTCTCCTCTGGACTCCCAGCCTCCAGAACTGTATTTCTATTAAACTCTAAATGGTTATTTCAGCACTGTGAAATTAGCTGAAGTGTGAGCTTTTAGAAATCAAAACTGCACGCTGATTTCTTCCATTCATAGCTGAGGTACCAAACCTGCATCCTCAGAGCTTCCAGGGACAGCCCACACCGAGCCAGCTCCTTGCAGCATCCCCATCTTTTAAGTTAAATGACGCAATTTCTTCTCTTTTGCCAAGTCTCTCTCTCACAAACTCATTACTTTCAGACACCTCCACTCTTGCCCTACTTTAGATTTCTTTCAGAGAAAGCCACTACACCACTCACACCACCCTGTGCATCTCTTTCCTCTTTTCTATCACCTGGAGATGTTTCACTCATTTTTTCCCAATTTTATTTCCAGTGTACCAGCCTCATCCATTTCACAGAAGTCTTCTCTTCCCCTGTCCCTGCAATGTGTGAGCAAACCCTGCCTCCAGGCAAAATGAGCTGGTCCCTTCAGCTCTCTCTCCATCATCCTTGCCCCCTTCACTAGGTGAATGGTGCTCAGAAGCACACCAGCATCTGGCATATTTTGGATGATCTGCTGTGAAAATGTGCTGGTGGACAGAGTGATCAGTAGAGGCACAGACACATCCAACTCCCCTGCTCACACTCTTTCCTCTGTTGTGTGCAATCTCCTATTGCTCCATCAGCCCTTAGTGACACATCCCAACCCACAAAACATTTGTTCCTTAGGTGTGTCAGACCTCTATCTAGTGAGATGGTTGTGCTCACAATCTGCTCTAAAGCCTCTATGGACCTTCTAAACTCAGAATCACAGAATTGCCTGGATTGGAAAAGACCTTTAAGATCATCAAGTCCCATCATGAACCCAACACTGACCAGTCCCTGACTAACCCATGTCCCTCAGCACTGTGTCTACACGACTCTGCAATCCCTCCAGGGATGGGGACTCTACCACTGCCCTGGGCAACCCCTGCCAATGCCTCAGAACCCTTTCAGCAAAGAAATTCTTCCTCACATCCAGTCTCAACTGCCCCTTAGCTCAGACCTACATCTTTTCAATCCCTGCAGAGGGTCACTTCCATCCCTTCTGCCCATACCCTCCTCAATAGCCCATGTTGCAGCAGGTACCCGAGTTTGGAGCATCATCCCGAGCATCACCACAGCAAACCAGGATTTGATGCTTATGGCACAGTCACAAGCAGGAGGGCACCCACCCCTCCTCACCCAGAGGTGTATGGCCAGGGGTCTCCAGGCTGCCCTGACCCTCTCTAGGAAACAAAGGCCCTGCTAGCATCTCAGCTGGTGGGGCTGGAGAGGACAATGGTGTCAAGGACAGCTTGGAGCAGCACTGTCTCAGAGGGGGAAGGAGCAGGACCTGGGGCACAGGTTTGATATAAGGTAAATTCAAGACTACTTATAGGGCTACAGCTTGATATGTCCTCACTAGGTAAGGAGGATATATCTCTTTATATAAAGAGGATTTGCTTCTTTAACTTTGCCTTTCTAACAGGGGAGCTGCTAAGGAAAAGCTTGAGAATGTGGAAACAGCCAACCCCAAGGATCTCCTCTGGATTTTCTTCTCATCTGCATGAGATGGATGTTACTGTCCCAGTACTGCCCAGATGAGCCATTTGCCTATCAACCAGCAAAAGCTGAGTAACACCAGGAATAAAAACCTCCTTCTGCATGTGAGTGAGCATGTCACATGAATGACAATGACAGAGAGAAGATTTCTTCCTTTCCAAGTCCAGCTCCTGGGTACAGGTGTAGAATACAGAAAGCAGGACAGTGTTTGCAGTGTTTCACTCCAGAGCACTGGAGCTGGGTCACCATCAGTGGAATCCTTTCTAGCTTTACTAAAATTCATGTGTAGGTGATGATTGAGAGCCAGAAGCTCCTGCCTGGCTTCCCCAACGAGGTTGCCTGCTATACCCTGCACAAGGGGGTGACACAAGCAAAAAAGAGCACATGTTCATCTGCCTTAACGAGTTCCCCACCTTCCCTGAGGGTCTCAAGCAAATTTTATTCTGTGTTTCAGGTTGTAGAAATGCCAGGGGTTTTTTTTGAACAACAAATAAATCTGGTTTGTGACAGATAAGGGATGGACAAGGGAAATCTCTTTATATTTCCTTGTTCTCTAACTTCATTTGCTGTTGCTTTATTAAGAATTGGATTTTGGTTTATATAAAGGTAAACAATGTTATCACACAAATCTTAATCTTATAATTGCAGCCTCAGTTGAATTACTTGATGATTAGCCTCTAGGTATAAGACTCATCTTGTTCAGTTATACCTTCGTTATCATCAGATTCATTAATGTAATCCTCCATGTGCTAAAACAGAGCAAAGTTACGGCAACATTTAGCAATATTCAGAGTATTGGCAAGCTTTCCCATTCTCTGCTGAAGAGTTTGTCTAAGCAATGTTACATGAAGAGGACCAAGAAGTTAATTTTTCCTTTAAATCCTTGATGTGTTGAGGTAATAGTTAAATTTTAAAATATTATTACTTCATTATTTTATTATACTAAAGTGTCATTTCTTTGCATACTGAATGGCCTCAGAGTGAATCCCCAATGGGCTTTGCCAGGGCACAGCTGGGTGAGCATCCTCCTCCTCTTCCTCCTGCATGGCCAGAGAGGCTGAGACCTGCTGCTGAAGAGGGTTTTTGGGCCCTGGGGTTATCACCTCAAGAGAAACTGTCTCTGTGTAGCACAGGTGATGGATCCAGACACAGCAAAACTATCACATCAAGCCTGGCATCGTCTTTCCAAGCCTTCCAGGGTAAGCTTATCAAATTATTTATCATTATAGCTATGGTAGAGTAAAATGGGGTGTCAAGCCATTTATCTCTAAAACATGTTGAATGGAACCTGCTTGCAGAGTGTGGCTTTCACAAGATTCCCCCACCCTCCCATAACAAGGGTGTTCCAGATGCTAAAGGTGCCCTTCAAGAATTATAAGCAGCAGATAGATAAAAATAGTCTAAGCCCATTTCTGTATCAGCTTGTAAAAGCTTTCATACAGCACCATCAGAACAAAAAAGTACTAAATGAACTTTAACATATTATCAAACCAATTCACAGCGTTATAGAACATTTTTGTGCTCTTTGTCCATTAAGGAGAACAAAAAAAAAAAACCCTAAAAATTGCTGTATATGCCCCAGCTAGAGGCAAAGTGACCAGAACAGCTAAGGTATCAGGCACAGAAATTTTTTTTTCTAGATCACTACATTAAATTTTCTGTTATAAACACAGTATTTTAGCTTCTTAGGAAATCAACATCTTCAACAACAAGCAGAGATTGAAGCAACACCACTTGTAGGTGAGAAGAAACACAGCTGACCTTCCAGCAAGTAAAGCAGAGAGACATTCCCCTGATATACTGAATATATTTGGGAAAAGGAAAGAATTAAGTAAATACACATGCAAATATATGTGGGCTAATTTAATAAAGGCCTTCGAATTCAAGTGCTAACATTTGTACAGCTTGTGCTCTGCACATCTCTTGTGTACTTTTAAGCTACAGACAGCTTCATTCCACAGGACAAATATGACTTGCATTAGAAGAATGGGATGAATTATTTCTCCAGCCTGTCTTTTGTGGTTGGAGCCCAGATACAGGATGGAAAGTAGAATCCAAGATTTATTTAATGAGGAAGAGATTTGAAGGTACTATTTAAAGTTTATAATGCCTGTTTTAAAGAAGATGATTATTCAAATAACATTTATTTCTGCAGAAATAAATCCTCTTGACACAGCAAGGCGTCAGCACTGGGGCTGTGGTGTTTTTCCTCTCTATCCCTTTAGAAAGCCAGCCTCAGACATTTGCAAGGTTACAAATCAGGACTTTCTCAGTGTATTTTGGAAGTTTCCCACAGCTGAATGTAGCTGATATCAAACTGAGTTAGGGAGAAGGGAGCTGTGCTGATGTGTGTGAGTCCTCAACTCCACAGCAAGGCACCATCCTGTGCCAGACTGGATTCCTTCAGGGAATTTGCCTTTTCTTTTAAAAAAATGATTTAAAAAATCCTCACTTGAGTTATTTACAAATTTGCAGTCATATGAAGAGCTTGAGAAGCCTCCTGCTACCTTCACACTGCCTTTATCTGGGCTTTGGACCAGCTCTTAATGACACTCGTGAGCAGACTGGCACTGCTACAGCAGCGATGCGAATGCAAGTTTGGCTCCAGAGTTCATGTGTGCAGAATCATGCCCAGCTATTTAAATTAAATTAAGTTACATTGAAGCTGGTGACCACTTAGGGACTATTAAAATGTCAGATAATTAAAGCTGGATTTACTAAAGGTTGTGAGACAAATTGTCATCTGTTAATCTGTCAGAATCTGAAATGCACTGAACAGTTTAAGGGATATTTTAAGGTGATGAGACAACAGAGCAAGTAACCCTTTTTTTCCCCACCTTGACTTGCCTATGTAAAGCTGCTCACCTTACTCAAAAGAAAAAAGGTCTTGAGAAAGTTGGTAACTCTCTCAAGAAACCACAAGACCAGGTTTCACTAATAATCCTATCCATAAATAATGAGATTGTAGCTTCATAAGATTTAAAATGTCAAGGAATAAATATTTTTAAATATTAAAAATATATTTATGTAACAGTGAAATTTATCAAGTTCCAGGTGGTAATTTTACCTATTGCTTTTACATTTACTTGGGATCAAATCCAGACAAACTCTCAGCTGAAAAAGAAAGGTATTTTCTAGGGAGAGCAAAATTAGAGAAATCTGTCCCCAATTTGTTTAAATGGCAATAATAAACTGAGTTAACAGCAAAAAACCCACAGATTTCAGAACCAAAGACCTTCTCCTTAACAGCCACATTAAGAACCAGTGGTGTATGCACGTCTCATCTCACATATCTTTTCAAAAAAACTAATTAAAAACATGGCATGGTGTCAAGCTTTTGTGTAAGTCTAAATCTCATCTCCATAAACTAATAGAAGCTTTTCTGGCTCATCAACAAGCCAGAGACAGCACAGGCAATCAGTCTCTTCCTTGGTGACGCCTGCTTCTGTGTTATGATAGAAAAGTGAGATGCTAATAACCTCTTGGGACTTATTTCTTGAGTTTATTGCAAAAAAAGGAAAAGCAGTAAAGGAAGGAGACAGATTGAAACAAATAAGGGGCCCTAATTTCCACCAAGAGCAATTATTTCACCTGCAACCACCTGCACATGCTCAACAAAATCATACTCCTATCTCCAGGAATTCCTAAATGGTACTTACAGAGCTGAGCAGCTTTTAGGTGATGTTGAGACTTCAATTTTAAATTAGACTTCTATTAGATTAGAATCCCAAAACTCAAACAGGAGAGCATCCAGTTCATTCTTCCTCTAATGGATCTCCAAATCACACATTTTTTCCAAAAGGCAGTTTCCTTCAGTTTAAATGTTGACCCAAGCACTCCAAACAGTGCATGTTTTATGGCTAATAAGAATTTTAGGGAGTTCTGATGAAGCAAACTTTAGTTTCTACTGGGAAATAAAAGGGAATTCCAAGAAACCCAGACAATGAAGAAGTCCCCTGAGAATGAAAACCTCTTCTGCTAAACACTGAACTAATACAGCTCTGTGGGGCAGCAAACAGCCAGAAAAAGAGTTGGAAAAGTCACTCTGGTCCAGCAGGTAGTCATCATGCCCTGGTGCTAATCCCCTTCCTCCTCCCATCATCTGTGGCTCAGCTCCCTGCCCCTTACTCTAGAAAAGAGATGACAAACTCTGTGCCTGAAAAACCACCCCTGAAAAAACTCCTGCTACTTGTCCACAAATTATTTGTTAATGTGTGTCATCAAATGAGGGGCTCAGACATGATGAAGCTGGAGAACAGAGTAGGAAAGTTTGTATTGCAATGCTTCTGATCCCAATCTATGTGCAAAGTGTAGCACAGGTGTCTGCATGATGAAGTTGCACTGCTTGAGAAGAAAATAATTATTTTTCTTCCCCAAGTCCTTTTTCCAGGAAGACCCATTGGCATTGCAGTGTGTTTTGCTAGCCTGGTTTTATGTTTTATTTTATTTATCAGTGGGTTAAATGTTCCAATATTTTAGCTATTCAGAAGTGAGATTTTGGCCCTGGAGCCCTGCTGTGATTGAAAGTTGGGCAAGTTGGTAAATTTGACCTGAGCTCTTGGCTCCAGTTTGCCCAGTGACCTGTTTGGCCATTCACCTGTCCTCCCCAGCAGAACCTGGATGCCAAAGCATTCCAGTTTTCTAGGTTTGGCATTTGGGTTTATCTCTATTGTCAGAAAGATCCTAAATTCAGACTAAACTCAGGATTTTCAAAGTGGTAGATCAGACTTTAATGTATGGAAACTCATTATTATTTAACATATAAAACTTTATGAGAAGTACTGCCAGGGCAGAACTTTTGTCTTCCCTTTTCTCTAATCACACTGCATTTACTCTTGGTTTGCACTCATTTATTTGGCTGTGCTGACCCCCAGAGTCCAGCACCCTGTACGGCACATCCGAGCACCAAAACCTCCTTTCCACCCGCTGCCACCAACTCAATTTTGCTGAAGTGATTGCCACAGGCTGGGATGATTGCACCCTGACAGCGGGACAGAAAACAGACATTTACCCCACCTCGACTCAAATTGCTGCCTGCATAAGAAACTGCAGAATTAACCAGATAAGGAAAAAAAAAAATACGTAGGCATTACAATAAAAGCACATAGAGAAACTCGAGGGGAAGCTGATTGATTATCTCTAATATCTCCAGCCACACACCTGGCAAAACCCAAATTATCACTAGAAAATTACCAGCTGTGGCAGGAGAGATTTGATTTCTGAGGATTCAAGAAGAAACTGATATTATTTTCTTTTTTGTACTGTACATTTTTAGGAATTCCTATTCATATTTTTCTGAAATAGTTGTTGTATTCTCCTAAATGAAAATAATTCTGTCAAAATAATACATCTGCATTTTTTGCTTTGGATTTTGTTTTGGTTTAGTCCACTTTTTCCACATCCCCACCTTGGTTGCCTTAAAACAAGTCTGAAACTTGGGAAAAGCAATGGAAGCACGTAAAGATCTCACTGATATCAACCCCCACTTTCCTCCAATCCCAACATTCATTTGAAGCTACTTTATTCAGAGTATTTCAACATCCCCTAGGACCAGGACTCCGTGCCTCCATGGTATTACTCATTCCTTAAATCTTTGAGACTATCAAAGACAAAGATGGACCAAACCACCTGCTTTACTCTCCTGCAAAGTCATTACCACAATTAATATTTCTCTCTCTCTCCCTTTTCTGATAGGGATAGTACTTGGGGAAAATTCTTCTCAAGCTCTTGATGCTTGGGCTGCTTTATAGTTGAAGATAAGTGGATCTACTTCATGCTCAGATAAATGCACCACAAGACCTTCTACCCACATTTACATTAAAGTGTGATCTTAACGAATTGGCAGTGAATGGTAGATGACATTCCAGAGTGCAGCTGAACTGTGAATGGAGGAAAAAAATTTACATTTCATAATGTTCTTTATTTACTAAAAAATCAAATGAGCCATTACTCAGTAGTGTTCATACTCTGGGGAGGGGAGAAGGGGTGAAAGCAATCTTCAAATCAGTCAAGATTAAAATTATTAAAATTAAAATTAAATTTAAAATTAAGATTATTATTAAAATTAAATTAAAATTAAAATTATTCAGGAAGAGCCAGGCTGCATGAAAACCAGAGCCTTAGCCCCAGTGCTTCACCAAGCCTTCTCTCACCCTTGATACTTAGCCACTGTATTTAGACATCCATCACACAATCTTTTTACTCAAAATTTGCAAAGTATTAAGTATTAAACTCGGGAAAGTGAGACAACAATAACAGAATACTGTGTGCCAGGATCATTTCCTATGCAGTGCTCCCCAGGTGTACTGACCAGATGTATGCCTTGCAGACACCAGCTGCTATACGTTCCCTATATATCAGCCTGAGAGAGAACATCATCACAGGAACAGGTACCTTCACTGCAGTACATATTTTCTGCACACAATTATTCATGGCATGGCTTTGGTTCACAGCAACTTTTACTGAACACTATGGACACACACAGGTAAATAACCATGGAAAAATCTGCCAGTCTGGAAACTTTACAGTATGGTTTGACTCTGTGCTTTTTGGGGCTGGAAAGGGAAGTATTTTGTCATTTGCTAGCATCACATTCTTACCTTGTGCCTTCTCCTTTGATCTAGGAATTAACTGAAGTGTCTTTCTCTTGCACATAGCACTAAAAAGACCGTACAGTTTCCCATACCTAAATGTAGGTCTCCTCATGGATGAGGGTTTAAGGCTTGTTTACTGTGCAAGTTTAATATCCCTACATACTTTTTTGACTTTTAAAGCTCAATGCCACCTTCATCTTAGGGGAAAAAAAAAAAAATAATAAAAATGAAGTTTGTCTTTAAGTAAGAGATATTTTTCACAACCCAGATGTGAATTATCTTCCCTCTCCTCCCTGCACAAATAGCAACCTGATAAATCCCTTATAATCTCTACCTATCCTCCTGTGAAGATAGGATCTTTGTTCTTAGCTGTGCTTCCCAGCCTCCACTTTTTCTGCACCATTTTTTTGACTGACACTTGTCTCCTCAGCTGCTGCTGTAGCACAGGGGTCTGTGAACAAGAATGTCACCCCTGAATCTGCCCTTGCCACCCAGCTGGAGCTGCAGTGCAGTCCCCAGCTGCAGGGCTGATTCTTATTGACACTGCATGCTCACAGGGGACAACAGGAAAGTGCTGAAACAGGTTAAAAAAAAAAAGAAAGAAAGAAAAAAAGTAATAGTAAATAGCATTCTGGAAAGGAACCAGAAAAGCAGTATCACTTGATGGATCCTTCAGGATCACATACTACCCAGAAACGCTGGATCAGCAAACAGGATGATGTAGCACTGACTCATCACCCATGGTGGGACAGCCCAACAGGAGCCAGAACTGAGACTCCCACCTGCAAACAAGCTGGAGCCCCTCTGGATAGTCAGGAAAATATCCAGCTCCAAGGACAGGCTAAGCAAAGAGAAAGTCTGTGATGCTACAAACTCAATGCATCATCTCCTCGTAAGAAAACATCCTCTACACTTAAGGGAGGGATCCCAGCACATTTTCTTCCTCCAGCATAAGTTATTAGGGATGTAGAGAGAAGGCACAATGGAAAAAACAAAGACTTGACTGTGACCTTGCACAAATACCACCACCAGGCTCATTTACAGCAAGAAGGGCTTGCACCCACCTCTATCCGAGCAAACCACCCATACAACATGCATAACCCAGTGCTAAGAGCTTCCACTCCTTTTTACATACCATTTCTCCTGCAGCTTCATCCTTCCACATAACGTGCTTCTCCTCTGGCCACAAAGAGTACATCCCTAGGAACCTGCTCCAGTACATCCCCTTCTGAGTCAGCCCCACTTTCCACAACTTCCACCACAGCAACTTCCACAGAAGCTACAATCCTGTCTTCAGCAGGTGGGAAAAGTTGTTTGGGACCACAAGAAGTAGAAGCAGAAGGAAATCCAGAAAAGTGACTAAACTTCCCCTACCAAAGTGGCTGGGGAAAGAGCGGAGAGATGTGAGCAAGGGGAGCAGTCAACACCTGCAGCTTGTACCCATTGATCACAATTAAGGTTAAAGTCATTAAGCAGGTGTTCCTGCTTTAAGTAATTCACTTCCACCTGTTTCCCACTTTTTTTTTCTTTTTTTTCTTTTTTTTAAGGTAGCTCCCTAACAAAGCAGCTGCAGCCACTGCTTCTTCCCAATAACCATCAGGATCAATTCTAGCTAGAGCCTTTTTAACAATTAAATTACCAGTGCTCCAAGCTCCAGTCTTCACATCATGTTGAACGAGTCATTTCACAGTGATGATGTAATCATTTAATCTTGTAATTTGTGTCAATCCTTATATTAATAAATATTGGATATAAATAAGAATACAAAAAAAGGTTTAATTTCTTGTTAGATAAGCCAAACTATTCCAAATATCCCCTATATTCTACATTCTACATTCAAGATATACATTCTACATTCAAGATATAGCTATTAAAAATATCATATATAAGTAGAAACTGGGCTGATTTGTGAGACATACCTGTTCTTTAAGACATGTAGTCCACAAGTGAGCCATGGACCTTTTAAACCTCCTTTTGCTCCATCCGTTGGGTTAAGCCTGAGTGAACCACAGCAGTTACACACCTGCAGCTTTTGGTCTTTGCAAAGCTTGATCTAAGGGGGATTTTAAGAACCATGGAGGAGAAGACAAGTGAGTCATGAACCACCAATCTCATAGGACCCTGTTAACTGACAGGAACTTTGGCAGGATGTAATCAAGCTGGAGGATAAGGGGAGAAGAAGCACTGAGAGTCACAGCCAGCACATGGTTTCCTAACACCAGGTTGGGTGGCAGCAATAGGTCCTAACATCTTAGAAATTCATTTAGTGTAAAAGCTCTCAGCCATTCAAACCCTCAAACTTAGTCTGAACTTGGAAGGCAAATTTAAACCAAATCTAACACTCCTGGAATGATTTTATCACAATCACCTTTCTAGGTAACCACAAATTCAGTGTCCCAGGCTGTTTTCCATTCGTTCACAAATTAGCTGCAACTTATCAACAGCATTTTTTCCACTGTCTGAGGTCTGTTATTTCTGGGCAGTGGGTCAAAGCTCCAATGCTCTGGCACACAATGTGTGCTCTGGGATGCTACAGATGCAGCAATACACTAAATCACACATGATCACATACTTCATGTATATTATTGCATTTAAAACAAAACTGATAACAGCTCATTAAACTTTCTTTACATGGGTAAGAAATAATATCCAATTCTGAATTAAATTAGAGTTGTCTGGAAGACTGTAGCTCTAGAAATACTGTTGTTTCCATCAGAGAAAATTCTGTCATGAAAAAAACACCTCCAAAACCCAGAGTAACTTGGCAAGGAGAAGTAGGGGCTGCACGTGATGTGTCCCAGTCATTAAGACCTGAACTCTAATTTGGCCCAGGCACCTGTAGCTCCAGCTGGAAGGGTGGTTCACTGAGCTCCCCTGACACATCAACAAGGTGACTTTGCAAGCATAGGAGCTTTACCAAGCTGGAAGCTTCGTGTCATCCGTACCAGAGCTGTGTGATATTTCATAATACATAAAATAGGCAGAATCATAGAATTGTTTGGGTTGGAAAAGACTTTTCAGATCAATTCCAACCAAAAACCTAACACTGACAACTGTTCCAGGTAGGAAAGTTGCAGGGAGGCAGGATAGGGCACCAGGAAGAGATTTGGTTGTGAGTAAAGCACGAGTAAAATAAAACTTTCTGTCTGTGTCTGTCTCAGAGCTGTGTGACTTTCTGTGCTCCTCTGGCAGAAAAACAGAGTTTAGTCATTTCTTTAGGTAGATTCAGAAAAGCTGAGCTCAGTGGAAAAAAATACAGGGCAGAGTGAGATGCCCCTTCCCAGGGAAAAAAAACAAAAGGAAGGAACTAGTCAGCATATATACAGGGTTGCAAAGCAATTAAAAATATCTTATGAACAAGTGCAGTTTTTCTGGTGTTACCTGCACAGGTCTGGCAGCTGGAACACAGCAGCAGAAATGGCTTATGCTTAAAAATCCTTAATAAATCAAGTCTTAGGGTTCATTTCTGTCCCAACACAACTCTGACTTCAAGCACACGATTTAAACTATACTTCAGCATTTGTCCAGTGGGACAAACTCACCATTGGGTGAGACAATATTGTAAGAAGAGTATAATAGAAAGAAGTCTGAGAAGGGCATTCAAAAATAACATTTAAATCCCTTTTGCTTTAGAGAAGAAGAACAGAACCCTTAGGACAGGCATTGTACATCCTTTAAAGGGCCTCTTTAAAAGTTTTATTTATCCACAGTTCAAGAAGGACAGGGAGCTGCTTGAGAGAGTCCAGCACAGAGCCACCAAAATGATTAAGGGAGTGGAACATCTCCCTTATGAGGAAAGGCTGAGGGAGCTGGGCCTCTTTAGCTTGGAGAAGAGGAGGCTGAGGGGGGACCTCATTAGTGTTTATAAATATTTGAAGGGTGAGTGTCAGGAGGATGGAGCCAGGCTCTTCTCAGTGATGACCAATGATAGGACAAGGGGCAGTGGGTGTGAGTGGAACACAGGAGGTTCTGCTTAAATTTGAGAAGGAACTTCTTTACTGTGAGGGTGCCAGAGCCCTGGGACAGGCTGCCCAGGGAGGTTGTGGAGTCTCCTTCTCTGGAGACATTCAAGACCTGCCTGGATGCCTTCCTGTGTGAACTCATCTGGGTGTTCCTGCTCCAGCAGGGGGATTGGACTGGATGAGCTTTCGAGGTCCCTTCCAATCCCTGACATTCTGTGATTCTGTGATTCATGAAAAAAAAAAGAGAATCTAACATTTTAAGGCCTGTAATTTACTAGGCAATACGCTTAGGAGAGGCTGTGGAGGTTTGAAACGGAAGAAAGCGAAGGAGAAGGCTCAGGGTAATACAGCTTGTAAATCGGGGCCAAATCAAAGGCACTGAGCTGCAGCAGCTGTGCCTATTACAGCTCATTCAATTTGCTGAACAAGAACGTGAACATTAATCACTTTGGCAAATTTCTTGGAATATTTCATGTCTCTAAGTAGTTAAGTGATTTTGTGCTTGTTTACAGCGCAGAATAATATTATATGAAGCAATGTCATTAGTCACCAAGCAACTGCAGGATGCTCAGGGAACCCCTGTGTGGTTCTCAGCAACATTGCTGTAGTGGTTCCTGTGCTTCCTACAGGCTATTTTTTTTTTCCCCCTGAAATATACAACAGATTTTTTTTTTTTAAATTGCAATTATTCTTTGCCATCATACAGCACCTTCAGCATGGCCAAAGAACAAGCTGCCAACCAGGGGAAAAATACTTTGTCTTCTGAAGCCACCACATCCATGTCCTATCTCCAGGCCACATCATCACTGATTAGAAAAAGGAGATCCTGGGCAAAGTTCCCACATCACACATTAACAGCTGAGACATGAGGAGCATTTCTGGAGAAGTAGAGAGCTCAGTATTGTGAAGCACATGACAAAATGAGTTGTGCTACTTGTTAAACATGTCAGTCATTCTGGTGGTGTAGGACATGTGCTACTTTATGGTGTTATGAAGAGATATTGAGCTCATGGGAGTAAACTCTCCTTTTTCATGTTTTCTTCTCTTCCCAATCACATTCACTAACAGGTTCTGTCTTCCACTGTTGATGCTCCTAACCAAGGGCTTTCCCACCCCCAGAGAAACACTCTTCTCCTGCACCCCAGCTGCCAAACAGCCTTAAATTTCCCTTGGAAAAAGAGCAGCACAGACTCCAGGAGAGCATCAGAACCTGGTGTCAGGGCAGTGTCACCTCCAGTGTTTGGACCTCTCAGCATCGGCAAGTGTCAGAACCGCTGCCCCACTCCAAGGGACACAAAGAAAACTCAGGGTTTGTATTTGCTGTAATTAAAGAGGGGAAAAAAAAAGCTACCAGGGACGCTGAGATTGTTCCTCGTGGTCAGAAGCTGATGAAATCAAAACAGACCCAGAGGAGTTTCATTAGTCCAGTTTTTATTCAAATTAAAGGATGGGGAACTACAATGTGATTTTCTTTCATGATATAAATGTCAGTGAAGAACGTTTCTTGAGTCGTTTGTCACACTGGACAAGACAGCTGTCAGGAGAATTACTTTGCAAAGTCCTTGATCCATCAGACTCATGCAAAAAAAATCTTTTAATTAAAAAAAAAAAATGAGCTTAAACAGTCAACCAACTCATTAGGGTATCCTGTCAGCTACCAAACCAACAAAGTCTGTTTTACAAAAACAAAGAATTTCACACCCAGGTAAATTATTTCACAATCATCCGTTACTCTTCAGGGGTTTTTATACATAAAATATACAAATTAAAATTACCAACATTTATTTATTTGTTGTCACTGTAGAGGAAAATAATTTATAAACCCATAAACAGAGATAAGGGCAGAGGGGAAAAAAAAGTGAATTAACTAGTTTCCAGACTATAATGTCTCTCACAGTCCCAAACACTGCAGCTTTGAGCAACAAATTATGCTCGTGAAAATGTGATTTGTGGGCATGCTGTTAAGCCAAGGGGGAAGCTGCTTTGATACTCTATTTTATTACTATCAAATCCCAAAGGTTAATAACAAGCTGCATTTATCTGTTGAACCATCACATTAGCTTGATGAACAGGCATCACACATCGCTGGACATCAAGGATTTTGGTCTCCAAACACTGCAAACGAGAGAAGATTATTAAGCTTTCGTGGTGGTGCCATGCAAATGCTGCCAAGTATATTTATGGTAATTACAGTGCTGTACACATCTGTACAAAACAAAGTATTTGGAGAAACTGAATGAACTGAAAATTGGTTTTAATCACCCCCAATTTATTTATTAGGCACAAACAGAAACGATGGACTTGATTCAAACTTGTTTAAACAGCAGATTGCTTGAGGCAAACCTACCCTGCTTTACATACAGTCGCCTGCTTGGCAGAGCCAGCAGCGTGGGCACCCGTAGGGTGATGCTGCTGGGTTCTGTGGGTGCACATCCCTGGGATGGCATCTCTGCGAGAGCAAAGTCACCTCTGGGAAACCCACAGCCAGAATCACACAGGGGGTCAGCACATGGGTACCCTCAAAGAGAGCTGACAACAGAAGAGGGCTTGAGGAAAGCCTTCATGTTCACAGAGGAGCATCGTGAGGAATGAGCTCGAGTTGGGTTTGTAAAGTTTTTACAAAATCTGCTGCAATTATTTCACTGGTTTTGGCAGCTCAGGGGGGTTTGAACACAGATGCTGTGGTGTGTGTGGCATCCTCCATCTTCAAGCAGCACCACGCTCACGCAGAAACCAAGACACAAACCGGCTGAGAGACAGCTCATCCACCAAACTGACCAGGAAGCAAACACGTGGCACAAGAAAATTAAACCAGAGTATCGAAATCATCATAAAATAACTAATAATTTAAGAGAGTACTAGTGACTGAGGTAATGGATTTTTCATTTATCTCATAATGTTGAGCCCAATGCTGTCCTTCTAATATGTGAGAATCAACATAAGAGCTATCCCAGATCTTAGTTATAACATTTAATTTCTTGTGCAGAAGACATACAGATTCACATCTATATCATGGCCAGCAAAAACTGCACTGGAGCGTAAGAATTAGATCCAGAATTTAACAGAAGTGTCATTGACGACCATAAAAAGCAATCCAAAAAAATTATTTAAAATTGTCTTATAAAAATATTTACAGTAAAATCTGTTAGCGCTAACGCTAGATTTTCAGTCCTAGAAAAAGGCAATCTTTAAAGGATCTGGCTCAGGTGCTCAGAATGGACAATACAAATATGAAACCACACACCAAAGGCGGACAAATTCAAGAAGCATTTCAAAGGGAGAGGTGACAAATACAGCTGGTTCATCACGTGTTATGGTTGTTCATATTGCATAGCTGGAAAACGAGGTCACTTGACTTGCATTAACACTGCAACGTTGGAGAAGGACAGGAAGAAATGTGTCATTTGCTGTTGGAGGAGGAGTGGCTGCAGCCAGGAACACCTTGGCTCATCTCTGGCAAGGGCTGCAAGTCCTAGCCCTGTCCAGCAAGTCGCAGGTCTAGGTCAGCAGTGAACACAAATGCCATTTGACAACAGCAGAAAAACACCAAAAACCGTTTTCCTTATAAGCAAGGAAGATTTATAGAGAGATCTACAGCAGGGGAAAAAATATCCAACTTCCAGGCATATTCACCTTTCCTGACATCTGACAAACACGGCTAATTTCAAACTTGCACCTTTCTAGCACTGTTAATTTTTATCTCCAGCCTACACAAACTCTGCATAATATTTGCCTTTGCTCCAGTGATGCCATAGGTGTGAGAAGGTTTGCTGGTAACTGTCTCCAACTATTGAGCTTTACATTGCCTATGTCTACACCAGAACTAACGAGGGCCATGAGCACCCAAAATGCCTGTCCACCCTTGTCAGGTCATCTCAGTCTAATAAGAAATGTTAACTCTGACCAAAAAGCTTTGCCTGCCCCATTTTATCCTCTATTCCAACAGGTTGCATGAAAGGGAAAGACTTTTTGGTGCTTGCTTTTAGGGCAGTGAATTAGAGTCAGTTCAACCCAAGGCATCATCTTGTTTACGGCACTGTAAAGCTGCATCTCAGGACTCTGATCTGAGGGCAGCTGCAGTCACGGAGACGTTCCTACCAGCCTCACCAGCTTTTGCAGTAAGCAACACCTTGTAAAAGAGCAGCATGTCATACTACTAGTTTGGCACATTTCACTACAGGTTGTAGAACCCAAAGCAAGAGGTTTAAATGGCATTATAGAATACACTAATTTATTATTATTATTATTATTATTATTATTAATCAAGACCTCTGAGCTGGCATACAATGGAAGGGTAGACATCAAGAATAACACTGCCATTTCTTGGGACAGTTTGCTTTTGTTTGTAAAAACAAAAACATCCAAAGAGGAGTGGGTGCTACCTAACGTTCCCCATGGAGGTCAGCTCCCTCTGTGGGAGGTGACGCAGCAAAGGTAGGTGCTGTTTCCTCCACAGTGAACAGGCACCCACCTTGTGTCAACTCAAACATTAAAAATGTAAAAATTTACAGAAGAAACCCACTCCTCTAGAAAAGCTGCACAAGATGATGTAGCCTTAGATCCCTCTGAAACATATTTTCAAGGTTGTTTTTGGTTTGTTGGTTTTTTTTTCTACTGTAGAAGGTCACATTGAGACTCTTTGATAGACCTCTGGAGAAAGAAATGAGCAGAACAACAGTGGTAAGTGCTGGAGCTCAACAGTAACACAAGCAGAGTTGGTCCTGCAGGCCAGCTGCCCACTCCAAAAAGCTTCAGCTGATCTACAGAGGGAAAAACAAAACAAAACAAACAAAAAAGAAATGAAAAATGGAGAAAAAAATATTTTTCTTCACTAGTCCCCTTTAGCTGAGGAGTCTTTTGGGAGTCCACCTCCATATGTAGAGGCACGCCAGAGCTCACAAGGAGACACAGTATTTTAAAGTCAAACATCATCATAAACAGTGAGCTTTAGGAGTTTGGGATGTGAGCAAGACAGCTACCTTACAGCTGGATCTAGATTTGTCTGGTTTGAATAATCTTATGAATTCTTCATACTTAATAGAGGAACGCCTTCAGTACGGGCAAGATTAAAATAGCAATTACAGTGACAGTGATTAGTTAATGCTCTGGAAGCATTAAAACACTGCAGGTATTTTACTGTGCTCATTAATCCCTGCCTGGGTGACAGAGGGTTCTCACTGTATGTCACGTCTCTATGTATTAATGGCACCATAAGGTATTTCTTTTAACATCTAAATGCTCTGTTATGAAATGGCATTGAGCTGCTGGACAGAGCTAGGACTGGGGCTGGACAGAGCTAGGACTGGGGCTTTCAGCACAGCTGCAGTGCACGGGTTGGGAACACTTTCTGTTCAAGCAACATTTGTGTCACAGGAGCAATGAACCCCACTGGAGCAGCACATGTTCTGTGGGGTTGTGAAGTTTCATGTGGTTCAAGGTGCTGAGACTTCAGCCCCAGGGGAGGCACTGCCCAGCAGGTCCCATCACGTACAGCAAACAGCATTCATGGCAAGTAGAAAAATCACTTGGTATTTATTTCCACCATACGACAAGGATTTCAGGGATACAGACAGCAGCCCAGTGGCATATACAAATGTATGATTTAGACAGCGTCACATTCAAGCCAGAGCACCCTGTTCCAGTCCATTTCTGCTGACTGCTTTCCTCGCTCGCTACTCAGAAGTTTCCACTGCCAGTAGTAAAATCCACCCTCCAGGCACGGTGAGTAAATAGTTCAACCAACAACGTGCACGGAGCATCAGTAGTGAAGAAATCCAGAAGTGTTCGTTTTTACTCACATGCCCGAACGGAGCAGTTTTGTTTCACACAAGAAATTCGGTGCCTGCAGTTCAAGCACAGTGTTTATCTCAGGACACCAGCCATTGAGAAGAACAGTTGATTGCACCACAGATAACAAGCAACACCTCGTGTCTAGCACGGAACACGTCCCCAGAGGGATGTTCGCTTTGCTACGCAATCCACCTCAGAGCGGATGATGTTTGCAATGTATCACTTGTCACGCTAAGATGTTAACAGCAATGAGATGGGTCAAGCCAGACGTCAGCTATCTTCCCAACGCCACGTAGCTGGATCCACTTCACTTCTGCTCCTCACATTGGCTTGATCATGTGTCACAATGGTTTGTGAATCACAGCCACACCTGTTGTAAGAATGGACAGACACAGTTATCATAGGAGCAGCTCTTGGGTAGTGACGTGGCTAAGATCACCCTGCAAAGCCAAAGACCAGCCACAGGCTGGCAGAGGGAGAGGTGTCTACTATTTATATAAAAGGTTCTTCTACTGGAAACAACATAAAACATACAACAATGTAAGATGAAAGCTTCAGGATGCACAGCCCTTTTGTTTATGAATGACCCCAGCTGTTGCCAACTCTTCCACTATTTACCTGCATAACTTCTCCCTGTGCTCATGCTGCTGGGTAATAATGTCCACTTGTCCGTGATGGGGTTGTAGTATTCCACCGAGGCCAAATTGCAGGAACCATCATCTCCTCCCACCACGTAGAGGAGACCATTCACCGCACAGACACCTCAAAGCAGAGCAAGATAGTTAGACACGGGCTAACTCATCCCTCACAACACATCACCTGCCACGTTCCAATTCATTCCCAAGCAGATACCTCATCTTCAGTGATCACTAGGACATCAGTTACATCACAAACCCCACAGACAACTGCAACCAAACACCACAGAAAGGCTTACTGTTGTTACCTGCATTTCTTCTACACATATTCATGTCTGCTACTTGCTTCCAGGTGTTTGTTCCTGGATCATAGACTTCCACGCTTTTCCTCACCAAGGGACCGTCATGCCCTCCGGTAGCGTACAGGAGCCCGCTGAGAACACCAACACCTGCCAAACAGAGCCCAACATTAGGGAAAGGGTTGCATGACCCTGGTCCTTCTACCAGGTATTGCCTTGGCCTTTCCAAGGCATTTCCAAAACATGGGCTACATGTGCCTCAAGATTACTCAGCACACAGTCAACTCTCCACCCAACCACCTCGTGGCACTACAGCAGGCCTGTGCAGTAAAGCCTGGCAGATGTCCTGTCTTTCAGGGCTGTGCCCCTTCTCAGGTAGATCTTAGTTTGTCCAAGATTAACAGTCTAGTCCCACAGCTTTCATCTGCCTTTATTCAATCTCTTTGGACTGACTGTTCCCCCTTCCCTTTGCCTCTCTCACCACTGCATCCCATCCCCTCGTTTCCATCTGCCCCATCTTCTTGGCCATGGAGGTCTTTGCTTTTAGTCTGCTTCCCAATTCCAGAAGCTTTATTTTGCTTTTCCTGCTGCCTTTGTGCCACATCACTTCATTCCTTGCACACTTTTCCTCTTCTCAACAACTTAAAGGGCTCCAGTTCTTGAGGCTGACACTGGGTTCCACTCCCCCCAAGTCCTGTCCCCAAACATGGCAGCAGCACTTGGCACAGACAAGATGCCTCCAATGCCATCTTCCTAGCCACTTTCACAGGCCCCTGGCTCAATATCTGGGAATTAAAGGGATCTGAAGAGTGCTGCTGCCTAATATTAAGTGAATGAATTAATTAAAATGTTCACCAATCCATGAGAGTTAAAACTTCCAGCACCATATCTTTGTTAATAGGTTCAAAGGCCTCTATTAATATTAACAAGGTGGGATGTTAGTAAAACAGAAACACAGCTCTGAATTGCATCATTTCAGCCATGGACATTAACCAGCAGTATGGCCCCCGTGCCCTGAAGATAGACTTGTGCTGACGATTGAGGGAATGACTGAGACCAACTGATGAATTAAAACTCCAGCAGGCACATCACTGTTTGGTGGACAGGAACGCTGCTACAGGTCTACTACCATCACCTCTCTCTTCTCTGGATTTTCTTAACTTGCTGCTGCTGAGTTTGGCTTTGACCACCTGTCTCTCACCACACCAAGAAGTGTTGAAATCCCAACATGACCCTGAGATTCACGATTCATCTCATACAAACGCTGATAATTAATCTCTAACTGCCAAAAATATCCACCTTACTGGACCAGATTCCCAGTCTGGTTGAGGTACTCCAACGTGCACCATCTAGGAAGAGCAGAACACATCCCACTCCATGTCCTGTCCCCAGAGCTGGTGCCTTCCCAGCTGATGGGAACTCATTTAACTGGTGAGGAAAGCCTACCACATCTGAGCCCAGCAGCCTGAGTTTGCAGCACCTTAGCTGTTATATCCAGCTGTTAGCAAAAAAATTATACTTTTAAGAAATAATTTAATTAGTAAACTAATTGAAGCAAGTAGGAGAGTAAGAGTTGGAAACACTTCAAGGCTTCTCCACCTAAAAGTGTGAGAGAGACAGGGCACGCACAGACAGGATGTCCCTGCCAGGAGGGGACAGGGAACTCCCTGGCTGGTCCAGTAAACCCAGGCAGCACCCACACACCTGCACAGCCCCACTGCCTGGATCGGGGTCACCCCAGAAACTCGGGGACACCCCAGGAACTCGGGGACACCCGTCCCCACCTCCACTAGATGTCAGCATCGGGACAGCAAAGCGGCAGCTCGCGCACAGTTTCATTTATGGAGCCACAAACAGTGTCATTTACGGAGCCGTACGATAGATCGTGCTGCAGCACCACTGGTGACGAGTGGCACTGGGCAATCCCCTCCCCAGTGCCTGCTGGAGGGACCTCTGGGTGACAACCAGAACTTCAGGAGCTCAGCTTTCAGGTTGGGAAGAGAAAATGGCAAGGCTATTTGGCAGACAAGCAAGAGCACTCCTAATACTGGACTTGCTGTGTGGAGATGAGCTTGCAGAGCAGTGCTCAGAGCAGTGTTTCAATGAAGAAAATTCACCAAAATCCATCTCACTACAACCATTTTGGTGTGTTTCAACATGATGTCACCAATATGAGATAGTCATTCTCCTGGAAGGTTGCATTGGCTAGGTTTAAGCATCAAAAGCAGATACTAAAAACCTCTTCAACTGAATTCAAACCAACAGTGTGTGTGACCATATTTGCCTGACCCAGAGTTATGGAAAAAGTATTAGAGTGAGGAAAGAGAAAAGTTGTGGAACACAGCAAGTGTCCTTCAGCAGGTAAAAGTCTCAACAAGCCCCCTCCCTGGAAGTGTTCAAGGCCAGGTTGGATGAGGCTTTGAACAACCTGGTCTAGTGGAAGGAGAAAAGAAGATTGAGAGGGGATCTGATCAATGTCTATAAATATCTGAAATGTGGGGGACAAATGGATGGGGCTGGGCTCTTCTCAGTGGTGCCCAGTGACAGGACAAGGGGCAATGGGCACAAACTGGAACACCAGAAGTTCCAGACAAACTTAAGGAAAAACTTCCTTACTGTGAGGGTGCCAGAGCCCTGGGACAGGCTGCCCAGAGAGGCTGTGGAGTCTGGACACTTTCCCACCTGGACACTTTCCTGTGCAACCTGGTGTAGGGAACATGTTTTGGCAGGAGGGTTGGACTGGATGATCTCCTGAGGTCGCTTGCAACCTCTATGATTCTGTGGAGATGATTTCAAATGCAATGGGTAAGAGCTTTTATCCCTTTCAGAGAGAAACAGCCACAGAGAGGACAAGTGCCTACCTGGTCTAACATCACGTAGTAAGTTAGAAACCATCAAGACTAGGATATAATCCTTTTCTAACATCTCCTTTCCTCTAATCCTCCGGATCATCAACTCTTGCTAGCAAAACATACACTGAAAACTAACTTAGCAGGGGCAATCTGAGATGGACTTTGTTACCTTGACTTGGTCTGCACATCTCCTGGTGCAGATGTGCTTCGTGCTGCAAAGCACCCAGTGGATGCTTGCAGAGAAGATCCAAAAGGAAAATCCACCTGACAGCCCCAAAATGATAGCAGAGAAGGAGGTGAAGTGCAGCTTGACTTTCCAGTCCCTGGCTCAGCCTGCAGCTGGCAAGTTGGAAAGATAACCCCTTGCTTACAAGGGAGATGCATCTGTTAGCGAGGCTACTTAGAATCACTGAACATTATTTCATTAATCCAGAAATTAATTTCAATTTGGCAGGTTTTAACAAAGTCAGGAGAGCTGTTGAGAGCTTCCAAGCAATTATGGCTTTTCTCCTCATGGGAACAGAGGGAAATAACAGGTTGCACATACCAGCCTAGCAATGCCAACACACATTTTTTCCTTCCCTTCTGTGAGCAGAGAACCCAGCAATCTGAAGAACACGTCTCAGAGCCAGTACCTGCCCCGCTGCGTCGAGTGCTCATGTCAGCCACGTAGGTCCACTCGTTCGTGGCCGGGTTGTACTGCTCCACGGTACTAAGGCACTGACGGGACGCTCCATCGTAACCCCCCACGGCATAGAGCTTCCCTGGAAAACAAACACCTTGGCATCAGTGCTACAGCTACAACTGATTGATGTTACCATCATGCCTGACAGCCCCAGGTGAGGACAGATCCCAGCTGAGGCTCTGGGAGATGTGCCTAAACCTGTTGGGATGTCTGGGGAAAATCTGAAGCAGATTCAGGGATAGGAAGGATTGTTTTTAAAGCTGTCAACTAAGATAAGGAAACAACACGACAGAACAGCTTAATTAGAAGCCAAAAGCCCAGAGGGTTTTCCAAATGACTTGTTGCCCCAGGAAAAGAGGTAACATCAAAGCATGTTCTGCTGATTGAGCGTTTCCTCCTGTTCAGGTGCCACCAGGCAAGGTGTGCTGTCAAAGGTCGATACTGTACATTAATTACAATATCACATGAGCAATAAATATGCAGTAGCCTCTCATGTTAATATAATACCTGCATGGAAACCTAGATCTGATTTTGAAGAACCTGGGCCATATCAAAACCATCTAATGCTGCTAGCACAGCGGAGGCTAGCCTGTTCACTCATGCCAAGTGATTACAACACAGAAGGTACCACGGGAAACCCTCACAGCATGGGACATCTGTCCCTGCCTAACTCAGCTCAGTGAAAACTGGACAATATACACTGGTGAGGCTGGAAAAACAGATGTCATGGGACTACAACATACATGAAAGAAGGCTGGTGCTCCACCATGTCCTCTGTTCACAGGCCTGACTGACACTGTCTCCTTGTATCGTCTATCAGTTTGTTTTGCACTTAGGTAGTAAACTCTTTTGGCAGAGGGGGTTCTTTAAGTGTTTCTTTACTAGAGCACCTAGCACTAAGGTGTTCTGGTTTAAGACCAAGCCTCCTAGACAACACAAGAAACAACCATTAATAAAGTTCAAGAAACACATAGGAAAATTCTAACCCACATTTTTGTACAAAACCCATCAGTCAGACCAATTTCCAATCCATAACAGCCGAGTCTGGCCATAAATAAGCTGTGCAATTCTTTAGTACATGAGGCTCCCAACAGCAATTATCATCTCCAGTCTGATGTTTTTCCATCCTCCTGTTTCCAGGATGTTTGCAAGGCTCTAAGAACAGCCCAGCTCTTTTCTTTCTCATGGTCCTGCCTCTGACCTCTCTTCTCCCTCAGCTCCACTCATGGCCTCCTTATGCTGTGATCATCAGGAGAGGTCTCCAAGGATCAGGTTTGTGACTGTGCTCCTTCTGCCTCTTGCTGCCCCTATAAATATTTGAAACTCTTATTTGTGATGTTGTTTCAGCCTGCTTGGTGTTAGTCAATGAATCAAGGCAAGAGTGCCAGGCAGAGCAAGAGAAGATAAAGTTCCCTGTCTGGCACCAATTATTAGATATTTTCAGTACCCACAGACATCAGATCCATCTTCATCATGTTCAGATGAACACTGTGGATTAACTGCAGGCTGCAGCTTGTTCCCTACACCAATATGATGAACTCTTCCTCCCCATCAGATGCCCTCATTTTATTTTATTTTTTTATTATGGACTCCAACATGTGTAACACTTATCTGCACTTTCAAACAAAGCAAAGGAAAAGGATTTTATATGTCTCCAGAACAAAACCTGTCCACAAAAATGAATCTCTCAGGTATGTACTTAATATTTGTTCCACATTTAAATGACTGACCCATTGCAGCAAATCCCATTGACTACCAGCAGCCCAGCACTTCATGAGCACGGGCCAATTTTGAAGGAGGTGCTTCCTAAATATGCAAATTTAGCACAACCACTGCTATTTATTCTGAATTTATCTCCCTCCTCCTTCTCACATAAACACATTTCACGTGTTTCCCATTCAAACAGGTCAAATCAAGCCACTTCCAAGCACACTTTTTAACACAGCTCGTGCCAGTGGCTGCTCCATGTTGTATAATTGGAAACTGCTATGCCACACTAAGGACAAGGCCAAAGAAAACCTTTCTCTTGCTTCAGAACTGACTTTGCTAAAGGAAGAAAAGGTTCCTACTGAAACTGCTCTTTCTCCTGGATCCAAACCAAGCTGCTCATTTCCAGCTCACTCCAGTTTGGTGCTGACACATAGGTGTCAACAGCCACTGCGATCCCTCCAAGCACCTTCTGCTCCCACCTCACCTGTCTCGCTCCTGAGCTGCTGCAGCACTGGTGTTTCACAGAATCCCAGAATTGCCTGGACTGGAAAAGATCTTTGAGATCATTGAGTCCAACCATGAACCCAACACTGACAAGTCCCCGACTAACCCATGTCCCTCAGCACTGTGTCTACACGACTCTTCAATCCCTCCAGGGATGGGGACTCCACCACTGCCCTGGGCAACCCCTTCCAATGCCTCAGAACCCTTTCAGCAAAGAAATTCTTCCTCACATCCCATCTCAACTGCCCTTGGCACAACTTGGGGCCATTTCCTCTTGTCCTGTCACTTGTTCCTTGGTTGAACAGACCCACCCCCACCTCTCTCCACCCTCCTTTCAGGGAGCTGAAGAGAGCCAGAAGGTCTCCCCTCAGCCTCCTTTTCTCCAGGCTCAACAACCCCAGTTCCCTCAGCCGGGAACTCAGCACACTTGTGCTCCAGACCCTTCCCCAGCTCCGTTGCCCTTCTCTGGACACGCTCCAGCACCTCCATGTCCTTCTTGTAGGGAGGGGCCCAGTTTGCTGTCATCAGTCCCTGCTCATTTACGAAGCAGAGCAAAGCATGCCGTGCGTGCCTGCAAGCCCAATGTCAACAAACACAGGTTTCAGTATTCCTGCCAAACCACCAGCTTGGGGCTGTGGGATGAACTATGCTCCCGTTCCTCTCGCTGAGCAGATTTTCTGTGATGGGTACTCCATCCACACAATGTCTGCTGATGGCAACAGCATACACCTCACAAAACCATTTGCTTTCAGTGGCCAGAAGCAGCCCAGGAAGAATAAGGATTCAAATACACCTGAATACACATAATGCCATTCTCAGGAAGCACGGGCTGGTCTGATATGGGTCCAAGGCTCTTGGAAAGCTACACGTGATTTTTCACTAAGATAAAGAGGAGAATGGAAAAAGCTGCAGCGATTAAATCATATAAAATAAATCTTTACCAACTAAAGACAGTCTAGAGAGCAGCTCCTGCAGTTCCCACCTATTGCACTCAACCATTCAGGCACAGTAACATTTGCTTGATGTAAACGGCTGCTGATTTTCTTACCCTCCACAACTCCAACTCCAACACTGCTTCTTCTTGTGTTCATGGGAGCCACAAAAAACCACTCATTGGTTTTATAGCTATAGGCCTCAACTGATGCCAGACCTAGTTAAAAAGGGGATACACAGGTTTTCTAATTAAAAAAAAAGAGAAGAAAAAAAGATTGGTGTTGCACTTTCATCTGCCTTCCACCTCCTCCCAAGCCCGTAATTCCACCCCACATTCCTGCAACCCAATTTTCCAGTCCCTTGCCTTTTAGACTGGGACCAGCTTGCCAATGCCACTTCTTCAGCAGCTGGAAAAACTGTTACTCTCTGCCCTGGGACTGCTGCCCCTTCAATGTGCTGGGGACACCAAGGAGGAGCAGAGTCCAGATTCCAAGCCCAGAAGTCCCACATCCTTTCAAGCATTACAAAATGTCCATTCATTTAAACCATTCAAAGGTTTAAAAATTCCCCCAGACCCCACTGCATTGTACTCATCACTAGATGAAATAGTGAGTTTAGGGCTTAACCAAGTGGCAAAGCTCTACAGCACAGGTATGAATCTAAACACACAGTTAGGCCAAGATAAATCCCAGACACATGAACCCCATAAGATGCCTTGCTGGCTTTTTATTCATGTTGCTAGGCAAAATTTAACTAAAACCAGGGAAAAAAAAACCCTTTTCAGTCCAGAATAAGCATATTCATACAGAGAACAAGACTGAAAGAACTTAAAAAAAGGAAAAAAGTGAGATACTCTGCAATTACTGATGGGTCAGAATGTGTGTGTGCTTGGTTACAACACACAGTAAACCTAGTCTGTCTCTTTCCCTACAAAACCATAGAGGAAGGGTGCAGGAACCTCACTCAAGTTCTTGCAGCCTTTGCAGGGATCTCTGAAAACATTTTTTTTTCAGGTCAGGCACTGCCTGGTTTTTGCTCAGTCACCTACCAGTGCTGCCATCAAAGCCTCCCACTGCATACAGGAGATCATTGAGCACAGCTGCACCTAAAGTGCTTCGTCTTTCCTGCATGCTGGCTATGGATGTCCACTGGTCCTTCACACCATCGTACACATCAACCGTCCGCACCCTTAACGATCCGTTAAAGCCCCCGACAGCATAAACGTTGCCAGCCATAAATACCACACCTGATAAAAGAGGAGAGAGATTTTACAGGGGTTTTATAAACAGTTTGGGAAGCAAATATCATCAGATGTCTGTCAGGGTGTGTAAGGCAGCAGGGAAGAGCAGAATGTGGGCAACTCTTTGGTATTTCCTGCAGGTTAAGAGCATTGGGGTCAAGTATGGTAAAACACATGTGTGGTATGGAAGGTGAAATGTACATAAGTACACAGCAACATAAGGCACAGCTGGATTTCACACCTGAAGGAATAATTTTCTGAGCCAGAGAAGATACCAAATGGTGATCCACATTCACAACCCTCTCAGATGTCTTCAGAGGAACGCTCCCAGCTTACAGATCTGCTCTCCATCACCCACTCCTCAGCACCAAGAGGGCCTTACTCAGCTCCATTGATTTTCACTAGGAAACCAGCAAGGAAAGCTGGATCCCTGTGGGCTGCCAGGCCAGCAGGACAGGAGGAGGAGGGAAAACACTGATGGAAGAGCAGGCAGGTGAGAGAGGTGATGGAGACAGTGACTATAGCGGGCAGACAAGTGGGAACAGCCCCTCTGAAAGCAGGGCATCTATCTGAATGAGAAGGATGTGTAGGGAAAAAGGAGGAAGAATTGGCAAAAAGAAAGAGCTGCTTGAGGCCAGGGGCACAGAGAAAGGCTGAAGGGACAACTGAGAACATCCACCCAGCCCTGAAGAGCTGCACCAGGAAAACAAAAATGCAAGTGTTCCCATTACCTGCTCTGCATCTCCGGGAGGGAAGCTCAGCAACCTGATCCCATCGCTCCTCCTCAAAATCATAGCACTCCACACTGCGAATGGCTTTGGGCGCTTGCCCACCCACCACAATCATCACCTGGAGAGGGAAGACGAGAGCTAGAAAATCTCAGACACTAGCCTGGGCAGCTGCTCCTTGTGAAGAAACCATCAGCACAACCTGGTCAAGAGTAGCTGCCAAAACCATGCTGCAGGTCCACTAAAAGCTGCTGTAGGGGGGGTTGAAAGTTATCTCCAATTTAGTGTAGGTTAAATATAGCAGCACTGGTAACCATTCCTCACCGTTCCCAAGGCGGGCAACCTGCCCTATTTCCCCATGAAACACAAAACCACTTTGTACCCCAGCACATGCAAGACTCGCTGCAGAAGTAAGAAGATCTCAGTGTAATTTCCAGAGCCAGCCCACTGTTTAGTCATTATCTCCATGGTGGTGCTAAAAATAATCGATGCCACTTAGCAAATAAAACCTGACAGCTGTATTGCCACCTGCAGGGAAGATGACACTCGGGGAAATCACCAGGACTATTAAGATCCAGGGTGCTGGGCTGCCGAAGGAAGTGATTTGTCAGCTTCATTAAGGCTTTTGGCTGCAACATGTATTAATGCAAATCCAACAATTAAACCCTAAATTCCTTACAGATAGGGAAGATCTATGTGAAAGTCATCTCAGAAGCTCAAGAACTGCTCTGCCGCATCAGCCTAAAAGTCCATCCAGCCCCAGACTCCATTCCCAGCAACAGCAAGCAGTGGACACTGGTGGAAAAGTGAGAAGACCTGGACAGTGTGCAGTGTGGTCTTCCTCAAGTCAGCCCTGTCTGTCACCAGAAGATAAACTCCCCGTGGACTCACTGACTTCCCCAGGGGTGATGGCCCCAGGAGCCAACAGCTCAGCACTCAAGGGTTGCCCATCACTCCTGAGTCCCTCTCCTGGGTGCTGTGGACCAATGCAGGCACAGGCAGCACCCAAACCCCCTGCACCTACAAACAACTCAACCTGCACTTTGTTCTGAACGTGTTTCTACCCTCCACAGCTATCAAGAGGGAGAATTTGCTCCCCTTATTGCAGAAAATCAGCAGCAGCAGCAAACACAACCCAAGATAATCTGATTTTCACAAGGCCAAGGAGGTAGAAACAAGATAACTGGGTTTCAAATATAGTTAAAGAGTAGGTGGAAAACTGGCTTTAGCCTCTGCAAGTCATCTGTGAGTAGCTGAGGGGATAAGATCGTCTCTTGAGGTCACTCAGGTAATGACTTCAACTCCAATCACAGTTGCTTTAAAAGTAGAGAGCTAGACAGCAATTGAAAGGATGTGAAGAGCATGAAAACAGTGGACTGTGTGATCTACAAGATGAGAACGTGACATTAGAAAGGAAACTGAGTCAAAATTAGCAGCCTGACTATTAGTTGTGTAACAGTCTTCCACGGAAAGCTGCAGAGCTTCACACGCTTACAGAATTAAGAGATTTCACAGCAGACAATAATCCCTCATCAGTGGGACCAACAGACCAGATGAAAGTTTCTCAGTAACAGGATTGCTGGAAGATCATCACCTTCTCCCCTTTCTTTACAGTTAAAAAGAAGGGTGCAGAGACCTGCAGAAGATTTGGGTCTGTGGTCATAGGTCAGGCTACAGAAGAAGTTGAAAACCTCTGACCTCACTGGTTCCCTGTTCATTTTCATCCTTAACTAATTTAATCCTTGAACAAGGGTCACATCAACCTTTCATGATACCCCCAAAGCTGTGTTCTACCAAGTTCAACTCAGTGTCAGGAGGCAGAAAGGACACAATGCGCTGACACTTCTCCAGAACTTCAATTTCTCAGTCCAATATCTAAACATCTGAACAGATCCTCATAGCACAAATCTCATGCACCATCCCACAAACCAAGCTCCCTATGATCTGCATTTAGAAAAATAATACACTGTGGTTTTGATGTCTTCAAATCTCCAAAACACTTATGAATAACTCCAGCAACAGGCTGTTGAGAGACATCGTGTCAAACTGCATTTATCTCTGGGGCACAGGGAAAATAGTTTCTGTTGTCATTTTTTTCTTCACTAATAAAGTGGTGGCCAGAGCATCACATGCCTGCAGGATAGATGTGGGGAGTAACAAGGATTAGTTATTCAGCAGCTGCTTTGAGTCTATTGAAATCTGCTTCAGACTTCCTGCTGACAGGTCTGGGTGCTGTTGTTTCCTGCTTTCCTGGCTTATGAGACAGGAAAAGGAAAGACACCTACTGTGACCCTCCTCAGCTGGGCTCCACGACAGTGTCACAAGCCAGCAGAAGCTTCAGCCAACCCTCCGAGCACTACAGGCAGCTGCCTGCTGCCTCTCCTTGGGTCAGTGGTTCTCAAGCCACAGCTCCAGGAGCAACAGCCGTTTCACAAAACCATTTGTGGCTGACAAAACATCTCAAAAGCAGAGCCTTGCCACTGGGAACAGAGATATTGCTTCTCCTAAGGGTTTATTTAAGTTTATCCAACCTAATTATACCTCCTCACTGGGCACAGGCGATACCAGATGAGAGAGTAAAACACTTCAGAGGACGATTGTGAAGTTAATAAGAAGCAATGTGGCAAGTACACAAGCTCCTTTCAAAGACAGAAAATGCCACCAGGAATGTAGTGTGAGGTGACAGGAAATGATGAACTCAGCTTACCTTTGGCAGGCTAACAGGAGTCCTCGGCTTTGTTCTGGGATTCTTTATCAGTTGCCTTTGATCCAGAGGAAGCAAATGATATTTCATGGCTTCAATAAGGAAGTCTTTACAGGTGTTGTTATTCTTAATTAAAGCTTCTTCTTCAACTGTCTGGGAATATATACACACATGAAAGATGAGTTAACCTGAAGTACCTGGTAGCACAGGTGACAAGGAGCTTTGTAGAAAGAATATGAAACCTGGAATTTCTCTTCCAAAGTACTAGCATTTAAAAAAAAAATGCAGAAGACACACAGACTTCCAGCTCTTCTCAAAGAAAAACATGCAGTAAAACAACCAAACTTCACAATTTCTTCCAGTATCACTCATGAGTAGCAGTGCTCTCCCTATTTCACCACCCTCTGCCAAACACTTAACTCAGCAGAGGAGAATTCACCAGGAGCCTGGGTACAAAATAAGTAATTTATGTTATTTGAGTCATAATTTTTAAGGAGGGGCAGTATCTTTTACTGGATCAGAAGATATAGTTGCGAGAAAAAAAATACATGATGGGTTCATCTTGTGAGCAGCAATTTTATTTCAATTGTATTTATTTTTTTTAGATTAATTATAAAAGCATAGTAGTCAATGAGCCCATATGCCAACCCCTTCTTCAGGGATTCTCAACTCATTTTCAAGGCCTAGATCCCAGGAATTAACTCATCAAGAACAATCTCAGTTCTAAGTCAGACTAAGTCAGAAAGCATCTCATCTGCTGCTCACACCATCTCTATGTGCAGAACACATCTTAAGCCAAAATTATCAGGTGAAGTGTTTTCACTAAGCTAAATTTACCTGTGCATTAGGAAAAGAAAAAAAATCACACAAGTGTGTAACACCACCACCTGGGTACTTTCATTGTGAAAAAAACCAAGATACTAACTTCTAAATGCTTCCACCAAGAGGAGCAGAAGCTCCACTCTAGGCACTGCCAGAGCACAGGTCACATTTACAAGATTTCTGCTCACACACATTGATTTCAGAGTCCACCTGCTTTTTCTTTTTATTTCTCTGTTTACAGACTCAGCAACACACCAAATTATCCACCTCAGACACAAACAGCCAAGTCATTGATTAAGGAGCTACCAGCAGCTTAAGTGCAAGTATTAATTACTTATTTGCAGACTAACCTGTACAAGGTAATCTCTGGGCAAAAGGGGCAGGCGAACATGCTCCATCAGTTTAGCCATGTGCTCTAAACGTGATTCCTTCTCATAATTTATCCAAGAAATAACCGCTTCAAAGACCTACACAGATAAAATATAATTAAATGGAGAAGAGAGAGCAGGCTTGCACAGTCACCTACTCAAAGTCAGAAGCATTTTGATTTTACAATATCGAAGGAAGGAGGTGCAAGATCTCTATCAAACAGATGAAGAAGTCGTGACTATGCACAGAGCACAGGCAGCATGGTAGCAAAGAGGTGAGCTGACCATACATGTTAATAAGCAACTTCACATCTAGATGTGCTGTATCACTCTCCAAGCTAAGTGTGTGTCCAGGACAATTATATACCTCTTGGACATTAGTAGTGGAAGGCAGCCAGGAAACTTAATGAGCCTGCTGACATTTGCACTGGATATTATTCATGAAATCAGCCACAACGATTACTCCTGATAACAGAGATCTGCCTTCCTGAAGGAGTCTGCCCACACAGTAAGTCACTACACTCACCATCATATTTAACCACTGCACCAGTTACCCACGCCAAAAAAAAACCCCAAAAAATCAAGAAGTCATCAGGACAAGGTCACCATGAGCAGGAAAACCCCTGGATTTATAGTTTTAACTCCCAGATCCAACCAGTTCAGATAAGCATCCAAACTTTGACTCCGTGACCAACTGGGCACAACCAACCCCGTGCAGCAGCAGGAGCCAGGCAGAGCCCTGCACGATGAACAGACGCGGGCAGAAGTGTCCTACGTGGGCTGGTGGCATGAATATGCATGTGCTTATATAACTGTGAGCCTCACTCCTCCCAGAAGAAAAGCCTAAAAATGTCACTGGGAGTGGGAAAGGCTTCCTGAAACAGCCAGCAAGGCAAGGAGAGGGGCTGGTGCAGCCTGGATGCTGCATAGCAGGATCTGGATCTTTGCAGTAGAGTTTTCCCCCCAAGAGTCAGAATTAAATCCTGACCCTTAACTCACACCCATTGGCAAAATTCCCCAAGTGCTCTCACTACTCAGTTACTCAGGAGATGCCTTCTGCAGACCCCAGCCATCCCATGCTTCCTCCAAAAGGCATCGCTGGCCCTTCGCCCCAGCACACTCAGCATGTGCCCTTGGTTTTAACTTCCCTCTGGGGTCACCAAATGGTCAGGTCAATTTGCACAGATATTTTTTTTCTTCCTTTCTACCCCTCCCATCACTCCCCAAGAAACCATTTCATTTGGTCCAAGGTCACTAATTTGACAAAATTAACCAGAACTGAGGGCACCATCTCTCAGTTCCCAATTGTTACTGGAAAATGGATTTGCAGGAGGTGCTGGCAGACGTGTCCTCCCACAAAGGAGAGGCAGAAAGGAAAGGGGTTTCCTCCTCTTAGGCTAAACTATATCCTTAAAAAAAACCCCCAAAAAACAGTGAAGCACCAGCCTCATTTCCTATGCCAACAAATGCTCTTGCTGAACTGTTTGGAATTCAGGAGCTGAGATGAGGATTTAAGCAACACAACAGGGAGTCGTGTAATCAAACCCCAGCAAACGCAGAGGAAAATAACTGCTGCAGAATCTTGAAGTATTTTTAAATGAAAATAAATAAACAAACAATTTCACTTTGGCTACAAGGCATTTAAAGTAGAAACTAGGTTGTTGTGAGATTTTTAATTGCAAATGAGCGTGGAAGGAGCATAAAGCGAATGCTTAGCCGACAACCATGCTTTTCATTAACCTCTTCTGCACAAATGCTCAGCTACAAAACAGGTCACAGGACTGGGCCATACCCAGTTACAGACCAGGGTGGCAGTGAACAAGTCTCAAAAGAAGTTAAAGCAAATGTGCACAAAGAATAAACTGCTTCCTTGGTGCTGGAGACTGTTCCTGAGTTGGGCATATATTCATGCTACCTTGCTGTGCCCACCCTAAAAATAATAGAAATTTTTAAAGCATCAGATTCAGGAACTTTCTATTGGGTCTGATTGCTAATTTTATGGGGAGGGAGGAAAAAATCTTCATCCAGGAGAGCAATATGTGTATTTAAAGGCCATATCTGTTTCCACTACTGCCATGCCCTCTCTCTGCACGCTGTGCCCGCTTCAGACCCTGAGCAGCTGCTGCCGCTCCCCCAGGAGCCGAGTTTTTCCAGCCATGCAGGACCTGTCGCCAGGGTGTGATGAAATGAAGCAGTTATCCACACAGCTTTATTTAGAGCAGAGGCATGGGGCTGAGTTAGTGGCTGGCACCTGCCTGGCTGTAGGAGCAGTCCTGAGCTTGGGAGAAGCAGATTTCCCATTCTATGGAGAAGATTTACCACTCCATGGAGAAGGGTAAAAGCCTGGAATATCCCCCTTTCTGCACACTACCCAAGCAAAGAGCAAGCCCAGAGGTTTCCCCAGTCTCTTCAGACAAAAATCTAGTTGTTAGATACAACCAGGAGTGCAGAACAACTCGTGCATTAGCTTCTACTGCGTGTTAGCAGTATGAGGTGATCAGTCAATTAGTGGGCTCTGTGTAAAATCCTCCATCCAAAAATCTCTATCCTTTAAAAAACTTCTTTTGTCACTGTTCTAAACTGGCAGGAACCCTTCCTCAAGTGCTGGAAGCCCCTCCATTTCACACATCATTAGTAAATATGAAAAAATATGATTTTTTTTTTAAATAAGTTTCTCCTTGCTCACATATACTGTTGGAATTGAAGAGCCAATTAGGTCAAGTACAGAAAGCATTGATAAAACTCTCTTCAAAGTACTCAGCTAGAGCAAAAAGAGCAGGCAGGGACCAAAATAAACCTTTGCCCTAGGCCAAAAGGGCCTGTGCAACTGCAGAGGCTGGTAAAAGCAAGGGGGAGAGGAAGAGAAAGGAGGATAATCTGAATAACAAGGATAATCTCTGAATAATGTTGTCACCATTTTACAATTAAAATAGATTTCTGTTGTAACAGACAATTTTTGGAGTCCTGATGCCCTAGAGATATAATTATGCCAAAATTTGTGGAGATAAAGAATATATTTCATTAAGCCAATGGGTATTAGTTGAAGGGTGGCAGAGGAAGGAAAGAACACACAAGTTGCTGGGCACATACGCCTGGTCTTGCAGCATTTTAAGGGCAATACTTCCCTCCCTGGCCTCATTACCTTCTGGCTCTGGAAGGACTCAGCTATAACACTTCCCAGTAACCCAGAGATGGGAACGCTCTGGTTCACAGGCTGCAGCACATGTATGGGACACGGCAAGAACAGGAACCTCTCATGAAATCTGGCTGTGACATTTAGCTCTCAGATGTTTGAAGTATTTGCCTACTTACATCATCTTGTTGCTTAAAAATAGTTATCTATCCATCACATGTGCACATGCATACTCAGAGATATACGTGTGTATGTATAAGATATACACACACACACATATATATATATATATATATTTAGATTTTTATTTTTTTAATAATATATGTCTCATGCATTAGCAGATAAGAAGAAGAAGGGTCAGGAAAACTGCTTGTCTGTCACAAAGCTAACATAAAATAGCAGCCTACAAATCTGTCCTCAATTTTCAGCACTTTGGACTCCAGCACGTATTTCATGTTTATGTTCCAATCCCATTCTCTGCCTCTCTCCTGTTATTTCTATCTGTTGTTTTCAGCATGAAGCTTATACTTGCATTTCCTTCCACTACCTTGCATTCTCAACTTTCACAATCAGCTAAAGAAATACTGGTTTTGATTGTATAAAGCTCAGATGAGGAAGGGAGGGAGGGAGTACTTTGATTTCTCCGGGCGCAAGGCCAATAAAAGCTTTTTAACAATGCTGCACAGGGCTGGAAAAAAATGGTTACTAAACTTGCACTTCCCTTTGCTTGGCTCATGCAAAGCAATTCTGCTGTGAGTTCACACCATTTATTTTTTTCCCTTTTTGGCCCTGCCTGGGTGGCACCTCACAGCACCCCGCTGAGACACCCACGCTAGCCCCGCGCCTGCAGAAATGCACACCCAGAGCCGCCGTGTTTGCTGGCTCAGGATGTGAATGAAGCATCACTGCACCCACAGCTCACGTGGTGCAGGTTTTCTGGCGAGCCTTACAGTCCCTATGGGCCCAAGCACCCACGTGTCTGCAGTCTGGAGGGGCTGAGCAAGATGGGTGCACACACCTGGATGTGCAGCCTGACCAGCTCAGGACAGACCAACAGCACCAAGCACATCCAGGTCCAGCTCTGTCCCACCAAAAACATAGGCATTCAACAAGGGTCCTGAAGTTACGAGCCACATAATCCTCAAGCTCTCCTATAGCCTTCCACAAGTGTCCATCTCCCTACAGTGACAACTGGGAGGTGAGTTGAAGGACATACCTCTCCCCAGAAACCTGCTGCAGGTCATGCAAGAAGCCCTCACCAGAGAAAGGGGCTGAACCTGGTGTTCACCAAGTCCATTAACCACTGGTCACCCTCCTTCCCAGGACTAGAGACTACACAAGATGTGCTGAACATTTCAACCACAAAATAACATCAACCAGTGCCTTTTATCCCCTCTTCCATTAAAAGAACTGATGATGCTAGAAAAATATTTCCTTCCTTCTTTTTGGTTCTGGGCCTCCTCTAGTTGTTCTGTCCAACACACAACAGAAGGCAATACTCCTCCCTGGACTAATGAAATTCACCTTTTTTGGGAGGTTTTACAACAGGTAATAAGAGCTTTACACAACAGCAGATGGGAGGTTCCTAGTTTTCCAGAGAGGGAAGGTATTCAGTTCTGGCTCCCAGAGCTTTTGGAAGTGATACGGACCTGCGAGTCATTACTTCCTGCAAAGAATCACCAAGTGAAGGTCATTTTCATATATTTTTAGGATTCACATTATTTTTACTTTTACTTTCCACATGATCTCTGTTGGAAAATGGCCCCTAAAGAGCATAACATGAGAACAGTTCCTGATGTGAGATCCAGAAACATTCCAGCATTCTTACATTCACTGTTGCTATACAATTTACTGTACCTTTTCTTCAGAGGAGACTGTGAGCTTGTCACTTGATATTAAACTGCAAACCTGGTCCAGACTAAGGCTAAGAAATTCTTCTCCTAGCATCACCTCAGGGAAGTGCTGCTCTGTTCAACAAATGAAAAGGGGGAACAGAAAATTATAATGAAATCTCTGCTTTAAGTCAATGGAAGGACCACAGCATTCAGAGAAGCGCTGCTATTGCAGCTCTGAGCATCCAAGACAAACAACACGCTGCGACTGCAGGGCGGAACAGAAACACAAAATCCTCTCAGAGCAGGTTGAAGAAATGTGATCTTATTTCAAGTAACCCAAGCCCCATGAGACACTTTCATAAATGACACTAAATAGGAACTTAAATTTTCTGCAAAGCCACTAAGTACCTCCCGGTGGCAAATATGATGAGAAGTGGCAATTCAGAAAAGGAAATAACCTGGTCACCTTGAGTTCTTGCCCACTTCAAAAAGCAAGACAGAATCAGATCTGCTCAACATCAGGATGAGGCTCCACAGCAAAGGTCCTTGATATTTGTAGGTATTTAAAGGCAAGCCCATCTTTAACATCCATCAGTCAAACAGTCAGTTTGGTACATACGCTCAGCAGCAAACAGTGAGAGATCCCAGCGCATCCAGGTGTGTACGAGGGGGCACACGGGGAGATGGGCAAAGGGGATCCTCTCCTTCTCTCATTTCATCTTTTACTTCTTTCCCCCAAATATGTAAATTTAACCTTTCTCCTGCTCCAAACCCTCAGCACACATCTTCCCCAGCAGCTTTGTCCCTTTCCACTTATGTCTGTAACTGTACAAATTTCTTTTTCTTCCTTTTTGCCTCCAAATCCCTCCATGCTGTAACTTTGGGAGCCACCTGAAAACAAAATACATATCACTGCTTATAATCCCAAACTGGAAGAACTATGACCAATTGCCATACAGGTCCAAAAAGGACCATCAAGTCTGTCAGGTTTTACATCTAGTCAAAGGGAAAGAATTACTTTCTAAAAAATAATTTCTAGGTCTAGTTACAGACAATTTTAGTTTTGCAACCATTTGTTACCTCTAGTTGCCAATTTAACCTCAGCTGCTATTTGCTGGGTCCCATTTATCTTTGGTTGAAATACATGAATCCCAGACACTTTATCTGAGGTAGCTTTTTCCAAGCTCTAATCCTTTAGCTTTTAGAAGCTTAGACTCATGTACTCCAAGAGCTCCCTCCACAGCAAGATCTGCCTCTAGTTTTCACATCTGCAAAGTGCTTTGCCTGCCAAAAAGCAGCACCACAGGGGCAGAAGCTGGCACAACTTTCAGAGAGGAGCTCCTTGGAGATGCCACCAGAACAACTCCTCACCAGTGCTGGTGCTGCAGAGGGCACTTGGGCTTCCCCAGCCATGGACACTATTTGGTCTAATGGGGACCAGAATACCACAGCTAAGCCAAAGGCTCTGACTAAAAATAGCAGAATCTGGCTGAAGTTTAATACTCTGCTATGCTGGAAATCATATGTAAGATCTAATGAACTCTTCTGGCCTTAAATATTTGAGAAGCAGGAAATGCTCTGCACACAGTAAGCTGGATGCACTCTGACTTCTGGACACAATCTCCTATTCATTCTGGACTGGCATCTGGCAGTAGAAAGATATTTGATCTCTTGTTCCTAGTTGGAAGCAAGTAAAAATATTTACTGATTTTAATAAAGTAACTTGTGCCTGCATCAAGAAGGCTCCTCCATCTCTTAAAAGTTATCCATTGGCCAGAGCTAAGCATTTCTCAAGTAACTGAGTTCATGGACTCTTGAGCTTGGGGACTTCTGTCTTGGTTTAATGCTGTTACATAAACAACAGTGAAAAGAATTTTAATGGCATTTTTATTAATGGAGTTCTATTAACATTACATGGGCTGCTGTACTAACTGGGACTTATGAAGGCCAATAAAACAACAAAGCAGACTTTCTAATTGCCAAACAACCAAATAAATATACACTGAATGCACTGCTTGTTGGGTTAAAGATTAAACAGGGCCTGGAAGCAAGGATAATGAGATATTACAAGCAAGCCTTTATACAATTAACCATTCCTTCCAGAGTACCTTTTCCTCCAGGGGATAATACAGCCAGAGCAGCTAAAAAGGTTTTACTTTTATTTGCAGGAGAATAGGGAAGGACTTTGGTGGGCACATTTTTATTCCACTGAGCCTACTTATGGTCCAATTAAGGACAAAACATTTTCCAATTAAGGAAAATGTTGCAGGACAGAGCAGGTGCTCTTGGAGACAGCAGGTGTATTTTTCCCTATACAAATAGAGAGAAAAGCAGAAAAACAGAGGAGAGGAAACTACTAGCTTCTCCCAAGCAGGAGTCAAGGGCAACTCTGCTGAAGGAGACTGGAAAGTGCTGGGGAGTTAAGAGCATGGGGCTGCTTGGAACAGCTTTACATGTACAACGTAGAGGAGAAATGTTGAAAGCCATTGCCTGCCCCTACTTATTGCAACCAAACCCACCCATTCTCAAGGAATCAAGAGTCTGTCCACTCTTAGGGTAAGTGACCACTGCTCCACAGATCAGAGGATCAAACTGCATGACAATTTTAGCCAAGTGTTCCCACTCCCACCCACAAGATTTACTTTTGCCTTGTGCCATTTATTCCTAGAATGTTCCCAGCATTGTCTACTGCTCTCACAGGGCAACATAGACAGGGAGGACACCAGCATGACAACACTGTGCTGTTGAACAGGCAGCCAGAATAGGAACATACTAAGGAACTATTTGGTGGGCTGGGATCCAGAGGATCAGGTTTTTTTTACCTCCTTAGGTGTTCCCCTGTGACTAAACCACATTTCCCAACATTTCCCAATTTGCAGCATCACAAAAAAGTTACAAGTCTACAAGCCAACAAAGTATTCCCTTCCCTCTTCTAACACTAGAAGCATGAAGAGACCAACCAGGATGTGCTGATGTTGCTCAACCTAGGAGCTGCTGTACCTGAAATCAGGTTTAACTCAACAACTGGACAACCCTTCCCTCACCTGCGTAGGCATTCGCCTGCTGCAGCAGTTCGGTACACGCGTGCACATCGGCAAAAGCTCGGATTCCAAGGCAGTTTGTGGGATGCAGCTGGGACTGAAGAAAGTCACAGCAGTTTTTTCTAACATCCATCAGTTGTAATAAACTAGCAGCTGGCAACAAAACCTGCAAAGGCAAAAAAGAGGGAAGTAGAGTTAGCGACAAAGAAAGTTTGCTTCACAGCTTGCACAAACTAGATGCAGACAGGGACACGTGCCTGTGGGGTGCAAGAAGGAAGGTTACAGTTTTAGCACTGTCTGTATTGCAGAAGATCCCCATCCGTGCTCGGGGAGATGGAAATGGCTATCCCATGGTGGGCTAAAAGTGGAGCTCTTCTTATGTCTCCTCCCCACAAGACCTCAAAGCAGGTAAAGGGAGGACAAAACACAAGCAACCACAGATGCACTGGGATTTCTGGCTTTGCTGAAGGTAGGTCCTGCAGACAGATTATTGGTTTTTTCCTCTGAAGAGCTTTACATTATTTATATGCACTACCATTATATTCAAAGCCCATAGCAGCCCAGCACTCCTAAAAACATTGAACTTTCTTATTTCTAACAAAATCACATTGGCTTGTGAGCAGGGTGCCCCAACTGCCATCTAAGAGAAGGAGTTCACAGAAGCTCAAGTAGGTTTTGGTGACAGCAAGTCTCTCAGGAAAGATGAGGCCTATTATTCAAATCAGCAGCCCTCATTTTCACTCACACAAAATGCTGTGGACACTCGTGGTCCATGACCGCATCTGAAAATGAGGTGCTGCTTTGTATCTACAAGACTGAGGGCAGAAAAGGGAGACAGAAGAGCATCAGGAACGTGACAACTGCTGGAAAGACCATCTTTGAGGCCAGTGAGCGGGACAGGAGGCAGAAGACAGAGTCAGTCGAGATGTTACAGACCGTGACACCAGCTACTTCCTTTCTTATGTCGTACAGCAACTGCAGACGTGTCTTATCCCAGCTCTTCCTAGCTCTAGCTGCTCCACACATGTCCTTCCAACCAGGCATCTGTGCTCACCATCTGAGCATAGATTTCCGGAATATTATTTCTGACTCAAAAAAAAACCCCAAGTGGCTGTTAAACAAAACAAACAGGTTAACAGCACTTACCTCCCTGGACCTCAGTGGCAGGGAAGGGAAGGGATGTTGTTTTCCCTGCCCTGTCCCTGTCTGCCTGCCCCCACAGACCTGTTCCACATCTGGGCAGGACATTCATAACCTGCCCCAGGTCTTTTCTAAGCCACTGAAGCATTCCAGCTCCAGCCCAGCTGTACAATGTCTGACTGCTGCCAAGCAGCCACCCCAGCAGGCAACAATAAAGAAAGTCATTAACCCAGAAGCCCATTTTGGCCCAAGCCTCTTGATGCCAGGAGGAGATTAGTTTGTGGCTTTGATTAAATCAAGATAGCAATGCTCTCACTTTTTTGAAACCTACCTGTGAACTACTTTCTATCTAGCTGAACCAGCTCCTTACCTCAGCAGAAAGGTGAGCCACTGGCTTGCATGAGGGCTGTGGGTAAAGAAGTCAGACTCTACAAACCATCTCTGACCATATACCAGTCAAAGCTTCCTCTGTGCACCCCTCATCCAGCCAGTGTGCATGTCTGCAAATCCAGGTGGGCTGTCTACCTCAAGTGTTTTGGGATACTGCTTCTAAAACAGAGGGTCTTCACTACCATCACTAACAGCCACATGTCACAGCCCCCTGGACATCCCAGTACTGCTCTTACAGCCTCGTGCTGCCTCGACAGGGCAGCGTAGAAGGAGCCTTATGTCCCCACAGTTATTGGTAAAGGGGTATTATCATATAATACTTTTCAGAAATAGGATATAAATAGCCTACAAAGAGATGAGTGGATTTTCTCTTTCTTATTTTCCAGCTGAACATCTCACCACTCATCTTGTTTTTACCAGGGAAGGCAAAAAGCAAGCAAAGGATATCCGCTAGCACAAAGTCTGTTTCCTTTAGAAATAACAAGAGGAAATGCCCTGCCTAAACATGCAGCAGGACCAAACTGCAACCCCATTAATATCCAGGCAAGTTACTCACTTGGGTCTGGATTTGGGTCTTAATATTTGAATTCCAACCATTGTGAACAATTTACAGAGAGCTGGCTTCTCTAGCAGATCAGCCTCCAGACCAAAATCCAATCATCCTCTTGAAACTGTGTCCAAATTATCTGCTATTACTACTGAGACTGACTTCTTTGCTAAATAAATTATATCCAGAACCTCACCTATGGTGTGTGTGTGTGTGTATATGTGTATACACATATGTATATATGTGTATATATATGTATATATGTGTATACACCCCCATAACCATCTAGTTCACCAGCTGTGCTCTCTCACTCTGCAGACTCTGTGCCAATCTCAGGTTTTACAGAACATTGCCTGTGCAATTAAATACTTTCATAAACCTTTGATGTCTCTGAACTAGAAACATCTTTCAGCCAGAAGTGCTCTGTGTTGCTATAAGATTCACTCAATAGGCAGGGTATTAACTCTGGACTTAGAGACTGGGGGTTAGTTCCCTGCTCTGCTGCAGTCTTCCAGGTAACCTTGGCCCAGAGCTAATCTACACCATTCCTCCTCTGCAAAACTGGGAGAGGAGCATTTTCCCAAGGCAGGGGATATATTAAAGCTTATAAGCTGCTTTGACAGTTTAGTCAAATTGGAAGCCAAATAAGGGTACTGGTGTAATCCTCAGCAGCACATCTAGGGCCACAGCTGGGACTCCACATCTGCCCAAACAGGGAGACAGCACCCAAGCAGCCTCCCAGGGGAATTTGTGACCAGGGGAACAAGCAGATCTTACCTTTTCAATGCAGGTTAAATACTTGGTGTTACCTGAACAGTTCTAAAAGTGCACAAGTAACGGAGATAAAACTACACTACTATAACGTGGCTTTCAAGAGTTAGGAAGGCAATTCAGCTTTATCACTCCCCAACTGCTACCAGGCAGTGCTGAGGGTGAACAATGGTGCTTCTACTGACATGTTTCACCTTGGGTCAAATAGGCAAGGCAGAGGCATGTGTAGCAGGATCAGCGAGCCCCAAAACCTCTCCAGGAGCTGGCATAACAAAAAGGGGAGGAGGAGCAGCTGGCAACTTCCCCCCCATTCTACCTTCTCCAGCTTCACCATAGGGAACAGTTACACCATCCCTAAACAGTGGGATAAAAACATGGTGACACATCCATCAGACACAGCACAGTCCTTCTGATGCCATATCCCAAGTTTCTCCTCAACTTTCTATTAGACCAATCTGATCTAAAAGGCTTTCTGTAGGCCTAGGAAGGGCCCCCAACCCAACTGCTGTGAGACCCCAGAGAAGTCAGCCCTGCTGTTGACCAGGGCTCTCCAGGAGGGCAATGCAAGGCAAGGAGCTTTTCCTCCAGGGAGGAAGATAGCTCTGATTTATTGCATGCCCTAAAGCTGAGCTGAAAGACTCTCTGCCTCGCTCTGGGCTTGCACCTACTACAGCTGCAGCTTTTGGAGTGAACAGGGGGAAGGGAGATGAACTTATCATCCCTTTATCATCAAAACTGCATCTGCCACAGAAACTCTCCTTCCTTTGTTGCAAAGTCCTAAGTCCCTAGGGAAAGCTGAGGCGCAGAAGCACACTTCTGAAAAGGAAATGCTCCAGCTTCTAGCAAAGCTTTTTTTCCTCCTTTCTCGAGCCATTTTTTATTACAATTATTATGTCTGCAAAGCTGACAGTTTCAATATCTATTTCCTTCATACAGCTGATCTCCAGACACCTCTTCACTTTTCTTTATGAGCCATAACTCGAACTGTGGTAATACAAAAGGACACACCACACACGTGGTACAGTGCACCTTATTCATGAGAATTTATGTGTGAAATCGGGTTAATCGGAACTTTTGCCAGGGAATCATTACAACCCTAATGGTAATGACTTTCTTAATTGGGAAGGTAATTCTCAGGCTGCCTGCAAGTAATTAAGTGCATCAGGAAGGAAGGATGGGACATATTGAAGTGGGACTGTATTCACTGTCTACAGTCAGAGTCTAGGTGACTTCATGGAATTGCCTAAGGACAAAGAGCCTCCTCCCAAATCTCCCCTTCATGCAGCTCTGCTCAAGGACACAGTGTTGAGCCCCTTCTCCATCACTGGACTTTGCTCCCATCACTCTTTGCTGAGCTGGCAGATTTGATACAAGTGTTGGAAGGCAAGCAGCAATGCAGCCAGTTTGGCTGCAAAATCAAGACCTAACTGAAAAATTCAAGGAACTGATATGTTAAAACAGACAGCTTTTCTGTGCAGGTATGGAGCAGCAGGCTCTGTGCTCTGTTTGACATGTGCATGTGGTTTCCACTGAAGCCAGCCAGGGCTGCACATGAGCATCTGTGAACTTCCCCAAGTCACTCACTTTAGTTTTCTTCTTTTTTAGCAGAAACTGTACAGCACAACTTTCTTCCAAATAAAGTTATCAAGCTCCACCTTCAAATGAATGAGATCTTTTTGTTATGCATATGAATCAGATGTCTTTACAACTAACTTTGATGTGGGGTGCAATAGAAGAGGAACAATAGAAGGCAGTGGGGACAGAAGTCCCAGGATGGATTTTCCTGAGACTACAACATGACTACAATGAAAACAGAAATTCTTCCTTGCTCCATGCCTTCCAAGTAAGTGGGAGGTTAAAACACAAATGTGTGTTCAGAGGCAAAGCACTGCTGGGCACAGAAGCCTCTCCATCATCCATCATCCATCATCCCTGAACCTTCCTACTACTGCATCTATATTGCCTTGAAATCTCACTCTAAAAATGATGTTCCAAAGCATAAAGCAGGATGGCATTTGTTGGGGGCAATTCTTACCCATGTAACCCCAACAGAGTTAGAAGAGAGTATTGACTCCCACATGAGCTCAGTGCTCTCCCTCACAGAGCTAGGGTGGACTGGAAAAACCCCTTTACCCCCCAGTAAATCACTACATAGATGATGACTGGAACTGACTGTATAGGCTTGGATCCTTGTACACACATCCTTCCTTACTAAAAAAAACAAACAACATTTTGTGCAGTGAAATGACAATCAGCTACAAAAATACGTGCTTAGAAAAACAAAGTCTCACTTCCTGAACGCCATACCAGGCCCATAAAAGTAAAAAGAGACAGGTTTCTATTAAAAAAGAAACAATAAAAATACTGTAAAGAGGTTTGTTATTGTGAAGTGCTGGGCACCGCTCAGCAGTTGAGCACACTTGGAAACACTCATTCCTGTATTCCTATGTTACCTTTGCCACTCATCTGTTTCTCATTTCAATTCTCCTCTCTTTTTATTTTGCTCACTGACAAGAACTTGTCTTTTCATTTATTCACATGTTTTGGTAGCTTGGCTTCATCTGTTCAGTTAATGCCACTTAATCTTTTTTATTTGCAGTTTCTACAATGAAATTACCGGGCAACTACACCCAGAAATTGCTTCTTTGAGCTACTGAGGAAGTCTGAAAAACTGTACCACACTGCACAAAATCCCTTCAAAACTCACCCTCACCCTGCTAGAAAATCAGAGTTCGTGACACAGCAATAGGAGACCTCAGGAGGTACCTGCTGGGAAAAGAGAGACCTTGCCACGCTCAAATGAGATGGCAAAGGAACATTGCTGAAACAACACGGACCAGCACCACCGAGGCATCTTCCCAGCTGGCTGGCTGACACAGAGCTGTGCAGCAGGAGGATGTGACAATGCAAGGGACCAAACCTGCTCACATCTTCCCAAAACTGACATTGCTAATCCAAACCAGAGATTGCAAGGAGCTTAATATGTTGTTGTTCATGTTGTTTGCCTTCACTGATGTGAACCTTCCCGAGGAAACACAGATCATTTTTTGATTTAAACTCTTCTTCCTGTGGCTGCAGGTGAATATTAACCTCTGGATGGCATTCTGCTCAGGGGTAAAACACCCAGGGACAGGATGGAAATTTCACTTTATATTCATTTCATCACAAAATTATATTAAATTCCATAAAGCATTTTCAGCATGGATATTTTTAACACATAATAAAACTTAAACTAGTCAGTTAATCTTGCATTAGATCAGCTTCATTTCTTAGCTCCCATGAATTAATTTACCTCCAGCCTAAAGAGTTACTCACAGAGTGGTTATTTAAATAAATCCTGTAGTAAAAGGACCTGCTTTATTAGATTGGGAAAAAACACTATGGCCAAACTTTAGTACTCACCAAACCTATTTTTTTTTTACCTTACTATCTGAGAGATGGGAGCCAAAATATAAGCAAGGCTCTTACTTTAACCCTTTGTAATCCCTAGGCCACAGAAGGCAGGCTTTGGTTAGGTTTTGCTAAAAAAGATAGCTTTCTGGTTCCTCAGAAAAGGTAACATCTGGGCTTCTTCAGAGACCTTATGGGCAGGGCTATGCTGCCAAGACAGTGTAGGACTGAGCTGGCTCTCCAGCTTGCTCCACCTCCTGCAATGCTGCTTACACCCAGGTGCAGCTGTACTCAAGCACTAAAATGCTCTCATGGGCAAACAGCCAGAGCACACGCAGTCACTTCAAGCAAGCTTCGTTCAAGGCAGAATGACTGGGGCCAGCACAGCAGATGGTATCCTGAGCTCAGCACAGCCCACGTGCCGAGTGGGTGCTTCTGGGCCACCTAACAACCAGCAGCATGGAAAGAAAGCATGTATTTGAGGAAGCACGTGGATATATTCTTCACATTTCCCATAGGAAATGGGACCAGCCCGAGATTGTGTTAATGTCATTTTTCCTCCAAGCAATGGAATATCCCAGAGGATCCACCTCAGGTTCCCACTGAAGTAATGTTGTATCTCAGCTCCTTAGGACCCTGATTATACACAGTAATTAAGCATGGGCTATGCAGCAGACAGCTAGCCCAAGTGACCCGCAGTTGGGTTTGAGCCTCAGCTCCTTTGCTGCCTTCAAGATCTCCTCACTGCTGGTCCCCAGCGGTTTGTCTTGCACAGCCTCACACTGTAGGGCAACCAGTGTCCACATTCCCATGAATGTGACAACTGCCAGGTTCAGAGCACACCTGAGAGCCAAGTTTGTAAAACTGGAGGGCATAAGGGGCAAGAAAAGGCACCCACGGACATAAATCATGAAAGATGGCACAAGGATTAGATTGCAAAGTGGACACAGCCCAAGTTCCTGCAGGAAGAATGACGTGTCAGCAAGAACCTGTGCCCTCTCTGAAGGACCAGAGCAGAAGAGCATGTCCCATTCACAGCAAGAACCTCATTTCAACCAGAATCTGTCTAATTTTGCTCTCTTAATTAGGTCAACAGAATGCACACAGCAGCATTGCCCATCTCTCTCCAGACTCATTAACCTGACCAACATCTAAGTCACAGAGAGGAAGACAACAGACTCAAACTGCCACTTGCAAACAAAGGCAGAGACCAAATGAAAAGCACATCCACAAGCTCCCAGCATCTCTTCCAGAAATCAGTGGCTAAGTACACGGTGGTTTTCTTACCACAAATACAAGCAGAGTCAAAGAAAAAGCTTTGCCAGCAGCCACAGCCACATGACACAGTGAAACGCTCTCTTCTCCTGAGCATCCTGCTTTATCTGTAAGTTGCCTTTCAATTACTCTTTCCACTTCCAGACAAATACTTCCCTCACAGAACTTCAAGATGGAGTGGACACACACACAAAAAAGGAAGAATGCTCTCATCTGAGCAATATATTCCACTCAAAGCTCTGTCAAACAACCCAAATTACCAGAAGACTTTGAAAATTCCTTGGCCACAGCCTTAAAACAACATTTGACTTGCTGCTTGTTTGAGTTTATTTTGACCTTCGACAGACTGACCCACAAGCCAGCACAGGTTCTTGAAAGGCAAATGTCTGCTCTCCTTACACAAGCTCAACACAAAAGCTAAATGCAACATGACTCAAGTGCAGGGAAAGCAGCAAAGCGCCTCAAGACTAAACAGAGGTTGGAAGTAGCTCTTTTCAAGCTCCACCTTTTACTTTCTGCATCCCTGAAGAGATCTTTCACCCCTGAAGGACTTGTGCCTTTGAGTTTCAAGCTTTTTACTTGGGTCTCGACAGGAGCCCCTGAACCAGACCTACCTGCACATTCTCTTCCGTGACCTCGATCTCAGCGGTGTAGATGTAATCAATCAGCTTCCTCAGGGTCTGCCCATCAACATCTTTTATCTCAATCTTCTTAGCTTTACTTTCAGACATGTCTCCTGAAATTCATTTCAAAAGGTCAGTTAGAGTTTGCTTTGCAGGACCTTTTTGCAGGCCTCTGCTCCCCATACATCTAGCACAACCTCCTGGGATCTGACTAAAAACTGCCTTGGCACCATCCCTGACCATCAAAGGACAACCAGTGAGATTCCCAGAAGCCTCTTTATGTCACCTAAAAAACACCTCAACATTTTAAGACATTAGTGTAAAATAAAATAAATCAATAAATGCAACAAGCTCTATTTCTTGACAGAAAAGACCTTGCCAAGGTTCACCCATCTTCAAACACATAGAGGGGCTAAAAAACCCCATGCATAAGAGGAGCATGTCACAGCAACAAATGCATGCTGTGGGGAGGAGGAGAAAGGACTCCCTGCTCCCCTTCCAGCATCCACACCCAGGTTTTAATCACCAAGATCTTGAGGAACCACAGAAAAGAAAGAACAAACTCCCAAGCAGAAAGAAAATCAGTGGAAAAAACAAAACTAAACAAAAGAGAGCGTGAAGAAAAGTCAACTCTTAAACTTGGGCATGAATAATTGCTACCCTAAGAAATCTGGTGACTCAGTACTGCTGTGGGGTTAAGAGGAAAAATAGTTCCTGCAGCCTATGGGAAAAGTAATTAAAGCCTACATCTCTGTACAGCACGCAACAAGAGGTGGTCGGGCACATTAAGTGCACAGCACAGGGTCAGATGCTAAAGGGGGTCCAACACTGAGCAAAATCTGGATCCTAGAAATTGAACTTTGTGGGTTTAAGCCAATAAGTAGGTAAATAACAGAAGTGGGGTCAGAACAGACGTATCAGAAGAGCCAACAACGTCCCAAGGGAAACAGACTGAAATAATATTTGCCTCAGATTCAATTTTTAAAATTAAATAATAAAATGTTATTCAGAGAAGCCCATGAATACAAATGTACCAGTACAAAGGGATAAATAGCCTACATTTGGGAGGCCTTCAAAGCAGGTAAGACTTGTTAATTGACAAAGTGTCATCTCGTTCACAAATTTCCTCACCAAAAAAACCCCCCAAAAAACCCAAACAAAAGAAAAAAACAACAAACCCAAATCTCCAGAGATGAAATGGGGCTTCTGAGAACAGGCCAGTCCCCATTAGCCTACGTGGAGCTGGAGGTGGCTCTGAGAAGCACCCAGCCAAACCCCTCCTGCAAGGGGAGCAGCTGGAGCCCCGCAGGGATCCACGGGGCAGAGGCTCAGCTCGGCCACGTGCACCCAGAGATCGATGCAGAAACAGCTCGGACGGACCAATTCGATAACATCATCCGTCTTTGTGGCATTCATGTGACACAGGCAACAAAAATAACGGCTGTGTGGGCTTCCACACCCACCAGCAAGCTGCCAGCCCTGCGTACAAGCAGCCTCCACTGCCTCAGCGCGCGGTGAGAAAGGGGAGTTCGTGTGCTGTGTCCCACGGTGGGATGGGATCCGATCCCTCCAAACACGCTGGTGCGGTTGAGTGCCCACCACTTTGCCAAGAGGGTGCTGCTCCAGACATGTCTCTAACGCTGTGGAGCAAAGAAGAACCTGAAGACACAACAAGTGAAGCAAGGCAGGGGCTGGTGCGGATCAGGAGCGAGCAATGAGCCGCTCCCTTCTCCAAGCACAGACCTGAGGCAATCACAGCTGCTAAAACACCCCAGTGGGCAGTTGAGTGGTGGGTCAATTAAAGCATCTCATCCGCCTTCCTTTCAAAAAAACAAACAAACAAACCAAAAACCACGAGAAAAACCCCACAGCTTTAAAGCCCACAAAACCCACCCCCTAAGATGTCTTTCACAAGTCAGACTTGAATCTCAGCTGATACCTGCACAACAGAACAATTCCAAGCACGAGCATCACCTCTCACACACAATGGCTACGCTGAGAAAGCAGCAAGCTGGTGCAGGGCTGCCCTGAACAAGGCACTGCAGAGACCTCATCCCCGCACTGCTGCAGTCAGGCAGACACAAGGGACATGGTAGGATGAGCAAAAGCAGGTAAAACAGGCAGAGGGGCTTCAAGCAGACCTTCTTTAGGGAACCAGCCCCTCGTGAAGGCAAGTCCTTCATGCACCACACTCAACACCCAGCAGTGCTTTCTCCATTCCCCTCTGTTGATGAGGGCAGGGAGAGAGCAGAGCTCTCCTGCTTTGTCACAAGATAAACTACAGTCAAAACTGCAGCAGCTCGCGGTGCCTTGTTTACCCAGCACAGCAGCTTGCCCTGCCTCCTACACGCTGCACTCCAGAGAGGCTTCCCAGTGCACAGCTAGAGCTTTTGTTGTTTCCCAAGTCAGAAATGTGCTGAAGGAGAATACAAGTGCATTGGATTAACAAACCACAGCCTGTCATGCATGGGGTGAGCACCGTGAACCAGCACGTGAGACCTGCAAGGGAGGGTTCTGCACCGCTGCCTCCTCCTTCAGCACTTCTGAAGTTCCCCAGGTATCTCACAGGAGCAGTCCTAGAAGCATCACTGAAGTATCTGTTATCCTTTATTGAAGCTATTGTGTTTTCTTTTAAACAGATGGAAATTACTGTCCCCAATCATGCCCACAGAATGGTGACAAGGAGGATCAGCCACCATTTGAAACGCTTTAGAAAGCCAGTATGGGAAGGGACACTCAGTTCAGTAGTGCTGGGTCCTGTCTGTCCTTCAACAGTGGAAAACACAAAAGGAAGATGTGCCTGTTTATTTTCAGACTTCCCAAGGCTATTTCAAAGAGAAATGCCTAACCAGAGGACACTAGATGCCTTAGGAAAGATCCCAACATCATCACAAGGTCATTTATGAGTCCAAAGTCAGGCCCAACCTACAGGGACAGCACCTGCAGAGCAAACAGCAGGTACAGATGGATGAGTTGCTGGTGTCAGTCTGGTTCCTGCTGTTCACAGCTTTACACTGATCGTTCAGTACCATGTGGCTCCCAGCACTGCTGGGGGACTCCTCCACTTCCCCATGCTCCCCAAAAACAGCTCCTCCAGCAGGGACTCAGCATGCACACGCAGATCCCACCCAGTCCTGCAAACACCCACTCTGTGCAGCTGCCCCCGAGCCACTGGGTTGCATCGCTGCTGATGTGCAGTGCAAATAAAATTTAAAAAAATAAAATAAAATTCAAACCACAGCAACCAACTCATGTTCAAACTGTGATTTTAAAAGTTTCCCTCCAGAGAGTGAACCACCACAGAGCTGGAAGGAGATCACGCACTCAGTCTTTGCAAGAGGGAAATCCAGACCTTAAAAATTTGGGTCTAGTTGGACTGAAAGCAAAGGGAGAACTGGTCTTTGCCTGACCCACTGCCCTCAGGGACACATCAGGGGGAGGGGACCAGCAGCTGCCAAGGCTGTCACCCAGCCCAGGGAGCTGCCCAGCCGGCCACATGACGGTGGTTAGCTGATTACTGTTTAACTCACAGCGTGAGGGATTACACGGCCTGGAGAATTCCTGCATGGAAACAAGAGCAGCCCTGCACCACTGCCTTCCTGCTCAGGTGACCTCTAAGGATCAGAGAGTTTTTCCAATAATTTTTCTTTTTTAAAGTTCTCATTAGGAAAAAGCATCACAAGCACCTTCCAATCCTCCTTGAGGTGCCCTGCACGAAGGGTTGCCTCTGAGCAGGGTTTGCTCCTCTGCCTCACCACCACAGCCAAGATTCACTTCCACTGTGTAAGTGCCAGTGCCCTGGGAAACACAAACACTCTCCACTTCAGCTCTCTGCACTGATAAAGCCACCATGGCAAACCTTACATCTCATCCCACATTCAGACATCTGTTTACACCTGAGGTTCTTGCCTCCTTCTCCATTACAGAATGGAAAAAAAGCTTCCTTAATGACAAGCTTAATGCTGTGTTCTGCTTTCAGTAAAGCAAATAAAACGAGGTCTCATCTCAAGGCTTTTAAAAGGAAGAAACAATCCCTAGACCACAGACAAAGGAACATGAAACAGGGGCAAAAGCCCCAAACCTCATTTATGCTAAAGCTGAGGGATGGTAACAACCATTCCCTGGAGAATACAATCATTTTCTTTGTTTTTGGTTAAGTCATTTCCTATCCTGGAAAGGAAGGCAAGGAAAAGGAAAAGAAGTTAAGCAGCTCCTGACCAGACTAATTTTACTAGAATGACTTAAACAAGTTGGTCACTGCCTTGGGATCAGCATGGCTTTTTTTGCTGCCCCACCTAGGCACAGCCTTTAAAGGGTCCACACTATAGGGATCAGGAGATCAGAGCAAGCATTTTGGCCTCTTCTTCCCTTCACAATGAGGTTGCATTTGTATTAATAAAAACCATCAGACTGCAGCAACACACCCTGCAAAAAGGCAGGGCTGCTAAAACACACAGGGATCGAGAGAACAACGGTGTTATTTCGGGCAGCAGCAAAAAGTGCCATGGGAGATTAAACATCCGTGACTGCAAATCAGCATCGGCAGGGCTGAGCCTTGAAACTACAACTCCTGTGCCAGCAACTGCTTTGATGTGCACCATGAACATTTAGGGCACCGCACACGTGCTTGATGTTAATGATGTGTTTTCATGACCCAAGGTCTTGTTAAGGCTGGGAGAGGGGGGGAACCAACCCAAAAAGCAGTGAGCCAAAACTCATAGTAATCTCTCTGTGACCCATGTGCTACCCACTCCCTCTATACCCATATCACCACTCCCGACCCATATACCGGCCTCAATGACTCAGCCATGGATGACCATCAAGCAAACTACAGACCTAACCATACCTCTTCTCTCAAGAAAACCCTTTCCCCACAGGCCATGAGACTCAATCAGAAGCCTCTGGGTTTCCAATGGCCCATTCAACCCAAGTACAGTGTCTGGTGTAGGGCAGAGTACCTGTAAACATCGCACAAAAATAAGGGCTGCAGGCTGCAAGGACCACACGATGGGCTTCCATCTCCACAGTTTCAGCCACAATCACCACATCACAGAGGAGCCGCTTGCTGGAAAAACATCAGAAAAGAGAAAAGATCATTTCAGAACTCCTGGTCAGGCAAAAAACTACATCAGTTTAGCCTGAAAAATTAAGCAGAGGTCCCACCTCTACAGACAAGGCACCTAAGCCTTAGCCAAATCCCAGTGGAAGGTCCTCTAATCCTTCAGCTACCAGTTCCTGTCAGTGCTTACACACAAAGCAAAGCTTGAATCCTCTCAGTGCTGCAGCCCTGCCTGTGGTTCTGCTTTTCCCAGAAAAAAAAAAAAAAAGGAAGCCAAACTAGGTACACGTGATACCCAAAGAACAGATGAGTAAGGAGCTCCTTCCACCTCTCAAACAAGTAGGGCTTGGAGAAGGCACAGAAGAGTTTAAGAGTTTAGGCACTACCTGGATCCAAGCTCTAGCAGATCTGCAAGACAAGATTTTACATATCCCTGTGCAAGGTAACACCAGCAGTGCTTTCATCTTTCCATAGGGGAAAGGTAGAGTAGAAAAATTCAGTTCTCTCTGCACTTCTTTCCATGTTTGGCCCTACAGCACATGACCACCAAAACATCTCCCAGTGCTGACCAGCACAGGGGCTGCCTCAGCCACCTCCCAGTGAGCAAACTTCAATCACTGGAGTTTATCCATGGGCCTGAATACTTAGTTTACCCCATGAATTAGTGTGGGATTAAGAGTCACTGGGATAAAGCAAGGGCTTCCAAACAGAAACCAAAAAACTTCTGAGCTCCTCCACTGACTCATTGTAGGGCTTTGGAAAAGTCACTTCATTAACTAGTGACCTTTTCTACTAGCCCCACGAATGTCCTTTGAGGATTCATTAGTTAATGTTTGCACAGGGCTTCAGAGATGCAGACAGATAGAAGTGCTCAGCCTCCCAATAAGCTGGTTTAAGATGTTTGAGCATACAAATGCAAAATCAGGGTGTTCTTTCCAAATGTCAAGACTGAAAAAGGATCAGCGTCTGTACATCTAGATGTCGCCTTCTCTTCAGAAATGCTTATCACCACGGTGCACTTTGTGTTTAGGAAAGTGTATATCAAATAAACACACAGAGCTTCTAATGAACCAGGTATGTCTCCTCTCCTCCTCCATATATTGGAATACAGGAACAAAACTATTTGTGAAATGGAGGGTTATGGCTGGGAAATGGGACTCTACAGTAAGTAGGAATTGGTGGTCTGTGCTCTACATTCACCCCAGTTTGGAAGGGGTGAAGGCAATAAGGGGAGCTCTTGAACAGCCTCTTCATGGAGGCTTCCTCATTTCCTTCAGCTTGTGTACAAGATGCCCTGTTCAATTCCTCTTTGGACTATAGTTATCTCAAGTAGCACACATTAGCTTTCAAAGGTAGATTAAATTAAGTGAAAAAATTCAAGTGGACAACATATAGCAAATAGGCTAGAGGCTTAGCAAGATTTTTCTAGAGCCTCTGTCTGAGATTTCTGGATGCATTTGAATGGAGGCACTATTATTCAAGGTAGCTATTAACACTGATTGTTGACAGCTTAACGGATCACAAGCTCAATGCATATACAATAGCCGTGAGAACTGTATATGCCAGAAAAGCAGCAGGAGCTGACAAAAAGGAGTGCCCAGAAGAAGAAAACATCAAACAGGTGCTTAAAGGCAACTTTTAGTCCTCTATGTTTTATCACTTCAGTATTGCACAAGATCTGGCTAACTACATGTGCTAAGAAGCGTTGTCCATCTCCAGCTATTCCCACTGTGCTTCAATTAACAAAGGAATAATAGTAGTACAATACATTTCTGAATATAGCTGCACAAACCTCTATTTTCAGATCCTTTGCTTTCAGTACAAAGGATGGACTAGAGGGATGCCAATTAAAAGGAAAAAAAAGTCATACTCTGTTTCATGTAATTGTTACAAGGGAAGGATATTTCCATTTTCTGTTCCTGTGCAATTGGGAATCGCTGTCAGACATCTGTGGAACGAGACATTTCGAATCCTCCTCCACACTGGAGAACATCTTTATTGAGAAACTACTTAATCCACAGAAGAGAGGTGGCTATCACTGCATCTTTTGGATACTTGGAGAGTGCAGGAAGAGTAAAGAGTGTTATCTGCTTTCACCATACCATCTGGATACATTTATGTATAGGACACTTTCTATAGGAATTATTGTTAAAATTGGGTTTCTAAGGCTCTATTTGAATGGTAAAGGGCTCAAATGCAGTAGTCAGAGAAATGCTCACTGAATTTCTGTCTGGTTTGTGGGACAACAACTCTGGTTTAACCACTGCCACCACGCTGCTGATGTGATGACAGCGGTTCTTGAAACCTGTGTTCACTGATATTTTTTCCAGCCTCCATTCTCCCTGTACCCACGCAGCTGTGTAGAGACCAAGATGTTCTCTTTTAACCAATATCAGGATTTTTAAATTTGCAAGTAGAGAGCTGACCTTCTTCTAGAGTTGTTGCTTTGGTTTTTTTTTCACCCCCTCCTTTTGAGTGCTAAGCCCAGACTGAGTGACGCTGCTCGTTAAAGAGAATGAGAACAGTACATTAATAATCTTTGGTCTGTAATTATGTGTAGGTGTCTTAATGTCTGTAATACTCAATTATTGGTTTTCAGACCATTAGCTCAGTTAAGAACATAGTTTACAGCTGAATTTGCTGTAAGTAATGGAAAAGACTAAATGAATTATCATCTATAAATGAAGGCTATTGCTCAGATAATGCTTTTGAGCCATAGCTGGTTTCCTTCTGCTGGGAGAATAGAGAGGTCTGAGATTGAGAAGAGCACCCCATCACAAAAGGGCTGTATTTTAGCTGTCTCTTCCTACTTGTTGATTAATTCCCTACATACGACCATTAGTTGTGACAAAGATGGCACAGATATATTTTTTTTTAAGTCTTTCTGTTCCAATCAGCATGTTTCTGCTAAACCAGAGAGGGTGCCCATGAAGTGAAAAGTGTACCTCCGTAATTCATTCATGACCTTGAATGCCTTTCTCATGTGAGAGGGGTTGACTGTCACTGTGCGCTGGTCCTTTTCATCTTCAGCTGCCTCAGAGGAACGGGAACTCTGCTTAATGCTAAAAACAGGTAAAAACAGGGACAAAAAAAAAATAAAAAGTAGTAGAAAGCTTGATTCAATGACACTTTGAATAAAAAATTATAATAAAACTGTAGCACAGGGTATTATGCATGCTTGTTAGTCGGCTCAGGTTTACCATATGAAGAGCATCACAAAATGCAGCTACTTCTGCATGGATGTTGAAAGCCAACCCAGCCCACATTTCAGTCAGCAGGGAAGAAAAGGAAAAAGTGACAAACACTTGAGGACAAAGCCCAGTCTTACAGGCTTCAGGCCAGGAAGGCAGTATAAATTGAAATTCAAGCCAGAACATAATTGCCTCACTGAATAGAAATAGATTTCAGCACTGGGAACTACAAGAGTACCATGGATACTTTAACATCCATACAGAGAAAGAGAAGTCTAGTCTTCAACGTCCCATGTGAAAAACACAAGCATACAATACATGACTTGTATCTTCTTCCACAGAAGCAAATAGAAAGGGACTATTAAAACTCCCTGCACTGCTTCCAAAGATTAACAGAGGCCACATCCCATTTCCACTTTAGAAACAGGTCTATTTAGTGACACTGAAATGTATACAAAGAATCATTAAACCACACTTTCCTACCGGAACCACCAGCTCTATAGGTAATGTCAAACCAGATGCACCCAGTTATGTGCTGTGTTTAACCAGGCCAGCGGGCGCCCGAGGCACCTTTGTGTCCTCATTACTTTGTTGGGAGCATTGGCCCTGCATGCAGAATTGACAGCAGGTCAATATCTCCACCTCCCTGATCTGAAAGAGTGTGAAATCACTCGGAGATAAAGGTTTCCACCTATGAAAACAAGTAGCACTTAGAGCCAGGTCCCTGTTCTGCTTACACCCACAGGTCACCCCTCAAACCCGCCAGCAGGCAAACAGGACAACTCAAGCAAGGTTGTCCATGTTAAAAGCCAACCCCAAGCAAATGGCAGCCCTCAGGAGGTAACCCCACCACTGCCATGCAACCCATTGAAGACCTTCTCAGAGTTTTCCCTCCAAAGGACTGTCTCCCTCAGCTTCACCTTTGTCCCCTTCTCCCTGTCACCTTTCTTAGCTGGGTTTGTATCACAATAAAAAAGGCTGAATCGAGTTAAACCAACAGCCTGGGCAGCCCAGCATTCTGGCTCTAGCAGTGACCAGAAGATGATGTCTGAAGAAGGGTATGAAGCCAGGGAAGTGTGGAAGGATACCTCCTCAGACAGCCTGCCAGCCTCTGCTAAGGTGTATATGCATGCACATATATATCTATATACATGTATGCTCACACATGGTGTCTTTTCCTTGGTAAAACACAATTATTCACAATTTATAATCCCTTGACAGTGTGAAGCCCTTGCTGAACATTACACCCTCCCTCTTGCCTGCTCCCTACCAGTGGCTGTTACCAGCACCATGTCCCTTGACACTACACAAAGCTCTTTGTGCTCCAAGCTGCCCTTGGTGGGTTCCATTGTCCTTCTTCTAGACACCAGACACTGAACAGCAGCCAAGCTGCACACAGCTCCAATACACGCCTACATGCTGAGTGGCCTCCAGCTTTGTGCCCAAGACAAAGGTTAATGCCAAAAACCAGCCAAGTCCAATTCCTTCACTTTGCTGAGCAAGTGAAATATTTTCAGTCATAAGTGAGGCTGCAAGGCTGAGCACAACATCACTCAGCACATGTCCCAGACGAGGGAGACAGCTTCCCAGATTGCGTTACAGTCATCATCCAATTAGCTTAGTATGGGTGGATTAAAAGAAAAAAAAAACAACCAAAAAAAACCCAGAAAGAGTACCTCTTGTTAAATGTTTGGTATTCAAAGGACTGGTACCAGGCAACGACACAACCAGCTTTTCTGTCCCCAAAGAAAGCTGAACTCATTCTGCACCACACACAGGGCCAGCAGCATTCATGGGCACGGAGCAGCAGTGGCACTCGGCTGGCACACCCCAGCGAGGGGCTCTCCTTGCTCCAGGGACAGCCAAATTCAGCTAAGCCTCACTCTTGTATCTAACAAAAGCCCTAGTTGTGGTTTGACCACAGCTTTAAACATCCCAGTATAAACCTTTGCTTTTTAAACAGTTAAACCTGCCCTCGTGGCACGCTGGAGCCAAGGAGTGAAAAACAAAGCTCTGGAAGTGTAAGTGTCTTCACTGAGCTTTCAGTCTCCAAAGCCAAAACATGTACAGGAAGCAAAGCAAACAAACAAAAATGAAAGAAAAAGAAAAAAAAACAACCCACAAAAGAAAGTGAAACCAAAAGGCAGCGGCAGGGACAGCTGTACCCATCGGTCCTGGGGCGAGACAGCTGGACAGCCATGGGACACTGCCTCGGTCATCGGCAAAGACAGACCTGGCGGGGTCCAAAAATCAAGTGATGCACATAAAAATCCTGGAGCTTCTTTATTAAGGAAAAATACACCGCTGAGATTTATTTATTAGCACTTCAGGGCCAGAGACCAAAGATTTCATTATGTTCCAACTTTTCCACTGGCAAGAGATAGAGTTCAAAGGAGACGGCGAGTTTCATTGAACACCAAAGTAAATGTCAGATCAACAAGCCTTGGTGAAGCCTCAACCCCACCCATGTTCCTCTGTGTATTTTAAAAGCAAAAAACCTTGCTTCAGAATTTCTGAAAAAGATCAATCGGTTCTTCCTAAAAAGCATGAAAAGTAACTTTTTTAAAAGCATCCTAAAAGACATCCTCAGCTTTATTAGCAGGGGTGGATTTCACATTTTGCCAAAGTGTGGCATTCTCACCGTAAGAAAATATTCCAGATTGTTTGGTTAAAAACTTGTTTCAAAAGAAAAAAAAAAAAATCAAGATATTCTATTTAAAGTTTTTCCAAATGACTCATATAAAAAACACTTTTGAAAAATTAATGGCCAAGAGCCTTGAACTCATCTTTGAGACTGATTCAGCTTCCACACAACTGTGTTCCCGTAATGGTTGGAGGATGATTTTATCTGGGAAAAAGCTTTCACACCCCCATGCACACACTCTCAGAGCTCACCGACACATTTCCAACACGAAAATGCAAGAACCTAAATGCTCCAAGCAAATGCAACCTGCCACAAAGCAAAAGCTACTCATGAGAAGACCAAAAATGCTGCACTGCACAGCCCTTTTCAAAGGTTTTTCCTCCATAACACTAAGAATTATTACACTCATTACACTGTTGTGATATTAATGGAGTAAAGTAAAGGAAGAACATCATCTGCTGATCAAAGAGACTGGCAGAGACCACCTGGATGTGCAGGAGCCCCTGCATCCCATGACCACAGAGACTTTCCCCCCTTCAGCACCTTCATGTTTCCCTGGCTGATGTCCTACCACACCAGCAGGACTCACAAGCCAGCTGCCAGGAGCAATTTGTTCTATTCCTGGGCTATTCGAGGCCATGCACCGAGCGAGTGGACAAATGATTTAATTTCCCTGGGCCAGATGAACATCCTCATTAGGGACACAGCAGGATTCTCTTAAAATAAGCAAAGAGGCTCTTACTTTCAGAGAGTGCCAACCCCACCACCACCACCACCTCCCGCGTGGCCTTTCAACACTACCCCCAAGTAGAACAAACGAACCCTGATTGGAGAGTCCCCAATTAAGCCAGCGAAGCTAATCACAACCCCGTTTACACTGTGTTCCTCCTCTCCAAGACCCCTGTAGCAGGGTTTGGCTCAAGCCACCCACGGGCTCCCAGCACAGCTCCTGCCTGAGCGCAGCCACATACCAACCAACAGAAAGGTATTTGAAAACCCCATAACCCATAGCTCTGCTGCAGGCATGTATCAACTATAAAGTTGGGTTGCCTTAGTTACCAGCAGTAATTACAGATGTCTTTGTAGATTACGTGAAAGAATAAAAGCTTTCCTTAGAGCTAAACTGTCCCCTGGCAAGATTATTGCTGTGCAGAGAGCTGGTAAACCCCAGGAACAAAAATCTCAGCTCTGCCAAAACCAATTCTATCACTTGGCTTTACTGGAGCCAGCTCACCCTAAAGGAGGGGCAGATCTCAAACATGCTCTCCTTCAGAGAAGGATGAGCTTCTGCTCTTGTTTCTGGGAGAACAGCCACTGGGCTCAGCTCTGAGCCCACATGTGGACACCACGGAGGTCCCTTTCCATCACACCGGAGGGATGATGGACTCCAGTCATGTCCAGCCCAGCCTCATCCCACTGTGCAGCACTGGGGGGTCTCTGGGAACTGCTCTCATCTCCTGTCTGAGCACCACATGCTGAGGTCTGTTCTCCTGGGTTGTCCCATAACAACACAAAGCTTCAGCCCCCCCTGGGCTTGGCCAAAAAGTCAATGGTGTTTGGTGACCTGCCCTCCACAGCACAGACAATCCAACAGCTCCACAGGCACTTCATATCCTTATATTAACTTAAAAGCAACATGCTAACTGTAAATTTTCAAAGCCTACAGAGCTTCTTTGGGGGCTGTGTTACAACCATCACCACAACATGTTAATCTTCAGTTTCTGACAGGTTTGACATAGCTCTGATCTAAAAATGTGATAGATACCCAATTGCATTTACCAGTCCTCAAAACTGACATGCCTCCACTAAGATAAATGGAGACCAAAATATTAATTTAGTCTCAGCACAACGAAAAATCATTTCATTGTGGAGTGTTAATTAACTGGAGTAATTCTCTGTTTAGAATCAATGGCCAAAAGCATGGTGCAAATACATTATGCCCAATAGTTTTATTCATCCAGTCAGGCAGACACACTAAGGAAAAGATGTCAGTGCACTAGCTTATTTATAAAAATCTCAATTTCTGAATTAGTCTTTAGGTATATACAAAGAAAGATAATTAAAAAAAAAAAGTGACTGAAGGAATCCAAATACTGAGATGGATTTTGAGAGGATTTCAGAGAAATGTATTATTATTAAAGCATATGGGAGGTAGCATAATGGAAAGGATTAATTTTTATTTTTTTTTTACATAGCAATATTTTCCTATTTTGTTGATTTTTTGAGTGCCTACATCAACATGGAGACACATAATTGTTATACAACAGATCCCCAAAAGGATATACATATCAAAGGAGACCTCCAGGGGAAAAGCAGACTTCAGGAACTACTGAGAAGTAAAGTCTTTTCTGACAGTAATGGAAACAGCACAAAATAACTCAAATAGGACAATACCATTTGCTTTCTAAGGCAAATATTGTATTTCTCAAACAAATACTATGAAGAGGCTACCCCCCACTCAAAGATAAAGTTAAAATTACAGGGGGTTTTTAATTCTTCAACCAAAAAATTTTAAAAATTAGCATTTCAGGGGTTTTTTTACTGTTCAAACTCAGACACACTTTGCAAATTCAGACCCAGAGCACCATGCTTGATCATACAGCATTATGTAATTTCTCCATAAAATGCAAGTCCCTACCAGCACAATAAGAGAGAATCAAGATTCTGAAATAATTTGTTGACAAATGTGAATGTTTCTGGTTAAATCCCCCTTGCCCCCAGCTGCTTCTGCCCATGTGCAATGACATGGGTACATGATACCACTGAACACCTCCGATGTGCCAGTTATCAGGATATTTGAGTCCAGGCTGCCTTGGGACCAGAGTCAGAGGTGATGTGAGCACCAATAATGTGTTCCTCACCGACTACAAAAATGGAAAAAGCAATACTGTTAAAAACCAGGGGGAATTCTGCTGTCATGACAGTCACAGAGTGTAAAATTGGAGGCCTTAATCTGCATGACAGAGCTCTGAGTTGAAACACAGGGCAAAAGTACAAAAAAAGGGGAACAGAAGCAGCTCAGGGTGCTCACCCACCAAGGTCATCTCTCAACACCTCCTCCCAGGACTTGCTCAGAGCAGGCAAAGCAGCCTCAGCTCAGTCCCACGCAACGTGCCCTTTCGAATCACAAAGCAGGTGAATATTTCCAGCTTTCCTTGCCAAGAGTCAAACCCCACATCGTTACTGCCCATGACCAGTTCAGGACCGCCTTCCTCTTCCCGAAAACTAGAAATGCAAGCAGCAATTTGGGTAATCATTCCTCACTCCCAGAGGTAGAGAACACACTGATGGGGACAGTCCTTCATGCCCTAAAAACAGATGGTCTGGGAAAAAAAAAAAAGGATGAGGCAAAAGAGTCCAGGTACTTTCCTGGTGACTTTTTCATCACTGTATCCCCAGCAAAATGCCTCCAGGCAAAATGAGACCATTGTTGCAAAATATATTAAAAAATAATAAGTAATAGTGACAAGGATGATCCCAGCCTGGGGTATCAAAACAGCTCTGCTCCAATTCCTCAAACACCAGACTCCTTTATACATATAAAGAAACAAAGAAGGAAAAGCCATTCCATGGGCTAACATCTAGCATGACAATCTAAGATTTCATGGCATTTGAAATTGATTAATATCTGGATTAATATCCAGACCTGGCCATTCACACCCTTACAGGAAACAGAAGCCCTACAATGTAACTTAAAGAGAGATGTATCAGGCTGAGAGTTTTGTTTTGCACATTAAATATACAAACAATTGCAACCCTTGAGTCACACTGAGGGTAGAAAGCTCCCTTCAGAGCTTGGAAAGCAACTCCCACAGGCTGCTGTGAGTGTTTTCCCTCAACAGAGGGAAAATGTCCAGAATTTGAGGGTTGACCCCAGCTTAATTTTCTAATGTATCATATTTAAACAAAACTACTGTCAAGCCCTGATGATTAGTACTACCAGTGGGTCAAGCCCCTTCTCTGTTTCCCTCATCCCTTGCAAGGTCACCAGCACAAAGGGAAACACTCAGTATATCCTGTTTTTAAAAAAAAAAACTGCAAAAAGAAAAGGAAAAAACCAAAACAAAACATAAAAGCAGCTTAATGTTTAGTTTGAAGCAGTACAAGTGAGCTTCTGGTGTATGAAAGCACCTCGACAGCAGGGAGGAAGAATGAAGGCAGAGCAGAAACACTGACCATCTCTCTGGCATCTATGAAGTCCCTGGGCAGCAATAACCTCTTTTATGCATTCAGTGGACATGAGGTCGACTCTGCAATCACTTCTGCATGCAGGATTTGGAGCAAAACAGTTGCTTTGCAGGAAACAAAGCACCTACAGCCCAGCTACCATGCGAGGGAGATGGGGATCCCCTCCCACCTGCGGTGCACGTACACAGACAGGTACATCGACAACCGAGGGCTTCACAGACCTTACAGCTTTTCATTCATGACTCAGAAAAAAGCACCAAATATCAGTGGGTATTGAATGAGGATATCAGCTGCTGGAGGTTCAAGACACAAGCACGGCAGACACAAGCCCGGTGTTTTATGAGGAACATCTGATGGAGGTGGTGACCCTGCGGCACCCCAAACCAACCTCCTGCCCCAGTCTCAGCAGCGATTTTAGCCAGCACCCGCTGCCGCAGCCTCCCTCGCAGCTCAAACACATCCTACCGAAAAACGGCTCCGTTCCTCCGCTCCGGGTGCACGGGGCGAAGCTGCCTGTCACCATGACATTGCAACACCTCCTAAGAGCACGGCGGGCGCTCAGCGCTGAAGGTATTACAAGGAGGAACGGGGCGGAGAGCAGGGGGGAGATCCCCGCAAGCCGCGTCCCGCCTGCCTGCGCACCGCCGCGGAGAGCTCCCCCGGGACCGGCATCCCTACCCCCGGACCGGCACTCCCATCCGCACCCCGCGGGCAGGCACCGGTCCCCGCACCCGTGGAGCGGACACAAAGGCTCGGTGCCGGCGGTACCCACCTCTCCTCCTCCATCGTGCGGTGGGGTGCGGTGCGGCGGCACCGGGGCGGGCGGCGGGGCCGGCTCAGCTCCCCGGGCCCGGCATGGCTGCGAGCGGCCGCCCCCGCCCCGGGCCGCTTCCTGCGGGAGCGGAGCGCTGTGTCCCGGGCTCGCCCCGCCGCAGCGAATGCCGCCGCCTCAGCGCGCACCGCCTTCCCTCCCTCCGCCTCCTCGCAGCCTCCTCCTCCCCCGGCGAGATTGCGATCGTCTCCGGGCAACTGCAGCTGTGGAGGGCGGCCCCGCCGCGCCGCCCGGCCCCCGCCGTCCCGGAGAACGCCCGCCCCGCCGGTACAACCCCCGGGCTCGCAGCGGGGAAGCTTCCAAGGCGGGGAGCCACCGGGCAGCGGGACGGGAGAGAGCTGGCAGCGGGGGGAGCAGCTCCCGCCTACCCGACACCCACCGCCCGCTCTCGATCTGGGTCTTCAGAGGAGAGCCGCGGCCTGTACAGCTCCAGGGCTGGGCTCAGGGGAGGTGGTGGATGAGCTGAGCGGCCCAGAATCACTTTAATCCCGGCAATCTATAGATTAAAGAAAAGTTTTAGCGGACTGAAGATCCCCGGTACTGACCACACAAGGTCAAGCCCACGCACAGGACAGCAGGAGCAGAGGACTGGTGAGTGCTGCATCCAGTTCTGGAGCCCCCAACACAACAGAGACATGGACCTGTTGGAATGAGTCCAGAGGAGGCCACGAGGATGATCCAAGGGCTGGAGCAGTGAGGACAGGCTGAGAGAGTTGGGGCTGTTCAGCCTGGAGAAGAGAAAGATCCAGGGAGATCTTCTAGCTGCCTTCCAGTACCTGAAAGGGCTACAAGAAAGCTGGGGAGAGACTTTTGACAAGGGCAGGTAGTGATAAGATGAGGGGAAATGGCTCTAAACTGAAAGAGGGTAGGTATAGATTAGATATTAGGAAGAAATTCTTCACTCTGAGGGTGGTGAGACACTGGCCCAGGTTGCCCAGAGAAGCTGTGGCTGTTCCTCCCTGGAAGTGTTCAAGGCCAGGTTGGATGAGGCTTTGAGCAACCTGGTCTAGTGGAAGGTGTCCCTGCTGATGGCAGGGGGGCTCGGACTGGTTGATCTTTAAGGTCCCTTCCAACCCAAACCATTCCATGATTCTCTGCTGAGACCTGCTGAGGAGGGAGAGGGTCCCACACCCTCCACAGAAAGCAGGATCTAGCATCCAGTTCCCCATTAATAAAAATCTTGCTGTCCTTCTGTGCCATCCATCAGGCCAAATCCATGCTGGGTAGGCAATGTGGGTCCTTCTAAGCAGCAGGTGCAATTTAGCCTGAAGAGCTGCACTAAATCACATTTGGCATTTTTGTTCCAGCTGATAAAAATGTAGGGATTTTAACATAATTTTTTTTCTCATGTTATTAAAATATTTTCTCAATCTTATCCTGTAACAATGAGGCCCTAAAGGTTAATTACAATAAAGACATGAAGCATTTGCTTTCTTCATTACTCTCCCATTCACAAAATGTTCTTGTGTAAAGGAAAGAGATAAGTATCAAGAGATTGGTCTTTTGAGATGCCATTCCATCTCTTTTGTAAATAAAATTACCTTACTTTTCTACATTTCCCCTCAAACCACATCCTCAGCCTCAGTTCCATACATCTTTTTAAATGTATCGGCAATGACAATTGAACAGATGCTATTGCACCTTCCACATGAGGGTTTCAAAAGCTTGTTGAGAATCTTAACGAGTCATCACCCCCATTCCTCAGATAAGAAAGCTTAAAAGACCTAGAAGTTAAAGGACTTTATGAAAGTCACATGGGGATGGAGAGTCGAGAGTCCTGTTGTTTAAACTTCATTCAGCAGTCTCCCCATAAACAGAAGAAATACAGATAACACCATGAAGTCAAACCTCACACGGGATTCAGGCAGAATTCCTGCATTTTCCCTTTGAGGATCCTGTTAAACTTACCGGTTTAATACATCCAGATCCTCAAGTACTTCCCGAGTACCCACTCAGTCTCACACTCTTGAGACACAACACATTAAACCACACGACATAAGTTCAAACCAGAGAAAAATTCTACTAAAAACAGTAGAATTTAATTAGAAAACAAGGGCTAGATCTTTTTTCCATTGACTAAATCCTTCAGTAATCATAAAAAGCCCAGATACAAGAGCAGATCCTGAACTTGCTGCAAAGTATCTGTGCATTTTTATTAACACATAGTTTTTAAATAACAAAATATTAGGCTTTCACCATAAAAATCTACATCACACTTCAGTCCACCTAGGAACTAGACACTTAGGTTGAACCAAACCTTCTTACATGCTTTGCTCCACCAGCATGTGAACTGCTGAAGTCTACAAATGCCAATAACAAGCAGAAAAAGGTAAATCCCAGTGACAGATGATATCTCAGGGGTTAACTGAAGGCATCTGGAGGTGATACTCTGGCACCACACTGACTCCCAATGGACCTGGAGCAGAAGGTGCCTTGGCAGAGAAGTCCTGAAGGTATCTGCTGCCTAACCACTGCTAGAGTTTAGAGTGTGGCCTATTGCTTTCAGATAACAAAAACAAAACAACAGTTAAAATTCAGCTATTACAGCAACTCACGGGGATCCAAGTTACTACAAAGCTCAAAATGCAGTTCTGAGAGACCTTCTAGGTAGGGACCTTCCCAGAGCTGGAATCAGTGATGGTTTTGCAGCTGAAGCTTCAGAGGTAACACACTGAAGCACTGTTTTCTGAAGCATGTGATTTGTAGAGCAGAGAGGGCTGGAGCATCTCCCCCCAACACTTTCCCCCCACCAGGATCCTGCTTCCCAGGGATGCTGCAGAAGCCATCAGCATCTCCAGCCTCTGGGACTGTTGCCCTCTGCTGGTAAATGTCCCACTTTCACACTCCTGTCTGCCACGGGCCAGCAAAATTGAGGTTTATTTAATAAGTTTTCCTTTAATCCTTAACATAAATCACCATTCCTATAAAAACAGTGGTTTTACTCCAATAGTTTCATCATAACGTTACCAGCTTTATAATAAATCATCCCTGGTCATCTTTACCCCCAGGCTGTGATTTCTGGGGCCATTCTATTTATTGTTCACCCAGCAGCAGTAACAGATGAGCTGAAAAGGTTCTTCCTGCTCCTCCTCTTACTCTTTCCTGTAGCATAAGTGCCTGATGTCACCCGCAGCCAGCTGTGTCAGAAGAACAGGCTTCCTGCCCTATATTACATAGTTAGCAGAAACTTGCTGGAAGATTTGCAGATAGATTTTTATGGTTTAGAATTGAGTGCTCACAATGAAAAAATTAACATTCAGGAAGAAAGTTATAAAAACTACTGTTGTGGGCACTGGAACAAAGGCAAAGAGCAGTATTCAGATGCCTCAATAATACCAAGACTCTCTGCCTCGTGAGTCCTTAGTTTGGCTCCCATTTCTGCACCTACTGAAGTGTACAATTCTCACTACGGGCTGGACATATGGACTTGAGAAAAAGTTTAGGCTATGGTTCAAAATATGGGATTTTTTTTTTCCCCAAAAAAATTTTTTTGTTTAAGTGTTAAGATATAATTTTAATGTGATTCTTTGTCTTTATAATACGCCCCTTAATGCTTCCACTACTACTTTCTGTAAAAAGGGAAACTATACCCATATACTTCATAAAGGCATTGTATGCCTTAATTCATATTTGTATACTCGAAGTCTGAAGAGACCAGCATAAACAAACCTATTCTCATCTCGCCACCCCAGCCCAAGTCTCTTTACTATTACTCCTTGTACACTCACTGCCTTGCTCTCTTATTGAAATTTTCTAAAACATTTCATTTTTTGTTCTTTACAAAAGCCAAGAAACACAGTCCACCACCCTAGTAGTGTAACGCAACATGCTGCAACATTAACACCAAGGAGTAAATCACACAGCTGCCACACGTGAAAATTTAGGCAAGATTGTTTCTGCAGGCACATTATTTTACCTGAACAGGAAAAGCTGTCTCATGCAGCCTATCTTCCTGGCAGATAACAGATTGTCCTTCATTATCCTGCTTGGTATTTTCTGGGTAAACACATTTTTCTGTGCAATCTCCATAGCATATTCAGAGTGGGAACTGTATGTCAGAGGCTCAGCTCGGGTTTCTCTTCACTTACTGGACTGCTGTGGTGTGCTTTTCAGGGCTCAGCTTTCCCATCCTCTCTTCTCCCTGTGAAGGAGAAAGAAAACACATTTTGAGAAGGAATTAGAGAATGTGTGGCACCAGCTTGTTGCAACACTTTCAGCCTAGAGGACACCAGCAATAAAACAAGCCTAGCTCTTCCTTCCCAACCTTCCTCCCAAAGGCGATGTTTCCCAACTCCCTCTCAGCTGACTCCCCAGCACACAGAAAACAAGAGCTCCTCATTGCCACGAGCTGTACACAAACCCAACAAACACATCCAAAACACATTCACTCATGCCTCAAAGAGGCTTCAAAAGTAACAGTGATACCACAGAGCAGAAGCCCAGATTCTAGCTGGTGCTGGGCGAGTAAAACAAAACTCCAATTAACAACTTCTAAATGATATAATTGCAGAAAAAATATAATTTGCCTACATTTAAAATTGCAGAAAATAATGGGCATGTGAACCAAAAGGGTAAAAGGCATAGCAACTTGCACCAGGTTACTTACTGCAAAGGCTTGGACGCTCTCCTTATGCTCCAGGAGATCTCTTTTTCAGGAGGATACATCTCCATGAAAATAACAGTAGAAAGCTAGCGTTACTTCTCGTGCACTTTGCTAAGCATCCTGTGCAAGAGGCATTAGCAATTACCCTACAACCATCCTGCAGTCCACTAGTGATCTCAGGGGGAGAAATCCTGAACTTGCCATCAGACAGGACTCAAAGGAGCTCTCTCCAGTAAACAGAGCATCATTATTCCCACAGTGGTGGAGAAAACTATTAAACAAGCCCAAATGAAATCACACAGTGAAGGACTTTGGCTGAATTTGTTACCCAGTAAACTCAAACTATTACTAAACCTGCTAAGGTATTAGATAACCACACAGAGAGAACTGGAAATTTAGCACCAGAAATCTTTCACAACTCTGCAACCCAGCCAGGGAGCAGTCAGTGAGCCCGAAACCAAGGGACATCCCTTTTGAGGAGGTAGGGGACCTGGAGGATAAAACAGGAGTAAACTATTTCAAAACACAGCTGATAATGCTGTGCTTTTATACAATAACTAGGTAAGCACAGCCTCCTCCCAGGGCCATGCCCTGCCCATGTTGATGTAATTTGTTCTTCATAGGGTGTGTGGTTGGGAGAGGGAGGCTTTCCACTGAAGCTGTGTTAGTATGCAGTAAAGAAACAAGATTATTGATCCACAAAGAAAGAGAACAGTTAAAAGGTGCATGAACCTCCAGAATTGCATTTTATCCAGCATTACTTCAATCCAAGTCTAGGCTGGAAATAGGGACTGGACTCCTGATCTTTCTTCTTCCCAATCAGTGCCTGCAGTGACTAGACTCATGCTTCCTACCTCCAGGATTTTGTGGAAAGCAAAATTTCTTACAAGATAGAAAAAGTCCATTTTAAAACCACAGATAGAAAACAGTTACAGAGATGAGAGAAGAGACTGAGATGTTCTTGATCTCTTATATGGACAAGATTACAGACTAACATATTTTCAGATGTGTAGCTTTGCATGTCTTTCAATTCAAAACAGTATTCTAGGTGAGAACAGGACTTCTGTGAGACAAACTAGTTGGCAATCGCACGGTATAAAGTCCCATTTGAACACTGCAGCATTTTCAGATTCATCAGCTCATTCTGCTTCTAAGGAATTTTTCTGCATTTTTCACCAGCGATTCGTGCTTTCGTGGTAGTGAGCAAATGTGCATCTTGACACATTTCCAGCCAGAAACTTAGTCCCTTTCTAAATTGGCATCGATTCCTTACTGCACTACACATGAAAAGAGATAGAGTAGTTTAATAATGTAATATGTATCAAAATTCTACATAGCTCTACATATTGTAGTCCAATTTTTATTATTATTGTTTTTGGAGGAAGAGCTGTTCTTTCCAAATCTGTATATTTTCCATTTGTGAAAGCATTCGGGAATGAAACTGTATGCATCAGAATGAGAGGGTTAATATCCAGATGCCCCAGACAGATGGCATTATTAGTCTGACTGGGCTCGACATCTAGTTTTCAAAGTTAAGGAGCTTTGGTTACTTGGATCGCTGACAGTCTGAGAATAGCCAGTGCTCTAAGCTCGAGGCTTTCTAGAATAGCAGTGGGCAATATTACACCTCTGCCTAACAGACCTCTAGCAAACAAAAAGTTACACCAAGATCAACCGCGCTGGGAAAAGTACTTGAGAAAATATTGTTGCAACTTTTAGTTTAGGATTCCTACTGGCAAAAGCTGAACCAAGGGCAGAAATCAGTACTGTAATTTTATTTTTTACCTTTTTGTTTTGTTTTTCCCCTACAGCCTAGGTCTGAAGGGCTCTATCTTTTTCAGTGTTCTGACTATTCCACAGGAAATATAAAAATCTGAAGAATGTCTCTCTTTGCACCAAACTACAGCTTCTTTACAGCCCTTGCTGTTTCATTGTTCCCACTACCCATTCTCCACATGAGATGGGTTAGATGTTTTTAAAGGGAATATAGAAATGATTAAAACACTCTTAGAACTATAAGAACAAGAGGTATCAGTTCAAGAGTCACTATGTATTTCCTCCCCTTTACATAGAACAGAAATCAAGGAGAGTTCTGAGAGCAGAGAATGCAAAAAGACTAGGATTTGTCAAAGGAACATCAAGGAGGAAAGCACCCAACTCCATCAGCACCTTTACAAGTCCTAGTGTACAGGTAAAGGATAGAAAATTCCTCAGTACAAATATATAGTAGAAAACCTTTCATCTTTTTATAAGAAATACACATCTAACACCCATCAATAGTAATACTTACATTATAGTACAAATAAATACTCATTAAAGGTAAGTGGAAGTAATTCTGTGTGTGTGTGTGCATATACACACACATACCAGAAATAGAGAGTAGTAATACTTCTACAGGAGACCCAAAAAAAGCCCATCAACAATAGCAAATAGGCTGGCTCAAAGCTCCTTATGGTGTGCCTGTGGTGTGAAATGCATTTTAAAGTGAAGCTGGGATGTTTTATTCATTGAAGAAATACAAAAATTAACAAGCAGAGAACTCATCTTTAAGGGATGTATATACCAGATCACAGAATCAGTTAGGCAAAAAAAATATTAAATCACCCATTGTTTTGTGCATTATACCTCTGGCTAAGGGGAAAGACTGAAATTTTGAGGGTTACATTTTCAGTCACCTAATATTTACCCAAGGTATGATATATACAGACACACAGTTTGAAAAGCCTATCAGATATGCCTTCTTCCTATTAAATAACTTAGAAAGCAGAGGTCCATAACAACACATACCAGGTAAATGTGGTACAAACTGTTGATTACGTGATAAACACTAATTAATAATAGCTAATAAATAATTATAATAATTTATTAGCGATTAATAATAATAAACCCCCCAGACTGTAAGAGCAAAATCCCATTCTCACAAAACACACCATGTTTTTGTTTACTGTGCACATAGCAGAAGGGTGTCCTTCTGTTTTCGTTTTAAGAAATTAATTAACAATTTAAACCAAACTTTTGCATTTTAGAAAGAGCATTCTTAGATATTTTTAAAAAAACCCAAAACTGCTTCATTTTCAGACTTGAATGGGAGGCTGGGGTCCTCTGCACCACTTTTCAGCAGCAATAGGAATGCCATTATATCTCGACAATAGTATCAGCTGACAGGGCAGGATAATAAACCAGTGTTCTAACCTATCCACTTTGGTCTGTCAGTGCTAAAGGAAAACAGAATTTGCTTTGCAGAAGGGATCTAAGTTTGGGGGAGGGAGGTTGGGGGGGAAAGGGGGCGAGGTGAAAAACACCATAAAGCATTTGAGAACGTTAAATTACATTTTTAACCACCTTCAATATTTCAGCTTCGCTGGTGGTTACAGATGTGCACACAGAGGATGTGACAGATTCAAGCACAGCTCCCCTCTGCCCTCGCCACGCACACCATTGGCCTCCTGTAAGGGGAACTGGGAGTCCAAGAAATATACTACAGCGGCACCACTTGCAACTGCTTTGAGACATAACACAAACCCAAATGCTTGCTCAACTTCAGAGAGTAAAGATTATCCACCTAAGCACACTACACAAGCCTGCAGGGTAAGGCACAGCTTTTATTTGGCAAGTCTGTCACAGCTGTAATACAGTCAGTGACCCACAGAGATTTACTGTGATCAAAGCTGTTTCAGCTGTCACTGCTGTTCTGAACTCCCTTTTCATCACCTCACGGTAAATCAAACAAGAGGTGCTTCCACTGATGTGTGCAAGTACCAATTCACTATGTATACAGGTGTTTAGCATGTTTCTTTTTAATGTGGCAGTCATCAGTACTATAAAAGTGTACGTTAGGCTAATTTTATTAGCCAAATAAAATTTACAAGTCACCCAAGAAGCAGGATCAAGAACAAATTATACTTTAGAGAAGACACAAATACTCATTACTATTAAAAACACATCACAACACAGTGAGTCATACTGTGATGCTGCAGACTCTGAAAAGCTTTGCTTTGGGGAATTTCTTTTTGTTCATGCAATTACAAAAATAAAAAGAACATCTGTGTTTTAAGAAAAATACTGCACTTTTACTTTCTTTATTAAATGCTGAAAATAAACTAATTACTCTCACTTCCTATTTCTCACAGGTGAAACCAACACAATCTAGCATTCATTCCCAAACAAAGGCCATTAAATTATTGAGATTATTTCAGACACTTACACTTCAGAACTAAACTACACACTAAGGAATAGCAAACTCAAGTTATTTTATTTCTATCTCCATGACCATCCTATTTCCATGCCAGCTATATACTTCATTTAATCTTAGTTCTTCCTACACACCTCTATGCAGACAAATTCACCCAAGGGTTAGAAAATTACTGAACAACCTTAAGTACATACACAAAGCTTTAGGAACTTTTCTGCTTCCTAGGAAGTGTATTAGAAACAGGTTTAAATTCAAAGAGAGTCTTTAGGTCACTGTGTCTTTAATGCTACCCAATACAGATCCACACCTCTCTCTGTATGCCATGGTATGTCCCAGCATTACTGTCCCTTATTAAACAAGTGCTTACACGAGCCTCTCCAATGTTACCTGCACGGTCACAACGAAGTTCTTGCTGACAAGAGATCCCAGAGCAAGTCCCAGCTACTCAAGACATTCACCACAGAACAGAGTTAAACAGATTATAATCTTTGGAGAAAGAAATCGGGTAGCATACTCCCTAATGTGAGTGCAATTTCTGGGATCTACTTTTTATTCTAGAAGATGCTCCTCCTCCAAGAGGACCGTTGTGTACAGATAATCAAACAGCACTTTTCAGTACAACAATTCTCAAAATCAAGCTGTAACTTGGCAAAACTGTCAGATTTCACACATGAAGTTACTTTTTTTTTTAAATTCTACTTGTTTCTTGTATCAGCATACTCTTTCATGGCACATAACACATAAAAATACCATAAAGCTATAGTTGGAGCACAAATCTTTACCTTCCCAAGTCAAATGACAAGCCAGACAGAAGTGAATTTAACTCCTTTCCAAACCAGGCTGCCCCTTTAAGGTGAAGGCAATTCACCATTGCAAGGGACTAAACCACATGCCCAAACTAAGACCTAGAACTCAGCAGTTCAATTCAGCTACAAAAATTAAAGCTGTGCTTCAAGTGAAGTTCGAGGATAACTGTCCCAATGTGGTTTTAAAGTGCAAAGGTAAAGTAAAAAACTTGAAGCCCAGATAACTGAAGTAAAACCAACCACCTGAAGCTGTCTGCTGACAAGAGCTGGCGCTTGCAGTGTTGTACAAATACTTCTCTGAACTGACCTGCACTTTCAACAACACATCAGTGACACTGCTTCACAACAGAGGCTAACAAGCTGCTGAGATAAAAAAAATTACAATATAACTGCAAATAACAAGTTACTTGGAACCTATTCATAAATGCTAAGTCAGAGAACCAGTTTCACTACAAGAACTATAAATTATCATAATCAAGAAGAAATTCAGCCCTTGGTTTAAATCCTGATGATACCAACAAGTTGTCCTGATTATTTAAGTTCACACAGGTAATTAAATTGATGCTAGTTTTACTTCTAATAGCAACAAAAAGAGTAATTTCAACTAAAATCAGCATCAGGTTAGAGTGACATCAAAGACTGACAATACCTTGACATTTCATGCAAAACCTTTCAGCCCAGAAGCACAAAGCCCTAGATATTTAACATTCCACTGGAACCAGCGGGAACTATATGCCTAATATCTTGCATATCTGGAGCAAAGCAAAAATCATCTTTAAAGATGTAGTCCTGTAAAGCATCAGCACTAAAGACTAAGTGCTTAGAAACCTGAAGTCAAAATAACTTTGTACTTTTTTCAATCCATGCCCCATATCATACATACTCTCACTCAAGCATATAAGGAATTCAAATCTTTATTTGATATCTATAAACCCATAAACGTTGCTAATCTCTATTTCTATGCAGGAAGGCAGTTTTCCCCTAAAACATTATGCTTTTTCATAAACAACAAACTTTTAACTCTATTACGTGAAAGGGCTACAAATATACATTTGTTAATCAAGCAGACTACACAGATAGTTTTGCTTTACAACTGGCACCTATGGAACTGGTACACTTAGCTGGCTTATTTATTAAAGCACTTTGCCCATGTACTTTAAATTATCAATTTTGGAAATATGGGCAATTGCAATTATATATATAAAAAATATATATATATGTGCTGAGGCAGGTATTGCAAACCCATTCCTTTCCCCCCCCGCCCCCAGTCAGTACTCACAGAGCCCATCTTTATTCACATGCAGATGTCATTGCATTCTACACCAGTCACCTAGTGATATAAAATAACTTTCAGAAGTCTCATACAATCGTTAATGAACCGGTTTTCCTCCTGCTGTAAGGAAGCCCGCAGAGAGGGGGCTGCCATCCTGTCGGTAGATGGTGCTGCAAGAGATTTTCGGGGAACTTTTAACGAAGGACAAAAGTTCAGAGTGAAAAGTCTGTTAAACCCGGTACTATGAAAACAAGTATGCCTTTAATAGAGGGATAAATGTCGACCCTTTCCTTGAAGGAATCATACAGACAAACCGATAAGAGGACTTGAAACTAAGCAATCAGAAAATTCGGAACAGTTTATATGAATGAAGCACATGCTTAACACAAACTTATTTCTTCAAAACTACACAGTACATACGTTGATGGAAAAGTCCTATAGAAAAAAATGAACCATGTCAGCACGTCAAACTGCCCAGTACAAGACGGTGGATGCACATAAACTGCATGAGAACAAATGTTTCTTAAAAAAACCAGACCACATCCACGGATTAGTACTTCAAAAAATTTCTCTGTCGAGTGTTTGAAAACCGATAAATCCACTAGGTGGGTAGCAAAAAAGTCAATTTGGACCTTTACCGGCAAGAAAATATTTACTCTAAGTACATAAGAGATTTTAAAGCAGAGGAACACTTGCTTCAAACCTAGAAAAGCCTTAAAACCGTACGGAATGGATCCTAGGAAAAAAAATTAGACATGTAAAGGTCAATGAACACAATGATTTATTTAAAAAATAAAAAACGTAAAAACGATTTTTTTTTTCCTCCTTTACAGAAATGTTACTTTCAGTCATGGGATCCGAGTAGATTTTGTAGAAAAAAATGTAGTAGCCAGGTATCGAGTCCTTACAACAAAGGAAATTCCCCCATAACCCTCCCCAGTTTTTACTCCAGATCAGCGAGACACTTCCCACCCCGTACCCCCAAAAAAACAAATTAAAACAAGACATTTTTCGTTGCTAGTATAAAAACGACCAAGGTCCAAGTAATAATAAAAAAATAGAGTCCATCAATGACTGTAACACAAAGTATGTGTATGTGGGGCCCAGTCCATCTTCAGAGAGAAAGAAGTGGCATAGGCAGCAGAGGCGAGCCCCAGGGGGCATTTAGGAGCTGCTCCCACAGCAGGGAGGCATTTAAAAGAAGCTGCCCTTCGGCGAATGAGGGAAGAAACCATTTGGAAGCTGCCCCGTAGCAAAGGGAGGGCTCTCCACGCCACCCCCAATGGGTATGGGCGCTCCAGCTCAGTAAGAGCCGCCCCCGTAGCCTCCCCCACCATAGCCTCCTCTGTACGGTCCACTGTTACTGCGGCCCCCCCAGTTGCCGCCCCCTCCTCCACCTCCTCCGCCGCTCTTCATGGGGCCGTAGGAGGACTGGTGCTGGCTGTAGCTGCCGAACCCGCCGTACCCGTTGCCGTAGTCGCCGCCTCCCCCGCCGCCTCCGTAGGAGCCGCTGCCATAGGAGCCGTAACCGCCGCCGCCGCCTCCTCCACCGTAGCCGCCGTAGCTATTGTAACCGCCGCCTCCTTTGGAAAGACCGTTGTGATCCCGGTTGCCGGATCCGCCGCCGCCCCGACCCCTTCCTCCACCTCTGCCTCCCCGGGAGGGCCTGGAAGAGCCGCCGCCTCCCCCGGCCGACTGGATGTCCTCCTTGGGCACGGCCTTCTTGACCTCCACGCGGTGGCCCTGGATGGGGTGGAACTTGACCACGGCCGCCTTGTCGGCAGCATCGTGGTTCTGGAAGTAGACGAAGCCGAAGCCGCGCTTCTTCCCGCTCTGTTTGTCAGCGATGATCTCGGCCTTCTCCACGGGGCCGAACTGGCTGAAATGCTGCACCAGGTCCCCTTCGCCTACGTCCCCTTTGAGGCCGCCCACAAAGAGCTTCTTCACCTTAGCATGGGCCCCCGGTTTGGCCGAGTCCTCCCGGGAAACGGCCCGCTTCAGCTCCACCGCGTTCCCGTCCACGGCGTGGGGAGAAGCGGCCATGGCGGCGTCAGCCTCCTCCACAGCCGAGTAAGTGACGAAGCCGAAGCAACGAGAACGTTTGGTCTGCGGGTTGAGCACGACCACGCAGTCGGTGAGGGTACCGTAGGCCGCGAAGTGCTCCCGCAGCCCGGCCTCCGTGGTCTGCACGTTCAAGCCGCCGATGAACAGCTTGCATAGCTGCGAGTTCTCCATGCTGCCGCCGGTGCCGGGGCTGCGCCTGGGCCTGGCGCCGAGACTCCTCCTCCTGTTGGGGGGCAGCTCTGAAGGTTTTTTCTCCCCCTGCTCCGTCTTGCCGCTTCTTCCCCCCTCACTCGTTGCGAACAGCGCGACCTCACGGCTGCGGCAGCCGCCGGCGATGACTCCCTCGGCCTGGCCTGGCCCAACGCCTTCGCTTCGCCTCACCTGACCAGCAGAAGAGACGGGGGCGTCCCGGCTGCCGCCGCTCCCGCGGAAAGGGGGATAGGGGGCGGGGGGAAAACACAGGCACGCACAAAATGGCGGCTGCTGCTTCTCAAGCGCTCGGCCGGCGACTGGTGCCCACACAAAGGGGACGCTGGGAGCCCCGCCCTCGCGGCCGCCGCCGCGCACGCCCCCCCCACACCACCACAGCCAATGAGAGCGCGCCGCCGGGGCAGTCCGCGACTCACCTTGAGGGGCGGGGCTCCGGCTGTGATTGACGAGCGGGATGACTAATGGGAGGGAGCGATCTCCGCCGCGCGTCGGCAAAAGGCCCGAGGGAGGGGGTTGGTCGGTGATAGACGCGGCGGGCAGCCAATAGGATTGCGCTGTAACGGCGGGTGATGCGGGATATCCTGTGCGCGCGCCGAGAGAAGGGGCTGCGCCGATGCGTCGAGCCCGCGGCCGTGAACCAATGAGCTTCCTCCGCCCCGGCCGCGCGCTTTCTCCCGGGCGGCCCCACCCCGCCGCGGGCGGGAGCAGTGGGCGGAGGGGCGGTGGGCGGCTCGCGCGGGAGCGTTTGAACAGTGACCGTTAGGCGGCCGCGCCGCGCGCCCCTCGCCCCGCCATTTCCCCTCACGCCAGGGCTGCCCCGGCCGCCCCCGCACCCTCCGCCCGCGGCCCCGCCATTGTTCCCAGCCTGAGGGGGCGGGATCAGGGCCGCTGACCCCTCACGGCTCGTCCCGGGTTACCCGCTGAGGGAAAGCGGGACCAGCCCGGCCGGCAGGACTTCACCTCAGCCCGTGGGCCGTTCTCCTCCGCCAGCTCCGGCGCTGCTTTGGGCCCGCTCCCCTTCCCCGCGGCAGCAGGGACAGCGCATTCCTGACGGGCGGTGACTCCCGCTATGGCCAGCTCCTGTCTGCTCCCTCTCGGCGTTAACCGAATCTTCTTCCCTCATTTCTGTCCGGTTTCCAGCTACCCCATCTGTTCTCTCAGGAAGCTCCTTTTACACTTTTCCTACTACACATTCCTCCCCCGTTTCCCTGTCCTCTTTCCAACTCTATCACTGCCTCCTCACTCTTAAATCTCTCCCTAGCTCTAAAAACGAGGTATTAGAGAAATAATTAGAGCTGTTCGAGGGTGTGCAAGCCCTGAGAAATGACTAATAGCGAGATGTATTTCCTTTTTATTACTATTTTTTAATAGTGCCTTAAACATTGTCAGCTTGAAGACTGCAGCACCATTTTCAACATACTGAATTTTTCATCAGAAACAGGGGGGTTTTTTGTTGCTTTGTCTTACACCCACTGGGGTTTATTTTGGAAGTTATTTAGGAGCTAAGAATGATTTTTGTGGTGAAATTTTATTTCCTTGAAGGTGAAAAGGTCCGTTCACATTTCACTGGGCACATTAGCACCAGTGAGCACAAACCTCAAGCACTCATGAAGTGTTAAAGCATCCCTACTCAACCCCTCCTTGTGAAGTAAATGTATATTCTAATAGACTGCAAGCTCTACTTAGATTATAACACTTTCTTTTCTGTTTGGGCACCTTCTCCAGGTGCTCTGTTCATTATTTTCTGTTGCTTTGCTTTTCCAAACACAAGATCCTAAAAAGCAGATGTCTGTTTTGTCTCATCTACAATGATAATTCCATAGATGTTTTCTAACATTATTTAGGACAGTGTTCTCTATGAAAGGGTCATATTACCTCTACCAATTAGCACAAGTTGAGAGTATTATTTCTGACCATTGCAGTATTTGTCAGAGACCTAAGAGCTGCACCTCCAAAGAAAGTGTTTGACCTGCAAAAATCTTCCTTCAAGTCCTCTGTGTAATAATTGGTTTAATCCCAGCACTTGGTTTTCAAAAACCAATCTGTGCTATTTTATTCTCCACACCATCCAAAAACATTAGCACCAAACCTCACACTCACACGTCACCTCACCCTCCTGAGTCACAGATGGGAAATCCAGATTAGTGTACTGAAAATCAGAGGTTTGGGGGACTGGGATAATAAAAAACAGCTATCAGACTGCCTCGTTTCCAGCAAGATCATAGCCTGGATCTGCTGTCAGACACATTACTGGTCCCTTGCTCGGGGAGAAGAGGGTCAGTCTTCCCTCCAGCACCAGCCCTGGGAGCCTTTATGAAGGTGTACACTGAATATCCCGACACTCCTGACCTGGTGGTCACAGTTTTGTATTAGGCACCGTATCAGGATGTGGTTCCAGAGTTACCTGCACTCCAGCTCTCCCGCCATGTGATCCTGCCTTCTCTGTCCCCTGTGCCAGCCCTGGTGCTTGTGCAGACACACAGCAATCCACTTAAGAGCACCGAGACAGCCAAAAATAATTTTATCCTGAAAAAGGCATTATTAGTCTGACAGGGCTAGAAATTTAGTAACTCTGCCTTTGTGGGATCCCAGCAGCTCAAACATGACTCTATATTGCAGGAGATGGTAGGAGTTTTGATAGGATTTTTAAAGAGCTTTATTAGGGATTTCTGTCCCAGCTTGCAAAACAAACCAGTGAGCAAGAAACCTCAAAACACTGTGTGCTGATTCCTGCTATCCTGAACGCCAATCATTATCATTAATTTTAGTTTCTAGCTGCCTCAGCTTTCTGAAACAGATTTTTTTGCATGATCCCATAAGCGCTGGCAGGAGAGAGGAAGCAGAATTGCAACAGCCCCCTGATTTAGATCGACTGCTGTGGAAATGCACTCTTGGAGACTCGCAGACACAAGTGTAACATGGAGTGGGCTGGAAGGCGAGTTAACTACAGCCCCAGATGAAGTCCAGACAGGCTGAACATTTCAGCACAAAGGTTCTTCTTATTCCTCTTCACATGGTGTCAACTCCAGAGATTAACACTACTAGTAAAACTCTGGCCTCATTTCTATCAGCAGGCCAACTTTTCATGCTTTAGTCTCCAAGGCTATGATCATCACGAACCAGTAGGATTAATATTTGCAATATAGTAATCTGATTTTTCTTAAATTTATTCTTTTTTTCTGTTATAGCCAAATCTGTTAAGAGTAAAGTTAATATGACAGGAATATTAAATGTCCCTATTTGACAACCACTTATAGGGAAAGATGTCACATGTCTAGATCCACTTATCTCAATGCATGGACATAATTATTTAATCTAGTTTTATAAAAGAGAATATGCCCATAATATCACTATTTATGGTTTTAAAACAAACAAATGTATCCTACTCTATGAAAAAAAAAAAAAAAAAGCTAATTCCCAGTGACCATGTGCAAGCTTTACACAATCACAGGAAATACAAAAATATATTCTGCCTACCCCTTATTGTAAAAACTGTGTGGCCTTTCCCAAGATAAATGAATATCTTTCATGTAGAAAATAACCCACAAGAGTTTTATAGACTCTTAATAATTTACAGCACAAAGGAAGAAAAATTAAGAGGAGCTAATTATGGCCTGAATGGATAACAAAGAAACAGAATGCTTGTTTATGGCTCACTTTCTCTCCCTAAAAGCAAGATAGACAAGCAGCCCAAGGAAGAGATCAACGAAAGCCATCACTGCTTCTTGCAGCGGGAGGATATGAGGGTATTTGAGATGTGAACATATCAGCAGGTAAAATCAGTCACTGACACCACTCAAGTATAGCCCAACTGGTTCCTCTTCATTTGCACTTCTGACTGGTTGATAATTGGAAGGAAAACACCTTTAAATTATATATACCTCTCTCTTGCAGATAGACGTGTCTGATCTGATACTCCAGAAAGGCCAAATTTCACTGCCCTTGGTGTCCTCCTGTCCACCATCCTTTCCCAGCTGCCATGTAAGTGACCTCAGGTAGTTCACATATTCACTCAAAACCACATTCTCAGATTGAAAGGGCCAAGCACACTGCAAATGTAGAGGTGTCCTGACACTACCACCAGGCTCCTGTGCTGCAGGGTTTCCTAGACAGCTAAACACCAGTTTCTCCTGTATATCCCAAAGACCTCATACCTCCCAGGTCATCTGAGCCACCAGAGAGATTCCAACCAGGACCTCCCCAATTCCTGTTGGATTCATGCCTGATGAGGCATCCAGTCACCAGATCAGTTTGCCAGGTCACTTGTCACACACATTCCTATGAGCTGTGTGCTCCTGAAATGCACCTTTCCCTCTGGCTGCGTGAGCCACTGCAAAGGTGAGGTGCACAGGTACCGCAGCAGCCTGAGCACAGAACCAAGGAACCAGTCTCACACCGTGCACATGAGATGTGACAAGTCTGCTAAAACAGACAACCCTCCAGCAGCTACAGCAGTTTCTACACCATATTTTTAAACTGCTTTTAACTATATGTGAGTAAATTCATAATATCATCCCGTGTATTTGAAAGTTCTTAGGCAAACATCATTAAAAAGAAGTACATAACCTTTCCCCTCGTGCCAGTGCAGTTGCAGCATTAAATTGTTGCAATTCTGACAACAACCTATAGAATAAAAATTTCTTGTATAAGCAGTTTTAAGTTTCTAACACAGGTAAAAGCTCCACCTGTATAAACACTTAAGAAAATGGGTTTCACCAAACCAGAGGCACTGGCCAGATAATACACTGTGTTAAATGTCTTCATGGGATATTTTAGTTCGTGATAGAGCATTAGAAGGAAGCAAACACATTGTTTTAATGCATAAAACATTCCAGTTATTCCAGTAAAAAGCATGATACTTGGAGTCCACAGGAGGGCATCACTGCTTAAGAGATCATAAAACAGAGGCATCTGAGCAGGCCCCTTCCAGCATTAGGCTTCCTATATTACCATATATTCTTGTAAAAGCTGATACAAAATAAATTCTTTAGTGATAAAAATTGCTATAAAGACTTCCTTAAGAAACATTCTTCTGTCATGCTGTTTCATGGGTCCAAACCAGTAAGATGGGGTCCAAGAAAGAAAAGGAATACTGAAGTTTTGGAAAAGAGCATCAGGAGCAATAAAAGGACATTGGGAAGTCAAAAGTAGCTCTTATAAGTTAGAAATATTTTTATTCTCTAAACTGTCGTAAAAACACAAAGTCTTATCTTTTCAATTTGTTTCAACTTCTTTAATCAAGTTTATATCAGTGTGGTTGGCTTCCATAGTTTGATTCTTAAAAAAAAAAATTAAGTGTATCATCAACAGGATTTTTTATGAGTTTAAGTCTGTTTTTTAGTATAGTGCAGTCCTCTAGATTTAGGTCTGGTTTTACCTTTCAGCTTTCAGTCAGAAAGCATTTTGAAACCTATAGGCTTCTTTCATGCAGACTGTTTGCTGAATTAGTGCTGTGCTGACATTCTGCTCCTTGAAGACTCCAATAACATCATTCTGGCTACAGACAGATGTAATCCTGATTTTTTAAACGTGCATAGGTGGGACCAGCTGGGAGTAGAGGGGACTCGACCGTGATTTCCCAGGTCACTCTGAGATCCACACACATTCAGGCAAGGATTTTTGATCTAATAATTTCAAAGAGATATTATTGGACCTTTACAAGCCTCACTCCTACCAATATCAACGCCTCAGGCAGAGAGTAATTTTGCAGTTCATAGGACATTTTCTATAAAACACGTAGCAACACCACAAACTTCCCCATCCTGGACCCTTGTTTTAGCTACAAGTGTGAAGAACTTAGAAGAGATACAAGTGTCCTTGAGAGACCTCTTTCTTTTTTGACAAAAGTTTTATCTTTCACTCTGCTCACACTTTCTCCTGCTTGTACTTTAATCTGCATAAATATGAAATCTGTGATCTCTACTTTTGAGGCTATAATGAATGAGCACTGGTTAGGAGAGGAGTTTCATTGAAAAAGAACAATTAAAATGCACCAAGAGGAAACTGGATAAATTTTTGCCTGCCTAAAGTTTGAACTCAACACTCTTCAGGATAAAAATTTCTAGCCTGCTCAAATCCAGATGGGGAATAAAACACTACCCCTCTCTTTTATTTGCTTAATGCAAAATAAGTGATTCTACAGATAAAAAGGTAACTACAGAATAACCCACAGGAATTATTTCTTCAGTAAGTAGTATCAAAAGTTCATCTTACCGAACAAAATCTTCCCTGAGCCCTTTGTAAGGGGAGTGTGCTAAGAGAAACACACCTTTGTGAAGGGTGAAGCAGAAAGTCATCAGAGAATTGAATTTGCATCCTTTTCTTTTTACTTAAATTACCATTTTTCCTCCAACCCTGCCCTCCTTCCTCTTCCCTCTGAAGCTCAATTTCTCTTTTCCTCTTTCATCTTTTCACTCTTCTATCACAGTCGATTATTTCCTTTCTTCTCTTCCCTAAAAGTTTATGTAAGAGCTGGTCATAATTTGGAATGATGGGATGAAAGTAAGACAGCAAAATACAGTCTGAAAAATCGAGGTCCTTGTCAAGGATCAAAGAATCGAGCAACAGATGTGAGCAGGTCGATTGTTCACCAGATCTTAGTCCGAGACAGACCAGGATCATGAGCTTTGCCAAAGGAAAACCTGGAGCCAGCAGCAATCTCAGCCATACTCTGATCCTTTCCATCTGCAGATCTTTATGTATTTTCCAGTTAAATTACAATCTGCTTGCTTTTTTTTAGCTATTCCCAGGCCCCATCTATTTCTCATTCCACAGAACCTCTGTAGAGTGTTTTTTTGTGGTGCTTTTGCATGACTGATATCTGGCTTTGTTTGAAAACAGCAGGAGGAATTATGCCATGAAGTTCAATATGTACCTGCCTGAAATCAGCTGTAAGGCATCCATGCTACTCAAGAAATTTTAAAATGAGGTGGTGTATAAAAGCGAGGCTTTCTAAACCCAAAACAGCAATCTAGAATTCACATTTTTTATTCAGAATATCAGAATTGTTATTACAGTTTGAAATATACAGGAAAATTGAAACAGACTGAGATTAACAGGAAAAACCTTTTGATTATTTAAGTATTTCTTAATTAACAATTAGGATGTCATGGCATGAGAACAGCAGGGATAGGTGCTCACAGTGTTCTTATCAAAAGCCTGTAGAATGGCGGGGGGGGAGGGGGGGAGAAAAAAGAAATACAAATGCTCATATTCCCCCACAATCTGTGAGCTAGTGAAATAATTCATTCTTGCACAGAGATCAGTCTCAGAATATAACAGCTGGAAAAGTTCTAGAAAGCTACAAAGGACTGAATCAGAGTTTGGAAAGTGGAAACTATTATAGAATATGAATTAATGCAGTCACACTGCTCTTACAATTACTCACATATCTTATCTCTTTTTCAGTAAGAAAAGTAACTTGGTTGACCCAAAAAAATAAAGATGCTAACCTTCCAGCCAGAGAGTATATCAGTCTCCATCTCAATTGCATGCCAACTGAATAAAGTCCAGAAATTAGCTGAAAGTTCATGGCATTGATATAATTTTTAAAATGAATACGCTATTCTAAGTAACTCATTTAAAGTTAAAGCAGATTTTAAAACAATTGACTTTTCATTCTAAGCATGACCTAATTGAGAGGTACAGACCAGAATGAAGCATCAAGGATCTTGCAAAGCTATTCTCTAGAGCTATGCAGTGTAAAGGAGTGAAACCTCAACTCCAGGCAGTGAACCAGAGTGATTTTTGTGGTAATTTTTTCCAATTAAGAATAAAAATTCTGACCCATGGAGCAGTGTTTCAACTTACACATATGCCTCAATCCTTCTTTATCTGTCTGATCTTTGGAGAAATATTTACAGTGCATACTTAGTTGATTTTCAGATGTTGCTAGTTTGGTCAAATTATAACCTCTTTGCTGAAGATAGCTTATTAGGGTGTTGTTCTCTCCACAAAACAGGAAAATGTGAAGGGACTGTGGTTTTCCTCCATTATAGCATATTATCTTACTTTCCTGACATTAACCAGCACATCTGACATTAACATAAGAGATTTCCAATTATTCTTCCTTATTTCTCCGTGCCTCTTTGAAGTGCTATAAAGAATAATACTTATTAGGAAGAAATATTCCAGATCCTTTACGTTACAGGTCACCCAACTTCACCTGGTAAGCTGAGAAATGGTATGTACACATCTCTAATGAATCTTGCTTTCTGAAGAAGGGGTCTGCATCAGGTAGGAGCAAGGACTGCTGCACAGCTGCATGGGAGAAACAACAAAGCAAAAGCCAAAGTTTAGAGTGATCAGCCACCAGCAAAGATTCCTGCTGGGCAAGGAATCGTGTGAGCACCAAAGCAGAAGGTGAGCTCAAAAGACTGAAATGCTAGAGAATTTTTTTTCACCAACTGGTTGTTGCCAACGTAGCAGATGTTATTACAAACTTAAAGTCTGAAAACCTGTTTATTATGGCACCTAATCCCTTTTCCACACTCCCCATGGTCTGTATGCCATAGCCTGGGAGGCAAAGTAATAGCGTGACTTCACTGTGATGGAGATGAGACTGAACTTCATGCACATGGACCCCGTTTCGCTACGAGGAGGCTGGTTTAGATGAGAGTGCCCTGAGCTCTGTGCCTGTAATGGTTAATTGCTACCTGGTTTAAAACCAGCTTGGGAACATTAATGCAAGCTGAGGTCATGCCTCTAGCTCCTGTATAACCAGATGCTTGGAAAAGACATTCCAGTTGGTTTCAATATGAATATCATACCGGGAAAGCTTTCAGGATCAGGCTTTTTTTGGGATGATTGTGATGAGGTGATAATGATTGGCGTTCAGGATAGCGAGAATCAGCACACATTGCTTTGAGGTTTCTTGCTCACCTGTTTGTTTTGCAAGCTGGGACAGAAATCCCTAATAAAGCTCTTTAAAAATTAAAACAAAAACTCCTACCATTTCCTGCAGTATAGAGTCATCTTTGAGCTGCTGGAGTCCCACAAAGGCAGAGTTACTAAATTTACCCGACATTGGCAAGCCAACTGCAGTCTATCTGCAATGTATTTTAACTTCTTATTATCTGGTTACATACAAAGTTTTCTTCTCACTATAGTTGCAGTCCTGCCTTCCAGGTAATTATCAATATTTACTGATAAAGCTTATTTTCCCCATCACTTAATATGGAGCAATTTAGAAATAATGTGATCATTTCTATAAAGTAAATACAATCCTGCTTATCTGTTAACCTTTTTGGCAAACACACTACAGGATTGGGCTGAAAACAATATACCTTGGTCCTTTCAGGCAGGTTCCACTCACCAGACATACCTTTGACGTCAGGTGTAAACAGACCAGGAGCAGCTACACCCACAAGCCTCTGATGTCAGATGTGATCTAATTCACAACAGGTTACGACCAAATTAAATCCATGGAAGGCAGCAGATCGACAGGAGTGTAAAACCGAGGGGATCACACATGAAACACTTCAGCCTTTCCACAGATGGAGGACTGCTTACAGTGTTATATTAGAAACAGAAGCCTGGGTAAATAAACAACTGGACCATTGTTTGAAATTTATAAATAGAATCAGATCATCTTTGGGGTTTTTTTTTCTTACTTATTTCCTTTATTATCAGATAATGCATTTTTATGACTTTTTCTGATGCATACCTAGTGCATTTCATTTTTAGGTCTTGATTAACTTCCTGGGTTACACTACAACCAGAAGCAGAAATTCTAAAGGACTTTGGAAAAGCTTTGTTCTTATAGCATTTTTGACATAATCAAAACCAGCAAGTCCTAGAAATGTTTTAGTAAAGTATATTCACATGGCTCAATTGTAGCATTTTCGTTATAATTTCAGAATTCACAGAGTAAAAAGCAATGGGCTAAACTGAAGTGAAGGAAATTTGAGAGGGAGGTGTTAAGGAAATCTTCCTAACAGTAAATTAGGCACCTGACTACTTAATCTAGGATTGCCATGGATGTTTAAAAAACAGATTAGACAAATACATCATTAATAGATATAATATACTAGAAGCAGGAGGTTTGTCTGGCTGATCTCAGTGGCTCCCTCTGCTATTTTCTATAAAAACAGTAACAGGGCAACTAACAATATTTTCAGATAATTAGTTCTAATCTGCAATCCAGGTACAGCATCACTCCTGCTCAACCCAAAAATCCTACTGCTTTTCAAAAATCATTGTCTCCAAAAAAGCAGACACAGTAAGACAGACTCCAGTAATGTTTTTGTCGGCAAGTTTCTGCTTCTCTAATTTAACAGAGAAACATAATCTAGTTTCCTGAGTCTGTTCCCACACAAACACATTATAACTCTGGACCATTTTCTATCATTTCTGCTTTTTCTAGCACTGGAGAGCAACAGGATGGTTCAGCATCAGATATTGGGATACTGGGGATTGAGTGAACCTGGGTACAAATCCAAGAGTTTAAAAAGCAAAGTACCAAAGAGCACACCCTAAGAAAGACCAGTTCCTTTCCTGTCCCATAAACATCCACTCTAAATATTTAATAGGGCAACACTGAATGGTAGTTTTGATAAACAAGCAACTATAAAAAGTATGGGTTTTAACTGGAAAAACCAGTAACAACAATGAAGTCCCTTTCTAACATGTGTCATGCTTTTCAGGAATATTTTTATCTCTCGAATAAAAGCTAAAACAGCAATTTATAATGAAAATATGATGATCTTAATGGCACTAGAGCAAATGATGCACTTAATAGGGCGTGTGTGCTCTTTCTAAGCAGCTTGTTGTATTTTCATATCTCCCTCAGATAAAAAAAAAAAAAGCAATAAGCCATCTGCAGATGTTTATGTATGAAATCCAACATAGGAAAAACATTTGCACTACAGAACAGATAAGATAATTGAAAATGAAATTGCAAGATAAGGTGTTTGACAGGGCGGAGGGAAGCCGTACAGTGGAGGAAAAAACCCATCCCCATGACTACTGGTCCTTTCTCCTCCCTGCTCATTGCTGTTCGCCTCTTCTTGGATTCCAGAGCTTGTTTTATTCCTCAGCAGCTTTTCTACAGACTGGTGGATTCAGGCACAGTTGGAAATTGTGGAACTGTGGTTTGTTTCAGAAAGAGAAGAAAGGAGAGTTTAAATACCACTCGAGCAGCAGATGGCTTTACTCTGGATTCTTTTATACACAAAGGAGACGTGTTTGCTGGCTTTGTAATTAACTCAGAAAAGGAAAAGAAAAATTGTTAAAAACAGCGTGGATATGACTTGAATCCTTCATCCGGTAAGAAGTCAGAAAATCCATTAAACTGCGGCAAAACTTACTGAAATTTCTCTTTTAAAGGATTCTTGTATTCTGCACATCCTATATTTAAAACTGAATGGAAAGTATCCTGCAGATTTTATCCATGCAATACTTTGGAACTTAATAAACAGACTATGTTTGCAACCAAAATATTTACCAGTCACTTTGAAGGGATGGGACTCTGCATCTTTAATATAGGTAAGAAAATACTTTGGGAGAAAGCTTTTTTAAAAACTCATTTTATTTTAGACTATGCTTTTAACTTTATTTTGCTTTCCATAGTGTTTCTGCATTTAGAGGAATGAAACAAGTAGGCTAAATGGAATTATCATTTCTTACAGTGTTAAACTCTCACTGTGGTAGAGAATCTTTATCAAAATGTGTGAATTAGGGATTGAAGTGATTAGTTCTCTTGTTAAATACTTCAATCCAAGTCCGACATCAGCTGTAGTTGCAGTTCAAGGATGCTGATTCCGCTAAAATTTATTAGCTTAAAAATGCCAGTATGTATTACAACAGAGTTCAACATGCTGCAGTAAATACTAGTGTAACATATTTTTCTGATGCTATGAATATTCCAGATGTTTAAACACGGCAGGTGTAATTGTTTGATTGCCAAGGAATGTTTAAATTTCCTTGCAGTATGACAGGTACCAATGACTACACTTTTTAACTAACTGTACAAAGCAAATAGTGGAAAGAAATTAATCCTTTTCCTGAAAAGATGACAGTGTAGATGATCAGTGTGCCTAAAGCTACTGTAGTGAGTGAACTGGTCAGAATGTCAGTGCAGGGCTTTGTCCTTAGTGGCAGAAAGTGCCAAAGGAGCCCTACCACCCACACTGAATTCTTGGGAGAGGACATTCAGCATTCACTATCAAACCATGTTGTGCAACCATGGATAAATAAGTGAGCATAGCAAATACTGCATAAAATATTACAAACCTGGCTCAGCCTCATGTCCTTCGAGTCCCCACAGCTTCTCCTGCTAACATAAAAGCAGGGAAGAGCAGAGCATGTCTTTGAAGATCTGTTGCTTCCAAGCCAGATCCCCTGCTAACACCTGATCTTTTCTCAAAGGGCAGGGCTCAGATCTGTGTGAGTCAGGTGAATGTCACAGGCAGTGCAAAGAGAAAGATCACCCTTGGGGTACAGCAGCCAGACTTTAGACCCTTACACATCTAAAGTGGCAGTAAAGCTCATCAGGTCAACATTTACCAATGGTTGGCTTCTTGTCCTTCCAGCACTTGAGCCCTTCTGTGTGATAAATCCAGCCAGGCAATTAGTGCTGCTCCAGGGAAAAATAATTTACAAAGTTTTCCAGGAAATACGTTGCCTGAAGGTGCTGTTGCCCAGCAGGGTCTGACTGCTAATTTCTGAATCCCCTCCATTTCTCCTGGACTTAAGAGAAAAGGTTTTGCTGGTGCAGAGTGGGGTGCAGAGCTCTTCCTCCTGATCTACCAGAGTAGGGACACCTGCAAGAGACTACACAGTCTATCTGAGCCAGTAGACTTAAAGAGCTTTTGCAGCATGATTATGCCAGTTTCTGTGCTGTTCCCTCAACACAGCTGTAACTAAAATGGGTGGGTTATTTAGGGAGATTACAGGGCTCAATGTTAGCCCCTCACCACAGATTAAATCATATTTGGACCATCAGGGCCACATATAGTCACATAAATCTACAGCCACTTCTCACTCCAACATGACTACACCAGTTGAAAAGTGTATTTTAATCAGAATAATAGTGGTGATAGACCCTCCAGAGGTGGTTGAGTCATCTGGGGGTTTTTTAGAATCTTAATTTGAAGCACCCAAACTTATGTCAAGCAGAAGTATCAGGATAAAGCAGTCCAGGATATAACTCCAGCTGGAATATTCTTTGAGTGCCTGGGTGCAAACAGTTACAGAGTCATAGTTCCCAGTTTAACCTTGGATTGGGTGTTTAATCTCATGCAAACAACCAAACATTTAGTGATTAAATAATGGCAATTATTTCTGTAAATGGTTGACAAGCCTTCTACATATAAACAGATTATTTCTAGTAGTAATAAAACATCCACCTATCCCTTCTTCTTTTTGTGCATCCTCTTTAACTTCCCACTGCTTCTTCACCCTCCTTTCTCCACAGACTCTCAGTGCTACAGTATTTATTACTAGGGGTGAAGAATGACCTCCTTCCAGCTAGTTTTCCAATAATTCCTGCTTCAAAAAGGAATTCAGGTGAGTTAGATTTGAGTTTTGAAAGATATATGTATAGAACATAGTCATCCACCTTTCAATTTTAAAAGTAACACTTTACATCCTTCTTTTTTCCTTTCCCAGGTTGGAAACAACCTCTTTCTTTCCAGAGAGCTGGTGAGCCTTTGATTTAAAGTTAACTTTTTAATTCAGTGATAAATTCAAATCCATCAAGATATTCTGCTGAACCTAGTCCTTCCCATTAATGTTAGTTTTAAAACAACAGAACTGTACTGATTTTTGCTTGATGGCTGTTTAAGTCAAAACTGAAAGAAGAATCAACTCTGTGTCTCTTGAGTCCGTGTTGTGTTTAACCACAGAAAATTTGGGGGGTATCATTCATCAGACTTGTACAACAGTGAATGGTGTGTTGGGAAATGAGACAACCTTTGCAACTACCAAGATGGAAATAATTGTGTGTATAACTAAAATGTGATCTTTGTTGGGTTTACATTTTTCTCAGATTAGCTTGAGGAAAAAGGACATTCTGTCTTTAATACAGAAACAGAACAGGAAACTCCCTTAAAGACTTCATTCATAAAGGTGTTGAATGTCACTTAAGCTCAAGCACACATCATTTTGATTAAGCCAGAGGGATTTGGTGCATTAGTTCTCATTGCTCTGTAGTTTCAGAGAAAGTAAAAGTGTGATGTCTAAGCTAACAACGTGATGGCAGAACTCAATTCTTCACTTTTCTGATAATAAAAAAGCAACAGATTATTCTCATCAGAATTCCTTAAACCTTGCTAAATTTTTAGCTCAGATTGATCTTAAAATATTTTATTTTGAAAAGCAAAGTTTATCCAAAGTTGATAAAAGAGGATTTGTATGAAAATGCTCATACAAATTTAAACAGAACTACCACTGCTGTTTCCTGTACATCACAATCAGTTACAGTTCTGTAACACTCTCAGTGCAGAACTTCAGAAAAGTAGCATCAACCTCCAGCCACATATATATATATACATACATAAAAAACCATTGGTAGTCAACCACTGGCTCTTCCCTTCAGGATTTCCAAATGCTATAATTAATTACATTAGATTTGCTCAAAACTTCAAGGACATCACCTACAAAGACAGACTCACAGTAATCATTGCTTGGAAAGCTCTGTACAAAGTATATTCTAAATAACACCAGGTTTTGTCCATAGGTTGGGAGATGCTTCACGATGGATAAAGCCATTCAGCACCCCAGTGAGACTGTGTCTAATCAAACTCTCTCTAACATGAGCTTTTCTCAGTTTTTGAACTTTGATACATGCCAACCTTCCTTCCTAGCAGAATTCTTGCTTATTACAGCCTACACTTTAGTCACAATAGTGGGGCTTTTTGGCAATCTTTGCTTGATTATGATCATAAAGAGACGGAAAGAAGCTCAAAATGTTACCAACATTTTGATTGCCAACCTCTCTTTATCAGATGTCTTGATCTGTATCATGTGTATTCCTGTCACAGTTGCATATACCTTAATGGACTACTGGATATTTGGGGAAGCAATGTGCAAAATAAGTTCTTTCATACAAAGTATCTCTGTCACTGTCTCCATTTTCTCACTCGTACTGATTGCTATTGAGAGATACCAGTTAATTGTGAACCCACGTGGCTGGAAGCCTAATATTTCACATGCTTACTGGGGAATTCTTTTCATCTGGGGGTTTTCCCTCATCATATCCATCCCTTTTTTAATATTTCACCAATTAACAGATGAGCCTTTCAAACATCTCTCTTTCCATAATGATTTCTACAAGAACAAGGTTGCTTGCATCGAAGCATGGCCATCCGTTACGGAACGACTGGTTTTTACCACTAGTCTACTGGTTTTCCAGTACTGTTTCCCCCTGGGGTTTATTTTTATCTGTTATCTCAGGATATTTGTATGCCTTCGAAGGAGACATGGTAAAATAGACAGGATAAGAGAGAATGAGAGCAGACTGAGTGAAAACAAAAGGATTAACATGATGTTGATATCCATCGTTGTGACTTTCGCAGCTTGCTGGCTGCCTCTCAATATATTCAATGTGGTTTTTGACTGGAACTATGAGGCACTAATGAGCTGTAATCATAATCTAGCATTTACCATATGCCACCTTGTGGCCATGATCTCAACATGTATCAATCCCATCTTCTATGGATTTCTGAACAGGAATTTTCAGAAGGATTTGATAGTGTTAGTTCACCACTGCAGATGCTCAGCATCGCAAGAGGAGTATGAAAATATTGCCCTTTCAAACCTGCAAACTGATGCATCTAAGGGATCTCTGAAATCAAATAATCCCCCTGTGGATATCTAAATTAATACAAGAGCAGTTCCCAAACTTTTGTATTTCGTTGCAGATGACCACTTTCTGTAGGTCTTGATCATGTTACTGCCGGGTTTAGAGGAAGCCTTTGCCATTTAGCTCAGCAAAAACAGGATTATGCTCCCACAGGCATACTCTTACTTTATGATGGTATTAATGCTATTAAACCACTTTCAAGAGTCCTAAAGATCAATAATAATGAATTATAATCAGTATTAGCATCTTACTTTTCTAATCCACGATTTCATTTTGGCCAGTGCTGTGGTTGTCCATCCTAAACAACTGGCTTCACCCCAGGAACCCATGAATGTTATGGCATGCCTAACTTCACCAGCCTTTGCACAGACTGATTTCTGACCTTTTAATTTTCCAACACTACAGACTCAGCTATCTGGTTAATCTGCACAACAGTTTATGGGCAGTTCCCACTGTAGGAAGCCCCCTGTGTTATCCAAAGCTTCCACCATCTCCCTTTCAGCCCCAGCAAGCACTTTGCTTTCATTTAATATCAGTTCAGCCTAGAAATTGTATCTTAACAAAGGAAAAGGCTACAGTTGGGATGGTTTGTTTTAGGGTTTTTTTTTTTAAATGAGCACTAATGCAGGCTCTATTTGATGTACTACAAATGCCACTCAGATTGCTGCTTTTCTAGATGAAATATGTACTTAGCATTTCTCCTACAAGCATTGCCAAACCACCAGTACAGATCATTGCTTTCTCTGTTACCATCATCACTGGTCCTTAAAACAGACCTTTTTGAATCTCCACTACCAAACAAGAGTACTATGAATGCAGAGTAAGTTTTGTTTTAGCCACCTATCCAGATGATAGGTTCCTCTTTGAGTAGAAAATGTTGTGTTTTAATTTCAGAAATATCTTTCTCCACATTTCTGCACTAGCAAGAGGCCACACTTGAGGCAGATGTAGTAATTTCTGTTGGACTAGGTCTGAAAATACTTTGTTCTGTGCAGTGCATAGAAGCCCAAAGGTGTAATACTGAACACACCTTCCCTCAAACTAAAACTCATTAAAAAGTATTATGCAGTTTGGTGATAAAGAGTTACCAAACACATTCTTCATCCATGCTATGATGCCAACATAAATACTCAGTTAAAACTGGAGTGTTTAAATACCAGACTTAGTACACTTTAGTCCAACAATTCACCACCTTAGAAGTAAACTTGACTTATTTGTTCAAGTTAAATACAATTCACTACCTGCATTGCTAAAGTCCCTCCTTTTTTTTTTTGAGTTCCAAAAACTAGCCTTGTTTTAACACTCATACCTAACATATCTTGTAATTTATTCTCTACCTTTAGCAATTTACTAATGCCCCCACTTAAGCAACAAGAATTAACATTCAGATTACAATCAGCTTCTTGATGATTCAGCTATGAAGAAACTTACCTTAAGGCTATAAAATTCTCCTGGATAGGGACCATCATTTTCTGTAATCATACAGCTCTTAAAGGAATCCATGGGATCATAGTTCTCTTGTTCTGTTGCTGCAGCATTAGTGCAAACTGCCTGCATTGCTCTGCTCATCAGAGGAGCTCTGGGAGAGAAGCCTCACAAGCTCTAGCAGATTTGGTGGATTGTGAAGAGCAAAAAGACTCATTGAAATCTCTTAGGGCCTGATCCCACTGAAATAAGGGCAGCACTACTCACAAGAGCAAGGAAGGCAGAATTAGTGACATGGTAACAAGTATTTGAGTGGAAGGTATGGATTAGTTTTGAAATAATTTAGTATTTCTTTCTGATTAGATCAAATATCACACATGAAGTAGGTTGCATAAATATCCACAGCTTAAAACACCTGCCTTGTGCATCACAGAAGGAAAAAGCAGCAGACCACTAAATACTTAGTAATGGCTAATGATCAGACAGCTGAGAGTATCTCAGTATTAATTATTCCCATTAACTCCCACCCTCAGTTGCTGGGCTCCCTTTATTGCTGACACACACCATACTGCTGACAGAATCAGGGTGGCTGGTGTTTGCTCTGCTGAAGGGGAGGTGATGGACTTGGTTCTCTGTTCCCTTGGTGAGACTCCAGGGTAATAAAGTGATTCATTATGTCCATTTCACTTGCTTCACTGAGAGCAAATCTGACCCAGGAATTCCACTTTTCTTGGAGATTCCAGTACCCACATCAGAACATTGTTCACTGAACAGAGCATTTTAACAAATTATGCTGATGTACCTGCTAGAGGCTGGGTTATCAGCTCAATTTCTCCCTTTTTTGAACACAAACCACTATCACCATCTTCCTCATATTTAAGCACACTGTTTGCAGCTTCAGGGCTCGTGCTTAAAGGAATTTACAAGCACCTGACATTCACAATATACTCTAATTAATTCATATCAGACACAGTAGTTCAGATTACTCCAGTTCTCATCATGGCAAACATCTCAGAGAGTATTTAGTGTTTGAATTAGGCCCAGCTGAGATTCCCAGGTGGGATTGGCCCAGGTGGCTCCTATACCAGTATTCCCATCCCATAGGCATGCCCAAGGGAGCTTAGTTTTACAGCAGAGGGGTTTTTAGTATCAGGCCCTAAGTGGTTGAAATACAGTCATGAAATGAACACTATTACGTGGTCAGTAGGCCAGCAGAAACTCTTCTGACCTTATGAGAAGGCCAAGGATGCTATGGATGGTCTCCCTTTACTGTCTCTCCTTACAAGTTCTTGGGCAGCATGTACCCAAAAAAAAACCCAAAACAAAAAAGTTGCTATTGTTTTTTGAATCTTTTGTAATTATTGTGTTACAAACGTTAAGATCTGCTTAGCTCAGATCTGACAACCTGATCAGAGCTAAGCAATCCATTTTTCCAGCCTGAACCTTGGCATAAGAGGGTTCTTCATTACCAGGTGGAAGCTCTCTGAGCAGTGAGACTGCTTCAGAATCCAGTCTGAATAATAACACTTGTGCCTTGATTTCTTCTTGTCATTTTTCCTTACCCTTTCATTTGCCTCAAGTGCTGATGCTCCATTTCTATTCTGAGCATTCAGTTATCAAGTATCTCTTTTCTTAATGCTGCACTTCTCACAATCACTGCTCACTGAGCAGAGTGTCATCACTGTCTGAAGACATCGCCCTCCACGCTGCATGTTCTCTTATTACATCCACAGGCTTTATATTCAGTTTGATTCCTAATTTCCAGACAAGTCAATAGGAGTGAACTGACTTTGAGAGGAATAGGAACAGACAAAGAGAAGTTACTTATTTTTAATCCAGAAGCATTATGGACTCCAGTGTGGTACGTGATGGTGATCTATAGAACTGTGCAATACACAATATTTAGAGATTGTTCAAGTCTGACAAATGTTGCCTTGTGTTAGGTAAAGCTGAAAGCTTTATTTTCCCTTGTTTTGTTGGTATAGCAAGCAGATAAAATGATAACAGGATGTTAAGTTGGTGCTGGATGCAGCCTGCTGGAGGACTGTGAGCTTCCTCGGAGGAGCAGAAACATGGGATTAAAGATGGAAAGCTAGAAGGTGAACTTGAACTGCAGAACACTACCCAAATGTACAAACAAAGTCTTAGCAGTGATGTTTTAAAACAAAAAAACCTGCATCAGAGCTTTGTTCAAGTGGTTGGGTCACGCAGACCAGACCAAAACATTTATAAATGTCTTGTAAATGAATATATCCTTACATGTGTTTGCATTGTATGGTTGATGGGTTTAACTGTGAGCACATAGAACTAGAGTTAGCTACCTGGAAAATGGGAATTCATTGTGAAAATGATTCTGTTGAACAGAAAGCTTAATTGATTATTGACTGTAATTATGTATGTGGACAAAAGCAGTGCCATTGCTATGTGTTATTTATATACTTTGATTCCTCCTGTCTTCTGACAAATAAATATTACCCTGTATAAAACTGCTATGTTGTCCAGCTGGTAAATTCTACTGCCTGTAATCTTGATAGGATAGTTCTCAAACAAACTGTTCTGGAAACTGGTTTAACATTTCACATATTCACTTATTAGATAAATAGAAATCAGTGAAAAAATCAATATTTTCTGTTTCCAGGAGGAACAAGGACTTAAAAATAGCTAGAGAGCCTTCTCAGGGCTCATGATGCTGACATGTTTTTTGGTGGAGAAGGACAAAATCATAAACCAGGGAGGTTTCAAGTGAATTTATGCCTCAAGGGCAGAGCAACTTTTTTACTATGGTACTTTATGATTTGTACTCAAATATAAACAATGTTTTTGGAATACTCTTATCACACAGATATATGGAATAATCTGTGCAATTTGTCAGAGTGGAAGTTTCCCTTCAGCAGCTCAGGAACTTTTCTATGTAGCACAAATACTGAAAGAGCTCTTCTGAGTGCTGCATTGCAGCCCAGTTGCTATCTATTGGTTTCCAAAGTAGCATCTACTACTGTGTTTTAACTCACCAGTATCTAAGTAGGGGAAAGATGCTTTGGTTTTTTCTTTCTTAAGCCAAAACATTCATACCACATTTGCCTGCATTATATTTTATCACATATGATAAAAACTGCTGGGATTTAACAATGACACATATTACTGGGACAAATTCCAGCCCTGAGGATGAGATGCTTTTATTTTACCCAACCTTGATCCACCACAAGTGGCAAATGATAATCTGGTTCTAATTCTTATATTGGATTTTTTGAAGTTACATCACAGCTGCATCAATTGCAAGGCAGGAATATTTCACCCTGACATAACTGTAAATTAACACTGCACTAAACTGTACAGAAACAGCTGCAATTCTGCAAATCACTAGAGCTGACTTTTAGGGAGACAAATTTTGCATCTAAGAAGTGTCTGAATATTACACAGGTTCTAGAAACAGAAATTATAGCAAGACAGGTAACCACATACTTATAGAAATGTGGCCATACAAGGTAATGACATGTTATTTTATGCCATCATTTTTATTTAGCAAGCTCTGCTCCATGCCTCTTGAAGCCCACCTTGATTTTAGCCTACATTCCTACAGAAACAAAGCTTATCCCATTATGTTTCTGTCCTTTGGACCCCAATAACATCTGAGCCATTGGCCAATCTTAACCAAATTTGAAAGAATAAATATCTCGTGGATTATTACACTCCCATCACTGCCTGAGCAGAAGATGCACAGCTTCAGGCCAGCAAGAACCTAGGCTGCTCATTGCCCACGAAGGGTATCAGAACTTCAGAGAGATGACACAGTTTTACCCCAGCATTTGGGATCCTTTGAGGTTAAAAAACCCAACCAAACAAAAAAGAACCCGCACACAAGTTGCCACACTGTGTCCCCATTACAGGTTGTAATGCATCTTGTAGGCATGAAGGGCATTTTAAAACATTGATGACACTGTTTTTCAGGTTGAAATGGACAATGGAGCAGAGTAAAAACAAAGTAAAAAGAGGATGATAAACATCACCACTGACAGAGAGGGGGTTTTTAACCAAAATATTACCTTTGGGCTCACAAACTGTCACGGTCTAACTACAGAAAGTCCTCTAAGCCCTGCACCTCCTTTCCCAACCTCCTCCTCCTGTTCCCCATGCACAGATTGTGTGGGGCAGGGGCTGTGCTACAAAATGCACAGAGTGGCCAGCACAATAGAGCCATCTTCTTACTTGCAGCTCTGGATGTTATCTAATGGAAATAAAACAGGATTTAGCTTTCAGGAGAAGTATAATCATCCTTCATACTCACAGACTTGTTTTTTTCAGATTTCCACCCAACATCCCACTTCCTCCAGGCCCATCACAGTAGACAGAAGATAAACCAAACTCTTAGATGTATATTAAGTTTACTTCATCAAATAAATATTTTTCTTCCTTATTGTTTTGATTAACACTCTGAGAGGAGAACAAATCTATAGCAAAGCTTTGAGTAACCTCACAACAAAGGGTCAGACAGGCTGCAGATGTACTTAGTGGAACTTCACAGACTCCATAAATACAAAACAACACTGTCCTTTCAATTCTATGCTAATAAGACACTTAAAAATGTTCCACAATGACAACCTTAGAATTATCTTGTCTGCTATCACTCATGTTTAAACAAGGTTCCTTTGGCATATAGCTTGGTTTCTATGCAAATGCACTGACTGATGCCTTTTATCTCATTTCATAGGCTTCTCTATTAGTCACAGGCTATTTACATAATGTGATGGAAGTGGCACCTGTGTGGAGCTATTCTCTGTGCAGAATTCATTTCACCCTCCTATCTGGTGAGAAAGATTTATTAATTCATTGTAGATGATAGGTTTATAACAGCTCCACAAATTAGTTCTTCCAACCAAGGATGGCTACTAGACTCAGAAGAAGCTCTCAGATTTTGGGGCTCCTCTGAAAAGAATCATCCCCCTTTGCCAGCTCCATTTTTAGGGTGGAGATTTCTGCAGTGCTTACTTCCAGGAAGCCAGAATCACAGTGTTGGAGGTGGCTTGGAGAGGCAGGGATTTCCCAGGCACACACTTCTGCGGTGATGGCTGCACAGCCTCCACCTCCACAAACTCCCAGGCCACGGTTACATCTCCCCAGCACACTCAAATCTCTCTCTCTCATACTCAAACTCATACTCAGGCCAATAGATTTATCTATGAACAAGCAACAAAATGCCCACTTCTGGGACTAAAATCATTTCGATGGTACAGTTGTGTCAGATGATCCCATGCTTTAATTTCTACCTGGAAGCCATCTCAGGATTTCTCATCACTAACACAACTAAAAACCACCCCATGACATCATCAGATCATATTCCCAAATTTCCTCAGGTGGTTGGCCACTGGAAGCCATTCAATCCACATTAGGTTGTTGGGGTTTGGGAGAGGGTTGATTGCATTTTGTCTGTTTTCCAAATAAATGTGACTGCCATTTTCTTACATATGAGACAGAAATCTAGGAAATAATAAAATTCAACCATTTTTGTGCAGATCAAAACAAGAAAGGAGATCCCAGAACTGTCCTCGTGCTCAATTTTGTCTCTCCAGAGCCAACTGTCCCATTCTTCTGGAACTTTTCCCAACAAAACTATCTTGCTGCCCCCCCTCCCCTTTTAAGCAGCTCTGCAGGAACTTAAGAGCAAATGTTGCCTCATGGTCCTTACCCATTCCCATTGCCTCTTGGATGGACTCCACTGCTAAAGGAACTCTCTTCAGCTGCAGAAATGAATGTCAAACAGCTTGGATTGTGGGGAAGGGGATTGACTCTGAACTGATAGGGAAGGAGCTGAGATTAATGGAGTAGAACAGAGCCAAACTGAATGCTCACAGGAGCTCAAATCCTGGAGGACACTCAGGAAAATTCTGCAGGAAAATGGAGATATGGTTTACAAGCCTCAGAGTAGATTGTAACAGCATGAGAATACACATATGTGATTAACTCAATACTCTGTGGTAACCACCTGGGCTTTCAGAGAAAAAATTCTATTTGAGCATCATATCTTCATAGGGTGTTTTTACAAAGATACAAAGACACAAAGGAACCATTTCAGATTTAACCTGCACAGGAGGAAAATCCACACACACACTGCAGCCATGCCTGGAGAGGTAAGAAATATGGGTTCTCCTGGGAGGAACACAAGGCCATCAAGTGTCTAAGATGGTAGCAAGGTACCCCAAGCCTCCTTGTGTAAGACTTGGGTCTTACAGCAAAGAACATGAAAGAGTCCAAGACCATGGGCTGCTCTGAGAACATGACTGACCCCTGGCTTTGTGGCAGGAGGGGCACTTTACATCCTCACTGCAGGGCTGTAAGTTTATTCTCTCTTGAGAAACTCCAAAGTAAAGGTCAGAGGGACCTCACTGCCCCCACAGGATAGACCTCTGGCAGGATAATTAGTCAGCAAAGAGGAGTAGTCCTAATAGTCCCCTATTTGTAAGGAGCAGTTTTACCAGTCAGCCCAGCAAGGCTGTCAGCATGGCACGATATCCTATCAGCACACGTTTGCATTTTTGCATTTCAAGTGGCTTGAAGTGTCTTATTGCTTCCAGCTTTTTATCCACAGACCTTCTACAGCGTGAGCAGGTCAAGCTCTCACCCTACACCAGACTCACCGTGCGCTCCTGCGCTGCTCAGAAATCAGCCTTACAGATCCAATCCTTGGGACTTGCATCATTCACTTCAACCAACACCAAATCTCTGTCTGAAAACATCACCCAGGCTTCCTCCTGAAGCCACCTCTCCATAGGGCTGATCCTGGAGGGAAGCTCTGGGTCGTGGCGCTCGGGACAGAGCAGGGAGGAACTGTGGAAAATGTCACACTCCAGCGGTTTTGAATGCCACCATCAGGGTCAGTGACCGTAAACGTGATCCCAAGAGCACATTCTCCAGGGGCATCCACAGTCTTTGAGCATTGCAGAAGCTCCTGCCAACCAGCCTTGGACCCCACAACACTTGCCAGGCAGAAAACCCAAACTGAGGCATATGAAGGTTTAACCATACTTTGAAGCATTCTTTATTAACTAAAACCTGCTAAAATTTCTGCCTATGTTTGGATGTGCACATAAAACCATGGCCATGCTACATTTAATTATCAGTTGAAGTAACTGAAGTCCTGTGGCTGACTGAGAACATGAGATTGCTGGCTTCTAATTAAAGGTGAAGTCGAGACTCCTTTAAAAATTGGCCACAGAATTAGTATTGAGTCCAACAGCAAAATCTGAGTTGACTGAAAGGTCATCAAACATAGGGAGATAATTACTGCTTGGTGTCTTGATGTTCCAAACAACTCAAGCTCTGACACTAAATCTTTTTTAAAAAGGCTTGTTGGAAGCCTTTGATGAACGATAACAAAAAGTTTCTTTCTTTCCCATCCCCACCAGGCGAACAGACCGAGCACAGAGACACTGTGGGTGTTGCACCAGAAAACCCCATCAACCACATGAGCCTGAGTATCCTGTTAAACCTCGTACCTTTATTCACTGAAATACAGGACAAATCAAATATTTCAAGGGAAAATCACTTTTTTTCTGTTGTTAGTATAATTTACTTTGCTGACTAATCAATTTATAGAGTTGATTATCATAAAATCACAGACTGGTTTGGGTTGGAAGGGACTTAAAGGTCATCCAGTTCCAACCCCTCTGCCATGAGCAGGGACACCTTCCACTGGACTAGATTAGCTTTTGTTTACACACCTTTGAGTCATTGCCTCTTTCCAAAAGGAAAATCTAGAGTGTGCTAAGATTCTAGGAGTACTAAAGTTGTGTTAAAAGGCTGTGTGGGGTTACTGTTAAAATAAATTCAGTATGTTTTTGCACAGAGGGGATCTGCAGCAGCTGTACAAAAGGCTTTCGAGAATAGCAACAGCAAGTTATGAACAAAAACAAATTATGAGCAAAGAAAAAATATGAACAGTCAAATTAATATAATCAAGAGTTATGGCACATCTGCTGCTAAGAAATAATAACTGCTGCTTGTATTCTTGGAAAAGCTCAAAGAAATCAGCTGCTACTTCAATAATTAAGGTTTTAAAAACACACAGAATGACAGTCGTTGAGGAGGGGAAGGAACTCTTGAGATTGTCTAGTCTAACCCTCCGTGCTCAGCAAGATCTAATGCTTTTTCTGAAGTGTAATCATAAATTTGCCTAATTAAAACTTGAACAGAAAACTGCTCCTGGAAGAGCTGGCCAAGAAGGAGCCATGAGGGCGACATGGCCAGCGGGGACCGTGTTCCTGCCACGGCACGTCCCTTAACCACCGCTAATCTTGGTGGGGAGCTTGGTGCTGGCTCTGGTTCAGTATCTCTCCATCCTGGAGGACTTTTTTTCTTCATCCCAGTTCATGTTACAGGCAAACTGGGAGCTGAGGAAAAAAAACAGGCAGCTGTCAGGGAGCCAGTGGTGAGCAGATGTGATGTGGAGCCATTCATGAAGCAGGCAGGAGCCTGGTATGTCTGGGCAGATGTGCAAGGCAAAAACTAATTTTTTTTTTTCTTTTTATTCATCCAACAGACCCAACCAGGGCTGAAATAAATAGAAATTCATTTTCTGCTCACTTCATCTGTGGAATCATGATGGGTTTGGAAGCTAATGTTTCAGCACATGGTACAGATATTGAAAGAGAGATCAGCAGAACTGCCTTAGATGACCAGAACCCAGAGATCCTACAAATTACTGCCATCTACATTTAATATAAAATATGCTAAATTTGCTTGTCAAATTTGATCTGCAGAAAGATGTGTCAACCTTTGATGTTGACTTTATTTGTTTTACCTTTAGAGCAATAGAACTGGTCCCTGAGGCAGGTATTACCTGCATGCCACATTTAACACAATCAGATTAGCACTGTGTTTACTCTAAAAGCTGAAGCCTTGGTGCAGTGGTGAGCTGAATGCTCAGCACTGAAATGAGATCACCTGAACAGAGCACACAGCCTGGTCCCCATTTCCAGCCCTGTCTTGGAGAGGACCGTGCTCACCATATGGTGCTCCTGCTACACTTGTGCTATTTTGAGCTTCAAACACTGGAATTGGAACAGATAGATTTAAAAATAAGGCTTTGATCCTGCCAAGAGGTCTGCTGACCACACTAGAGACCTTTTTTTTTGGCTGGTAGTTGAACCAGCATTGTGTCACGCACCCTTCAGATGATCCCTCTTAGTCCCTTCATAATATAGGGTCACACACTTTGCTCTTCCTTACCTGATTCCTCAAACTGCTTTTACCCACATTGCTTTTTCTCCTGCTCTTCTCACAAACCCATGTGCCTGGATTTGAACGTACTTTGACTCTAATGTTATTTATTCAGTTGGAAAGAAAGCAACCTTATACTCTAGGCAATTAAATCAGGCTTTCACTTCTTGAGAACCTCATTCCACTATTTTACCAACATCCATGATCAGCACCAGGTGTCACTTCTGCAGCACAAACAGACTTCCCAAGGACTGACCAGTGTGATCCACTCCACACCCACCCTTCTGGGCACAGCTTCCAGGCAAAACCTAGTAGAAAACCAGGTACTGATGACTCTTTCTCATCCAAAGCTGCCCACATCCTAGTGTCAGCTTTAGGTAACACTAAAAGTAAAATAGCAATTTACCTAAAATCATTAATTTCTAAATAATAATTGCTGGATTTTGAGGGAATGGACCTCTAAGGATTTGTTGGTAGATCAAACACTCCTTTCAAAGCAAATTATTAGGGCTCTAGAAAAACCATCCTTTTTACTCCACTGCTCAGCATTTAGATTAATCTACTAACTAGTTTTAACATCGTCTTGAGGGCAGCTTTTCCTAAAGGCACAAGGTGGACGTTGCTGCAATGCCATGTGCTGTATCAGGACAGTGGCTTTTAACCTTATCACAAAGGTTGAGAGCAAATACTGACAACTTTGGGACACAACAACCACCAAGAGCTAAATTCAGTAAGGATTGACTTGAAACTGGAATGAAAAAGGTGCTGCATTTCCACTCCAGCTCTCTTCTGATTCAGGTAATTCAGCTAGAGTTGAGAGTTTGGACAGATTAAAAACAAGTCACACAGAAGACACTCAACCTTCCAAGTGTGCTTTCTGAAGAACTTCACAGTGTAATAGCCCAAACTTCTGGCATGCCAAGGACTCCAGAAAAAAAGGGTTTGTCAAATGTACAAAAGGCCCAGGAACAGCAATTCCTGAGCTGATGCACTGACCATGACCACATCCTCCCACAGGGGACAGAACAAACTCCAATGGTTAAACAGATGCAGAACCTGCATTCACAGCCTTCTCCTGGAGCCAAATTCAAGCTGGCTTTTCCTTCTCTGTTGTTTACTCCACATAAGTGCCAGCTGACATTAACATGAAGGCTCCCTGAAATTCCATCTCACTAACATTTAAAAATATGTTATGGATTGGTGTCTATCTTATGTCAGGACTAGTCAGCAAGCTGCTGTGAAGGACATGAGAATGAAGTGGAGCACTCATCAGAGATGTTCTCCATCAGAAAGGGAAGGGTCAGAGAGCTCAGCAGCTGACTGCAGCTCCCAAAGGGATACCTGTACTTTGGTACTTGAGGTTATTCCAGATTCCCAAGCCAGATGGCTGACTGAGCTGATATTATGGAGCACGTAGCCAGCTTGTCATGCTTCATTACACAGTCTGCTTCTGTGGCTAGTTGAACATCTTCAGATCCTCTGGAGAAAAAAAGTAAAAAAACAACAAAAATACATTACTCCCAAAACTATCAGAAAACACAGGTCCAGCAATACCCTTGTTAAAAACTAAGTCTTGAACCTTCTTAGGGAAATCAGTGTACTTCCAAAGGGATAAGGCAACTTTTCCCAGGCAAGTATTTTGCCCTTCAAATAGTTCCAAAACGTGAAGTTGTTGGATGTCACAAAGAAAAGGCATTTGCAGGTCAACTGCTTCATTTTAAGTGTAATGAAAGGTCAGGACAAACTCAGCTCTAGATCCCTGCCTCCAAGTCTACTTATTCTGCTTTGATTCCCAACAGCACATCCTTGTTCAGGCAGCCTGGGAGGACCAGCAATGCCTTTCTGCACCTTACTGGGAGCATCTGCAATGCCTCCTGCACTGTGTCAACTCTTCATCCCAAGCAACCCAGACCTCTCAGTTTGCCCCACCTTACACCAACACTACTATGAAATACACTGAAAGTGTTCAGACACTCTATTATCAGTGAATTTCTACAGCTGCATTGAGACAGAAGCCAAAGAGAATCCAAACCTGCTGAGCTTCGTGCATGAGCTGCCTGAGCTGTCTGCTGAGTTCCAGCACCATGTTCACCATTCTGCTAGTAAATCTGAAATTTCCACGTATTTTTCTCCTGCTGGCCTCCCTGTAAACATACAGAGCTTGAATCTACAAAACAATCAGGTTATTTTCTTCTTTGCTCAGTTTGGAAAAGAAGGACAAAAAATAACCCAAATTCTTTCCCCATCTCTTGTATTATATTGACATTTTGTCTTTCTATCTCTGGAGACCAGAGTTAAAGTTCCAACTTGGTCATGAGGCTTGATGGAATTGTTTCAGTTCCTAATAATTATTTTTCCATATCATAAAACTCTTATCACACAATCTGTCATTATTAACCATAACTGTTTGGCCAAGGCAGCAGGTTGTATTGGTTACACCTGAAGTACAGGCTGGGTTGGGCAATTTAGATAACACAGCAATTACTTGCAGAAGGCATACCTTTAGCAGGGAGAATTGTTCATTTTTTATAAAAAAAGAACCAAATCAACACAAAGTTTAAGAGGAGTGGTTCTTTTATTGGCATATTTCCTGCTAGGGTTTTATGGGTACATACTTTTTTCTTTTTACATTGCAGAAAATCAAGGCAGTTTTATGCTTAGAATGTCGCTAACTTAATTTTTCAAACCATCTTAATGATACCTTCATTAAGAAGGTTCCTGAAAACCTTCTCAATGTCAGATGGCTGACATTAAAAACCAGATGGCCACTTAGAAACCAGAAGGTATCAGTCAGGAAAAAAACCTAAAGACCTCAACTTTGTTCACTGAGCCCCCTTTTTATGGCCTTGCTAGTCAAATTGCATTATCTACCTTTGAACAGGGAAGTAATTTAAGAGAGTCACGAATCTTTATGATTTTAATGCATCTCTCCAGCCTTTAGAATTATTTTTTTCCCATTCAAGCCATTACTCTCCAGGGTAAAATACAGAATATTAACCTTTCTGTTACGTTTTGCTAGGTCAAAAGATCTTTGGGTCATCTTCATCATCACCATCTAACTTGGGGCCATTGAGAAAGATGCACAGAGAAAGTCAGAGTCTGGGTCTGTCGTGGCTCCTGTTGTCACCTCCAAGCTAACTGGCAAAGGGAGATCATCCCACCAGGACAGCTGAGCAAGGGACAGGGAGCACTGCCAGACCCACTCAACCACCATCAGACTCTGTGTTTGTCAATGCAAGTGTGGAGAGGAGCAAAGCCCTGAACTCCTCCTGCACAGGTGAAGCCTGGGCTTACACAAACCGTGCAAAGGCATTTCTGCCCCGTTGCTGCCAGGCTGCCCGCTGGCTAACATTTGCCAGAATGTCACAGGGAAAGGAGAAAAAATGCTCCTTAATTACAGTCCTTCTGTTGTTCGACTCAGGGGTTTTATTAAAAGGGAAAAAGCACAGAGAGCAGCTAATCAGCTGCTCCTAACAAATGAAGTTCTGGAGATTGATTTTTCAAGTGATTAGCGGTGCAAACACACATTTTCACAACTCAAAATCTTTGCATTTTTATCCAACAGCCCTTTTCATTAACCAAGAAAGAATCAGAGAGGGACAGTTCACAGCCAATACTGACCTCAAATACTAATGGCTTTATTACCACAGCACACACATTTTAAAACCTATTTTCTAGCTTTGTTTCCATAGTCCCAAGAGCTCCATATGTTCCATATGCAGCTTTAACTAGAAGCAAAAGCTCTCACTGTACCTTTGCACATATGACCCTTCCATGACAAAACATCCCTTGCTGGACAAAATGCCATTCAGCTTCTCACAAGCCATTCACCATCTCCAGCAGCATTTAGCATCGTCGCTCCCATGCTTGAGTTAGAAGCTCTAATGACAGAGAAGAGCAGCTGCCAGCAACTTCATGGGCTGAAATAGGAACTGGAATAGCTTAGAGACAGATAATATACCCTGAAGGGAGCTAACAATAAGCATGGTGGTATCAGACAGCCTATATGTTTGCTGTGCTTCTTTCCATACCTGCTAATCCATGGAGGTATTGAGAACTTGCAGCTGACTGTACTGCTGGAGTCAGGAGCGCCGGGTGCTCAGCACTCACACAATACACCTCCAGGTAAAGCCAAGCCACAAAAATTACAGTCAGAGAACCTGTTGTCTAGATCACTAACTAGATTTAGTTCTTTTAAACCTAGTTTAAACCTCCAAAAAGGACAGCTTTAATAAAATCATCACTTCTCCACCTCTCGTTGTCTGATTTTCTGAAGGCAAAAGCCATGCAAGTGACTTAACACCTTTCTGAGCAATAGACTAGATGGGGGAAATTTCTTTGCTCCCACAAACAATCAGCACATCTTCACCTCCTGGCCCCACATACATTGGTGACAGGAGACGTATTTTTTTCCCCATGTTCTCCTCTTTAACAGCTATATCCAAGAGAACAGGCTGGATAAGCTTTGCTGCCTACAACTTGAAAAGAAAAGGGAAAAGAAAAGGGGATTTTCCTTCTCCCAAACATGAGTTTCCATGACATTCCCAATCACCAGTCCAAAATACCTTGGATGGCAGCGAGTTAACATTTGCCAGAGCAGGTGAGAAATGCACCTGTGCAGCTGAACACAGCGTGTGCAAAGCAGCTACACCTGGGAGTGGGAGACTCTCAAGCCTTGTGATGTCTTGCCAAGTGGAAATGGCAGGTGAGGAGAGATCGGTTGGGCTCTCACCCTCAAGAGTTGGCATCCTGCACACCCTCAGGCTTCTCCTTCACACAGCAGAACCCAGCTCACCCTCCCTGCCCTTCCACAGCTCGCTGGCACCTCTCCACCAAAACATCAGTCTACAGATGTTACTCTGGACTCCAAAGACAAATCCCAGCTGGGCAGTGGGCTGTGTCACACCACAGCAAAGACTTTCCCAGGCTCCTAGGGGAATTAAAATGTCTCTAACTCAGATTGGAGGGAGATGTTTTCCACACTCAAGGAAATATATTTAGATTGTGAATACCTTGATTCCCAGCAGCTGGAAGGAGAGAAGAAGGGGAGCTGATGCTTTTATTTCATTCTCCCTAAAGCAACCTTAGTCTTGCTTAACTCAGAGACAGAGTTCACGGCAGGTTTTAGATTCTATTCCTTCAAGCTCTTGCAGCTGACAAAGTGCAGCATTAATGCCTTGGGAAGGCAGAAGACTCTGAATTAAGGGCACAGTTGTCACACGAGTTGTTGCAGCCCTCCCACTTTCACCCACTGTGCTCTCATTACAGAGCACCGCGGGATATTCACTTACAGCCAGGGCTGGAGCTTCACCGCGTGGCTGCAAACAGAGTGGTTCTTCCTCTGGGGAAATGCCAGCATTTACAATCAGTGCAGTTGTGCAGGACACCGTTAACCTGCAGTTATCAATTATAATTAACAGTTGGTGACAGGAGAAGCGTGGATTAAAGCACTGTCTGTACATCACAGACATCCATATAAACCATTCTTCAGCAAGACACTTCATGCTAGAGCAGCAAACCCAGCCTCTTCATTGCACTGCCTGCCATCCAGTCCTGCACAGTGATTAGAGCAGGAACACAAACAGACTATGTGGGTTTGTCCCCACTCAGGATCTGGGGCTCCTAGATCATCTTCCCAGAATGAGCTGGTCTCGTAGTGATCAGTGAATTATTTCCAGTCTCACTGCCAGGTTTGTTTTTCCTCTCCAAACTGCCCGCAGAGGCAGCCCTTAAACCAACATTTCACTGCCAAGAGAAGTTTTGCCCCAATGCAGAGCAGCTGGAAAGCCACCTGAAGTGGCTTCCTAAGAATTGCTCTCCTGAAAAGACATCCACTGCTTAATTTAGGGCCGCCACAAAATCCTGTACACCTCAACCTCCACTTTCTGGCCCGTGGCACTGAGGGTGGAAGCAAGCACTGGCAACAGCCATGTGATAGTTTTCTGGACCCTGAATGACAGTAGACACTGGTGCAACACATCCACTCAGGGATGTTCCTCCTCTCCCTTATGCAGCTTTAAAATCATAAAAGCACAAATGAATACATATGGGACCTGAGAGAACAAGTTGATTCCTCGTGCTTGCACAGGCTCAGAGATAATCACACTGCAGTTCTCAGTGGAATTAATTCGTGCACTGTGGGCCCATAGTGTTATCAAGATAGGAGAAGGAATGCATTACATAAATATACATTTATCACAGGGAGTGGAACAGCTGAGACCAATTTTCATTTTTGCTTCTGCACTTAGATATGCTTCGTAGATATTTTCCTTCGGCAAATGATTCAATCCGTCACAATTAAAGTAACACAATGTAATCTCTCCTTTGATTTAATTGTTCCCCTTCTGCCAGATACACAAGTTCAAAATATATTCAAAGTAATATTTAAAATAGAAAAATTGTTTTCAAAATTAGCCCAAATCTCCTAATGGGTTCAGAATTACATGCTGGGAGAGTCTTGCAATACATTGATTTTTGCTACTTAATTTTAAAAGATTTCCAAAGTATGCCAGCACGGATGTGAGTTAATATTTCCCAGGAAACTCTAATGGACTTGGACATTCAAATCCCTCAGAAGATCAATCTTCTTTCCCATGCACTGCTGCAAACACTCTCCTTCCCCCATGTGCTCAGAGCAGAGCTGTCCCTTGGATCCAGGATGGTGCCCAGAGCCTATGGAAGGAGCCAAGGCAGCAGCCCACAGCATCTGCTTCTCAGGTACTTACCTAGCTGGGGAGCAAAGCCATGGGGAAGGTCACAAACACAAGGTCAGAATGAGATGCATGGAAACACATGGAGCAGTAACACAGGTGGTGGCCATTTCTTTGACAAAGACACTCAGGGAGAGACAATGACCAGCTACCAAGCCAGGCCACATGTCCCGGCACCTTTGCTCAGATTTGACCTGACAACTTACAAACTTTTACCAACAGTTCCCCAAGCTTGCCCAAGGTAAAGCATATGGATGTACAAATATGTTTGTTAAATAGCTAATGAGCTATGCTCACAGCTTTTGCACCCTCCTGTAACCAAGAGACAATGAAGAACAATTCAACATCACCTCAATTAACAAGTATGATTTCTTTCCATCCTTTCCTTCTATCTTCCATCTCCCGACTTTGCTTTCAACTCCCTCCCCTTGCTGTATCTCCTGAATGTTTAAATTCACGTCCAGGCTCTGCAATGGAGAAATGCCAGTGCTGATGCTTCTTAGGCAAAGAACTGAGGCCAGCTTAGCATGGGGCAGCCCAACACTCTCAGCAGGGACACCAAGAGCTGGAGCGCAATACTTGGTGTCCCTGCTGAGATCCCCAGATTGCAAAGCCACTGGCAATCATTTTACTGGGAATGGCACACAGCATCAGTAAGGATTCAGGTTTTCATTAGCTGTTGAGGCAGGGTTTCATACAAACAGCAGCAATGTTTTTTCAGGAGTGATTCAAAGGAAACAATTACCCAAACCAAGCTGTAAATGTCCACATTATGCAGAAGCACTTGCCCTTCCAGCAAAGCCATCCTAGAGTTCTTGAACTACTTGGCAAGACAAAGGATGCTAAAATAATCAGCACATTCAAACCCTTACTGTAGCAGGTGTGCAGCAGGACCTGAAAAAGAGCTTCAGAAAGTACACTGGTGTAAAAGAAGCAAAAACTCTGAAGTTATTTGTCCTTTTTCAAACACCTCGCTGTGTCTGGAAGGCAGAAAGCAGTGTGCAAGCACACACAAAGAGCTTTAGAAGGTCAGGATGGGAACCAAAAGCTGTAACTTCCCTCCAGCTCACTGTCCCCCAGCTGGGTTTGCACAGAAAGCAATGCTGGTCTGTCCCAGCTGGGCTTGGGGATTTCTATATTGCACTGCATCAGCCAGTGCAAACCTGTCCCAGAGGGATCATACAGTCATAGTTGGTTGGAAAAGACCTTTGAGATAATTGAGTCCTGTACCTGTCCACTATTAAACCATATCTCTGAGCACCCCATCTACCCATCTTTTAGATACCTCCAGCGATGGTGACTCAGCCACCTCTCTGGGCAGCCCATTCCAGTGCCTGGGAACCCTTTCAGCAAAGAAATTTTTCCTGACATCCAATCTGAACCTCCCTTGGTGCAATTTGAGGCCATTTCCTCTTGTTCTATCAGTAGTTACCTGGGAGAAGAGACACACACCTGCCTCATTACACCCTCCTTTCAGGGAGTTGTAGACAGTGAGAAGGTCTCCTGGATGATCTTTCGAGGTCCCTTCCAATCCCTGACATTCTGTGATCTTTAAATCAATGAAAGATTTTTTCTTCATCTTCAACAGAATTAAGTGAAACTCAACACCAAGATCCCATTACATCACGGTTCTGACTGTCAGCAGGATGCACATTACTATGTGCAGCAGAACACAACGTTGCACTGAATCCTGTTAGAGGATAAAGCCTTATCACAGAAATGATTGGCAGGAAATATGTTCTCTGGAAATAACCACAGTGTTTGCTGGTGGCACTCACACAAAGGATGTCTTTGAGCCACAGCTCATACCTTTACCAAATTAGAAACTTCTAAAAGAGCCTTTTTTTTTTTTTGTGGCTCATTTTAATTTTGTCCATTTTAAATTTACATATGAAACTTCAAAAAAAAAAAAAAATAATGGCAACATATTTTAAAGAGAAGTGTAATTTTTTTTGTGTATGTTGGTATTTTCAGCAACACATGGACAACAGAAGAAAAGCAAATTAGTGATGTTAGAGCAAACTAACAAACTCTGTGCAGCCAAGTTTGATTCTCATTTACTCAGAAGAAATGAGCAGGGATGGGTCAGAAGAAATGAGCAGGGATGGGAATCCTCCTAAAACACAGGATGGACACAAGGAACCATCTCTATGGTCTGAGTGGCCAGAAAACTAAAGGCACACCGTGGTGATTATCACTTTGTGAGGTCTTTAACTCCAATTTCTTCTGCTTGTTCATGGAATCATCTTACAGCTTTCTAACATCCAAAGCCTGACAAGCTTTTTCTATGCTCCTATCACCTCTAAGCAGCACAAATAATGAAGAAGCAACCTCATTTCTTCTTCTCATTTCAATCAGGAGTTGGTTGAACACCCTGAGGGTGGCTGCTCTGTCCCACCCCGTCACCCAAGAAGCAGAAATCAGATCTTTGTTTGTTTATTTGTTTGTTTGGCTACAAACCCCTGCACCAAGGCACCCAAGATGGGAAGGAGAATTACAGGAGGAATTACAGCCACCAGCTGACTATAAAGTTAATTATATTTAAAAAAACCAACCAAACAAACAAACAAAAAACCACAATGTCCTGCTACAGCCTTAATTTTACATCTTAGATGCTGGGTAATATTTCACCTGCTCAGTTCCAAGTTGTGAGATGTTCTGCTGAAGGTATCAGTGGTTTGCTGGAGCAGGCACAGAGTGCTGGTGCCATCTGCTGTCTGCTGGGTACTGGCAGGCAAGGACACGGGGATCAAATAATGGCAGAACAAAAGAAAATGACTTGATAAATTAATATCTGGCATAAGTGAAAATTCTTCAGATGCCTGAGGGTCTCCTGTGGCAATTTAGGGATAAACAGGGCTTTAGACAAGATTTATTTACACGGGCAATATCACAAGCAAATCCTTGCTGACACAGTCCTTGATGCTCCATGAAATTAGACACAATGCCCTTCTAGAAGCAAAGAATGGGATAAAAACAGAGACAGCCACTTACTTTTAGGGTTGAAGGTACTCTTAGCTTTTAGCTTAGTTAGTTACTTCAAGCTCCCCAGCCAGGACTATGACTCCTGGAGCTCACAAACCCAGCAGCCCTGAGGAAAATGCCACCAAGACCTTTTCCTAAAAAAAAATATTTTCTCTTTAGGACACACAGAACCAGCTCCATATACAACACCCAGAGAGCAACCCAGCCTGCTCTCAGCCAGCTCCTCCACCAAAGGCACTGCCAAAGGCTCATAAACCCCCAACCCTTCATGCTGTTGAGAGCCACCTTCCCACACCACCTCCCCAGAGCCTTCCTCAGCCACCCTCCTTCTCACATCCCCCAGCCAAGCCAGCCCTGCTTGCAGGGCCCCCTCAGAGGGCAGAAAGTGACAAATTGGTGAAGGGTTTAGAGGGGAAGCTGTGTGAGGAGAGGCTGAAGTTGCTTGGATTGTTCAGCCTGGAGAAGAGGAGACTGAGAAGAGATCTCATCATGGTCTAGAACTTCCTCACAAGGGGAAGAGGGGGGGCAGGCGCTGAGCTCTTCTCTCTGGCCACCAACGCCAGGAGCAGAGGCCATGGCAGGAAGATGTGGCAGGGGAGGGTGAGGTTGGCCATGAGGAAAAGGTTCTTGAGGCAGAGGGTGGTGGAGCACTGGCACAGGCTCCCCAGGGAGGTGCTGATGGCACCAAGCCTGACAAGATTCCAGCAGCATTTGGCCAAGGCCCTCAGGGACATGGTGTGAATGTTGGGCTTGTCCTGTGCAGGGACAGGAGTTGGACTGGATGATCCTGGTGGGTCCCTTCCAACTCACAACATTCGATGATTCTATGAAATCCCCAGGAAAGCAGGTCCTGGCTGCCCTGTGACAACGTGGCCAGCCAGCAGCGAGGCTGAGTGCTGGGACATGTCTACCCAGAGTGGGGACAGGGGACCTGCCCTCTCCCTGCCAGGGGTGAGACCATTGCACCCAATGACCAGGGGAACTGGGAACACAGCCACGTGCTCAGCTGCCTTTTCAAGATGCTCAGTTTGCCTCCAGACCTGACACAGAGACAGCAGCTCACAAGACACTGCTTTGAGTTTGACAAGGGAGGACATTTGTCTGCTGAGAACAAGCCTTATGAGGAGCAGCTGAGGGAACTGGGGTTGTTTAGTCTGGAGAAGAGGAGGCTGAGGGGAGACCTTATCACTGTCTACAACTACTTGAAAGGAGGGTGTAGGGAGGCAGGTGTGTGTCTCTTCTCCCAGGTAACTACTGATAGAACAAAGGGAAATGGCCTCAAATTGCACCACGGGAGGTTCAGATTGGCTTCAGGAAGTTTCTTCACTGAAAGGGTTCCCAGGCACTGGAATGGGCTGCCCAGGGCGGTGGTTGAGTCCCCATCCCTGGAGGTGTTTAAAAGACAGGTAGATGGGGTGCTCAGAGATATTGTTTAGTAGTGGACAGGCATGGTTGGACTCAGTGATCTCAAAGGTCTTTTCCAACCAACCGATTCTGTGATTCTATGTCCCAGTTCAGCTGCTTTGTATGAGAATCATTTCCACTGTCCTTCCAGAGAGTTATTTATACTGACAATTGTCTCTGCCTTAAGCAGTGAGCCTGCTGTCCAGCCAGAAAGCAGGTTTCACAGCAGATACCATGCCTGGTCCCACCCAAACCAGACACTAACTGCTGATAAAAGGTGCCGTGCCACACAGAGAAGGCAGGTAGAATATTTCAGGCAGAGCACAGGCAACACAATTTTTAAATGTCTTTGCTTATGGCCCTTGAAACCTATGGCCTTGAGGGCCAGAGGTGCCTGTGTGGCCATCAAGAGAGCTGCAGCTGTCAGGATGGCATTCTGAACATGCAGAGGGAGCTTCTGCCAGAGCTAAAAACAGAACGCCTGGGCGGCGCGAGCAAAGTGCCGGCGATCCACACGCTGCATTTGTTCTGGCCAGCTCTGGCTGAGACATGCCAGAAGGAAAAGTCTCTGCTTTTAGCCATTTTCTCTACCTCAAGAGATTAACTCTGTCTCCTAAGCACCGAAGGGAAAAGCCAGTTGTAAGAACCAGTGTGGTGATGGGAAATGGAATGAGAGATCATGATGAACGCAATCTCTTCCGCTCTAGCAAGGAGGTTGCTTAGGGAAAGGCCAGGATAAAACATCCCTCTCTGGAAATAGCTCAGCTCTAGCTGGATAAAACCCAGACCCACACCCATGGGGGAAACTCACATAAAATTCTGACATATTTTATAGACCTGTAGAATGATGCAGCCTGCAGAGGTTTGTTAGGACCCAACTTGGGGGCACATCAGTACACTGTCCCTATAGATATCAGGGTGATGTCCTACCCAGGACTGGCAAACACCCAACAATGTTCACCACCCCTCAAACTGCCTATAGATAAATCTGTGTAGCCCAGACTGGCACAAGTTTAAGTTACAGTGGAAAATATAGTAGATATGTCAAAATGCTTGAAGTCAAACCCAAGGGAGTGCTGCTAGAAATGCTGTAAGATCATCCAGCAAGTGGATGCCTGGAGGCATCATATAGTAACGTCTCTATTGCAACACTGTGGGTGAACTTTAATTTGAGGCGAGGTAGTCTTCCCATTAAAACACTGCCCCTGGGATCCAGCATGTGCAGAGCAAGCAGGCACCTCTACTAAATTGCTTTCAGAAGTTAATACCAACAGATGATTGAGGACATCTGCCAGCAATGCCACTTTCCTGGTGTAATAACACAGTTCCAATTACTCTCGCTCATCTGCAATCCTCTTCCACCGCGCTTGCTCAATCCCTTTGAAGTCTACAAATATATGCCAGCATAATTTAGAAGAGTATTTGCCTAATATCATCAGAGATAATCTGAATTTACACCAAGATACCCATGATAAGTATCTAGGCTAAAGCTACTGATTCTTCTGGCTCAGTGAGAACCTCAGATCTTCAGTGGTGGAATATTAGAACTAGTAATGGCAGGAGAAAGGCCAAATGTGTCCTGTTGTCCAAACACAGCCCTCACAGAAATGCACATTGCTCCTCTGAAGCTGGAGGAACCGTACCAATCCACATGTGGGGTTGGAGCAGTGCACTAGCAAAGATGGAGGCAGCCCAACAGTTGCTGGTCTCAGACAGGCTTGGTTAAGTTTAAACATTCAGACTTGGCTGAGTTTACTGGTGAGTCCAGTTTCAGACAGGTTTGACAAAGTGTAATCAGCCAAACTTGGCTTAGTGTTTACCACCCACTTGGAGACCTCAGTGGTGAGAAGACAGGAGGGAGAGCTTGGGGAGCCTCCTAGCAAACACATTGCCTTTGGACCACAGGAAGGCTGTGACACCTTCTGGCAATGACCCCTCTGTGTGACTTAAACCTCCCCAGATCTCTTTCTCTGTTCACAGATGGTTACTTTTAACTTGCAGTCATGTTCTTCACACTTTGCTGAGGATGTCTTAGAGGGAGAGCCTTGACTATTACCAGCAATGGGCACCACCACCTCCAAACATGTACTGCAGGCAGATGCAAAAGACTCCTCGCACACCTGGCTGCTCAGCCTCCTCTCTTCCAGCAGCTAGTCTCAACCAGCCTCTGACTACCAGAGGCAAATCATTCCTTGGGAAAGACCAGCTGGGGCCTGCCAGGCTACCTGGAGCTCCTCTCTCTCCCAAAATTCATAGCACTGCCAAGCTCCCTCCCTATCCCAAGCACCCTTGGGACATGAACACCAGCTTACGCTCAGCTTCTTCATGCAAGAAGAAACTCCTCCTCTACTCTGCCCTGGTGAGGCCACATCTGGAATACTGTGTTCAGTTCTGAGCTCCTCAGTTCAAGAGGGACTGGGATCTTCTAGAGAGAGTCCAGTGGAGGGCTACAAAGACAATGATGGGCCTGGAGCATCTCCTGTATGAGATAAAGGCTGAGAGGGCTGGGACTCTTCAGCTTGGAGAAGGGAAGACTTTATATGTCTATAAATATCTGAAATGCAGAGGCCAAATGGATGGGGCCGGGCTCTTTTCAGTGGTACCCAGTGACAGGACAAGGGGCAACGGGCACAAACTGGAACACTGAAAGTTCCACAAAAACTTAAGGAAAAACTTCTTTACAGTGAGGGTGATGGAGCACTGGGCCAGGCTGCCCAGAGAGGGTGTGGAGTCTCCATCTCTGGAGATGTTCAAACCCACCTGGACACTTTCCTGCGCAACCTGGTGTAGGGAACCTGCTTTGGCAGGGGGGTTGGACTGGATGATCTCCTGAGGTCCCTTCCAACCCCACCATTCTGTGATTCTGTGAAGATGTGCTGGATTTCCTCAGAGAAGTGAGAACTTTCTGCCTGAGCTCTGAATCCAACCATAAGAATTCATTCAATTCTTACTGTCAAAACCACCCTAGACACCAACTTGCCAGTGAAGATCCCTAGTTTCTCCACAGGGTAGATCCATTCATTTTCACACTAAGACCATTTGTTACCTACAGTCCTCCATTCAGAAATACCTTTTGGAAAAAATAAAAATTAAAAAATAAAATAAAAAGTCACTACTTCTTAGGTGTCTCAGAGTTTGATGTGGTATAAATTGAAATGTCACTTCAGAGGCCCCTGACAAAGCACTTCAGGAAGAAGGGCCCCAGCATTTGTGGCCTTTGCACCAGCTGCTTTTCCATTCTGGGAAGGGTTTAAGATGGCTGAAATAGCCAGTCTCTTCCCACCACCCCTGCATTCAAGCCAGCGTCAAAAGTTCATCTGCTAATTGCGCCACTGAGAGGTGAATAATAGTTTCAATTCCTCAGGCTAGATTGTCTAGCTGGAGGATCCAAGCAAATCCCATTGACTTGTGGCAGAGTTACTTGTCCACAGGAAGAGGGAGAGCAGATCTGGAGTTCAAGACCCCTTCCTCAGAGGTCTTCAAGCACAGAGGAGAACCAGAGACAAAAGACAGCCAAAGGAAGGAGGTGGAATCAGGTGCAGCCCCCAGAGCACCCCCACACCACAGCCCATGCTGGAGGGCAGGATCCACTCATCCTTGGGCCCAGATGTCATTTGCAGTGACACAAAAAAATGATCCAGCCATTAATACCAGTGCCAGGAGAGAGGCTGCAGCCAAAAGTAATTTATACCTTTTTACACATCTCCTGGGACTCAGCATGAATGAAGCAAGCAGGTAACTGTAAAAAAATGTAGGAGCTTGTGCTTGCAGGAAACCCAACTCCAAGCCATATTCTTAACCTGGGAATCTGGAGAAGACCTCCAGAACAAAAGGTCACCAACTCAGTGTACCTTAGGCTGCTGGATAGGGCTTTGCAAAGCATCTGGGTGATTTCCATGGTCACAAAACTGATGAAGGCTGACAATGCTGAGGCTGAACAGTCTAACAACACTCCAGCCGTGGAAGTGCAGTGCTATGGTAGGAGACAAGATCCAATTTGTTTATAGACACTTTCAGAGCAATGGGCAGCTTTGCTTGGGGATCTCTCCTCCCACCCTTAATGCATCTACACAAATTCCACCAAACAAGCTCTTAACTTGTTTTAGAGCACAAGAATTTCCATGTACACTTATTGCACTAACACTGGGCACAGTCACAGCCCTGCATGTCAGGAAAGCCCTGGCTCCAGCTCCTCTCCTACATGTCCCTCGCTGAACAAGGCACCTTGCTTGGAATGTAAAAGCATAATGGCACTGGGCTTCCACCATCATCAGAACATTACTTCAGCTTCCACAAGCTTTACCCAACTCTCTACCAAGTCTGGAGAATGTCAATGTGAAGCTGTTCAAGTCAGCAAGACATACCCTGGATCCACCAAATCCAAGGGGGATAACCCTTGCATCCCTCAGCATTTGGGGAAAGCAGAGAAGCTCAGGTTTTCTTTATGTCCCAAGTGAATAGAAAATCCTTTACATTCCAGATCTGTATAAGAGAGTCCTGCTCCTAATGAAATTTTGCTACACTTCTCTTTCTTGTCTCTCTTTCAATATAGAGAGCCCCAGTAGACCTGAGCTGGTGTTTTCCCAGCTCTCAGGACTACTAGGATGATAAATTATAAGCAACTATGGATCTGGCCACTGTTGTATCTCACAACAGTGGACCTGTTTTGTCCCAGCTAATATTGCTGCTCTGTTGACTTTCAAACAGGCTGGAGAGAATAAATTGCTGCAGTTTATTCCCATACAGCTGACATTCCCGCCATGCCATCACTCACAAGCAGGGATCTGAACATTAGAAATGTAACCCACCACCCCAGACAGCCTTCAGTCCTGGGAGGGGAGCTGCTGGAGAGGAGACCTTCCACTTCAAGACACAGAGCTGACTCAAGCTCCTGGCAGCAAGAGTCCCAAAACCAAACTGATGGCTTAGAGAGGTGAGTAACACTTTAATTTCTAGCACAGTAATCATTCTCAGATTACATGAGAGCTTTTCAGGGGGTGGGGAGGAGAGGCAGGGATATGATTTTCAATTTCAGAGAGCAGCATTCCCCTTTCTGGTACACTTGAGCTCTGCTCTTACCTTTACCCTCATCAAGGGTGGTCATTTGAGCATCCTGGCAAACCAGGAGCTCCAATCCCATGGCATGCCTGGCTCAGTCCTCCTGCTTGCATGAGCATCTCTTACCCTTACACCAGGAAACCCAGGAGGACCGTGGTTTCCAAAGCAAGAGAAGACTCCATTGCCAACCAGAGGGCATCCCAGCTCCACAGCACATACAAGGGGTGAAGCCATGATGAGCTCTGCCCCTTGAACATCTCACTTCATTAATGAGGTACTTTGCAAGCAGTCAGTGCACCAGTACTTCATTTAGTGTCTTGGATTGAGAGAAGAGGCAAACAGTCCACAAGACACTCAGCTGGGCTGTGGGCTTAGTTGGGCAGCAGAGCATCAGCTGGGCTCCAGAGCCTCCCCCTAAACACAGCTCACAGGCAGGTTAAAAAGAAAAGAGAAGGGCTAGAGATGCTACAGGGAAGAAAGTGGCCAGAAAATGAAATGAATTTTCTCAGTGAGAGTCTTCTCACAGCACTAGGAGCTGTACATAATGGAGGTCACCAGAACCAGACATGGGATTTGGATTTAGCCTTCACCCTCTGCTCCACCCTTCAGCAGCAGCAAGACTGAACCTCTGACAGCCCATCTTTTGCAGCCATAAAAGTTCACTGTTCAGTGAACTAACTCAAAGCTACCATCATGTGCCAGGAAAAAATCTTACCTGGATATTCCTCTGCTGCAGCCAAAGAGGCAGGACACCTTGCTTGTGCCCCCTGCAACAGGGCAGCAGCAGAGGGTGACCTCAAGAGCTGGGCAGAGCTGGGGCAGCAACCTCTTCTCCCATCCCAGCAGTGCAGGACTGACAACAGCAGGGTGCAACACCCTATGGCACAATAAACATCTTGCACATTATCTGTAGGTCTAACCCAGAGTGTAGTGAAAACAAGGGCCAGGTGTGCATGGGAGTTTGGGGCCTCCCAGCTCCAAATGACAAAAACAGCTGAGGATCAAGCATTCCCTCAGCAAACCAGGGAGTGATGCAAATCTGAGGGCAGGACTTGCCTCTTGCAAGGAACTTTATTCCTTGCCTGGATATCAACTCTTCCTTTTCATATTTTGTTTTTCAGTTGAATTAATTAGTAGATTTTGGGGTATCCAAGAGCTTTGTCTGTAACACTGCACTATCTCCTGGAGAAATTTCTAGCCTAGATGTTGCAAAAATGAGCAAGAAAATTCAGTGGTGCATCTTCACTGCTGAGAGAAGAACTTGGTCCACTTACCACAAGTACTATTAATAAGAACCATAACTCACCTCTACTTCTGTTGCTTATTTAACCTGTAACATTTTAAATGCATTTACTGACCAGCTCTCTGAACAGAAGCAAACATATTTTTTTTGGCAGAGAAGGCAGCAGAGACAAAGCCCTGGCTCTGCTGTGTCTTGCATTGCACACATGCCTTTGTATTATCATTTCCTAATTTCCAAAGGCTACGGCTGTCAGGGGACAACCCCTCGCTGGAGCTCACAGCCACCCGGACACTGTCACATTCGGTGCTGGATGCCAGGGGGTGAAATGTTTCCAGAGCAGCTGCCTACACACTAGAGGAGACATTTTTGTTTTCCTGAGACTTTCCAGTAATTAAGCAATATAGTTTGCTTAAGGGACATGGGACACTTGAGTTGGAGTTTAGCAGACATGCTACACCTGCCACTCTCCAGTAGAAAAAATACAAGCTCTGCTGTATTTTTAGGGTTTTTTTCTACCTAGGAAGTTTGTGTCTCAGCTGCCAAAAAGATGGCAATCCGAGCACCCACTGAGATCACTACCTCGATATATTCTTGAGCAATTAGCATGACGTCTAGTTGATCAAGAGACCACCAGTAGCTTAGGTTCAGACCACTGCTGGCTTTCATTAGATAAACTTTTCACTCTAGAAAAACCTTTCACAAGAGGGGAACAGAGAGAATACAACCAGAAAACCTTTCCACCAGTTGTAAACAGAAACAGGTATGTACTAGCATGAAAAGCAATACAGGGTGAGAAAAATAATTGAGTCATGCCTCACTTTTCTGGTGAATTGGCATTAAAATGGAAGAGTTTGGGCACTGCACATCTATGTTTACAAAGCTACAGTCGTGATTTATATTGAGTCAAGTTCAAGCTAAAATCAGGCCTGGCTTTCTAGATCGCCTTGGGGTGGGAATGAACACGTTTGCTTTAGTGATGCACTCGGGTTGCTTGACAGAGCAGCAAATTTGTCTGACACCAGCTGCTTCCATATCAAATGCTGTCCACGTAGCTAAAATTAGACTGATCATATTTCCTGGAGGGGTTTTGGCTGCAGAGCCCACTGTCAGCCCCACTGTTGGGCTCCCAACAATGAAGAGTTCACTGCTGGGTATAAAGCAGACACACAGTGCTCTGTGGAAGCCCAAATGTCATTGCTCTTCATTTATAGTAACCTTTTCTCCTCCTCGGACACAGGGTATGGCACATATCACTGTCATATGAGGTGTTTGTGAGACCTTCACCAGGCCAGTCTTGATGCTTCCTAGAGACAGAAAATAACCATTAGGCCACGTGTACGTTTGTTTTTCACTCAAGAAACATCTGTGCAAGTTATTTAATTTTATGCAATGCACTCTGCCAGCTCAATTTTCTATGAAATTGCTTGGGTTTTGTAAAATCATTTCCCAATAAAAAGCTTCCTTTGACTGTATAGTGACAGTTTAATTTAGGCAACTTGAACAATGATGGTTTGGGGAATTGGTACTTTTAACTGCTTCACAGTGTACACTTTTAGTTCTACAAACATGCCTCTAAATGACAATGTTTAGTGATATTCTGATTATTTGCACTTTGCATGCATGATTTATGCTCTGCATAAAAGCTCTGGGGCTGGAATAGTTTGGGGTTTTGTTGGTTTGGGTTGGTTTTTTTTTTTACCATGTTTTACAGTGCAACAGGTAGGTCCCTGTTTTGAGCTTCACGGTGATACCACAGCAGGTGCAATGGGATGATGTTACTCTGACCACTGCAGGTCTTCCAGACTTGGTTATATGATGTGCTCTGGGTCCCAGCAGTTTGGGATCATAACCATAAGCCTCACTGGTGGGACCAGAGCTGTTGGTATAGACTCAGACTCTTTTAGATGCCAACAGCTGCCCCAGCCTTGCTGGTGAGGAGATCAGCAATAGGGTCTGGCCTAGACATAGGACTGAGAGCAAGTATTTAAGAGAGCCCAGCTCTGCCCCACTGCATGGTGGCCCTCCATCCTCTGCAAGAGCCACACAAGGCCATAATGATTGAAAGTCTACTTCTCGTGTTGGCATCAGAGCCAGCTGCCTCCCCTGTTCCCCTCATACTGCACAGCACTAACATCCTACTCCAGCACCACTTTAAATAATCATTTGAGAAAAGCCCTGTCCCAGGGTGAGCAGGAGATGGCCCAAGGCCCCATCCTTCATCTGCCCACCTCCCAGGCTTGTCCACCCCACAGCAGTGCGGAGGGAGCCAGTTTCCCCAGTCTCTGATGCCCTGTGATTCAGCTGCCCACCACAAACCCCTCAGCTCCCAGGGAACCGTGCCGTGATGGCATGCTGTCTTGGGGAAGGTGCCTCTGGTCAGGTCCTCACACCACCAACATAAGGACATGGGGTTGTCTCCCCAGCAGCTCAGACAGACACTCCTCTGTCAGGAGGGCAACAAGCACACAGTTGGAACACAGGAGGTTCTGCTTAAGCATGAGGAGAAACTTCTTTACTGTGAGGATGCCAGAGCACTGGGACAGGCTGCCCAGAGAGGGTGTGGAGTCTCCATCTCTGGAGATGTTCAAAACCCACCTGGATGCCGTCCTGTGCAACCTGGTGTAGGGAACCTGCTTTGGCAGTGGGGTTGGACCAGACGATCTCCAGAGGTCCCTTCCAACCCCTACAATTCTGTGACTCTGTGAGCCAAGTGAGCTAAAAACATCTCCTGGCATGCCAGTGAAACCTCAGACCAGGGAGCTTTAAATAACGCTCCCCTCAAGCAAGCGGGCTCCAGGGGGACCCTGGGTTTCTTGTTTAATTGTACAAGTCCAGATCTCGCCCACTGACTTTGCTCTGCTCGTGGAAGCGCTGGCACTGCCCATCCTGGTGGCACAACACACTGGACACAGCCCCCAGCACTGGCTCCATGTGAATGTGGAGCAGTGCCAGCAGAGCTGAACCAGGACAAGAGTTTTAGGCCAGAATTCACTGTGGGCACAGAGGGGAGGTGATGATCTGCAGCGATGGAGGATTATGTGCTGCTATTCTTGCACACAGGCCCTCCTGCCTGGGGCACAGGCTGGAAGCAGCTCTCATGGCACTAGAGATCAGAAAAGGTGCCAGGACCAGGGCATGAAACTCAAACACTCACCTCCGTGTTCAATGCAGCCTTCTCCATTGCACAGCAAGAGCACGGGCAGCTCAGGAGCCTCAAGTGCAGTGGGACAAGAGGGCAGGTGGGCTCAGGAGCTTTGGTTCATCTCTGATCCACCAGCTTTGGTGACACCAGGGCTATATGGCAGAAGCATCAGACCACCAGTCAGGATACACTGGGGCATAACCACCCAGGGGACACTCGTGTGACTGGAGATGACAGCAGCTGTAGCAGGTTCATGCTGCTTTGTGTAGCACGGGAGAAAAATATTATGGAGGCTCTGCAAAAGCTACCCCAGGTTCCTATTTGCTTCTGAGTGCAACTTGGCTACTGCTATCAGTCCATAGACATCCCACGTCAATGTCTTCCCACCTGAGGACATCCTTTCTCTTTACTCCTACGCAAAACAATTTAAATCAGCTAAGTGAAAGAGGCTCTGGGACAGAAGAAGGGTGACATGCCAGGCTATGCTGAATGCTCCAGCAGTCATAATTCATACAGTGCTGTTCACAAAAAATCCTTCTTGATGAGGAAGGAGGGACAGGTGTAACAGGTCTGGTTTGGGGACAGCAGAGATGAGAACATGCCGTGTTCTGCAGAAAGTGCAGATGTAACAGTACAGCCATGGGCAGCAGAAACAGCAAGTCATCGCTGGAGCACTGGATAGCAAAGCCATGAGTCACCCACCGTTACATGCACTGACCACACCATTCCCGTCTTCTCCTAAGCCTGCTGGAATGACACTTCCAACCTCCTTGGAAGGTGTGCCCCACATGAAGCATCCAGCTGGCTAGACTGCTCACTCTCTTCTTTGGCCCCGTTAACTTAATTCTCCTCATGACTCACAGGACAGTCATGGTTGTGTTCTAGGCTGGAGAGGTTAACTTACTCGCTGGCTGAATGGCCTACTGTGGTATTTTCTACTTGGAAAAAAAAAGCTGTGGGTTATTTTATGGATTACTCTGCTTCATTATTCACTGCAGGTATCCATGGAGGAATGGGCAAAGCATCCTCCAGCAGCCAGCAGTGAAAGGGAGAGCTGGAATTTGATTCATCTCCTCTTCATGCACAGCCAGGCTGGTGCAGGCAGGAGGAGCTGCTGGCTCCTGGCACTGTGTGGCTCCAAGGAGGGGAATGGAGCCATCAGTCTGCTCACAGATTTGTGCCAGACCAGAGCAGCTCACCACTGTCCTGGTGCATCAGTTCTCAATCCAAGCACTGACAACACAGAGCTCTTAGCAAGTAGTAAATCCACGAGACAGTGAGCCTGGGGGTGCTTCCCCAGAACTTTCAGGAAACAACTTGGCCTAGCTTTGTTACTATATAGCACTCTAACTGCAAAAATAGCAGTTTCCAGGTTCTTGAAATACTATTATTTCCATGGCACTAAACACTCATCCTTAGGGTCCATGTCAAGGACCCCCAACCTCCACCAAACACAGCCACTGGAATTCAGCTGTGCAATGTGAATGCCAAAGGTGCAGAGAGCAGGTGGGTACGTCAGGATGCCCAAGGACTCCATAAACATTATTGTCTTTACTCACATCTGCACGTCCTCTGCATGTTACAGACATGGGCACCAAAGTCTTCTTGCACTTAAATACCCCAGGATCTGCAGTCTTCATGGGTCAGGCAGTCTGGGCTCAAAATCCTTCCATATCCCTCTAACGCTCTGGCATGCAAAGCAGCAGGGCAGGGTTGAGGTTTTTTTATAGGGAAGAAAAGAAGCAAATGACCAGGATCCCTGTTTGATATTAATCTACTTACTTTAACAAGTATGGAGCCTCATGATTTGAAGTGGAAGCTTAGCATCTCTTAAAATAAGCTCTAGGCATCTTTTAATGTCGGTGCTTAAAAAGGGATTTAGTCACTTGGTTCTAGGAACTCCAGTTTGACTCAAGTGTCCAATATCTGTCGGCAGTTCAGCTGTTATCCAAATAAGGGGAGGGAAAGCCAGGATTTTCCAGCCCTGAGAAACAGCTGTACTCAGAGGTATGTAGTAGAAGGGATAAAATTAATTCACTCTCAGCCCTAGTTTGCCAGCCACTGGATGAACAGCCCAACTCTCGGAGCGGGTCCCGCAGGGCTGCACCCCGCTAGGCGGCCCCAGAGCCACACCAGGAGGGACCTTGGCTGTCCCCAAGAGCTGGTCAGGGGACCTTCAAGGCAATCAAAAGGTGATTTGGACGGAGAGATATCAAGGTTTCATCTCTCCATGCTGCACTTGGAGTGGGACGTCTACCATGAGCAATAATACCCTGTGTACGTGCACCCCTGCACCGCTGCCCGTGGACACCAACATCCCACAGACTTCACAGCCACGTGAGCCATGAGTGTTTGCAAATGCTCACCATCTCATCAGGGACATGTTGTAACTCATTCCAAGATTAAGCTCTCTCCTGTGCTTTTCCTTGTATTAATGCTACTGTTACCCAAATGCCATGACACTGAGATCGCTGATGTTCTGTTCCTTGCGACATTCTGCTCTGTACAATGGACAAACTCATCTTAAACTTAGCAAAGGCTTCCAAGCGTGGAGCACAGTACAGGCATTTCAGCAGTCATGCTGTTTTCCATGCTTTAAAGTCTTTGTTAATCCCAGAGCAAGCCTGTCCTTGAAAGCCAGTGTACCTTTCTGCCCTTCCTGAACAGCACGTATGGAAACGCCAGCACAAGTGCCATACACAGCTTTTGAGATGCAAATCTGATACCCCACCTGCTTGATGGGAAGCATTAAAAACCTAACACACAGAAAATGAGGCTTTGAAATAGAGCATTTCAGAGCTACATGTTCAGGAAATATGCTACAATAAAATTGGTCTTTGAAATGTGCTCCAGTCTACAATTTATAAAGACACCCAGCAAGCTTCAAATCCAATCAGGATTCTGCAGTTTCTGGAAATACCTTATCAACAGCTACAATAACCACTTCCAGCTATTAGTTTATTTTCAGAACATCTTAGCTGACACAAACCTGCCCTTCTCCCCACCCAAGCAGCAGTCATTTTAGGAAATCACTGCACAATGTGGAACTATCACAGATTTCCCTGCAATCTAACCAGTCATCTCAGTATCTTTGGTGCGTGGGCAGAGGAGCAAATAAAATCACTCTTTTCTCGCTTCCTACAAAAGTCTTGTTATTCACACCCCAGGAGCAACAGAGAAGCCACTTTCAAATCACACCTTCCTGTCACCAAGAAACTCACAACTAGAAAGCTCACTACTGAAGTGGTGACAATTTCCCCATTTAGCCACATGGCACAGAAGAAATACAGCCCCAGGCAGAGCCTTCTCCAGCTCACTGCCTCTGGGAAAACCTCATTCTTTGCAGACCTATGTTCATATCACTGTTAAACCATACAGAGTAGTGCTATAAAATATCCAAGTGTCTAGCACCCGCTCCCAAAGCTTGAACACCTCTATGAAAATGAGTAACACCATCAGGTACATGCAGATGGCTTGCAAAATGCATGGCTTTCAACTTGACTGAAGGTTGTTATCCTGTGTAGCTATTACAGCCTGTTTGCTAAAGAAAAGACATGCTGGTACGTTAAAATGATGATGCACTCTGGGTCTGCCTCACCTCCAAGTGTAAATCTTAAAATGTTCTCCTCCCCCCTACAGACACTCTCTATATCACAGTGTATTTCAGATCCAGCAGATGCTTGTTTTGTTCCTAAAACAGATTTAATGGGTTTTCCATGATCTAAACACCTGGCAAGAGGGCTCCATGAAGCTTTAATACTTTCCTACCCCTGTGTTAAATTCATCCTAGTGTTGCATATGGCATAATTCCGCAGCCATGTCAGCTATTCAGGTAATGCTAGAATGTCGTCATCATGGTTTGTGTCAACAGCCTGGCCTGCATGTACCTTGTAATCATTCTGGTGTTGGGTTGCAAAGGTCCTTGGGCTCTTCATTTGGCTGAGTCTAATTCTGTCCCCTTCACAAAGATCTAGAGTTACACTAAGTAAAGGTTGACATTTACATGAGACACTAGGACTGCTGGAGTGACTCACCGAGGTAAAACCTTGGCGATGCATTCTCTCAAGGGCGTAAGATGAACAGTGCCCACATTTCCGCTGGCCTGCTGGAGAAAACCTCTGTGCTTAGCGAGGCAAACATGGACTGAGGGGCACCTCACGCGTGGAGCTCAGCAGGACTCAAGAATGGGATCTCAGGAGTCTGAAAACAGATAAAGAAGCCTGGAGCAATCACCCATAACTTAAAGGAGACACGTCAGAGAGAAAGCAGCTACCTCGGAGTGACCTGCCACTGTTTTCTTGGAAGCTGAATGATCTCCTCTCATTTTTACTGCTGTGTTGGACAGACACATACATAGCCTCATGCACAAGACAACTTTGCACTCGCACAGAATCCCACTCTTCCAATCCTGGGACACCAACCAGCAGTAGCAGGGTGGTCAGCGTTGCAGCCAGAGTCCAAATGCTCTCAGTTCATTTATTCTCTCAAGTTCACCCTGCCCTTTAAAGGAGCATCTGCCACCACGTTCAGTCTCCTGGTTTATTAAATATCCTGAGCCCCACTGTCATTAGGTCTCAACCAAAACCAGGCAAGTTCAGACTTAAACTGTGACTGTTCCAGTGATGAAGCTTATAAACCTTTTACCTATTCCCATGAAACCTTCTTTATCCAAATCCTGTATTAACAGTGACAGCATCCAACACACTCATGAGAAGCAAAGTCTGAAATGGAAGGACCACAAAACATGAGATGAGAACAGAGCATCTACCATAAACCATGTAGGAGAAGGATGAGTTTGTCTACAAACCAGGATGCTACAAGAAATGCAATGATGAGGTCTCCTGTCAACTGAACTCTTAAAGATCTGCTTTGGCAAGAGATTAGCCCCACCTCCCTCAAGCACTGGCAGCTGCAGCATCACATATAGCTTGCTGTATTTACTGTGTGAACACTGACCACTTGGCATGTCACACGGCATCAGTCCAGTTTCACTTGCAGCTTTGACAGCCATCATCTCTGGCCATGGTCTCTGCCATGGCAGTAATTATCGCATTGTGCAACTGGTGCCACACAGCTGAGTGACTGTCTTGACCACAAATTCTCAAGCTAGAGCTATTCCTGTTCAGTGCTAAAGTTCATTGACTGTTTTAACATGTCTGGAAACCCGTCAGAAGCTGCTCTTACTCAGTTCAGTAGACCAACCTCTCTCCAAGATCTGCCTTCTCACTCCAGATAGGGTGCGTCCACCCCTTCTGAGCAAGCTTCCTGGAGTACCTCACTGTGCTTTGATCTTAAACCACAGCCTGTCACAGTCCCACCTCTGACCACTTTACTTACTCTGGCTAAGAGACATGCCTGTGCTTTCTGTTTCTATGTACATCTTGCCCAATTCCAGAGTGATCATGGACTTGGAGATGGAGTGGAACAACCCAGGATGATGGCATCTCTACAGGAGAATTACTGAACAGAAAAAAAGGGGCATAGATTCACCAGTGCAGTTTTGTTAATGCTGTTTCAGCCATAGGAGATCTTCAAAGCAGGTATGTTAGCTCAGGAACTTCTTTCATAGTCTGCAGGTGTCTGAATTTTCACTTCCCTTTTTCTTTGGAGGAAAAACACAAAAAAAACCAAATCAGCCAATTTCACAGGTCCTGAAAACTGAAGACACTGACCACCACCTGAAAGACTGCGAGGAGGCAATGCAAACAGCATCACAGGGATCTGTGGTGGAGTAAAGCCAGGACTGGTTTGCAGTGGGAACCCAGGGCAACTCAGTAACACAGGTTTCCCAGGCCCTCCTCCCACATCCCAGGGTTTGGGATTATCCAGCAGTCCTTGCATCACAGCACAGCCCTGTTGATGGCCATGCGACATAACCTTGGCCAGGAGCCATCCTTGAACTGCTTGAGAGATACTTATAACTCAAGAGCAACAGAAAGAAATCTGAAGGCCATGGGTGGTCCAAGTACATGTGTAACCGCTTGGCTGGATCAGGGCCAAGGGTAACACGCTGCAGGTTTGGATGAGACACACAGTGACATGTTCTCATCGGGGATGTCTGACTGCTTTACAGCAGCCCACTGCCTCACATGGCTGCCTGCAGTTGTCACATGGCTACACCAGCCAAATCCAACTAGATTGCAAAATATCCTTCACTGTAATCAGTTATGGCTGTTTTGGAGAGTGACAGAAAGCAGGAGAGAGAGAGAGAGAACAGACCTCAAATAAATTATTTGGACCAAATGCAAAGCTTCTAAAGACTTCAGCTGCACATACTAATTCTCTTTGATGAGATGGGTCCTTTTGTAGCCTACTGACTTGTTTGAGGTAACTAAATCCTAGTCTGTTGAGGTGTCTTCATGAGCTCTACACCATGCACCTATACACACCTCTACAAATGTGACTCCAAGACAGGGTGACAGTCAGCTAGAAGACCCCAAATTTGAAGTTACCCTACCTATCATGCTACAAATGCTGCCAGTACCATACAGAACCAGGAGCATCAAGCACAGGATCCAGATCCTGAAGAAACACATACATTTGTCTGCCAGAGCAAAGCTGCCACAAAAGCAGCGGTTCAACAGGCGAGGAGCTCACAAGGGATCAGTCACAGTGGCCTTAGCAACTGATCACTAAACAACAAACAGCAGCTTTGGAACCATCTGCCAATGCCTGAAGGTGCTGTTTGCATGACCACAGACAGATACAGGCACAAACAGAGGACTCAGCAGTACGTGATGACATCAGCTACCAGACAACGTACAATAAGGCTCTGAATTTGACGCCGCAGGTGCCAAGAGCGGGAGAGGGTGAACAGCTGGTTTAATGGATGGGGAACGCAAATCCCAGGGCACCCTTTAGCAAGTCAGCAACTCAGGAGTCCTGTGTCACACCAAACAGATCAGCAGGGGACATACATTGCTCCGACAGCCAGCAGAAAGTCACTCCAGTTATTTCCCTGCCTTCTCCTTGCTGACAAACCAGGTTGAATTCCTCCCCACAGCTGTAGCTCAAGGCAGACAGATGTAGAAGCGCCGTCTCCACGTCTCACACACGCTGCTGTCTCTCAGGCCAGGGCCACGTTTTTAATGTTCACTCCAGAAGTGGAGCATATGACAACAGCACTGCTGCTGCTGCAAGTTATTTATCACGACTGGCACTTTTACTGGTGCAACTGTGCACAGGAGAATCAGCATCATGAGATCATTAGCCTGCAGTACCCCACCAGGAAAAATCTCTCTTGATGTAGTAAAAGGGAAACAAAGATAAAACCCTGTAAACCTTTATGAATGAGCTTCCAGTAACTACTTTTTGCATCGATCCAATACGCCCCAGTCTTTATGTGAGAAGGATCTGGTAGTTGGTTTATGAGAGACCATTTTCACTTTAATTAAAGTAACAAGGGTTTTCTTTAGAGTTTTCCATCTTAATGCAGAAAAACTCCACCATGGAGCCAGATTTCAAGGGTGACTCAGGTCTTTCGCAAAGGTCCGTATCATTAACCGTGGTTAAACGTCTCCATGCTCTGGAGATGACGTGAGCCTACCCTCAAATGCTAAGGATGCTTCTATTTTCTCTGGCACATACCACTTGCTCTCCAAGCAGCATACGCTCAGTTCACAAAACAGAGCCATCCCTATGTTGTAAGGAAAAGGAGACAGTTCTAAACACACCAATTTATGTTTGTCTCTCCAGGTTCATAAGGCAAATCCAAAGGCTAAGCCTCCTTACAAGTCTCAGCATCCTGGCAGGGCCAGAGGAATGTCACAGTAAGTGCAAACATTGATTGATTCAATTATATTCCATATCTTAAAGTCTCTGTCTCCATCCTGCCCTGTTTATTTTCTCCCCACACTAGGAAAAAATGGAAAGCCACCAGTGTTTTGCTGACCATTGGTTCCTCAGCCAGTGAAGTCTCTAGCAGCCATTCAGTCCACCAGAGTTACACCACTTTAATCCAGCCATTATCTATTGACCTTTAAAGAGTAGGTTACACATTTTTAAATTATTATTAATAGTGTTTTAGAAATATTTTGCAAGGAACAGCTCAAGCACATCTTCAACAAGTGACTAAAAGGCAAGGGTCATCATGAATATCAAGATCTGGAACCTAAGCTGTGGGAAAGAGCTTTCTGGCTCGGAACATTTCCTAGCTAATTGCTAAGAGAACTGATGGAGCAGCAGACAGGGATGGAAATGCTCAAGGGGCTGTCATGCAACTTAGCCATTTGTCAGCCTACTTCAAAGATTCACTTGAGAACAGATAACTGATGTAGAGCACATACTTGGTCAAGAGCTGGGGAACTCAGACTACCTAGAAAGAGACTTACACCTTAACTCAGGCTGAGAGGGAAAGAGGTGATAACTTGGGTTATTTCAGAGAAAAGGCAGATGATTAAGAAGACCATTGCCACAGCAAAACAGACCTAAGCACTTCAGTTGCACATTTATATGCAATACACATGGTTTAAAAACTAATGAGACAGCTCTGAGTGCACATCAACACTCCACCATGGAACAAGGATGTATCTTGCACTGCAAATATTTGATCATCTTAAAACCACTTTTCTTGCTTTATCAGAGACCTTATTGTAACCTCTGCATCAGCTGAGCTTTAAAGGAGGATGTCATGAAAGAGTACCAAAGTTCCTGCTCATTTCTCTACCTTCATCCTCATTGTAGTTGCCACATATACCATACAAGCCAAGAAGAGCTAGACCTGGGATTGACTAAACCAAGTAGGGATCTCTTTCAAGGGGGCAACTACTGGCAAGCAACACTGATCATAGAGACTATATGATGTGGGCAATTAATTGTCTTAAAGCTACAAGAGCAGCAACACTTAGTGGTTATCAGCTCCTCTTTCCACTAACTTGGTGTTCACAGTCCAGGGAGGCATTTCTTCTTGAAGCACCTGAATGGAGACTTTCTACAGGGTATCTATTAGGCTGGTACATGAACAACAGATAAAACACTCTGGCATCTTCTTCTGTTTCAAAGCAAAGTGCCAGTAGTGCAGACAGGCTTCTGCATATAAGAAATTCAAGCTATAAAAATCACTTTTCTTTGCTATATAGATGCAGAGTCCCTCAGTGAGCCTGACTGGGTCTGCCTATGGAAGCACACCTGTGTTTACAAAGGTAAAGAGCACCGGTTGTCTGAACAACATGGCTTGTTCTGCAACCACTAGCATTAGATTTTGAGTTTTCTTGCTCCATCAGAAGGTATTTCGAGGCTGGAACATTGGTTAATTTACAATGCAAAAAGCCAGCTTGCTTAATTAGTGATGCTATCAAACTAACATTTAAGTGGTAAACGACCCAGACAGACAGAACCACTTACATAAATTCATTTAATTTATTTCCTACAAAGGAGGCTGAAATGAAAACCTCTCTTAATAACCTCCCTTATTATGTTGCAAACACTCCAAGAGTTGTTTTTCCTACATTTGTATCTTTATTTAAATGCATAAGCAAGCTAAAGCTTTTTAATGAGCACTCATCTACAGGTGAAAAATCCTCCACTCACAACCCACTGCAAATGCATTTAGAATTAAATCAAGTATTGTAAGTAAAATTAAAATATGGGTATGACAATCTTCTTCACTGAATTATCATTCTGTAATAATTGCTTCAATGGAGAAATACTTATGTCAGCCATTTAATGCCAATTTTTCCTCCTCCAGGGTCTACAGAATATAAGAGCTACGAAGGGTCAGTTAGTGGTATTTGAGTGTCGCATTCACGCCACACCCACCCTACAGGTTCACTGGTACAGAGAGTACGATCGGATAATAGATTCTGCCGATTTCCGAATCCTACGGAAAAGTAGGTATTGCTGTGTCTGTCTGGTGTACAGGAATTTTACTGGGACAGTGATTAGACAGGAACAAGAACTGCTAAATAAATAAGGAGATCATAGAAGTTCATAGAGGCAGAGTTAAGTTTACCAGTATCAAATGACCTGAAGTCACAGACTGCCGTACAGAGCCCATGCAGCGATGTGTGAGCGGATCAGGCACAATGAGAGAAGATTGCCATGCTGTTAATTATTAATGAAAGTACTACTGAGCTATTATAACTACTGATGAACTTAAGAAAAAAAAAAAAAAATATAAGCACATTTATCATAGTCCTAGGCATGAGGTCATAGCTCCAGTGGGCCAAATTCACAGGTTGAGCTGTGAATTCACAGGTTCCCCTATCTGGATTGTATTTCTCTTGATGGACAGAAAGGGAGACGGTCCCTTTTGTAACTGAGGTGACAGCTGAGGTGGGAAAGGAGGTGAGGGCTGAAAGTCTTTCTTCCATTCTGGCATTATCACCATTTAATTTTTTTCTTTCTTATTTTGAGCAGAGGCTTGTTCGTCAGCTGTTCCTGGTAAGTACCTTGCGCATTTTTCGTTAGACATCTAAGCTTGGGGTAATTAACCCATGAGTTTTTCCCACCTCATCCAAGATGAAAAGATTATATTCAAGGGGGAGCCAGAAGATAGCATTTAGTGTCAGGCTGAGAGCTTTCAAGTTCTTGGTTTTGAAACAAGAACCTGAAAGGCCCTGATTTATTTCACAACACAATGAAAAAGGTATTGTCCCTTTTACATTCAGACAAGGAAAAGTACACTATAAGTTAAGGGAAAATATATCAACCATTCTGACCTGTGATCTTTTGTATAAGGTTTAAACTCATACAGGAGAAGACAGAATTTAGAAAAAAAAAAAAAGTGCCTTATTTCTTTAAAGTCACAGGAAGGAATATCCTTCCTTCACCTTTGCTGCTTCTGAATCCCTTGGATCCCTCTCCACTTCTTTGCACTTCATTGCTGCCAAGCCCCATCACTAAGTAGCAGTCCTTCTGCAAGGACCAATTCCTACAAGTGAACATCTGGTTTTTACAGTATAACAGCCTGCCTGAATTTGTCATTTCAGAGGAAGTCTGCACCCTTGTTATTACAGAAGCTTTTCCAGAAGACTCTGGAATATTTAAATGTGTTGCTGAAAATGAATTTGGATCTGTGGCATCCAGTGCATGTCTCTCTGTTTCCCCAGGTAAGCACACGAGTCTCTGAGCTGAGCAACTAAGCATGAGAGAATTTGCTGCTGCTCAGCATCAGGCAGAATCACAGACTTCTGCCAAGCAGAAGCCAGACTGAAATGCTTTTGCAGGCTAAAGAGAAAAAAAATGCCCCAAAAATGCAGTCTGCTTGGGTACTTCTCAAAGCTGGCTGCAAGTTGTTTTGCATTTCTGCTTTTGGCCCCTCTTCCTCTTAAGTCAAGGATGATAAGGTAGAGATGATGTTCTCTCACAGAGCTTCATCCCTCCTCCAGGGACCCCAGTTTAGCCCAACACATTGGCTGTAACTGTACCTTGTTTGTTGTAACACAACTTGTCTGTCTTGTGCCGAAAGCCATCTCCAAAGAGAACAGCACCTTGCATGTAAACCAAAGCTCACCAGCCCTGGTGAGAAGTCAGGTTTGGCTAATGCAGCTGTGCAGGTTTTGGTCTGTGCAGACCCCAGGCAGGTTGAACTCTCATCCACCTGCACAGACATACCAGTTTCCCTTCCTGTTACCACAGTGTGCTGTACTGGTGAACCAGCACTGCTTTCTACCTGACTTGCAGACAATTCTACTTCCAGGAGCAAAAGAGCTGGAAAGCTTTGCAGGTGCTGCCCACAGGCCAGCTGTGCAAGTCACCATGAAGAAACCCACCTTCTCTAGGAACAGCCAAACTGGAGCCAAGGACCGAGATGCAGCTGGCCTGCCATCCTACAGCACAGAGACCTCAGGGCTGGGCAGGCGAGCAGAAGCCACAAACTTTGGCCAGATGAACTCCAAGAGCGAAGCTGAAGATTTTCATGGAGCTTACGAGAATTCACCTCAGGCTTCACCTCTGCGGTAAGACAAAGAGAAAATCACATCCCTGGGTTAGTTTTACACAGCATTTAGGGGATGAACTTTCTCACAACCCCAAAAAATACAACTGCAAAGCTCCCTAACAGGGAAAGCAGGCACATGCAGTCACCTGAGCTGTTTGCCTACATGACAATGGGAACATGGAACACCAGCCCAGCTACAGAACAGCACAGGCTCCATTTGGCAAAGTATGTAACTACCTAAAGGCTCAGGTAATGGTATTTTCAGAAGTGACAAGTAACTTTAAAAGCATCACTCCCAATAATTAGTCTCTAGAAGATCTTTGGCTCCACAGCAGAGCATGAGGTAAAGATCACAGTACCTGGGAAATTGCAAGGTACAATCCTGTTGCCACCACCTTCCTCTGTAACGTTGGCCAAGTGGCATCACCTCACACATTCTGTAAAACAACAATAGAACTTGAGATCCTGTCAGTGTGGAACAGGTTGTACCTGCAAAGCACTCTGTAGAGAAAAATAACTGAATCAGTGACCCACTGGACAGAATGAAAACTATCCCACACCATGGTAGGGACACTCCTTGCCTAGGAGGTGGAGATTTTCCCCCAAGAATAAAATGTTCACTCTTAAAACAAAACTCAATCCAATTTCTGCTCCAAATGCAGCTCTTGGGTAGCTTTGTATGTATTGCATTATTAATTATTCTGTTTAATTGTCACAGAGAAACAAAACAAATTAGAATGCACATCTTAGCAATTCCATCCCAGATTTTTGTCATGTTTCTCAGGTGTTTACAAGCATAATGAAGACCTCAAATGGTGACAGTTAAAATGTCCAAGCCTGGCACCACAGAGGAGTTTCCTCAGCCCTGTTTGTGTAGGGCAGAGCTACGAGGCAGACGTGTGCCTCCTCTCTCAGCCCAATGCCAGCGCTGCATTGCAGCCCTACTGTTACATCGGCTGGAAGTGGCTGTCCGTGACAGAAAGCATTCACTGTGTTACAGATTATTCCTGGATGTGCTCAGACACTAACTAAACTGGTTATTTTAACAATCCTGAACATCCTCCTCCAAATCACTACAGGAGAGATCATAGTTCAGAATAGATTTCTCTGTGCACAGGAATTTTTTTCCTAAATGACTGAGTAAAAATGAGTTTGCTTCAATAACCTGCAGAGACTCCCAGTTTAGCTTCAAGCCCTTCCATGACATCCAGGCGTGCTCCAAGGAAATTAGCTGGGACCCTAGCAGACCCCACTGCAGAATCAAAACCCTGGCTGAAGCTAACTTGTATGGACTTTAGGAGATTGCCATGGCACAAAGCTGCAGAGGGCTTGCTCAGCCTGCAATGACGCTGTGCGTGGGTTGTTGTCTTCAAACATCACAAGCCAAGCACGTGAATGCAGCATCGCATCCAAGTCAACTCATGTTCAACTGCCCCAGGTCCAAACACCTAAAGATAAGACTGAGTTTGCTTGGGAGTATCTAATGCAGAGTTTCATCACTTGTCATCTTTACTTGATGATTGTTTTAAACAAAGGTAGATTTTTAATTATCTGCCAAACAAAAATGAAAGCCTTTCATAAAATCTCTGGTAAAATTACCCCTTGGAAGGCAGGGGGGCAGTGGCAGACATTTGCTAGCTGTCCTTTTAGAACAGGACTAGTTTTTCCATCCTCTCCAGATTTCTCAAAGGCAGCAAGAAGCCTTTAGCATTTCTAACACACAACCTGTGGGGAGGCTCTTTTAGATGATACTTGCTGCTTAGGATGACTACTTGTAAAGTTTATTACCTGCAGTGAGCTATGGCTGCATTCTTATTTGTACAGTTCTGGTTAGTTTGAAATGCAGTACCTGATGTCCAGCATGAAGAGATATAACATACCACCCAAATCAGCTATGTAATAGCTTTTAAAAATGTGGGTTATATATAACATTAACTAGTGTATAGAGCTGCAGAGGGCTTTGGATTGACAGCAATGCTGAAACAGGTTTTGGAAGGCATTTACATGCCTCAAGACACAGAGAGAAAACTATTAAAATTTCTAGATATACCCATCTAGGAGCATTTAAATATCTTTAAAGCCCACAGTCTTATTGCCATGTACTTTGAAACATAATAATGAATAGGACTCAGCATTGTAAATGTTGCTGTTACCTCAAACTAAGCAATCATCTCTAAGGACTAGCTGTACAATAGCTGTCTTGTTAGATTTAGCCATATAACTCTCTCCTGTAGTGCATGTGGTTGCAACTGCATTATCAAAGACAAAAAGAAATACTGACAAAGACAGTGATGACAGAACAAAGCTATTACTGGGAATAACTATAAAATGAATGAAGTCCTTGTACTCATACTTCTCCAAACTATTGCTTAGCAACAGCCACTCTCCAAAAGCTAGAAAATGCAACTCTAGAAGACTGCCACTACCAGCTACTCCTTTCTGAGCCCTTTGTATCTGCAGCTTACAGCATCCTTCTCAACAGCCTTAAAGAAGCAGAACCAAACCTATACTGGTTATTAACTTGATAAAATAATATAATCCAAGTACAAGAAGAGGCTTCAGGCACTAAATATACTGCCAGGTATACTTTTAAGATTTCTTAATAAATAGGCAAAAGATTCTTAACTTTTTTCTAGCCATTTGTTGCTTTATGACTCCAGCAAGCAGGAAAACCCGATCAGACACAGCGTGTCACCATTCGTAGAAAGCAAACAGGAGCAGCACAGAAAAGCTGCTCTGTGACACCTCGCAGTGCTGCTCAGGGTACTATCCAGTTACTATCCAGTTACTATCCAGTTACTATCCAGTTACCCCAGCACAGGCTGCGAGATTTATTCCTCTGCCTTCATCAGTTCAGCTTCTACTTCTATCAATTTTTTTCCTACCTTCTGGATCTCAGGTTTGTCTTTTCCTTCTCTTTCACACGAGTCATCCGAGTTGTAGCCTGCTTTTTCAGTGCATAAAGCTGTGCTTAAATTGATGCTTTGCAGCCAAGTTCGGTTCTGAAACAAGCATGCTGCACCCTCATTGAAGTTGATGGGAAGCCAGGGAGCCTGTCTGAGCACAGTGACCTTTAACATGCTCACAGCTCCCTACAGCACCAACAATAATGCTACAGCACCTTCTTTTAAGTACTCAGCTCTCTCTGTGCAAACTGCAGGTTATTTATTTATATATATATATATTTATATATACTTAAAAGCAAATCACCCAACAATCAAGGACACACTTCTCCCTTCATCACTTTAATCATGATGAATTTAAATAAATTGACACTCAATTAACACCTGCTGTGTAGATTTGGTTCCTAAACAGTGGGCTGCTGTTTAAATACAAGCACTAAATGTGGATTAACTCTTGATGACCCTGTGCTGACAGGCTCACTCGTACAGTGAAGGGAGAGAAGAACCAACTGAAAGACCACACGCAGCTGAGCTACAGTATTTATGGGGTTGGGCTTCTTTAAAGAATAACCATGCATGGCAAGCAAGTGTTTCCAAAGTATAATTAAGACACCCAAAACACTATAATGTTAATTTAAGATGTAATTAAGCATTGAAGCTTTTGATTAAAGGGATACACCTAATCTGCCAGAAAGATTTGTTGCTGGTCTGGTGGAAACATCTTTTAAATCAGGTAAATATCTGTAATAATACACACAAATAGCAAAATATAATTTATCCAATGGGTGATATCATCCAATATTTTACCATCAAGTATATTTTGTGTTAGTTTATGACTATTCAGGCACCCACCTGATCATTTCCCCACCATGAGTGATGCCACTGCTCCTGATGAAGCTCTGTACTGGAGGAATGCTGGGGGGAGCACTGGGGAGGAGGGCAGAGGGGCCCTGGGTACTGATGGAGAGCTCGAGTGTGTGGCTGGGTAGTTATTTATACAATATTAAGTCTGGTTTTCAAGTATCTGTTTCCTTTAAGTACACAGCCTTAAAAGCAGTAGCAGTGTTGTTATAATGACAGAGGTAATTAGCTACAGCCAATTAGTGAATGAAGATAAAAGAAGTTTCATTGAATCATAGATGGTTTGGGTTGGAAGGGATTTTTGAAGGTCATTTACTCCAACCCTTGATTGAGATAATGAAGAGGGATTTAGGGGTGTTAAAGCAAATTGCAGCAGTCCTTCCTTGCTGCTACAGGGGAAAAAAAAACCAACCTCTGTTTTTCTGTTCCATAGCTGTGTGTGCACTTTGCAGCTCTGCCACTGAACACGGGAGGTACCGGGACCGGGGGAACAGCCGAGCCCCGGGTGTTACCGCTGCCCGGGAGGGTGATTTGCTGAGCGGGGGCACCTGCCCAAAGCCCGGGCTCCAGCCCTTAAATCAAGTGTCCCTGCTGGGGAGACTCTTATTCTGACAGTGGAGCGGACAGGGGGAGAGAACAGGGCAACACAACACAAGACAGGAGGAGAGGACAGGGCAACACTACACAAGACAGGAGGAGAAGGCAGGGGGAGAGGACAGGGCAGGTCCCACCGTGTCATCCTCTGGCAGCACATTACAGTCTCTGGTCACGCAACACTACGCAGAGAGCTACTATGACAGTCCGGGTCAGTGAATGACAGTCCCGTCCCCAAATATTGGTGAAAGCCCAGGTGACAACTTCCAGGCTGTCGGTAAGGTGCTGTGGTTTGGTTTTATGTGTTTTTTGGTTGTTTTTTTTTTTTCACATCAGTTTTTCCTTCAAAGCTGGGTAGGGAGCTGGCATGAGAAACTACAACGCACTGGGTAATGCTGAGGTGAGAACGTACGTTCAAGGTGCGGTGGTGTCAAAGGTAAAGTGGAAGGCAACAGGGGAAAAAATGAGTTATTTTAGAAAGCAAAATGTCTCTATTATTACTTTTTGTTTTCATCTTGTAAGGTCAAAAGTCTCTTTAGATTTTATTTTTTTCCCCCCACCCAAATCAAGGTGGAATGATTTGAGGAAAATGTAACTTACCGTCGCTGTGACAAGGGAATCTGTGCGTGGTATCTCATTTAAATGCAGTGTTCTAGAAAACAAAGTAAATGCTGGTTTCTGTACATAGCCTGTAGGTAAAATGAATGAATCTGTACACAGGCAGTGAGATAAAAATGGTATAAAAACTAAATTCAAGAAGTTCTCTGCACCAGTGAATGAGAACATAGCGTGGACATGCTCCAAAAATTTGAGCCAGCTTCAAATTCCAAGAGCATGACAAGGGGAAAGTGAGGGAACTTTTACTAGAAAAACCTCTGTTTACATACAGTTAATTTACAACTAATATTGATAATTACCTTTATGAAATGAAAGCTTTGAATCTTTAAAATGAGAGCAATGTCTTCAGTTGATCTCTTGCCATGGGAATTTATGACCTAGTGGAGCCCTTCTTTGGGCTCTCTGATGGGAGGAATACAATATACTGTGTATATATAGCAGCAAAACAGCTGATCTAGTGGGACAAGATTACAATTTTTTCCAGCACATGTAACTGTGTGGATTTATATTTCCATTTTTTTATTTGTAGCTTTATGTTTATTTGAGAGGAGTTATTTATTTATCCTGGAGCTGAAGTTGTTTGTCAGTTTTAATAAAACTTATTCAGTTTGCTGTAATTAAACTTTCCCCTTCTGTAAGTTGATGGAAAGCTTGGGGTTAGATATCATGGACCTGCAAAATAAATGCAGGACCTCTGAGCAGCTTGGCTTGCCCTACCTTATCCTGCAGCTATGTCACTCAGGCAATTATTACTCCTAACAGCAAATCTTGGGAAATCACTTCAAATGGAGAAGCACAAACCTTGGCACTCCAATCTCAGATCTCAGTTGGATATAAAAAGCTCTGAACTCAAAAGCCATTAGAGAAGAAATCAGGATATTTGCTTTCAAAGATTTCATTTTAGGCTTAAAAGAAAGTGGAACCTGTTTCATGGTTCCCTATGGTGTAAGGAATTTCTCAGCACAAACAGCCAATTCTCTGAGTAACAGTACTTTAGTATTTTGACAAGGCACAAAACTGCATGATCCAGAGGTCTTTAGTTAAGGTGATATGTGGCAAATTACCTTGCTTAGCAGTAGTATCTATGGTTATCTGTAGACTTAGGTGGTGGACTGTCTCAATAAGACCATTCCTATTTCTTTTAGAATTTACTGGGCTCTTGCAGAAAAGATAAGTGTGGTGAGCACTGCACCTGAGTCAGATAGAGTGTGTGACTTGTTACTGTAATCCCAAATGTTCATACAGTTCTGAAATAGTTCTAATCAATCCTAAATCTCTTTATTTTAAGCTCAAGCTTTAATTGTTGGTTGCCTGAACCTCATACTCTTTGGATTGCTAGTGACTACTCAAAACACAGTATTTTTGTGATTCAAGTGGTGATATACAATTTTTTTTTTATCTGTATTGTCTTCCTTAAGGGAAAATCCACACCAAGAAAGCCTCTATTCTGCAAGGCAAGGGTTCCACTCTATCCAGGAGCCCAGCCAAGAAAGCTTTTGTGGCCTACCACCTAGTTTTTACCAGCCACCTATCCAAAGCCAGTTATCACCAACTAAAACCCAGGACAGCCGTGAAACCTCTCCTATGAGTGTCCCTAATTTCCCATCCGTTTCCTCTATATGCCAACCAACCATGTTTAACTACGAACGTCCAAAACACTTTATCCAGTCTAAGAATGTGTGTCAAGGGCAACAGCAACCTCCAGGACCCACAGCCTCTACAGAGTCAAGCAGACAAATCAAACAATCTTCCATCCTAATACAGCCTTGTAACCCAAGCGGGCAGAAATTCTCCTCCTCGTCATCGCTGAGCTCTTCCATCACGCTCTCCTCGCCTTCCTGTAGCGCCCCTAAGGAATCCACGTGTCCCGTCACACCTGCATCCGCGCAGTCTCCTGCTAGCTCATCATCCGGGCAGCGGCTTATATCCACGCCTAACCAACCCCCCGCCGCATTCCTGTGCTCCGTGCTACCCTCGCAGCCCGACTATAGCAGCCAAACTCCTTCTCCTATGGAGCCTCAGTAAGTATAGACAGGCTTCTAACCTGCCCTTGCTTTCCTTTGCCCTGGCCTCTCCTGTGCACTGACCATCCCCAGTCCAACTGTCCGGTGAAACGGCAGCTTGGCCAAAGCTGATGCTACAACTCCCACTGACTCGTGATGTTCAAGGCAGGACTTTGCATGAATCGGGTTAGGAGGCTGAGCACTTGTCCTTGGTGTCTGTGTGGGAGAGATGGGTATCCACCAGGAATTAAGCCTCATGGAAGTCTTGTCACAGGCTGCTGGGCAGGTTTCCCCGTCAGTTTAAACAGTTTAGTTTGATTTAGTGGAAATAACTTGTTTAAGAGTATCCAGAACAGAAGATGGACACTCACCTCAAATTAATTTCTCTCAAAAAGCATGGCTTATGAATGGGGGCTGGGGAGGAAGGCAACAGTATTTCCCACATATAAACAACTTTAAAATTCCTCCTAAGTCTCAGCAGTATTTTCAGGTTCCACATCATACTGGGACTCTACATTTACCTACAATAAAATTTTAATTAATTATACATGCTATCAGAAAAGCAGCCACTTGAAAATTTTACCCCTTCAGACCAAAGACTAAATTCTTTCCTGAATATGTATTATATCATTTTGCCTTTGGGCTGCAATCCAAATATCTCCCAAGGTCAGTGAGATCTCAAAGGGAGCTGGATCTTGCCTCCTCACCAACTTGTATTCCTGCCAATATTGGCTGGAGAAGGTCCTGGGGAAAGTCAGTGTAGAATAAGCAGGGAACACTCAGCCTAGGGAAAGGTGAGAGGGGCAGGGGGGTCCTGCTGGCTTGGATATCAATTCAGGTTTAAGCCTCAGTTTGTATTCAGGAAATCTGAATGTTTTGGGGTGTTTTTTGAATCACAGCACTGTGGGAAGTGGAAAGGTAAGACAGAGTGAGCTCGCTGAGGCACTCTGGTGTGTTCCTTAAAAGTACAGCAGGAGTGTGTGTGGGCTGGGTACACATCTGGAGTAACCACTGGGGTTTGTGTGTGTAGTGTGGGCTTCTTTGTTCTCACTGCAAAGGGCTTCAGTGCCTCGCTATGCCTTTCATATAACCTGCTCTTAAATGCAACATCCTGTGAGCTGAGGAATTATTTTCCTAATCATCCTATGAATGGGAAAATGGGGACATGAGATGTACTAATCTGTTAGGCAAATTATTAAAGTTTTTAAGTTATAACTTGGGCAAGTTATTAGAGTCCAAGCAGTGCTGGGTATATGCACCAGAATTATAACCCTTCTACCCTATTGTAATCAGCAGAACAAGTTCCCAAGTGACAGAAGGAAGAGGATTTTGAATACAAATAATTGCTGAACTCCACTGCAGCTTATGAGGCCCTGCTGCACAGAACAAACAGGGTCAGGTCCTGTCAGCACAGAGTGCTGTCACCTCTAGTAGACCTTTGCACCCCGTTTTGAGGGATCTTCTTTTCCTATCACCTTTCAGAATCAAGTCTACTATCTAACTCCATGACTTGATTGTGTCTCTTGATTAAAGATTACAGGATCTGGCTATGTGAGGGGTTGCAGCAAGGGCTCCTAAAGACCCAGCCTAGCTTAGGGCAAGCTTAGACAAAAATGCTGTATGAAGTAACTTTCTAGGGCCAAGAAGAAGAGGACAATTAATAAGCTATTTGTTTACCTAATCAACTAGTTTGTGACCTTGCTGTGGATTTGCAGCACCCCCAGGGCCTTTTTAACAATTGAAATTGCAAAGGAATGCAGTTTTTGAGACAGAACTTGACAGACTCACATTGCTCAGTGGAGTTAGTGGCTCCTCAAAACCCTGCTGGCCTTACTGCACCCATCTGAGTCAGGGCAGGGGTCACTGCAGGATGTAGGGATGCTGAACAGCCACCCACAGCAAACTGCTGCAAGCGTTGTGGGACCATGATGCTTCCTCTTAATTTTTTGATACGCAATTAAGCCACCTAGCCTATATCCTAAATGCTTTATGGGTTCATTTGAACCACAGTCTCCAGGTAGCAGGTTCAAATTGCTGTGTGTACTCTATGAAGCTGTAGCAAACAATCAAGCAGGCCTACAGGAATAACTTTCTTTTCTCTTCCTGCCTGAGTAGTTACTCACAACCAATGTATAACAAACAAGCTAGCATCAACTCTATGCAGAAGACATCAGACCAAGAAATTCGAGGAACAAAAGAGGCCCTCATTCAAGACTTGGAAAAGAAACTCCGATGCAAAGACAACCTTCTGCAGAATGGCAACCAGGTAAGGGAAACCTGCTGATTAAAGAACCAGTTTGCTCTGACTCTTGGTAGTGCAAACAGAGATGCAGAGACCAGTTCTAGTGCCCCAGAGGCTGCAGCCTCCAAACTGAGCTGAAAGCAGAAGGTAATGCAGGAGCAACACTGCTCAAACACCTTTACTCAAAACCTCAACAGATTTACATCCAACCTCTTCATTTCCCAACACCACCTGCACAGTTATTTTTGCTATTAGAAGGCACATAGCTGTAACTGGTGGGTCAGGTTCACCTCAGGCCTGAGAAGGTCCTTCCCAGTAGAGGAGCAGCACATGGCTAGTGCATGATGAAAGCTGGCCTGAATGTGTGGCAAGAGAGATGGTTGCTGTAAGTCTACCCAGGCATCTATTGTGGCAACAGGTCTGCATCTCCTGTGACTTCAGCAAGGGATGCACTGACTTCTGAAAGCCAACTGATGCAGTAAGATGGCTTTGAGCTGCTAATGCTTTTCCCTTTTATCCTTCTTGGCCAGCACACACCATTCAAGCTGTCCTTGAATTTGTGCAATGAAATTAATAAGGTTAGGGTCAGGAGAAAGGTACGTGTTCAGAGCCATGGCACAAACCTGAACTCTCTGCTGGGGATCCTGCTGAACATCACATCCACAGACAACTAGAAACCCAAGGAGAATCCCTCAGTTCTCTGGACACGATTTCACCCTGGCTTTTAAACTGGGGTTAATAAACCACTCCAAATCATTAGAAACTTAGAAAAAATACCAATATTTGAAAGCTAGATGGTCTAGAGACCATCACCATATGTGGCAAATCTCTGATTTTGTTTTATATTAACAACAAAAAAGCAAAGAAATTGCACAAACTTTTATCATAAAGTCCCCTATAAGAAGGTCTTGTAGTCTCAGTACCTACTTATTTATTCTGCAAAGAGACAAAATGCAATTCTCTTTGCCAAGAAATCCAAATCTGGGAGAAAAATTTGCTTACCAGTAGGGAAACAGATTACAGCAAGCTAGAGCGAGCAGGTCTCTAATGTGGGAACCTTCCTGCTGGCTGGAGGCAGAGTGGTAAAAGCCCAGTGTTTATAGTTTCCATCTCCTTTCCCCTGAAGTATAAAGTTTTTCCATTACCATTAGTGGGAACAGGTTTGTCTCACCTATATAATTTTAAGTATTGGAGGTAAAATATATATATATGTGTATATATATTAGGTCAAATCTGCCTTACTGTGTCCTGAAGAGGAATGTCCTATCTGCTGTAAGAAAGCCTGCCATTGCAAGCCAGCTTTTCTTCCCATAGGAAGCCAGGCTAAAAATAAGGCTTATGCAATCACCGCTCTGTGTCCTCCTCCCCTTGTCCTCCAACAATGTCTGAACCAACTGGCCAATCTCAGCCACACTTGATACAGCCAGAATAACCTCAGGGATATTAAGCTCTCACAGGTTTTGCAAAAAGGGTGTCTCTCTCTTCTAAAGAAAAGTCCCACTAGCCTCCCCAAACACTTACCTACCCAGGAGTAGCCACATACCTGTCCTGCACACACTAGGAATTCAGTCAGAGTTTGTCCTCACATCACAAAATCCAAACCCAAGGTAAATTTTGTGGGAAGAGAAATGTCAGTTGTTCTGGTGCTCAGGGGACTAATGTACTCTTCTAGAGCAACCCAAATGACAGCACTTGAATTTAACTCTGCTCATATTTATCCCTGTGTGCTGCATCCATAGTGTAGGAACTTACTGTTATATGATGGAAACGCATTCTTGCCTCCTCTCAAGACAGCACACAGCATTTCATAACAGCTGCTGCGTTGGCATAAACTTTCCCTGTGCTTTCAGAAGTAGTGGTGCTCCTCTCTGGCCATGTCTGCTTCTGGTGTGGCCCTTGCTTTTTTAGGAGTAGGGGACGCCAGTATCCATCATGCCTTGAGCTCCTGAAGTAAAGCCACAGCTGAATGACTTGGGAAGTTTTCCCAGTGCTCACAGAAAGGTACCCTGGGACTTACTCTGGCTTCTGAGATAATGCCATCAGTTACCCATAAATAATCCCAGTGGAGAAAGAGGAGGAGTGGAAGGCCACAGATGGCATTAGAGAGGCTTTGATGAACAGGCAGTTTAATCTTTTATGCATTTCAGTGCTGTATATATTGAGGCTGACTTCAGTAGGCATCACAGACTGCAAACCCTCCGGAACAGACGTGGTGTTTCTATTCAGCTGCTGCTTTCATTGACAACACCCTGAATTTGTGGCATATTAATGTGCTCTTACAAGCTGATCTGAAATAGTAAATGGACTTCTGACTGGAATTCCTCTCCGCTCTGCTTTCAGCGATTGACTTATGAAGAGAGAATGGCTCGCAGGCTGCTCGGACCAGTAAATGCTGCATCTGTGTTGGAATCACAAAGTGAAGACAGCATGCAGAACGCACAGGTGAGTGGGGACGTGGCTCTAGAACAATGATTTCCTGGTGATTGTGCTGTGACCTGTTTGTACCTGGATAGGGCAGAGAGATGGTGTTTATTCTGTACCAGTGTAGGGGAGGGAAGGGGTCAGCTCTCACTGGCAGAGCTCTGTAGAGTTGGGATTTGAGGGTTTTTTTGGGGGGTTGGTGGAAGAGGGGAGGAATTTAAGCACCATCCTCTTGCTGGGCCTGATCTGTAGGAATGACCTCTCCAGGGAGGAATTACAACAGCTGCTGCACAGCACAGTTACACCGGCCTGTGACAGGCAGGGAGCAGCACAGCAAGGCACGCAGGTACCCACTCTCCAACAGCCTGAGTTCAGACTTGGCCAGGACACCAAGATTTACACCTGTCACTGTTTGGAACAAGTGACATTGCCTACAAGAGGTCAGGGCCTTGGGGTGGGATCAGTTGGGTTTTAGCCCTTCCAGGGGCCTGCAATCATTGAGAGAAGACAAAGAAATTATTTTAGCAGCCTGCACGCTGATAGACAAGAATCTATCGCTACTGGCATTTTCAGAAGCATTTTAGGTGGAAACTTGCATCACTCATTGGTTATTCAGGCCAGTTAAAAGCTCTCTTTGGCATGTCTGCAGTCAAAGGCACTGGAAATTGTGCTGTGGCACTGGGTACCTGTGTAGCCAAAAAAAACATCCCTCCTGCTGCATGCACGCAGAGAGCCAGCAGGCTGGCATACGCCTTCCAAAGTGCAGTCAGCAAAACTCCTCGATGCAAGAGACACTAAAGATCGCAGCAAAGGAGGAATATGTGATTTGAGCTATTTCTCCCCCACAATCACCTGACACCAGAAGGTGAGAGGGAACACTTTGGATGTCAGAGAGCAAGGAAAGCCACATCTTTTGCAGAGAACAAGGAAATATCCAGTCAAAACAGAATGACAGACAACTTCCCAGGGTGTGTGAAATGCTGCGTAAAAAGGAGTATGGGAAGGAGAGATCTGCTTAAGTTTGGAAGATCTTATTTGCATTGTTTAATCTTATTTTTAAATGTTGTAGTCACTGATTCATTCAGCCTCCTGGTTCCTCAGGAACTTAACTAGACAGTCCATATAACAGAGCATTAGAATTATCACCAACTCCATCACTACAGCATCATTTCACAAGTAATTGTGCAGAACTTGTGTAAATGAGCAGATACAAGCAATTGCCTTTGGACTCAGCATTGAGCTCAGTCCAGCAAAATCTTAACTCATGTCATGCTTCCCCTGAACTGCAGACTGCTGCTGTGCTTGAAGTTTAAACCCAGACCTGAATGTTCCACAGGACTGGGCTACAGAGCACAGAACCAAGCTCACTGCAAACACCCCAGAAATTTCTATGCAGTGCTTCCTCTATTTGACTCCACTACTAAAATGAGTCACTGGTAATAAACTCTGCTTGCAGTTTCCAAACATCCCAGTTCCTAGCAGGAATGAATCCTGGCTACTTTAGCAGATTTGCTCATGTGATTGTGGAGTTGTCAGCGAGCTTAGTTGGTGCTGTGATCTAGAAAGAAAAATATTTTCCAGCTCAGCATGTGTCCATTGCTACTGGTACCATATTTAAGTGGGCACAATACAGTGCTCTTGCCAGCAATTCCACTTCTATTCCTGCTATTGGGAAGGACACTCTGTACTCAGCTCTCCTTTTAGCTACTGCCAGCAGTGCTGCTCCCCTCTAACAAAGGTTATTGGCTGGCCAAAAGCTGTGTGTGCCAAGCAAAACCGCTGCACCTATCACCTGTGCAGAGTGATGAGAAGTTGTGCCATTCTATTAATAGTACTTGTTACTGCCATGACAAAGGCTAGGGTGAAAACAGAGTGTATCAGCTCCTGATGCAAAGTTCTTTACCTCTTGCCCCAATGACTCCTGAAGTATGCAGTTTGCTTTTAAGATGCAGTCAGTATACCAACTTAAAATGAGTTCTTGTTCAGTTTCTAGATAAAACTTTCTCTCCAAGTTAACTAACCTCTCCTCTTCCTCTTTCCAAGCACCAGAATGCAGAAAACATCAGACTGCAAGTTCCTACAACACATGTAAGGTAATGCATAAACTTGTGGGGTGCATTCAAGACCTTCTTTCAAACATTTCTAGACAATGTTAGTTTTACTTCACTACTTATCACTTTTTCTAAAGTAGTAATTACTAAATTCATTCACTTCCTTTTGATTAAAACACTACCATTTGTGGATGGTTGATGATGCCTGTGATCTTAACCTGCTCAATTCTAAGCATAACACTAAAGGTTTAAAGACTCCATGTGCCTAGAGCAAATCTGCTTCATATTCTAGAATATAAATCTCTAGACAAAGCAAAGTCCAACAACATAAATGATGAAGCACAGCATGATGAAACAGCCTACATTGCTCTTGTAAATTTTTTTGGATATTAGGCCAAAGAGGAAGGTTAAGCTTTTGTGTTGAATTGAACAACTTGAGCAAGATAAATGGTTGATCAAAACTCGTGCCTTACAGCTGAAAGATAAACCAGAACTGTAGTGCTGGATTCCTAAATGTGCTGAGGGATTCTAGCTGCAATGGGTGCTTCAAAGTCATTTGTGCTATGGTACCTTTTATGTAATTAACTGTTTTGCCTTCACTTTTTAGGAGCAGACCGTCCTCAAGAGGAGATGAACGTGGACATGACTCAATCCAGGAAAAGTTTTTTCAGCCACGTTTTACACAAGTGCCTGAAGACGTAATAATTGAGGAGGGGCGATTCTGCAGGCTTGACTTCAAAGTAAGACCAGCCTTTCACTTTCAGTTCCATTAGCTCCCTGGGTGTGTGGCATGAAGAGAGGTCTCTGTGCAAGTGTCCTTGCACTTTAATAAGCCAGAGCACTAATGCAGGTGGTGCAGTCTCTCTCCAGGCAATGTAAACCAACAGGAGATGGTTAAATGCTTCAGCATTTTCCCTTGGAAAATGTAAATGGAATTAGATGCATTAGAATATGGTTGAAGCCAAATAGTAGTAAGTACGGACCACAACAGAAGACCTTCTAGATCTTATTGGGAAGAATGAATATTAAGGCCCTGCTGAAAGAAGGCATTTTGGGAGATGACCTTGTGCTTTGCACTGGGACTCCACTGACCTCAGTGGACACAGGCTGGACACACGCTCAGCAAGGCCTGTTTAGGAGTAGCCTGTCTTTAATGAGTCCTCTCTGAGGTCTTGCTGGAGCAGATAGGCTGGCAAGGAAATGCCATAATTACAAACAAACAAAACATCAGAATGGCCTGAAACTGAATGACAATTGTACCAACTCTAGCACAAGGAAGAGTCTAGGTCTTCTGCATGTGCAACTTTACTGCAAAGGCCGTTTGCTGATTGTGGTTTGGCTTGGTTTTTTCTAATTGTTTCCAATCCATTTTTCTTAAGTAAACTCTTGCCAGACTTTGGCATGACCTTTAGTCATTTTGCTGCAAATTGCTTAACTTCTGAATGTCATGGACAACCTGGAGCTTGTCTGCAGGACAGTTTATTTACATGCACTATCAAAACAGTATTGTTATTGGCACAGCTGACAGTGCTAGATGTGGGATTAAAAGGGTGAGTTTCCCCCTTCCATGAACCCACAATGAATACCTTTGGTCTAATCCAAAGTACCTCACAGATGGGAACAACAGGGGTTTGCAGGAACAGAAACCACTGTCTTGCAGCTAAAGCTCATCTCTCCATGGTACTTCATGAGCCTTCCTCCCTATGCTGTACCACACTGATATTCAAAACTAGGCAAGACTAACATTTTGCAGCAGGATCACAATTTGATCCTCTATCAGCATCAAACTCCCTACAGCACTGAAGGGCTTTTATTATCTTAAAGCTGTTTAACTCTTCACTGTCTTCCTCTCCGTCACAGGTTAGTGGGCTGCCGACTCCAGATGTGATGTGGTATCAGAATGGAAGGATGGTTCATCAAGATCAGTTCCATAAAATGATAGTGTCAGAAAAGGGATTCCACTCATTTATTTTTGAAGCAGTCAAGTCATCTGATGCAGGGACATACGAATGTGTGGCTGTCAACCGTGCAGGAGAAGCATCTTTTGCAGTAAAAGTGGAAGTAATTGGTAAGTCTGGGAAGATTGCTTATTACCTGGCCATACATGGAAAAATCTCAGTAATTTAATGCCTTCCTCTGTGTGTTTGGAACATAAAACAATTAAGAAGCAGAGGTAGATCTCCAGATATTCAGGCTTAAACTATAACAAACACCTTACCTTTTCCGAGACTATTTTAGTACATATATCCAGGATGCCATATTTCTTCAAAACACTTTGGATATTTAGATGTAGTAGGATGTCCAGACTCTGGGAGTTATTAATCTCCTAGAACTGATAATATATGTTAATTGACTCTCCTCCTATAGTGGATTGTGTCTACTATACCCTTATGCTCTTGGGAATTGCCTCTAGGCTAAGGAGTTGCAGTAAGGAACATGTGCCCTCCTGAATTTGGAATTCTGAAATCTTAAAAAGCAAGCCCAATATCAGCATTCAGTACTTACAGTAACTCCTTATCTCTCCTCTTTAATTTAGCAAAAGAACATCACACACCTCCAACTTTCATCTTCAAGCCACAAAGCAAAAAGGTTTTTGAAGGAGATACAGCTAGACTTGAATGCCAGATCTCTGCTATCCCAACACCCCGGATTTACTGGAAAAGAAACAACGAAATGGTACAATATAATACAGATCGAATAAGGTATCTTATTATAATGAGTTGGCCATTGCTGTGTTAGAAAACAAAAACTAGCATTTGTTAAGCCAGATTTGAATTGGCCAGTTTCTAAAAGCAGCAAGCTGGAAAGCAAGATCTGCCTCTCGTTCATGACATGTGGTGAATTGGCCCATGTGCTGGACAGACATGATGCTCAGTCTTGTTTTGAGGGCATAGAAAGAAAACTCTGACCATATGCCATGCTGAATTCCAGCAGCAATTACAAGGCCCATGGAGAAGCGTGGATTTAGGACTGAAACATGCAACATCCTCATCATGCTGCAGGGCTACAGCCTTGATGCCACCTGAATGGTATCACGATGTGAATTACTGGTGGCTTGTAACACAAATGAATATTTAAATAGTTTGCAGTGCCCTGCAGAAATTGTTCTAGGGCTTTCTCAGCTCCTCAGCATATAAACTGACTCTGATTTAAATGGCTGCTCTCCTTCCCCTCTCCAAAAACTTACACATAAAAATGTTAATTTTTCAGCTTGTTACATGACAATACTGGAAGGATTTGCCTCCTGATTCATAATGCCAACAAGAAAGATGCTGGCTGGTATACCGTATCTGCTGTCAACGGAGCGGGTGTGGCCACGTGCCATGCCAGGCTGGAGGTTGCAAGTAAGTACCACGTCACAGGGCCACAACTGAAACTGCCACTGGCACCTGTATTCAGAACAGACCCTCCAGATTAATCTAACAAAGCTTAGACTGCTGGGAGGATTTCTTTCTGAAGATAATGAACTAGACAAAAAGTAACTATCCCAGGAAAAACTCTTGTTTAGGACAAAGACATTACAAGATGTCTTTTGCACATTGTCTGCAACAGCTATCCATACTGTTTAAAGATTACAATTTGATTAAGACCAAGAAGGAGGGTGAATATAAATCTCAGATATCTGAGATTAGGGCTTGTCTGTTAAACTCTTCCTAAGGGTTTGCTGGTTCATGTTGCAGATAAAAAGCAATTGGGTTGCTCTATCATGGGTCTTTCCACAGTCTGGGAAGACTCTGAAAGAGACTTTTTCCTCTCTTCCAGCACATGCAAACAAGCCACTGCCAGCCCCAAAGCAGTTACGGGTTCGACCAACTTTTAGCAAGTATTTGGCACTTAATGGAAGAGGACTGGATGTGAAGCAAGCTTTCTCACCAGAAGGAGAGTTTCAGCGTTTGGCTGAGCAGTCTGGACTGTATGAAAGTGATGAACTTTAACTGGAAATGAAGAGGAAAACTCACACCTGTAAGAGACACTTACAACACAGATGCAGTTAACTGGTGATTGCTCTAATTAGCAAAATACATATTTTTACTCTGACTCTTGCACATTCAGCTGTTCCCATTTTATTGTATTAGGTTTTATTTATATGAGTTGGTGACTATAACGATTTACTGAGTATTGTATTTTAACTATAAAGCCTAAGAAAGCAGGCCAATTAGTTTTTACAAGTGTGGGCGGTTTTAGTTCCACCTGTGCTTGGTTACATGCTAAAGTAGATTGGTTTGTACTGCTTCTCTAGTATCACTCTTGATAGTATCAGAGGTCTGTACTGTCTGAATACTAAACCCAGATAGACTAGAGTGTTTTTATGAGAATAAATTAGAGGCAAATAAAATTTTAAATATCCAGCATTGGCTGTGACTCTTCCTTGATCTGTTAAAACCTGTTACAGGTGTCTGGCATCAGCTGCAGCCTGGCAAAGGCAGATTCTTGCCCTACTAAGTCTGCCTTACTGGTCCTCTCCTTATTGCTTGTCTTCTGATAGCTATAAATTATTTACCATTAACTAGATGCCGACATTCCCTTAACAGTAGAACATGGCAGTGAAGCATCAGCAATACTTTTCCTCCTTATAGACTTGACCCAAAAGCTGCACTGTATAATTAGAAGCATTAAGTCTTCCCTCACTGTGGTATTTGTGGGTTTGAGCTGATTGAATGCAGACTGAGACCCATTTTGCCCAGAGAACACCTCTCCTATGAGGAAAGGCTGAGAGATTTGGGATTGTTCAGCCTGGAGAGAAGGTGGCTCCAGGGAGACCTCATTGCAGCAGTTCAAGGCTGCCTATAAGATGGGGACAAACTTTTTATCGGGGCCTGTAGCAACAGGACAAGGGGTGATGGTTTTAAACTAAAAGAGGGGAGATTTAGACTAGATGTAAGGAAGAAATTTTTTACACTGAGGGGGGTGAGACACAGGCCCAGGTTGCCCAGAGAGGTGGTAGAAGCTCCATCCCTGGAAACATTCAAGGTCAGGTTGGACGCAGCTCTGAGCAACCTGACCTGGTTGGAGATGTCCCTGGTCACTGCAGGGGGGTTGGACTAGATGGCCTTGAAGCGTACCTTCCAACCCAAACCATTTGATGATTCCAGGAACAGAAAGCCAGTGGGTGGTTGGTGCTGAGCAGCAGCAGCAGCTCTGGCCCTGGAGCATCCCCAGCTCCTGTCAGGTCTGGGCACCCCAGCAGCACCTCAGCTCGCAGCGTTCAGCATGAATAAACATTTAACTAAACACATCCTACGTTCCCTGCCGCTCTCCGCAGCAGGAAGGGAATTTCCTAATTGCCTGAACTTGGCCTGGAAACAACCAGACGCTGCGATCTGCCGTTTAATTCTACCCCCCGCCGCAGGAACGGCTGCCGAGACCGGAGCTGGATGCGCGGGCTCCCCCGGGCACCGCTGCTGCGGCCGGCGGGGTTTTGCGGGGGAAAACTGAACAGCATTAACAAAAATAAAACAACGGTAACAACAAGCTCGCAGGGCGGGCGGCAAGGGCAGGGCGCGGCGCTCCCGCTCCCCAGCCCGAGCCCTCCCGCAGGCGGTGAGGGGAACCGGCCCGAGGCGGGGGCCCGTTGGGATTCAAACGGGGGAGCGGCGGGAGCCGCCCTGGCCCGGCCCGGCCGCCATGGAGCCGTCAGCGGCGGGGCAGCGGCCCGCGATGGAGCAGAGGCAGATCGGCAGCGGTGCGTGAGGCGGCCCCGCTCCCCTCAGGGCCGGTCGGAGCCCCACGGCGCAGCCCGGGCCTCGGCCGATCGAGGGTTAGCGGGCTGCGGGCTCGGCGGGGCCTGAGGGCTCTGTGCTCTGACTCCCCGCGGCCCCCGCCGCCATTTCCCCCCCCCAGGTGCGCAGACAGCCCGCGTCAGTTTCAGCCGAGAACTGGAACTGAAAACCACGCTGCGGGAGCTGGTCATCTACCTCCTCTTCCTGACAGACCTCTGTATCTGTAAGTCATCAAGGGACTGAGGTGACTGCTTACAAATAATTAATACATAAGCTGTACCTGTGTCAGAATTTACCCCTTACTCCACGCGTCTTCCACCCCAGAATGTCACTTCAGTCGAAATTGCTCTGACCGCCTTTTTCTATCAGCACGACATAACGACAGCCGAAGAGGGGGAGAAGCAGGGTCAGAAGCTGTTGTCACCCTCTAATTGCAGCCTGCAAGCCTCTCTTCTTTGCCCCTTCTTTCCAGTGACGTTTGGCATGGTGAGCACGGACATGTACCACCTGAACAGAGTCATGTCCCATCTCTTCCTGGAGCCTTCCTCCTCCTCCGGGGACAACGGGAGTGGTTTCAGGAGTATTGAGAGCAGAAATGATTTCTGGAAGGTAAGGTTTTCATTGCAAAGATGGTTTCTTGGACAGCAAACAAGTTAAAAAGCTCCTGGTGTTAATTCAGAACCACACAGTATCACGGTTCTCCAAAAAACCTGTGTGCTAGATGTTGTGCTTTCAGCTGAAGAAAGGCAACTCGCTTCTTAAAGTGCATTTGGAGAAATTCTGGGTACAAACAATAATACTGATACATCTGAATAATCAGTTGAAGAAGACAATAGGCCAATTAATTGCTTCATCATATTTTCAATATTAGGCTTGGTCTGAAAAGAGCTTAAATAAAAAAAAAACCAAAGATTTTTGGGTTTACAGTTCTTTTGACTTTCAGCTATTTTAAAATATATATATATATATTTATGATTTCCACTGGGGCAGCCAGGGAAACATACCATCTTGGTGCACCTGGTTTGCTGTTTCATTACCTCATATTTCAGTGACGGTTGCAAAACACTCATCTCTGTTTTCACTACTAGGTGGAGGACTTCCCAAAATTACCACCATTGTCCAGCTGACAGCAGAAGGCAAAGTTTCTCACCCTACTCTTCCTTAAAAATGGAAATACCTGGTTACAACAATTCATTTGGAAGAATTGTACTCCCTCTTATCATGGTGTCTATTATTGCTAGTCCACAAAATAGTGAGCCCTTCCTATACAATGTACTAGAAATGGTTGTAATACATGCTCAGCTGGTGCCAAACCATAGGAGCATGTTGTTTTGTACTTGGAATAATGTTCTCCCCAAGTTTATCTGCTCTTTATCGGCATCTAAGAAACACCCAGAAAAAGAGATATTTTTTTTTCCCTGCCTTCAAAAATAAATACTGCTTCATTTGGATTCAGATGACTAAAAAACTAATCAGAAATATATCCCAAAACAGATCTTCAGAGATTAAGATAACCAACAGATTTTGTTAAAACAACATATAATGTTTGTGTTTAAACATATTTGTTTAGAATTCAGCAGAATTTTTCAATGAAAACTCAAACAGACGAATGTTGTAGCCTTACCCTGAATAATCCCATTACATATCTCTCACAGAATTGCACAGGGAATAGAAGTGACTCAGAGCAGAAAGATGTAAATATGTCATATTTATAAGACAGGACATAGGTGGCAATTTTTAGTATTCTAGCTGAGACTCTGCAGCTGTAACTTGAGGATCCTGCAGAGATTTGTATGCTAAAAACTGGAGTAAAAGCGGTGTTTTAATCTTCTTTTGAAACCTCAACCTCACTTGTACATATAGTTTGCAGAGGGACCCCTTTTGGACGGACTCTACTGGGACAAGTGGTATAACAACACGACATTAACCTTCCAGAACAACAACAGCCACATTTACTATGAGAACTTGCTGTTAGGAGTAGCCCAGATTCGCCAGCTGAAAGTACGCAACAACACTTGCTCCATCTACCCGTATTTCCACACCCTGTTAGAGGACTGTTACAGTGAATATCGCTACCGAGCTGAAGACAGGTCTGACTTTGGTCTGTGGAACAAACCTGAGTAAGTCATCCAACTGCAGCACAGAAAGGTTTCTGAAAACCTAACCAAATCCTTACTGCCGGTATTTTTCAGTTAGTATGTATGCAATTAGCTGAGTTTTGCTCTTGTTTACATTGAGATAAACCGTGGATTTGTTTTTGTGCCAACGTTATAGATGGGGATTTGGCAAGGGAAATCTATAGTGGAGGGACAGGAAGAACTGGAAACAGTGAGCCCTGTTTAGCAGAAGCACATCTTAGTGGGCTTATCTCCACTAACATCTCTGGAGAAATGCTCGATTATATGAAGCCTGCATTTAAATCACATGTTTATAAATTGGAATCATGCTAAAATGCTCTGGAAACAGAGCCAAAAAGCCTGCTTCACACACTTCATTTAGCATTTAACGCAATGAAAGAACACGTGGACATGCCACAGTAACAATGAGCTATGTAAACCTGGGGTACTCCATTTACTTATAAAGGTTTTAAGGTAATAAACTGTCTGGCCCATGTTGGGTGAAATCCAGATTCATAAGCAATTGCTGTTTGTGAAAGTACTGAGTAGGTAAATTAAATAAATGGGGATATTTTAAGGCCATATGTCTCATGCATACTTCACATAAATAAAAGTTGTATTTAAAGGTCTGGCTTAAATGGTCACTTGTGGATGCAGAAGAACACAAGAACTAACAAGGATTGTAGAAAATAAAAGTTTAAACTTACTTCAGCCCAGTTTCCATAAGCTGAGCTGCTTTCTTTTCCCATTTCTGACAGATGGAAATACACCTCGGCCTCCTCGTTGGCCCCATGGTACTGGGGATCTATGGGCTTGTACAGCAGTGGAGGATATACATTCACTTTACCCAAATCAAAGCAGGAGAGCATGGAGAAGCTGGTGTTTCTCAGGAAGAACAGCTGGCTCACTAGAGGAACCAGGGTTGTGTTTATCGACTTCTCAACATATAATGCTAACATCAACCTCTTCTGTACAGTCAGGTGAGTTCTTACCTTGACTACATGTGAAATCCAATTTCCTGAGGTGTGATGCTTCCATAAGGACACGAGGAGAGGCTGGGCACCTCAGGTGTATGTAGCCAGGCTTCTCAGGTAGCAGCTGACAAGACAGGAATTGATTAAAAATGCAGAAATTCAGTTAGTGCAGGGAACAGACCCAGATCTTTCCTTTCCTTTTTTTGGTAATAGTTGGTGTCTGATCTGTACAGCTGGTTGCTGCTGTCCCTTGGAATAGATTTTGTAGACTTTTGCAAGGTCAAATACTGGATTATTAGTCCTGTTATCAGCTAATGGAGGGAAAAGACTCAGGGTAAGGTGAACCTCTGCTCTTCTGAAACAAGTTTCTTAAAGACTTTTAACCAAAAACCATAGCTTGGGTATCCCAGGACCTTCTTGTTTTCCCCTCAACCTTCCCTGCCATGTAATACTCGTCTCATGGAAACCTTTGTGTAAACCTTACAAGAAGGTCTTGTAGGAGTCTCAGTAATGTATTATTAATATAGTAATAATTAATATTAGAAAATTAAGGGCTGAGATGATTTAAAAGGGATGATATCTAACACCAGTCCCCAATTTTTTCCAGGTTGGTGGTAGAGTTCCCTGCCACTGGGGGTGCTTTCACCTCCTCACACATCTACTCCGTGAAGCTCCTCAGATACGTCACCTATTACGATTACTTCCTGGCTTCTTGTGAAATTGCCTTTTGCATCTTTATAATGATATTCATAATCCAGGAAGTTATAAAAATAGTAAAACTGAAAAAAGGATATTTCAGAAGCGCCTGGAACTGGCTGGATTTGCTGCTGCTGGTGGTGAGCTACCCCTTGACTTTCACCTCTGTGCTTGCCAGCTTAGGTTAGCAGTGGATAGACGGCCAAGGAGTGAGTCACTCACTGTTCTACACTGAAGGGTTCAGCCCACCTGAACTCTTTTCTAGCTTTGCTGTCAACTTGCTGTGGCTGCACATCCTTTTTACTCATTATCCACCTTGTTTTACCCTTAATCTTTGCAGAGCAGGGAAGCACTAGCACATAACAGAGCTAACACAGTGAAATTAGAATGTATGAAGCAGGTTACATAGCACAAGCCCAGAATTATCACAGTACAATTACAAATTATTTGGCCAATAAAGTTAATACACACATTTTATGACAAAACACCTAAGAAACTGCGGTTCTTCAAATCTAACAAAGGACCTTTTAAAATCAAGACAGTCTTTCCTGTGTAAAACAACAAGTCTGAAGAGGGGGGACATAGCTGGTCTTCAGTTTCACTGGTTTCTGCTTTCCTTCAGGTGTCCATCCTTGCCATTGCCTTCAACATCTACCGCACTGTAAAAGTGTCCCTGCTAATGGAAGAGCTGCTGTCTGATGCCCATGTATACCCAGACTTCTATTTCCTTGCCTTCTGGCAAGTCCTTTACAACAACATGATTGCTGTCAACATCTTCTTTGCTTGGATAAAGGTATTGGTTCTTATTCCCTTTTTTGAACTCAAGAATCATTTTGTTTATAAGATTCCAAAGGAGTTTAAAATTACCTCCTTCTCATATTCATGGGTCACACAAATTCCAAACCCATCTAAAAAAAATGCTGCACATGGGCAGCTGTCTCCATTGGAGCAGCTGGAAAACAACCATGGCCAAAGAACCTCCTCAGACTCAGTCTTCTCCTAGAGCCAGTGCTATCCAGGTCACAGCCTGAGCTCTCCAGATGGCATGGCTGTAATAGGTGAAGCTATTCACAGCTTTTGTAGGCAAAAGCTACAAAAACAGTTTAACTGTTTTAACTGCAGAGGAGGGCAAAACATGTCAGAACTTGATTCAGAAGTGGCTTTATGCCAGGACACCTTTCATTTAATTCTTACTTGCAAACAGATCTGCTGATCTCTGGACAGAGTAGCAAACTCTTCTAAGATGAGGGGCTACTTTTGTTCCTCAGCAGGTCCTGCACGTTTACATGCCCATGCCCCTAATCTGCTAAACGCTGCTGGCCCTGGCTGGGCTCTGCACCCCTTCCCCTCTACCCAGCAGACACCAGTGACTGCGGTTTGGGTGGCCTCAGTGCTCCCAGTGACAGGATGAAATTGCCCAAAGCTTTTGCCTGATCCCAGGCTGCTTCCAGGCCCTCTCTCCCCTGAGGTATTTGTAAAACACCCAGCCCAAGGTGGCTGTGGAACAGGCAGGGGAGCTGTTCCCATCTGCCAGAAGAGATCAGGCTTTACAGTCACACCCCAAGCACCTGAACATAAGCTATCATGAAAGGTCGTATCCTTTTAAAATAAACAAGCTTTTGGCCTTCCTCCACCACCCAGGCTGCAGGAAGAAGCTGTCTGGGAGCACTGGTTGTTAACCAGTTCTGTGGACTCTCCCTCATTACATCCATTCTCTACCCCAGCTGCACGTTCTGCCTTCATCATCCTCCCCTCAGACTGATTACTGTTAATTTAGTTACACAGCCATGTTTATAATTAATGCCTGTCATTGAACAAGGCTTTTGTTCAGGCCTCGTTTCAGACCCAAAGTAAAAGAGAGCTCCTCACCAACTCAGCCCATCAGGGAATCCTCAGATCCAGGAGGGTGGTATGGCTTGCAGCCTCCTTGACCCGGGGTCCATACCTGCTAGAGCTGATTACACATACCAGTACCCAGCAAAGACCTCTCCACACCCTGGCAGCTTTAGCACAGAAGCATATTTGCTCTGCAGAATATTCATCTTCTCCAGAAACACACCCACTCCTGGTTCTCCTTACACTTACACACCATGCAACTTATTTCTAGGTAAGACTTAACCTGTCAGTTACGATTGCAGGTAACATTCCAGAAATGCTGTTAAAGAAGTTGCAATATACTGTGATCCCCCAATAACCATATGTTCTGTTCTCTTGTAGATATTTAAATATGTAAGCTTCAACAAAACCATGACCCAGCTGTCCTCCACCTTATCTCGCTGTGCCAAAGACATCATTGGATTTGCCATCATGTTCTTCATCATTTTCTTTGCCTATGCCCAGTTAGGTTATCTGGTCTTCGGGTCACAAGTTGAAGATTTTTCCTCTTTCCAAAACTGCATGTATGCTACTTTCTAAACTTTTTGATACAAAACCCCCAGTTGGTGCAGGTGCAAACCAGTTTCTGCTAGGCAGAAGTTACGAGTCTAACATTTAAGCTTATTTCATAGAGTAAAACCAATTTTGTTGTCTATACAATCTGTTTCCCAAAGTCTTCATACATTCAAAAGACACCACATGTACATTGAACATCCAGCTGCATAACTAAGGGTCCCTGAATCCCACCTACTGGCTCTCTTAATTTCTCCCCCAGATTTTTTTTTCAGCCATTCACTGTAGTAACAACATCAGATCAGTTCCAGGTGCCAGCTGGAACTGGTTCTGATAGTCCTTGCACCAACCCTAACCTGTCACCCACACTGTGCATTCAGTTTCAGCCCATGGCTACATTTCACAGCTGGAGAGAGACACCTTTAGTGTACCAGATTGTTTGAAAGCAGCTTTTCCTCTAAAATTAAGGGACTTCTAAAACAGAAAAATACCTCACTTTGGATCCACTTGGATGTGAGGTAGTTCTAAGATGCTGCAATACAGAGAAACAAGTATTTATTTGTCTTAGGTAGGAATAAAATCCCCTATAGAGGGACATAAGGACCTAGACTGGTACCTTCTGTACTAACAGAAAATAAGAGATCATGAAGCTAGAACAGAAAGGAAATAACTAAAAAAACCCCAAAAAACTCCCCAAAAAACCCAAAACCCAGGGGTTTTATCCAAAAATGAAAATGTTTTCACATATAAGCCATTTAAAATTACTTTCAAATTCTCAAATACATGCTAAATGCCCAGTGTACCACTGCAGTGTTATCCTGGCTTGCCTTTTGATTTCAGTGACTAAGATATTGGTGAATCAGTCTCAACTGTATCTATTGCTTCTTTTTTTTTTAAACAATGCTGACAATACTTCTGTTTAGGAGAAGCCAGTCAACCTCATTCTGGTTTGTTTTGTGTTTTTTTTCACTCTCAGCTTTACACAGTTTCGTATTGTGCTGGGAGATTTTAATTTTGAAACCGTGGAAGCAGCAAACAGAATCCTTGGACCTATTTACTTCATCACATTTGTATTCTTTGTGTTCTTCATCTTGCTGGTAGGTATCATCTTAAAAATGCTGATCCTTTTGCATAAGCAATAGAGAAGAACTGTTGTGCTCCAAAAAACCAGTGTTTTCCACCCCAAGGTAACAGTGGGCTTTGCTCTGGCTGCTCCTCAGTACACCTGGGCAGACAGAAAATCCAAACTCTTTTGGAGGAGTTCCCAGCTGGCAAGATATTTCACAGCTCTTCCTTCCTCCAAAGAGACACAAAAGGGGCTTTGGCACCACAAAACAAGCACCTTGCACTTGTCACTCTACTGCACCACCCATTTCTTAAGATTTTAATTTCTGAAAACTTAATTATTGGGTCTTCTTGAAAACTGCATAATGCCAGCCTTGTCAGGTGGGAAAGTTAAAGAGAGACTTTGATGGGACTGTGTGGGTGCAGCTTTGTTTTATCAGTCAGATTGATGTTTTCAGTAACTACATCAGATTGAAACATCATCTGAAAAAGGTACAAGTGTACAACAAGAAATCCATTACCTCCAGGGAGCTGGGCCTTTTAGCTGATACTGCTGAGGGAAATAAGTGATTTGTCTCCCAAAAATATTCCCTAAGATTATCAAATAATTTAACTGCATTAGGAGCACATCTGCACCCAGCAAAGCACTTCTGTCCCATTAGTTACATGCCCTAGCATGGCACAGCCCCCAGAACAACAGCTCCAGCAAAATACAAATGCAATTTCCAGAAACAAATATCTAACTGCACCCTTCCTCTGCAGAACATGTTCCTGGCTATTATAAATGACACCTATTCAGAAGTCAAAGCAGACTTTGAAGTGATACCCAGTCAAGAATTGAAGCTCAGAGAACTCGTTAGACAGGTAAGTAAACACTTCTGTAACTACCTCACTTATTCAAGAGGAGGAATTCTAAGCTTATCACTAGCAAAAAGCCTTAAACAGCTCAGCCATAACCATTGAAGAACACCCAATATTTGATTTTTCACTTTAAACATTTGTCAGATACAGAGATAGCCTTCCATCAAACCCACAGGAGCTCCTAATGGTAAGAGCAGCAGCAGAGTTGGGGTGCAAGGAGCCTACTTTTATCTCACCCTTTTAAAAGCAGTATTTATGACCAGCCTGCTTTGTGATATATCCTGTCATCACCTTTCTTCAGAGCTTACTCTTGCTGCTCTTCCAAACTGAGAAACTAAAGATCATCTCTGCATGGATGACAAGTAGAAATAGGGACCTTTAAAACTCCACAAAGCTCAGACCATTTTTACAAGCCAGAAATTAGTACAAAAGGGGAACAAATCTTTCTCTAACTTTTCAGTTCAACTTGAAATTATTACCTCCTCCCTTCCTGCCAAATGCACGCACTGAAGCCAAAGAGATGGCATGCAGTTCTGTTGCTGGGACAAGCCAGTGTCTCTGCCTAGAAGCCTGACTTTAACTGGGCAATACAGCATCACCAGTGAGATAAATGACATTGAGCTAGGTGTGGGATGAGACCTGCATGTTCACACTGTGTTTCTCCAAGCTGGCCTGCACTGACCACGCTCTAGAGGAGGGCTGGCAGCAGTGTCTACCTGAAATGTTCCTGCAGGATTTGATGAGTGGCACAGACACAAGTTAGGTTACTTCTGCAAAGCCTAGCAGAATTCCCCTTTTCCCATTAAGGAAGGTGAAAGGGGAGTTCTTGTCCAGGATACAGCCTAGTCTGGTCAGCAACAGCACAGCTTAGATTCCCCCAGCCAAGCTCATTCTCCTACTTACCCTGGACTACAGCAAGATTAAACTGAATATATTTGAAAACACAAGCTCTTACTGGATTTCACTGGCTATTACCTTCAGGGATTTCAGGACAGATATGAGATACAGCAGGGTCAGTTCTCTGAGCTGAGCTAAGGGAACAAAGCCATGGGCTGGTGGGATCTCTGTTTAATTGCCAAGACATTGTGCTCACAGTTTGTTCTTTGCATTCAAGTCCTCGTGCAAGAGCGTTGCTGGTTAAACAGAAGCCAATTAACACACCCCACTTTCCCTGCCTGTTTTCAGAGTTGCAATAATGCTCTTGTCAAGCTCAAGTTGAAGAAACCAGAGATGGACACAAATCAAGCAGATAAGAGCTTGGAAAGGTAGGATCTCAGCATTTGCCATTACCCCCTGCACCGAGCACAGACCTATTCTCACAGGATTTTTGTCTCTTCTCATTTGTGTGAATGACAAGCAAGGAATTTTCAGACACTAAAAGAAAGGATATTTCTAAGCCTTCCAGTGGAGACAGTGCCAAGGAAAAGGTAAGCTTTCTTCTTTTCCATATTCCTAGAAACTGCTGATTATATTTCAGAAGTTGAATAATACAAAAGGGAGTCACAGTTGTCCCCACCGTTACTTACAGAAGCTATTTCTCTGTGGGATACTATTTTTAACATCATAGGAATAGCAAAAGCTAGGCCTATAAATAAATAAAAATCTCTTAATTATGCTCAAAACTTCAAATGCAAGCTTGCTCAGGCAAGGTCATACACTACAATAGCAGAGCTGGCAGTAGGGTGAGGTCAGTGTGTCTCAGCAATGGGATGAAGTTGTGAGCTGGGCATTTGCCCAAATGTTAAACAGAAACAGATGTAGGGAACACAGGTTGTACAGTGATCTATTGGGTCATAGGCTGCATCTACAGCAAGAAGAAAAATTACTGGAGCTTCCTTTTGCTTTACAAAAAGCAGGTTTCCAGCAGTTTTTGGTGGTTCTGCATCTGGGGTAAGCTCAAGTACTTGTAAAAGACTTTTTAAAATCACTTTTCCAACAAAAGAGGGAAGAGCACCTTGGCCAGCTGTAAACACCGCCATACCCCACGCTTGCAATCCCTCAGCTCTGAAGAAACGTGTATACCCAGATCCTATCTTTCTGGAAGGGCCAGAAGGAAAATCTGCTTTCAGGTGGAGAACATTTTTCTCCCCAAGCTGCACATCCCCTTTCCTGCATGCCTGCCCCCTCCCTGCATGAGTGACTGTTACAGTGTCCCAGTGAGCCACACTGGCTTTTTCTCTGATTTGTTTTTTTTTGAAGCCCTCTGCTGTTGAACAGAGACATCGGAAGTTATCAAAGCTCCAGCCAGAGAAAGAGGAACTTAGGCAGCAGAAGGGTCCATCTACTGAGGACACGAATGTCGTCCCAGCTCAGAGCTATGTCTCCACTGCAGAATTTCAGCAGTAAGTGTGTGTGTGACTCTGTTCTTGCAGTCTTATTCCCATCCCCAGGCAGCTGCAGCCCTCGCTGAAACCCTCACCAAGTGACATCTGAGGGACAGAAGATCAACACAAAGTCAGTCAGTGATTTTAAGGTATTTTAAGTGCTCTTACACTGGCTGACAAGAGCAGCCCGCAGGGAGGGAAGAAGGAAATGGAAGAATTTTACAGAGCAGCTGTAAGGACATTAGTCAAGACTGAGGTGGGACCAGAATTTAAGTATTGTCACTTTTCCAGAGCATCTCCTTGTGGCTGCCCAGGGAGTGGGACAGCGACTGTAAGAGGTTGTGCTTGTAAGAGGTGTTCCAGGACTCAAACCCTTGGCAGCTGACACCAGTGAGCAAAGAGGACGGTTGCAAATCCACGTTTAAGGGCAGCGCCGTCTCACGGATGTGTTCCTGCGTTTGTGTGTTCCAGGCTCTTCAGGTACACGACTGAGCTGGCAAAGGAACTAAACAACACTAATGCCCAGCTCAGGAGAGTTATGAGAAGCGTGCAACAGCTGAAGGATACTTCACACAAGACAGCAGAGTAAAAGGTGTGAGCTCATCTGGGAACAGAGATGGCCTGACTTCACACTGTTTAAATCAATCCAAAGCCCTCATCCCACCTCTTCCCCTCCCCACTTTATTTTTTTCTACTTCTGGATAAGGAACACTAATAAAGATACACACTCTTGTTGCTTCTGGGTCTTTTCTCTGACAGTTTCAGGTGCTTCTTCAACTCTGGAAGAACTGACCAACCTTGCTAGAGTTCTGGGTAGGCACCTCTGAGGATGCCTGAACGACATTTATTCCTCTGCCTTGTTCTGGGGCTGCTGTGAGACACAGGTGTGTAACCAAGAGAGCAGATCCTGAGCAAACGGAGCACCCTGGGCCTGCCAAGCCCTTGGTCACCCAGCACAGGGCAGCACATGAGTCACTGGCCCTCACTGCCCCAGACTTTCTTTTGCTACTGCACCTCCTGCCAAGGTTAATGCTTATTTCTCAACAATTCTTATTCCAGGCACTTGTTGCTGCCAAAACACATTAGTTTTGCTTTCAAAGGAAAAAAAATAAATAAATTATTCTTTTAGGAAATTAATCAATTAAATCTTTTCTTTTGCTCTGGCCCTAACAGCTGGCACCACTAGAGGGCGATTGGCTTCACCCTCGCACCAGCCTGGCTTTTCAGAACATCCTTTTTATTCCTAAATCCATTTCTACCCGTTGCCTTAGAGACAAGGCGCTATGGTCAGGGCAGAAACTATCTGCTCCTATAAAGTCATTAATATTTGTTCTTCGCTGGGGCTCAGTCACATGAAGAAATAAAACATCCAAATGCCATCTGAACACGTGGCCATCACCAAGCAGCAACGCCCCACCGGCACCACGCAGTCCCTGCCCCAGGGAGGTTCTGCTGCTGTACATCTCAGCTCATGAGCGACACAACATCCCCAGGATCCAAAGTACCCCAACACACATATAAATCCTACAAGGATTTATGATATCATCGAACCTTATGCCCTACAGAGCACTATCACCCTGCTGCACGGTCTCTGGTCTCCCTGCATCTAATCAGGCTGCAGAGGACCTGCCTCATGGAGAGGGGAGCAGACGGGCATTTGAGGTGACCCAGAGAGATCACTGCAGCCCAGCAGCACCACGTAGCCACGCACTGGTTTGCCTGTCGGGGTTCACTGATTATGCACTTCTGTCTCCTGGCTGAGCCAAGCCATCTTCTCTCTTCTAAAAGGAACCAGTTTGAAATAAACCCCCCTTTTCCCTCCCCAAGGGTTCTTGTTGCTGTGGGGTATCCCAGGACACTTGTCCCAGGAAACACCGGTCACTGACAATCTGTTTGTCCCGATTACTCAACAGCCTGACACACACCTTTGGCATCTCCGACCTTTCCTCCTCCTGGCAACCCCTCTGGTACAAAGAATTCCTGAAACCTTTGGCCACAGTTACTTACCCAGAACCTCAGGGAAGAGCTTCCCAGCACTCCTCATCCTCGCTCCACTCCTCTGGGGTACAGGAAACTCTTTATAGCTCGTCTCACTTTTCCCAGCAAGCTCCTTGCCCTGCAGTCACGTAACAGCTCAAGCAGACCTCGGGATACTACAGACTTGCGTTGTCTCTGAACTGATTCTTCAGCAAGGATCTTGTCCCAGTATCACTGAGCTTTTTGCACCCACAAAACTATCTGTTTCTCCTCCATTTTGGCTAATGTTTTTAACACAGGATTATTGTCCTTCATTAAAATCTTCTGAGTTCATTACTTTGTAGCACTTTTGTAGTACAGGGATTTTAAACAGTTCCCAGCAAACCACTATTTGAGGGACTTTTGCCTTCTTATTAGCCTTTGGATCAGCACAAGCTTTGTTGAATAAATAATGCTAAGGAAAAATGGAGGAAGAACAGACCTGAAACAACCTTGTTCATTCCTCAAGCCAGTGTCCTAAGAAGGTGTGCTTTCCTTTTCCCCCACCTTCAGAGGATTGATGTGATCAGAGGGAAGGTTGTTCTGCCCCACCCTAATGAACATACTGAAGGTGCCTTCTGTCTCCCTTACCTCACTTGCTCCTTCAACCTCCCAGGTGTTTTTCTTCTTCCCATTTACCTGCACTGCCACACATCCACAATCAGAGTCTTCACCTTCGGGAGTTCTTCTGTCCCCTGCCAGGCCTTAGGCTGAAGAAAGGTGGATTTACACAAAATACAACAGAAGAGTCAGTTTGAAAGACCTCTATCACTTTTCATATGAACTTAAATCCATATACTATGAAAAAAACCCAATTGTATCTGGTCCAGAGGAAAAGCATCCTCTTGTGTTTACAGAGCTGTGTGCAGTAACAGCGTGCTCTGGCCACAAACACAGCAGAAACTGCTTGGATACTGATTTTAAGGCTAGGAGACCATTATGGATACAGAGACACAATCAGACACTGCTCATCAGCTGACAGTGTATTCACTGGCAGTGAATTAACAAGCCCAGTAATGGCTGAATCAGCTCTCTGCCCACCTACTCCAAAGCTGCAACTGCTGGAGCAGGAACGAGCAAGACTCACAGTTTGCTCTCACACTATCACACAGCAGCTGGCACGCTCGCAGGAACTGAAGCCCACACCGCACCACAAGCCCAGCTGCCAGTTCAGGAGCTGCCTGGGTCACTTTCTGCTGTCTCTGCTGTAAAATAAGTCTCAAACTGCTGCAGCTTCATCAAGGTCTGTCTCACACCTGGGCCACCAGCAGTGCAGGTGGCTCTGCAGACAGGCTGTGGAATTGGGACCCACCTCAGCAACAACACCCTGAAACTACAACACCAACAGGAACAGCCAAGGACTCGGCACTTGTTCTTGAAGAGATGGCAGTGGAGGAAAAAGCATGATGAGAAACAAAGATATATGACAATAAAGGTTAAGGTACTTTTATTATAAAAGTCTATACAATGAGCACCAGACATAGCAATGCAATTATATCTGGTTTAGTTATATATATATTTCATATCTATATATCCATATAGATATATAGGTTTTGCTTTTACCAAAGTAAAACTGTTATATCACAAAATGCCTAGTTCTACCATTTCTTTATTGCTCAACAAGGATGGCACAAAACACACTCAGCATAACTGTTGCCATGCTTATCTACTACTATACTGAATAAACAGCCAAACACTGCATAACAAACACAAAGCAGCTGTTAATTCTGAATTGGAACCAGTCTGATCACTCACTCACTTATAAAAATATTGGAATCATATAGATTTAAGCATTATAAAGGAGGAATATATTATTTAAAACATTTAAATAGTGCATATTGACATTTTGCATGTGGTATATAAAACACAAACATTCATGTACAACACTATACAGTACACATTAGTTTCAATGTTTGGATACACCCGTGTCTGCAGACTGATAGAAAAGGAACTGAAGTGTACATTGCACAATGGAACTGAATAAAATTGATAAATGGTCTCAAGACTAGTTTAACCTCATCATTCTCTAAGGTCCCACATCAATTAGCAGTTAAAAAAAACCCCAAAACAAAAGGCATACCACCAGTGCTCAAGAGTTTTAGTGCTTTTTTTTCTCCAAAATTAAATGCCTACAAGCAGAGTAAAACAAAACAAGAAGTATTTTACAGTACACAGATGAAATCTGAGCACTAAAAAAAAAATCCTACTTTCAACCTATTTCATATGCTTCATGCCAGAACAGCAAGTCTCTGAGGTTACATGCTAGCCATTTCTTACGTGGTGAGAAAGTTCATTTTTGGTCTTTCAGAAAGCAATGTCAATAATAAGCTACGTTGACATTAGCCAGTCATAAAAACATGCAGTGAGAGGAGGTGCATGCAAAACATGGCCACAATCAAACTGATACATTGAAGGAAAAAAAACCAAACCAAACCCCAACTGAGAAAGCACCAGTTCAAATTAACACTTAAGATTTTTGCCAGATCAGAAACAGCTGCTGATGGCTGTTGCGGAGCATAGAGCCAGTAGCTAAATCATCCTTCAGCACAGCAGATGTGATACTCAAAACATTATTTAGTTCCAACTCTGAAGCTAAATCATGCAAGGCCCATAAACTGTTTTGCTTACATCATAAGGGTTAGATAATTTATTTTTATTCTCCAACTGTAAAACAAAATTGTGATAAACAGCAGTAATTTTCTCTTTTTCCCCACTCAAAACCAACAGTTCACCCTGTGGTGCACACGAACTAAGCTTATTTTAGCCCTTGATACCATCCTTATTCCAGGTACCGTGGAATTTGAATTGTCCTAAGCCAGCTCTTTTCTGCTGGAGCTATGCAAGTCTGAGCGCCATCAGATTTTCCACACACTGAAACGTTCATTTATGTTCCTCAAATCTTCCCAAAGTGGAGATGCAGTATCCAATTCAGACAAAACACTACGCCACCACTAGCTGATAAACAATAACTGCTAAAATGATTAATGAACAAACAGTAACACAAGTCCTGTAGGCAGCATGTGATATAACTTTTCAGTTTTCCAAGTTTTACAAGACACTAAGCAAGGTCACTTTCTGGTTTTGTCCCAACTGTCAACCTTTACATCAAGGAGGAAATGTGACCACTAATGAGCAAAATCCAGAGATGTTAATTATTATTGTGTTATAGGTGAAATTTAAAATACCAAAAATTAAAGTTGTTCCACAGCAGTCCTTTGAAAGGAATTTCAGTCTGTTTTTTTTTAAATGTTCCAGGAAAAAGAGCTGTACATTTAATTTGCTGACTTTTTTCCCCCCCATAATAAAAAACAGGCAAGAGGAGTAGTTCAGTGTAGCATTATGGTATTAATAATTTCTTCAATAATGCAAAAAGTTGGTAATAACAAAAGTCTCAAAGTTCTTGAATGTTAAAGAAAGAAAAAAAAAAGAGCTATGGTTGTTTTGGAACAAGACACAAAACTCTGATGGAAACTGTGTTTGCTAAAGTTGGATAGAGCAGTCTCAAACTTCGAAATCTCACTTGCTCTCTAGACAGGACCTACTTCCCCTTCAATCATGTTATAGTGGCACCACAATAAAGTGCACAAACTGGATTCTTTCAACAGTGCATGATCAATGAACACAAGCACCCAATAAGTACAGTGGTAGCATAGGGAAACATCATGTTATTCAATGGGCTGGAGGAACAGAATTCAAATTGATTTTGAAGAATCTTGTTTGCTGATAAGGACTTCTAACAGCCTAAGTTTGGCTTTGATTTTCTTGTACTCCCTGTACTCATCAAGCATTGGAACTCGATCTTCTTTCTGTACGTTCCTGTAAAAAGAAAGACACCTGAGTTTCAAGAAAATTCTCTATACTGCAGCAAGCCAAACACAAAAGCAACAATGCTTTAGGGGAGATACAAACATTTTTGGCAGTTGGTTCACCAATAATAGACACATTGCTGTATTTTAGTTTATTGTAGTTAAAATTGCTATCACCTAAAAAACTAATATCACTAAAAAACTGAATTTAAAAAGCCAGCAGCATTTACTCAGCACAAATGTTGCAGCATTGTTTATAAATCACTCTCTTCAAGTTCTTCTCAAGTTTTTATTAACAGGATATGAACACTTTCGTTTCAGATCCTGTGTATACATTACAGGAAAATACAAATAAATTTCAGTTGATCTACATTTTCACTGACTGACCTACAAATTGATAGCAGATTCATTCTTATTTATTTAAGACTGGACTGCAATAAATTAATCTATTAATCTGATTAATTTTTAAATCAACCCTTCATTATTAATCTCATTATTTGCCATTAAAGTCAAAAGGAGTTATGTCCCAAATTCAGTGAGTGAAGCCATGTTAATGGAATTTGTGTGACCAACGGTCCAGGACTTTATAGTTCAGGAGAAAAACTGTAGAAAGCAAAGCTAAGTGAGCACATCTGCCAGCCAAGGAGGTGACTGACCTCTGAAGAGTGTTGTTAGTTTTGTTCATGAGGTGATACACCTCAAAAAACCTCCTATTACAAACAATGGGCAGCAGTTCAATCAAATTCATAACATCTACTCAAATAAGAAGCCTAAAAGAACTAAACAATAGAGAGAAGAATAAAAACTATCTACCCCTTAATTGGTAAAGCAAATATCCCCTGTCAGGAGTGATCTATTGGCACAGAGGACAAATAGGGAAGCTTCCCTGCCCTATGTTAAAAACAGAGGGATAATCTGAGGGGGGGGGATTATATAAAAAATACTTTAAATTATAAATATTTTAAAATGTTGAGGTTTTTTAATTAAAAAAACCCAAAACAAAACAAAAAACACTTCAATTTTCATTATTAAGCTTTACAGACCATAACAGAGGAAACAAAACTCAGAAGCAGGCTTCCTCCACTATTAATAATACCCAAGAATGTTACCTCCTTCAGGAGATTTATTTATAGCAGAGATTAAAACAGATCAGATTCCATTTGGCAACGTTCATATAGAAAGTGGAAAAAAAAAATACTTGGCTACAAAATGAGGCTGCTGTCCAGCATCTGTTTTTGTACTAAACAAACCTTCCATTCTGCTGATAAAACTCCTCTTCAAACTCTCGTAATGTCTTACGTAGCTTCTTTTTTTCAGCTCTGGCTTTCCACAGTTGCTCCAATAATTCAGGCCTAAACATGTCAAGGGAAAGAAAAACACTGTTGGCTATACAATAAAATTGAATTTTTTCAAAGCATACTCAAAACCAACTGAGCTAGCTGTACTAATAATCAATTCCTCTTGCTCATAAGGAATATGTTGTCTGTCTGATGGTAAAACACTGAGAACAAACCAGTAGTTAATAAAAGGGTATAAATTTCTCGCTGTCTACACAGCTCAAGTGAGGCTGAAGAAGGTTTAGAAGATACTAAAGAATTCAATGAATACAAAAAGATCTTAATCAGACACTTCCTGAGAGTGCTGAACTTGTCACAACCTTCCACCCAACACCATATATTTGGTATCATGCCTCTAAGAGCCACAACTGCAACGTCTATAGTACTTATTTCTACGTACATAGAAGCAGCGCGGGTGCTCGACAGCCGAAGGTCCCGGGTCAGCCTCTCCTGACCATCTTCAACATCAGACTCAGAGTTTTCAACTGGGCTTAAAACAGACTGTGTTTGAACAGCAGTTTTCAAGATATCACTCAGGTCTGCAGACAAACCATCGCTTTCCTCCTCTTCTTCCTGAAAGTCAAAGCAGAAATTCAAAGCAAATATGAAATATTTCAGTTCCCCATTACAAGTGCTAGGAAGTGTTTTTTAAAAATGCACTGTACACACCTTAATTTCTTCAAAAAAATGGGCAGTTTCACCTTCAATTATGGGCTGTAACATCTGCCCCCGCCTCTTGGATGATGGTGACCCCTGCAAAAATTTAGGTTCATTTAATTACATGCAATTAGACATTCAATGCTGTGTGCGGTCAGGATTTTGTTCAAGTCACCTCATACCTAAAGGTTTTTCTTTTTTCACAGGAATCAAAGACTGCAAACTTACTTAAAGAGCACAAACAAAATAACCATAGAACCCAAAAAGCTCAGATGCCCAAAGTACCTTTGACATAGAAGTAAATGCTGTAGCTTATAATTTATGTAAAAATAATCTTCTTCAGACTTAAAATAAACAGAACTCGCTCCATATTTTGTTGAAAATTCATGAAGCACAATGATATATGTGAATTTCAGATTTACTATTGTTCCTCCCAAACCAACACACAGGGAAACTATAAAGTTAGTGAGGCTAGAGCCATTTTTTTTCTCTTCTGCCAGACATACATTAGGAATAATACTGCCAGTTCCTTCTCTAGACTACTCTGAAGCCCAGCAACTAGAAGTGCCATATAAGAGTTTTCTATTGCCACCTCAGTGTCAAGATCCTTTGAACTTCAGCCTAAACAGGTCCCACTGTGCTGTAGAGGAATCACTGTTGGCTGCCTGTTGCAAACACAGAATTACACCCTGTTCATCCATTATCCCTGAGCAGCACGAGCCATTCCAACAGATGGACTCTTTGAACGGGAAGAAGGTGGAACATGAAAGCCACACAAGACAATGACCTGTCAAAAAAAACTTTAGTTCATGAAAAAGAAATAGCTTCCTGCTTCTTTGGACATTTCCATACAGGCTTCAGAGTATGTGAATAGTGTACTGGGATGCTGTAAGAAAGACCTCTTGGAAGCAAGTGTCATGGAAACCAAAAAACAGTTCTTGAAATGCCTGGTGCTAAGTATGTCCTACCTAGAAGCTACCACTGAACAATCCTTGGTAATTAGAGAGCTCCACTTCTCTGTCTTACAGGTATCAAAAGCAGAGGCCTGTGAAAAATATTTCACAGGTGTTGTCTACGGCAGATTAAGAATTCTGTTACCAAGATCTCTTCTGAATTTACAATCCTTTTGGTTGGCTGTTACCCTCCCTTTATTTCACAGCCAAAAAACAGAGCAACTATGATATAGTCATAAGTCCACTGATAATCATAAAATCACAGAATATTTTGGGTGGGAAGGGACCTTTAAAGGTCATCTAGTCCAATCCCTCTGCAATAAGCAGGGACATCTTCAACCAGATCAGGTTGCTCAGAGCCCCATCCAACACCTCAGATGAAGAGTCAGATTTTTGAGGTGAGAGATGGGATAAAACTCTACTAGTCAAGGGCACCACCAATAACCTGTGACTCACCAGACAGGAAGAAATGCTTAGGAGATTAAGAGCAACCTGTGTTTATGGAGTTCAGAAAAGGATACTGACATCAAAGCCTTTAAGTTGCCCTTAAACCAAACTATGAGTGCAATGTAAATAGCATTTTTCTATAAAAGCAGCTATCAAAAAACATATGTGTAAGAAAAGAATGATCTTGAACTGGTCCCTTTATCTCGTGCTTCAGCTTAAAGGGGATAGCTAAGGACAGTCAGAGCCAACCAATTAAGCAGCTGCTGAGTAAGCCACTGCCCAGCAATGTAAATCTGGTAGAGAAGGGTCTATATGTAAAGAGATTATCTCACATCAGCTATGCAGTTCCTTCCTTCTACAAGGGTCAAATAGCCAACATCAAAACTGTTTTGTTACAAGTCTGGGTCATCATGCAAGACTATAGCTCATGAAGAACAAAGACAGATAGCTGGTTGTCATTCCACAACTGTTTTACAGGTACTATAAACAAGGTGACATGATCTCCTTGCACAGTATGAAAACTTTTCTTCCTCATCTCTTACAAGACAACAGAGAGAGGAAAGGATAGAAAGCACTGTGAGTTAGAAGGAAATGAAGTGACAACACAATGAAAAAGCACAGATGATGTGTAGATGTTGCAAACGTTGATGATGGCTCATACTGGGGACGCGTGAAGGAATGAAGTGGTCCTTACAGCCACCCTGTCACTCACGCCTCTGGTGACAGGAACCTGCTGAACACAAGAGAGGAAAGCTTCTCTGCAAGGGGTGTTACTATTCTTGGGAGGACTCAAAGTACAATATGTACTGTGGATCCATACCTAACACAGTGACTTGGGAACGTTTCAGCCTTGGGAAGTTAGAACCACTTATTTACTTCTACCAAGAACCATTTATCTCCTAAGAGCCATCAAGGTCACAGAGAGCTTTGATCTGCTCTGCTCTCAGCAGTAAATCAAATGCCTCAAGTACGATGACAACATCATCTTATACATTTTCCACAAGAAAGATGTGTTTTATGGAACACTTTTACTAGCTTTTCTAAAGGTAGCCTAGCAGTTTAAAGTGGAAAAAAATAGAAATAGCATTTTTTTTTTTTTACTCACAAGAATAGGAGTAATGCTTGCTCTAGTTAACATTTGTTTTACAAGTCTGTATCTGTCATAAAGTGGCTTCACAATATGTCTTTCTTCTCTAGTAACCTAGAGGCAGAGAAACCATAGAATTAATTACACCAGTCACTCAATAATATACACACAAACACAAAGCAGTACGCTTCTCGTGCCAGGGCACGTACATTCCATGTAGGAATATAAAACTAATTTCAACTGTGTGCATGAAATAGGGTTTATGCACATAAAGGGGAATAAGTGGGTGCTTTTTCCTCCTCACTTTTCTCATTTTTAGCTCCCTATATTTTTCAGGAAGAAGTTTTAAAGACTTCTTAGAAGCTAGGGAAGCTTCAGTAGAAGCAAACCCTCTATCTTTGAAGACCCCATGGATAAGAGGAAAAAAGGGACCAAGAACTGGGGGAGAAGACTGTGCATCTAGCAATGATGATGATGATCCTACAGAAATGACAGGGGAGAAAAGAAAAAGATGAAACTGCAGCAAGATTTTATCTGATTTTCTCTCAATTCTTTGTCACTGTGTATGCCAACATAATGAATCTTAAAGGCTCCCCTTGCATTTTTTCCCCAATGGGATTGTAGAATGAGTGCCACTATCTCCAGGACTATTCTTCTTCCCTGGTTTTTAGACTCAAAGTTTTGGTCATATTTATACCGCAGTGCTGATTATAAAGTTAGTATGCCAAGTCCAGAAGGGTGATAGAATAGTAACTGGAAAGATCTTGTGACTGGACTAGTTATGTTGATCACTGTCCAAAATAAAAATCCAAAACTTGAAGCACTAATTGTTAGTCAACTACTCTAATTTCTGTATTTCCAGTTAGTTAAAATACATGCCACAGACTTGGGGATGGGGGGGGGGAAGAAAAAAGTGTCTTTTCATTTCTTTTTTTGTGAAATCCAGAATAACATTTCAGGCCTTTTCCCAGGAAATTCAACTGTGTCATTTATTTTTAGGATTTCTCTGTGCTTCGCAGACGTGTAAGACACTAAACAACACCAATCATCACTTTGCTCCAATAACTGACTGATCTGTGCAAAAAGGGCTTATTAATATATTTTTATTTATTTATTTTTTTAAAGTCTATGCAGTAGCTTCTTCTGACAGCAACATGGAAACCAACTGTGCTGACTTTGGCTGGGATAGAGTTAATTTTCTTCATTTTAGCTGGTATGGAGCTGTTCTGGATTCGTGCTAATAATTCAGCCACGTTTTTGTTACTGCTGAGCAGAGCTTACACAGAGTCAAGGCTGCTTCTGTTCCTCACATGGCCCCGCCAGTGAGTAGGCTGGGGGTGCACAAGAGGCTGGGAGGGTACACAGCTGAGACAGCTGACCCCAAGGATATTCCAGATCATATGATGTCAGGCTCAGCAATAAACTAGGGGGAAGGTCATGGGGGAGGCTGCTGCTCCGGGACTGGCTGGGCATCGGTCAGTTGGTGGTGAGCAGTCCTTTTTATTTGCATCGTTTGTCTCTCCTGGGTTTTCTCTCTGTTATCTTCCTTTTAATTACAATTATTTATTCTTATTTTATTTCAATTATTAAACTGTTCTTATCTCAACCCACAAGCTCACTTTTACCCTGCCAATTCTCTTCCCTCCATCCCACGGAGAGGGGAGGGAGTGAGCGGCTGTGTGGTGCTTAGTTGTCGGCTGCAGTTAAACTACAACACCAATAAATAACTTTGTGTTTTGGAGAAGAAAAAAGAAAAGAACACAGATGACCATTAAATTCTGGCATTTCTACTGCACAGGAGTTACTGTTGTCTACACATGCATTAACACAGTTTGATGAAGTAAAGCAAGTATTACCGGCCGCCCATGTTGACTTTCATAATACAGGAGGCTTTTCTGGAGAGATGTTTTCTCTTCTACCAAATGGTCTTTTGTCATTTTCTGTCAGAAGAATAATTCACATCTCATCAGACACAAGTTGCTTTAAAGGTTTTTCTATGTTATCAACTCTACAGATGCCTTAGCCAAACTTAGCTTAGTTAATGCCATACACCCCACCTTCATCCATTTAAAGCTGTTCAACACTGTCAGCACATACTTGTAAATACATTATTAAAAGGTGAGCAAGGACAATGGGGTTCACCTTGATCATTTCCCCACAGAGTCTGAAATACGAGGGCTTAGTAAAGGGCTGCTAGACAGAGGCATCATTTTGTCAATAAAGTGATATCTGAAGTGTCTGGCAGTGCTCTGTTTTCTCAGAAACAGCCTATCCATGACCTTGTGCTTACTTTTATATCTTCTGGCAAGCACCTCTCAACTCGTTTTTCCTTTAATCTTTTCAGAATTAGCTCCAGTGTAGCTTCCTTGGTGGGCTTCTTCTCTTTCTGCACAACCCGCATCTCATCTCCATTTTCTTCATCCTCTTGATCAAGAGAGGAACCAAAGCTTTTTGGAAGAGTGTTGCTTCGTGGACGTGTTTGAGGTATGAATTCTCCATCTGAGCTCCTCTGCTTTGCATCTGAAATGAGAAAAATTGCTCAATCCAAAGTTTTAAAAGAAATAACTCTCTCAGTTCAACTGCAAATAAAGGAACCTAACAGTTTGCATAGGCCAAGTTTTCCTTCTAATGAACTAAAAACAGACACAAGAATAATTTGATTTTTATTTTTTAATAATTCCTACTCTAGAAATGAAACATTTTTACTGTCTGTGGAATTTTACTGCATGACTTTGCCATTTTAGTCATAATTTGTGTTTGTAGAGAACCAGAAACTGTAGCATCCCTTACCTTTTATTTGCTTTTTCAATTTGGTAAGTTCAGTCATCCATTTTAAAACCTTTGGATTGGCTGCAATATCACTATAGGAGGGCTGAAAAGTAATGCAAACAAACTCCATTTTATGAAAACACACACACTAAGGCTTTTTTATAAATATTCTTTCAAGATATGGTAATATTTTTGACAGCAATTGTGACTAGTAACATGGATGCCACTCAGTACCAGATCAGATCTCGGTGCCAACTATAATGGACAACACTTGTGAAAAGAAACTTGAAACAAGACATCAGAAGTTGAGCCAGAGAGTGGTAAGGTGCTTCTGCCTCTCCACAGGTCTCATCTGATATCCCCTGAGTCTCACTGCATAAATGTCCCTGTCTGCCTTTCCCTGAGCTCAGGCATTGTGGCAGGTTTTCTAGCACTGCTGCTGTTGAGTTCATTTGTGCAGACAGCAGTGCCTAACAAGATTTTTATCATTTGTGATCCCACAGTTAATAATTCAGTGATGATTTACAGGTACCTTAGCTCTGCCATGCAGTCATCTACCCTGAGTAAAAGCAGAAGTGGTAACTTACCTTACTGTTTTTCTCTTTTTCAAATTGTTCCTCAAATTGTTTTATTTTTTTCTGTAATTTCTTGACAAGCTGATAAGGTGTCTTGTCTTCCCTTTTGTCATCTTTTGAGCTAAAGGATGCTCTTCGTGTTCTGGATTAAAAGCATTTTTTAAATGTCATTTAAATAATTAAACAAGTGCAAACAACTTGTATATTTGAGTAACAGATGACCAATTTCCCTTTTTTTCCTGCAGTCCTTTCAGGTTTTCAGTTACAGCTATTTACTTACTGAATCAAAATGCTTTGATCTGCTGCCTTCAAAATGTGATCTCTTTTGTTTTGGTTTGTTTTTTTTTTCCTCTCTAATTTCACTAATAGCCCTAACAGAAAAACAGCATTTGAAATTCAAGTGTAATAAGCTAATGTACTGTTAATTACACTGTCATTAAAACAGTTCAGATCTTTCTGGTGGCTAGGCAACTTAACTATGTTACTAGATAACTAATGTTTCAGTGCTTCTTGAAATATTTGGCACAGAATAAGAAGCTACCACTGAACAATCCTTGGTAATTAGACAGCTCCACTTAACTGTCTTAGGCAAGTTATTAGATACTTATCTAAAAAATATCTACATAATCTAATCTGTTTGCCTTACTAATATATATCTAGAGTATGTGATTCTGGTTTTGAATCATCTTTTGCACTTGTTCAGCTTCTTGACATTTTCTGCTTGTGAAAAGCCTTTTTATTTCAAGACAGACCATGAGAATTTTCTACTCCACTTATTAAACAAGGTGCTTGAAACATCCCTCAACACAGCTCGTGACAGCTACGTAGCTCGAGATATTAGAAATACTAATCCAATAATCTACTACTGTAGATCCTTATTTGTTTCAGAATAAGGATAACAGCTATTACAAGCCTGCAGGTCAGACTTCTGCATAATTTTAACAATACTTGTCAACTATCTTTTGCATCAATACAGACAGAGAATTGGAGATCCTAAATTGGGTCTGTCCTGTTCCAGCTTTTATCATTTTTATCAGATTATTTCTTCCCTAACAAGCATGGAAATTCTTCTTAAATTCTCTTTCATAGTAAAAAGTACAGGTCACATGTTATTTACAGTTTTGGAGGGTCACTCTCCCCAGTGTCACACAAATAACTTGCAGCTTGTTTAGTTACAACACTGCTTTCATACACTAGGTCAAATGGGCTCGATCCTTTAAATCTGCAGAAGACCTGTACTACAAACGCTACCTCTTCACTGTACTGCTACCCCACACCTCTCTCTCTTACAGCTGATAATAATCCCTCTCCTATAATCCCTCTGAAAGAAGATTTTCCATGGCCCAAAAGAAGAATCTGCCCAGACCATTACTGCACACCTTAGTTGCAATGGTTTGTATAACCTGTCTCTCTTTACTGGGAGTGGATAACATGCTACAGAAAACAAATCCAAAATTATGCAACATGAAAATAGATATTCATGCTACTGGGAAAAAAACTTAGCTCAAATCATAGACCAGCAGTCCAGTAAAGACTAGTAAACAGAGGATATAAATACTGTCTTCAGCCCAGGAAGTGTCATTACAGCAGGTTGTCAGAAGCCCTGACCAAATGCCAGGGAAATCTGTGTGAACTTGCCCTATTTTTATCCTCTTTCCCTCAGCATCTGCCAGTGGCCACTTTGAGAGACACAATACCATCCCAGATGAACCTCTGGTCTGACTCACTATGGCAGTTCCTGGGCAGGCAGAACAGCCAAATGCCCATATAAAGCTACATTTGATCTTGGCCTTCAATCAATTCATATCATGAAAACCCATGAGGTTCTTCCAACAGTTGTATTTTCATACTGGTAGTTCCATGTCCTACCCAAACACCCAGCAAATTGCATTAAAAATACATACCTAATGAAAGAAAGTGCTTTGGATGAAGAATCTAATGTTTCTGGATCATGTAAGAAACGTTGGCTTTGCCCAAAATCCAAACTACGATGTGACAATATGGGATGACAGTCCTCTTCCAATGGATGATTAGTCATCCTTCCAGCCTGGGGGGAAAGCTGAGCTTCTCCAGATTCACTGTCCTCCTGCCAAGATTTGAAAGCAGGAAATGGATCTAGAAGATAAAAAAAAAAGGGGACACAAAATGGTACTTTTCTGTTAACAGAATTATAAACCAGAGTCAAAAGGAAACAAAAATGCATACCCAATGCTTAGTCTTGTATGCTATAAAGGATGTGGTGTCATACACAAGGTGAATAAAAACATTGAAATACATCAGAAAGCTACAAATTTTGACATGTAACAATTGAAAGAAAAAGGTACTGAAATGAAGAATGCACACTAGGATCCCTTTTTCAAAGTGTATCTTGGGAATATGCACTTCTGAATAGTTCAACGGTGTAAAAGAGCCTTATTTACTTATCAGAAATCCAAAGTTAGAAGGATGTATTTATTGTCAATTGCAATATTTTGCTGTGGAAATTAATTTTTATACCTTACACATGTATTTTGAAAGATTGTCCTCTTGGTTTTGAAGAAGGTAAGCCCGACAATACCTCTTTAGGTACCATAACCATTTGCTTAAGTCTTTTTAAAGGAGTGTTGTTGGGTTTTTAAGTTGACACCACTGAGAAAAAGAGATTTCTTCATTCATATGGAAGGTGATTTCTTTTAGGCAGGGGATTCCAAAACAATCAATTTTTTTTAAATCCAGATAAAAAGTTAGTTGCTAACATCCCTTACAATTCTCAAATATGGTTTTCTGGCTGTCTAACAAAAAGCTAATATGGCCTTCCAAGCACTCTAATTTAAAATCCCACCCCCCTTTTTCTTTCAAAGAGTTGTCTATATTTTCCAGTTCAAATCAGAAATTTGAAAACTGGGTTCAAAGTGTGCAGAACAACAATAAAACCCACAAAGTAATCTTTAAAAAATAACCCTTGTACCTGCTTTCCATTGTACATTTACTAAGTATTATTGGGATTTTTTTGTTTTGTTTTTAAGCTGTCATCTTGCCTGTTTACACAGGACAAGATACAAGAAGGGGACCTTTTAGAAAAAAAAGTAAACAAAAAACTGCAGATCAGAACATTCCCAAGATATAAGGGACAGCAGGTGAAGGGTTAGTTAGAAAGCAAACCATAAACTATCGAAAGGCAGATAACTGAACGTATGGCGAACCATACTTACCCTCCCCTTCTCTCTGCAGATGCATTGTTTTGAAATCAATGAGGGGAAAAGTGATAGGGCATGGCGCTAATAAAATGAAAAAGAATGGCAAAAATACTAAAGTGAACACACAGCACATTCAGAACACACTATACATAACATGTAAAGCAGGAAGATATAGTACCAGGGGAAAAAACACACCCCATCTTTTGGGCCAGGCTCTGAGCACTCTCAGCAACCAAGCAATTTCCGTGGCAGGTAAGGATGCTCAGTCCTTAGCCAATTTGAACTTTGTTTACTGAAAAGGTTTACAAAGAACTGACACAGGAATAGTAAAGATTTATTGTAGTTTAATAAGAGTCTCGCACATCCTCACAAAAGACAAGTTCTAAATATGTTTTTTGCTCAGAGCTTGTAAATAATAATAAGAGATGGTGGCCATTGCCAAAAAGCAGAATTAGTACTCAGAAATACAGATTAACTGATCTGTGATTTTGCCTTAAGCCAGCAAGCATTTCATGTTCATTTTCAAGAACTCTGTCAGTGGCAAGCCTTTAAGTTTTCTACTACACAGGCTTTAATTACCAAATCTTGTAACAGGATTTGGACTAGTATCCATTTATTTACAAAGCCAACCCACTTCAGTGGAATGCTGCAAGGACTTGCAGTGCCCATGAAGGCTGAGATCCTAATAACTATTGTAAACAGGACTGGAGAACAGCTAAAGTTGAAATACTTTGCAATGAAATGACACCTCTTGCAAAATATCATGATTTTAATACCAAGAAGTTTATAATATAAATTTATATACAGATATGCTACTTTCTTTACAAAGTAAGGGTCATAAAGCTATTTGGGTAAGTAAAACCAAAGCAGCTTTTATGAGCAAATTTAAAGTAATAATGAAAATGGAAGCCACAAACCTTCTGAGAAGATGTATTAAACCAGGTTAACACAAATAAAGGATGCAACAAAAGGTAATGTGCAAGTAAGCAATTAATGTAAATAAAACACTTAACACAAGCAGGATTTCTTTTTTTAAAAAAAACTTTACAAAAAGTTATTAACTTGGGCAACAAGAATGAAAATTTTGACTCAAGTGTCTTTAGATGCCTGCAAATCAACTTCTATATGGCATGAGATACTGTGAATATGCAGTTTGCTAGGGCTCAGGAAGGCCATCTAGCAAATATTTTACAAATATAAGCAAACCACTCACAAATTGCAAACCTCCTAATTTGTAAAAGGGTTCAAAGGGAAAGATGGATTAATGCAGGCAATTAATTTGGAAAACAGTAACACAGGTGACAGATTAACAGTAAGTTATCACCATGTCAGCTTCAGGACAAAGCTTTATGTGCTGCTGCAGCTATCTGCTGCACAGTTACCTGACACCCGTTCAGGTATAATTCACTAATTTTCACATTTATGACACAGCAACCAGAAGTTAAATGCAGTCATTCTTTGTTACCAGTGTCTTACTAACATTGGACCATGACACTTACAGGCATCTCAAAAAACAGCTGTTGGAAGGTAAAAGCTTGTCCCTACCTAGAAAAACTTCACTGTATCTACCAAGTTGTATTTGTAAGTTTTTAAAACTGGAAATAAGTGGAGTGTGGTCACTGTTCTGGAAGGTGATAGTTCACAGTATTTTAGCAAACTATATCACTTGGATTTTTTAAGGTGTGATGATTCAGAGTATCAACACTGGGCAGAGGAATCAGGATATAAGGAACACGTAAAAAGAGAAGTACCTTGAAAAGAAGATAGTGACAAGAGTGTTTTGCTCTGGTTACAAAGGGGTTATTTTTTTAGACAAATAAAACAACAGTCTAAACAGTTATTACCAGACATTTAAGCAACAAAGTTCAGTAAAGTCACAAGCTTAGAGGCTTGATCAATCTGGAAGGCCACGAAGAATAAGGTCAGAAGGCCACACAGAATCAGGTCACAAGGAAAGAATACTGTCTGAGAGAAAATTGGGTTTTAAACATTTTCCTTTTCCCAAAATCCAAACAATGGAGGGAGAAGGGGCACACAAATAACATCCATCTGCAACTTTAACTTTTACAGGAAAATCCAGAGCCGTTTCAAGTTGTCTAATGACATGGAAACCACCATCTGACACTCCTGATGTTTAAAACAAGACAACCAACAGATTTTTCAGAATAAATGAAATATGAATTGCTGTGTTTAGTAGTTTAGTAATTTTAAGTCAAATTTAGCTAATATTAGAACTTCAGTAGTTCACATTTGAAGAAAAATAAAAACCAAAACCCAAACAAGACACAATGTGAATATTAACTATACAACATAATCAGAGGAAGTGCTTTTAAAGACTTGGATGAGAGACTCAGGGGTCCTTGGAACTGTAAGTCACTTTTTAAAAACAAAAATAAAACAAAAAACCCAAAACACTCAACCAACCAAAAAAACCCCAAGCCACCTCTAATCTGTAGCTTAGGCTTTTTTGCTTTCTTTTGCTGCTCCTTCTCTTTACAGTTTTTTAAGGTCCTTATTTAAGTTGCAGATAGTCCTGAAACAAGATGGGACTTAAGCCATGACTTGGTCGATCTTACCACGTCTATAGGAACAAACTATTCAGAATGAACTACAGAAAAAAAAGAGTAAGTTGTCTGCTGCTTCTGCTTTGTAAGATGTTCTGCTTATCACTACTGGCCAACTCTACTGTGAGCTAAAGGGTGAAAATTACCTTCCCAATTGTCACCATCAGATACATTCTTCAGATCAAGACGTGGGACTTGGACACTCAGAGCTTCCTCAGAAACATTAACGTTGCCGTCCTCTGACACCTCTGAATCAGTATTTGCATTAAGATCACAACTGTTTCTACTTGAATCCTGTATTTATGTAACATAACAGAACAACTTGATTATTATTTAGCAACTGGAAATCAGGTACCTAAGCAGTATCAATTCCAGCACTTCTGGAAATTATAAATAAATAAATAGAATCTTCTTGCCTAGCTTAAGGAATTATAAACAAGCTTCCCCTCCTCCCCAACAGCAGTTAATTATTTGCATTACAAAACATTCCTTACATGACATGCAAAAGTGTAACCTTGCTCTGCTGCCAAAAGTTTCTGTGAAGCGAGATGATGAGATCTCTAACAGAGCTTTTGCAAATCTTGCAGCAGGCCAATCAATATAAGATTTTTATAAGCTAAATTTACTGTTTTTCTTCATATCTGTATCTTATGTAAGTTTATAAGATGTTATGTATCTGTATATAAAGGAAATCATAATCTTACCAGAAACATCTCTGAAGATATTCTATCACTGCCACCAAGCAATATACTATTTTGCCTAAAAAGAAGGCACAGACCTAGTTATCATTTTAAATACAGGTTCTTAATGGACAGTCAACACTATATGTTCCCTTTGCATTTTATTCTTGTATTCCCTAGTCCAGTTTTAGCAGCTATGCAATGTATTTCCTTAAAGTGATAATTAAAATTCTGGGTAGCAAAACTTACATTGCTTGCTCCACCCCCTCCCACCTTTGCTCTTCACACAGAATTTCAAGCTGAAGCATGTAAACAACAACTGGACTCGAACACAGATGGAAATAAAATCAGCTCAGACCTTTATTCTCAAGCTAGAAGTATTTTAAAACTCAGTTGAACTCAAACTGAAATTTCAATCAGTGCTGAACTCAAACTGCAAATAAACTTAAAAGTCTTCTGGCCAGTCACTGTTACCAGCGTTAATTCTTCAATCATTAAGAGCAATAAAATGTGCCAAAATATTTTAAATAACTTTTTCTTCTTCTGTTTCTCTTGCTCAGAATATAGGGATTGTTCACAAAAAATCCCATGATATGTATCATCTAGGTTTGTATTTATTCTGTCTTTTAAGTGCATAAAGATCCATGCCTTTTACATCATCATCATAAAAAGGTAATTCCATCTTACCCTTTCTGTTTTTAACTGTGAAAAGCTGTGTGTTTAGTTTCACCTCCCTTACACTATACCACGTTGTCACAAATCACCAGTTTGGAACAATTACTTTTCAAAACTTAAGTTACAGACTCTGCCATGCAGAATGAAAGCAAACTAAAGACAAATACATACCTTTCACTATTATTTTCTCCATCAACATCTGCATCTTTATCACATGGTTTCAATAATACGTCTGCAGTCTGTTGGCAAAAAGTATGTTTAGAAAGATTTGGGAATGGCATTCTAAGCTGAAAATATTTCTGTAATCATCACTGGCAACAAAAAAACCTCAAGAACTAAAAGTACAGCTTTTTGTGTGGGGGTGGAAATCATATTTTTTAACCATGCAATATTTTTCTATCTAAAGTGAAGCCAGTAACGAGGTGTTTTAATCACTAGAAGCCAGACAATGACCTTCCATTTTCAGACAAACCATTTTTTATTATTTCTTTTAAATGTTAACAACAATTCCCCAGCAAAATGTTAATCACAGCATGAAGTTTGGGGTGACTGAAATCACGGCAATAAGTATATCCTCATCTCACAAATAACCGAGTTGGATGTAGACTTGTGCTCAGCGTATATGAAATGAAACAAGTCTGACAGACTTTCTAAAAGGAGCTACTAATCCCTGTTACTAAATAAAGCAACAGCAACATCAACTGGAAGGGGATGAAGAAATGCTGGCATTTCTGCGACACCATCTCACAAAACAAGTTCAGATGAATACATGTCACCATTTTGTTCACTAAAAGCTGGCACAGGAAGACTGACTACTTTTAACATTCACACCAAAGGCCAGTTACTTGAGCTCTTCAAAAACTGTCTTATTTAGGGGAATATAAGAAATCTGAAATATAAAGTTTGTAATTTTAAAATAACAGATTACATTTTGTTTCAGGTTTCAAGATGTTTTCACAAATTATCTTTAAAATGCCTGAATATAAAATAAAGTTACCTGGAGAGTTCAAATATACATTAACCATTGCCAGTTTATGCTACTGCCAGTAATATTCACCTTTACCAGACAAAACTCCATTATTCTGTTTGCATTATTTCAGTCCTCAAGTCAAAAATCCCAATTTGGGGAAACAATTTTTAACTACAGTGCATTTGTCATACTCCAGTAGATGATTTCCACCTGAAAGATGAGCCGTGCGAGTCTTGCATAGTCACACTTATTGCAGTTGTGGAAACAGCTGCTTCAGTTTCCATTTCAGACCCAAAGGAGAGCTCACATGCACATCCTTTGTTTCCTACAACCCTACATGCTCCTCCTTTCATACAGAAATATATTTCTCTTTAACATCTCCCTGAAAGACACAACTCTCCAGTCGCGTTGGCAACCATGTATTACCAAGCAGGTAGAAACTAACATTGAAAAAACAAAATTTCAGCTTAAAATTCTACCTTAGCACTGATTTCAATGGACAGAAAAGTATCAAAAAGCAAAAAAAGCCAAGAATGACATCAGGTATAACTACAAAGAGCATCTACCCATGACCATGGGCTCCCAAGCATCATGTTCCCCTTTGTGTTCTTAGCACAGCAACATACTTGGACCTCCAAAGTGCACATACTTCATAAGGAGTGTAATTATGGAAACTTAAAATGCACTTAAAATGAAACTTAAAATGAAAACCCACCAATTTGCAACTTTTGTTCCTCTATCAACATTTGTATTTTCTGAGTTTTGATTTCTGAAACTCAGCATGTATTTTAACTAGAAAGTCAGGAGGAGATAAAGCATTCAGAGTTAACACGAGAAACTCACTCTCTATTACTTTTGAAGGCTTTCACTGTCAAAAGACTGAAAACCTAAAACAAATGCTACAAATTAAAGAAGACTTACAATAGCCACTCAGGAAAAGACTTATGACAGAAATAGGAAATTCTACTCTGTGCTTTCCACAGAGTTCTTGCAAACATAGTATTCACCTGAACTGGCTAAAATATCATCTAATTGCAACACCATTTTTTGTGTATTTTGAGCTATGGGATAACAATCTAGTAATTTTTAATAACAAGATTTGGCTCTAATGCATCAGGAAAGAAGCTGGACAATCAATACATTCTGTGAAATTTTAATTAACAGAATGGGATTCTAAAACAGTAGGCTAGTTTAGTGGGAACAATTGAAAAATTTGGCTTGTTAGGTGATTCAAGACAGTTATTTGGGATCCATTAAAGCAAACAGAAGGCTACGAGAATAAAATATTACAATAGTGAAAAGCACTATGGCAACATTTTGTTTTAATAAAAACACAGATTCCAGACAAGACTCACAGTTTCACTGTGCTAAGGTATCCATTTCTATCTTTTCAAGTTCACAGACCCATTAAATTTTTCTAGTTAATTGAAGTCTATCAACAATAGGCTTACTCCTCTGGTTGTCTTTCAGGAAACCCTCTGAAAGATTTACAGACTCACAGGCTTCAAAACCATTATAGAAAGTTCTCTACACACACACAGCATATCTCTCTACCCACAGAATTCACCACTGAGATTTATGACAATGAAAGTTTTAACAAATGAATAAGGAACTACAGATGTTAATTTTTTATTAGAAGTGCTTATTTGACAGCTGTATATGTCTTATTTCCTAGAGTGGCACAAACTATATTCTCTTGCATATTATTGTGATACTTGATGAGGCCACACCTTGAATACTGTGTCCAGTTTTGGGCCCCTCATTACAAGAAGGACACTGAGGCACTGGAGTGTGTCCCAAGAAGGGCCACAAAGCTGGTGAAGGGGCTGGAGAACGGCTGAGGGAACTGGGGTTGTTTAGTCTGGAGAAGAGGAGGCTGAAAGGAGGGTGTAGTGAGGCAGGTGTGTGTCTTTTCTCCCAGGTAACTACTGATAGAACAAGGGGAAATGGCCTTAAGCTGTGCCAAGGGAGGTTCAGATTGGATGTCAGGAAAAATGTCTTCACTGAAAGGGTTCCCAGGCACTGGAATGGGCTGCCCAGGGATGTGGTTGAGTCACCATCCCTGGAGGTGTTTAAAAGAGGGGTAGATGGGGTGCTCAGAGATATGGTTTAGTAGTGGATAGGTACAGGACTCAATGATCTCAAAGGTCTCTTCCAACCAAGCAATTCTATGATTCTATATTTCACAACATTGCTTGATCACATAAAGATACCCTGAATGAGAGACTCGATAATAAAAAATGCTGGTACAGTCCAGGCCATCATGACAAATTCAGGCCACACATACTGCAAACCTTCACATTTGATTTCATGTGAAGATCTAATAATTTGCAGCTCAAAGCAAAGCTGATGCCTGTCTGTTGTATAAGGCAACTACTTCAACATTTACAGTTGCTACAGTACTGTGCTTCCATTCAACCTGTACACAATACTTGCTTCTTCCAGTGACATGACGCTGTTCAATTCAAGCATAATATATAAAAGCAAAGCTACAATTAAATCTATGACACCTGATTTTCCTGTGGTTTGTCATTCACATCTTCAGTTGCTTTCTGAACTTAACAGCAACTTCAAGCATCACTAACATTGTATTTTCTGAGCAAAACAGATTTAAAAAAATACAACTAAGTATTTTATTTTTACAAGCATGTTAGTATTACATCCTAGTATGTGCTCATGCAGCACTCTAGATATTTTTCTGCTTGGAATACAAATGGTCAATCCTGATACTTTTCAATATGACAATATTAAGCATTGAACCTCACTGGGAGGTTACAAGTCTAATTTTCTTTAATTTTGCTTTTGGTGAACACCTCAAGTGTAAGAATTGTAAGTGAACAAATCAGTATGGAGGGACACGAGCTATCAGCACAGCAGAAGTCAAATAACTAAGCAAAGAGGCCTAAGGAGAAGTAAGAGAACCTCTTTCAACCAGAAAGGAGATGAAGATGTGTTGCAAAGAACTGGACATCTATGCCTACCAGAGAAGAAACTGGAAACAGTGAGAAAAGGCTATAATTAGCTAATTATAAAACCACACCTTCCTAGCACAAGCATAGTCTCCAGGTGACTGCTACTTCTACCCTTTCATGATGCAGTAAAAGGTGTGACTAACTGTGGGCTATGCTGCAGTCACAGCTCTAGCCCTTCTGCTTCTCAGGAAGCCTTTACTAACACAGATGTTATTCTAACCAGTGCTGTGCTTGCTGATACACTGACTTACCTGAGCAGAAGGAAGGGCTGGTACCTGTGAAAGACCAATAGAAAAACATTAGTCAGGGTCCAAACAAGTTGCACTAAAGTACACAAAATTTCCTCTGTGCATGTCTACAAAGTGTGCACAGCAGAGAAGATAATTAACTGCACAGAGCAACAGCGTCATGTAAGGCTGCAGCAGAGCTCTTAGGGAACCTGGATCTCTAAACCACTTTGCTAAAGTCACAGCAATTTATGATTTTCATATCCAGGAGGTTCTTGCTCTCACCTGAACACTTTCTTCTTCCTCAGTTACAGTATCATGTTTCATAGCTTCACTGTCTAAATCAGTGCAAACCAATACTTCAGAGCAGTCTCCTGTGTTCTCACTGCTACCAGTGTCATTATCTTCAATAACATCATTCCTAAAAAACCAAAAAAGATTTTAGGAACCTGTTGTTCTAGCTTTAAAAGAAAAACAACTTTTTTTTTCTTAAAGAGTATCAAACATCAGGTTTGTCTCAATAATTTTTTTCTGACCAAAGATACTTCTAATATCTCAATTTCAATCTGTAGGCAAATTTAATTATGTAGTGCATATCTACTTCCAAGGTTTTCTACAACTGTATGTGATAGATATATTAAAATGTATTTATTGGAATCTTTTATTAATGATCAGGCATACATCCCCCACTTACTATGCTGACCTAAGTAATAAAAGTGCCAAGAGCCAGAAGCAATGACATATTAAAACGACTGCGACTGGATGAAGCTGCTGTGGCTACACTCCTCTCAATATTGAAGCCTCTTAGTTTACAGCTCCTATCACTCTGTTCTCCTCCAGTGAGAAATCCTATTATTTCTAATATTTAATCTTCCTAGAATTCAACTTCAGGCTTGTAGCAATACAACCAGATTAAAACTAATTTATATCCATGTATTCTTTACATGCCAGCTGCCCTGTTATGGCATTATTTCATAATTCACCACAAGCCTTTGACTTCCTTTGCCTTCCTTCTGCTCACTCACAAAGAATTCCAAACTACTCTTAAAAATGCTCCTTATCTATCAGATAGACAGTATCAGATACTAAAGACAATGGTTTGGAATTTAACATTTTAACTCTTTTCTTAATTTCAGCAATTATTTTAAGTTAGTTGTAAGAAATTTGCACTGTATCACTGCAGTTTTTAGTTACTCATTTAACTGTGTATTTGCCTTGTGCATAGTCTGCTGGCAGCACTGTTTTAAAGGACCCAGACAATCTCTTTCAAGAACACGATCATGTGTCCTCTATTACACTTAATCCACAGTGGAATGATGATCAGAAGCATCTGAAATAGTGACTGTGCCAGAAAAGCATATTGGTTTCCAATCTGCAGTGATGGTACTTAGAGCCCCTGCTTCTGTGAAGTCACTCAGTCTTTAAAGCACTTATGCTGTAGCTGAAGGAATTCAGCTACCAACAGGTCTTTCAGGTGATTACCCACTTACTTACATACAATCCTATGGAATTCATTAGAGATACAACATAATCTTACTGGTTGTTAGATCCTTCCTCATCCCCGCTGGGATTTTTTGCTTCACTGTTACAGCCCAGTCTGTGTTGCTGTATATGTTTAAGATCGTTATCTAAGCTGCTCTGCAGGTCGAAAAGGTGCTGTTCCACAGCTGCTCTAATTGTTCTTTCTAAAATGCTAAAAAGAGAGACAGAAAATTCATATTAAGAACTCTCCTTTTGCGTTAGCAGAGATAAACTTTACACATGGCAGAAGAATCTCTGATGCCAAGAACATCAAGGCAAAAAGAGAGTAACTTCTCCAAAAGGCAGTGGAAATTACTGCACCTACTACCTTTTACTTCACAAGATTTACATAAAGTATTATGAAGTCTATTAACAGTATTTTAGAAGTAATCAACACATTACCATTCCTAACCTTTTTTTTCATAACTATACACAAAAAGTCATAAAAGCCCAATATATTAATGTGACAGTAAAATCCTGTGTCCATAACAGGTCAGAGTCAATCCTGGAGCAGGTACCACTTGAGCACAGCTGGCTGTAACCCCTCCTGAGTGGGGCTGTAATCTTTAAAGGCAAGAGGCAGCAAATAGCTGAGACAATAAACAAGTACCTGATGAAGGACACAGGATATACTCAGAGATACATCAAGAAAAGAACAGCATTCTTTAACAACAGACTATTCTGTTGAGTGCTTCTTAGGCAGTTCATACAAAATACACAATTAGGCCTATAAAAAAATCCTCCCCTAAGAATCTTAATTGTGCATTTATTTTTCCTCCACATTTGTACACACAATTCCACTGAACTGGACTCAACATCTGCAACTAGAAGTGGTGCTAAAAATACAATGTGAATGCTATCATATAATTTTCAAGTCAAACACCTACGATGTATCTAAGTATAAAACCAAAGTGCTTTGGAATCTAGACTCTCCCTTACTGTGCTCTCATGGTTCTGCAGTCAACACCACTGACACACGTTAGGTTTTCCCTGCATTGGTGTTAAATGCCATAAGTGAAATACTTCACACTAGAATCTCTTCATTCATAACTGTCATCATCAAACCTACTGCATTTCTTTTTCTTGAAAGAAGATATATCTCCTATGCATGTTCTAGTAACAGCACAATTCAAACATATTCTCATTATACTTACTCTGCAGAGGCTGGCAAGATACTTATGGGAGAGATATGAGCACTGCAATAAAGAAGAAATAAGTTAATGTAAATCTTGAAGTCAACAGAAAGCAACCTAGAAAATAAAGATGGCATGTACTGTGGTTAATAAAAGCAGAATAAATATGTAGTAAACACTGACTTGCAACCTCTTTATTATTTAGATAAGAAATCTTAAAAAATGTAAGACAGTTGTAGAAGTAGCAATGCAGATTTCTGTTTCTCAAGAGCCAACACTCAGTACACTATGAAGCTTTAAGCTCTCCCAGGTACTGTCTTTCCCATGGGAAATACTAATCCCTTAGTCTCCAAAGATTTCCTGACACCTTGCTTAAGAATGCAGATTTTAACCTTGCAGCCTAAAGCAAATTCCAAGTTACTCTCCTTTCCTCCACGGTTGCAGTTCATAGAGATTCTGCCCTGTCTGGCAGACTGTTGCATAACTTTATTCTGTAATGTTCAACAGATCTGCAGAGCTCTCCAAGGACAGCTACACTTCAAGTGCAAGGCAGGTACCTTCCAGAGGTTTTGAGACTAAAAAAGCTAACCACTTGTCAAGCATTTGGAAATCTCCTGGCACTTGGCACTTCAACCTAGAATGTTAAACTCCTGGGTGGGTGGAAATCAGTGTAACTAACACCAGTAAGCTGAACTAAGTTAACTCGTGTGTCTATGGTCCCCCTACAATTTTCCATTAATATGATCAAAATTATTTAAACAGAATACTTAAATTTTAGACAAAGTGACAGTAAATATGCTAAGAATGAAATAAGAGAACTCTACTGTAAACAACAAGTTGCAACTTACATATCTTATTCAGAAAACAAACACCAACTGCAATTCAACTCCGAGGTGAGGAGGGAGGTAAACAATTGCTTTTTCTTTCTATTATATATAACTAAGCTCAAAAAGCTGAAAACCAAAATTTTATTCTACTCTTTAACATGCAACAACACTGTTGGCATCCAAATTTTTAATATTATTTTCATGAATCCATAAAGTAAACTCTGAAACACGAGGGAGCTTGCCACTCCACTGGAGAAATGAGCAGGTACTACCTCTGCAAGATAGTTTTGACTGGTATCAGCTTTGCTTGTGCTAGAAAAATGCAGACAGTCCCTCTGCTTACTCAATAATAGTTTTAATAAAGCAAGGAATATTTTGGTTAAACCTTATCAAGTTTATTAGTAGTTCCACCACCAGAAAGGTAAGATAATTAGACCACCTCAAGCAGTCTTTCTATTTTTTCTTCTTCTAAGTAGATGAAATACAAGCAATAAAGGACTTTCAATTAAACACTAGCTGATAAGGAAAGTGGTTAAAGTATTTATTTAAAAATAATTAGACCCTTTTGCCTTGGACAACTTGTACTGGGCCAATAGCAAACTGCACTGTATTTACACACCAGCATAGAACAACTGAACAAGCAGGTGCCCACAGAAGTTTTAATTTTATTTTTTTTTTTTAATGGAAACTTGATTTTGAATCAAGCTCATTTTATGATCTGTGTGTTTGTTTGCCTAGGTGAAAAACCAAAGCAGTTCTGTTCCACATGCTCTGACAGAACTGGCAGCTCCAAACTACTGTTTCAGAATAGATACTGCCACATAGCTTTGGAAAATTAAAAACACTTGATGTAGAAGCCAGATCTTGTAGGCACTAATTTCAAAGCTGCTGGATCAAACAACTGAGGGTGAACACATTGGCATTTTGTTTTGTTTCTTTTTAAACAAAGAAATGGTAAGAAAATGTTCACAAGGTATTTACATTACATCAATATTTCTGTGCACAGAAGTTCAGCACAGCCCTACCACTTGTACAAAGTAAGTTTTCTGATAAACACATTTTGTTTTGACAATACTTGAAATAAAAAAATAAAGGCATGAAGCTGTGAATAAGTTGAGCTTCATTAACAAGATAAAAGTGTTTTCCTGAACAAGATAAAAATTGTCCACCCCTAGGACAAGTTGGGGGGAAAATAAAAGGCAACTGGAGCACAGAACACTGCAACACTGGCTATAAAACAGCAAAAAAAAATCAATCAAGGACGCAAGCACAAACACTATTTATAGGAAACTGTGATGACCTGGAATCCTTTTATTTTAACACTTGAGACAATGAGGAACTGTGTCAAGAGTGGGGAGAATCAAAGTCCTCTCCAAAGAATCCCAAAGATTTCAGACGTGGTTCAGAACAAAATTTTCCCTCTTACTGAGTAACCTTCAGCCTCCAGCACGGGATTGCTCACCAGTGCTTTCCTTAAACACCTTTAGATGCATTAGAGGCACTCAGCAAAAGATCTGTCTAAATCAGCACTATTGCAAAGCCTCTTACCCCTCCAACTAATCACTTCAGCAATTAAGCACTTTTTGAAAGAAATGTGTCAATCACTTTTTGCTGAAAATACAACTTCCAACCCAAGGTACAACAGTTCAAGGATACTTTTTAAAAGCTGTAATTTATGTTGCTACACAGAGCCTTAATGCAGCATGACACAGCAAGGCACAGAAAGGTAAACATCTTTGTTTCATAATGCTAACTCACTCCTGAGAATCCCTTTTGCACTGTCTCCCTACCCATAAAAAGTCCCAGTAAAAATATCCCTCAAGATAAAAAAAAAATACATTAACTAGGGATAAAACATTTAAAAGTTTTTCTTGGTAATTCACTGACTGTACAGAGATTCTTATTTCTTGTAAAAAAAAATAATAATAATAATTGTCACATTATTTCATTTCACAGTATCTCCAAAATACATTTAATCTTACATAATTTTAAAGTTTAAAAAAAAAAAAAGTCTTACTTGCAATCATATCAAAGCAATATTTTCCTTTCATATAATTACCTGTGCAGCAGAACTTTGCAGGCCATTCTGATTATTTTTGCTATCCCAAATGAACACTTCATGTAAAAATGCTTCATTTGAAGAAAAGCAAAGCGTGATGTTGGCTGCTGGTTATGCATAGTGCTTGCTGGGATTCAATAGCTGCTTGTCAGGCAGGACTTCTGGAGTGCTGCACTAAACCCTGCAGTCTAAATAGAAATAGACTGCAACATGAGGTCACTCCTGACAATAAGCTGCCCAATCAACACTTGAAAGCTTTGCTAACATGTTGTGCACGGATTTTCTAGGATAGAAGTAGGGACGAGTATCTGGACGTTAAAGAGAGCGCTAACCTAAAACAATATTATATTTTCTAGTCATTCAGGCAGTTGTTGTATTTGGTTACTTACTATAAATGCATTTTGCCTCACTTTATTGCTGTTAATATTATTGCTTCTCTCTCATTGATCAGGGATAATTAAAAAAAAAAAGTATTAGCAAAAATATCATACAAGCAGTGAGAAGCTCAGCCTTGTCACTGTATTTAATACAAACAGCAAACTGTTTACAGAACTCACTATTTGTCATATCTCATCTTTTTACACAAATAATTTTGAAAAGCCCAAAGAACGTATCAAAGAGTTTTTATATGAGGCTTTTTGACTGATAATATTCAAGTTGAACTGCAAAAAGTCAAGCAAACACTGCTTGGCAAAGAGCAGCGATGAAAACTTGGGAATAATGACAGAGAAGGATTCTAAAGTGATTATTTCAACAGCAGGTCTTAAAAGTCAGCTGCAACGCTGAGTCAGGAGTTCTTTTCTTCAAAAGTCAGGACAGCAAAACCTAAAGAGCCCTGGTAAAAATACTTCTGATAACAGAGAATATGATATTTCCTTTAGATACACATTATCAATTTGTGTGCAACAAATGCTCCTCAGCTGGATAACAGGCTTAAAGATCCCTCAACAGGTTTATTTTAAATACCATTTTCAAGCAGTCACTAATGAAACTGCATTAATAATTATCCACATTTTCACCAGATCCCTCTCACACCCAAAGTCAAATTAACACTGTGCAGAGCAGGAAGGTCGTAGGTTTCAGAAAGAACAAACAGAATGAGTAGAGAAAAAAAGGGAGTGAGGACAATTATGAGCAAGTTCCAGTTCAAATTACTAGAGGGAAGGTCATATACCCCATCATGCAAATCTAAATAACCAATCTTTAACAGGCAGAACATGCAACCTCAGAGCTCCTTTCCTCCTCTCCACAAAGAGGCTAAATCATACAGATATTCCGTTCCCAAAATCTGCAATTTTCTAAAAAATTGCAGCATCCCAAAATCACAACAGCAAAGAGGCAACAAAAGTCCAGGCTGAGGAACTGCAACAATCATCTTGCAGTAAGATTTACTCCTCCCTTTCCTTTATAAGCTGCTGTAGGCCCTATGTCAACACAAATATCCCAATAAACCTGCATTAATATTTGCTTTTTTTACCTTTTTTTAATATCAAGAAACAAAAAAAGGCCATTAAATGCATGAAAGCCTTTAAGTTTGGAAAAATATTTACAGTATTTATAGTGGTTAAGTTTAATAAAGCATACTTTCTCAGTCTCTGTAATTTTTTTTAATGTTTCCTGCAGTTCTGGTTTTGCAGTCAAAATTCTCTTTCTTCTTCTACAGGATTCTTTCCTATCCTTCCCCACAAATTATGTAAAATGCCAACCATAATTAATGCCTATTAATTTTTAATTAACCCTAAACATCAAGTAAAAATGTTATTCTCTTCAGGCTATCAAATATAAACTCTCAAACATGTTGAGTTTGTCACTACTGCTGCACTTACACATTCCACAAGCAACTAAATACCTGAGAATAGCTAAATTGCTTTAAAACTTTAATTGGAAGAAGAAGCACTTTGTAGAAATGCCAATTGCAGTAACTTTTTTTTTTTAATTTAACTCAAATTAAAATCAAACAGTTCTATTGCTGACAAGGATAATTAACTATTAAAATATAATTTAAATTACAAACCAGAATTATGTTTCTCTCATTATTTTATATTTTACAAATTCTTGCAGTGAAGCAGAAGTGTGCAGCCAAGCAGCTGAACAGATTTCAACCTGAAATCCACATTCTTTAGACTACTCAGTCTTAGGCAATAAATTTATATTTGATTTTCTTTGCATTTCTTTTGCTTTTAGTCACACTTTTATTATAGATTCTTCCTCCCTACAAGTTCTTACATGCAATGTCCATACCTAACATATGCTGTAGAGCTATGGAAACTATCATACAAGTAAAGCAGCCTTAAAAATTAAAACTTGTGTACTACAAGCAAGTAAAACATAAACCTGTGTATTACAAGCAAGGGCTAATAAGCAAAAAGTACCATTTTAAGTTAATGCACCTCCTTTATGAGGGCTGGTCTTAATTAAAAGCTGACTCCCACTCCAACACTCCTGCCTGTACTACACTTGGCAACTTCCAGACTCACTACCTACCAGCAGAGCCTATCCAAACAGATCCCTCTACGGAGTCTGGCTCTTGGCAGGTAACCCAGGTCGTTACACACCTGTTCAGACAATGTGAGACCTTGCTTTGCTATGCATTTTTTCTAATAACTTTTTTCTAAAATGCAGTTAAATTAATCCTCACCCTGGGCACGGGTGCCAGTCATGTCACTCCTACATTGATACACCAAAGGAACAACAGCCTCTGAGATAAATTTAGTCAGCAGAGTTTAAATTAACTGAAGAAGGATCTTCAGGTGTTTTGCAAATATTATTAGCAAGTCAACTTTCACAAAACAGGGTATCCAGAGCCTTCACTTCAGTTTGAATTAAGGAGACATTGTGGACCCTCAAATCCAGTTTTTTTGCAAGTCACCCATTCTACAAAGTCTCACATATAAACTTAAAAAAGGCCATCTTTAAAGTGCTCAAAATTTCCCCCACATTGCTCTTACTAAAGGTTTTTCTAAAACCTAAATTCCAACCTAAAAATCATTAGTGGTCCATCCTATCCCACTTGCTCTCCACTATCCTTTTGGTCATATATAGTTCCTCTTTCTCCCTTGTGTTCTCTCTCCAGCATATTTTCAGGAAGTAATCACATCTACAGAGTCATCACTGCAATTGTTTATGAAATATATTCCACTGTACTCTAGTGAAATAAAAAGTACTTTCCTCATTTAACATCTGACCAAACTGGGCATTAAAACTCTGGACAAACAAATTCTCACAGGTTTAGAAACAAATTAGGGTCATGAAGGACACATCTCTGCTTACTAGCACATGACAAGAAACAGCCCTAGGATTTCCCATTGAAAGGGAATGGTGGAAACATGGCACAGAACTGGTTTAATCTCCCAATATTCAGATATTTTTTATATTTCTGCTACAAAATTTACTGTTCAAAAACCACTCTAGAGTTTCACTAAATATACTCCTTTTCCCATTCTCAGCATAAACCACTGTAGTTAATCCAACCTGAGTTCTACAGACATTCCTCTTCCAAATTTGGGAACAGTTATTTTACCCCATATTTTACTACTACAAGAACTACACCTACTTCTAAAGCTTCAGTTCACAGACAGCATCACTTATCCCAACAGCCTGACAGCTTCTCCCTCAGACAGAACAGCCTATACTCCAAACAACTCCAAAGCAGAAACAAGTTACCTCGTGGATGCTGCAACGCTCCTGGAATCCGAGAGACTCCCTGTCATATCCAGATGCACCACAGCTGGCCTTTCAACAGGTTTCTCTGTGCCATCTTCTGGAAGTTCTTCAGACTGCTCAAGCTTTACATCTTCCTCCTCTTCCAAGAGATCATTGATCTAAAAAAAGATTTATTCACATTTAATGGCTTGAAAAGTTCTTTGAAGAAGTCCAGGGAATTATAAGAGCATGAGAGATATAAAAACAATGAACAGTGTTCAATTCTAGAAAAACAGGCACATTAGATTTACTTTTATGTAAAATCATACATTCCACACCATTAAAAAGGTATATAACCCTTTTGAAACACTGGGCAAAAACTGAAGAGAGAAGCACCTTTGATGCAGCAAATTAACACAGGCAGAATCAAGAAACAACAAAATCCTGGTCACACTGAAGTCACGAGGCACAGAACCTTTCTTCCTCCACATATAAAACAGGGATAAATCATTCTCTCCTATTCCATAGGTAGCCTTACTCACATATGAGAAGTGTTTTCAAACCCTTCTATGGAAGACAATATAGAATCAGAAGAAGAAGAATCTTCTGAAGATCTTCTGAAGAATCTTCTTCTGAAGATTCTTCTTCTTAGATTATTTGAATCTAAAAATCAAAACTTTAAAGTATTGAATGAGTACATTTAAAGGCAAATCTAAGAGCAAAACTGTTGATAAATTTCTGTCAAGTCTCTTGTCTATTTTTGTTTCTTTGTTTCCAAACAGAAGAATTTCTTTACTCAAGTAGTAAAATATAGCCAATTTAAAATTAAAACAATATAGCCAACAGCCAACTCAATATTGCCACCTTCATTTTTTAAAAAGCAACTATGTCTAAAACATAAAGAGGTAAACACAACAAAGAGGTTGTTGACTGCAAAGCCCCCATGACTGATTACTGATCTCCCAAGCTTGCAACCCCAAAAAATAAAGCAGAAGCCTCAAGAAAATATGCTTCATAGTATCTGCCATGTGAGTATAAAAAAACCACCACTGAATTAAGAAAAATTGAAACTTTAGGAGTTTCAGATTACACAGAAGGCAGAGAGGAGGTGTTTACTTCTCATAGGGGTGTAATGTGTTGTATGGTGCTACATGCAGGACAAGAAATGCATTTATCCCTGAGTCCTCTCTCTAATTGCAGAGGATGTGCCAGTGCACCGAGGACAAGCCCACCCGCAGGCAGAGGGACAGCAGCCCTTCTGCACACCCCCACCAGCCCAGGAGGGAGCAGGACCCAACAGAAGTGCACTGTTGACACCTGGTGGAGACACCACGAAAGGAAAGGGACATGCCCACCAAGCCTCAAACTTCAGGACAAAAACAAAACCACACACTACACAGACTGTTCTGCCTGGGAAACCCTTTTTCTATAACATATGATGAGCCACAGACAAGTCAGCAATTTCACAGCACGAGAGCACAGACCAAGTGACTGTACTTTAAAGAGCACCCATCCCAACCTAAGAGGACAGTCAGCCTCTGTGTGCAGAAGGCACAGCCCAGCTTTATTTCAGAGCTCCCTGCACACAACAGGGCTGTGTCAGCTCTCAGTGCTAGACGGGTTCCTGCAAGAGCTGAAGACACAGCAAACACTGCAAAGCTGCAGCACTTTGCTGGGAGAGCTCGCAGAGCAGAACCTGCTCAATCCAGAACTTGCTGCCCACGCTTGGCAAACCACACCAATGGGTGAGGTGTTGACTGCAGTGAAGAGGAAGCAACTGGCAGCCCTAGTACTTGCCTTACCTGTCCTCCTAGGCCAGGTTCAGGAGATAATTAGGCTTTAAAAATTCAATATTTCTTATTACATTCCTTAGCTGGTTATTTACCCTTTTTCCTCTTTAAAGAAAATACATCATTTCTTATACCAAGTGAACATGAGAAACTTCAGTTTATAGCTTTCCATATTTCTGAGGAAAGGTTTGAGCCAAGATTTGATTAATAATGCATTAACCTGGCTTTGATTATACAAGAGTACTTCTGTGCCTGATCACTTATATATCACAACTTCTCAGAATTAAAAATATTTGCCAACAGAAGAAGATTCTATCACAATACCACACTTTCATTTCCCTAACAACTCTCCATCTCTACTTATCCCAGCATGACATGGTATTTTACTTCACAAAGTTAAATCTGTTGTGAGGAAAGGCAGGGGAATGATAATGAACACCACCAGTCACATGGACCAGTCAATCTGCCCATCCTGACAGACAAGCATCAGGACCCAGAGTATTTCTATTCTATTCAACTTTCTTTTTCTAATTTCAACACTTTTCCTCACTAATATCAAGATGATATTTTGAAGTCTTAGAACCAGAAACACCATTCAGAAATTTTGGCATAGGGAAACACTACTGACAACATCAGTGGAGTGCGAGACCCTGCTTGTTTCTGTAAGACACACCTAGAAATATTATTGACCAAGACCAACAACAGTCTGGTTCCGCATTCACTTAAAACAAAAACAGTTCCCCATTCCTAAAAAGGTAATTAAAAAGCTCTACTGTTGATATAGCATAATAACATCTATGTCAGGCAGGTTTCATTCTTATGCATTTTTCTACATAGCATAGCTATAGTTACTACAAAGCAACAATTTCACAAGCACTATCTATGTTAGGAAAATCCATTTAAGGAAATACCAGTGGCAGTTTGCAATAAATTATCAAAAGGCATACTAAAGAAAAATTGTATTTCAACATATCTTTCATAAACATAAATGTGTATAATAAATACTTAAGTGATAATATATTGCCATTTAAAATATTCTTACCTGCTCAGTTATTGAGCTTAAATCATTAGTAGATGAAAAATCTTCCTCTTCATTTTCAAAGAATTCATAGTAGTTCTCCAGAAGCCCTGCCATTATTCTGCTAACTATTTCTTGTTCTTTCAGATCCTCCACATCTGTGTAAATGCTAAAGATTTCAACACTGTTTTAGTTTAAAAAACCTAAATCCAACTGTTTCCCCAAAGAACTCCTGTGAATGACTGTTATGACTAAGGGCTACACTTCACACCATTATCCCTAGTAGATTCTGAACACACAGAACTTTAAGCATACCTTCACACTGCTGCATTATAAAGCTTTCTACTAATTTATATTCAAAAGTGATGAGGTAACAACTATTTAGTCAATTAACTTTTCATAAGGAATATTTAAAATTCAAGTATTTTCCTGTGGAGAGGAAACCCCATTATACATTTGTACCTCAATGGCTTTCTCCCAGAAACACTTTCTCACTACAAATAGTAATCATACACACTATCTCTAAAATATTTGAACCTCAGTATAATTACAGTAATGCAACAATCAAATCAGTGGTGTCTAATGACATAGCTCATAGACAAGCTGTCATTTAAATCCGAGCAAAAACTGTCAAGCCAAAACTGAGGTGAGGGAGTGGGGGGAAACAATATGCCCAAAATATACTGTGTACTTGGTGTTGTTACTCATGGAGTAGGAAAGATTAGACTAGAGATGTACACTGTCAAATTCACATAAAAACACTGCATGAACTTTTATAACTAACTTACTGAAAAACATCCGGACCAAAGACCGCAGCTAAAGAACTTGCCGACCAAATTTCTTCATGATGCGATGCTACGTTAGCTAAAAATTTACACAGAAACTTTAACAAACTGTAATTAACAGGTGGAAGCTGCTGCAAGAGGAACCTCAATTTTCTTCCAAATTCATCTTCATTATTATAATCTGAAAAATGCAATTAAAAATATTTTAATTACAGAAATAAAATATCTGCTTTTTCACATTTGATATTGATCACCTTTTTGGCTCTGACAACAATTACTTACGTGTAAAGTACAACTCATTTGGTCAGACCACAGACCTAAAATTTCAGAATTTGACTTGCATTTGTTTGGTCTGAGATTCTCACACTAAATTCCTCTGGGGGCAGGGTGAGAACCCCACCCCAAACCCAAAACCTGAAGGGTCCAGCCCACATATCTGAACAGTATTTACAGTGGAAGTACTTCATAACTATCTGCCTGTCCCACCATCTCATCCTTTCATTTCAGTCTCTGGATTAGTCTCTTCCTCTCTGATTTTTCCAAGAGAGGCTGATAACTCATTTCCTATTCCACCACTTTTCAGTGATATCAGAGGTTTGGAGGGGTGGTGAAGAGGAACATAACCAAAAAAAAAACCCAAAAAACAACCCTCCCCAGTCTTGATTCCATGGCATAATACCATCAGATTACCTTCCCCAATGATAAATTAAACTATACATTTAATTTCTTCTATGAAGCAGAAATTGATAACCTAAAGTGATGGTTTCCACCATGTTCTCCTCTGCAAGTCTGCAGCACGTTTTCCCCAATTAATGCTCACTCAGGTTTCTGAGCACACAGGGACAGCTCCTCCCTATCCTTTTGTTTTACCACTGTTATAACAACTGCTTTCCCAAAGAGCTCTGGAGCCAGCAACAGCTCCAGGGATAGCGAGGCTAACTTAAGAGCTGGTTAAATTCTCCCTGTTTCAGACAAGCTAACCACTTTGACACTTTTTCCTCTACAAGCATCCCATTCTCAACACTCCACTTCCTTTTGTAATACTTCACTGATGAATACAAGCAATCTCAATGCAGTCATCCTAACACACACTTAGCTTCAAGCTTGCTGATTCCATTTCAGACTTGAAAAAAGAGTCACCATAAAACTTCCTCATTCTCCTCCTACATCTAACTATATCCTTCATCAAAATATCTCCTCACAAATCTCACTTGTTACATTACCAGCCTTATAGGCAATGAGGTTAAAGGAGTTTACAAATGTTTGCACCTAACAGAAATTCCATATAAAGGAAAAGAAATGTCAGGAAAGCAAAATGGGAAAAAAATTGATACTAACAGGTCTCCTCTTCTTTCTCAGACATTTGAAAACTCTGCTCAGATCAGTTAAGAAAGGGAAAAGGATGTTTGAAGATCTGGAGCAGTCACTCTGCCTCTCTAGATGAGAGATCTGAAGCATCCTAGTCCTTAACATCAAATCCAAGAAGTGAGTAAATTCCCTGTTGTGTATGTACAGTAATACCAAATATTAACTGTGCAGGACTTCATCTGGTCAACACCTACAGTATCTGAATACAGGGAACCAGGCACAGAAAAATAGTTCTCTCAATACAGTAACACAATAAAATAAATATATTCTTGTTAGTTTTTACTCTAAAAATGTGTGTAAGAAACAGAACAGCAAAAGAGAACCTAAAAAATGCTTTCACAAAGCAGACCTTCAAAAAGAAAGAGAGCAAGAGAGAGGTGATAGTCAGGCCACCTTGCACACACACATATAGATGTTCTGCCAAACCAATCTGTCCTAAAATTGGGGTTCTAGACAAACAGCCAGAGACCTAAAGTGAGAACATTCTTATCTGTAACTGAAGTCCTCTGACAGTAAACCCTGGATACACACTTCTGGGACACATGGCCTAGCTCACTGGGGTCAAATTCACACTTTAATTCCTAAAATCACTTGCCTGTGAGGAATCACCACTTGCCTGCACAGAACAAGCCTCCAAAGTTGTATATACACCACACCTCCTTGTGTAACCAAGTTGTCTGGAGAACTAAGCTTAACCTAACGATACAGAAGGTTTGCTGAAGAGGGAAAATACCACAAGTAACACATGGATCCAAAATTACTAACCACCTTCTGCATTTCTGTAAGCAATTCCTCTGCCTAAAGTGCAGTTGATATTGTAATTCTGGAAACTGTCATAACAGAGATATGTCTATCAGACAGTCAAAATATCAAAAACCAAAACCTGAGCAGAGGAAACCAAAACACTAATTTTAGTATCAGGAAGTAACATTTAAAGGTTTGTGTTTTGATTTCCTTTGTACAGATAACTTTTAATTCTTTCTGAAGAATTCTGAACTTTATTTTACACTTTTAAAAAGACAGTAAAGCTGCAAGTTAAGTTTCTCTGCATATTTAACAGAAGAGAACTAAATGAGGACTTCAGTGCTGAAGAACAGCTCTTTTTCCCCAACCACCCATATCTAAATCCTTCCACAGTCACCTTTTCAAAGATGAGAAAAAAAACCAATTTTCACACTGTATTTTAGAAGTCATAAAGGGAATTACACTGTCACACCAAGTGAGTATACCTCATTCCCATTTCCAGTCCTGATAGATAACACTGCAAATCAAGGTGCATAGAAGTATTAGCTGAGCAACCAGCAGCATTCTGCATTATTAACAGTCTTTTTGTTATTTATCATCTTTTTCAGGAATAAAACAAACCCAAAACAACAAGTTTACTGGCTACTTAGGTCCAATGAAACACAATGTCAGCAACACAAACCAAATAGCAGATACATCACTGATTAAATTCCCTGTCCATTTCAGTTTATCATTACTATGCAGGAGAAATAAACAGAACTTCAGCTTTAACAAGTTTCTCTGGTCAGTAGCTTCCAAAAATGGTTTCCAGCACAAGATTATTTAGTGCCCCACACATCAGTGTTCACCAGCTGTCCAGATAACCACCCCACATTCAAAGTTTCAGATATATAGGCTACCAAGGGAGGAAAATGAAGCAGCTTCATGCTGCTGCAGATGACCTTTCAGTTTACCACTTGGTAAAAATAGAGTAACAGCATATGAAAACTATGCTACACTCGTTCATCCCACAAACCAATTCCCACTCTGAACAAACAGGACTATCACGAGAGTTATCCAGTTCTTATCAGGAATAAACTCAACAACAGAAAACTAAATCAAACAAAAATGTGCACCTTACAAAGCACAACAAGCCCAGCACTTGATAAGTATGAACTGACACTGGTAAATGAGCAACACTTCTGCAGAGGGACAACCAGCAAAACCCTCAGTCATGTCACAGGGTGACATCAACACACCCTTTAAGGGATATTGCTTACACTTGTCTTGCAGTGTTGCAAGACAAGTGTTCTTACTGATCAAGTGATGAATCCACTCCAACACCACTAAACACAGCAGAGGCCAAAGGAACCAAGAGAGTGGATACAGATAGACAAGTTGGGAATTGGTGAAGAAAATACTGTGCCAGCATCTGGGTGTCAATTTGAAAGGGTGAAGTTTTACAGTATATGAAAAAACACACTTAGCAACAATATGCTGATGGCAGGGTTTTTTTTTCCTCCTACAAATGAACTTTAAAGCAAAAAAAACTCACAGTGGGAGAGCAAATCTGACACAAGTATAGGGCTTAAGATCTTCACTCTAGTACAGAAAAGCTTTCATGGCACAGGGAGAGTAAGTGACATTCAGACAAAAGCATTCCCTAGCACTTTTAAAGCATCAGTGGTGAGAAACTGTCAAACAACTTTGATTCCAGTGGCTTTGACCAGTGTCCCAGTATTCATGCACAAGAACATGGAATACTCAGAACTAATCAGCTTGATATGTGTCAGCTTCACTACTTTCCTGCCTGACTTTATAAACTCAGACTGAGTTTCCTAAAAAAAGACCTATTTATTGGGAGTTTGTGCAGAGAAATATATATTTGAATGCCTCCTGATGCACACATTATTACACAAAACAACACAGAAACCCTAATGCCACTACAAATCCTAATTTAATACTTGTTTTTACTCTTAAAAGAATAAAATTAAAACCACTGAATCAAAAATAATTATTACCTTGAGAAAGTTGCATCAAATGTATGTGCAAACTGCCTGGGATAACTGGCTCTGGAAGTTCTTGAAGAAAGAATCTAAGAAGGCTAATAGCTGAGGGTACATCTGCTTCTTTAACCAGGTCCACATCTTCTCCATTATCATATCGTTGCCGAAGCCACTCCACTGTCTCAGCATTCCCATTGACTTGAAAAAGTCCTTCTTGTTCCAGACCCCCTGAGTTAGCAAGAAGTTACAGTAATAAACTTTTAGATCTAGAATAGACAAATATCTCAGAAAATACCGATAATCAAATATTCACAATTCATATACTGAATTAAAGACTTTATGGACAACAGTTTTGCAAGACTTCCAGCAGTTCTTTTCCCAGCAAATACATTCTGATGCCCAGCTAACAATACAGTAATCAGGTAAATGTTAGCAGTACCTAAAACACACAATTTCCTATGAAATTTCCCTACTGAGCTGACTGCATTAATGCTAGCCAGAAATCAGTGATAATCAAACATTACAGGAGGAGTAAAGAAAGGAAGTGTGTACGATTAAAAAAAACCACATCCAATTAAATATAAATAACCTAAGAAAACAGATACTCTTCAAAAAACACAATCTATTCTGTAAGAATAACAGCTAAATACATTACTTAAAGCACAGCAAGATAATACATACCATGTTCCTCAATATAGTCCACAACATGGCGGACTATGAATGGAACCTCATTGTCTGGTTGCCCTTCTTGCTGCAGCTCATCAAGTGGAATTCCAAATATTTTGTTAGCAAGAACAGAGTTGCAGTTACTCAAGGAAGGGGAGGAGCTCTTCCTCATATCTTTTTGCAGCCAAAAATCAAAGCTGTCTTTTCTGTCAAATAAGAGGAATTAAAACCAACAATCATACTTCAGTGTACACTGTTGAATGTATTGATCTGTAACACAAGGTGCTTTAATTACCTAATGCAAACACTCTCCAGTCTCTCTCAATCAGTTCACTAATTTAATGGAAAGCTCTGTAATAACTTCAAATATGGATAACTAGATAAATTACTGTGACCAAGGTGTTCCATTCAATCCTCACTAGAGGACTGGTAAGAACATCTATAACAGCATAGCAAATTCAGAAAATTCTAGTTACTACATTGTTACTGAAGTTCTGGTACTTTGGGATTCTTCAATACATTTTCTGACAGCATTTATCAGTCAGGCTTTGAAACTCCAACCCAAAGGCTCTCCAGAGGAAATGAAACTAGTGGATCATACCAAAGCAAAACCCTAAGTTTTAGTTAAATGAAATGATTATTTTGTGATGCAGAACTGCACTGCAATCAACATCTAATATATTTGGCATTTTCTGGTCTACACAATAAAGCTTTCAACACCTGCACCAAATTAAAAATTTCACTGAACATAAAACCTCCAAAACTAGTTTCTAGATGCTCAGTGATACCATTCCTCCTATCATCAGAAGCTCAAGATTTACTTGCAAGTCTTTGCTTGATACAGGATCCAGACAAGATAACAAAGGTATTAGCAAAGGCAGTGTAAGTCACTCAGTTAAATTGCTATCCTGTCAAAACCAAAATATTTCTTCTAGCTAAGAAAAAAATTGTCTTTTAAAATTAAAAAAAACCAAACCATACTTGATTAAATGCAAGCAATCACTTTCTTAGCAGATGGCACGTAGAACACAAAGTACATACTGGTAGTCAAAGCACTGCAACAAAACTTCATCCTCTGTTTATTAATGGATTGATAAATTCTAATAGATTAGACATACCAAAATCTGTATTTTCTTTTTTTTCTTCCCCTAAAAAGCCCAAATAAAGCAGTTTAAGAAACTCACCTCAGAGTACTTAAACCGCCGAGTTTGAAAAACGTTTTCTGCGCCAGCTGCCCTCACTGACCAAGCACACTTTTGTCATTTATGGTTGTTTAAGATTATGGCAAAAGATCAGCCTGTAGTTCCTCATTGAAGAATAGCAGAACTCGATCAGTACTTCAGCACTTAATCTGTAAATAAGGAAAATATTATTAGACCATAAAGTTTTCAACAGTTTTTAAAATCAATCACAAGTCTAAACACCATGTTTGAGGAATTCTCCTCGTCAAATCATCAGTTTCTTGTTCTGAACAAGAATGCATAAAGACCACATCAGCATGGCTCATGGGAGAGCATGTAGAAAAGCAAACCCCCTTTTTCTCTCAGGAGCTAACCAAACTTAAAGTGAAAGTTAGCATGGGACATCTTAGTCTTAACAATTCTGAAATAATTTTCAAATGTATTCATTCTTCTTCCAAAGAGCAGGTTAGACAGAAGTGTTTTACAGTACCTACCATACTAAAACATTTAAGAGCTATAAAATCTTTAGAAGGATCTCAGGCATTGGTTTAACAGACTATCTTTAAATGGCACAAACAAAAACAAAGTCCTATTTAAGGAACAAAATAGAGAATCAACTGGTTTTCAGTGGTACAGATAATCTTTTCTAGGAAGCTGATGATGTGTCCTAACTGGCAGTTCAAAGTCCAAGTGACCAGGATACGGGAAGCAACTTTCCCAGATCAGATTCCTCAGAACCACCCACGTTTCCCCCACCTTTTAGAATCTTGATTCCCTGGGTATTTTTTATGTTCTCAGCTCTCAGAACAGCTATGAACTACAGCAATGGCCTTTTTGATTTTCTGTGACACTACAAATTTAAACTGCAGCTTCGTGACACAGTTTTAATGTCCAGATAGAGTCAAAGGGTTATCTCAGTCCCTTGATCTCACCCATTACCTGTTAATTAAACTCAACTAATTAAACTCAAGCAACCGTAACTGGGCAAAACTAGCTTGCAACATACACACACACAACACACATCACCAAAACTAGACCAAAAAAAAGCTTTCCCTTGCTTTAAAGTATATGTACTGAAACCTTCTGTTTCATAATTTGAGACCAACATGAGAATTCAGCTGACAGACTCGAGAAAAGCACCTTCTCTCTCCTTCTTCCCCCACACTGCCTCTTGCTTCTATTCCACACCAGAACAAATCAACTTCATCTTCACTCTCAAAGTCCTGACAACCTACTACTCTCATTTCAGTACCAAAATACCAGTTCATTCCTTACACTATGACACCAGGAATCAAAGAGTTCTGCCAATAGTTTGAATAAACAATGTTTTCGTGCTCCCAGCCCTCCCTGGACTACACTCCCTCTGTACAAGACTGCTTCATCCTCCTCAAAAATTTCTTGCATTGAAGCCTAGAGGAAAAAATATTTCAGGCTTACAAGTGCTTAAAACTTTGCCTATTGATATAAGCAATACTGAGCAATATTCCTTCCTTTTCTTTGTCATCTGTCTCTATCTACTGTCTTGTATTACACACAGGTTGTAAATCTGTTATGTGTCTCACACAAGCAGATCCTGGTCAGAGATCAGGGCTCCAGGTGAGCTGACAACAGAAAATAAAGGGTTATATTCCAGTTCCAGTCAACAGGCCTTTTTTTTAAAAAAACAAACAAACAAACAAACACAAATCACGTTCAAAAATGACATTTTTTATTCCTGGTTACTAAAAGATGCAGCTAGATTTCAGTGAAGCAGTCACAGTTCATGACTGTTATAATTTATGAAGACACTGCCCAGCCATTTGTCTTCTTTTGGTATATTCAGTGAAAGTCAACATAATCTTTGCATGCAAGTAGATTTCAATCAATCCCAATACATCATGCAATTTTTAAAATATTAAGGTGCACACAGTTTATTTTCTCAAGTTCTACCAAGGTCAATCTATTCACAACAAACCAGAAAGACTCATATTAACCAACTGGAGAGCTAATGGCAGCTGGGGGGGGGGAAATCTTTGATGGATCTGCCACAATGCTTCAGGCTGCCTCACTAAAACAAACCAACCCACCTTCAAAACAAACATCACCTAATAAAAACAGCAAATTAGAAGCAACCACTTCTTTATAATTCAGCACCAAATGAACAATTTGGAGGTCCAGCTTTCTTAGAAAAGGTAACTTTGGGCTTAGTTAGCCAACATAAAAGCACAGCCATTTTTACCAGGTGCCACGGACAAATAAACTACCTGAACATCAGCTTTATTCAGAAAACATGAGAAAAACAAAAAAAGAGACAGACTTCTATTTTAATTAACTTGGCAATGTAACAATGACGTTGCAACAGCCTGGTTGTTTAATTGTTAGAGCAAAACTGGATTTACAACCCAGGTTTATACTTTAAACCAAGTTTTATATGGCTTATCATCACCTAGTAGAATTAGTGAAAGCATTATTTTCACCCTCTCAGGTGCACACACATCCTTATATATTACACACTCCAATATACCATTATGCACACCACTTTTTTTTTCAGAGCATTTAAGTCTTTTGCCTTTTAGTACAAGCTTTGGTGTAATCTTCACAGGCTGGGATACAATGCATCTGATATTTACCAAGTCTAGAAAAACCTAGAAACGCTTAAAAAGTTATCTGACTTCCAGTGAGTTTTATTTCCTGTTATTTCCAACATTGTAAAGCTGAAGGATAGGTTCAGAAACTGTTAATAATTAAATATATCTCCACTTTTTATATTGATCAACAGCTTTCCTACTTGCCCTCCCTTGACTCGGGATGTATACCACCTCAATGCAGACACATCTGAAAACCAGGACAAGATATAGAACCTTCAGAATTATTTCTGGAGCCTTTTCCAAGTACTAAGCAATACTGTGGGGTTTTAAAAAATTTGTTTTAGCCATGATCCAACATCTCAGAAAGCAGAAGCTGATCTATTTAATCAGCTATTCCTATTTTTGTTCATATTATCCTGACCCTTTTGAACATGTCCTTCCCCTTCTCAATTTCACAACCTACATGCTTTACAAGTCCTAGCAAGAGAAACACAAGAATTTTTTTAAAACCCCACCAAAATACAACTAGTTTATACTTTATTATAAATATGCTGGTTGCATCTTTCTCAATGTACCCCTCCCTTGTTAATACAAACATTTACAAAGATTTCCTAAGCTACAGTAATATCCTACACAACTTAACTACAGAAAAGTACAAATACACCTTATTGTGACCAGATATTATAACATCATTTGACAAGAGGCTGGAAAAAAAACATACTATGTCCTATGCAACATCTTGAGCCCAAGCATCTTAAAATGAGATTAAAACACTGAGTTTCATTCTGCATTGTGTATTTCATTGCTCTCATCTGTTATTTTAAAAAAATAATTAAAAAAAAATCTGTTTTGGGAGTTTTTTTGTGGGTTTTTGGTTTGTTGGGTTTTTTTTTTTTAAAAAGGACAAATACTTCATAGAATCTGCTGGGAAAACAGCACCACGAGTTTCATTTTGCCAGCATAATAGCATTCACTTATCTTGGCAACTAAAAGAAGTATTCACACCCACATATGAAATGCCACTACAGAAAACACAGAATACATGGCTAATTTAATATTTCAGGAATATATATGAAAGTTGAAACTTAAATTTAGTTCAGCTTTTACATTACTGTCTAAACTACAAATATATGGGTGTCATTTTAAATTAAAGTCCTCAGGGCCTCACCACCTTTCCTTAAACAAAGGAATGAAACAAGAAGAAGTAAAAATAAAATAAACAAAAAAGGCTCCAAACCAAAACCATGCCATAGGAATGAAAACATTAATTCTGCACACAGAATTTCTGCCACAGAATTCTTTTAGTTGCTTGTTTTATCTAGCAAGAAATTCGTATCATCTGTGAAGCTAAAAATGGAGCTAACAGTGACTGCCATTTTGCCTTATTTTTAATACATTGTTCTGTGGGATTAGCAGACATCAGTAATTCTTTTGTAACTATATAAAAAGGAAAAACTAAATGGTCAGATCTTTAGATAGGCGGAAAAAAATTTGTTACAGGGCAACAACATCACTTGTCCCTACTTTTCAGGAAATACACCCCAAGTTTAGACTTTGGCTTTTTCAGTCCACAGTGCTGTTATCCTGTCAGCCACCCACATGCTGTTTTATAAAAGTATAAACATACTTTTAAATGCAAATAAATAATTAATTTTTTTTAGCTCAGTTTGAAATGCTCAAAGTTAAAACAGATTTTAAGAATTTCAAAATTATGCCCTAAACTTATGACATAGATTCCAACCTGGAATCACAGAAACTTTCCTCATGTACTGACATCACCCAGAGCCAGCAGCCAGGCGTGAGCATCAGCAAGGTTTGCCTGGGAAAAGGTGTCTCAAAAAATTAGTTTTTAATTTCTTATTCTGTATTTGATAAATAAAAAGAATGTATTATGCTACTTATATGATTTACTCATAACTAGACAAAATCTGATGTCCCTCTGAATGCATACAGTATAAACATACTTTTAAATTCAAATAAATAATTAAATTTTTTTAGCTCAAAGTTACAACAGATTTTAAGAATTTCAAAATGATGCCCTAAACTTATGACACAGATTCCTAGAATCACAGAAACTTTCCTCACATCCTGACATCACCCAGAGCCAGCAGCCAGGCGTGAGCATCAGCAAGGTTTGCCCGGGAAACTTTTGTGGCCCAGCTCGCTGTAGAACACACAGCCCTGTTTGGCAACCACTGTACCACACACTCTGTAATTTATGCTGTTTAAAAGTCTGCAACCAGCACTCTTCCCTTTGTTTTATCAAGATAAAAGGAAATGGCACTTTTTTTTTTGTTGTTAATGTAATATTATGATCATAACAACTGACACTAACTGATGATTTTTATGCCATTTGTATACTCAAATTCCTGTTAGCATTCCCCAGTGGATGAAATGCTTTTAGGCAGAAGAGCCTTTGCTCATTTGATTTTCAGCTTTTGTTCAGCTAACAAGTAAAAATAAAAGAGTATTTTTCTCATTTGAATTAATCCAGTCAAAATTGAAAAGATGGCCATGTTGGGATAGGAGACACAGCTTCAAGGAAAATAAAAATTAAAATAAAAATTTAAAAAGGAAAGAAAAAACACCAGCCCAAGCTTTAAGCAAACAGAACACTACCACAAACTTGGGACACAGAAAAGGACAAGCAATATCTGTCTCAGGAGCACAATTAAAAGCAGGCAGAGCTGTGCAAGTGCTTGGATTTTAAGAGATACAAAATATCCTTCAAATAAAAGAATAATCAACTTTAAAGCTACATTTAAGTACTCATTAATATATTTGAGTAGTTAAAACAAACATTATTTAAAGAAAGACATTTTAAAACCAGCAAGATTAGCTTAAAATAGATTCTTAAAGCAAGATTTCCTCTTTTTGACTGTCATTGAAATCAGATATTGAAAGGCATTTTAGTCAAGAGTCTGGAGTGGCAAATCAGATAATTGGGCTCAGTTATTATTTTAAATTTAACAAGCTGGTCTTCTTGAGAATACATTTCTCATCCCCATAAAGGCATAATGTTTTAAAGTAAGTATAACTACAAAATTTAACTTGCAGTGTTGACAGAAACCACATTAGAATAAACATCTTTTCAAGCAGATGCAACTTCCCTGCTCCCCTCCTTTCTCTGTAGTTCACCTTTGCTTTCTGGTTAAATAAGAATCAAAAGGAATCAAGCTTGTTGCAGTTTTGCACACAGTCACAACAGGAGGCAGCAGAATCATGCAGCACCAGCTCTGTAATTAATAATCATGCAGCACCAGCTCTGTAATTAATAAGCTCACTATTTGCATGTATATACCTTCACATGTGCACTCTCTCTCTCACACACACACTCGACCTCAACTCCAGTAGCTGAAATCCTCCATCATCTGCCACTGGAACTTCTGAGACAGCCTCAGAAAATACTGGACTGACAAAACAGTGGTTATACTGACAAAGGAAATAAAAGCACCAAAAAAATACAACATCACATTTAGTAGAATACAATCGTAATTTTTGTTTCCTGGAAATGCAGTAATAAGCCTTCTAATTTACAAATTAGAACAGTTCCAGTTAAGCCTTTATGTCCTTACCATGAAAGAAAGCAACAAAATAACTCATTAAAACTCCTCTGAATAAAGATATTACTAAAATTGATAGAATTTTGGATTTGTTTTTAAAATTTACAAGCCAAGAATTTTCCAGTCATTAAAGTTCAGTTTACAATTTCAGCTGACAGAACCTGCCTACACTTTCTCTGAAAAAGCCCATCATTAAATACAGATCTCACGAGAGGCATACCCAACGTCCAGAAAAGTGGACAGGCTTTAGACAGACTAAATGTAAAATTTAGGAAAAAAACTATAAAACATGAAATTTTAAGAAGCAAATTAAGCATTTATTGCAATAACATTAGTCCAGCCTCAAATTCAGTGATTGATTTAAGCAAAAAAAAAAAAAAATTACATTTTAAAAGAGCAAGCTGAGAGATCACCAAATAGCTGATTTTTAAGTGTTTTGATATGCAAAGATAACATTTTATATTCACTTACTAGATAAAATCCGAAGGCTTTTTAACAGCATAATCCTTCAACAACTATATTGTAGGAAGAGGAATTAAATAAAACCACCAGCAACACCAGAAAAAAGTAGATGTTTGCTCGCTGCTTCACACCCACCCCTGAACGCTGCCAGATTTGCTCTCAGCTGCTGCTGCCAATGCACATGTGCGGAATTAGAAAGAAACTTCCTGCTCACACAGATCTCATCACATTCTTACCAACAGTAGTTAATAAATAAAAAGCCTTTTGTATCTTGTGTAACAGCTAATTATACTCCTCCTCCCAAAGTGAAGCTGTACTCCACCAACCACACATGTGTAATTGCCACTACATCAGATAACCCAGAACTTCAGTGCAATGGCATTATAAATGTGCAGGAAGGTAACTGGCTTTAGGAAGAATTATCAGTAAAAACTATGCAACTTGAGAGGTCCATGTTCTAAAACCAAAGCAGCTTAACAATTGTCAGTGCTGTTAAGACAGACTTTGGAACAGAAGTCAAGCTACCTCAGAGACACCAAAAAAAGCAAACTATAAATATATAATGCACTTAATTTATTATACATAAGTTATCCTATTACATACATTTATCATCAGCGTGTTTCTCCCCTTCCCAAACAGGTAAGCAGAAATACACACTGAAACTCAAAACATTACAAAATGTAATCCATAAGCCATTCCCTATAGAAACACTACCTCTGTTGTGACCATGACCACGTGCCACCAAAATAAAGGACAGTCTTAGCATCCCCACTGCAGGAGTAAGACATTTCAATGAACAGTTCCACTCTGCAGCAATGACTCTTTGAATTTCAGGGGAAAGGGGTGGAGGGGAAGAAAATAAAGAGAGGACTGCTAATGAGGTCTCCTCCACACAACCAATTCTTGTTGCAACTTGATCATGACCAAATTTGAAGATACCACCAGAAATCACAAGGTTAGAAATGACATTGCAAACTAAAATGAAATAATCTGGTTACATTAGAAGAGTGACAAGACAACAAAGGGTTCAATGAAATGTGAAGTTCAGCAAAAAGGGAAAAAAGTTCAAATACACATATTTAAAGAAAGAGTATAAAGGAAGAAAGAACCACATCCATAAGCCTCCAGCTCTCATCTTTTCAGTTTTGTTCAAGTATTATTATCCTACACAGCTGAGCACAAATTTTCATCCTGAACACACTGCAGGGAACACTGAACAGAAGAGAGGTATGAAGAGAGCAGCTAGCGAGACTGGAACCTGGACAATCAAGTGGGTTCCCACCAGATACTCTGTTCTGATCCAGCAGCTGCCCCACCCAAATGTCCTTACAAATGTCCAAATAGTTAAGAAAATAAACCATTTAAACCTCTCCATATAAAAAAGCCTCTGCAACTGTGGTCTTTGTTACAAGCTGTTTGAACACAAACATAATGCAGTATCTCTATTTTAAGCTCAAGTTTGTCATATTTTTCTTCTTTTAAGGCAAATATACAGCATAAAATTTCACACATCCACAGGTAAGGGACCATAAGAGCAGAATTATTTGTTACTATCACAACTGAACTATTCATTTCACTATAATCAGAATATAGTCCTAAATCCAGCTGCAAAATATCACTCATTTCTTGTACTGAATGACTCCACCCATATGTTGCAAACCTAATAGGTTTTCAGCACTGTAATCACCTTCTAAACTATCTTTTTAAAGACTTCAAAACAAATCAGCTCTACCAAAAAAAAGCCTGGTAGCAGATGCAGTAACAAATACATTGTCTTTTAGGCTGTAGGAATACAGAGAATTCATCTGAATTGATTGAACTTTCACAAATCCCAGCAATTGGCTATGAAACCAGGACAAAACTACAAAGCCAAATCTGAATTTCCTAAAGCCTTGAGACTGCAGCCATTATTCTCCAAGTTTTTGCAGGTAAAATTTGTAACTTTTAGAAAATAATACAGTCAGTGAGAGATTCAAAAATGAACTGCTCAGTTTTACTGGCTTTCCAGGGAGTAATGCAAAATTTTTGCATTCTCTGCCTGAATACAACTTTGACAAGAGACATACAGCTTCCCTGCTGAATAACTGATATATTTGTCACTTCAAAAACTGCAGGACAAGTAACAAATCTCCCTCTTTCAGAGCCCTTCATAGAGGATTTAATATTCTTTCAATTCTGTATCTCCTCCTCCTCAGATGTTTTGCATAAGGTGTTATTTTTTTGGTTCCTATGTAATAGTCCTCACATCTGAAGTGATTAATAAATATATAACTGGGTCTGCAATACAAGAAAAAAAAGGTTTACCATCTTTCATCCTCACAGATCCAAATACTGAATTGCTCTGCAAGATGTCAATTCACACTCATCCCAATGTTTTGCGTGCCTGCGTGGCAGCAAAAAATAATCTGGTGTTATGCACAGAATTTAAGGACAACTTGAAGGCATTCTGTTACCAACATCACTTCCTCTTCCTCAGAGCTGCAGCTTTTTTGGGGGGAGGGAAAAACCAAAACAACAACCAAACTAAAAAAAAAACCAAAACAAACCCACCTCAGACTTGGCAGATTTTACTAATTTTCTAATGAGCCCTTGTGAAGGCAGCACTGCTGAGCTACAGACATCTGACCAGAGGTCAAAAAGTTGAGTACTTGAAAAGGAAAAAAACACCAGAAAAAGCAGGGGGTTTCACAAATGTGCTGATGTCTGTTCCAAATGCACAGAGCATTTCTTCAGCCTCACCTGCTTTTGCAAACTTGCTGTTAGGTACCTTAGAAAGAAAAGCTTTGCTGCTTGCACAGGTCTCATACTATGAGCCACACATGACAAGTGTTAAATTAAATGTTTTAATGAGCTGTTAAAAAGTCCTCCAACATTTCAAGCAGTGCATACAGCAAGAGTCCAAACTAACTAAAACTGAGCAGATAAAAAACATCATTTGCCAAGCTCGGACATTTTGACATATTGGCCAGCTCAAAATTTGCAAGCATTAGAAATTATCAGGAGTTCTTAACAACCAACTTCTGTGAATGTAACCATGAAACACTACTTGATTGATTTTTCTAAAATAATACTGTAAATTCCTGGTTTGATGCATTCAAAACATTGAAATATGATTCTATGATTTGATTTGTTATCGTAATGTTGTCAAGTCAAGGAAAGGATCACTCTGGTGCTAGACAATACACAAAATACAGACAAAGCAGACAAAAAAAAGAGATTCTAAATACCTTCAAATCTATGCAAAAAAATTTGTAAAGCAATTTACTGGTAACGAGCAGTAAAAAGACAGAAAACAAACAGGCTAATGAGACAACTGAATTTGTTGCAATATAGGACAACAAACTAGTTTTTCCTTCTACTCTTTTTATGCTGGCAGATTAAACTGCCCAGACAACAGAAAAACTTTGAACCTAAATGCTAATCCAGTTTAACAATTTATTCCAAAATCATATACTAACTATTTCACCCCTGAGGATACCCAGGAACATATGCCTGAAAAAATAAACAACTGTGTAGGTTTTGATATATTCAGTTTCTTTTTTTTTCTTAAACAAGCAAGAGTGATTAGCTAGTAAAGTTTCATTTGTTACTGTGGTGGTTTGGGTGGATTCAACCTCTAACTCTATCCTAGCAAAACCAGGACAGTAACCTTTTTCCCCCTTCCCTTGAGCCTGACAGCAGTAAGAAATTTTTGTAAAAATTTAAAAATGCAGCCAGAGCAAGGAACTCAACAGTAAGAGTTCCTGAAGGGGCCTATAGGAAAGCTTGGGAGGGACTTTTGACAAGGGCAGGGAGTGACAGAACAAGGGGAAATGGCTTCAAACTGGAAGAGGGGAGATTGAGATGAGATCTGAGGAAGAAGTTCTTTACTGTGAGGGTGGTGAGACACTGGCCCAGGTTGCCTTGAGAAGCTGTGGCTGCTCCTCCCTGGAAGTGTTCCAGCCCAGGTTGGATGAGGCTTTGAGCAACCTGGTCTAGTGGAAGGTGTCCCTGCTGATGGCAGGGGGGTTGGAACTGGATGATAACTTTAAGGTCCCTTCCAACCCAAACCATTCTGTGATTCTATAATTAAAGTTCAAGTTGCAGTGTTTGATTCCAGGCGTGGGTTTTTTGGTTTTGTTTTTTTTCCCAAAGTCAGGAAGAAGTACCCTAACATTACAGCACCTCATGTTAAAATGAATTTTGGTAGCAAGAAGCATTTGCACTCCAATGTTTAAATCCCTAAGGAGTTTCCAAGAACAATGGAAGCCCACACTGACAGATTCCTCAGAAGATACATTTGGTCCCAGGCTGGAGCGTTAGGCCCACGAAGTGGCATTCCTAAGGCTAACCTTGCCTTTGTGTTTGCAGATTTAGTGACTGCCCTTCGTTAACTTCTGGAACCAACTTTGCTGTCAGGGAGCTGCCAGGCTCACGCTGTCCGTGTGCCAAGTCCCATCGCAGGGGGGGATAAAGCTGATCCACCGCGGGAGACAACTCCGGCGGAAGAGCCATGAAATCCCCGGTGGGCTGGCAGAGTTGCCTGGAAGGTCCAACCGACACCAGTGCAACCTGGGAAGCGAAGGCACCGCTTGACAGCTCCCTCCGAGAGCCTCTAGCAACTTCTGCACCGCACAGCCCCCACCACACGCCCGCCTCTGCCACCTCCGCTGCCCAGACGAGGAAGTTCCCGCGCCCCTTATCGGCGCCGGTCGCAGAAGGTTCCTGAAGCCCGGCCCGTCACCCTCCCTGCCCCACAATCCGCCTCCCAGAGCGGGAGCCCTGCCCGGGCCACCGCCCGCCACCCCCGCTTCAGAGGGGCGACCCCCCCCATACCCCACCCCAGCCCGCGCATGCGCCCCGCAGCCCCTCACCGTTGCCGGGTGACTCGCCCTCCCCGCCGTCCGCAGCACCAGCAGCAGGTTCCTCCGCCTCTTCCTACCCCGGGGGCCGGCGCGGGCCTCTCCTCACCGCTCCGCTCTCCTCGCAGGTCTCCTCCCTCAGCCGCCGCCGCCCCCGCCGTCTGCCGCGGCCTCCGCGCTGCCCGACCCGGGCTCCGTCCGTCCCCAGAGCCGCTCGGTGGCTCGAGCGCGCCTCGGCGAGCGGGGGTCCCCGACGGTAGCGGCGGCAACGGGCGGAAGTGACGCGCTGACTGACAGGTGCAGCGCGCGCCCCCTCCCTCGGGGTCACGTGCTGCGGGGAGGGGAGGGGTCGCTGGTGGCGGCGGGGAGGGGCGGGGCCGCGCTGAGGGGAGACGGTTCCCGCCGCTGCCGGTGGCCGCCTCGGGGCGGTGACGGGGAACCGGTGAGGCGGGTCCTGAGCCGCCCAAGGAAAGGGGGCTGGCGGCCGGGGGGCAGCCTGGAGGGTCGGGGTAGTCTTTGCAGGCCGATGGAGCCGCTGTCCGTTATGGCCCCTGGCTGCAGGGAGCCTCAGGCGCGGCCACAGCGCTCCCGGGAACAACGAGCGATGACCCAGGGACCGCCTGATTTCCCTTGTTCTTACCCGTACAGTGACTCAGCCGCCCGCCCGGGTGTGACCACAGCCATTAGTGTCACCAACTTTGCATTTCTCATCGCCATATTAAAACGTTTCCTCTTAACTTTCAGAATTAAAGCATCAAGAATTACCGAATGTGAGTTGGACCCACAAGGATCATGGAGTCCAACTCCTGTCCCTGCACAGGACAATCCCAACATTCACACCATGGCCCTGAGGGCCTTGGCCAAATGCTGCTGGAATCTTGTCAGGCTTGGTGCCATGAGCACCTCCCTGGGGAGCCTGTGCCAGTGCTCCACCATCCTCTGCCTCAAGAACCTTTTCCTCATGGCCAACCTCACCCTCCCCTGCCACATCTTCCTGCCATGGCCTCTGCTCCTGGCGTTGGTGGCCAGAGAGAAGAGATCAGCGCCTGCCCCTCCTCTTCCCCTTGGGAAGAAGTTCTAGACCATGATGAGATCTCCTCTCAGTCTCCTCTTCTCCAGGCTGAATAATCCAAGCGACTTCAGCCTCTCCTTTGGGAGCCATCGCTCCCAAACATTTCCCAAGCGCAAGCGTGCCAGAAGTAACGGAGTGCCCTTTGCCAGAGAGCTAACACATTTTAAAATGCAAAATGTAGCACCTTTAAACTAAGTTAGCATAAGTTAGTGAGGAGATGCGAGCTTATACCAGAAGTGTTAGAAGCCGTGCCTGACAGTCTGCGGTTCCCACATGCCACGTTGAAATTACAACAGCTTTTTCTGTCATGCAGTGCCAGCAGCTATAGGTGAGGGGTTTAATAAAGCGCTTAAGGAAAAATCGGATTTAGTTAGTAAAAATCGTCTCAGGAAAAGCTTTTCTTCCCCATGAAAAAATCACAAAAGAGTATAAGAAAGGGAAAAAAAAAAAAAAACCCTTCTAGGAGTAGAATGAGATTAATTGGAACTTCTGCATTGCCAATAGCTGGAAGGGTTTTGTTGCAGGTTTTTCCAACATGGATTCTAAATTTTATCTAGAGATACATTTATAAGAGGTTTTACATTCAGAAGCTGAAGAAGGGAGAGTCACAACCCCACAGTAAATTAGCCTGGTTTTAATCAGTTCTAAAACTATATTTTCCCGCTAGAAGATTTTGTATCATTGGGAGGTGTCATACAAAAAACAATAAAATATGTAGGGTCAGGGGAACGGCCTCTCGGAAGGTCTGGATTTGCTGTCCATCTGCTTCCACAGCAGAGTTCTCCACCTGAACAACTAAGAAAATTGCCTCACATCAGGATGAGGTTTCCGAATTTGTATTTTGTATACATAGCTGTGTTCTTTCTGATTCATTTAGCCTCATCAACAACAATAAAGATCCTGAATCAGAACAAGCTGGCAATTTTGTTGATGAAACATGGGAGAGAACGGACTCCAGCTGGCTCTTCAGCAGAGATGTTGGCCAGTTGACAGGAATAAAACTGCAAGAAACCTGACACAGAAAACACACGCGGTGAGGGGAGACAGACAGCAGAGGCAGGCAGGTAGGCAGGCGCTGCACAGCACCTGTTTGCTGGTTTTGGGCCCAAAACAAGTGTCCTCCCTCCTCTGAACTGGCTCTGAGTACGCCATTTCGTGCCAGCTTATCCTACCTCCTTTCAAATGCTTCCAACGTTCCTTGCAGGGGGCAGACATATGCAGTCCCAGGCTGCCATTTCAGTCTTTTCTGCTCACTTTGTGTGCTCACTGCCTATTTCTGAAAGGCTGAGGAGAACCTGGGAGTCCTGGTGCTTTAGCCAGTTTTTCTAAGATGGTAAATATAGAGGGAAGGGTGGCAACAACTTAATGAGCAGCTGCATGGTTACACCCTCAAAATACAGCTATAGAAGGTGTCTGCCTCTCAGATCACTGCTAAAAAATGACAATGGACCAACGTGGTAGCTGTCCCCCATCTGTTTTCCACTATCTCAGGGCACAGCTGAAATTTTATGGCAGCATTTTGTAATTCTCCTGCTTAGGTGGGTATCAGATTGCTGCACAGCTCAGACACCCATCCCAGTTTCAGCAGCCTGGACAAGAGGGCATGGAGCTCGCACAGGCTCGTTTGTCCCTCCAACCCCACAGGCACCCACAGAGCAGCCCTGGCATGAGCAGGGGCTGTGCAGGTGCATGGCTGCAGTCCCACCGTGTGACATGGGACTGTCACCCACATGTCAGGACATATGACAATGCACTGCTGTGCACAGTGACAAGGGGCTGCTCACAGGGAGAAGGACCCATTCCCCAGCTGCTGCATAGCTCCAGGAGCTTGGCACATGCATCTGGTCAGCATCTGGCTCCTAGGACCACAGAGCCAGAGTGCCATGGTATCCCTGTCTCATCAGTAAATCCATGTCCAGGGCCACATCACAAAGGGTGAGCCATTTCTGTAGCTTGGTGTGCTATCTTACAAGTCCAGATAAGTTGCTCAGCCTAAAAGTTTGGCAGAGATTCTGCTGCTACGTGCTCACCAAGTAACTCAGTCAATCTGAAGTGATTACTAGCATAATTCCCTTGTTTTCAGGAAGAGCTATTCATGAGCACAAGTCGTTATGACCAGCATGTGTCGCAGAAGGACTGAAGCCGTATTTCCTTCGTGGGTCCCTGATGTCAGTCCTCACCTAGTATGACTTTAGAATAAATATTCTCCTCTGAACACTTTAATTTCCAATTAAGTCTAGTTCCAGCAACAGCCCTGCATTACTCCTCATCATAAATTAAAGCAAATGAAAGAAAAATAGCCCTATCCCAACTGTGCTCGCTGTTGTACAAGGCTTAGTACAAACTGAGCTAGAATACTCCAGAACTTCAATCAATTTTGCAATGCCATCCAATCTTTTGAAGGTTGATAGCTTGCCATGCAATTCTTTACCTTTATCCTGGGTCATTATCTTACTAGAAGGAAATGGAAATCTGAAGCATAGCAAAGCAAAACACTGCCTGCTGCAATACCTGTATATTGTATGCCAACAGTTTTTACTTGAGGGGGAAAAATTATCTGCGTGTCAGCAAAGTGTTTGCTTTTTGTTTTAACTGTCCATCTACAAACAAATTATTTGATGTACTCTCCTGGACTTGGAAGCACTCAATTTTTGTCTTAAATGGATCCTATTGATATCTTGCAAAAATATTGACAAATGTGAATCCTTTCAACACCAAAGAAGAATTAGCAAACAGCAACACTTTCCAGCTGCTTGCTCTGCAAAATGCTTTCCTTTCCTGCATATTTCATCCAGATACAGAGACATGTCTCCAAGCTGAGTCTTTACTTTGTTCCTCTTTTCCAGCATTATAATATTTGCTAACATTTATTTTTTTTTGCAGGATGCCCAGCAGAAGACACTTTGCCATGCTGGACATCTGTAACTCCATGGAGGCTCTTGAATCATCAAGTATCCAGTTCCTCTGACTCATGGTGTCCAAAAGGGCACCTAAGCATCAAAGTCCAAAGCTTTGCTCTGTGTTATCAAATGAAGCTTCACAATGCTCAAGCAAACAGGTGAAGGAATCTATTTTATGGAAACAGAAACTGCAGGACAGAGAAGAACTGTCTCCCATTACTAGACACATGTAAGGATTTTTTTTAAACTTAATTCAGTATCAGAAGCACATGTTCTACATAAATGTCAGACATTTTTTACTCGTTTTCCTACCAGAGTTCTGTGATTAAAATAAACATTTACAGCATAAGATTTTTTCCTGCCTTTGAATACTTTTTGGATCTGAATCATGGGTTTGGAAGATCTGTCTTTAAAGTAGAGATCTAGGAATATGGGGCAAATGTGGTTTTGAAGGCTTGTTCACATTTTAATTGCACGGTTGCAGACTTAACAGGAGATAATTCTTTCCTTCTTGAAATTCAAGACATTGAAAGGTTAATTCAATCTTTCTCAGTTCCATTTCCTTCCTTCTGTTCCCCTTCCCACACTCCCCCCCCTATCTGTAGACAGCAGAGTTATTTGAATTTTATGCAAGCTAGTGTTCATCCAAAGGGAAAAATCATATGCAACAGAGAAGCAAAAATTACAATATTGCACACTTTAGTTTTTCATTTCCTATTTGCTTTTCTCTGCATTCACCAGTTTGGGCTGTGGACAGACATGAACTCATGCCCTAAAGCTAGTTTCCACTGAAAAGTTAACTTGAATTAAAGCTTGAATCTCCCCTTCCCTTCTGAATTCCTGCTCTTGGCACTCACAAAGATCTATACTCGAGCTGTCGTGATGCTTTTACCTTGAGTTAGGGAAAGGCTACAGTGTGTTCAAGTTAGCACAATTTGTCTGCTGCCAACACAATCATTCTGTGCTGCTCCCATGTTATTTCATGGTGTGGTCACTCACACTCAAAGTATACGAACTCCAGAAGAGTCAGTTTGAGTGTGCAGAGCTCCAATTAACCCTGTTACAAAAACAAAGCCCTAAGAAGACTGCAACTGATTTCTGCACTTTATATACAATTACAAGAAAAAAGCCATAAAAACATCATTGGAAACACTCTAGTTTGGTCACATTCTGGAGAGACAACAAATCAATTCAGATGCCATGAGAGGAAAATAGTCTATTTTTTTTTTTAAAGAGAAGAAAACCAGCATTTATCATAATATAATCAGAGCTTTAATTTGAACAGGCAGAAGTTAACAGATGCAGAACTTACTGTTTACCACTTTCTTACATAATTGTTGACCTTGTACCTGCAATGTAATACCTGTGTTTGGCTTACTCTGAATAACAAGCTTATAAAATTGGAAAAGGGGTTTTGGAAAAGATGATATATTAATCCTTTCAAGTAGAAATACAAGTTTTTATTGTGGAAATTGCTTACAGAGAATAGAAAAGATACTTGGCTGCCTAATCTGTTCTTCTGCTTCACCAGCCCCATTTCCTTAAGCAGCTGAAAAACTTCAGGGTTTATCTTCTTTTCCCCAAAACATAAAACTTACTGAAGCTGCCAGGAGGTCCCAGGCTATTGCAAGTGGAATGATTTGGCAACACAAAGAGAAGTGCTGGTTAGGCACCCACCAGAACGACAGCCAGAGCTGAGAAGAGTCACATTTGAGCACACTCCCAATGCTCACCCAAGACTTCTCTGTCTTACTCTTTCTCTAAGAGCTGCTGCTTGCAAGAGATGCTTCTGTACAGAGATAGAAAGGAGAGAGATTTTTTAAAAAAGAGACTGTTAGTAAAGACTACAAATTATGCTAAACTAGAGTTTCTAGACCTGTGTTCATCACAAATTGTGATGTGTTCTGTAGCATATAACTAATGTGACTAATATATCACATGCCTCTTTCCCCACCCTGTCTTTGGGAGAGAAGCATGTGCATGGACATTTTGTATTAATTTTTTTTTCCTTTAATAATGCACACATGCCACCATGTTATGCTAGAAAAGGCCAGGCCAAAGTCAAGTATTTTATGCTGGAAGACACAATTTTGGGTAAGTTCTCAAGAAAGTTCTGTTGCAAGAATTTCCATCTGGTTAAACTTTTTAATAATTCACCCCCATACCAAGTTTTATAAGACCAAAAAAGAGGGAGAGAGGAAATTTCCACTCCTGCTCTCTTAAGTTTTCTCTTTTTGTTCTTTGCTGCAATGGGACTCCTAGTATAGACTGAACTCCAGAGCTATTTGGAAAACATGGGGCTGGAAAAAATAGCCCACGCTGAAAGAGCACCTACAATTATCCTCTCCCCCCATCCTCTGTCCACACCTACCCTTAAGGTTCAATGGTCTCCATAAGGAAAATTAAACATCTTGGGTAATGATAAAACACACAGTAGAAGACAGTATCGAGTATTTACCCACTGGCAGTGCAGCATTGCAGCCGACACTCTGCCAACGAGCGATCACTGCCTTCCTTACACCCCCAGGATTCATTGTCTCTCAGCCTGGGAACCTGTCTCCGTTCCCAAACATGGATATTTTTTTTGGCAGCAAGACGGAACAAAAGGCACAAAGAGAACTAAGAAAACCCTTTCACTGGGGCTGTAGTCTTTATTTTTCATTATTTTCTGTTCCCTTAAGGACGGGAAACCTTCGAAGGATAGCTGATAACACACACAATCCTGCTACCTTTCTGGAAGGTGCTCAATGCTCCTAGGGACCCTAAAGGATTTAGGGTGCTTGCAGACTCCAGCCCAGCTTTTCACCTTGAAAAATGAATCCCCTACCTTTAGCACCAAAAATACCACACCATTTTGAAAATGAAATCACTGTTATATTTGAGTGGGTGTGTTATTTCGAGACAGCACTAATGTGATTATAAAATCAGTTGTGTCAGCTTATTGGCTCAGCTACAGACACAGATCTGCTCGAGCGTCTGTTCCTCTAACCGGCTGCTCGCGTTTAGGGTGCTTTGTCCCTCCGCAGCTCCATATAGAAACAGATATGATCTGATTCCCACTCTTGCACCAAAAAGAAAGAAACCCTTTCTTCTTGCAGTCACACACCTAGGCTCCGTGAAACTTGGCATTTCCAGAGCACCTCTTGTGCCAAACATGGGCACAGCATCCCCCAGTCTATGCCCTTATATATTTATACACTTATATATGTTATGTGGGCAGTTAATGACAGAACAAGGGGAAATGGCCCTAGACTGAAAGAAGGGAGGTTTAGATTAGATATTAGAAAGAAATTTTTTCCTTTGGGGGTGTGAGACCCTGGCCCAGGTTGCCCAGAGAAGTTGTGGCTGCTCCTCCTTGGAAGTGTTCAAGGCCAGGTTGGATGAGGCTTTGAGCAACCTGGTCTAGTGGAAGGTGCCCCTGCTGATGGCAGAGGGGTTGGAACTGGATGAGCTTTAAGGTCCCTTCCAACCCAAACCAGTCTGTGATTCTATGGTTCTATATGTCCCTGCAGTCCCAGTCTCATGCAGGCTGGGCTTGCTGCTCCTAGGTGACAACAGCCAAAGGAAAAAGCTGAGTGGCAGCAGGCTCCAAACCTCCCAGCCTCACTCTTCAGACTCCTCTCTGAATTTTCCTTTGCACTTGAGCTCCCTTTAAACATTTCCTCTCACCTAGCACTGTGTCCTGGTAGCAAGTATTTGTTTTCCTGTGTTTCTCTGTGGGTGTCTGACAGACACTCGGTGGCTTACGCTGCCAGGCACGGTTTAATGCTGTCAGTGGTGGGTGACTCACTGGCATCAGAGGTGTCAGTCCTGCCGGGTTTGACTCAGCCCTTCATCCTTTGGCAGCAGATTGAAATAAAATGCAGTTTCCATTGTGTCTGAGGTAGCTTTTCAGACATAGCTTTACTGATATGGCTTTACATGCTTTATGTGTATAGGATCTCTAAAGATCCTATAGTTTGCTTGCTCTTGCTGGCTTTTCTCATTTCTAGGTACTGGATCATTCAGCTGCCTCTGTGCACCTCAAAAATCATTGAGGTTTGTTGCTACCACAGTCATCCCAAGGCCAGATAACTGCCATGTTCCCCTTCCTGAAGGTGGTAACTCTGAAATCCTGCCATTAAAAACCTGTCAGAGAACAGCTTTGCTGCTCATATAGCAAGAAGATCTCAGCTCCCAGTGAAAGGAAAAAGCATCCGAGTAAAATATCGCTTCCCCATCTCTCCCTCCCGTGACCAGCCTCGACGCACTGTACAATGCCCTGAGGCTAAACTCACAACGTTCCATATGGAAACTGCATGCAGCAGTCAGTCCTGCACCAAGTACATAAACATGAGGCTTGAGTCCAACAGTACCATACTTGGCAGCTACAGAAACTTGATAGGCACTTTGTGCAATGGTCAAGATGTTCGTTACGGAGATGAGTATCCACCGATTTGAACCAAGAGCGAGAACGTGTGATTCCTCATCAGTACATTATGTGAACTAATACTGTTGCACCTTCCTCAGAAACCCAACCCAATATCCATTAAAAACCTGGTCACCTTCAGCCAAAAAACCCAAACAAGGTATCCCAAACTGGTTTTAATACTAGGTGTGCCAATAAATCAGGTGATTACAATGGTGATGGTGAAAAATCCAGCATGCTGACCCTGTCTTAGCATGTTTAGAGAAGCCTGAGCTCTGCTGTGGATGCTGGGGGCCAAGCCTATGACTGTACCCAGAAAACCAGAAGTGAGAGTCTTGTGCTTCGCTGTCCTGAACACTTGGTTTGCTCTCTCCATCTGAAATAATTTGTGACAGCCTAAAAGTTCAAGAAGTTTTCCCCTTACAATCTCTCTTCTTGATAAGAGTGCTGGTACTTGTAAAACTGGATGTATATTTTAAAAATTGAAACTCACTAACTGCCTGAATTTGTGAATCATTCAGATTGTGATTTAAAGTCTTTTCTGACCTTCTGATCTTCTAAATCTGGTGTCCAGCCTAATGAGAAGAGATTAATGCTCTCTCTTTAAACAGACACTAAGACTCTTCAGTAACAAATCTCAGCTACAGATTACACTGAATATTCACCCAGCAGCCTCCTTCCTGTTTATTCCCAGGGGTTTTCAGTCAAGAGCACAGCTTTCTATTTTTGACAGTTGGTTGGAGTAAGGGGATGGAAGCAAGGGAACCAAGTCCTGATATTAAATATGACTGGTACACACACAAATTGATTTTGCATGGAGAGTCAGTGCAGATGCAGAGGTAACTGAGCCAGCCTGCACAAAACAACGGAGCTTTTAGCATAACAAGAATGTAGCTGCATTAGTGCCAGGACAATTTTAGGTCCCAAAGCAGCACAGGCAGGTTTGCACAAGGCTGAGATCAGTGGGATCCAGTTCATCTCTTTGGAGCTCCAGCTGAGCAGTGTTTTGCAGGTTTTTCCACCACTGTGGTTCTCCACTCTCCTTAACCTCAGATACCACAGGCACAGCTGCATAAAAAGCGCTCTTAGAGTGCTGTTTGCCACGGTATGCAGCAACCCCTGCCCTCTCTGAAAATAGGATGGATAAAGGAAGGAATCACTGGGTGGAAAGGAACCACTATTTATGAATGCTGATGAGTAAAAACAATCCTTTTTTTCTGCATTTATATTCATTATTTTGATTTAAACACAACTTGGAAGAAGTCATCCTTAAAACACATGCACACACATCAAACTCAAACACACTCTACTTAAGCCTATTATGCCAACAGAAAAATCCACAGCACCTTCCCAGGGCTCCCAGTCAGCTGTCAGACATCTCTGTCTCCCTGAGCTCATTGCCCATTATAGAGAAACACGGATACTCCTAGGGCACAATTAATTTTATCCCAACTTAGTTGCCTCCCTATTGACTCTCGTGGAGTCTAGACAAATATTTCAGCTGCAGATATACAAAGTTACCCAAGAGGAAACCCACACCAGCATCTAGGAGGATACACACAACCCTTCCCTCCCAAACTCAAAGGCCATGAAAAATCATTCCCCAATTTAGTTCTGTGCTGCAAAGTGTAGCTGGAGCCATGGCACATCACAGAGTGTCCACAGCCCTCAGGATCCACAGGTCTAGGAGGTGGCTACAGGTAGCACCCACATCTAACACAAAATCTGTCTTGCAATTACACCCGAGGGCTATTAGCCATTTTAAAGGTTTTTTTCCTAAAATTACCTCACTCAGCACCTACAGCACATTGTCACTGCACTGTGACTGTAGAGGTTCCCTGCGAGCAAGTCCAACGTGGTCCATGCCATGGGGATGGGTGGAGTCTGGGGAACGGCCACGCAAGCAGGACAGCAAAGGCAGGCAGGTTGGTCATGGGCAGCTGCCTGGTCTGGCTTGCAGAGCCATTGGGCTGAGAGAAGCACCAGCAAGTGCCTCCAAAATGGGACCAAATGAAAGATTCATCATACTCCCTTCCAGGACACGTTCCTGGACACCAGCGTGGTGCTCAGGACGTGCCTGTCTCAGATTTGGTCCTCATTTACAGCAATCATACCACGGCCATGCTTACAACCATCCCCAGCACGTGCTTCTGGGGTGGGGGACAGTCCCAGGCACGTTGCTTGAATGTACCTAAAAATCTCCCCACAAATTAACCTGGCAGCAGCAGCCCTTAAATAAACTCCATATAATCTATTTATCAATAAATAAACTTAAATAAACTTAAATAAACTTAAATAAACTCCAAAGCTCACCTTAACTCTGAGCCTCAGCATTGGAAAAGAAGGACAGGAAGGGAAACTTAAATATTTTTGTCTTGGTAAACAAGAATTTTTTTTCAAAAAATAAATAAATCAAGAAGTATTTTGGCAGTTTTCCATGTCAGTTTTCCCATTTCTCTCCCCTGCTGCACTTTCTGCAGCAGCAATCTGTCCTTTCCTTAAAGGCTGAGCTATCCCAGCACTAAACTAATCAATATTAATAGCGATGGGCTCGGGAGGGAGGGGGAGAGGAGAAGAGAGGAGGGATTACCCTGACCTTTTTCAACTCACACTGCCTCAGACAGCCACCAAGCAGCTGAGGAGAGAGCAGCCAGACGGTAATGCCATGTGGTTTTAGTAGCTTTTTTTTTTTTTTTCTCCTGTGAATATTTACTTCTGTTGTCTCAGTGCAGATAGCAATGAAATCTGATTGTCTTCAGGAAGGAAAAAAAAATAAATAAATAGAATTATATCAGCCATCTCTGGGCCAAACCTTGCCTTGATGGGAAATTCCACTGAAATAAGAGGAATAACATCCAGGCTGGATTTTAACTTGAATTTCTATTAAAAACAGGAATTGGATTAGGGAAGTTTTGACAGGTGAAGTGTTGAATGCTGATGTGCTTTGTGGATTTCTTATTATAATAGAGTTTAATCCAAACCCATTGAGCCTGCGACTGGGATACTGAGTGCGAGAGCAAACAAAGGGCTGGGTGAACCGGTCCTCTATTGTTAAGCACAAGTGTCCACAGCAGCTCATCCAGATACCAGGGTGTGTAGGAACTCAGGACAGGGTGCTTAGAATTAAAAGACAAATCCTGTCAATTAAAACAAAATCATAATTGAAGCTCATTGTTCATATTAGATTTGGGGTTTGTTGTAGATGTTCTGGTTAGCAGCATTCCTTAAAATAGAGGTTTACATCAGGAGGCTCTGTGGATTATTGGCAATTAATGCATTGTTTTTCCTTTACTGAGATATTATTTCTGTGTACAAAATATGATTTTTAGAAATTTAATCTGAAAAATCTAGATAAAATTATTTCTATGCCTTTCTTCTTTTGCTCTGAAAGAGCCAAGCTTTGGGGAGAGGTCCCAGATTGAGGTGTTAGATTTTTTTTTTGGGGGGGGGGGGTAATATCTATTTTTATGGTATTTTCATATTTTTTCTTTTAAGCAGAAAATGCTTTGCAGATGGCTGATATCACAGCACTAGCTAATGAAGCCATGGGTGTGTTTTTCCTTTCTTTGTGCAGGACCCATCATGTCTGACAAACCAGATTTTGCAGAAATTGAAACGTTTGACAAGACCAAGCTGAAGAAGACAGAAACCAGAGAGAAAAATCCCTTGCCCACTAAAGAAAGTAAGTGCTTATGAGGCTATTTGAACTGTGAGTAGCAAGGACACGATCTGTATTGCAGTTCAGATGCAAAAAGAATACTAATCACAGGATTACAGGCTCAAACGCATCCCTGACTTTAAGTGAGGATAATACTAAGACTTACTCTGTGCTGGGCTTCCAAGGATGCCAATAGTTATAACCAATGATTTTGTCTGAAAAAAACCCTTTCTGATGGGATTGCTCTTGCTTCTGCTTAAAGTAAGACCAGTTTTTCAACTGGTTGCAGGTAACAGGGTTGAACTATTTGTAATGGCCATGTTAGCAGCCTCTTGGGAGGCAGAGATGCACAGGGGAGCCCTCACACACCCCTGGCAGCACCCCCAGAAGATGCCTGGGCTCTGGATTTAACATGTTATCAGGCAGATGAGCTGCTGCCCCACACTGGTACCTGCTGTCAGCCCTGGCCAGGAGAGCTCCAGGCACCTTCTCTGGGAATAAGACTTCAGGAGAATCCCATCACCATTCATGTCTGACAGGCAATCCTCCTTGGCAAAGCATCACTGGGCTTTTCTCATGCAGGGTCTTCTCCTGTACACACGCTCTGCACAGGCAGCCAGATGAGGGTTGTGATTCACATACAAATCAGGTGTAAAAATAGCATTTCTCTGCATGTGGACCATTGTGAGTGGTTTCCTTCAGAAGAGCATCACTGACCACTTGGGATGTGTCAGTACTGATAGCCAAGGAGACACACTGTCCCTTGATGCAAGATACCTGTTTGTTCCCTGGTTTATCATCCCTACCGATGCTAAAGCTGTAATACAAGAGGAATTGTGCACCTCATGAGCTGCACCCTGCTAGCTACACAGACATGGGAATGGGTTGGCATTTCAAGGGTGGCCAAAGAAAGCAAGTGGGGACTTACCCTCCCCTGGCTTTAAGAGCATCCATAGAAATCTGTATCCTGCAAAATCATTATAATGTTTATTACTGATGATGGTTTTGTTTCCTCTGTTTTTCTGGCAGCTATCGAACAGGAAAAGCAAAGTGAAAGCACAGCCTGAGCATAAAACTGAAGATGTGACTGCTGCTTCTTCCAGTGGGGTTTTGGCTTCCAACTCGAGTTGTTTTGTTTTGTCATCCCCATCCCATGTTTGTTGCCCATTTATTTGAACAAACATTTGGTCTTTTAATGTTCCTCGGGGAATAAGTTTGGTTTGTGTTTGTTGAACAAGATACTATGTATTTGTATTCTTAAAACTGTAATTCTAAGTTCTGTATCCACCAAAAGCCATTTACATTAAAATTGTTTACCTAAACCTCACAATAAACAGGTTTCTTCTGATCAACTGGCTTTGAACCTTGCAGAAATAGGGTTTACACTGCAACACATTTGATTTCCACAGCAATGAGAGAGCATGGCCAGGTTGGGAAGAGTTACTCCAGGTACTCACAGGTCCCCCTGGCCAGCACACAGCCCCTCTCCTCCAGCACATACACCTGATTCCCACAGACTCCTGGAGCCCCAAAGGGCACTGACACCCCAGGCACCCCCCAACTGCCTTTGCAGCAGCTTGGAAACTTCACTCCCTTTCCCTGTCTCACTCAAAAGAATGTTTCAAGGGAATTCTGAGAGCCAAATTTTGTATGCTAATAGCTCCTGAGCTTTTAAACCCCCAGCTCAGCAACAGGCATGAATAAGATGGGAAGTTGCTAGCTTGCTTCAGTCCTGTCCAACAGTATGTTAGAGGTCTCAGAGCCACGTACCCGCTTATAAATTCCATGAAAAATTGATGGTTGGGCTAAGGAAATACCTCAAATTGGCATTCCAGATGGGAGAAGGGCTGCAGATCCTCTCCACAGCTTTTTTTCTTCTCTGCCTGCCAAGATCTGATCAACCTTGGGACAACCACAGCACTCAGAGCCTTTGGCCCACCTGATATCAAATAATGTCAGAATGTGGGAAGGTATCATGGGGGAGAAGGAAAGAAATTTATTATTGCACTGATTTTCAGGGATAGGAGAGAGAGATCTTCAGCAGTACAGGGGTGTAGGACACAAACCTTCAAAGCAAGAGAGGACCCCCTAAATCTCCATGACTGGTGGTGCAATAACATCCTCACTGGTCTGCAGAGTGCTTGACTAAAATAGACTCTGGTACCAGCTCAGGGGACTCTTAATTACATGGTACCACATTACCTCTGGAATTAATTTGCAATCATATTAAAAAACCAAGTGCTTACTCTGGGAAGATAAACTGCTGTCCCTGGGGCTTCGGTTTGATCCTACTTGTGCTGTGAAATAGGAGTAATTCTGTGTACTTTGACTTGCTTATAGCTGCGTAAGGTGAGGCAGAAACCAGCCTACAGGCTTCAGAAAACAGAAACAAAAGGTTGGGGTGGTGTTTAAAAAAAGCTCTCGTTTATTTAAGGGTTGCTTGACACTTGATATTTAATGTGAATAGTCAGAACTGCAATTAAATGATCGCAGCACAGCCACAAAAGGGGTCACTTGGTGGCAACAAAAAGGAAACAGAAGTGGCCAAGAGTTAAAGAGAACACACACATCATGCAGGACTGGTGATTTCAGTTAGAGCTGCTCTAATGTCAGTGGTCTTCAAAAGCCAAGACTGCTGTTTCCATCACTCCTCATCAGTTCAACATTGCTGCTGTTTATTTTCACGACCAAGTTATTTTGCACACTCTCCTTTGAGGGCCTCGTTCCCCTTGGCACCTGACTCTAAGGGGATTTTTTGAAGGTCTGCTGGGTTTATTAATATTCATTTTTATTTAAAAGATGGAGATTGTAAAAGGTTGAACAAGAAGGAAACCAGCGCTATTTTCTTTGTGACTCGCGCCCTCTCCTCACCCCCACACGCTTTGGGGTCAAAGAGCCTCTGATGTTATTTAAATAACCACTTTGATGGCATGGAGAAGGCATTCTGAGGTAGCACTTAGAGCAACAACACCTACTGGAAACTGGGATAGTTAATACTGTTCAACCAGGTTACCAGGTACTTCTCCACAGGATGATTTTTAAGCACCGTATTGCGCTCAGCGGGGAAACCCACAGACCAGACTTTCTCCTTGCTTTTGCCAGGAGACAACGTTTTGTGCCACTTGACCATCTCCCTCCTCCTCTGCCAGTTCAGAGCACCTGCCAACTCGCCCAGCACAATATGCTGTAAGTCACAAAAAACCTCTTTGGCATGAGTGAGCCAGTGACCGGTGTCTGTGCCCTCAAGTTCTCCCAGAAACTCGAGGTCTGGGCTGTGTCCTCAAGCCTACACTTCACGGGCAGAAGGGAAGGAAGGTCTGGCCAAGGCAAGAAGACAACAGAGAGATTCCCCTCCCATGTTTGCACAGATACAAAAGATGAGCAGCACGGTTCTGAGGAGCAATGCAAGAGATTAGAGCACTCTCTACAGCTCTGGAGACACCAGATTTGTCCAAGCACTTTGCTCAGAGCTGCTCCTGGTGCCACTGCAAGGCTCACTCTGCCCCCCCAGGAAACCTCCTCCTGATTTACCTCTTTGCATTTAAAGCCTGACCTCATAAATCCAAAGTCTCAGTGCTTTTATTCACATATCTCACCCCACTGAAAAGAAAAAAGAGAAGAAAAAAAGAAAGAAGAGAAGAAAAAAAGAAAGAAGAGAAGAAAAAAAGAAAGAAGAGAAGAAAAAAAGAAAGAAGAGAAGAAAAAAAGAAAGAAGAGAAGAAAAAAAGAAAGAAGAGAAGAAAAAAAGAAAGAAGAGAAGAAAAAAAGAAAGAAGAGAAGAAAAAAAGAAAGAAGAGAAGAAAAAAAGAAAGAAGAGAAGAAAAAAAGAAAGAAGAGAAGAAAAAAAGAAAGAAGAGAAGAAAAAAAGAAAGAAGAGAAGAAAAAAAGAAAGAAGAGAAGAAAAAAAGAAAGAAGAGAAGAAAAAAAGAAAGAAGAGAAGAAAAAAAGAAAGAAGAGAAGAGAAGAGAAGAGAAGAGAAGAGAAGAGAAGAGAAGAGAAGAGAAGAGAAGAGAAGAGAAGAGAAGAGAAGAGAAGAGAAGAGAAGAGAAGAGAAGAGAAGAGAAGAGAAGAGAAGAGAAGAGAAGAGAAGAGAAGAGAAGAGAAGAGAAGAGAAGAAAAAAGAAAGAAGAGAAGAAAAAAAGAAAGAAGAGAAGAAAAAAAGAAAGAAGAGAAGAAAAAAAGAAAGAAGAGAAGAAAAAAAGAAAGAAGAGAAGAAAAAAAGAAAGAAGAGAAGAAAAAAAGAAAGAAGAGAAGAGAAGAAAAAAAGAAAGAAGAGAAGAGAAGAGAAGAAAAAAAGAAAGAAGAGAAGAAAAGCTTTAGCCAAGTTCCCCACCCCAGGATCTGACTGCAAAATCTGTCGCGCTAGAGCAGAGTACGCAGCAGCTGCACACCAGGAAAAACTCCTCAAGGTTAAAGTCCAGATGTTCCACCCTTCAGCCACCTGCCCCAGGTGGAGCAGGGCTTTATGGCAGGTTTGGAGACTGTTCCTCTCACCATCAGCAGTTAAGAGAGGCTTAAAGTTAAAGACATGTAGCTACAGTACCTTGATTTAAGAAACATCCCTCTGCTGCTGTGTGAAACCACTTCAGCCCAGGAGCTGGATCACGAGGTGAAAATTTGTCAAGATCAGGGACAAATCTGGGTCCCTGTTATCTTAATCAAAGAGCATCACAGCCCTTATCTGTGTGCAAGCTGAGGACACAGACCAGGAAACTACAAATCATTTAGGACCAAGACAGTGAATTTTCACCATTCCAGTCATACTGAGGAAATATTTGTTCCTGCCATTGGAAGGGAGCTACGAGACAAGCCCAACCAAACACCTTACCCACACCTAGGAAACACCTTCTGGGTGTTAACCTGCTCCTGACCTTCACTCCCTGGAAGAGCATCCTCCAGCGCAGAGGCTCCAGTAGCTCCTCCAGCCATCTGCTCCAAGGGCTATGGTCCTTCCCCAGCTTCCATACTGGTGGGCAGCTGAGCTGCCTACAACCTCATCAGCAAACTCAACCAGCTCCAGGTGGGAAACTTAAATAATTTTGCCAATTAGCAACAGCCCTTTGCTGTGTTGATCCTTTACATAATGAGACATGACCTTGCAACTCCTCCAAAAGAGAAACACCTTCCATGTTAATCCAGTTACAGCAAAAAAAAATCATTATTTGTAGATAAACACCAGTTTTCTCGGCATCGTCATGAAGCCAACCTTGTGCCCTGCATCCCAGGGAGAGGGCCAGCCCTCTCAGGATCCTGGCCAAAGTGAGTCACCTCTAATTGCTCTGCATACTCACGACGAGCCCCAGCTGAGCAGAGGAAATCTGCATTCCTGTTGTTATTATACAGAAATTATTTGGTTTAATAAATCTTGTTATGCAAGCATTTGATCACAGTAAAAACCAGGGGTGACAAACCCTGAAGCTAGCCCTCCAAAGATAAGGACACATGTGTTTTTTATCTCAGGTGAAGCCAAGCTAAAACCCCTTGGAGATCCTGCTGATCCCAGCTCAGATGCTACAGACCAAAACCCAAAGCACACGTGGGATTTTTTTCCAAATAAGTTTGGGTGCTCTCTGTTATTTAGGTCATTGTCCCCATGGCTGCTGAGGCATCTTGGAGCAAATCTTTAGGTCAAGCTCTGCAGCGATGAGGGCAACCAGCCTTGACCAGGTGACTGGTTTACCACAATGAAAACTGAGATGCCCACACAAGGCCAAAGCTGGAGAAGTCTTACCTTTGGGAAAACACCTTTGTGTGTTTCTGCTTTGCTGTTGGTGGTGGTGCTGGACACAGCAGAGACCTCTCCTGCTAGGAGAAGAATGGGGAAAGAAACAAGGGGGACATGTGAGGGAATGAGGACTCTGACCCAAGCTTAGAGGGAAGGAGGAGGTTGGGGGGCCAGGATTGCAGCTGGGGAGCTGCCCATGGCAGCAGAAACTCGAGGCAGAAGAAGCCAGGGTGGCTCTCACCCACACAGCTCACCCCTTGTTTTTCCAAACACACAGGGTGAAAACAATAGTCTTTTAAAAATCACTAAACCTTCTGGTGCCAAGCTGGGGGAGCCTCCCACACCACACACGGGCAAACAAAGCTGCTGTGTGCTCATGGGCACAGCCAGCCAGCCCCAGCCACTCCACCTGCTCCCACCAGCGGGTCTGGTGGTCCCCAGCAAGCTTTGGCCACCCCAACCCGATCCTAGGCACCAAGATGTGTCCCAGCAGCAAAACCCACTCAGCCTTGAACGTGGAAGGCAGCGTGGGGATGGTTGGGGCTGAGCCAGGGTGTGTGGGAGCAGGAGTGTGTGTGTGTGGAGGTGTTTCTCCAGCTCAAACCCAACGCCACTCAAACTGACAGCAGGGTGAACTCTCCTTTCATCCTCTGCGGTGGAGATCTGTGCCGGGAAAGGCGGCTCCGTGTGCTTCCTGGCTTGTCAGAAGAGCTGGCTTGGGAAGGAACAGTTGCTGGGGATGGTTCACACACATCTTGCACACTGTGTTGACAACAGCTCTTCACAACTCCTACCATCAGTTGCAAAGCTCCCAACACTTCGTGTCTGCTTCGAGGCCCGGCTCCAGAATTCATTCGATTGATGGGGAATCAGGAAAACAGCGGGGGGAGAGGGGAGCAAAAGGGTGTTTCTAGCCAATGTGGTCAGAGACACATGAAAATGGGGTATTTCAGGGCTCAAGCAGCAGGCAGTGAGCAAAAAGAATGAGATTTTTTTCCAAAATAAAACAACAATCTCAGGAATTTTAAGCTGATCTTGTGAATTCAGAGGCAAACTCACTATTGAAATTTTTTGATTTGGCAAAATTGCAACAAGCAGGGAGGAAAAAAAAATGATGTGTGACTCCAAGTGGGTGTTTTCAAACAGCATCTTGTTTGGGGAAAATAATCCCTCTTGGTCTGCTTTGTTTTCTCGTGGTGCTAGAAATAATTCTTCTCCTCAGAGGGAAGAATTGGGTTTTTCTTTTTGTCTCACCATGGGAGCTACCCTGGGTCACGCTTGACCACAGCTGGTCCCCCCCATCCTTGCTAGTACCGGTGTCACCACCTCGAAGTGTTAAAGAAGCAGATGTATGGGTCCTGTATCACATGTTTCATTTAGCAATTAAGAAATCAGCCATGAGATGCCCTGGGTGAAGGTGCACCCCTCCAGGGCCGAGCCCCAGGACAGGAGATGGAGGCAGCAGGGGTGACCTGGGGCAGCAAAAATGATATTAACCTGCGTGTGAGAAAGCTGTGGGTGCTGCTGGAGAATCACTCTTGACCACCCAACACTCCCTACATCTTGGTCATGTAGTAAAGGAAGATGTTTGCTCTACAGAGAGCTTCAGAGCAAGGAAAACCTGGAGGAAACTGCTCCCAGTGTGAATGAGTAGGGATTTGCCATGACCACATGGTAAACATGGGCCTGCCCAGACATGGGATCATAGAATCAATGGTTTGGTTTGGAAGGGACCTTAAAGCTCATCCAGTTCCAACCCCCCTGCCAGCAGCAGGGACACCTTCCACTAGACCAGGTTGCTCAAAGCCTCATCCAACCTGGCCTTGAATACTTCCAGGGAGGAGCAGCCACAGCTTCTCTGGGCAACCTGGGCCAGTGTCTGACCACCCTCACAGTGAAGAATTTCTTCCTAATATCTCGTCTAAACCTCTCCTCTTCCAGTTTAGAGCCATTTCCCCCTGTTCTGTCATTAACTGCCCTTATAAAAAGTCCCTCCCCAGCTTTCTTGTAGCCCCTTCAGGTACTGGGAGGCCACTAGAAGGTCTCCCCAGAACCTTCTCTTCTCCAGGCTGAACAGCCCCAACTCTCTCAGCCTGTCCTCACAGCAGAGCTGCTCCAGCCCTTGGATCATCCTCATGGCCTCCTCTGGACCCATTCTAACAGGTCCCCCAGCCACAGGGCAGCTCCAGAGCAGCACGATGCTCCCTCCCAGGGGTGTGCCACCCCTCTTGAGTCCACACTGACATCATCTTTTCTAACCCACACAGCTGAAAATCATCTCATCTCTATTTTACCATTGGCACCAGTTTATTATCCCGCTGCTTTAACATCCCAAGCGCGATGCACACAGCCAGGGCTCCAATTTCATTTTCCTTCTCTTTTCTTTTTTCATGTGGTTCAAAAATACCCAGGGGGATTGGAGATGGCAGGACAGCAGCGTGGCTGCACGGGCTGCAGGAACCTGCCTCCCTCCTTACAATAGATAATTGCAGACTATTTCGAACGCGAGCTGCCTTGCTTGGCGTGAGCGTTGGCTCCTCATGGTGTTGGCCCCAGCTTCATTTATTTCCCAGCTGTACAAAGGACTGATAAAGCTTTAATTTACCTGCTTTTATAAACTTTAGGGCTGAAGCATTCAGCGGTGCACAGCCAAGGAGGAAATAAAAGAGCTTCACCTAAAATAGCGCTCAGTGTTCAAAATGGGCTAAAAACCCATAAATCCCCGAGCCGTGCTCAGGTGGCAGGGATTGTCACACCAGGGTAAATGTGACAACCAGCAACACCCATCAGTGACTTTGATCTCTGCATCAGTGTGCACTGAGGCCCTGGGGAGGGGTCCTGCTTTGGGGGGAACCCCTTGGAAAGACAATTTATTGAACCTCAAGATTAACCCCCCCCGAGCGCTGTTAGCTCCTGCATAGGCCAAGTAGGACCTGAAACACTGAGGGGAGCAGAGATGGGTTTCCCTGCTGACACTCACTGACCTGCCAGCACTCAGGACCAGTTTACCCCGTGGTTAATGTATCTTAATGATGCTGACCACACCGTGGGGCATTTAAGCCAGGCAGGCTGCCAGGGAGGCAAACCAGGAAGGATTTAGGAAAGCTGTGCTCCAGGTCTCTCCCCTTGAGCAAGTGTCCTCATCTCCTGGAAGGGGAGTTGGAACTGGCTGATCTTTAAGGTCCTTTCCAACCCAAACCATGCTATGATTCTATGATCTCCTTACACTTTGGTTTCACCAGGTGTGGATGGTGATACCAACCCCCTTGGTGTGCAAGAGACACCCTGGGCAGCTCCTCCCCGTTCACACAGGCAGCAGAAGTGGGGTGCAACGTGGAGTCCCCACATAAGGTCTCTGTTATTTCACTAGAGCTGCATGCAGACAAGCTTTCTTGTCCCTGAAAGGACATTTTGCTAAAATATAGCTCCTCCTCACATCGAGCACGGACAGGTGAACCACAGAGCCACTATATAGATATTTTTTTATTATCCAAACAACCTGAAACACCCAAGGATGGGCCAGTCAATGAGCAAGGAGCATCAAAAAATCACTGCAGTTGTTGCAGATGGTGGGATCACTGGGTGGCTTTTATCCCAGCTGCTGCTTGAGCTTCTCAGGTGGAGGGAACTTTGTGAGCCTGTTCTATCCCTACGTGTCCACCAGCCACTCAAGTGCTGGTGGTGTCCCAGCCCACCTCTGCCGCCGGACACGGATGGGGGCTGGGATGGGTGTGCGGTGCAGGGACATCCCACAGGGGGGAGCCTTGTCACCAGCCTGTGGGGGACACTGCCCTGGGGACACTGCCCTGGGCATCCCCACCAGCCACTGCAGCTCCACTCGTGCTGGGGCTGCACCGTGGTGTTTGATCCCAGCACTGGAGGTTTTGCTCCATTTCCACCCTCTCTGAATTAATGGATGCAAAACTGTTTTCATCCTCCATGGGGCTCCCCCTTCAGAACTACCACAGGTCTGGTTTTCCAAGCTGATCTGGGATTTAGGGAGGGGATATGATCAAGGAAATCTGTTTTCAAAAGGTGTCACTGGGAAAAATTAATCTCATGGAGGGTCACAGAATCCCAGCATTGCCTCGACTGGAAAAGCCCTTTCAGATCATCGAGTCCAATCATGAACCCAACACTGACAAGTCCCCAACTAACCCATGTCCCTCAGCTCTGTGTCTACACAACTCTTCAATCCCTCCAGGGATGGGGACTCCACCACTGCCCTGGGCAACCCCTGCCAATGCCTCAGAACCCTTTCAGCAAAGAAATTCTTCCTCATATCCAATCTCAACTGCCCTTGGCGCAACTTGAGGCCATCTCCTCTTGTCCTGTCACTTGTTCCTTGGTTGAACAGACCCACCCCCACCTCTCTCCACCCTCCTTGCAGGGACTAGGACAGAGCCAGAAGGTCTCCCCTCAGCCTCCTTTTCTCCAGGCTCAACAACCCCAGTTCCCTCAGCTGTGAACTCATCACACTTGTGCTCCAGACCCTTCCCCATCTCCGTTGTCCTAACAAGTCTCCATGCCTGGAGGATGCTGACAAGCCAGACCGGTGAGCTGGACCCCCACCTTATGCCTTCCCATCAGGTCAGCTTTAAACCAAACAGGTAAGGCTTCAAACTGGTTTAGTAAAGTCAGAGACCTTGACACAAGTTGTCACCTCACTCTGAACTCAGGTATCACTGGAGATGTCTCCTCCCACCTCAAAGATTAATAAATGCATGGAGACCCTGCCTTCATCTGCAGGCTGATTAAAAATCTTATATGAACATGACATCAGTGCTCAGCTCCATGAAAAAATGGAAACACGCAGCTTGGTGCCAGTAAAAAAACAGGCAAGGGAAGAGCTTCCTTGGGGGGGAAGAAGAGCAAAGTGCTGGAGCCACAGTGGGCACCAGTGGGGAGTGAGCCCTGGAGCAGTGCAGGTTCCCCACCACCTTCCTGGGACAAAGCAGGTGCCAGAAGCAAGTTTTCTCCTCACTTTGTTTTTCCCAGCAAGGGACAAAGTGCTTTTAAAGTTACTCTTTGGCCCAGTATCCCCCAGAGGCAACCTCAGCTTTGTGCGCTCAGAATCGCCTCTGTCTGAAGAAATAAAGATGAATTTTAAGAAGATATTTGCAGCTCAAATCACCATTTTCTGTGAATCTCAAAACCTCCCACACTCGGTCTGCCAGACACAGCCAGCACCAACACATGTATCCCCAGCTCAGAAATTAAGATCTTTGGGCTTAATTTGTTCCCTGTGGATGTGGGGCAGGAGGGGTGACAGAACCACAGCAGCAAAGGAACAGTGTGAGGAACCACTGAGAAAGGCTGGTGGCCACCACATGAGCCAGGTTGCAATCAGTTAATTGAACTCGAGTTTGGCCAAGAATGATTAAGAAGGAGGTGATAATTTTCCTCCATATCAAGTGCCCAATCTCTTCCTGGACAGGCTTTTATCTGCTGAGGTGACACATTGCCAGGACAGAGATCTGTTCTCCTCACGCAGATGCCCAGGCAGTGACCTATCTGCTGCACTAACACCGTTTTGCATGACACTTCCTTTAAAGAGGGAGAGAAAAACAAACCACTTGTCCCTACTTTATAGTGCTGTGGTGTAAACAGCTCTGCAGGCTTTGAAGGACACACCTAAAGGAGGCAGGTGAGGCTGATCAGGTTATGGAGCTGCCTCTCCAGGGCCAACTGGGCACCTGAGTCCTCTTGAGAGTCACTGAGGTTGACCTGAGAGTCCAGAGGTTGATCTAAACCTGGGTGTTTTACTCTGCCCCACTTTTCAGGGCAGCTCAAAACACATCAGGACCAAGTTCAGACATGTCATCGCCCACAAGTAGCTTTGCACCATTTTTGGATGCTGCGCAGACAGAGGCATGGAGACAGAGCCTAAATCCACTGGGATTTAGGAATCTCAGCCAGGATGGACAACCAGCCCTTTTCCAGGGGTAGATGTTCAGTGAGGAAAAGTTTTGCTCAGCTGAGATGACCAGGAGAGTTTGGGGCAGGAGAAGGTGACCTCCCTCCATGGCACAGAGGGGATGCTGCTGCCCGTGCCTCTGCAGAGGGATGTGTCAGAGCTTTTATCCAGATGTTTGCCTCTGCCAGCTCATTGCCCCATGCCAAAGGGCCTTTGGGAGTCTGGAGAGGGTGAGGACAGGGAGAAAGAGGGAGCAGGGAAGTCACCAGAGTGAGAAGATAGTGGGAAACTACAGCTTTGAAACACACAATGAAAAACCAGGGGGAAGGAAGGGGGAGAAATGCTTTCCCCAGGGAAACGGGCACTTCTGCTCACAGGGTGGACACCTCCCTCCAGCCACTGCTCCCATGAGCTGTCAATTGGGCTGGAGGGACCCCAACCCCTCACCCAGCCTGTCCCACCCTGCCATGGGAGGGCCACACTCACCCATCTCATTCCTGACACATGGTGGGCCCACAGCAAATGAAACATCCCCCTTGAGCTCCTGCCTCTCACTGATGGGGAAAAAAAGAGGTTTTTCCTCCCTCATTTGGTCCATCTTCCCTTTTCTAATCCGAACCCACCATCCTGCACGCACACCTGAGAGCTCTGCAATGCTCCAGGGCCACTCTTATGACCCCCATCAGGACATTACCCTCTTCCCAAATCACCTTGACAGTCCTTGCTGGGAAACATCCATGTTCCCAGACAGTTTGTGGCTGGAAAAATCAGAATTTGATTCCAAACTTAATTTTTTTTGCTTCCTGACACCAAAAGACATGAAGGCCAAACTATGGAACCTGGAGCCTGCTGTTGTCCTGGGTTTTGGCATCCTGATGGTCCTGTGTTCTGTTCCAGGATGTGTTTCCTTCGATAGCAGAGCCACTCACCTTGGGCTTGCACGTTCCCCGCTTCTCTGATGAAGTTTGCTGGTCATCTCATCATGACACACATGAGGCCGTGCTGGGAATCAGGATTAAAAATAAGACACAGAATCTGGTTCCATTGGTACAACTGACAAGCTGCTGCAGGGAGGGAGGAGACAGGAACTCCTTGAGATAATTTTATCACGGAGAAAGCACCCCTAAACCTTCACGGTTGGACCTTTTAACCTTGCTTCGAGTGAGCATCGGGTCACTTCTAACTGTGTGCCAAAATAGGAGTGAAGACTAAGCCTGTGGGGTAGGTGTGGCCTAAAACCTGATTTTGGTTGCACCTCCATACTCACTCAGTGCATTCATTCCCATTCTTTAACCAAAACATATTTGCTATCCAGACTAAACTCCCACCAACGCTGCGGGTCCAGGGCTGTGGTACCACCAGTGGTCACTTCTGCTGGGAACTGTAGCAGCAGGCAGAGCAACAGGGATCTGTTTTCCCTAATACAGGAAAATTAAGAGCTGGGAAGACCAAAAGACCCCCCAATTCCTGCACAGAGCTGAGCACGCAGGAGGATTGCCCCGCCGCTGCATCCTCCACGACGGAGTGTTTTGGAGCGAAGTGACACGTCCCCCTTGAGCCCCTTGTTTTGCCTCTCACTGACAAAAACAACAACAACAACAAAAGAGATGTTTTTCCTCCCTGATTTGCTCCATCTTCTCTTTTCTACCCTAAACCCACCATCCAGAGCAGCTGGCTGTGTACGGACCGAGGACATGGCATCACCCACGGGGGCTCGGGTGGCTTCCTGGTGCGAGCGGTGTGGGTGGGAGAGCACCATAAAACACCCCCCACCTCACCAGCGAGGGGGTGGCTTTCTAATTACCCAGGTGGATTTTTATTGTCATGAAGCCAGCAATGCAGGATTTGACGCGAGGGGTCTGAATGTGTCACCTGCCGAGGGCAATTTAGCAAGTGGGCTGCGCTTTATTTTCCTGTTGCCCACAGCCGTGGTGGTGCCGGCAGCCCCGAAAGCTGAGAGACATCCCTGTGGGACCTGCTGGCTGGCAGAGTGTGTGGCACTTGTATAATCCGATTTCTCCCATGTCTACCTTCTCTTAACACCCCTATTCTGATGTGAAGAGGGTTTTATGGGTGTATGGGGCTGTGTGTGCTATCAAAGTCTCATGACTGGGGGCAGATACATCTTTTAGGATGCGGGATCATCCATGAACAGACTTAAAAACCCCCCCAAAATAAAAGACTGTTTGATCATGTAGAAAGAAAATAAGAAACAAAGCAGCAATATTTTAGTAGTAAAACAAATAGGCTCCAGCTGGCACTCAGGACACTGCTTTCCAACAGCCTGCCCTGGAACAGAGCCGGTAGCCAAGGCAAACTCCCGCAGTGCCACCGTGCCAAGTGTCCCATGGCTCGCTTTGGGGTCCAAGGCTGCCCAGAACAATTGACAGTTTTTCTGCATAACCAGGTAAATTCAACAGATTTTTCCTTTCAGATTTATTTTTTTCCAAGACCAAACCAAAAACAAGTTTCTAGGCAGTGAGAAAACCAAAGAGAAACTCCTCTGGCATCATTTCCCAGATGGGACGTACGGCTCACGCAACCCAGGCTGCGACCGACGGGCTGTTCCCACAGTGGGTGGAGGAGAGTCCAGCCCTGCCTTGTGCAGAGCAAAGCACCAAAATCAGCTTCTCAACAGCTTCACCCCGTCCACCTCTGCCACTGATTTACCCCGAGATCTCCAAACCACTCAGCTCCGTGCCTCAGTTTACCCAGCTGTGAAACACAGACAGCTATATTCAATCTCTTTCACTGCAAGGACATTGCATGAAGCACTCAATAAATGCACAATTGATCAAGACAGCAAGACCAAAGTCTGCTTTTGCATGAGGGGGGAAAGTCTTGCAGTGGTACAACTGGGATCTTTCCAGTCCCATTGGGGTGCTGGGCTGGATAGCCCCGCAGAATCGCTGGCTCCCGCTCGCCAGCTCTGAGCTGTAAATGCGGAAAACACCCTGCAGGAGTGTGGGAAGGCTTGTCCTAACGTGCTGCTTCGTTTGCTGACAACTAACCTAAGTGACAACGTTGCCAGTGACTTTTAAGATCCCTACAACTTTAATTGGAAAGGACATTTTTAACAGCCCAGGCAAATAGCTGTGTGACCCCAACAACTGCAGCGAGTGCTCCCAGCGCAGCTTCCCCCCCAGAGACACTGTTATTCCTCTGGCGTGTGATGGGAATATCCTGTGTGAACTGACATAGCAGACACACCAACAATTATTTTTTTTAGCTGTACAAGGTATCTCAAGCAAGGAAAAAAAAACAACAAAACCCCCAAACATCAATATGTCCCCAGGGACAAGCAGACACAACCCCAAAAATGACCTGGGTGCATATAGAAAATGCACAGCAGATTTCCAAATCATACACAAGGGCTTTAATCAATGAACCTCACTGATACATGGGAAACACTTTATTCCCAGGAATTGTCCTTTGACAGCTCTAACAAGTAGGATCTGTTGGGGATGGTAATGATTAAAGTGCTGACTCACAGAGGGCTTTGCCATGCTGGCGGGGCTACACCAGCTTTGTGCTCACTTGGAAGGTATTTTGCATCCCAGCTTTTCAACCAATCTGCAATTTTAATCCTCCAGTTTCAAACAGTTTTTTGTGGCTTTGCCCAGCTGACTCCAGGTTTTAGTTCTGCAGGGTCTGGAAGGACAGGGTTCTCCTCTCACTCACTAATGTGCTGATGGGCAGCAGGACAGGGAGAGCCCCTGAGCTTTCTGCAGCCAGGAACCGTGAGGAGCTGAGAGGAGGGAGAGGAGTGACAGTCCCCAGGTAGGACCTGAGCCCATAGACCTGTGCTTTGGACACTGATGGGTGGAATCCTGGGGCAGGTCACTGCTTCTCCTACATTTTGTGGCAAGACAGCAAAGTACTTTGCAAACGAGTTCAAGGTGCAGCCTCCTGCCTGACCCCAGTGCCACCAGCCAGGGATTCTCACCCAGGTGCACAAAGGGGGTTTGTACCTGTGTGACACCTTTTGCTGGTGGCACAGCCCCCAGGTGCCATGTGCAGACCCATTCCCTTCAACATCTCATCTGCAGCCCCTTCCTGAGTCCCCTTGCAGTAGGAGCGAATAACACCAGGAGATGGGTGTACCCGGGGAGGAGGAGGAAGGCAGCACCTCTGCCCTCCCAGCGAGCTGGTGCCAGGGGGATGCTGCACCTGTGTGCCATGGGGCAGAGCCAGGGGATGCTTGACACTGCTGGCACAGCACAGTTTTTGGGCTGAGCACCCACACAGAGCTGCTCAGCAAGCAGGATCCCCGCCCCGGGGTGAGCCAACCCTCTGCTGGGACCATTCAGCCACAGGAAAACAGACCAAGAAGTTTGGTCTTCGGATCAAACAGCCCATGAATCGTTATCAACCGCAGCATTACAGCCCCTCACAGCCCTAATGACACTGCCAATAACTATGAAAAGGCTTTTTTAGGTTTCCTCTGATAAGGATTTTCCTTCCCTGAGTGCAGGCAATGGCTCGGCAGCGGCAGAGGCCCCTCGCCCAGCTCAGGGGGTACGGGCAGCGCTCCCGCCTGCGGAGCCAGCAACCAACCTTCACCGTAGGGAAATTACTAACCCCAGAAAACTGTTCCCCTAATTACAGCGTTGGAGCATGGAGCAAACCACATAAATGATTCACACAGTGTTCCCAAGCTGCAGCCGCGTAAATTAGAGAGATTTCCAAACACTCCCGAGCCGTGCACGCTGTTATCAGGATGGAAATGCAGAAACTTTCATCATAAAGAGGCGAGGAGGGGAAAAAAGCCCCGCCGTTAAAGGCATCTCTTCAAATCAAGAAGACCTGGGAGGTCCATCCCCTATAGATCTTTACAGAACTGTTGTTAAAACTCCTCGGGGAGTTCTCATAGGAGGGAGCAGGCAGATAGCAGGGGAACTATAGAAATGCATCGGCTTGTTATTTCGGAGGGACGCAGGGACTGAGCCTCCGCTGGCAAGGAGAGGATGAAAAAGAGAAGGCAAGGGGATTCGAGGCTGAGAGAAAGGGATGGCTGGTAGTGGGGAAGAGAGTTAAAAGTGTCCCATTGTTAGGGAAGTTTGCTCTCCTTCAGACCATCCCGCTCCCAGGGACACCGCGCCGCCTTTTGAAGTGCAACCTTAGGCGGTGCCTTGTCACCCATTGGAGCCGGAGCTTTTTTACCACATTAAGTCATTGGGTAGCAAATGAATGGGGGGTTTTGACTATTCACAACTTCACCTTATAAATATCAGGGTTGGAGGTTCCTGCAGCTTTTCTCCATCCCCATCACTCACCTTGGGAAGGAGCGGAGGGAGGTGGCCCTGCTCAGCCTGGGGACTTGCGGTGTGGAGAGCTACGGATCAGCAAACGGAATCCAAGCCCACTCTTGGTGACAGCCATGAAGAGAAGCACCTTCCTCATCCTCTCCATCGCAGGGATCTACAGCACCGTTCTCCACGCAGCAGCATGGTAGGGTCCAACTCAGCAGAAAGGGCATTTTTGTAGGGATGCTCTTCAGCTTGCGATAAACCGTGCGAGTCATTTTCTTCTCTTTGTTTCAGGTCTGTGAATAATTTTCTGATGACAGGACCTAAGGTAATTAACACCCAGACTGTCAAGAATTTAAGTAGAGCAATTTTGTTTTGCAAATGGGAAATCAGACTTTTCCAAGCAACCAGATTTCCCAGAGCGTATCAGCTCCAAGTCCTGCTAAGTAAGGAGGGAAAAGACTCACAACCCATTTCTCTGTGTTTTCATTGAGAAATGGTAGACCAGGGTGGGTTTTAACCCCGCTGTTTCCCGTGCCAGGCTTACCTGACGTACTCCAGCAGCGTGGCGGCCGGGGCGCACAGCGGGATGGAGGAGTGCAAGTTCCAGTTTGGGTGGGAGCGCTGGAACTGCCCCGAGAGTGCCCTGCAGCTCTCCACCCACAACCGGCTCCGCAGTGGTGAGTGCACCTTTACCTGCCAGCACCAGCATCCTCATCCTGGGATACCTTTGGGTTGGAGCTGGGATGTGCCCTGGAGAGAGCTGGAGCTGCTAATTAAACCAACCGATGGGGAAGGGTTTCTGTGTCCCATATATCGTGGTTGTTTTTCTCCATCTGTATTAATTGGATGCAATAAATAGCACTAATGTTTTTCTAGGGATTCTAGGCTGTCTTTGGATCTCTATCCATGCCAGGCTAGAGCTTGATCCTTCCCACAGTGCTGCTCCATGGGCTTGCCCCTGCCCTGATTGTGCAGCATCACAGGGAGCACAATGCCAGAGGCACCTTAGCTTGCAACGGGGAGAGACAGAGGGAGAAACCAGAGACATGCACTAAGAAATGATCTTCTTAAGAAACTTGTAGATATATTTCAGTGCTATCTACCTCAACAAGCAGAAATACATATATATATTTTTATTATTTTTTTTTCCCAGAGCAGCATCTCTATTTGAATCTGTTAGGAAAACCAAAAACCAACCAAACAAAAACCAACAAAAAAAACCTCCAATGGGAAGTGTGGGTGCAGACAGCTGTGAGCACAGGTTCAACGACCGACTGAAACAAGATCAATGGCAATTTTCCCCAGCAGGCAAGATCAAAGCACAACCCATACCCTCCCCCAAGCAGGAAAGGCCAGAGACAGAGAGCTGGTGAGGGGAGTGATAACTAACCTGGGCCAGAGCAGGACTGGGGCATTGCCTTAAGGTCCTACTCCTGCCCAGAAACTCCATCCCATGCATGGACACCTTCATAAGATGATGCCAAATTGCTAAAAGCCTTGATGCTGAAGCCTGAAGACTTCAGTCATGAGAATTTAATTTCTAGATCACCTTATCTTTTGCACAAATTATTTTGGGGTTTTTTTTGTTTGTTTGTTTTTTGTTTTTCTTCTTGCACCTTTGCAGCACTGGAGAGCTTCCTCCCCAATAAACCAGGACTAATGTCTATGTTTCCATAGAACCCAAATAAACCAGGACCAATGTCTATGTTTCCAGATAACCCAAATAAACCAGAACCAATGTCTATGTTTCCATATGACACCTTTTTTTCCCCCCCTCTCTTTCCCTCAGCTACTCGGGAAACCTCTTTCGTACACGCCATCAGCTCGGCCGGGGTCATGTACACCCTCACCAGGAACTGCAGCTTGGGAGACTTCGAGAGCTGCGGCTGCGACGACTCCAGGAACGGCCGTGTCGGTGAGCTGCCCTCTCAGGAAGGGCTGACCCCATCTCTCCATCCCCACACGTGGCCCCAGGACCTCAGGGCAGAACCTGGCCCAATGTGGGGTGGTTCTGCTCTTAGCGTGTGTCTGTCTCGTAGGTGGCCGAGGCTGGGTCTGGGGAGGATGCAGTGACAACGTGGAGTTTGGAGAGAGGATTTCCAAGCTTTTTGTGGATGCTTTGGAAACGGGACACGATACCCGCGCGCTAATTAACCTGCACAACAATGAGGTTGGGAGACTTGTAAGTCAAATATTGTTATTAATAATAATAATAATGATGATGATATTGAAAACCAAATCCAAGAGCCTGGTAGGCTGTTCAGGTCCCTTTCTCCAGCCCCCTGAGACAATTTAGCCCCTATATTATTAGCATGGGGAAAAAAATACAGCCAGAATCTGACCCTAAACCTGAACTCAAGGAACTGCAGTAAGAGTCATCCCCACTTCCAGCTTCTGCAGCTGTGCAGGATGCAGTCACCTGCCAGCACACACCACTTATTCAGAAACTCACGGGTTTTATACTCACCTAGTGCTGGTTTGGTCTGTACAACAAAGCCAGAACCACCTTACCTTCCTGCAATATGCATTTCCAAGGTATTTGGCTGGGGAAGCCCAGTGTGAGCTGGCCCAGCTCTGAGCTGCCAGACTTGCCCCCCACTCCCCACCTGGGATGCTCTCAGCATCTTGCCAAACCTCCTTGTCTGTAAAAACAAGGATGGCAACACTTAACATACCTATCTCATAGGGTGTGTCAGGGCTTAATCTCACATAGATACCAGCGATTGGGACCTTATAAATACCAGAGGGAGATGGGTAGATAATATCTGTGAAGTGCTTGGCCTGGAGGAGATGCAGAGAGGTTGGGTATGATTATTCCAAAGCAGTTTCACACGTTTTCAATAAAACCTCTGAGAGGACGATGGGTTGATGCTGGGATGAGGGAGGTGAGTGGCGTGAGAAGGGCATGACCCAGAAAAGGCACTTTTTTTTTTTCCCCTGACCCAGAGAATCAGCTCCTGCAGGGGCTGGGGGCAATAGTTTGTGCCCACTCATAAGCTTTGTCCTTTAAATTAGTGAAGAGGGACAGATGTTTTCCAGGAGCTGAAATAAAAGCAACAGTCATAGCTGGGAAGGGCCTGAAGTCGTGCCAAGCACGAGCCACTTTTGACCCCTTGTCCCCTGAATTAGAAGAGCTGTAGAGATGGATTTTAAGATTTAAATCATTATGCTCTGCTTCTCTAAATTTCTCCACCAAGGCTGTGAAAGCCACGATGATTCGAGCGTGCAAGTGCCACGGGGTGTCGGGCAGCTGCAGCATCCAGACCTGCTGGCTCCAGCTTGCCGAATTTCGCGAGATCGGGAATTACCTGAAGATCAAATACGACCAAGCCCACAAGCTGGAGATGGACAAGAGGCGGATGAGAGCCGGGAACAGCGCTGACAGCCGTGGGGGCACGGCAGAGACCTTCCACCACGTCCACCCTACGGAGCTGGTCTTCCTGGAGGATTCTCCCGACTACTGCACGAGGAACGCCAGCCTGGGTCACCACGGCACCGAGGGCCGCGAGTGCCTGCAGACCGGCAAGAACCTCTCGCAGTGGGAGAAGAGGAGCTGCCGGCGGCTCTGCACCGAGTGTGGTCTCCGTGTAGAGGAGAGGAGGACGGAGGTGGTGGCCAGTTGCAACTGCAAGTTCCACTGGTGTTGCACGGTGCGGTGCGAGCAGTGCCGGCAACTGGTGGCCAAACACTTCTGTGCCCGCCGTGACACCGCCGCCACCGCCCCCAACCACATCAAGCGCAGGAACAAGGGCCACAAGAGATAGAGGTGCCCAAGGAGGACGCTTTGGTGGCCCCGTGCTCAACAGCCACTGGTGGAGCTGGGGTGGGAAGGAGCATCCCCGGGGTCTGGAGGGCTGAGCAGGGCACGGCACAAGGTGATGGGGTCTCCTGCAGATGGATGCTGCGAGATGAGGAAGCAGAAGGCACAGGCACTCGGGGACCAGAGTCCTTCTTGCTTCCGTCCTTTTTCCTCAATATTGACCAATAACTTCTTTCCTGTTTGGAGTCACTTTATCTGTGTATGGGACAGAGGGAAGAATTTCACTTTCTAGATGGGCTCAACCCCTTGTGCCACCACCGGTGGATCCACCAAGGCCAGTGGTGGGGCTCCAGCCCCACGGTGAGCGAGGTGGGGATAAGCGCTGTGACCAAAAGTGGGTCCTGCTTGGTGGCTCCATCCTGGTGGCCACAGGCACCTTGGCTGGGGTAGTCCCAGCTGTCCATGCACAACGGCTGCTCGGCAGCATTTCTAGTGGAAAACTTATGCACTTTCTGGTACGAGAGGGGGCTTTGCAGTGCATTACGGTGACTGCAGCCTTCTGAGGGCTTTGATGGGTTTACAGCCAATGTTCCAATGTTTACAGATTTTTGTATATTTTTCTTTTTTTATTATTATTATTATTTCCCTGTTTAAATTTTGTATTTTGCTACCAGAACCCCTGCCCTCAATAGACAGGAATTTTTTCTATTTCTACTGGATGTATTAAGCTGTTTACAATTCCTAACCTTAAAAAAAAAAGTAGCAGATAAGAATTCAGAATTCTTTATGCCTGATATTGTTTATTAATAAGTTGTATTATTGCTTAGCACAATCTGTTTTCTCAATATATGTTGAAGCTATCCCTAAAGAGTTAGATTTTTGGACTGTATTTTGTAATAAATACCACAATGAAAAAGATTGACTTTCTCCTTTCTGGCTCCTACTGGTATGACCTTAGGTGCAAAATTGTCCCTTTCTGTGTAAAGCTTCCAAGATTTCTCATAATTAATCCAAAAGCCACTGAAGTTGGCAAGAAGGTTGTTCTCCTAGACCTCAGTAAATGTTGGCTCCAGCCTTCAATCCCCAGAGGGTTTGCTCCAATACCCATCACTGTAGTATCTGACTTTTTTCAAGCGCTGTGTACGCAGGCACTGCCTGCCTAAAGCTCATTTTGAAGCTCCCAATGCCTCTTTAATTGGCCTAAAGCCCCACATCCCCCAGACAATGTGAGCCTGCCCGGCTTTGATGTGGAAAGCATCACCTGCAAAATTCTTGGAGGCACGAGAGGAGCCCTTTGAACTGAGAGCAGGAGAGAAAACTTGGGACCAGTTGTGAATGTGTCTGCTGGTTCCCTGCTGCTCTGGGTGCCAACAGCCCCACGCCACGGCAGGTCCTGCTCTTCTCCTGGGCTCTCCAGGGCTGGACTTCAGCCCTGATTGCTCTCTGAGTCACAGGATGCAGGGACCAAGGATGCTCTACCAGGTTTGTTTTCTAGCCAGGGGAGGAAGAAGAGGAGAGACAAGTAAAAAAATATATATATATATTAAAAAACCCCAAACAAACCAACAACCAACAAAACCCACAGCTCCAGCAGCATATGGCACCCACACTGCAAATGCTTTGATGCTGTTGTATCCCTATGGCTCCCAGGACAAACACAACCTCGAGACACACGCTCCAGCCAAATCAGGAAGCTCAAGGTGTAAAACTCACAAGCTGGGAAGTACAACCGACTTCCACATGTTTATTTTTTGCAAAGAGTGGTTTTGTTCCAGCTGGATGGGCTTTGCCAGCACCTCACCCATGTGGGGGTTTTGTTTGCTGCCTTTGGAGTTGCTATTTCTGAAGTTTCCATAACTAATAGTCCACACCACCATGGCAAAAAAAAAAACAAACCCAAAAACCAAACAAACAAACAAAAAACCCCAAAAAAACCCCACACAAGATTTTTGTACAATGTTGCCACAACATTTACAACCCACCAAAATTTAGGAAATTATAAAAACAGACAAACAAACTCCTTTTCCTGCACCTTGTGCACCAGCTGGCTTGTCTGCACAGAAACACGAGTTCTACTTTTGCAATATCTGCTGTCATTGCCCAGAGTGTTGCACTCAGCAGCACCAGCTCCAGGAGCTGTGGACACCAAGATCCCACAGAGGCACAAGATGAGGACACACAGAGCACAGGACACTTGGTGCTAATGTGGGTTCGGAGGAGGGAAAGGTTACATCCCCAGGATAACTCCCAAGCTCACATCAAAACCATCTTGCACTGTAGCAACAGCAGGGTTAATAAACTGCACAGGTAAACCCCAGGAGATGGGGAGTCCCCATGAGCAGGCGTGTTCAGGACATGCTGTGTACCTGACACATCTCTCTGCAGCACCTTGTCAAACTAATGGTACTGCAGAAATTAAGTGACAGGTTTGCAGATGCTCATAGTGTCAGACCAGATATCTGCCCCAGGGGAAGGGGCTGGGGAGAGGAGTGGAGATACCACGGGTGGGACCAGACCTCATCATGGAATCACAGAATGGTTTGGGCTGGAAAGGACCTTAAAGCTCATCCAGTCCCAACCCCCCTGCCAGCAGCAGGGACACCTTCCACTAGACCAGGTTGCTCAAAGCCTCATCCAACCTGGGCGAGAACACTTCCAGGGAGGAGCAGCCACAGCTTCTCTGGGCAACCTGGGACATTGTCTGACCATCTTCTGGGTGAAAAATTTCCTCCTAATATTTCACCTAAATCTCCCCTCTCTTAGTTTAAAACCCTTTCCCCTTGTCCTATCACTATCTGCTCATGGAAAAAGTTGCTTCTCCCACTGAACCCTCCCATTCCCTCCCACCTGCAGCCAGGGGCTTGCCCAGCCAGCACTCATACCCACTGTATTGTATTTAAATGCTGGAGGTGAACTGTTCTTCCTTTCATTTGTCTAATTGCTTTTCTTAAATCCATTTCCATTTCTGGCACCCAGATTATCCAAGGCAATGAGCATATCTTATGCAAAAGCCAGAGACCAAATGCAAATTGAAGCAAACTCAAGAGAAAGTTACGTACCATCCCATGATACAAATTTCCATTGCTCTTTTATAGTTCACAGAGATAACACCAAGTCTGAACAAACACAAAAGACAACTCAATGGCTTAGAGCTGCACCTTGCCAGAGATATTCCAGTCCTGGAGAAGCTGAAGCTCTCTCATCCTCCCCCTTGTTGCTTGGATACAACAGTCATCAATTCTCACTACATTCACTGTAGAACAATAGAAATTCAGCATCATCTTAATCCATCACAGCACTGTCAGGGAACCCCTGCCCACTGGTACTTGCTTTTAGGAATTACACACACAGAAACGCCATGGGCACGGGGTGATAAACCCCAAGACTACCTCCAGGACATCATCCAGCCAATGATTCATCATTTTAATGGTGATGTTACCTGGGCAGCAAACTCTTCCATAGCTGTTTTCAAAATAACTAACAACCCACAGCAGAACAAAGTCCCCTCATCTGCAAAAACTCATTCCCTAACCACAGACAGGAGCATTTGAAGGGAGTGATGGTGTCTTCAAACCTGAGTCTGATTGACTCATGATTACCCAAAGTCAACTCCAATCTGGGACACTGATCCCAACCACCTGTAACTCACTGCCTGCTTGGAGGAAGTATATGTATAAAGAAACCCTTGAGGAGGAACCTGACTGCTCTAATTACAATGGAAAACCCTAATTACAATGAAAAAATTAAAGCTCTTAATCTGGGCCAGGTGCTGTATGAACTCAAACCAAACTCCTGCTGCTTCTCCTCTTTGAGGCTGAAGGCTTCTCGCAGGGCTGGGGTGCTAAGGATGTCCTGGAGCAAGCACACCCCACCAAGCCCCTGAGGGGACACTTTGGGCTGGGTTGTGGAGCTGCTTGGACCATCCTGGAGCAGCACCTTCATGTTTGAAGAGGCTTTACCAGAGCTGCTGCTCATGGGACTCAGCCATCACCACGGCCCAAGTAACCTGTGTGATAGGAAACCTGTGGGACAGCAGCTGGATTGGCCTGAAATCACCATTGGCTTTGTAGAGGTTTCCCACCACCTTCCCAGCAGTACATTGGTGTTCAGAAAGGACTGGTTTATAGTCCATTGTTAATGAATAAGGGGAACATATTCTAAATGAAGAAATAATAGAGTCCAGCTCCAGCGTCCCCACCGCCTGGGCAGGTTTGTGTCAGAGCTGCGGGCTCAGCTAGTGATGGGGTTTTGGAAAATCATTGTTGGGATATTCGTACCAGGATAATGACCCAGGTTAAGCCTGCAAGCTTTGCTTGACCTTGCCATCTAACCCAGGATCGTTGTTCCCCTTTCATCTGTTGGCTCTTGGCCATGCCCTGCTGCTGTCCAGGCACCTGTCGGCTCTTGGCCATGCCCTGCTGCTGTCCAGGCACCCGTCTCAGCACCCTCACCAGGAGCAGCAGCCACCAGCTTTTCTTCTTGTTTCTTCTTCCCAGAAGATGGAAATGTCCCTGCAGCCTAATTCCCATTCAGGCAGGAACATGAACACGACTCCATGTGCAATGTTGGCTAAGGTCACCTCCATCACAGCATGGAGGAAAGGTGAAGTTCAGGTGTGCACCACGCCAGCACGCTATCAATGGGGAGGGACTGCACATCCTCAAGGCAGCCCCAGCACACGGCAGCAGATGGGTCTGCCCTGCCCCATGTGTTCAACTGGTCAGGGCAGACCTCAGAGCCACCAGTACGGGCTGAGGATGTCACCCAGTGCAGAAACTGGATCTGTGCTGTTGCTTTTGCTCCATCTCCCAGAAGAGAGCACAGGGATGGCTCTGATGGAGAACTCACACCATCATCGTGTGAGTTCACCCCTCACTACGAGAAAGAGGTTGAGAGGCTGGAGTGTGTCCAGAGAAGGGCAATGGAGCTGGGGAAGGGCCTGGAGCACAAGTGTGATGAGTTCACAGCTGAGGGAACTGGGGTTGTTTAGCCTGGAGAAAAGGAGGCTGAGGGGAGACTTTCTGGCTCTGTCCAAGTCCCTGAAAGGAGGGTGGAGAGAGGTGGGGGTGGGTCTGTTCAACCAGGGACCAAGTGACAGGACAAGAGGAAACAGCCTCAAGTTGCACCAGGGGAGGTTTAGATTGGGTATTAGAAAAAATTTCTTCACCAAAAGGGTTGTCAAGCACTGGAACAGGCTGCCCAGGGAAGTGGCTGAGGCACTATCCCTGGAGGTATTTAAAAGCCATGTAGATATGGTGCTGAGGGACATGGGTTAGTGGTGGACTGGGTAGTGTTAGGTTTACAGTTGGACTTGATGATCTTAAAGGTCTTTTCCAACCAAAACAACTCTATGATCATCAGCCATGAGTCTCATCAGCCTTCCCCACAGGCTGGCATGGCAATCTGTGCTCCGAGGTCAAGATCCCACAGTGAGCAATGCCTGCTCCAGTCCCCCTCCCCTCGACAGGTCCTGTCCCGGTGTGGTGGCTGTCAGCAAGCTGAGAACTGAGATTATTTAACTGACAAAGTGCTTTGCTGTTGACTCCAGAGGAGCAAGGACAGCAACTGCGTGACACAGTGACAAGTCTGAGAGAGAAATGGAGCCAGGAGGGCTGCGCTCTGATGAGCCACAGACACAGAGGGTCTTTGCAAAGCGGTGGCTGGATTTTGGCCCAGCCCTGCTCCTTCCCACCCCATCAGCTCCACAAGCACGGCTGCATCCCACCAGCAGCCCTTCTCCTTCACCCCAGCCTGCTTCACTTCAGCTGTGAAACTCCTTGCCTGGTGGATTACCTCTAATTGATGTCACCAGTGCCCTTTCATGGATGATAATTCCGTATGAGATGTTTGTGCTGTATCCTCCCCCCGTATTAAAGTGTCAGGAGTACATCCCCAGGCCATCCATCTTCAACGCTTCCCCATGGGCTTGGCAATTCTCTGACATGAATATTATGGCTCTCAATGCAGAGTCTCCATCACTCAAGTTGACAAGTGTTAGAATCTCCTCTCTTCAACGGGCTGAGCGACCTTTTCATATGCAGCGTAGATTCCCGGTCACGCTGCATCTGGAGCAGTGAAACCAGTGAGTGCCAGCAATTCCCTCCAGTCTTAAAAAACAAGTCACAGGTCCTTTTCAACTTTCAAAACCAACCCTTAGCATGACAAAGTCAAAGGGCCTTAATCAGCCCCTGGTTAGCCCCTGCTAGTTCCAGTCCCATAGAGAAGAATGAAAAAGCATCTGGGCGATGCCTTCTGCAGGATTTATTGACAGGGGTTTTCAGGGAAAGCTGGAGGATTTGGGTGTCTGTCTTGCTGGAGTGTAGAGGAAAGATTTTCTTTTTGACCAGTTAGTGACTTTGAAACCTCAACATTAATCTTAAGCAACATTTTTTTAAAGTGAGGTGCTGATCCCTAAAACCCACCAGCCTGATTTTCAAAGCAGCTGGGCTTCCCATAGTGCATGGAGGAGCTTCCCTCAGCCTGTGCCTTGGGAGAAGCAGAGGGAGAAAACAACCCTTGAAAGCCCTTCCAGCCCAGACCTTCACAGCCATGCTGTAGTGGGGACACTCCAGTCCATGTTGCTTGAGAGAAAGGGAATCCCCTGGGACTGAACTGCATGGCAATTCAAGTTAAATCCCACCTACAAAATTCACACATTACTCCAAGTTTCTGGTTAAACCGGTACTTAATTTTTTTTCTTCTCTAGAGAGCAAAGGTACTTTCATAGCAACTTTGCCACCTTCCCCCTAAGAGGCTCCTCACGGTGGCTCATTGCCAGCACAGCCCAACAGAAACTTGTTAACAGCTTTTCAGCTCCCTCTTAATAAAGTCAAGGCAATTAACGGCTTCACTATTTACAAAACAAATCCTCTTTGCAACACCTGAGAAAGAGAGTTACATGTGTTTCCCAAACATTTCCCAGTTGGGGAGAACACCTACAATAACTATCTACAGGGAGGTGTTGCATCTGCTCTCCCTGGCTGGAGAGGACAAGTCCATATTCACTGTCAGTTGATGCTGGGCTTCCATCCAAGAGGCCTGATCAGCAAGTACAGGTCTACTGGGAAAGTTTCTCATCCAAAGGTTACTCTAAGGAGAAGGAGGTGTACAGGGAGTGCATTAATTGCCCACCCACTGGTCCTCACTCCCTTGCTGGTGCTGGTGTACAAGAGGTGTGGATAGGGTAGGTTGTTCACCTCCAAGGATGTCCCCACAGGTGGCTGAGGAGGAGTGTGGGTAACGTACAGCAGATCTACACCTCTGCAAAGGGATTCACAAGCTTCCCCACCTCTTTTTCTGGTTCCCTGCTCTCTCCTAGGAGACATCCCATGCCCCCCACTTTGCAAATCACTGCCCTGGCTTACAGTGCAGTAAATTCCCCCTTTTCAAACAAGCACCAAGGAGATGAGCAATATAAGAGGAGATTGATGGATTAGGGACAATCCAATAAATGTAACTTGCAATGTACTTTCAGAATTAATTCCTTCCTCCTCTTTTCCTCTCCCATCCCACTCTTCCTTCCTCTAAACACACACAGTGCCCCATAATTTATGAACAAGAAAGATGATGTGTTCCCTAACTAAAATATTGTTTGGCTGCAGAGGTGACTGCTGGGACAACTTCACAGAAGAGCACTCCCACCCAAAGCAGACTCAGTCCAAACACTTCTGGAGTTTAGCAAATAGCCTGTCTAAAGCTTATATCACACCTTGAACCCAAACTCATCTCTTCCAGAAGGTCTGAAATGCAGAGAGGAAGGGGAAGGAAGTTGGTGGTAACTCCAAGTGCAGGAAGGAGCAGAGACTGATGACCACAGCTAGGAAATGTTGAACAAATGCAGTTAGGTGGTAACGAGAAGCAGCAATTGTATGAGCCAAAGACAGAAAATGAAAGAGAATAACTTCTAACCTGTTGTAGAAGGGGAGTGTAGAGGTTTACAAGGAGAAGGCCATGATGTGAAATGGAGAGATCTCCAGTAATATTTTAGCTTTGTTTTCTCATTTCTCTCTCTAGTCTCTTTTCCGTGTCCCGTGCAACATTGATGGAAGCCACTTGTGGGCACACCCAGGAGAGAATAGCTCGTCAGGGGACATATGACCACAGAGCCTGGACAGTATACGGCCCTTAATTTCCTCCTCTGATGCTTTCAGTAGCTCATGGGATGCCATAAAAGATGATAATGACGAGGTCAGTGGAAAGACTGTAAAACAGGGGGGAGAAGCACCAGCATTACCTCATTTGGGCCCAAACTCGGGCCGTACATGGACCGAGTTTGCTGGTTCCAAGCTCTTCTGCTTGGGACAGTGGCTGCATTCCATGTCCCACCATACAGCCTGGCTGCCAGGGCTCAAAACTGCGCTGTGACGAGTTACGTGGTCTGAAATGCTGGGTTGTGAAGTCAGTGGCACTCTTGTCACCGATTTAGATCAAGGCTGACAGTTTGGTCAGATACAGACAAGGATGAGGACAACGGTTCTCATGTTTCTTCCCAATTCCACAGAGTTTTCTAACTCATGGCACTATAGCTCCTGGCCTGACTCTTCTAGGGGATCATCCATCAAGAATATAGCTGACAGCTTTAAACACAGTAATTGCTATTTCTCTCCCTTTTACCCAACACCTTGAAGCTCAACCCCCTCTGACCCAGCTCTCCATCCCTACTTCTGCCAGGCAGACCCTTCTGCTGGCCAGCTGCCATCAACTACGATAGGGACAAGGCGCCTCCTCCCTATCACTAAGTGGATTTTGAAGGCAATGAGCAGGAGAATAATTAAATTAACTCAGCCCTGAATACCTCCCGAGGTGCTGAGCATTCCCAGCATTGCAGCAGCACCGCAGGTGTCTGGAGAGCAGGTAATTCTGGTTGGTGGCAGGCTGCAAACCAAACGTGGCTCCAGGGGACATCTCTGCTGGGATGGGAGCTCCAGCAGCAGCTGATCCTGGACAGGAGCGCTGGGAAGAGACTCTCAGGATGGCTTTGCTTGAGTTAGTTCAGGCCCAGGAATGAACCAGCTGCATTTATGCTTTGATGTGCTTAAGTTAATAAGCTTTATCTCAGGGCAAATCATTGTACTTCCCAGCTTGGACTGCTTTATCCTCCTGGTTCTTTCTTGTCCCATGGGCTTTCCCTCTGCCAGGCTGACACCTCAGGTCTCAGTGTCAACTTTACAGAACAACCTATTATTTAAATGCCCTGTGAAACATTTCTATGCTTTCGACAGCAGCACATTCTCTTTTTTTATTTTTTTTTCCCCAATCTACTACAGCCTCCAAGAATTAAATCTGGATTTGAGACAGCTCAACTGGGGGATGATCAGGTCACAGACTTCACTCAGCTCCATCTCCAAGGTGTGCACGTGGAGCCTGGACTGGCTCTGGCCAGGATTAGTGGCAGGGCAGAGGACATCCCCACCGCAGAGCTTTATCTCACCATCTCCAGAGAGGTCACAAATCACCGTCCAGTTCCTTTCAAGCAGTTGGGAGCACTAAATTGTACCTCCTGTATCCAGACACCACCCCATCTCCCAGAGCCAGGCCAGGTACATTGATAAGGAGATAGTGTAAATGGTCAAACAGGATGGAGCCCAAAATTCACAATTTCCTGTCCTTTAACCTAGCAAACACCATATCAGTGGAGGAGTCTTATTTAGATTATTTTAGGTTATCTCCCTTTCCAAAGGAAAGATCTGTTCTGCTTCAGTGAAGAGGTTCTCAGACTTCACATGAAATGAAGTAGAAAACTAAACTTGTGATTTTATTTAATAATAATTAAAAAGTATATCAAGCTTATTTAATGGAGTTTTGTTTTTCTCCTATGAAATTATTATTGAGCTAACAACTGTTTCTTTCCCAATTGAACTTCCCCTCATGTCATATTTGTGCTCTAGGATTTCTGTGCTGTTCCAGCTAAGAATATAAATTGTTCCAGCTAAGAATACAAACTTTTTTGTCAATTATTTTAAAACTCTTGACAGCAAACCAATTTTCAGCATAAATTTAGTTACAGCTATGATCAAATAAATATTTGGGAAAAGTAGCAAATACTGCTACGAAGAGAACTGAGAATGGAAATCAGCTCCTTCCAACTCCTTTGAGTCCCCTTCAACTCACTCCCTTGAAATTTGGCTGTAGGAGGACACTGATCTCACCCCAGGGAACTATTTTCCTGAAGACTTTTTTTCTAGCACTAAAAACACAGTTCCATCTTGGTAGGCTATTAAATCCACATGTGAAAATAAACTGATCCATCATCTTGTGCATCCAGTTTAGGAGAAAATTTCAAGGAGATATAAATGCATTAGAGCATCCCATTAAAGTAATTTACATGTCTTGCTTTATTTTCCCAGATGGGCCATTTCTTCCTTGAAGATTACTGGCTTTTGGGAAAATACATCAATTAAGGAGTCATGGAATAACAGGCTTGTCCTTCAGGTGCTGCTCCTTGGCACACGTACCACCCTGGCCTGTGTTTTGAACAACGGGCAGCTTTTCACACAGACCTCTTCATCACCAAGGCAATTCTTTTTCAAGCAGCCACATAGTGGTGGGGAAGAAAAATTAAGGCCCAAAGGCTGGAAAAAATGCAACCAAAAAGCAGTGAAGTACTGCTGAGACAAGGAAATCGGTGCTTACAAGGGTACAAGGAGACTTCCTGAGGAGATGTGCCCTGCAGGAGCCACATTCAGCAGCAGTTTGTCACCTGGATCGCAGGTGTCTGGGAAGTGAAGGGGAAAGAGCTGCTGTGGCAGGTCTGCTCCTCAGGTTTAGCCCAGCATTGTCCTCTGCTCTGTTGAGTGAAGGTCCATCAGTCATCATTTGGTGGCTATTTAATGATCAAGAGGCTCCTCCACAAGCACTTGTCTGCTTGAGACAGGCAACGAGCAAAGGGACATGAAATCTCCACCTCACCCACCTCACCAGTGCAAAGCTGTTTCTGTGCTGGACCAAAGACATATCCTTATTTTCTGAGATCCCAGGTCTTTGAGACAAGTCAATAGTGCAGTTCCTCACACCAGGGAAGACACACACTCATCTGCTTGCTGGAAGACATAGACTCTCAAGACAGCTAAATAAAACAAACTAGAAAAGGACTAATGGTAAAAAAACCCCAACAAAAATCCTTATAAAAGGTTTGGATGTGCTAGTCTTACTTCTTAATTCCAGCTGTGCCCCTCCTGCCCTGACAGAGGCTTTTGGCCTGTTCCTCAGAGGTCTGGCTGCTAATCCACCCACCAGTCCTTGAGGAAGAAACGCTCTGGAAATTTCATCTGGGTTAGGAATAGTCTTCACTTCCTAACATGAAGACAGGAGATAAGACAGCACTTTATGGTCCCAACTGCTGCTGCTGTGCTGTGCTTCCCATTGCAAGGCACACTGGGACAAATGACAAAGTGTTCTTTTGCTGAAATCCCTTCAGTTGTATTTATATTTAAAAAAAAATTTAAAAATCCAGGTTTCACAGATAAGGCAGCTGATGTGCAGTTTTTACATTTCAGGGTTTTTTGAATGTTTTTTTTTCTAAACATCCACAATTTCTTGACACACTAACATTTTTTTTTTCAACATTTTTTTTTTTCTCTCACAAAAAAGGTAACTGTTTCCAGGAAAAAAAGCAATTTTTGACTCACTTCACCACAGGCCTGCAGTGCACGAAGTGCAAATGATACTGCTGCAAATATGCAAACAGCTGGGGGACAAGGTGAGCAATGTAATTGCTTGGCAAAGAATGGCAGCAGCCTGTGCTCTCACTTTTAGAAGCTTTAGAACACACTTGCTCTGATGCAAGAAGAGATCAGAGGGGGCCAAAGGCCTAGAGTCACCCAACGTTGGCTCCTCGCTCCTCTGCCCCACCAGCAATGAGGCTTTGGGAACACTGAGAAGTCACCTGGAAACATCTCCAGGCTGTGGATAGGTTAGACAGCCTCCTCACAACTCTAGTTTTGGCCTTTTTAGGATGTCAGAAGACACTGATGTCCTCAGATCCGGCCTCAATCTCCTATTATCTCAAAACATCCTGGGCAACAGGGTTTGACTGATGGTCCAGAGGAGCAGACAACCTGCTTCCCAGGCTCTGTCACCCTGGATGGTGGAGAAAAACAGATGTCATATGCTTTGGCAGTGATGTACATTTACATTTCCATTTTGGGGGGGGGGGGTTAATAATTATTCAGGATCCTACACATACCCAGTATACTTAAAAACACTCCTTCTGCATTAATCGTGTAAGAGGAGCAAAATATTTTGTGCCAACACACTGATACTTGCACTGGAGAGCCCTTTATTCCTAGGGAGTAGTGCACTCCATGACTCAGGACACCTGGAGCAAGCCCTTTGGTGTGATGGAGCAAGATAATGGAAGAAAGATCAATACATCAGGCTTGGACATCTCAGGGAAGGATGTACAAGGGAATGTTGTAGGAAAGGGAAGGAATTTATGCTTCCTGCAATGAGAAAGACAAGTGTATTGATAGGGCCTGAAGGGATGTAAGAAAAAATAGACTTTTCTGCAGGACAAACCATTAGAACTAAGAGGCTTAAACCAGAAGCAGAGCCTACAGGTAAGTGATGGTTCAATTTAATTCATAAACCAAATTTAACTACTTTAACAAGAAAAAAAAAAAAGAAAATAATGACAACAACAACAACAAAAAAAAACAACCTAGGCTTGGAATTGGTTTTTGAATGTTTCAGCCAGGGAAAAATGTCCTACCCACTGCAGTGGGGAGTCAAGTGTGGCCAGAAAGAAGTCAGGAGAAGTCAAGCCTAGAATGAAACGTGCCATCAGCTGTTCACATGGGCACAGCCCCATTTGTGTGGGGGGCACCACGTGTCCTCCAAAGTGAGGGTCTCAATACCTTCTCAGGACATTGTCTCTGTGCTTTCTGAAACTAGAGAGTGATAACAAAAAAACCTCTTGATTTCCACAAAGGTAAGTCAGGAATAACAGCCCAGATGACAAGGACAGGAGTGTCCCGGCCATGTAGAGACTTAGACTACCCCAGGGCAGCCTCTTTCCACTGCAACCTCCCTTAAAAGCCTCTCATCTCCTCTTCTCTCATCTCCCAGAGCCTTACTAATTTAGCTGAATGGGTTAATTGTGACTAATTTTATTATTTCTTCCAAAGAAAAGATCCAGAAAGTTCCCTTAGGTGTCTGCACCCCCTGCTGTGGCCTGAACTTAAGACACCAGAGGAGCTGCAATATTAGCTGTACTGGAATGTTTTGGTTTTCCCTTGCAAAACAGGCTCATCTCTCCAAGTGTGAATGTGCTTCAGTTACCAAAAGATACTTGAGAGGAGAAAAAAAAGGAAATTTCCTTTTCTTTTTTATAATTTAACTAAATAATTCCCATTTTTGTTGAAAGCAAACAGAAAAGGGAATGCCTCAACATGTTCCCCTTTTACTATATACCAAGGTAAGAGGAAACTCTTGGAAAACCATTTTATCTCTAAAGATTAAACAAATTCCCATTAGCAATCTGGCATCTCCAGACCAATGTGCATATCCCACAACCTCTGTGAGCAGAAACAATTTAATATTACACATATGTGCACATAAAAAACACTCTATATTTCTGGAAAACCCACCTGGCAGCAGGTACCACTATTTCACATATGAACAGTGATTTCTGAAAAATTCTTTTGTGTTTAAACTTTCTCAGCCATAAGGAAGAAAACCTATAGCAGAACAGCTGATTGACACCAGGTGACCACGAAACAACTGATTTTCATTGGAACTGGATAGATAAATAAAGATCCAATTTCTTGTCAGTACAAGGGAGTGAAAAGCAAAAGCTGCCAGTTCATGATGTCAGGATGTTGCATTCTCAGGTCACACTCAAATTGACATTATCACGTTCACCTCAGTAGAATGACACCAGATTATAGTAGCTAAAGACATGGCCCAATATCTTCTGCAGTAAATCTATAAAATTACACATAAAACCATTAATTTAATTTTAAAAACATACTTTACCTTACACTTTTTCCCTCATGTCAGCTGATGAAAGTCACATCAACCGTTCGCACCCAGAAAACAGCAGAAGGGGAAAAAATAGGTAGAAAACTGAATTGTCCATCAGTCTTGGCTCTCTCTGTGCAGCTCAGTCCTGCAAACTGAGGCACAGGGAAACATTTCATTTCAGCATTGTAGGAACAGAGGGAGACACAGGCAGCTGAAGCTGAGTTTGCAGAGAAGAGGAACACTCCTGTCCTCATCTGGCCTTTCCTCTACCTGGTCTTTGTTTCACAGCTCCAAAAGATGGTGTAAGCAAACACACGGTGTGGTTTCTTCTTGGATCTCTGCTGTTAGTGGCTGTGGGCAGTAACATAGAATAGAAAACAAAACAGCTGGAGATGCTGCCACAGCAGAGAAACGTGGATCCTCCTGGCCACAGACTCATCTCATCACTGGAACTGAATTCCTCCAGGCTCAGAGCTACACTCCAAACCTGTTGGTTCAATACAGACACGACATCAGAACTGTGCCAGCCCTGCTGGTTCCCAGTTCCATGGATGAAGCTCGGCTCCTCACAGCTCCCCTCTCCCTCTGCTGTGTTACCTAAAAGTTTTCTTATGACTCTCTTCAGTTGGCTTCAATTTATTCCCACTGAACTGAGTTCACATGTAACTGTTACTGCAATGCCTCAGCAAGAGATGTGCTAAAATATCACCTTTTCCTTTACTGTAAGGCATTCTTTGAGATGTTAGACCAACTGATTATCTAAGGTTATCCTGCAATATGTCTTATTTTTAAAAATAAACCTTGGCTGGGCTGAAAGAAAACTGGCCACTAATTTCTGATTGTTGATTTAGGAAGTCCAGAAGTCATTAACAGACTTGTAACAGGCATTACTACAGGGACAGCAACTCTCTTCATTAAAACATCGTATTACAAACACAGAAATTCCCTACGTGCTTCCAAAGACACATTTCAAAACATAACATGCCAAATGATCCAAGCCCCAAACAACTGGCAAACCTTGAGAACACAGGTGTTAAACTCCCCATTCCTACCTACAAGCAGGTACTGAAGTGTGCAGATCCCAGCAGTGCAGCTGCAGTGACCATCTGCTTGTGCAATCACCTGTATTTCACTCCCAAGTCTAGTGCAGGCAATAGGTGTCTGAGAGGCAACGCTGTAAGAAATGGACTCTTCAACCCAGCAGTCCACCAGGGATGGGATGACCAGAAATTAGTGGCCAGTTTTCTTCCAGTCCAGCTAAAGGCTTATTTGTAAAAATAAGCTGTATTGCAGGATAACCTTGAAGAATCAGTTGGTCTAACATCTCATGTGAGTATTTGTCTGTGTTCAGATGGGAAAAATGAGATGTTAGGCACACAAAAAACTGTGGAAAAGCTTGATTTCAGAGTTTAGTAGCCTTGACTTGTATTCTGTTCCAAAAATATGGTGAAGAGACTTCCTCCACATTAACTCAGAGGACATTAGGTTGGGCTACAGATCCAGTATCCAGTGCTGAATCTCCTTAACTAGAAGCAGGTGGGTTTTATTGAAGAGATTTACTGATACACTGCTCAGCTGATATGACACAAAGCTGGAACTAAAGCAAGATGGGTTTTATTCTTGATCCTGCTGCTGCTGCTCCAAGGGATGACCTGAGGAGAGTCCTTTCACTTCTCTGTCCCTGACCTTCACACTTTGTGTACTGCTAGTTCCCTTGTACAGCACTGCCTCACCTACTGAGGAGAGACGACAAAGAAACGAGGTATCGTTACTAAAACTATGTTTACAGATTACTTAAAATTATTTATTCCAGGAATCCCATCTAGTCTTAAAAAGGAATATTTTGCAGAGAGAATGAGCAACTGGCAAAGATACATCGTGGCTGCTTTGTGGTGTGGTGATGTTCTTTGCCACATGTAATGATGAATTAATAGCAATTCTAACACCAAGTTTGGAGAACACCTCGACACGGAGTCAGGGCTCAGGTGAGGCGATGCTTTATTGCAGGTCCTTTAAAAAAAGAGCAATAAAAGGCTTAAGAACCATCACAGGTCCTAACTAGATGAAGCAAATCATCAGTATGATAAACTATCATTTACATGAATAGGAAATTGAAAGGACATTTCATTTCCTACCCCTTTGTTGCTCCCATTCAATTGCCCTGACGGTGCTATTCAGGGAAGCCAGCGTGGTGCCAGTTTACAAGAGAACTTTGCAAAACAAAGACAGTCACGGTCAAAACTTCGCTGCTCAATTCAATATATTGACATGGAAGACCTCTGAAGGAAAAAAACCCCAAGTATTCTGCAATAACCTCATGGGATAGTTTAGTTGTGAGTGGTAAGTAGTAGGGAGTGATCTCTCAGTTATCTAGATGTGTGGTGGCCACAGGAAAAAGCACCTGGTTTTCAAATAGAGCTTTGATCAAACTTTTCTCTTCCAAGCAAAAAACAATCAACATTGCACAGCTCAGCAAAATGGCAAGTGGCAAAGCGTTCTGCATGCAGAAAATGGCATTGTCCAAGTCTGGCTCCAGAGAAATCTGGCACAAACTCTTCGCTTTCGATAAGAGCGGAGAAGGTGCCATGCCAACATCTGACAATGCATTTCAGATGTGTGTATAACGTACCAGCTGAGCAGCTCCCAGAAATAACCCGATTTTCCTTCTTTCTTTTAACTAAGAGAATGGAATTGCTCTGGATTTACAACGAAGCAAACTGAAAGCACAAGTTGGAGCCGCTGGTTTTTAAGAAGACCTTGCTATGCCATAACTTTTCACGGTTCAGTTGCTAAATTACACATTATAAAAATAAGCAAGTGCAATTGAGAGCCTGTGTTCATCTCAGAAGTTTAAACACCACCCTGTAACGGCAGCTTTATATTGGGCCCATAGTAAAGTACTTTATGGGGGGGCAGGCGGGAGGATGGATCCGCACGCGTGCGTTAAATACTCCTGGGAATTTTCTCACCCAGGGAGACGACAAAACGAAATAGGTACAAAACATTGCTGTCATTCACACTGCAACAGGAATGCCACCCAGTAAGAGGGAAAAAAAACCCAACAAAAACCAACTTTACAACACCTAAAAGAGATAAGAGCCGATAGGCAGCACAGCGAGAAGATGTTGCTTTTGGAAGTGCAGAGTTTCCTCACCTGACAATCAGTGCAGCTTCTGGAAACATCACAAAAAACCAACCGTCTCCTCGCAAGGAAGTGAGAGCTTAGGCGGTGACTATAAATAGATTATAAAGAAGCATGGGTGGCTTGCAGAGGAGTTTACTAAAGCCAAGAGTATTTAGAGCCAAATTAGGTTCTTGCACAGAAAAATTCCCTGGAATTCAGGGTGAGTTCATAAGTGATTGCTCGCCCAGGCAGTCTGACAGACTCACCCAACTGCCTTCTGCCATTCTCTCCAGTGATACAGAACATCCATCCTGGCCGACTCAGAGGTCCCAGGTGAGACTTTCAAATAAAATAAATATGATTGTTAAACAGTTGCATCTACAAGCACCAGTGGTTTCACAGAATCACAGAATGTCAGGGATTGGAAGGGACCTCGAAAGATCATCCAGTCCAATCCCCCTGCCGGAGCAGGAACACCTAGATAAGATCACACAGGAAGGTGTCCAGGCAGGTCTTGAATGTCTCCAGAGAAGGAGACTCCACAGCCTCCCTGGGCAGCCTGTCCCAGTGCTCTGTCACCCTCACAGTAAAGAAGTTCCTTCTCAAATTTAAGCAGAACCTCCTGTGTTCCAGCTCACACCCACTGCCCCTTGTCCTATCATTGGTCACCACTGATAAGAGCCTGGCCCCATCCTCCTGACACTCACCCTTCAAATATTTATAAACATTAATGAGGTCCCCCCTCAGCCTCCTCTTCTCCAAGCTAAAGAGGCCCAGCTCCCTCAGCCTTTCCTCATAAGGGAGATGCTTGTTTTGTTTTGTTTTAAAAATAATCATGCTTCAGAGGAGTACCACAGCTAGACAAATGTGAGTCAGTCAGGTGTTGTCAGGGGACAAAATATGATGCCACACCAGACAAACGTCAGCATACCCAGCTCGCCACTACAGGACAGGCTTTGTATGAAACCATCACCACCCTCAGCTGTAAAACACTCACAAGCAGCAAACTGAAAAAGGATTCTTAATCCTTCAGTGTTATCATTATTAGAGTATCATTCACCCACCTGTCTGTAAGCTGCCTTCTTCTCCCACCAACCGCTTAGTGTTACAACAATGCCTCATTTCTGGCTCAGAAGCCCAACAAAAGGCTCTCTCCTGAGCTTATGGCAGCATCTCCAGGAGCACTTGGCAGGAGGCAGCATAACAATAATTTGACAGGCATCCTCCCAAGGAATCAGTCACTCTGCTGACACACTCCACACCCAGAGGAGCTCATCCAGACTACAGAATATTTCTAGGTATGGGCAGCTGCTCCTGATGCAGTGTAGCAAGTTTTTCTGTTTCACTAACAGCAGAAAACTTACCTTTCTACAATGTGCCAAGACTCTCTCTTTCCCACAAAATAAAAATAACAACTCTTCAGATTTCTTTAAAAAGGAAATTGAAAAAACTACAGTATTTTCAGAGCATGCATGGTAGTTGGGTAGTGCCAAAACCAACCATTTGCTGTCCAGAATAACATGAATTATCTTGATCTGACTGCTCCATCTCAATAAAGTAAGATTAACTAAGACCCTTGTGTCTTTAAATAGAATCTGTCATTTTAACATGGCACTGAAAAGAGTTTGAGTCACTCCTTTCCTTCATGTAGTGCCATGAGACAAATGCCCATCAGTTTATCATCCATGTACCAATTTTGCTTAGATAACTGTTGTTTAAAAGATGGTAGAAATTAATAACTTGAATGAAGGAAGACAAATCCTCTCTTAATTTCCTATGTGAGAAAGATGAGGGTTTCCATGTAACCCCCCCTTTTTCTTTTTTTTTTTTGCTTAAAGTTGCTGAATTAAAGTCCAAAGCTCTGAACAGTGACTCACTTCTGAAGCTTGGCATGCTGGAATGCTCTGACTTATGTAGGCAATGGGGAACTGGCTTTGATTGAGGTTTCTGCCATCTTTAAGGTATGTTCAAGGTTCCTGGCAGTTTAACTGCTCTTAAAAGATAATAAATCCCTTATGAGACAGGAAGGCTGAACAATCACATACTTCAGACAAGTCAAGCTGCATAGTTCCAAGAATAACTTCCAGTGCAGGTGATAGCAAGCACATGATAAGCAAAGTTCCAGGAGAAAGTCTGTTGAAAAAACAGAATTATGGGAGACTGAACTGTTAGTTTTATGGACACAGCTCTATTCCAGCACTCAGGCAGTAAAACTAAAATGAACTGCCTCAAAGTTAAAAATACCCAATAAAACTCAACAGGGAAGGTAATTATTATGACTCAACAGAGGGAGATGACAGGACCCTCATTCCCACAAAGAGTGGCTTACCTTGCTGACACCAAACAGTAAGACATCTTTCAGCTCACCTGTTTTTTCCCAAAGCTACATTTTCTATGATAGGGATTTATAACACCAGCCAAGCCTACACCACCCTGAGCCAAATAAAAAACTAAAGACCAAAAGAAATGCAAGTAGCACATCATGCAACAGCCGCCTCTGTGGTGTCACAGCACCCCCAGGGGACCAGGCTGGTTGTCCATTTCACATTCCCAGGACTGACCTTCTGCCCACATCCTGCTTATTAACACAGGCTCCCCAAGAACTCAGCTGTGAGATTTGCTGGATCAATACTCATCCTACATGTATAGATACAGAGAGGCAGGAGGGCATCCAAGGGATGAAAGTATCTTCTCTCTTTCTACACCTTTGCCTTAGAAAAATGGAAGTGAACACCAGTCAGCAGTTGAAGGTGTTAGGTCTGATATTAGAGAATAAATCCATGATAGACATACACTTGAATGACTGAAACTTTGGATTGCATGGGTTATATATATCAGCTGCTTTTGCCCTTTCTCCTGGTAAGGATCCACATAGTGTCCATGGAAGTTCTGGTCTTCTATGGGTACAATATAACACAGGGCTGTCATAAAAGCAAAACTGGAAATTGCAGCAGTAACATAAAAAGAAAGATTTATTGTCAAGCAGTATCACATTAAAAAAAGTAAGCAAATGCCATAGTAACTAACAAAATACAGGAGAATGTCTTGGGATTTCACCTGATTTTAGTTTCTGGCACCTTCAAAAAAATAAAGTTTTGGTTTTGCTGACAGGAAACCACAAAGAGCAACTGTGCTGTAATTGGAACACTCAGACATGTATGGGGACAATAATTATAGGAAGAAAAACACAGTTGTAAACAGATCTGTTTATTCTGTTTCTAACCAGCTCATATTTTTTTTTTCCTTCATATCTGAGAGTTTGACCTTGCTTTCCCCGCCCTTCTACTAAAAGTCCCAAGATTTATTGGCTTTGGTAGTGTAGGGACCAGTTTTCTAAATGTTTACTCTCTGGGCTGGCAACAGTGGTTTAATTTCATGGAGAAGATAAACAATTAGCTTAAACAAAGTTTAATGTTACAGACAAATGACTTATGTTTGTGGTAATTACTCAAGTTGTGGGAGCAAGTTTTTTCACGAAACAAATTATGAAATTACTTGTTTGTTTAGTATTAGTCAAGTATACTAATATTGCAGAGCTATAAAAATGGCATTGCTTTCTCCATCCTAGCCAGTCAAACCATAAGATACAAAGCCTGAAGTTAACAGTGCAAGTACAGCTCTTAAGAAAATTAAAATGTCCCAAACCTCCTCAAAAAAACAGTCCAGTTACATTAGAAAAAGGTAATAGTGTGGGATGAACCCACTGGCTGTTGAATAGCATGGCTCCTAACCCATTCCCTTGCAATTCTCAACTAAAACACATGAACACAGACACCAGCATAGGTTTTAAGAGCAGGAGAACACAGAAAGCACCCTTCAAGTGAGCTGTTCCAATTAAGCATCATTCTTTCAAACAAATGTTGGAAAACAGAATTAGTCCTTCACTAAAACAAACCTCCTTGTGACTTCTAATGGAAATCAAAGATTGATTTATAATCAGTGTGTGTTTCACCACTGAGATGGGAAAGGTACTTTGGATGTACCTTCAAATAACTCCTTCAAGCTACATCCTGACAAAATACATCAGGGTCAAGTGAATCACCTTGCAGAGTGACCTTAGCTCAGTGATGTAATCAGCAATTAAAATTCTGAAGTTGCTAATATGCCTCCAGTAACTGTTTTCTAACTTACATCCAAATACCTCCCTTCATAATGGAATTTGTGTCTGATTAAAAACAACACTGAAACACAACTCTGAGTTTCACAAAGCACAGGACACCTGGATGTCACTTGGAAATATGTGCTGGTGTAAATAATTTGGTTCCCCTCAGATAGTCAAACCAAGATAAATGGGGAAAATAGCAGGTGTCACACCTGATGGGAATTTTGTCTTTTTCTAATCACCTGACACCACAAATTTATTGTGTAATTCTACATTCACTGTGTCAATACAAAAGCTACTAGAAATATTAAATCCTAGTTAAGTGTAAGGTCACGTATTCCATGAAGACACAGGTAGTTAGGGCAATAACATTTACTTCAGATAATATTGATTACATAGCCAAGAGACACATTGAAAATGTTCAGTAAATATGTGTAACTTGGAATGCTGGAGATGGTTTCCATCAAGCTCTCACCCTTGATGCTCTTCCTCAGTGATCTGATGTTGTAGCTTAGGTTTATTAGGATTGTGTTCAATCAACCAGTCAGCAAGCCAAGTCTGTGGAACAAAACAAAACCACAAATATCATCTTCAATTTTCTGTTTTTCTCTATTAAGTGTATGGGAGAACATTAAAAGCATCATTTGAAACCTCTGATACAGACACTCTCCTACTGTGCTGCGAAATGAAGACCTTTCAGAAAAAACAGAGGTACAAATAACCTGTTTTTTTCAAAATTTCTTTTAAACTTCACAGCTTATATTGCTTTTGAACAATTCACACTGACCTTTACAAGACAACTTTTCTGGGCAATATCTATCATTGCATATGTATAAGAACATCTGAACCAGACTTCAAACAATCCAGACAAATGTTTTGGAAGGAGGCTCTATAATATTAATCAAATTGCTTAATGAAATGTGACTCCTGCCAACACAGATAATTTATCTAGTAATTATTCATGGAAAGTGCCAGTCATTTGCACTGAAATCACCTTCTAGAACCTAAAACCTAAAAAAACCCCATTTGTTTTGTTGTGGTGTTTTGGGGTTGGGCCTTTTTGTTTGGTTGGTTGTTTTTTTTACTTTTACATTTACTTTTTGAAATTAATCTTAGAAGTCTTCCAGCAAACTGTACTGAAATAAGAATGTGGGAGGTAGGAATGCCCTGAGTCCTAACTTCATCTGCCGATGTCTGGGTCTGGCCTCAGGCAAATTAACCCCTTGCCTCGATTTCTCCACTTGTAAGGAGACGTTTTTCACACATTCTTCTTTACTTCACAAGGCTGTTGACGACTGGCTTCTGAAATGCTAAGTACAACAAACTTCATACCACACTGTGAAGTGAAAGAACTGACCCAAACAGCAGACCAGGAAGGCAAGCAACACTCTCCTTTTATTGCCAGGTACAAAAAGCTCAGTTTGCCAAGAAAGAGACAACAAGCAGAGCACTATGACAATCCCCACAGGTTAGTCAGCAATGGCAGCAGAAGAGCAAGAACTCAAGACAGAAAGGGTAAAACAACCAAACCAAACCCCAAAACCCCTTAGAAAGACCACTTGGGAAAAAGAAATTGTGAAATCATTGAGCCCAATTAAATTTATCCAGTGTTACTTAAGGAATTGGCTGAGACAAGCTCTGTGCTGCTAGCAAATATTTCTGAGAGGACAGACTGTTCCTGATGATGCCATCTTCAACAAGAAAGGAGAGAAAAAAAAAGGGGGGGGAAAGAGACAAATCACCCCAACTTCATTTCTTCAGTTCCTGGAAGGATACTAGGAAAAAAACAGCATTCCATCAATCTCCCTGCACATCACCTAGCAGATAAACCGGAAAGCAATCACCAATATATATGTCTACAAAAAAAAAAAAAATCGAATCAACATTATTTTCCTTCTGTTACAAGGTCACAGATATCATGGACAGGGAAGAAGGAGCAAATATCATGTTTTAGTAAAGCTACTGACACTGTTTCATCTAGCTTTATAGCTTTCTTACAAGCAAGGAAGGAAGGAAAGCGTGGTCTGGATGAAGTTACTATTATTTACCACATAACTGGCTAAAAAATTGTGCTCAGAGTGCGAGGATTCACTGGAAGCAAAAAGAATGAGACAGAGAAATGTGACTTATAATGTAAGAGGAAAAAAATCAGGTTTTAATACAGTGAAGATAACTGAAGGGAAAGAAGGTGATAATGCTCTTCAAATATGCAATAGGTTGCTGCAAAAAAAGGAGATATTACATTGTCTTCAACATCCTCTGGGGATAGTAAAAGAAAAAAATAAAATTAATGGCCTTAAAATTGGAGTAGAGAAAATACAGGCTAAATTTTAGTGAAAGCTTTTTAACTAAGTACAATTAGTGCTTGAAAGAGACTGTCTAGGGAAACTGTGGAACCTCCATTATTTGGAGTGCTAAAGAACAGGCCAGACAAACACTGGCTAGGAATGGTTTGATAGAATTGGTCTGGCCTTTGGGCAGAGGGATGGATGAAGGCACTTCTTCCTCTCTGTTTTCTAGATTTCTATGGTAACAGTGCCACACACACAGACTAAGTAAACAGGTTATAAAGCTGGAACAATCACAGTGCATTTAATCTGACCTCATGTATTCCACAGAGTTCATAGAAACACCCCTGAATTATTTCTCAGGCTTTTTTTCTGAAGTTCATCTTTTATAAAAATGCAATGTTGATTAAAAACCTGATAATGATGTAGAATCCACCACAACTGCCAGTAAATTGTCACACTGATTAATTATCTACATTCTTAAAGAAGTACTAGTGTGAACAACTTGAACTTTCAGAATACAAAAAACATTTACTATATTTTTCCAGGTGAAAGCAAGCTGGTTTTGTTTAGGGACTAAAAAACCAACCAACCAAACAAAAAACCCACCATCACTAAAAACACAACAGGAAATTAACCCTAGTCTTTCCAGAAGAACTGTAATTTGAGTGACATCCATGGTTAAAAGGAATAATACATGAGAGGAGGAACAATACATACAAAATAAGTCACAAGATGCATCAGCCTGGTAACTAGAAAGGGGTCACAAGAAGACAGAAGAGTTTTCATTAGGTCAGTTTGACTGTTCAAGACAAGTTTCCCTCAGAAGAACTATGATTCATTTTCCTGGTGGACTGCAGAGCAACTCAAGTAAATGCTAATTAATGCTGTACAGTCAAAACAATAGCTTATCCTAAAGAAGGACTGATAATAAGAATTTAAATAAACATAACAATGATAAAATATAGACAGCCCTACTAAGAACTCTAGAGTATTTTACTCACTGTGTAACTACTACCAGTGTGATTGGTACCTAATCTCAGCATCTATTATATGAGAGCTATTTCATCTCAAACTTACCTCAGAAACAGTAAATAAAGTTAAAACTTACATTTATCATCATATGACAGCACCCATTTAACTTTCCAGCCATCCATAACAATCCCATGCTAGAAAGAGTTTTATAGAAGTCACCTAAACACCCTGTCATTTCATCAAGGCTGATTTCATTTCGTCCTGGCCCTCATTTCATCTGTTAACAAACCAATCAGCTTCTTGAAAGGCAAATGTTATTTAATTAGCTCATTAGCAGGTAGCTAAAACAACACAGCTCTTTAAAAAAACCCAACAGAGTAGCTTTCCTTTATACAGAGACTTTACTCATAGAAAGTAAATCTATCACAAAGCACAGAACCCAGCCCTGGGACACTGCACATACCATTGGATCTGCTGGCTTCTCTTTACACAGTGCAGTCAGCCCAGCCAGTAACGTAGGCTTCACGTACAGGTTTAAGTAATCCCTGGCTCTTTGTCCAGCTGGAATTGGCTCCAAGATCACTGTAAAGAGGAACCACAGCTGTAAAGTGATTTAAAAAGGTTTAAAAGTGATTTTTTTCAAAGGTTGTTTATATATGAGCTGTTTTCCTTAATAAGTTAATAATACATAATGGTTTTTATAGCTTCTTCCACAACAAACTGCAAAGAAACTACCTGAACCTCTTTCCAATGTCCCTGAGGTCATCTTACTAATTATAGACAATTATGAAAGGAGAGGAAATCAGATCATCTGGGGAAAACCTAGATCCTCAAAGATGCACTGGGGACAGGAGAGAAACAATACATCCCATGTGTAGTGCTTCCTTCTTGCAGTTTGGGAGCTGGTTTCTGGAAACCCTAAAAATCCCACCTTGGGTCCAGCTTTGTCATGAGGAGAAACAACAGAGTTTACAATGGGTGAGGTCTGTGGGGAAGTGCAGCCTCTTCTGTGAGACCAACTGATCCAGCTGACAGAAACAGACAAGTTTCTCTAGCAGTTTCTCCTCCACCTCTCTGTCAAAGAGCAAAGTCATCTTTCAACTGTTACATTACAAACAGATCTTCTCCCAGCCTTTCCAGGTTCCATGGCCCATTTCTCAGGCACTTTGGAGCTGCACCATCCTGTAAGCATCCAGCTGCTGTTGAACAGGAATTACTCAGCCTGAGCCCAAGAAGAGAGTCTGTGTTCTCCAGCCAACAGATGTCCCTGGAGCTGACACTGCCAGAAGGACATTCTGCAGTATGTACCTCTCATGTACCAGCTTTGTCTGCTCCAGTTCCCAGACCAGAGTTTGAAAAGTATAAGCCACCCCTCTAACTATAATGGCTCTTTAGATACATTTTGGTATGTTTTTTGTAGAAAATATCAACTTTTAGGCAGAGATTCACACTCTCATAAAGAAAACAAACCCAACCTCTTCTAAATCCAACTATATCTAGGACCTGGACAGAGACAAGTGGGAAGGACTTGGGAAGGATAATTGGCAAAGTATTATTGCACTACTTTACCTTCTGGAAACAAGAATCGAATTTCTCTTTCTGCTGAGGAAATGCTGAGACTGCCATGAAGTGCATTCCTCAGATCATCAGTCCCATAGATTGCTCTTAAGCTAGAAAAAAAAAAAAAAAGAGAAACAACTGGTAGGAAACTGCAAATCCTTTCCAAGTCTCTACAGTCTGAGAGCATATAAAAGCAATATATAGAGACTAATTAACAAGGCACTGGCTTGATTTTGTTTTTAAACAAAATAAGCAGCTACCTAAAATTGATGTTCATGCACTCAGCATTCTCCAGAAAACGTGTTAACTTTACATACTAAAAACCAAAGGTGAAAAACTATGTTACACAGAATTTAAGAGATAACAGGCCACTCAAAATGTATATATCTATTGTAAAAGAAAAATAAAAAAGGAAAAAGCAGAGAAACTCTGGTCTCAGTTATAAGAAAGACAAAATCCTACTGACTTCATCAGTGAGTTACCTGTGAGGGTGAGTTCTCCTAGCTCTTATGCTGTTTGATGGTCCAAGCAATTCCTTCCAGTATGAGACTGCATGATTTCTGGCAAGAACCATAGCAATTAAAGGTCCAGAACTCATATAGGCTGTTAAATTAGGAAAAAACATTTTTCCATATTGGTCTGCATAAAAGTTGCTACATTGCTCTGGGCTTAATTGGAGTTTCCGTTTCTATAAAGTGGAAAAGAAAGAAGAATGAACAAAAACTTGCCAAATTAAGATAGCTTGCTGCCTCAAATAGGATACAGTCAGATTTTCAAGTGCAGGAGAAGAGAAACAGGGTACCATTCCAGCCTGATCTGATTCCCCAGATCTGATCCTCTTTGAGATACAGAGTCACAAAGAGCAAGAGTTTTCCAAATTAATTACACAGACAAACAGACCATTTGAGTAAGAGGTGATTTTAGCCTACAGAAACTACAGCATTTTACAACTGCTAGATGACTGAAAGTACAGTCAGGGCACAGTACAGAAAAAACTGAAGAGCATTACAAGGGCAGGACTTAATTACTCAACTGCTCCAGCATCATGCTCTACTTCTAAACAATTTTCTCTTCAGCCCACACCATTAATTATACAATTATTCTGGTTTTCACTCAGTACTCATGCTTTATGATTCTTACAGTAGCTGCCTAGCCTGCAGGTGCCCAGGAACAGGGCACGTTTGGGAGGTTATCAGAAGGCATAGGGCAGTCACAAAAACAGAAGTAAAGAAAATTTTTCATAATGCATTCTTTGAGCTTGAACTTATGCAACACAGAGTACCATAAATTCAGATTCCTAATAATTTTGGTGCCAAGAGTCACTGGAGACATCAGAAGGTGCTTTAAATGTTCTCATTTAAAAAAAAAATAATCATTTTCTCATCTTCTGACACATTTTATATAAATAAAACAAGGAAATTTTTAAAAATAACAAATGTGGAAAAGGGGAATTTACAAGAATAACAACAATTCTTACAGTTTATGGAAAAAAAAAATCTCAAAATGACATGTAGAAGCGCAGTTGTCGCTCACTCCGTGCCAGAGACAGACACCACGGCCGAGGGCGCTGCCGTGGGGCCAGGAGGAGGAGGAGGAGGAGGAGGCGGAGGAGGAGGCGGAGGAGGAGGCGGAGGAGGAGGCGGAGGAGGAGGCGGAGGAGGAGGCGGAGGAGCCCCGCCTGGCCCCGCCCCACCGCCAGTGGCAGGCGCGAGGGCACAGCGACCCCCAGGGGCCAGCCCGGGAACAGCGAGCTGCGGAGGGAGCCGGGCGGATGGGGGGCGGGTTCTGCCTTAGGACGGTTAAAAACGAATTAAAAACGAATTAAAAACGAATTAAAAACGAATTAAAAACGCGCTGCCAGGCACGGAGCAGCACCACTGGCTCCTCGGAGAAGAGCCTGACGCACCCCTCCCTTCAGTCCATCCAGTCCTCCTCCTGTTTTAGTTCCCAGATTCTGTAATTTTAATTATTTTTTTTTCCAAATACTCTTCTAAAGCGAGTGTGTAACAGCCCCATAAAAGAAGGCTGAGAGAATCCGTTTCTTATTAGCTAATGGGAAATTTTCTTTTAACATCATCCCTGCTGAAAATCACACTCCAGAGCCTTTCCCAGCAGCACAGGGTCTGACACAGATGCTCAAGGCAACATTCCCATGGCCTCCATGTCAAGTCCAAAAGGTGAAAGGACAAGCTCAGTAAGGCCTATTTCAATCAAACACTTGTAATGTATTTAAATATCCATAAAGCCTATTTGCATTAAGGAAACAAAAAATACATCAGACCACAACTGGCCAGATAATTCAATCAATTCTCTAAGCACCCACTGAGCAAACACCCACTGTATGAAACCCTGGGATACCAGAACGAGGCAGTCTCCAAAGAGTTCCTTCAGAGACACCACGCACCCGCTCCATATGTTTGCTAAATCCGAGTTTATTAACAAACTCTGCATTTTCCTGTGGTCAGCAAAAGAGTCAGTCTGTTCTGTTCCATCCCACACACCAGCAAAATGTATCCCTACAGAATCTGGTAGCGGCGGTTGGTGACATATGAAAAATAGGAATTGATTTTTGGACAGACTCGCTTTCAGTTCCTGGCTTGGCTGCTGAAAGTTAACATAAATATTGTTCTGCCTTATAAAGTGGAGTTATTTTCTCTGGAACACAGCCTGTTACCTGAACGATCATGAATCCTGACCGGAGAATGAGATCCTCTATTTCTTCTTCTTTATCAATAACATCTGGTTTGATGAGGGCCAGAGTTCTTTCCACAAAAATCTGAGGTTCGGGCATTAACATCTGCATCTCGACTTCTAAATCAGAATTCAGGTGCTCCTTTCACACTGTAATGACACCAGTTCTTGATATTTGGAGAATGTCAACCGCACAGCCACCTGCAGTGACATTTACCACGTACTCTAGGAACAGAGAGGGTCACCCCCATTTCACAACATCCACCTGAGATTTTTCTCTGGACTGCACTCTAGTTCACACTCCCATTTTCAGTGCAGTAGAAGAATTTTGTGGAAAACAAGCCAAAAATTAAGTGTCACTAACCAACTGTAAAATGTAAACTATTCTATTTCTAATATTTCACTAATTAATTCAGACCATGTATGACAGAAAAACAAATGTTAACATACACTTTGCTACGTGCAGAGTGAGCCAGGCTTGCTCCCACATCCTCTGTCACCACCTGTGTGTTCCACCAAACCCCAAATCTGTATTCTCATGCATGAAGATTGTAATGTGGGACTTATTGCTTGGCTCCATTCTACCTGTAAGCCTCGGGGTGCTTCTCAATCCTTATTTAATTCTTATATTTCTAGGCTCAAGACAAAGTGCCAGTTTTCTAACTGATTGGATCAGGCCATTAGCAAGCTATTAGGATATAAAATTGCTCTGTGCACAGAGGAACCAGTGCAGATGGATTTCTTACAGACCTGTGACTTTCTTTTCCCCCTGTTCTCTCTGCCTTTGCATTCACAGCCCTACATCTCACTTCATCTGCACTGGACAAAACATGGGTACACAGCCGACTGGTCAGCTCACTGCTGGAAAAATCCTATGTAATTGCTGAGTTATACCTGCCTTCTTGGTCTAGATGATTTTTTCTGCACCTATACACACAGAATTATGCACAGATTGGGAAAGACTTTTCAGGTCATCGAGTCCAATCATGAACCCAACACTGACAAGTCCCTGACTAACCCATGTCCCTCAGCACTGTGTCTACACGACTCTTCAGTCCCTCCAGGGATGGGGACTCCACCACTGCCCTGGGCAACCCCTTCCAATGCCTCAGAACCCTTTCAGCAAAGAAATTCTTCCTCACATCCAATCTCAACTGCCCTGGGCACAACTTGAGGCCATCTCCTCTTGTCCGATACCTTTAAGCCTCCTTGTTCACTTTCAAATGTGGTCGAACAGGCTGCAGCCTCCATCACGGAGGGCAGACGGAGAGCAGAGCACAGCACGGCTGGGGGCTGCGTTTGCCTGGGAACCAGGCTGAGAGCACACACACCGGGAGCGCTCGCAGCAGCCGGCCGGGAGCCGCAGCACCCTGGCACGGCCACCGGCAGCCCGAGAGGCCCAGGACTCTGCACAGACCCGAGGAAGGGGCTCCCTTTCCCCACAGAACCCTCTCTGCAGGGCTGAGCCTCCCCCCGCAGCTCCCCCTGAGGGACCCGCCGCCACCCCACCATCTCCCCTTACTCCGCCCCGACAGCGACCGGTCCCTTCACCCGGCCCGGCCCCGTTAGGCCTTTCGCGCCGGCGGCGCCATGCCACGCACCGTCCCGCTCCGCCGCCGTTGCTAGGCGACGGCGGGGCCGGCTGCCCGGGCGGAGCGGCCACAAGATGGCCTCCGCGGCCCTCGGCTGCGGGCTGAGGCGGGCGGGGGATCAAACATGGCGGCTGCGGAGCGGCGGTGTGCTGGCAGCGGGAAGCCACCGCCCTCCGAGTGCGCCTCGCAGCCCGGGACAGCTGCGGTCTCCGGGCAAATAACTGAGGGCCACATCTACCTGTTTATGGGCACCCGGTGTGAGGAGAATAAGGAAGGGAGCGGCGTGATCTGAGGGGGAGCTGTTAAAAATCTCATTGCTCCGTGACAATAAAAGCTTTAGGGTGGTTTTACCTCACGCTCCGGACTGCTGAGGGAGGTGTGTGATCTCACGGTAAACGTTCATAAACTGAGGTAACGCTATTTATTGGAGAAAAAGAATAAGCACACAAGTCCTTCTCCAGGTTATTTAAATACTGATATTTATTGTGGGAGCATGCACAAGGTTTCCTGTTTACACGCCTGACCAACATCAGCGGGATGGGGAGTTTACAGTGCCCAGCCTCCCGGCACACCAGCTGTACTAACCTCAATCCACAGCTCTCTCATTGTTTTCCAGCATTTTTGATCGAATTACAGTGTCTATTCAGTGCCACTTGACTTTTATCACAAAAACAAACATGAAATGAGCAAGAAACAAGTCACTATTCTCTGAGTTAAATGAGGTGAGCTGTAAGCAGAGCTGGGGAAGCCGCGTTCCCGGGGGGTTTTTATCAGATTTTACCACCATGGTGCCAACACCCTTGTTCCCTGCACGCTCCCGGCTCTCTGGGGCAGCTCCCGCTTGGAGCAATGACAGTACAGCCACCATCCATCCAACGTCATTGTCCATGCCATAGCCCGGCCCATGACCTGGAAGCCCAAGTGTTGGGTGCTCCGGTATCACCTCCCCGCCGGCCCTGTTTCCCCGGGCACGGCTGTGCGTGCCGCGGCCGGCTCTCCGGGCTGAACGCCTGCCAGCTGGCCCGGCACTATCGGGGTGTGGGCCGGCGAAGGGTGCAGATAACTACTGAGCTCAGTCTGCAGCCGCCCCTCCTCTCTTTTGGGCCTTTTCCCCTCTTATTACCGATTTCTCAAAAAATGAGTGAGCCTCTGGCCTGCTGTCGCGTTCAGCTGAAACCGGCCATTGCACTTGAGGTGACACTCACAAAGGGACAGAGAAAAACCACAGGTCATTTTTATTTAAGGAAATCAGACTGAAAGCAGACACAAAGGAGAAAAGACAAAACCCACCCACTTCAAGAGCCATAGATGCTGCCACTGTGTACCTTGGTTAGCAGTGGAAATAACAAATTTCCTGCAAAAGCTGTTTTTAGTGTAAGAAAAACCCACTTTGCCTTAATCTTTTTAATGAGTAATGTAAAAGAGAAATGAGAAACTAAACTATGCAATTATTTCCTTGCAGCCAGTTTGAAATATATTTAAAAATCAAAGACTGAAGTTTTTTTATTCACATACCTTAAAAAATAAAGGTTCCAAGTGCACAAGACTAAGTAATTCTGACACACTTTCCTTCACTAATACAGGCACGTGTTGTTTCTTTCTTTAACAGAGGTACCTTATCCAATATTTAATTTGAAGACATTGTAAACACTATAACTACACAAAAATAAGGGATAAACATATTTTATTTAAAAAAGCAAAGCTGGTAGAAAGAGTTCATCAGGTTTATTAGTTTAGTTCAGAGTTAATTTGGCAAGAGTTGTTTCTTTTCAGAGTTAATGAGCACCCGTCCGACAACCCCAGCTTAGATTTAGCAGTTCAAAGGCTTCCTCAGCCTGGATGAATACTTCAGAATTATTATTGCATAAGAAATGTTGACTTTAATATCTGTGTAAAGCGCTGCTAAAATTAATCTCTTGCAATTTCTTTCCGTGCTTTTTTTTTTTTTTTTTTTTGGTTACCGATGTTAAAACAAAAAAAAAAAAGTGTCTTTCTGTGCATCCTTTCCGCTGCAGTTTCACCAGGAGCAGGGTCCGGTGCACTTTACACCCCGCCATGGGCCCTCTGTGTCAGAATTTCTCCTCCTTGCTGTTTCCAGAAGCATTTCTGGAGGGCGGAGATTGTCTAATTTTAGTACCTCGGAGAATCCTCATCTCCAATGAGCAGGCAGCTGCATCTGGAACTGCAGCCAATTACCCCGGTTTCCTCCCACTACGCTTCCCATGATGGTTTAATAATGCAGACTTACAAATTTAAAGTGGCCCTACATTTGAGGAGAAAATAGCATTCTATGTTCCCTAATAAAGACATTTCTTTTTACAGTAGTAGAATCTCAAAGGGTTATTCTAAAGCCTTGGATTCCAGAAACCTTACAACCCTGTGTTAATATTGTTATCTTATGTTTATTGTGTTTATAGTGCTTGAAAAAACATTTCAGATAACTAGAAGGCTGGTCTGAAGCATCTCCCCTAACTTCTGTAGGTCAGGGGTGTGATTTTAAGAAAAGGAACAAGCAAACAAAAAAAGTGAAATTATAATTACAATGTAATGAACCATTACAGTTCTGAATACTTCTCTGGGCATAGCTTTGTTGCTCTCTTATCTGTTAAGCGGTTTAACAAGCCTTAGTTGCCTTATTTTTAGCTGGCATGGAATATAACAACACTGAAAGACTGTGGCTGTAGGTGCATTCGTGTTCCAGTAACAACAGGTAAGTTACTTCTTAAAGAAAAAAATTACTACTTCAGAGCTTTGTACTCCAATACTGCAAGAAGGCAGAGAAACTAATGTCTTACAGGCTGTTCAGAAAAGGAAAGAAAAACAGAATTATGAAAACAAGAGTGAAGAAAAGCTAAAGAAATAATATGAACTAGTTGCATTGATTAAAAATGAAGCTTGCACATCTTTTATTTGCATATTGATGTTAAGCACAGAAAAATGTATTTGCTTTAGTAATAATTTACTAGCTATATATTTATTGCATGTACAGCTTTCATTCACCACTGACTTTTTTTTTTGCTTCTATCTCTCATGGTAAACTGCCTTACCTACCCACAGTACGAGCTTACCTTCAGCACTTGCTTCATCCATGCTTGTTTGTGCAGTGCAAAGTGTCTCTGACGGAAATCCTGTGATCAAGCTAACTTCCTCTCCTGCAAGCCTGCTCTCTCCTCCATTTCTGCCTTCTTACAGCTAAACAATTCTACTTCTGCAGCTTATCTGCACACCTGTAATCCTAGCTAACTTTTCACTGCTGCTGACTAAACCTTGTCAAGCCTTCCTTTCTGCTTTTCTCTATTTGCTATCTCATCGTTTTCTTTAAAGATAAAATTAACAAAATATTCTCTTGATGCTTCTCCTTTCTACACAAGTCTCTAAGTGGCAATAACAACGATCTCATCTACACATCTTCCGTAATTCCATCACTTGCCCTATTAACCTCACCCTATTTCACTTCCTGGTCTTCCTCACACCCACTCTTTCACTTGTTCACAGCTTTAGTCACTCAGTAGTGCTCTGACTCCCCAGCACCCACACAGATATGCTTGTCTCTTTTACATTAAAAAAAAGCACCTTTAGTAGAAGTGTCTCGTCTTCTCACTTTTCCAAGTCTTCCCATTGCATCTCTTGTTGGGTTCTACCCTAAATCCCTTTGGGGGGATTTGCTTCAAACTTGGCTTTGCTTCCTCTCATCACCTGAGAGCTTTTCAACCCACCTTGAAGCAATCTCTTTGGCCTCCAGTCACGTTTAGCATAGCTAGCTAGTATCCTGTCTTAGCTTTTGCAATTATTCTCACCTTTTGCTTCTTCTCCCGTCGCTGTTTCAGCTTGGCTTGTCAGTGCCGTACCTTGTGTCTCTTCCCTTTCCTGCAAGAGCAGTGGTGAATGCTGTTCTTGACTCTCCTCCCTTGCCTTTGACTAATGGGCAATTTTATATATGTATAAAAATATATATAGATGAGATTGTCTGTCATTATTGTTTCCTTTCAAACTTCAGGTGTCTCCACTGCAATTTAATGTCTTGGTCATGAGCGTGTGTTAGACAAACCATCTGCCTGAAAACCAACCACTTCTCTACTGAGTTATTTTACAGCCAAGGATACAAAGGAGTGGTTGGAACCTTACACCAGGAACCAGGAATGTGGGGTTTGGGCTCAGACTGGTCTAAACTGCAGTGGAGACATCCACTAAGACACCAACTTTGTTATTTATTGACATGGCTGGGAATCTTGCTCAAGCTCTCATCTCAGTTATTGTTGACATCCTCTTCTCTGACCTCAACAAATAAAGCATTTGCTTCCATTCAGAAAGCTCTGTGACACCATTTTCTTAGTTCTTCAGTTTAACTACGTTAGTCCTCCACGTCTTTCCACAGAGAGTCTCCTCTGTCACACACAGAACTGTTACTCTTCCACTGCAAGCCCATTCACACACTGATCTGGTCCTACCTACCTAAGCTCCTCCTCATCTGGGTATAGACATTCCATGTAGCCACTGCACAGAGGTGTAAGGCTTTTGCCTCACCTTTTGGAGCAGAAACACTTGAACACATTTGCTTTTTCATTGTATTACACACTTTTTAACATAATACTGGCTTGGATTATCCCTGAGGCCACTAAGCTCAGAGATAAGTATTCAGTGTGATACTGTCGACAATGAATAAATTAATGCATGAATAAACCAATACAAATATTTTATTTGGCAATTATAGGAGGCAATCAGTTAAATAAGTTATATTTTTTAAGTTATATTGTCTTAAAATGCATCTTCTCTTCATCTTAATTCCATGTAACATAAGGCATCCTTTTTGCCATTGTTATTTTGAGCGCTTATTTTCAGCCATACCATTAAAATCAATGGGATTACTTGCACAGAGTTATTATTATTAAATGTATTTATTTATTTATGCTGTGCATAAAGACTCACTCAGACAGAAGCTTCCCATAGCACGGTATTTTGTATACAGCAGGCAGCCTATGAGCTGAGATGCTTAATCAATTTAGACAAGACAAACATAGGGTGTGGGAAAGGGATAAATAGCATCAACATTTTCAAGGCAGTGAATGATATGTTGGTTCTCTTATTATTTGATATTTTTTTAGAAGAGGGGAACTAGAAAAAATCAACACAATGGAAATAACGAGGAAATAGAGAGGATAAAGAAGAAAGGGAAGGGGGCAATGAAGACAGGTATAGCACAGAACTGGTATGAACAGACAGCAAGTTTGATAGTGCTGGTGATAGTTTCTGGCCCAAGATCAGAAAGTCCATACACAAGTAAAATTCTATTGAATTTCAGTCAACACCATGAATAATCATAGTAATTATGAGATAAAGAAAATGGCAAACAGAAGGATAGTTTTTTTTCAGCAATAAATGTGTCATCTAAGGAGAATTGCCACCCATGAAAGTATGTGTGTCTTTAATTTGATTAACCACAGGCTGTGAGTGGCGAGTGAAATGCAAGACCAAAATGCAAGTCACAACCCTTTCAAAGTACCTGTGGCATGATGGGGCCTGGTGAGACAAATAATAAATGTAACACCACATATTCTCAAGTTTCTCGCTCTTCGATGCCTAAATATGTCAAGAGTGGGTTTGTTAGTCCCGCCAGTGACCATTTTCAAACTAAGCTGCTTAGCCAGTCTACAACCACATTGTTCTCTTGCTGTTGGATATGGGACGCACAAGGCATCAAACGGCTACTGAAATGGGGCAACTGGGAATCACAGGGAGCCTTGGCAGTTGGGAAATGCTGCCTGGAATTGCTGAGATGAGAGACTAAGATGGACCTGACCAGGAGAAAAGAGGAGCTGGAAAAGAGTACAGCTTTAAAGAAAGCACTGCTAAGCAGGAAAAGGATAACATGTGCCAAAGTGCCAGTGCAAGGGCTATGAAAGGAAAGATGAGACAGGTTCAGCAAAGCAAGAAAGAGAATTGGGGAAAAAAAAGATAAAAGAAAGAAAAGGGAAACTTACAGAGAAGTACAAATGAAATGACAATCATTCAAGTCCTTAGCAAGGCCTGATGAAATACAACGGAGCTGTTTGGGGCAGTGAATCTTGCAAGGAAACTAAGTAATAAATACATGATCAAAAGCACTCAGGTTACATCCATCAGCTGAGCCTAAACTTCCATGGCAGACTCATATAAACTGCTGCCAGTTTCAATTTACTCTCAGGTGCTGGTCTATGAACTTGTAACTTCAGCACAGATGTATTTCTGCAGCCAGCTGCCTCAGCTGCATACATAAAACCTGCACAAGGAAGGTGCACAGGGCACGAGGGTGGCACCACTTCAGCCACCCCCGTTAGGTCGACCTGCAAATACCAGTTTGGCCTCAGTCCCCTGTCATGACTTAAGCAAATAAATGATATTTTCCAATTGAAGCAAGCTAACAACATTGTACAAATTAATGCAGCCAGCTGACAGACAGTGGCTCAGTTATTTAATCACAAACCATACCTTTTTGGTACAGACCTGGTAGGTTTACAATCAAAGCCAAAGCTGCCTAAAAAAAAAAACAAAATCAAAAGAAGTTCTCTTGCTGGATGTGGGCTAAGTTCCTCTGAGATGGTATAAATCAGGATAAATATCTTGTGAAAAATTTATTTGCTTCTAACATTTTATTTAGAGTTCAATACAAGAAAAACAATGTAAAAAAACATATTCTCATAAAGATGAGTATCTTTATCAGATAACACATACAATCTGCCCTGTGGACATGACAATTTTCAAGTATACTGGTTAGGTACTGTCATTACTAGACCTGACCTCATATAACATTGCTTCCCAAACTTTAGCATAAAGAGCTGGTTGTAGGGCTTGTCCACAATGCACCTGACACTGTCAGCAGACTAGGTTGAGATAAACATCTCTCAAGATAAAGTTCTGAGCTATTGTAGCTTCAAAGTGTGGCATAACACTTACAAATTATCATCCTTCAGGGACAGAGCACCCGGCTGACACATTTTACATAGCACACTATGCTTGTGTATTCTTGAAATCACTCATGCTGGGCACTTATTGTCACATTGCTTTAATACTTTTCCATTTGTGAGCAGCAAAAAAATGTGTGTGTGTGTGGGGGAAAGATTTACAAAAGCAAATAGCCACGATGGCTGAGGATTTAAAATCCAGACATTCTAAGAAAATCATTTGCAAGTCCAGTAACAAATATGAGGCAGTCTGGCTGCACCTGTACATGGGTATTAAAGCAGAAAGCTTAGCTTGGATGAGCTAAAGTGATGCTTGTGGCAAGTACCACAAACACCAAAGCAAAAGAATGGCTTGAAATATGTGTCTGTAGTGAGGGGCTATTTTTCATACTATCTCCCAATACAAAGCACAATTTCCTTCTTTTCTTTTCTTTTCTTTTCTTTTCTTTTCTTTTCTTTTCTTTTCTTTTCTTTTCTTTTCTTTTCTTTTCTTTTCTTTTCTTTTCTTTTCTTTTCTTTTCTTTTCTTTTCTCCTTAAGAGGTCTGGTTTATAGCCTGAAGCAATGGAATGTTTTTATTGGGAAACAAAAAAGGTAGATCAGGCGCTTACTCTCACCACGTTGATTTTATTTCATGCTCATCTTTAACACTCTGTGCTTTATTTCATTCTCATCTTTAACACTCTAGACTGTTGCAAAGCCTACAAACCCAAACCTAACGTCCCCTGTTTTACTAAGTTCCTACTTAAGAAAATGAATCCTGTAGAGGATAAAAAGTGCTCTAAAAGCAGTTCACTGAAGGACAGCCTAGATCCTAGACCAGATTACTTAACAACAAAATGTATCACCACTGTTCATGTTTATTCACAAGCAGCTATGTGCACTCTTTCTGAATTGTAGTAGCAGATGAAAATATGCAAGTTGAGCTAGAGGAGATATTTGACAGAGGGTAGAAGAAGCAAGTAATAATATATGCATTCATTACTAGAGAAAGTTAGGTAATAATTGTTAGGTTTTGCCTACCAGCAAGCAGCTAAATGTGTTTGGGGTTTGGTGTTTTTTTGTTTGTTTGTTTTTTTGAAGATGTGACAGTAAGCTTTGGCTGCCTATCCAAAAGCCAAACTCTGTCCCTTTGACATGGCCAAATGGGACATTAGGAATGGTATACTGTACAAGAATTTGAAGTATGATTACAAGGAACAGTTGCCTTCTGCACTCTCCACACAGAACTTTGTCAACAAGGTTGATGTATCCTTAGGCAAAAAGAATTAAGGCCGAGGCACATGCTCAGGGCTCCAGCTCCCCGAGTTATGTAATATCCAAGTTTCTATTAAAAACAACAAATTCTGGTCCTCTCGGTTGCAAAACCAGCAGAGCTGGAAACATTAAATAAACCTCTCGCACTGGAGTAACTGACTCAGTGTACATACCACACCTTGAGTTAAACCAGTGCAAAGCTCTAAGTAAATAAAGTCACGGGCGTATTTCTGTAACTTCACCGTGCGGGACGCGAGGGCCCCGGTTACCACCGCCGGGGCCCGGTGCGGCGGGAAGAGCTCTCCGCGGCGCCGCAGTTCCGAGTCCCGCCGCGACTGAACAACGGAGGAGCGTTCGCAGAGCGCTGCCTTGGCCTATCGCGCCCAGGCCCTGCACCCTCAGGGGTTGGGTTTCCTCCCCGTCACGTCTGTGCCGCGCGAGGGCGGTTAACATTCGCCGGGCCGACGAGGCAGCCGCCGGAACGGGACCCTTCCTCGCTCCCGCCCGTCTCACGGGGACAACGCGCCGGCCCCGCGGGCCCCCAGGGAGGGCGATGCTCCCCGGGCTGCCCCGGTGATAACGGCACGACGGCGGCCACCCTGCTCCCCCCTCACAGGCGGGAACGAGCCGCCCTCAGCCCTGAGGCTCGAGGCCTCCGCGCGCCTTCCCTCCCAACCCAGTCCCGCGGGCCACCATTCGCCTCACCCCGCGCGCCCCGCCCGCCTCCCGCGGCGGAGCCAATAGAAACGGCCGAACGACGTGACGGACAGGCTCCAGTAGCCAACGAGGAAGCTTCTTATTGCTGTGTGGCTGAGGCTCCGGCGGTATAAAGGCGGCCACGCGTTAAGGCTCCGGGCCGGAGAGTACGTGTCTCGGGGGGAGGAGAAGGTGGCGGCGGGGCCGGTGCGGAGCAGCCGAGCGCCGCGGGGAGGGGTGTCAGCTCCAGCGCGTGGGGGATTTTAATCCGATTCCGGCCGGCCCGGATTTTATTGGGAGCGGGTTTTAAAGTGAGTATGAGCGGCGGCGGAAAAGGGGGGGAGGGGCGGGAGCGGACCGGATCAGACCGGCCCGGTGGGGGGAGCCGCCTCGCTGACCCGCGGGCCGCCCTTTTTTCTTGCAGGCGCCTGTCGTCCCTCTCGCCTCTGCGGACGGGGCAACATGTCCGAAACGGAGCAGCAGTTGGCGGCCGCCACCGGCGCCACCCAGAACGGGCACGAAGCGGCCGAGAGCGCCGGAGAGCAGCAGGCCGAAACCGGCGGGGCTCCGGCGGCGGCAGCGGCGGGCACAGCAGCAGCAGCGGCGGTGGCGGCGACGGCGGGAACGGCGGCAGCGGGAGCCGGATCGGCGGCGGGAACAGCGGGGGCGGCCGCCAGCCAAAACGGAGCCGAAGGCGACCAGATCAACGCCAGCAAGAACGAGGAGGACGCGGGGTAAGCGCCGCGCCGCCCTCGGCGGGCTGAGGCGGGAGCAGGCCGCGCCCCCCCCCACCACCTCCCCCTTCTTCCTCCTCCCCCGGGCGCCATGTGCGGCGGCGGAGCGCGGCCGCCAGGCCCCGGCGCGGCCCTGCGGCGGGAGCGGAAGCGAGGCGGGCGGCTGGCGCGTTTCGCCGCCCTGGGCTCCGCTCCGCCCGGCGGGGGAGGGCGGCGGGCGGCCCCGCGGCGGAGGGATCGGGCGGGCGGCGAGCCGCGGCCCTGCAGCACCAGCGCTTCCTTTGTTCTGGAGCTGCCTTTTGTTGGCGCCATGTGGTGGCTGGGGGAGGGGCGGGAGCGGGTTTGTTGCCGTCTCAGGCTGTAAAATGGAAGGGGATTTACCTCGGCTGGCTTCGCATCCCGCCTTTTCCTCATCCTTTTCCTTTTTAACGAAAGGAGAGGATGGAAGTTGTTGTTTTCTGTCGGGGGAGTGGACTGGTTCAAACTTGATGGGGTTTGCATGACCGATCGCCACCGGCTTCGGTGTAAATGTGAATGTTTTCTGTAATAAATAAATAAATTAAATAAGCCTAGCTTTGGAAGCTAGTCGGGGTAAGATAAGTATTTTTGGAGGGAGTAAGGAAAAAGGGCATGATTAGGACGATGTACGGCGTGTTTAAACCAGTAAGAGCGATTTTGGTGTACTTCTTCGCAGCATTGTCAGAAAGCAGCTTATCTCTTCCGAGTGATTTCTGGAGGAGTCGGTGTAGTTTTGCTGTGTTTTGGTAGAGGCATCCTTGTGTACAGAAGAGTAATTTCTTTCCTATGATAGTTGCTTGTTTATGAATATATGTGCTGGACTTGAAAATCACCTGCCTGTTTCTCAAGTGGGTCTTTGTTATTCAAGCTTCCCCATGTATTTAATTGGAGCTCCCTTTGTTATCCTTGGGCCCTGAAACAGAGGGTCAGATCCCTCAGGTTGAACAGAGAGCTGAAGCCACAGCAGTACAGTAAGATTTTTGGCTTTAAGGAAAGGAGTAAGACTTGCACGAGTTTCCTGTAAGCTGGGGTCAGATCAATCAGGATTGAGAAAAAAGCCTTTTAGCAGCATGCAAATTTTCTTTTTACTTTTTCAGTACTGGGTGATAAAAAAGAGTATGACAAGTTTCAACCCCAAATTTCTGTGACATGAAACTTACAAGAAAAGCAGTTATTTAAAGGCATAAACCTATGTGGAAAATTCAGTGCTGTGCTAAAACAAGAGCTGTCCAAGGCAGAATTCAGGATGCTGACATTGAGTGTTTTGTTAAGAGCTGAAACATGCTTTGATTTAGCTTCACTAATACTCATGAGGAAAAAAATAACAACCCAAAACATTACATGTGAAAAGAGTCCAGTTTGTGTAGCCTCTGAAGGCAAAGCTGAATACTGGGAATAATGGGGTCTTAATGGCAAAGGCTCTGTATTATGCTATTTAAATATATCTAGGTATTGATCATTCCAATTATAAAACAAAGGACTGTAAATTAAAAGGGGTGATGTCCACTGCTGTGGTAAGAGGTGAATTTAGATGTGGTACACATCTGTGTGTGTGCCACAGCCCCATCCTGATGGTGTGAAGCAGTTAAAGCTGCCTCTAGACAAATTCCTGTTATCCCTCAACCACTGAATTTCTCTTGGTCATTCTGTAAGTGTAGTCAATGAGATGACAAGGTGTGCTATGGAAAAACCAATCAATTTGTACAGAGTACAGCAGTCCTGCTTGGTCAGTAGACCACTCTAATGAGAAGGAATCCATCAAGTTACCTTTCTCTCACCTCTTATTGAAAGACTTAATGAACTTGTAAGGCCTTTTCTGTAAGGCTCTATTGGCATGGCTGCAGGAAGCACACAGACTTTACCCAGACCCTGGCTGTCATGCTGCACTTGTCAGTTAAGAGTACACAGCTTGATCTGAAAAAATAAGGGTTTAACCTACAAAGGGCATGGCTTCATCTAGTTTAAGGTAAAAAAAATAGCACCTACAGTTTCTTTTTCCTCATGTTGCCTTTTGAACGTAAATGGATGCTAGTTTTAGCAAATCAAAGTTACATGTAAACACCAAAAGCCAGTTTTATTTAAACACAGTCTAGTTTGTAAAGTGCTGGTAGCCTCTGCTGCCAAATCTAGGTTGCCTCTAAACAGAGTAATGCCAACTTAAACTACTTTAGTCTATAGTTAGATAAAAAGGCTAGAATGCTTTTAAAAGCTTATTTTGTTACCTTGGAAACTCTGAAAATAGAAAATACAGCCATGTTATTAATGTTTTCATTTGAAGTGAGGCATTTGAAAAGTGTCTTATTGACAGACTCAAGTTTTGTTTGTTAGCTTCACTTGTGTATTGTGCTTTACTAGTATTTAGATCTTTGAGATGCTACAGAGGATATTTTGTGTGAGGAAGTGGGCAGAGAGGTACTGCATTGACCTTTCATGAAAGTAAAGACTGCTAGGGGAGATACTGCTGTAGTACTGAAGACAGAGCTAGCTGGGGAGAGACTCCTGTAGTACTGAAGACAGAGCTAGCTGGGGAGAGACTCCTCTAGTCCTGATGAAGACAGAGCTAGCTGGGGAGATAATCCTGTAGTCCTGATGAAGACAGAGCTAGGTTCAGTAACTAAGCAGGAGGAAGTGCAAAACTTAGTAGCCGAGGTGGATCCAAAGTCCCATCTGTTGTAGGTGACTGTTCTTGGCTATTAAGTACCTTGGTTTAAATTCTACAGCTCATAATTAGGAATAAAATGTTTATAACCATTTGGCCAAAGCCTAAAAGAGCTCAACTATTTTGCTTTTGATGCCTTACTCTATCCTGAATGCTTTCAGAGCAGTAGGAATGATCCTAGGTTCTTCCCTAAAACTGAGTTGGCAGTACCTGATAATCAATACTGCTTTGTTCCAAATAACAGAATACTGTTGAAAGAACATAAGTTACTGGTGAGGAATATTTCAGGCAGTTCTTATAGCCTGTAAGAAATTTCAGGGTGCATTATGTCATTTCCTTAATAAGCAGAGGGATCCCACCCTTGTGCACTCCTGTAGTATCACTGGCTTTAGACAAGATGGGAAAGTGTTCAGCTTCCAACTCTTGGTCCTGTTTCTGACAATGCTGCTGAGCTGTGCACCACTCTGAGCATCCAGCTGCATGTGCTTTTCTGTAGTACTTCCTGAACCTAAATAGCTCTTATCTCTTTGATATTTTAGGAAGATGTTTGTTGGTGGCCTCAGCTGGGATACAAGCAAAAAAGACTTGAAAGATTACTTCACCAAATTTGGTGAAGTAACCGACTGTACGATAAAGATGGACCCTAACACAGGAAGATCCAGAGGCTTTGGATTTATTCTCTTCAAAGAACCTGGGAGTGTTGAAAAGGTAAATTTAAGATTCATATTTCAGATCCTCAAGTTCTAGGGGAAACTTTTCAGCTTGAGTTGATCCTGTCAAACTATCTTTCAGGTTCTGGAACAGAAAGAACACAGGCTAGATGGACGACTAATTGACCCCAAGAAGGCCATGGCGATGAAGAAGGATCCAGTGAAGAAAATATTTGTTGGTGGACTTAACCCAGAAGCCACAGAAGAGAAAATCAGGGAATACTTTGGAGAGTTTGGAGAGGTGTGTAGTGTTATGCTAGTAAATGCTGAAACATACAGTCTCCAGTTGCTGTGTAGTTTGCTAATAATTTGCAAGTTGCAAATTAAATTGAGATGTATCAAGCCCTGTAACTGCTGCAGAGGTTTCCATCAGAGAGCAAGGAAGGCACGTGCTGCACTAGATGCTTCCATTGCTAGTTAGATATCCGTGTCTCTAACTCAAACCATTTTATCTTATGTTAAAATTGTTCTTAAGAGTTATAAGTTTGAAACCTCTGGTCTGAAAGCCAGTGTTAGTATAGGGAGGAGACTGCAACTTTAGTGTTGCATAATATGCATCGATAGAAAACTTCATTTTCCATTTCACTGTCCCAAAATGCCATGCACTTAATTGTTCTGCTAAAATACAAGTCTGAAAATAATATTCTGTGTCTTCAGATTGAAGCAATTGAACTTCCAATGGATCCAAAGACCAACAAAAGGAGGGGGTTTGTGTTCATCACTTTCAAGGAAGAGGATCCAGTGAAGAAGGTTTTGGAGAAGAAATTCCATAACGTCAGTGGAAGCAAGGTAGAAACTTCTGACTTGCAAATTCTTGTCCCAAGTTTTTAAGCATAATACCACTACATCTATAATCTGACAAGGATTTTATGGACCTCTGATTTCAAGTTACCAAAATGACAATAAGGACAGCTTGCAGTTTACCACAAAGGTGTTTTGCCATAAGTTCAGTCACAGATGCTCCCAAGGTTCTTTGCCAGCACTCGTGGCTTTAATACTTGCTATGTTCTAGGGGCTTTTCTTTGTAAAATATCCAACTGCATTCATTAAATACACGTGGAAAAGCTGGCTTATGTATGTATCAGTCAAGCAGTATAAGCTGTTTCAGCAACTTTCAGCACAGAGCACCTGCATAAACTCAAGGCTTACAGACATAAACTTTGTAAGCAGCTACCTGAAACTGGCTCTGTCTGACATGTGGGCAGCTTCTGGTGTCTTCTCTCAGAAGCCCTCCCTGCTACCAAAACCTTGTCACAGAAACCTAATACAAAGATCTATAGAGTAAATGTCTGCTTATAGCAGCTTGTACCTGGTCAGCTGGTTCTGTGAACTACTGTAAAAGCACTGTGAGATGCTCTGAGCTGCTGACTGCTCACCTGTGAGAATAGCTAATAGAGGCTCTTGTGTCAAGCTAATAAGAGGACTGGAGGCAAATGATGTGTGCTAGCTGGGGGTGTCCCTCTTCCCTTGCTCTGTGGCCAGTGCTGACCATATGCTAACTTCAGAGCCATATTAGATCTGGTCATACTGTCTGACACAGTGACTTAGATTGCACTTAGTTTGAGACTGGTCTTGACAGCACAGAATAAACTTTGTCAAACCTAATACACTGGTAGTTGTTAAGACACTGCAGTTAGTGATAAAGTTGTTTTTTCAGGAGATGAAGGCTTTTGTGCAAAAGGAGCTGAGAAATCATGTCTGTGTGTCATGTAACTATGGCTTGGTTTTGTGTCAAAGTGATAATAAAAAGAGCAGGTTACCTGAAAGCTCCTGTGTGAAGAATTCCAAGCCAGGCTTGCTCAGGTGCTGCTATCACAGGGAGTTGTTCCTTTCACAGGAGCAGTAGCTTTCATCTCAGACTGTGCACAGATTCAGGAACTAGGAAGCTGGCTGACAGCTTGAACTGCAGCTTGAGAACCTGTCTTGGAAATGTCAATTCTGTTTTGTGGTTTGTTTTTTGTTGTTGTTGTATTATTGGGTTTTTTTAACTGTTCTTAGTACTTGGTAAGTGATTTCAAGTGTTGGTAAGTGTACTTTGCAGACCAACACAGATGCTCAGTGTATGAAGGCTACCAGGAAAACTTGTTCTGGTGCATTTCTTAGAACCTTGTTCATTCAGTGCAGCTCAGGTGAAGCAGTCCAGTAGCAACAGCCTCATCTTGGAGGTTGTGCCAGGATACAGAGCAGCTTCGTGGAGGAGCAGTGGCTGTGCTGAGGTGGCTTCAGCACCTCTTCTGTGGGGGGGTCAATATTAGAGAATATAAAATACTCTGAAAGCAGTGGCCTGCTCTAAATGGCCAATAGTGACTTGACCTTTCTCTCCCATGGGGAAGCTGATAGTGGGGAATAGGCAGTATGGAAATCAAAGTAGTGGCCTGCTTTGAATGGCCAACTGTGACTTACCTTTGCCCAGGTGGCACAATAAATGAGATGCTTCTGGGTGTGCACTAGTCCTGGTCCCATGGTGGAGCACAGCACGTACACCTCCTTTGCCTCCAGTGTAACCTCTGGCTTTCCTAGCTGGTTGGGTTGGGTGCTGCTGCTGTAAGACACTTGACACACTCTTCCTTGTTTGTTTGTTTGGTTTTCAGTGCGAGATTAAGGTAGCACAGCCAAAAGAAGTATACCAGCAGCAACAGTTCAGTAGTGGTGGAGGAAGAGGTAGCTATGGAGGAAGAGGCAGAGGTGGAAGAGGCGGCGGTAAGTACCAGACACACTACTTTAGTATGGACACATTCTAAATAAGTTGTGTGTACTAAAATGGGATTTTGTGGATGGTTTTCCCTTCTATAGCTCAAAGTCAAAATTGGAATCAAGGTTATGGCAATTACTGGAACCAGGGTTATGGGAATCAAGGATACGGCTATCAGCAAGGTTATGGTGGCTATGGAGGCTATGATTATTCAGGATATGGGTATTATGGATATGGACCAGGCTATGATTACAGTAAGTAAAGAGAACTGTATTGGGTATAAGCAAGCGTAACTAATTAGCAGTTTAATGCATTTGTTCTCTTGTTCATAGGTCAAGGCAGTGCAAATTATGGGAAGACACCACGACGTGGTGGTCATCAGAATAACTACAAGCCATATTGATCAAACTTATTCAGGTATGCAGTGGCATGGTCTCTTTTGGAAAATGACTGCATAGGTTTTGTATACAATGCTGTAGATGGATATTTCAGTTCTGTACCAAATTTAACTTTACAATAAATTTCTATGGCCTGTTAAATGTGCATCTTACTTGGAAGAGCTCCCTGGAAATGTTTTACATGTTTAATACTTACAGATAACTAGTTGTCTAGACAGTGTGGTGTGTAAATTTCAGCCTTGCTGAAGATATTAATTAATGATTTTATTAATAGGTTAAACTGAAACTGATTTTGAGGGTCTGCTTAAAGCTGCAGCTCTGCATCTAGGGACTGCCTCTTGGAGTTAACTATGGACTCTGCATTACTCCAGTTGTACAGAATGAGATGCATCTTAGGGAACCAGTGTCACTTTCCACCTTTTTATTTTGTATTGTTTTTGTGTCATACATTTCCTGTAATGGAAGTGTTAATTTTACTGTACTTTTTGGTACCTTTTTGGAATCTAATGTATTGTAAGGTATTTTACATGTGTTCTGATTCACCATGACATGGATATGGAAGCTATCCTAGCTTTTGAAATAAAAAAGGCGTAATCTAGTGTCTTGTGCCATTCTTCAGCATATGTATTAGTAAAATGCCAGTCTGCTGTTCCCAGAACTTAGTTCATGGCAGTACCTTTATAGATGAAGAGTTGTGCTTAAATGTTTTGAATCTTAAAATTAGAAGGAAGGCTGTCTTGGTAGTTGTGCTCACGTGCAGTTAAGTGGCAGCTAAAAAACTGCAGTCACTTCTGCCTGGAGGTTATGGAAGAGAACTTGAGCAGGAAGCCCCAGCTGTTGTGCTGGTGGCTTGTGTTGTAGACAAGCAGAGGCTCAGCAGAGCTGTGTTAGTGTCTGCATTGTAGGGCTCTGCTAGCAGGAGCCAGAGGGGTAGGTTTTAGGTAGGGCTTGTGAGTCTAGACACCACTGCAGGAGGAAGCTGAGAGATGTGCAAGAACCTAGCTGGGCTTCCTTCATGTTTCAGTGTCTTGAGTCTGAGACTTTTCTACAAGTTCTCTTAAGAGTATGTTTTCCTGCCTTGAAAGACAGGTTAGACAGGCATTAAATTACCAATGCAAAGTCTTGAATTTATGCAGCCTTTTCATGTATCAGAAAAGGCTAAAAAACTTCCACCAAAGTTGTGGGAGGAAAACCAACAAAGCTGCCTTTAAAGAGGCAGTGGCATGGTCTAAAGAGGCAGCTCTTTCTCTAGAGATGGGTCACCAGCTAGAAATATGTTCTTTTTTTTTCTTTTTGAATAGTTGACCACTATTTTAAGGCAATAACTTAACACATGATTTGCCTGTCTTGTCACAGAATAGTCCCAGTCTCAGATTGATAAATAAGTAGCAAGTGCTGCTGCACAAAGTAAACTTCCAGTCTTTGTTGCAGTAATTGATTTTTACTTCCCTTTTAAAGCTAAAATATTACTATTTTTTTCCCTTGTAATTCTGTTTGAACAAATAGGAGCCAGAAGTGGAATGAAAACCAAGTAACTTAAGATATGCCATAAACAGATCTTACTAGTGACCTTTTTGGTTTTTTTGAACAAGGGATGCAGCTATTCCTGCAGGGACTATAATGTGCTGCTCCCTGCTGGCTGTCTTTGAAAAGAAAAACTTTCTGTAAAGTTAGAAGTCTGTAAGACTTCTCTGGGGTTCAGTAGAAAGCTGGAGTATAAAAAAGATGGCAGCAGATTTTAAATCTGATAGTTTACATGACAACTTTACAACTGGAGTATGGAACCCAATGCTCAACTTGCAAATTAAAAAAAATTGCAGACCACTGAAATGAGTACAGTATTTAAATGTATTACTGTCTCAATTTAAAATTGAAATGCTTTAGTGCATCCTTTTACTTGTTTTTTTATGAAGTAAGGGATAGCAGAGTATTGTTCTAGCAACCAGTTTGCCCTCCAACAGGGAATTTACATAGTGTGTCAGGCCCATACTGCTGCAGTACCTCTGGCTAGTGTGGTGTTTGTCAGCTGGCTGTTGTGTTGGTGTTTTTCTGGATGTAGGTTCTCAGGTAATGCTTCCTTGCCAGGTGATGTGGCCTTAAGCAGAAATTGAGGATGCTGGTACTTAAATGCAGAGCTGGCTTTCCCTTTCTTTGCATGAAAAGTTGGTGATACAAAGAAGTGTAATTGCCTGGTGAAAGTAAGGGCTTGTACACAAGGTTGTTGCTCATGGCTGTAGTGTATTGTTAATTTACTAATCCTACTTGGATATTTCTTGAGGACAGAATATCTTGTAAGAACCAGTTTGGGAGGCATGGCCCCCAGCTGCCTGTTCCTCATGCATTGGATGTTATGAATTTGGGACTGAAGTTTTTGACTTAATCTGGTCACTGAGACTGTTGAATATAGTGCTATTTAGGGACCTTGTTATGAAACTAGCTACTGAAACCAGTCACAGGAGCCTGGGAAGAACTGGGTGTACTGGCAGCTAAGAATGGTGTTCACATAGGTAGCAGCAGATGTAAAAAAAAAAAAAAAGGGAACCTATTGGCTCACCTTAATTTTCAAAATGTCATACTCTAAAAGAGCATGAATTTAGAAAGTAGAGTTTATAGTAGCTACTAGGAATCTAATCCTTTATAATCGGGTTTGGGTATGCTGTTTGAAATAAAAGTCAATTCCAGACTTCTGCCAGAGTTGAAACAAGCTCTTATAAAATTTATTTCTCCTAAAGCTTTTACTAATGACAAGATAACTGAAAATAAAATCAAAGGTAACTTATCTGGTCTAAGACATGCTAGGATGAAGATTAAATGTGCATTATTATAGTAGAATAATGTTTCTTAGTAGTAGATCTTGAACATTGTTTGAAACCTATGGAAAGAAAATAATGTTATGGTTTTTTTTGTAAAAGCATCATTAAAAGGAATCTACTTCATTGCCTCATTTTCGCTTACATTATATGTAAGTGTCATACTAGTACTGTACTTTAGTAAGGGGCTTTTTGCATTCTTGGTTTCCTGTAGAAAATAAAGGCATTTTTCTTGCTTAGTTTAGGTTGCAGACAAGCACATTAAAAGTCATTAGGCCTCTAAGTTAAACTGGCACTGTTGAGTAATCTTTTTGTTCTTAAGAAAAAGTAGTACAAACAGCTGTATGTCTTTCTATTAACTTGCTAAATAAAATATTAACACATTTTTCTTGTGCCTGCTATACTAATATTGCACTGAACTAAAAACATGTTTCTCCTCAGCTCAGGGCCGTAGTGCTGTGACTCAGTGATTACATTAGGTACATTCCTAGCCAGGTACCCAGAGTTTTACTGGGCACTTGGTTAAAAAACACTTGGATGTCTTTTAAAAGTCAGAGCAGGTTGAAGAAGTCCTAAGTGTAGCAAAGGGTGTTGTTATCAAGGTGTTAACTGTAGGTGTACACTGTGCTCATGAGTGTGTGGCAGAATGAGTTGCAGACAGATGTTCTCTGTAGTAAGCTATAGAGGGACCTCCACATACATTGAGATTTACAGGGCTTGGAAGACTTAACAGGACTCAGTCTTACTGATGCTCCCAGATTTCAGAGTTGAGGGGTAAACTGATGCTTAAGCATGAGATAGCAGCCATGAACCTGAAATGATCCTACAAAGTAGTCAAAAATGCTCAAGAGAACAGAAGGCAATACTAATTCAAAGTCAGATATTAAGTAAAATTGGAGCTGTAGCAGTAAAAGTACTGTTTATAGCTCTCCATAAAGCTGTTAGCATAAGTGGAGGTTCCCAAATTGTGGCATGCAGAATGTATAGTGCTCCTGCCCTTAAGGGGAGAGTTGCTGAGGAGTAATGCAGCTGGAGCAGCTTCTGTCTGGAGACTGAAGGCACTGAGCAGCTAGCAGCACAAAAGCTGTGTTTCTGTCTTGATGTGCATGTCATTTGCATGTCAAGAATTAAACCCAGTCACTCTTAAAGCTTCCCAGACAAGCACAGCATGCTGTAGTGGTAAGCATTTCTGGGACATGTTGGTCCTAGCTTGCAAAGAGATGAACAGAGACAGTGTCAGACTCTGATAGAAGATAACTGTGGATGCTAGATATACACAAGTCTGGTCTGTGCTTCTAGATTGCTGGTAATTCCTGCAAACTAACTTCAAGTAAAAGCATCTCTGAGGAAACTTGATCCTGCTCTACTGCCAGTGACAATGCTTGTGAAGTTATGTTGAGAAACCTTGGCTTTTAAATAGTAAAAGTTCAACATAGATAAATACCTGCTCAGGTGGATGGAACAAGGGGCTGTTTTCTATTGGTTCAGATATTCTTTTTCCATATCTGGAGAGAGAATAAAAAACTAAATTTAGCAAACTCATGACTTGGAGACAAGTTTTTAAACTAACTTAGTTAATGCTGAGTGTGCAGAAGCTAAAGTGCCAAATGCACACAGGTTGTGGCTGTCAAGAATGAAATTTAGACAGCTTTTACCAGTTCCTCTTGTTCTGCTGGGTAGACACTTCAACCCCTGCCAAAGCAAAGCTATTTTAAAAGGCATATGCATCTGTGGAGTAAATGGTTTTGTTAGAGAACAGCATAATTTAGAAGTGAAAGCTAAAGTAGCATTGACTTAAGCCTTGTTTTCCTATGTGTTCAGCATCTACTGTCTTGGCTCTCCTTTAGCACTTGTGAAAATCAGGCTCAGCATTGACTTTAATTTCAGACAGTGCAACAGCAAAGTAAGGCAGTTTTGATCTGTACTACCTGTTAGTAGCTGGTCCATTTTGTCCACAACAAATTTTGCATCCTCCATACTGAAGCACATCGGGGGCTTGAATTTAAGCACATTTCTTCCTGGCCCATCTGTACTCAGTAGAATATATTCTTCCTTGAGTCTGGAGAGAGCAGGAACAAAGAATTATATTTACCTTTGCCTGTAGTTCAGAAAAACTTGCCAAGAAACATCAGCATGCAGGCTGTCCAGACCATGCCTTTCTGGCTTTTTTTTTTTTGGCCATTTGGCTATATTTTAACAACTCTTGAGTGGCAAAGTTACTTTGTAATTGTGTGCTTGCCTCATGCATTGAGGAACTACTTGATTTTACCTTGTTATTAGATACTCCGCTTCTGCAGTGGCTGGGGTCCTTTCTGCTTGATCCTTGACTAAGTCCACACCAATGAATAAGCCAGAACCCCTTTAACAGAAATTGGAGTAGTCAGTCTGTGTCAGAATTGCAAGTGAGCTGAAAAACTGAGAAACATTTTTGTGAGCTCAAACTTTTCATGCATGAGAACTACCTGATGTTTGGCTGGTGCCAGAAGAGGTGTTGCTCTTCTGAACAAATGTAGTAACGCAGTAGACTTTGATCTGCTCAGAACGGCAGCACAGGACATGATATTAAGCATATTTTCAATTCAGCTCATTAATTCTGTTCTTTGTGGTCTTGAAGCAAAACAGTTCAAACAGGAATGTGAATTCCTTTAGCAACTAATAAATCAATAAAGTAGTACTGGCCTAGAGTGGCAAAGTATATCAGATTTTTTATGAGCTCAGGTTTGTTTTAATAGAATGTACAGCAGGGTGTTGATTTTAGGTGAAAACACAGATCTAATTAATTTCTTAAAACCACTGACAACCAAACAAAAAGCAGCTACAAATGTAAGTAAGGCACTGATACCTGACATCACCTATGATGGGATGCTTGATTTTCTGCTCCTTGAGTAGCTTCATCAAGAAGTTTCCCACTTCTGTGGCATGAGCCTGAAGGTGTTCCTTCTCAATCACATCCAACACAGCTAAGCCAATCGCACAGGAAACAGGGTTTCCTCCAAACTGAGTTCAGGAAAAGAACACACAGAGCCAGGGAAAGGAAAGAAAGATGCAGTCTTGTCACTGAAAGTGCAGCCTCAGTGATATAATGAGCATACTGGCATTTATATCAGATGGAGCAGGTAAATAGAAAGTTACATACTAAAAAGGTACAAATAATATAAATAGTAACTATGTGGGTGATAAAGATTAATAAAAGTGTTGCACAGTTATCTAATTTTAATAGTTAGATGCCTGTAGAGGAGGAGAGTAGGTCAACTTCTTACTTACTGTATTAAAATATTCTACTCCTGTGGCTGCAAACGCTTCTGCAATGTCTTTTGTTGTTGCCACACAGGCAATAGGGTGCCCATTTCCTATTGGTTTCCCCATAGTGACAATATCAGGTATAAAATCTTCTCCTTGAAGCTGGAATGCCCAAAAATGCTTGCCAACCCTACCAAAGCCAACTTGAATTTCATCAGCAATAAATACACCTCCTGCCTTGTGCACATGCCTGTAATGTAACAGATTTTATGTCTCTTAAGAGGAAAGGGAACATATTTACTGTTTAAGAACATGCAGAAAGCATTACTTTGCAAAACAAACTTGTACAGGCCTGTATGTGTTTAAAACCTGGTTTAGTGGAAGGTGTCCCTGCTGGTGGCAGGGGGATTAGAACTAGATGAGCTTTAAGGTCACTTCCAACCCAAACCATTCTGTGATTCTAAAAGCAGGCCTTTGCCATACAAAGTTTACATTCTAACATGAAGGCACAGGCCATTTCCTGCCTCTCAAGCTATATGCTACAGCAGGCAGAGAAATTCTCTACATCATCTATATTGAGCAAGTATGTTAAATTTAAGAAGTTAAGGTAATGAATGACCACTTACTCTGCAACCTTCTGAAAATAGCCTGCTGGTGGAATGATTTGACCACCCACACTTGGCAGAGATTCAACAAAAAATGCAGCAATCTGAAACATGTAGCACGTAATGTTATGAAGACAATACAGAAACTACTGGAAATTGTGTTAACAGTTAGCAAGCTCTTTGTCATTGGATGGTTCTTGCACCATTATGTGATCTTTGCTTTTTGACAAGTCCACAGCACTTAGCTCAGTAATCCTCAATGGCACTCAGCCATGCTCATTTTCTAAGGCAAGACAAATAGGTAAGGAAAACACTTTTTACCTTTCTGCCTCTCTTATGTGCTTGCTCAATAATATTTTTAACTTCATTAGCATAAGCTGTTACTGAATCTTCATGGTCTTCTCTATAAAGTCCTCTGTATGTGTCTGGAACAGGAGCCTATGCAAAGGAACAGTATCCTGTATTCAGTACATAGTAAATAAAGACTTCATTAAATTGACAAGTAGTTGATAGTTACAGGCTGAAGTACATACCACGTGGACCCATTCCTTTTGTCCTTCTAGATTTCTGAATTTATATGGGCTTATGTCAATCAAGGATGTCAGATGTCCATGGTAAGCACTTAAAAAACAATTAGCAGAACTAAACAGTAATTTCTTCAATATCAAGAGTTCTACATTTAATTTGAGAAAAGCTCTGAGATTTCTATCAATCAGCTTAGCAGTATTTGGGTTTTTTTGCACAGAGGATGCAGAGGGCCAGTAATCCTGGTCACTGGTGTGCCAGGGCCAGTGACTGGAATCCCAGCAGTGTAAGTCAGCAGTTAGTATTTCAAGACTGCAGAACAACTGGAAAGGACATGTCTTGCCTACTTCTGAGTATCCTCCTCAGATGCAGTTTCCAGTCCCTCTGGACATCCCATTCTAACATTTGACTACCTTTGTGGTAAAAGCGCTTTTCCCTATGTCTCATCAGAATTACCCAGGTTTCAACTTAGGTCCATTGTTTTTTTTCCTGTCACTGTACATCTTCAGGCCTAACTCCATCTTTTCTGCCCCTTCCCATTAGACAGTTGTAGTTGCAGTAAGATCTTGCTCTAGCTGTCTCGTTACAGCTGAGCAAATCCAATTTTCCTAACCTCTGATGGCTCCCTGCCCAGTGTGTTAATGTCTGTTGGATACTGGAGAGCCCAACCTAGACACAGTTCTCTGGCCTGGTCTCACAAATACTGAACAGAGGGGAAAAAAATGACTTCCCTCAACTTCCTGGTTACACTCAGTCTACTACAAAAGGGTTTCAGAAATACTCTGACCACAGAGCAACACTGAGTGAGCCTTGTACCCCACAGTAGATGAAACTGCCAATACTTACTGATCTAAAACAATAACATCTTCATGTTTTGTATACTGTCGTGCCAGTCTGAGGGCAAGATCATTAGCTTCAGATCTATAATTGAAAAAATTTGAGTAAGTGTTTCATTGTGGATGTCTGAGTTTTAAAATTCTGACCTCCCTTGCAATGCTGTTTGCATGTGCAGAGAACAGACAGAACTCAAGGCATGTTACTCACAGATCCCTTAGTAAGCAGTGCTTGTTAGACTTGATAGTTAAGACTTCACCAGAACAAAATCCATTTTAAAAAGCTGGAGTACAGAAACTACTTTGACAAGAGTTCTTTTTTCTTTCTGTTTTTCTTTTTTTCTTCCTTTTTTTTTTCTTTTTTTCTTAAAGCTGTAGTTTGCTTGGGACCACAAACCCCCCCACCCCAGCAGAAGTATGCATTGTTACATTTAATTTTGATTATAGAAGTAACTCCCAATTCAGAAGTCAGACCAGAAACCATTGCAGTAAATATTTTCATTAATGTTTTGTAGTCCAAGTCCTTATAAACAGAATAAAACCCACTTTAAATAAAGCCCTAGTTTATTAAGAGAGCTTGTTAAACATGAACTTCAGAGACACTGAAGTTCTAAAAAGGACCAGTTTCTTCAAAAACCAAAACCCCAAACCCTGTGCTCAGTTAGTACCTAGTCAGCCACGCCAGTTCATGCAGTTGGCTGTTGATAATGAAGTATTTCACTTCAGTTTCTGTAACTAGTGAAAACACAGTGTCAGTTCTAATATACCTGACTGACTTACCCAGAATTCAGAAAATAAAAGATGCATAACTCCTCAGGAAGCGTTTTTGAGAGTCTCTCTGCGTAATCGACCAAGTTGTCGTGAAGATAACGAGAATTTGTGTTTAACAACTGATTTTGTTCATGGGCTGCTTTGACTACATCAGGGTGACAGTGTCCAACTGCAAGAGAGCGGAGAGTGGTTTGAGAGTTCATCCATGTTCTGCATTGGTTTGAGAGTTCATCCATGTTCTGCATTGTGTTCATTAATCAATGCCCAGTGACTTAACGCTTAGGTTTCTCTGTTGGTACAGATCTGTTATCACTGATGATTGTATTTCATCAGTGGGGAAGTAATGACTTTGTCAGCAAAATATAATGTTGGTATGCCTTGAAAACTTGCTCTTAAAACTATTTTTTTTGGCTCAGAAAGTTTGAAATTGCTACTTAAATGTATTTTATTGTTTGTAGCTGAATAGTGGAAATAGGCTAAAGCAAATAGCATCTAATTTGGTATTTGGATTTAGATATTTGAATAATTTAGGTAGGGGTCTGGGTATGTGCAGGTAATCAAAGAATTACTAGCCCTGCTGAGGTGCTAGTGACAGCATTGACTGTTCAGAGAGATTTCAGGTACTGTAAGAAGAAACAGCTACTTCATAATACTCAAATAAGGCACCACACTGAGCAGTAGTCCTGTGACAGTACCCTTAGCAGTAACTTTTACATATAGAACAAACTGTCAAGCTATTTGTTAGTCTTACAGTTAGGTACTTGAGCTTTCATGGAAGGAAAAAAAAAGTAAATTTTAGATAAGTATGTTTCTAGGAAGACAGAACAGGAAGCAAGTACGGAAGGCAAATTCACGACACAAATTCAAACATGAACTGTAATTTCCCAAACTACAGGCTCGAGAGGTTTCTTCCACTTTTCCAGTTAAACAACCTCTCCCTCCAACACAATACAACAGTGGTAAAAGTACTGATTGTTCCTTGTTGTGCTTAGAAAAACACAGCATGACTTAACTTACCATGAGCAACGTTGTTTATGCAGTCAAGGTATTGTCTTCCATTCTCATCGTACATGTACTGGCCTTGTGCCTTTACAATCTTCACTGGATCATTAGGAAAAAACAGCTTGCAAGAAGAGCTGTGGCAGGCACCAGAAAACAAAATAAATCTTAGTGAGTTCTAAAAGTCACGTAGTTGATTCTGCTGGCAATGTTTTCAGTGCAGTCAGTTACTCAAGAGAAAGACTTTTCCCCAGTTTGCTGGCACATACTGTCCTACATCAGGCCCCTAAAACAAAGCTTAGGGTGGGGACGAGAACAGGCCTTGTGCTCTAATGCAGTAGTCAAATTTTGCTAGACTTGCAGGGAAAAAAACGTGCTCCAGAACTGGAAATCCCTCACTAGGAATCCAGCCACAGCACACAGGTGGGACTTACCTCTACAGTTTCATCCAGACTTATCTACTGTTCCTTACTGTCTGTGCTGTCAGCCCTTTGTGTTCTTGAAAAACTCGTTGTTGCACCTTACCTCATGATCATTTTTCTTCTGGTCTTGCTATTCTATGATTCTATTCTTGTCAAGATCCTAATTTTCCAGCTAGAACGGTGTAGGTGATTGTTACGTCAGTACAGAGCTTCCCTAACCTTAGCTGAAACCTTGAGTGATTTTATTTCTAAGTAAGTCTGGCTCTATTTAAGCACGTTGGTTTTGTTTCACTATTTAAATTGCCAATCAAGTAAAATTGAAACACATGTCTGCCTAAGTAGGAGTTGCAGAGATTTGATGCTGAAGGGCAATGCCAAGCTTTCATGCTTCATTTAGTAAAAGATTGCTTATACAAAAATAAAATAATTGGACCATAAATACAAAATTATTGTTAAAGGAAAAACAAAAGACAATGATAAAATGAGAAACTGCTTCACTATCCCTCCCCCACAGCAATCCTGTACTTTCTGTGTGAGTTGGCAGTAGAATGGTAAAACAGTCAGGTTTTTTGTAACATTATTATCCTGACTGTGAACAGATGCTGAGAAAGCACTTGGAGGGGCTGGGTCTTTGTTCCCAGCGGTGGGACAAATCAGTTACAAAAAGATTAAATACACACAGTGGTATTCTTCAGATTTGGGTAACTGGCACCATTTAAATTCCAGTGTTTACTTTCACCTCAACTTCTAGATTGGTAAAACATGTACAGATTAACATAGCTTTGTTTTTGCATATACGTATATAAGGCACAACATGAAAGCATTCCCGCAGTTAAATGTACCAGTTCTACTGCCGTTCTTGGTAGCATCCTACAGAAATAAGACATTTTTAGGTCAGTTGAAGCAACACACGTAATGACAGGGTTGGAACCGAGTCTCGTACAATCAGACTGGGCAGACATATGTTGTTAATTCTGTTACGTTTTTGGTGCAGTAACAGATTTTGCTGAAAGATGGGCTGTAACTGTAGGTCAGCCAGCGCCTCTGCCTGGCCTGGCACGGCACGGTCCGGCAGTTGTGCGGCGGGTGGGTTAGTTCAGCTCCTGGCCCTGCTCTCGGCGCGGCCGTCAGGAAATGCTTTCTAAGCAGTTTGAACGGGCGCGCTGGGTACGGTACGGGCACGGGTTCCGTACGGAACCTCCTCCCTCAGAGGGCTGCTGACTCGTAATGACGCCACTGGAAGCGGGTTTCCCCCGCGATGTTGCCGGTCTGAACCGACAGAGCGTTCTGAACTCGCTCTGCTCGCTCCCCGGCAGCAGTCGCGGTGCCGAGGGCGGGCTCGGAGCTGCCGACGTGCCGGGGGCCGCGTGCGGGGAGGCCGCGCTGGCTGCCCCGGGGCCGCCCGCTCCCAAACCCGGGGCTGAGGCTTCCTCAGGACGGGACAGCCCGGCGGTAGCTCTCCCCCCATCCCCCCGGCACTTACCCGATGAGCTGCCGCCGTAGGGCCAGGGTCTGCTGCCGGGAGCGCTGTGCCGCCCTCATGGCCGCTCTCACCGCGCCGGGCCGGGCGGGGCGATGCCGCCTCCTCCTCGGGGCCCGCGCAGGGGAGGGCCCGCCCCACTACTGCGGCGCCCCCTGCGGGCCGCGGCGCGGGGCTGCCGCTGGGCGCTGAGGGAACTGGTCCCAGTTCCCGCCCCACCGGGACACCCAGCACAAGGGACACGGACACCGCTGTGTGCTCGGGCCCTGACCGCCTAGCCGCTCCCAAAAACACCCCGAGCACGGCTTCAGGCCAGCTGGTGTCACTAGGAGTATAGGTCAGGAACTCACCAGTGCTGCCAGGCTCCTCTGGCTGCCTGTCTGGACTCAGACTGTTCCCTCACACCATCATCAGGAGCAGTGGCTTCATCTCCGAGGTCCCTGGGCACACATGGGGAGAGGTGACATCCACTGGGGTCCTGCAAGGCTGGGGGCAGCTCCTGGGGAAACCGCCTTGGGGTGTAACAGCACTGGGGGCGGCACACGGCCCCAGGTCCCGCTCGGTTACCGGGCGCCTCAGAGCTCTGCTGTAACACATCCACAGTTGGACTTGATGATCTTGGGAGGTCTTTTCCAACCTTAATCATTCTGGTTTTGAGGGCTCTTCAGGATCATTCTTACAGCTCTATCCTAACACTTTCAAAATACACATCAAGGAACTCTCTTTTACAGTTAAAAATAAAAAGATTGAGGTGGTAGCCTAGGGGTTACAACTGTATTAATTAACACACACTTCACTATTTAAGCTAAAGTAAAAACAATTTCTGTTTTATGCTTGTGTTAGGTCCGTGACAGGTAGGTGGACCTAACTGACTACTGAAGAGCCAGTCTTAGGCCAGGCAATAATTAGGATTAAAAGAAGAAATGCTCTCATCAGGTTAGAATGGTCATTCCTCCTTTCCTGTCTGATTGAAATTACTTACAGGAAAAATAGGAAGATAAAGAACCAGAAAGGATGTTCTGGGATGGGTTGAGTCTGCTACCACTGTGGCTGTTGGATCCCGTAACCAAGTTCATAAACTTTAACGAGCTTCTTTCTAAAAGATAACAGATTTTTTTTCTTCCAAGTACATGCTCACATTCTTTTGTTTTAGACTGACAGCACCTGTTAAAAAGACTCTAGAAAATGGAGCAGACCCTTTTAAAGCTACACACTTGGCAGACTTTACTGCTAAACTAGATATAGTCACCAATAATTATATGTATTGCAGTTACTTGATAAACACAGGAGCAATTTAAATTTTGTGTAATACAGAGAACCCGAAACCAAATTGCTATGAACTTAAGTTAGATTGAATTTAGGGAGTCAAACTCTGATGTTGCATAAAAGTCAAGTTTAAAGTAACAAAAGACAGTGGAGGAATAGTTAATAATGGCTGTTAATCTTTATTTGAACTCTTGTCTGGTAAAGATACTTAGTAGCTATTTATAATAACAACCTGAACATTTACAATTTGGAAAGTTTATTCTGGGTTACAAATGCAGAGTTCATTGTACATATTCACACAATTGTAAAAGCAATCTGTACAGAGAGACCATTTTTAAAAATCTAGTATTTGCTTTTATTACAAAAGCACAAGAAAAAAAAATAGTTTTTGAGGTCTCAAGCTAATGTACTGTCCATTACAGCTTTAAACTAGAAATACATGATGCAGTACTAATTAATACCATTTAAACATGATAAAACAATGGATAAGAAATACTGATATGAATGCCTTCATTTTTAAAGTAGTTGTTCCCCAAATAAATGAGTAAATAGAATACTTTTCATGGCACATAAATGATTAAAAAAATCACTAAAAGTTTGCAAATAGAGATGTTAAGTACATTTTCTGTATTTTTAATATCTATATATATTTCTTTTTAAAGGTGATACATTTTACAGAGATTTAGTCAGCTTTGTATAAAATACCATGTAAATACATTCAAAACAAAACTTAATTTTCACAAGGTATCCAAACTGCAAACACACACACAAATAGCCCTTTCTCCTCTGAACAGCCTTCCTGGAGTGATGCAACCACTCACATAACTAAGGGACACTTGCATAACATGGTAGAGGATTAAGCCCTATCAGCATAATTTCAAAACAATTATGGGCAGATATAAACATTGCATGTATTTTTCTAAACTGTATATAAATAAAGTGAGATTTCCATTTAGATTTTAAACACCATCAGGTAGAGTTTCTCAAATTATGTTGTTTCAGAAATGCTACCATACATGCCAGTTCTAAAATATTCCCATGTCCACAATAATTTAATGCAACAGAGCAGGTGGCTTTCAGTTTTGACTGTGGTATTTTGTGCTGAACATTTACCATATTTAATTATTTTTTAAATCATTTTTTCAGATGCCAGAAAAAAAGAACCTCAAATCGTAGGGCAAAAAGTTGCTACATTATGAGATTGTCTATAAAACTGCACTCTGGTCTGTGAAACTGACCAGCAAACACAACATGACTCCAGCTCTCATTCTAGCTATTGGCAATTTAATTAAGTGGGTAACGTGGGTGCTTTTGCTTTGCAAAACCAGGTCCTAATTTTTGTATGTAATTGCAGAAATGCAAATTTGATATGCACCCACTTATACTTAATAACATCCCATGAAATACACTCTTCCAAGGTAAACATACAACACAGCATATAAAAGAGCAGCAAGTGGTATCAGTGTCATTTACAGATACGTGGGACATCTTCATTTTAAGTTTCTGCTCATTAATATTGACATTATATAAGAAACCATACACAGCCACGGGAGTCATCTGAGTGTTCCATCAAACTGCGCAGCTATGAGACAACTTCTTCTGTCAGACCTTAGCAAACAGGGATTGTTTGTCTTATCAGCAAATGCTAATAACTTATTTCTTATTCTACTCTCTTATCAATAATGCTACTTTTTATGCATGGAAAACTGATGTTTCCCAGCTTTCCTGTGGTTTTCCCCCAGGCTCTCTACAGTAGTATAGAGTCATACAATCCATTAAGTCCTCCCCATTCATTTCTAAATGACAGGTTTTCTGCACTTATTTTTTAGGAGATTACACAATAGTTACAGATGTCCCTTTTGCTGTGACATCTGATGGTACACAAGCATATGGAAAAGTTGGAGTAGTTCACCTGGGGACGTGAAAACACTAGAAGTAATTTTTAGCTTACCAATGTAAACTCTAATCAATTTAAAACTAAGTTTAGGAGATGGAGTTTTACTGATTAAGTTTGCTTCAGTCTGCAGTTGGCTCCCCAAAGTAGAGCTGTGAAGTATTTCAAACTGTACTAATTATGGTCAGGCTTACTGCAGTGCCAGAGACACAACTAAAAGGCAGGTCACTCCAGTGAGACTGGACTACCTGCAGTGACCAAATGTTTTCTTTCTGTTTGGTTGGGTTTTGTTGGTTTTTTTTAATTAAAAAACCCCACAAAAACTATGGCAAAAGGGTCCAAGAAACACCGTGACATAAATGCTGTCCTGTAAGGTTGCCAAGGTCAGTGTGTGCCACAGTGATTGCCTTAGCAAGCTGAAGTGGCTTTGGCCTCTTGAAAGCTATCAAAAATACTCCAGCTCTCACTTGACAAGTCTTCCTGGTTAAACAGCTGGAAGGCTGGCTGCACTGCTAAGCAAATCAGCAAATATTTACCAGGTAAAACTCAGGGGCTTCAAATGAGGTAAAGCAGTACTGAGGTTTTACCCCATCCACCCTGGGACACCTGCTGAGGACACTGGATTAACTCCACTCCTAACTGTGCTGGTGCAAACTGGAACCAAACTCACCCATCTGAATTTGGCCAGACATACACAGTATTTGTCCAAGATAAATGGTTTGGGGACACTTCTGAATTTTAACATTTTGTTTTCATTTGTTGTTACCAATATTTTTGCAGATCTTAAATATAAATCTGTTGCCTGTAAAGAAAAAAAATAATAATTCAAACCTTCTGCTCTCTAAAATTTTAAAATGGAAACTTGAATGGTAACCTACTACAGATAGATTTTATTTGTATAACACTATATTTATTTGTATAACACCTTTAAATTGTTTAAGCAACATTAGGACTTAAAAAAAAAATGAGAATATGTTATTTCCCAAGAAAGAAACACCAGATTTGGAAAAAAGATTAAAATATCTATGCACTCCTGTTTTACAAATATCTATTCAAACCATGTAGTTATGCAAAAGGAGTGCCTGTCCCTGTGTATGCTATCAATTAAGGAACTGTGTCACTGCATAAAATTAGCATAAAATTCATCCTAATATTAATTTTTTCTCTTTATTAAAAAAAATCTCTCCTCCAGAGGGCAGCATTAAATCAGTATTCAGTAACCAGGAACCTAAGCTCTTAATGCTCCTTTATAACACAAACTACACTTACAGGCTAAGAAAGCACAGTTATATTGACCAAGGATGGTTATTTACCATTACCATAAAGCTAGAAATTTCTGGCATTTTAATATTTTAATTAAGCTATGCATTACCAATAAGTGAGTTCTTTAATTCTGGCCCAAGAATTAAATCTGGCTGATTACAAACCTATGTGCTACATGTAAAAATTCACAGATTTATTGTGAGCTGTGATAGTAAACACTGCAGACTGATATCTTTGGTGCTGTAATCTACTTCAACGCTGGTTGCAGCAGCTGAAATGGGACATTGAGCTTGTGTGTGAGGGGAAGAGAAGAATGTAGCCAAACTAAAAACCAGGTTATTTTGTTGTGAAAGCCTTGGTCATCACAAACATACTTCCTGGGTAGTGGCTTATTATAACAATCTTAAAACCATGAGTGTCATTCTCCATGGAATACTTCTCACCATTGCTTAGGATGTCTTGAGCTGAAACCTCACATGTGTTTTGCTGGTTTGCTTAAGGATTTCAAATGCTTGAGTTTAGGAAATGACATAAAGACAAAAGCCCACCTAAATATTTCATCTATTGGTTTCCTAATAAGAAAACACATTGGGAAGTCTCTTATCTTTAGGAAAAATTCTTTTTTTTTTTTTTTAAATAGACAGGAAGAAAATCCATATGGAAATAAATTCATCACCATTACATATACAGCAAGTGTTTGAAGCAGTGAATACAAGAAAAGCAACCAGCCCCATGAGAATAAATCAAAGCATGTGGCAATGTCTTGATTTTTAATTTTTTTTCTTAAACTAAAATCCCAGTGCATTAAGGCTTGGAAACAGTTTCAATTTGGAGTCAGACTGGGTTTTCTCTGCCACCTGTTTCATAACCCAGAGAAATTATACTTGGACTCACTGTCCAAAGCCACAATTCAGCTGCAAAACTCTTAATTAATCTCACCTGCCCCCATCAACACAGGCTAAATCATCAGGCTCACGCTCTGGCAAGGGGTCTCTGTGGAGCTGCCAGCACACTTTCAGCACCAAACTGGAGTTACAGACATGGGGGTTCTTTGACCATGTTCCCTTCCCCCCAAAATCCATCACCCCAGAAGCTTTAGGGAGCGAGTGTTCCCCATGCTTACAGTTGGCTGCAGCATCACCAGTGCTGGAGCACCAGGACCGACACAACAGCAGCAAGGAGCAGCTCCAGGGTTAGTCACCTAATGTATTTGCCATGAGCTGCAGCAAGGTAGTCCTGCCTGCAGAGCTTTGTGGATGGAAAACCTAATTTTTAGAGGAGTTTCAGTGAATTCCTGTGCCCTTATGACTCAATTTGGGAAGTTGTTAATGCTACAGGCCATTAGAGAGAGGATGCTGGTAGTAACTGGTTAGCTATAATTTTAAATAGAACAAGCCTTAAAGAAAGCTGCACATCCTCTGCTCCTGGGCAGCAGGCAGATGTGGTTATCTTCTCATAATGGCAATCACCATGCTTTCATGGTCAGTTAAATGACACTAATAACTTTTGTTTTGTAAACTAGAAAACAAAGATGAACATAAATTTGGCTGGGCTTCAGACTCCCCCTAAATCAGTAACTTGTGTTATCCAAATTGTCTATTGATAAATCCATGAAGCTAACATACTAAATATTTCAGTCACCAAGATAAATCAATTGCTCAGTCTCAGACTGACCTAATTTCACAAGTATTAGCAGCCTCCCTGTTGATCATCTCTATTGCTACTGACATGCAGTGGTAACATTTAGCTGCATTTCTGAATTCCTGTAAAACAATCTTACATTCTCTCAAACCAGAAAAAAAAAGAGCAGTTTCCTAGGGGAAAAGAATGCACTACCCTTTGTGAGAGGCTCAGATAATTACTGAGTTTTGAGTACTACCTAAAAGTAAAATTTGTCTTTGTGAGCTCTTTGCAAACTCAAAAGTATTAAAAAAGACCCACATAAACATTTTCATATGGAAGGAGAAAAATAATCAACTGATCTGGCATGAATTTGCTGAGCAAAGCACATCCTTTTTTTTTTTTAACTCTTCCAATAAGATCCTGATTGCTCTGAAAACAACTTGGCATTTAACAACCTACTCCTCTAAATATGTGTGTGTGGAAAGCACATGGAAGTCTGAACAGATTTCCTCTTAGACTGTGCCATGGATAGAAAATCAGCAGTTCCTCGAATGCAGTCTGTCGGTCTGCACCACAGGATGGATAAGGAACACCGAGTTCAGAGTATGAAGGCCAAATACACCCATCTCAGCTGATCAGGAAGGACTTCAGTGCAGATCACACCCACAGCAGCCTTGCCCAGGGATCTGTACCTTGCTCTGTTCCCAGGAGCTCTGCTTTGCACCGGTCTCAGCTGCTTTGGTGACAGAATGGGTTGGTAGACACACCACCAGCAGATCCTCAGAGACCTACTGGTGAGCTCCTTGTAGCTGCAGTGGCAGTGGGTGCTGTATGCAGCAGGACCCACACCTGCCAGCATTTCTGATGGACACAAGAGCAGCAGAAGTCCAGAGGAGCTGCACACAGGCTGTCCATCTGTACACATGCAGTAAATCAGGTGTCCTGAACGTACCAGACGTGCTGTAGGTGCACAGATGGATCTCCTTTGTACTTCTAGGACTCTGTCATACTTGGGATGCAGAATCAACCAATGCAGAGAGGGCGTTTGCCTGAGAATGTTCAAAGGTGATCACTGAAAGATTTGGCAGCTGAGGTGGCAGCACTGATGGGGTCCTGTGTGTGACAGGTAACACTGGCCTTCCTCCTTGGCTGGTGTGGAAATGCCGTGAGCGGTCAGGCTGTGCCTTGGCGATGGGGAGGAACAACCCCGGTGAATGAGGTTTAGTCGGTTCAAAACGAGCTGTTTTCCTCCGTTACAAACAAATGTCCTGGGTTCTGTGGCAGCAGAGGCTCTGTGTTGGGAGGGGGACGGCTGCCGTGCAGGGCGGTTAGAGCAATAGGTAAAGCACTGTTCTGGTATTCTGTATCAATGTTTTGCAGGCCTGGCAGTGGTCACAGTTGATGCCTACAAGCACTGGATATTCCACAAGTTGAAGACGGAATACTGACTTGTTTACCTGAAGATAATAGGACTTCGGGGTATTTCCTCAGAGAAAATATAAATTTTAATATAATTTCATAAGCTTTGGAGGTTAGCTTGTCTTGTAGCTTCAGTGATATCAAACTTCTTCAAGTAGGAGCTAGATAGAAAGCTGTTTAGTTTTTGCCAGCGTATGTAAAACAAGACTTTTCTATCTGCATTGTAGATTGTTTGTGGACACTTCCAGATTCTTGTGCTTTCTGCAGTCATTCTGGGGACTGAACTCTCATTGATATCGATAGAGGTTCCATGAACAGGACACGTGCAGGAATTTGAGTTGTAGAAGCCCACAGTGTGGTTTGGAGTAGTGAATTGCTTTTAGTTTGGAGATGACTGGGGGAAGATGGGAAGAGCAACTGTACATTAAGGGAACAATTACAGATCATCTTCCCGGTGACATCAATGAGAGATTTGCCTTCAACCTTCACAGAAGAAGATTTTTTAGCTTTAATTTGGGACAGTAAAGGGGTTTTTCAAAAGCACTAAAAGCCAGTGGGAGCTTGTTCAGCTGCTCCTTATGCCTTTAAAAACCCCTACACCAAAAGTGATAGCTAACGACATGAAATGGAAGTAAATAAAATGCATTTTCATTGCTGTTTTGAGTTACATAATTCTTGTTTCTTGATTTGTTAGTTGATCTGAATTTACATGGATTTAATCTATATGGTGACTGTCCTGGTTTTTATGTTAAACTATCACAGGTGACCAAGAAAAATGGTCAGTAACTGGTAAAGATGCAAAGTGCAGCCACAAAGCAGGTGTAGACCCTAAGCAGGTAACAAAGGCAGGTAACAGAAGTTCTCTGCCTACAGCCGTTAAGTCTTTTGTGTCCACATCTACCAAGCTAGATGGCCATTGCAGCACTGACCAGCAGATAACCAGTGCTCCCAGCTGACTGAAAGGATAAGTTCAAGGACACCAGTCACAGATATGAACTCACAGACATCAGTCAAACATCACCCTACCTGCGTGGAGCACTCTGCTGTTCTTCAGAGTATCAGGACAAGAACTACCTTAGTGCTAGGTCAGGTTGTACAGGGCACATGGCCCCTGGGTGGTCACATCCCTCTCTGAAGTCCTCTCTGGCAGTAGCTGCTGTAAGAGATGCAGTGGAACAAGGATCTAAGAGGGTTTGGATCTACTCAGTGCACCAAACATGACTCTCTTGTATTTTCTAAGATCAAGGCCACAAAGAGCCCTGATATCATTTGGTTTGATGCCGTGGTCAGGCTCTTTATTTCACTTAAGACTCCTACACAGAGCCTAGCAACTTGTATAAAACTATTTAATCCAGAAGTTATCTGTTAAATGAAAAAAGGCATCAAAGTGATGGGGGTTACATCACTGGTCTGGTTAGGGTTAACCAGTCTCACCATTAAAAATCCATGGCTTGTTTGATTTTGTGTAGCTTTAGCTTCTACCCATTGGACAGATATTTGTATATCTTTCTCTGTTCCGTTTAAGAACTTGTTAATATAAAGTATCTCCTCCTTGTAAAGGAATCTGATTGCCTCTTGATCTTCATTGTAAGCTGAACAGACTTGGCTGTAACCCATTTTCTTCCTCCCTGAAATAATTTTTTTATGTCTCTTTACTGCACAATCTGGTTTTCACAACATCTGTCAAAATGTGACCAGGGAAATAGTTTGCAGATTTTTAATTGCTCTCACTTAATGCCATATGCAGGTATCAAAATCATCATCCTCCTTTTATTCATTACCCTACTCTGCATGGGATGTGCCCAAGATGAGATGATTTAAACAAAGAGACTGAAAAAGGGGAGAGGAAGAAGAGGACAAGAGGAGTGTGCAGAGTTAGAGTTTACAATTAAAACCACATAAACCAAGGGAAAAAAAAATAATCAAACTCAAATGAACCCTACAAACCAAGACAATTAAATACTCCAAACTCCAAGTTTTGGGAACCCCAACAGCAACATTATGTGCTCTGTTCTTTAAGAACAGACTTCAGCAGAGCCCTGCAGCTTCCTACACCAAAAGTCTCACTAGGTTTTTGTGTTTCCAAGTTTTGGAGCAGAGGTTTCTTGGGGAATTTGGGTTCCGCAGTAAACAAAGCGCTTGCACAGCTTCAGCCACAGAGCCCAGCTCAGGACCCAGAGGTGCTTCCTCTTGAGAAAACAAAAAAGCTTTTTGTGGTAGCAGTGGAAATATCCACAGGTAGTCAAGGTCGTTCTGTTTAGCCAAAGAATTGCTGTTCCCATCGTAGCGGCAGCAGGTAGCAACGAGCGGAGCTTGGCTTTGTTTCCTCTGCGAGTTGCAAATCCTTCTCTTGTCTGACCAGACGGTACCCAGCAGCTTCTTCCATTTCTAGGGCTGCATCCTTTTTTTCTTCTTCATTTTGAGCCAGGTTTTTTCACCCTTTTAATGTGCACATGCAATGCAAATACAGAGTTGAGAGCCAGAGCAGGACAGGGGTCTCTCCCTCCTTCATGCGGTAAGGCACACAAGGCAACACGCCGTCTCTGTTAGTGCACGCAGCGACGTTAGCGGTCAGTGCTGTTCATTCCCAGCCACCCTCATTGGTACCTCTTATCAAATCCTGATGTCACCATGCGTATCTTACAGCTTTGGGAGCTTTACAATATTTTCAAAGTCCATAAATGACAGAATCCGGTATAAAAAAAGGTCAATATATTACTGTTGAAAGTTTTTTGGGTTTTTTTTTCCTTTTTTTATACAAAAATTTAAAATTGATCAAAATATATCACATTATTTACACATTGTGCTTCATGCTTAGAGATCACTGAAAAAGAACACAGACATTTTAATCAGATAAATGCTCCATTCACTATATTTACTAATCTTATTAATATCATAAGGATTGGCATTCACATTTCTTTTAAGATTAACAGCACATCCAAACGACTTACCACAGAATTAAAAGCTTTCATACACTAAAGGACGTGCTTGCATTCTAACCAAGGGTTTGCAACCAGTTAGTAACATGCTTGCTGTTAACTCAAACTGTGTCCACATACCACATGTTTGAAACTGGGTTAGTAATTCCACTCAGCTTCAGTGTCGTACCCTTGTCAGAGAATGCGGTGACAGCATCCTCCTTTGAATCTGGATCAAATCCTCATCCTATGGGCAGGGGGAAAATGTTTCTCCTCATTCTCCTGGGCTGCATTTAGCACTTACAGCTCCTGGCTGCTCTTCTGGGTTTGTGAGACAGTAAAAATTTCTTGACCACCTGCACCCTGATTTACTGATTACAATCAAGCAGAGTAGTGGTTGTGGATTATAATTAGAAGGGCAGAAAAGTCTTTGTTTGGAAATAATGTGTTTTGTAACTGTGACAAAGAGGTTTTTAACCTGCTGTAAAAGTCTCAGCTCATGGGTATGGTCTAAGTCACACAGGCACATTTTGCAGAGTCTTTGCATGAGTGGTTCCTAAACTACCTGGGCCATAATAAAACCAAACATGAAAAAAAAAAACCAAACAAAAAACCACATTTGTTCTGACAGTATTAATGAGCATTTTTTTCATGCTTAGCCAGTGTTCCTAACACCAGTCTGCAGCTGTGGGGAACCAGACACGAAGCTAGCTGGAACTTTGCTCTCCCAAGGCATGACACGATGTTTGCCAGGCACATAACCTGTTGCTTAAAGGAAATGCAGCAGGACAATCACCATGCAGCAAACAAAATTACTCAGAACCTGGTTAAGGGTATATCATTATCATTATTACTGTACCTTATGCCAACATCCTGCTACTGGCAGTCCATCTGGTCCCTGCAAAATTGAATTTACAGATTTAATTTCTCTTGCTAGCGACTTCAGTGTCAGACCTGAAGCTCAGTCTTCACGACAATTAAAAGTTTAGCAGCCCCGTTAATTACCATGCAAAACCCATTTACTGTAGGTGCACAAAAATAAATATGCAGGCAATGTAAATCTGTGTGTCACACACACAACACGAACTTGAATCCACTCCAGGGTAAAAACAGTAAAATAAATCTATGCTTTTTTCTTTTATACGAAAAAGAAAATGTGAACAAATATAAAAATTTGGAACCACACTTAATTAATGTCATAATCTGCTTTATAAGGTAGTGAATTTTGCAGTCAGACATATATGGAAAGCATGTTGTCAAAATGTATTTTTTGTTAATATGTGCTTTTTCAGTCTAGGGGCAGTGATTTTTAGTTTGGGTTTTGGGTTTTTTTCTCCTCTGGATGCTATCTTAATTGTATTAAATCCGAGCCCGCAGTACTTAGTTTCATTCTGAAATCTTGAATTGCTGAACTGACTGAAATAGGACTATGCAAAGGCAGTGAAAATACATGTCTTTTTCTGATGGAGATACCAGAAACAGAAATCAGAAAGGCAGAAGAGCTCACTTACCAGGAAGAAAACACTGAAAAGCAAGAAGCCCCTTAGAGGAGGAATGGACTATGTATGACCAACTCTGTCAAGATACTTTAGAAGAAATAGCTGACTTCAGCTGCCTTTTCTGATGCTGGATTTCTTTTTTTCAAGGCTCTTGGATCTCTGATTGCATGAATTTCTGCATGTAGAGCTACAGAGAGCACACATGCACTGACCCTTCCCCTCAGAGCCACCTCCAAATTAATTAGGGGTGGGAAACCAGGAGGACACGTATGCAGCGGAGAGAACTGCTAGTGAAAATAGAGGTCAACATGCATTTTTACATTTTTTTTACTGTAAATGTCAGTCATCACATTTTTTTTGTATTCTGTATTGATTTTATATGTAAAATAGCCTATGCCCAATAAAACAGATGCAGTGAAGTAAGGTTACCCTCTCCAGCTACTTGTAGTGTAACAGCTCAAGTTGTTCTCTCATGCTTTCCTCTAACATTAGTTAGAAAACACTCATTTTTCTGCTGACACCAGTCAATATTTGGTCCATAACTATTCATAAAAAAAAAATAAGCAACTTGTACATTTTTCAGAGTTGTCTGGGGGTGAAGGGTAAAGGGGACAAGGTGCAGAGCAGTTGTTTGACCTAGAAGGATCCTGACCTGTTGTTGAAGTGCATCCTAACACCTATTGTCATGAGGTTGATTGCTGCCCTGGGATTTTTCTCCTTCCCATATACTCAAAATATTTATTTTGGTCATCAGAAACCTCCACACCTTTCTACCACATTTCACTCAAAGTGATTCAAAAATGTCAACTTAAAAAGAGCTTTGCAACCTGCATGTAAGGCTCATGCTCCTGGAGTGAAAGCCAGCGCTGAGAACCCAGCAAACCCCCACCGCACGGTGGGGTGGAGAACGAAGACAACACTCCCAGCCAACATGCAACTAACCCTCACCTACCTCAGTGGGAAGGTGTGCAAGTGCTTTACTAACTAGTTATGGAGTAGTTACATACTGGAGAGATGACCTACTGCAGTTTATAATGCCTTCCATACAGACAGGTCTTGTGTTTTCTATAGAGTGGAGATGGGAAATAGCTGGTAAATACAACGTCTCTAGGGAGTAAATACGGAGAGTCGAAGCTGCTAGTATTTGGTTTCTTCAACCCATATGAAAGTAATTTAACTTTTGAAAAAAAAGAGACAGCTTACTGCCCTTTTGTTTCTCTGAAGACAACTGCAAATCATCTAACATGCAGCATTTTCTATGGTTTTTAAAAAAAAAGAAAGAAGAAAATAAAACAATGACCGCTTTTTTGTGCGGTGAACTGTTGGGGAACAGAGCAGGAACCTTTCTGCAGAAGTGTTGGACCATTGCACAAGGGAAACCAAACTGGGCCATAGGTGCTGAGAGAAACCAGAACTCATTATCTTCTATTGTAAAGGGGCAAACATCTCCTGGGGGATCTCCCAGTGCTTACACTCCTTATATCTAAAGTGGTTTTAACTGGGAAGAAGGTACAATACACCAGCATCCTTCTCTGAGCACCAAAGTGAAACATCTTATTCCAACTCTGCTGCCTGGTGTCCTTCCTCTCCCTGGAGGGATTCACACCTCAGGACAGGGCTTGGCCACAGCAGAAACACACACACAAGCCATGCAAGAAAGCAAGCGAGCGAGCAGATACCGTACCAAAGGGCAGGGCACGCTCACCCCCTCCAGGCCTGGTAAACCTGGGTCCCCTTTGCTGCCTGCAATGCTATCATCTCCCTGTTTGAAAAAATAACTGCTTGTTGAGAATGATAAAGGAGTTACTCAGACAGACACCCATGTTTCAGGGGAGGAGAAGGAGGAGGACGGGTCCAGAACATTAAACTTCCATTTCTGATGACACAGCAAGTCAGCGGAGTTGTTTTACGGTAGGGAATTCACAGACACGTAGGGTCTGTCATCTGGGAAAGATCTTCTAGACACAAACCAGAGATTCCAGTTTGTAACAGCACAGTGAAAAAGATGAAGGTTAAATCATCCAGCATGTTGAGGGAGGAAAGGTAATCCACCAGAAATTAAATCATTAATTGTAGCTCACATTCAGTCTCCACGCAAAATAACGCATGGTGACCGTGTTTTGACATAATGAATGAGTTTTTTACTGGTAGAGTGGAGCTTTGATGGCCTTAGCTGTGCTGGCAGGGTGAGAAAAAGTCACACATTTAGAGAAGAAATGAGTTTTTTGGAGCATGTTGGAGCAGGTACCTCTCATTACTAGTTTGCTGCAGTTGAACTAGGGGCTAACAGCTACATTTAAATAGTTTTAGTTCAATAGTTGATATAAATCTCGACTCTCATCCTGTAGCCTCAAAGCATTTTAGGGAAAGGCTCTCTCTGGTTTTAGCATTACATGAAAAATAATAATGAAAAGGAGGAATATTTTCCAGGCCAGGTAACTTCTTAGAAACCAGAATAGGTTGGTTGGTTTGTTTCTTTTTTGTGGGTTTTTTGTTTAGTTGGGTTGGTTTTTTGGCCCTGTCAAAGGAATGAGAGTTTCTGGAAGTAGACTTGAGAGATTCACCTTCCTCAGGCTCAGACACCCAGGAGGTTTCCTGGAGAGCCTCTGTGTGTACACACTGCACAGTGGTGGCCCAGGATGTGTCTGAGAAGGGACAGATCTGAGCCATGAGCTGCTACCTCAGGTGGAGAAACATGGGGAGGTCTCTTCTCCCAGAGGTGCCTCTTGGCAGCCCAGGGAGCTCCAGCTTGTACATCACTGATCTTTGGCAGCACTAAGATGCTATCAGCTCCAACCCACTTCCCCATGCAGGAGAGTTAGAGCCAGGCTTATCCCTTGCTTGGTTTGGGCAGATGAAGGGATGGAGCTGACCTTGCATTTAAATCACCATCCACTGTGCTGAGTTACTCTCTAATTTCAAATGTACTCAAAAGCCAGGCCAGCAGCTTCACCAGGGCACACACCACCATCTCCCAAAGAGCTTCACCAGGGCACACACCATCATCTCCCAGAGAGCTTCACCAGGGCACACACCATCATCTCCCTAAGAGCTTCACCAGGGCACACACCACCATCTCCCAGAGAGCTTCACCAGGGCACACACTATCATCTCCCAAAGAATCATAGAATGGTTTGGGCTGGAAGGGACTTTAAAGATCATCTAGTTCCAACCCCCCTGCCATCAGTAGGGACACCTTCCACTAGACCAGGTTGCTCAAAGCCTCATCCAACCTGGCCTTGAACACTTCCAGGGAGGGGGCATCCACAACTTCCTTGGGCAACCTGTTCCAGTGTCTCACCACCCTCACAGTGAAGAATTTCTTCCTAACATCTAATCTAAACCTCCCCTCTTTCACCAGGGCACACCATCATCTCCCAAAGAGCTTCACCAGGGCACACCATCATCTCCCAAAGAGCATTACTGAAGCCCATTGTTCCCAACTACAATACGAAGGTCTTTACACAAAGATTCTTTATTTTTACTGCTGTGGCTTGCTCCCATCTGGCCAGAGAGGAGCCCTTACAGCAAGCAGTGAACTTCCAGCAGTGCAGATAAAACAAACCATTAAGAAAAGTGAGAAAACAATAACCATCTGCTCTGATTTACTGCAAAATAAAGAACTACCAAATCCTCCCCCTCCCTTTCTCTGCCTGCAAAGCCGCGTCCCCTCCTTGTCCCGGCAACACACACTTAGAATGAGACAAATAAAAGACGTACCACGGGACAAGGCTGATCCAGTCCAGGAGGGCCTGGTTCCCCCTTCTGCCCTTTGGCTCCTTTTCTCCCCGGTATTCCTCGCTCACCCTGTTGGCACAACAGGAAAAATATCAGGAACGGGAGGGGAGACACCTTGGCTTTAACTCGCACAGCACTTGCAGAGTCCCACACCTCGCCCAGAGTAGGGATGTTTGCACTAGTGGAACCTCAATGGACTAATTAAAAATCACTGTGAAAATCTTTAGTTAAAGCTGGATGGAGAGATTTTAATAGATGATTTTATACCAGAATGGCTAAATGACTGGTTTCTGCTAGAAACCAAGTTGGTATCTGACAGTATGTGGGAGCTCCCAGCTTCCAGTCACTCCTGCTTCCAGCTGGGCACCCTTTTATTTAAGGATGCCTGTAATAAAACCTTTGCCTTGGATCCATTTTTAAGGTCTAAAAACCAAAACTAGTGATTCTTCACAACCCTGAGCTGTCGGGCTGCTCCTTTTCCCCACAATGGTTGTGCTGGGGCCAGGGGCCAGGTTTGCAGAAAGCACTTCCAAGTGGGTAGGGAATTAACTGGGTGTCCTGCCCTGCACTGGGGCCATGTGAATACTTGTGCCACAGAAAAAAACCCCTTATAGCAGTGACCTGAGAAATGCTGCCAGGCTGGAGAGGGAACCAGCACCCAGGGCAAGCATCGCTGCCTGCCAGAAGAGCAGCCAGTCCTGCCTCCATGAGCATCTCTACAGCCATAACCCAACTCACCTTCTCGCCTCTTTCACTTCTCTCTCCTTTCTCTCCTCTGAGACCTGGGAAACCCTATCACCACAAGTTTTAGAAGGGAAAAAAATAAAAATTAAAAAAATTAAAATTGTAAGTTGAGTGTGCAAATGTCCTGGCATCTCAGTTCAACATAAGCATCCTCCAGCGATCAACCCACCCTCCCACAGTGAGGAACGTGACATTTTCTTCCTGTTGACTTGGTATCTCAGCAGTTCTTGGGAAAACTAGTGCTTTACCTACCCCAGTAATATTAAATCTATTGGAGATTTTGGTTTCACTGAATCCAATACAAATATTCTCAATTGGAAAGAGAAAGTCCTCCAGCATCATTAGCTGAGCTGTTACCGCTGAGCGGTGGCAGTGGTCTGGGAACTGGCCTGAATTAAGCCCTTCCCTACAGACATGGTTCTGTGGGCACTGTGTTTAAGGCACATGGTGTTAGCTACATATTGTTCTGACCATTCTCAGGCAATTTCATGGCCTTTACATGCATGTTGTTCAGGTTCCTACATAATAATTAACGTTTTCCATACTCACATCCAATCCTGGCTCCCCGGGCTTTCCCTGCAGTTGTAAAAATAATAATTAAGACATGCTAAATTGAGTTAAAGGCAAACTTAGATCCATTTGGTGAAATACTACAGCAGTGACAGCATGGGCTCACCCAACAACCCCTCTAGGACTCAAGGTTGCTCCTCACCACACATCAGGATAGCGCCACCAAGCCTGGCTCTGTCACTTGACTGTGGTTGGATTTTAAAGTTCTTATTTGAGGATGACACCACACCATCACCACTCCGTTCCCACACCAATAATTACCTTCTCTCCTTTGGTACCGGGTAAACCAATGAGCCCTGGAGCACCCGGGAGACCCTTAAGGGAAAAAGAAACAAGGCATGGGGATGGTTGCTGCCAGGCAGGCTTCTGTCCATGGCCAGAAATGAGATATCAGGAAAGCAACTCACAGCAGGTCCAGTGTCACCATGGTCCCCCTTCTCACCACTGTCACCTTTTTCTCCCTTTGCACCATCCAAGCCCTGATTAAATGAAATGACACCAATGAAGAAGACCCAGCAGCTCTGCCCAGCACAGCCACCCTGCGCATCTGCTGCCTCCTCCCACCTCTCCCAGATGCTTATTCACACCCTGCCCTTAACATTTTCCTCTTGACCAGACTATGTAAGAAAATAATTCAAAATACAGTTTTAAACCTGCAGGTTTGGAAACCCTGACTTGCATGTGCCACCAGTCCTCCGTGCTGGAGGAGGATTTAACATCGTAAATGTGTTTGGAAGGAAAAGCAGCTTGTTTTCCAAAACACCAACTGCTGAACAGCACAACCAAGGGATGTGTTGTCACAAACAGTGACAAAAAAATCAGTCCCCAGAGCTGACAGGCCTTTGTGAGCCTGTAAATAATGCACTGGCAGCCTGGAAACAGTGGGTGACATTTAATTTATTGACTTACTTTAGGCCCCTGGATTCCTGGAGGACCCTGCGGGAAAGACAATGGTGCATTTGAAAACTAGAATTTAAAAAACAAACCCTCAAAGTTTGTTCTTCCTAAACCATTTCTTGCTCAAATTATGGGCTGACAATGGCCAAATATTTCTTTTCAAGACAGGTGGCAGTTTATTTGGTTCTCCGACGTCAAATCCGGGGGGAAGAGGAACGGAGAAGGACCGCTTTGTGTAACATGCAACAATAAAACTCTGTAATAGAGCTTTGGGGAGCAAGCATTGGAAGAGCTTTCCTGAAGCAAGTGACAGCCAGCTCCGGAGGGCAGCACCCTGCCACCACAGCCCTCTGAGCCCAGGCAGGGCTGGGGACACTTCCCGGGTTATGAATGCCACCTGGAAAGCCACCTGGTTTTGAAGCACGGCCTCTCAAGGTGCATCTTGGACACATCAGAGGCATCTTGACCTTCCTGATGCCCTTGACAGCTCCTCAGCCTTTTGGAGCATCATCAGCACCAAGCACCTTTGATATCTACATCCAAAAATGCTCTGAGTGTTCATCACCACCCACTTCCTCTCCTGCTGCAATTCATGGCAAAAACTTATCGACTTGGGCAAATTTGTGGGAATACAGACACCACCACAGAGGGAACAGCTTTTCCCATCCCAAAAGCTTTTATCTTTTCCCCACCCCAAGGAGCAACTTGAATATTTGCAAAACATGCCACAAATGCTGATAGACTCTCCCAAATCAGGTGCTTCCATCTCTCCAAAGACAACACCCAACACTGTAGCTCTTCCCTCATTGTTTTTTTCCCCCCAGATTCACAGCAGCTCACAATGATTAAACAGAGCAAACCACCCTCCATCCTGAACTCATCACATGAGATAACAAATCAGCTAATTGCAGAAGCCACTTTCCACAGTCTTACCATAGGGCCAGGTAGTCCAGGAGGTCCTGGCTCAGGTATGATCTGCAGAAGGGAATTAAACAGCACGTTAACGGGGCTGGGCACAGTGTCAGCACAGGGAAAAAGAGTGGAAACCTTACATGGGCCAGAATAATGATTTAATGCCCTCTGATTTAATGGGTTTAACCCAAATATCTGCTAATCTTTGGATTTATAAATAAATGAATCTTAATAAACACATGAATCAAGGCAGCCTCTGAGATAAGAGGTGTGACCCCATGTTACTCAGTGTATTTGCCAGTCACAAAATGGATGTGATGGAAAATGATGTAATTTTCTGTATGGACCAGAGGAAACCAGCATTTTTGATTAGAAAAACAAAACAAAAACCCAACAACAAAAGCACTCCCCAAAAACCCCCACAGAACAAAATTATTGCTCTCATGTCATTAATAAAAAACTATCAAAATTCATCACTTTTTATTTTTTTTTAATAAGGAAAAGGCCTGAATAAGGAAAAAAGGATGCAGAAATCCTATAAAACTGCAAGGGGCCTGGTATGTTTTTATAACAAAACTTAATTATGACAGCAGCATCCAATATCTCAACCATCAAAGCAAAATCTAAAGTAACTTTGTGGTGCCAAGCACACAAATGTTCTTCCCTAACGAATAAACCCCATTTAGATGCAGCTGGAGGTTTTTGTAGGAAACAGTTGGGGTTTGGTCACCTCCACTGTGCTGATGGATATGGAACCAGCAGCTCCAGGCTGCACACCCCAACTTCACCTGACCCCACCTTGCAGAAGCAGCTTTACATTGCCAGGATCTTACGTGATTATTCTGCAAACACGGTGAGCCGGTGTCTCCTTTTTCTCCTTTGTCTCCTTTTGCCCCTTCTGCTCCCTAAAAGAGAAAAATGTAACACTGATGTGGTGCATCTTCCAGGGAAGCAGAAACAAGAGAGGAAAAAAAAATAAATACATTTGTCTTCCTCTCAACTCCAGCCTTGGCTCAAGCAGAGCTCATGTTCATCCCCAAGGGAACTGGAGAAAATATTTTCTCCTTGCTACCAGCTTAGATCACCTTCTGATTAAGCCATTACCATCATCATTAGTGAAGAAAATTCAAAGCTCCCACATCCTCCAAGCCCTGCAGTGGTTTGGTGTGGACAGGTCATTGCTTAGCTCAAACTTGGTCACATAATGAGCATTTGCAGAACTTGATGCATTAAAGAACCAAGCAGCAGAGGTAACAGGACACAGAGAGGGGGACGTACCGGTGGGCCCGATAAACCCATTTCTCCCGTCTCTCCTTTCTGTCCCGTGATCCCCGCGCTGCCCTGGTCACCCTTCGCTCCTTTGGGACCCTGAAAGTTTACAGAAAACAACTAGTTAGGAGAAAACTCTTTTTTTTAAAAAAACAAACCCCCACAACAGTCATTTCTGCCTTTTTGCTGCTTCTCTCCACACGGCAGCACGAGTTCACAAAAACATCTTTTAATGGTAAAATTTAAAGATGCCAATTTTGCCAGCGCAGCAGAATTTGGCTGGGCCATAGCAGGGATTGCAGCCATGTAGGGCTGGGAAGGTTTACAACAAAATTTGAGACAGTGTCTGCCAAATTCCTCATAAAAAGAGGCCTTTTAATCAGCAGATGTGACCACGAGCAACATCTGCACGCTCAGGGCTGAGCGCGGCCGTAAGCAATGGGCGATTAATTCAAGGAGATGAATATTATGGGGCAGAACTTGTTCCTGGCAGGCTGAGATTTGCTTTTCACAGCCACAGCTCTCACAGACACACAGTAAGTTCCCTTTTAACTTGGCTCCTACAACTTCTCATGTGATCCAGCCGTGCTCCACGCACCTTTTCACCGTCCAGTCCAGGTGGACCCGGCAAGCCCAGCTCTCCCTGAAGTGACACAAAGAAAGGGGAACCCAGGGTAAGTTAAATCAGGAAATCATCTCGGGAGAGGATTTTGCAAGGAAATGAGTTCTTCACATCTATCAGCTGTTGTGGGTATGAGTTTGGCATTGCCAGGCTCAGGAGCAGCAGTGGTGAGGAGGTTTCAGTGATGTGCCAGCATTACCATCCAAATCTGGGTGACATGGAGACCTCGAGAGGCATTGAAATCCTGCCCCATCATGTTCTTCCAAGAGATGCTTTTCTGCAGGTTAAATTCTTTTAAAGAAACTACAGCTGACTGTAGGTGACTGGCTATTGCTTGGGGCTGTTCAGCCTGGAGAGGAGAAGGCTTAGGGGAGGTCTTGTAGCGGCCTTCCAGTACCTGAAGGGGCTACAAGAAAGCTGGGGAGTGACTTTTTACAAGGGCAGATAACAACAGAACAAGGGGAAATGGCTCTAAGCTGGAAGAGGGGAGGTTTAGATTAGATATTAGGAAGAAATTCTCCACTGTGGGGTTGGTCAGACACTGGCCCAGGTTGGCCAGAGGAGCTGTGGCTGCTCCTCCCTGGAAGTGTTCTCGGCCAGGTTGGATGAGGCTTTGAGCAACCTGGTCTAGTGGAAGGTGTCCCTGCTGATGGCAGGGGGGTTGGAACTGGATGAGCTTTAAGGTCCCCTCAAACCCAAACCATTCTATGATTCTGTGATTGTGAAGTGGGAGGACAGAGTGGTCCTGCTTGGACATGGTGCTGGGGCAGTGAGCAGCACCCAGGGAGGGTGGGATGGAGGGCAGCTCAGCAAAGCCTTTGTGACCACCAGCCCCTCCTTGCAACTGCTTCTCCCATGTACTTGTGCCTCCTGCCACGTGCAAGAAGGAAATCTTGGAGGGGCCAGGATTTAACCTGTTGGGTGTGGGACTGGGAGTGGACTCTTCTGAGAGAGGCTGAAGACAGGTCAACAAAACTTGGGCTTTTGTGTGAAAACCTCCTCTTTCAAACAGAGGAAGGGTTACATAGCATCTCCTCCACCACATGTAGCTTCAAGTCTCGCAGGCAGCATCACCTGCCTTATTTTGGCTTGGGAGACACTTGCTACATGGAGAGCCACTAATGACCACAAACACCATCTGCATGGGCTCACCTTGGGACCTGGAGTGCCTTGGGGGCCCGGTGGCCCTGGGGGACCTGGTGAACCCTGAAACACAGCAAACAAAACAGGTGTGAGCATGACTAATAAGGAAATGGCACAGCATCCCCACGCTGCCAGGGATGAGCTGGGAGCAGCTCCAAGCTGTGATCTACAACAGACACTTGTGTGGCCCATGGTTGCCCAAGCACCACGATGAGCTTTGCTGACATGAAGCATCCCAAAGGCTCCCTGGCCCAGGGGATATTCATGCAAAAGACAACAACACTGGAGCTAGTCAGGTGTCCACATGCAGCAGTACACGTGGTTAAGAGGTAAAATGCCTTTAGCCAGAGGTGCAGCCCCAAATTTGGGTTCCTCTTTTTGCTTTCTCCCCTCTCCAGCCAGCCAGGCTGGAGAGAAGGATCCTGCTGCAAACAGCAACCACCAGCCAGGGAACTGCAATTACAGAGGGGAAATGAAGGAGTTTGTGTGGGCACTAACAGCAGGAAAACCTTGCACACTTCAATAAGCTCTTCTGTCTGGGCACTGCTGGGTTTGGAGACCATGAACCACCTTGAGATGAACAAATATTTTGTGACTTGCACATTATCTCAAACACCACAACTCATGGTCTCGCTCAGCTGAAAACCAAAACAGTATCAGATCTCCAAGCACCCTTTTCCATGACCACACTCAAACACTGTCACATTTAATGACGCTGGAAGCCGTGTGAAGCCACCACCCCTTTCCAAAGCTCTGGTCCACAAGACAGGTCAGCGTGCAAACACTGAAAACTGCTAATAAGCAGGAAAATGGCAAAGTTAGTGAGGTTCAACGACATGCCCCTCAGCAATCTCCACATGTAGCACACGGGAGAGGGTCTGGGCCCAGCAGATGAAGTCTCCAGACGTTTGATGGAGCCTCTCCAACCACCGCACTCCACAAACTCCACTCACAAGCCGCATGCCGTGCAGACATCTGGCAAACGGTAATTACCACCACTTTGTGTATCCCTGCAGCCTGTTAGAAAACAATTAGGATGGGTCTCAAATGTGTCTGTAATTAAGGATTTATTCTATTTGGCTTCTTTCATCTTAAAAATGACAAGACACTGCTCAACCAGGCAGGTTAGGGCTTGGGCATCATGTCCCTCCTGCATCCCAACTGCTGCTTGTGGAGAAAACCACTCCCACTGTGCCATGGGAACAACACTCCGCAACCAACAGCTTTGAAGCTGTAATTTGGCTGATCCCACTCGTTCCATCAGTTGTTTTTATGTCACAGGTTGTGCCAGGTTGCTTTTACCTGCAGAACATTAACTCACATCTCACAGCCAGATCCCCTTGAGTTCACAACCTTGGGTTTTCCCACCTTTTTTGCTGGTACATCCTCAATATCCTCAGCCCCCAGATGCAGTAAGTTCTTCCCACCCAACCCAGCTCTGTGCTGAGACAGAGATCTCAGGAAGGAGAACTAGGACAGGGACAGACACAGTGCCACAAGGTCACCATGGCAGAGCTCTGCAGTTCTTCAGTCCTCTCCCATTAACCCACAGGAGCTGGCACAGCCTTGGCAGGGGGCTCACCTTGAGTGCATCCAGGATTCGGCCATCATAGTCGATCACAACAGTGTCACCCTGTTCCCCTTTCAGGCCAGGGGGACCCTGTAACAGAGGACAAAACCTATTTAGTTTTTGCAGCATCAGAGAAGCAGCTGGTATGAAAGCAAAGACCTGACACCCAGGTGTTTAGGGGTTATCACCTTACAAACACCATTGGTTCAATCAATTCCTGTCTGACACCTGTAACTGTTACCCAAGCAGACCTCAAAAGGGCACAAATCTGTGTAAGTGCATCAAAATCCTCACTTGATGACCCTATTCACAGCTTCCCTCTTGGAAAAAAAAAAACCCCAAAAACCAAACAAAAACTAACAACAACAACAAAAGGGTCACAGAATGGTCACACTGGTAAGAAAATGGGACTTGACTGAATTTCCCAGAGCTATCTCTTGTAGCAGCATCTGGTACCTACAAAATATACCGGGCACTGGTGAGGATTCACCTCGAGTGCTGGGTTCAGTTTTGGGCCCCTCACTCCAAGAAGGACATGGAGGTGCTGGAGTGTGTCCAGAGAAGGGCAACGGAGCTGGGGAAGGGTCTGGAGCACAAGTGTGCTGAGTTCCCGGCTGAGGGAACTGGGGGTGTTGAGCCTGGAGAAAAGGAGGCTGAGGGGAGACCTTGTGGGTCTCTCCAACTCCTTCTTTGCTGAAGGGGTTCACAGGCCTTGGAAGGGGTTGCCCAGGGCAGTGGTGGAGTCCCCATCCCTGGAGGGATTGAAGAGTCGTGTAGACACAGTGCTGAGGGACATGGGTCAGTCGGGGACTGGTCAGTGTTGGGTTCATGGTTGAACTCGATGACCTGAAAGGGCTTTTCCAATTGAGGCAATTCTGGGATTCCGTGAAAATGATTTGTTTAAATATGCACCATCTCTCTTCTAGCACTGAACTGATCCTGAGGTGATCCAACCACACACTAAGCAGAAGGAGGTTGTGGGGAACATCCTAGGTCGAGGCAAATAACATGATTCCAAACTGAAAAAGCAAAACTCTGAACATCCATACCCGAGGTCCGATGGAGCCAATTCCTCCTTTCTCACCAGATTCACCCTGAAAAAATCAAAATTACATTTTTGGTTCAAAGAAACCAAGGAAAATATAGGATATTTATCTTAAAAATACTGTAACTACATGACATGCCAAGATATGTTTTAAATTAAGAAGTACAGCACCAACACGGAACCGCTTCTCCTAGCAAAAAAAGATTTGACTTAAGAGTAAATATACTTTAAAAAACCCAAAAAAACCCCAAATAAACCAGTGTTGGTGGGAGCTAGTTGACAGCAAGAAAGCATCTCATTGCAGAGACAGCAGAGTGACCTGCCCGGGGCGCCGTGCCCTGTGCCGCTCTCCGCTCGGAGCGTGCCAAGCTCTGGCTCTTTGTGCTGAAGTTTCACGTGGCTCCCTCTTTGCTTTAGGCTGAAATTTGCGTGTGGAAAGATTGAACTGACACATTTAAACCATTTTCAAGGGCGAGTTTAAGAAAGAGGGCTGTGCCAAATTTCCCTTTTTTTTTCTTTTTTCTTTTTTTTTCCCCTTTTTTTGCTTTTTTTCTCCTTTTTTTCTCCTCCCTTTTTCTTCCCCCCCCCCCCCCTTTTTTTTTTTTTTTTTTAAAATTAGGAAGTTTTAGGAAGCTGTAGCATTCCCACAGCAGCATCCTGACATTCAATTCAGGATTCAAAACCATACTTTTTGCCATAGCCATGAATATTTATTTGCTGAACAAATTAAATCTCTCGAAAAAGTGAAAAAAAAAAAGTATAAATGCAAAGACTCTTCATAATAAAAATTTAATTCAGCAGGTCCCAGTGGGAACAAATCAGCAGTGCTACTATGGGTTTAGAAAATAATAATAATTAAAAAAAATGGCTAAGGTCACGTGTCTTCATCATAGATAGTTTCCTGCCCAACAAGGAGCCAGGGCTGTTGGAGATGGCAAACACGACTGGATAGAGATCCTACTAAATAAGAAGCAGCTGAGGGGGGAAAGAGCAGCCCATGAATGCTGTCTCATCATCACCACTTGACATATCCAGACTGTTTGATTGCATTTCTTGGCAGTCATGAAGGTCAGTGGAACAGGATGGCACCTAAGTGCTCTGGGCTTTGAAGTGATACCTCAGCCATCGATCCAACGATCAAAACACGGCCAGAGGTTTAGTTCTTTTGGGGAAAAAGAGGCAATTCAATGAAAAACATGCAAAGAGATGATTTTAAAAACTCTTATACTGCTCTCTGCTTGAATCCAGCTTTCATTAAATCACCAGGAAAAGGTAAAATACTTCTCAACACCCCCGTTTTATTTCATTTTGAGCACTTTCTGAGCCTTTTAGAAGGCAAAGGCTTCAAACACCTACTCAGCTGAAGCCCTCTGCCTCAGTAGTGCTGTGCCCAGCTTCCCAGCTAATGGACTTTTATTTACCTTGGGTCCTGGCAAGCCATCCGTGCCATTCTCTCCCTTGGGACCTGTGCTTCCTTTTTCCCCCTGTAAAAAAGGTTATTTAGACAAATGCTGGATGGGTGGGATGGAAAGCAGGTTTCTCCAGGTCAGAATTTTCTTCCTTTACTTTTACATACGTGAGTGAACAAAGCTTTGCTTTTAGCCTGAAATACAGCACATTGCCTAGGTGCAAAAAGGGGACTTTTCGAGATAAAAATGAAGCTTTTAGACTTAATCTGGCTGTGGGTGGTATGTTCAGCTATGAAGTTAACCCAAAAACAGCAGGGGCTGGAGAAGGCTCCTGTAGAGCCCACTGCACCCTACATCTGGGCACTGCAAACCCACATCCCAAACCTCAGCAACGCTTCCCAGTTTACCTCTGCAAGAGGAGCCTCTAAATGGCAAATCTCTGCCAACAAGTTGTGTTTGGAAACATCTGGGCAGAGCTACTGTGGCAAAGGGATGAGTTATCCTTCTCTTTCTCTCTTATTTTTTGCTCTTTTTCAATGTTAGGGGAGAAATGTGCTTCTCAACCTGCCCCAGTTGTGATACTGTGCCCAGTAAGAGATGCTGCCAAGACAGACACAGAGCAGAACATACCTTAGGGCCCATAAGTCCTGGTTCCCCAGGGATCCCATCATCACCCTAACAAAATAAAATAGAAAAGGTGAAATACAAAGAGCTTTTATACACGTATTGTTTGGCTCCAACACATCATTTGACCCCACCGAGTGTTGCACAGACCTGAGACCCACTCAAGTTTGCAGAAGGCTAGGGGAAGCTGCAAGTAAGGAGCCCAGGAAGCTCCAGCATGGTCTTCTGCTCCCACCCAGCTCTGCCTCCCCTGCTCCAGGGGCGGTGGATGGGCATCTCCCAGAATTTGCTTACAGCAGGCACTGGGGAAGATGCTCTCCCACTTCTAATAGAAATTAGATATTTAATCCATTTAGTCTTTTGGGTCCCAAAGACCTCCTACAAGCTGCCACCCATCCCCATGGACTTCACCACAAGTCACCAGCACGCCCATCTCCCAGGAGGAGATCATCTTGTTCTGCCTGTCACACTTCATTGTTCTCCTGGAGTAAAATCACTTTGCAGGTGCTGAAAAATTTACTTTTACTGGCCAGTTATGAGATTTTAAAGCCAAATTCTGGCCTGAAAAACACCCTTAGCCATGTCTGCCTTGGGACAGAGCAGTAAGAAGGAAAGGCTGGGGCTCTGTCAGCGCTTTGGCTTCAGCTAAAGGCAGAGATTTATCCACTACTTGATGGCACTGTCAAAAGAAAACATGGAGAGCTCAGACATGTGAAACCTCCACAGTCTTCAACACCCAACCCAAGCAGCGTGCCTGTCCTTAAGAGAGCAGGCAACCCTCATGAGACCTGGGTGCTGCATGGTGATGCCCATCCCAGGAACCTCAAATCCATCCCAGGGGGTCCCCTGGGTGGACAACAGCCCTCCAGGCGCTTCTCGGTTCTGCTTGAATTATTGGAGCAGAAGGGCTCAAGACCTACTGCTTTGTTTGGCATTTGCTATTTTATTCTTTGTCAGTTGGGCAGATGTGATTGCAGCTTCTGCCTCGCTGCTTGTAATGAAAACCAGGCTGCAGGCACAGCCGTGCCCGTGCTTCGGGGCTGCATGGGTGAGAAACCCCAGGGAACACAAGGAATGTCTCGGTATGGACAGCCATGACCACAGCTTCTCCATTGGTCTCTGGCAATGGTTTCTCTAGTTGAGTGCCAAGTAGAGCAAAAAAATTAAAAAATAAAAAGAATAATTTTAAAAAATCACCATTTTACCTTTTTTCCTTGGATGCCAGGCTCACCCTTCAAAAGCAACAAACACAGAAGAGAAAGAATTTTAGAGTCACAACAGAAAATAAGCCCAATTGCATGAATACTCAAAATTAATTGTAAAGTTAAAACACTTGGCTTGTGTTGATCATCTTTATCCCTCTCAAAAAAAGCAAGAAAGCACAATCCTACAGCACACCAGGGCTCCCTCCACCCCCGTTAAAAGGTTTTAACATGGGCAGTGGTTGTGCTTTTTGAGTAGGCAACACATTTGCAGCTCCAAGTCAATGGTTAACGTGATACCTTAGAAATTTAGTATCTGATCTCTACAGATGAGTGTGAGTCTAGTGCAAGACACACGTATGTTCATCTCCACCCCCCTTACACTGCAATGTTTCAGTAATTTGTGTTAGATAAGAAATTACTTATTACCCACCTTTGGTCCTGGAGGTCCCCTGGCACCCTGTTGAATGTAAAAGTAGTTGGTAGACTTGTTTGACAATAGAAGATAAAAACATTTCCAAGGGTATTTTAATTCCCATGAAAAAAAAAAAAAAATGACATAGATACCAGTTCCTCATCTTCCCTCATAAATACCCTGGCAAGTTCTCTGTGCTCCCTGTAAATAATACTCTTTTTTTTAATGGCTTGTGGATTTTATGTATAACAAGCACCTTTTTATCCAACCTAGACCTTAGGGAATTGGAGTTCCAATGTCAGGAGGCTTCAGAGGAACAGAAGTGGGGATACAGGAGCAGCACATCTCTCCAGAAGATGCTCTCTTCTCCCCACTGGCATTGTTACCCCTAGATAAACACCCATTTTAGGGCACCTAGACTTTCCCATAGGGTTTTTTTTTGGCCTCCCTAAGCAACGATGCAAAATCACTTGCTGCAGAAAACTTAAAGGATGATGTAAAGCAAGAGGGGTGAGGGACACGTACACACAGATGCTGCTGGGCAATACTAACCATGAGGCCATCCTCTCCTGGCTCGCCTTTGAAACCCTGCAAAAATAAAAAGGCCAACATTGAAACTACTATCCCTCACTCTCTAACGTGCTCAGCGATAATCAGGATGTCCATGGCACCGTGTTGCAGCCTCTTTTTTTATTACATGAATTGCCAGGGATCTGGAGATTTGCAACAGGTCAGCTGAAGGCTGCAGACCAGGGAAGATATCTCCTCCAGGCTCTCCGAGTTAACAACCAGCACCCACAAACAGGTCCAGCTCTTTGCTCCAAAACTCAAGATGGAAGGTCCCTCCTGTTCCCCACTGCCCCAAAGCTTTGCTGTATGAGTGGCCATCAGAGCCCAACCACTGGCCCAGCTGGGGACTCAGTGGTTGGGGTGGCAGTACTGGCGAAGGGGACGCCCTTCACCCTCCTCTCCCTCGCTGGGCTGGGGACCGCCCAGCATGTGCTCGCTGCGCATCTCCCGTCCTTACAGGGGGGCCTGGAGGTCCTCTTGGGCCATCTTTTCCCGTGTCACCAGGAGGCCCCCGGGCACCTGGGGGTCCTGGTGGACCAGGGGGGCCAGTGGCTCCATCTCGACCTTGATCACCCTGGAAGAAGTTCACACAGACATGGTGAGATGAAGCGGCGTTGGCTGGGGGGTGCCCATGACACACACTCTGCACCCCTGGGCTATCAGCACCTCAGCCTCCACTATCCTGGATGAACTTAATTATAGCAGCCAGTTGGGAAGGCTGGGAGCTCATGGATGCTTCATGCCCTTTTTGGGTCTGGGTCTTTAACCAAGATTTTGCTCAATGCCTTCCAACAAGGTTTCATCTCATGAAGCCCTTGCCCAACAACTGTCTGCATGGAAACTACCAATTCAACAGCACCCCAAAATAACCCAGGCCCAACAACATGCTGGCATGGAGCATGCACACACACTTCCACAGCTTAGTGGACCACACTAAAAAAGAAACCACCAAAAAAGGCAAAAAATAAAGTAGCACTTAGTACCATCCTTAAATACAGCCAAGGTCATCTATTAACATCCAGCATAGCTCACACCCTGCACTGCTTGGGTGCAAAGAAACAAGCAGCAGCTCTATCTCCACGTGACTGTGGAGGTTTGGTAGGTGCCCACTCTGGAGAGAAGCACCCAGTTATTGGCTCCCGACCCACCGCCGGCCACCACAGCCCAGCCCCAGGGCTGTAGCCAGGCACATCCATGAGGCTGCACAATGGAAAACCTCATGGAAAGGCCATCTCATAAATCTTTTAGCAACATCTGGAAGGGTTACCACCGAGGCAGTAAGAGGACTGTATTTAATATGTGGTCCACCCTCAAATCAGGGACAAGTGTGGGATTTTCAGAAGTCCTTAAGTGACTTAGCAGCACAAATCCCACGGCCTTTCAACAAGATCTGTGCTCCTAAATCACTTGCATAGTTAAAAAAAAAAAAAAAAGAAATCCTGTTGCAAATGCTGAACACTGCATCCAATTATGTCAAGAGTCTCCCACTGAATTCTGCCTAATTAAAATGTCACGTTTAGAGTACGAGGGTTTAGACACTCTAGTTTTAATGCATTTTCTTTGACAGTACCAACACTGTTCATATGAACATTTATAGGACTTTGCTGCTTGATTCTCACAAAGGATCAAATACTAAAACCCATCACTTCTATGCCACTCTACTTTGATCAAACTCCCCCTAAATTCCAATGCGGTTTCACTCAAGCGTGCTCCCAACAAGCACCTCTGAAGGTAGCCACGGTAGTGACAATTTAAAATAGCAATAGTGCACTTTCAGCCAGAAACAAGAAACAAAAGCAACCCAAAGAACCACAGCAAACCAGTGGCAGCAGATCTGATACATCTACCTTGAGCACCCGTCGGCTAAAGACAAGCGGATCGTTAGCCAGAAATCCATGATTGAGCCGGGGAAAAACCATCTGGTTGGGTAAAATGGGAGGCAGAGGAGGAAAGAGCAAGAATTTAAGATGAAAGCACAGTGGAAAAATGAGTTTTAAAGCCTGTAACAACATATAACAACTCTTCTTTACTGATAATTAATTGATGAAATAATCTAGGTAGCCAACAGTAGTTGTTTTAACGTTCTGGATCTGCTGGAGCTTGGTGAGCAGTAAACAGACATAGGGAAACAAGTATCCTTTCATTAGTTTACTGCACAATAGGACATTCAAAGCAGCTGGGGTACAGAGGATTCCCCTACTGCAGGGCTTTCTGCAGAATAAAGAGCATTATTCCAGTAAACCCCACGGGGGATATATCCCAGCATTTCTCTTGAGATTAAATATTAGATTTATTTATTTATTTTTTCCTCCCAGAGGCTAAAATGAATACTGATGTATTCCTCAGCCTGCAAAACGCAGATAAATCTCTCAGATTTACATGATGCAAAAACAATGTATTCAGACCATGTCAGTAGTCATTGCTATTGTCTTTTAGCCTTCCCACCTATCTATCTAGGGAGAAGCACCAAGACATTTCCTTTCTCAGGACACTGTGTCTCCCTTTCTCCATCCATCCCTGCACACATCTGTAGGAGGAGCAAAGGGACAGAGCAAAGCCACGAGAAGCCCCCACAGGAACACACAGCACATCCTCCACGAGAATTTTGGAAGGTTTCTAAGGAACAAACCTCTTGTTCTAATTGCCCAGGGAGCTTTTAAACCTTTCATATAAACAACACAACTCCCAAACTCAATTTTGGGGTAAATATTGCATAGACAAGCCCAGTTCTTGCCCACCCTCCCAGGACAGGCTTAGCAGCAGGCATGCCCAGGTACATTGAGCACAGATGTTTTAACACAGTCATCTCAAAAGAAGAAGAAAAACAAAAGCAGATAGAAGAAACTCATCATTCCTGGAAAATAAACCCCTTCTAATTTCTTTTTTTTCAAGCTGCAGAGAGAGGTTTTAGCTCAGCTCTCACTTAAATACAGCCATTTGGGGCAGAAACAATGCTGAAATCCTGAGATTTTCAAAAACCAAGATGATGCCACATTAAGTTTAATGGGGACACAGAGTCCTTGTGCCTGGCCAGGCTCTCCAGATGCTACAGAAACCACCAAGAAGGCTCTTCTGAGAGCAAAGGGTTTTGTGGTAGACCCAAAGGACCTAGTTTTATGGCTTCTTATGTGCATGAAGATACACAAGAGCATTAAGTGGGATTTTCAGAAAAGCAAGACAGGAACTGAAACTTTTTTCTTGTTCCTCAGATTGCTGAGCATCATCTAAGTAAACACCTCCCAAGCCCAGCCCCATCTCTTTCCATGACAATCTGCACTTGCTTGGAGGCCAAACACGCTGTATCCTACCAAATCCAGCCCTTCCACTTTTAATTTTAAACAATCCCTGTTACATATGGGGCCATGAATGGTGAAGAGGCCTGAGGGCTATTAAATACAGGGACACATCTCTGGCCCAAGAAATGTCCAGGTGGTAGACAACCAGGCTCCAGGAGAGTAGTGAAGTGTGTTGGAGTTACACATTCCTGCTCCATATTTACACTCTCTCAATGCATCTGGTCACAGGACACTTGGCTAACTGGCCTTTGGGTCTGACCCTGTGTAGCCATGGAGTCTGCAAGCATAGAAACACTGTGGAACTTCCAGCTCTAGAGTCCTCTGTTCAGCCATTTCAACATCATGTTCCAAAATAAGAAGTGAAGTCAACGCAAAGTCAACACAAAGTCTCCATACATCTTATGGACCCTATCAATGTCTATAAACATCTGAAGGGGGCCAAATGGATGGGGCCGGGCTCTTTTCAGTGGTGCCCAGTGGCAGGACAAGGGGCAATGGGCACAAACTGGGACACCAGAAGTTCCAGACAAACTGAAGGAAAAACTTCTTTCCTGTGAGGGTGCCAGAGCCCTGGGACAGGCTGCCCAGAGAGGGTGTGGAGTCTCCATCTCTAGAGATGTTCAAACCCACCTGGACACTTTCCTGTGCAACTGGTGTAGGGAACCTGCTTTGGCAGGGGGGTTGGACTACGTGATCTCCTGAGGTCCCTTCCAACCCCTACAGTTCTGTGATCTCTCTTGACTGTGAGCTCTGCAGGACACTTTCTGTGCTGAGCTTTTATCTGCAATGTGAGCTTGGCAAGCACTTTTCTTCTGGACAGATTAAATTAAGAAATAAAAAATAATCTAGGTCAGATGGTATTAAGAAGTTTCATATCCAACCCACAACCCTGAGTATCTGGAGACATAAAGGAAGCTATTTTCAAAGTGAGACACGAGTTGTTAGACCTACTTGTGCATGGCTCTGCCAGGCTTGTCTCTCCCCCTTTCCTCCCACATTGTTTCTGAGCCTTTTTCTAACTCTTGACTCTTGTGTGAAAAGACATAAATAAATCTAAAAGTACAGTGAAATTTGGAAAAATGTAGATCAAGAGGGAAAAAAAGCATCATCTACACTGGTAGATTAAAACACAAGGCAAGTGTTACCTTGGAAGCTGGCACCTGCCCCTATGAGTCCAGACAGAGCTCATCCCCAGAGCATCTCCTGCAGCGTAGGCAGGAGCTGGGGCAGGAGGTGGGTTCCCACATTATCTGTCAGTACAGATGAGGGGGGCTCTGAGCTTGATGCTCTGACATCATCCGAGTCACCAGCCCCAAAGTTATCCACAGCCCCAGGCATGGAGTGAAAACTCCTGCCCTTGTGCTGCTGAATCATCTCATAAAGCCTTTTCTAAGGATGTGGGTGGCACTTAGACAAGGTTGAGACATTAAGCCGAGTCCCTTCTTAGCCATGCAGGGCATAAATCTAATGGAGCAATTTTAGGGGCCCTCAGAGCCCAAGGGTGGCGTTTCCAAAAGCACCCAAGGCGGTTGGGAGCTGCTTCAGAAAATTACATCAGCTTCAAAAAGTGACTTAACAGCCTCTGGGAAAAAAAATTACTCCGAGGCACCTCTGCCCACCATTAACCACTAAGACCCTGGCTACATTTCCAGCAACTAAACCTACAAGCTGAATCTTGAATGAGAGCTCCAAATGCAGCTGCTGCATGGGGTCCATACACCACCATCCCAGAACAGCCCCACCACGGGGTTTCCAGTAGGTGTCCATAACCCATGTCCAACCACACCTCTGTTACTGCAACAGGGCCCACCTTGGAAACACCATGGACCATGTGGTGAGCCCTCCCGTCTCATCCCTGACATGGGAGACTGTTGTGTTACTGCTCCCATTGCCAAGACAGTTTTCCTTCATCATACAGTTACTTTAAACCTTTTCCTTTCAATCCAGGGCAGCTCATGGTCCCAGGCAGGTAGCTCAGCAAGAGGAAGAACTTTCCATCCTGCACAGCACCGTACCAGGTCTTGCCTTTGGACACTGGGTATCACCCTCCACATACTAGTGCTCTACTGACAACAAATAAGGACCACAGCTTTGAGAGAAAGATGGAGTCTCTCTTTGGACACTAGAAGAAGGAATCAGGGATAGGAAAGTGCAGTAAAACTCTTCATGACGCACCTGAAGATCTTCAACTCTTGTTTCTCCATGGTCAAAGTCAGGAAAACCACCACCACAAAGAGCTCCAACAGCAAAATTAAACGTTTCCAGAACTGTTACCGTACCTCACTTTGCAGCAACAAAGCTGCATGAAGCTTTGTTTTGTACAGTGACCAAGCCCAACCAGATTTGAGAATAAATCCATGTGCCACGTCACTACTTACCCTTGGGCCGATGTCCCCTGCTTCACCCTGCATGTCAGGCAAAAGAGCAAGGGTCAGCTATTAGAGTTCCAATTTCAACCACAACGGACCGAGTGTAGGGTCAGCTGGACACGGGGACAGCACACAAAGGAAGTGGCCAGAGTCCTGTTGCTTAATGCATTCAAAACCAGGGAGGAGAAGGGCTTGAGACAACACAATGGGGAATGATTCTGCCCTGGCAGGCGATGAAACAGATAATAAATCAGAAATGGCAGATTGTTTCCAACTCTAAGGCTCCCATAGCAACTGCTTATGTCCTACACATGTGAAGATTAACTTCACTTTCAGTACAGAAGTGACCTTCTTTGCCTGCTCTAATTTCATGGGAGGGTGTCATGCAAACACAGAGTGATGGAGCCCACAGACTTGCTCTTGGAGGATAGCAAGAAGAGAGTTGTATGCCACTCTCCTAACCCTTAAGGGGTTTACCAGGAACCCTACAGCATGGATGAGCTTTACAGATGCAATTATTCCTCCTACATCTTTGCAAATTCTTTCTGCCCTCCCCTTCCCGGGGCTCTTCCAAGAGCAACCCGAGAACCTGCTGTCACGGCTCCAATATCCCAACAAAACCCAGTGGTAATGTCATATTGGCTTATTAGCATAACCTGAACTGAGAAAATTACAGCAGGAAGAGGACATGCAGCTGCTTCCCCAAAAGCCACGTGTTAATGCAGCCCTTACCTTTTCCCCTTTTGGTCCTGGAGGTCCCTGGAGATACACAAGAAGGATCCAAGTCAAGAAACAGCAGAACCATCGATGCACACAATGTCAAAACCAAGAAGGCTGCATTCACCAATTCACAGACCTGAGCCATGGTTGCTATTATTTTAAGTTATACCCTACTCCACGTGAGCAGCACGCCACCAAAAAGCACCAACGAGGTCCTGCCTGCCCTTGCCAGGACAGAAGACCAGAGAAGGACCAGGGCAGGGAGCGTGACAGCCGCTTACAAACACGTGACTCTAAATAGATGTAAGAGTTTTCTTGAAGTATTAAATCACTTCTAGAAAAACACATGCTCAGCATATCATTACAACAATTATACATCTGGTTGAAATAAACAAGGAGGATGGGCTTTCTTTGGACCATTTGCTGAAGACATAAGTCATCTTCCCTCTAAGCAGCTTTCTGTAAGACAGGCAGAGACACGCTGCAGCCCCAAAGAGAAGTCACAGAGCAACACTTTGATGTACCTGCTCTGCATCTTCCTTCCAGCACAGAAAAATACTGATTCTCTGGTTTCAGCCCAATTCATGGTGTTTGCTGAAGTGGGACCTGGTGGGATGCAGTGTGAGAAGGTCAGCAGAGAGGCTGACAGTATCTGCATCCCCACACACCATCCCTCCTGTGGTTAATTTGGCTCTAAGTGAGGCTGCTGGCCCCTTGCTCTCATGGAAGAGCTTGTGGCCAGTCCAGGCGCAGCAAGGTGCTGCTGGGGTTTGTGCTGCTCCTCCATCACAGGGTTTTGCCAGTTCAAAGCCAAGCCCTGAGCACAGTGGCATGAGCTGGCCTCCTAGTTTCTTGGGATTTTTTTCTTTTCTAATGCTTTATCTCTAGATTTCTTTTAATTCACATTTGTCAGCTTCAGGGGAAGGATCAAAACCAAGCACAGCAATACACAGCTGTAACAAACCACTCCCTAACTGCCTGGAAAAATGTATCTAAATCCCAGCATTGCCTCCATTGGAAAAACTCTTTCAGATCGAGTCCAACCACGAACCCAACACTGACAAGTCCCCGACTGACCCATGTCCCTCAGCACTGTGTCTACACGACTCTTCAATCCCTCCAGGGATGGGGACTCCACCACTGCCCTGGGCAACCCCTTCCAATGCCTCAGAACCCTTTCAGCAAAGAAATTCTTTCTCACATCCAATCTCAACTGCCCTTGGTGCAACTTGAGGCCATTTCCTCTTGTCCTGTCACTTGTTCCTTGGTTGAACAGACCCACCCCCACCTCTCTCCACCCTCCCTTCAGGGAGCTGAAGAGAGCCAGAAGGTCTCCCCTCAGCCTCCTTTTCTCCAGGCTCAGCACCCCCAGTTCCTCAGCCGGGAACTCAGCACACTTGTGTTCCAGACCCTTCCCCAGCTCCGTTGCCCTTCTCTGGACACGCTCCAGCACCTCCAGGTCCTTCTTGGAGTCAGGGGCCCAAAATTGAACCCAGCACATGAGGTGAAGCCTCACCAGTGCCCCGTGCAGGGGTAAGTAAGGGAAAAAATTTTTCAATTACAAAGACTGAATCACTTCTACTCACTTGAAAAAAATCACAGTTGGTTTAAGATCAGAGCTTGAAAAGATTTCAAATGGTGCCCTCTAGAGAACACGGTGGAATGGAGTGGGATTTGGACACAAAATACTGAGCTGTGACCTCCTGTAGCAACCATTCAACTGAAGGAATTGTAGCTGGCTACTGCTCAGCTAGTAAAAAAATAAAAAAGTCTGTGTTTCTGTAAAATAATTAAGAAAAGAGAGGAGCACCCAAGTGTCCAAAGGGCTCCCAAGTAAAAATGAAGTGAAGCAAACTTGCCCAGGCTGTTCCACAAAGTATTGTATGGACAGTGGGCACCCTCAAGCTCTTCCCATTTGGGCTCCTTTGGAGGCAAATGAACCCAGTTTGGGAACTATTATTTTTATGATACCTCTTTGGAGTGCCAGGAGCACGTAACCAAGATTACTGAGACTTTGCTTCAAGGTGCTACTGGAGTTTATTTCCCAAATCTGGTCTGCAGCCTATCTGCAGAGTCTCCAGCAGCTGAGCTGGCACAGGAGGAGGAAAAGCAGCAGAGATGAGCTGACAGGTAAAGAAAAGGTCACCTCTAGCTCAGAGTTTAAACTTGCATATGTTACAGACCACGGAATATTTGTTCTAAGTAGAATTTTCTCTCCTAAACAGTTATGTATGTAGTAACAGATGAGTGGTATTTGAGATTCAGCTTATCTCTTGCAGAGCAGCATGAATAAAGACATGTTACATTTGGCACTCAGCACTACTTACTGGTTTGCCATCCAAACCAAGAGGCCCCTGAAAAGGGAAGGAAAACAAAATATTATTAAAAAATAAATAATAATAATAATTTTAAAAATCAATTTACAAACATAGCAATATCAATCATGCTCTGAAAAAGGCTTTATTTACATATAGTACAATCTTTGTTTATGTTACTTCTACACCTAATCTTTCATCCATGCAATCCAGCAGGAAGGTTTTATAGAAGTACAGCAAGAGGCATCAAACAACTTGCAGAGTATAAAGGAGGGTGAGAGGAAGTGACAGGATTAGTGACAGGGTGACACTGCTCTAGCCCAGCACTCAGGACTCCCTGAGGTTTTTAAAGCCTAAAAGAACAGCAGTAAAACATGTCTGAGCAGATCCTGGGAGTGATTCACATCAGCCTCAGATCCAAAACATTTGTTTTCTCAAAAGGATTTGCTGAAACTCTACCATTTGACCCAAGACGTGGGGATCAGCCATCACCCTCAGGTCACTACAGTAAGGCTCACTGGTGGGACAGGGTGTTGGGCTATAGAAGAAAGAAGGGTTCCTCTGCCCCATGGGTGGCTACCTACGTGCTTTGCTCATCTGCAGTGATACAAAGCTGGAAGCACACTTGTATCTGCAGGACCAAGCACTTGGTTACCCCAAGTTCTTCCCCAGGTCTCCCCTTTCTAGGGTTGCTGCAGGAGTGCATGGTAAATTAACATGATAAATAGGTATTTCCTCACCATTTCTGGCAAGTAATGCTCTTAAATAACACAAAACCACTGAATCTATTGGGCCACAGGAAACCTTGATTTTGAGAGAGGATACATGTGTGGAGAGGAAGCACAGATGTTCAAAGTCTCATGGACAAAGCCAGAGCTGCCTTTGTTGTCAGCTGGAGATGGCACACAGGCACTTGGGGCTTTAGAGCAGCAGTTCAAAACTCAACAGTTATGGTAAATCCCAGAAGTACTGCATTTCCACCCATCCACCACCTGCTGCCCGAGAGCTTCAAATCTTTCCTCCTCTAAACCCAAAGAAGGCTCAGCCCTACAAACCATTCCTGAAGAGACATGGCAGGATGGTTGTGAATGAACAAAGCCCTTGGCCACCTGCTTCCAGCCCCAGATTTCCAACACACACTTGTGCTTTGCTGGGTGCATCTTCCCATGTTACAGCCCCGTAAGCCTGGAGAACCCACCAAAACAAATATCATTTGGATTATTGTATAACACAACAATAAAGGGTCAGAGTTGTCTCTGTTTCTTTGGGAACCATTAGGGTAAGTTGTTTTTTTTTTTAGTTCAACTTAAATCTGTGATGGTGAAATTAAGAATAAATAAATAAATAAAAGGTGTGTGAGAGAAGCCCAAGGGCTGCATTAAAAAAAATAGCATCCTTCCAGCTCCCTGCTCCAGCCATCAATAAGGAATAAATCAGTCTGCAGTGGCTGTGGTGACAGGGCTTGGAATATGAAATCCTGCTCTTAGAATATGAAACAACAGAGCTCTGTTAGGAAAAGAGGTAAATCCAGGCAGTGGAATCCTGGGCAGGACATCAATACCTGCATTATAAGGACTAGGGGACCTGTACAAGAGATGGTCACCTGAAATAAATGGAGATTCCTTTACACAAGAGATAGCTGAAGTGACCAAATGCAGGTTATAGTGTTCAACCATGTGTGTTGTTTCTCATAAGGAAATACCAGTGCACAACTGCTACGTAGTGTTAATGGAAAATATCAATGAAAGCAGTTGTGTCTGTTAATGCAAAGGCTTGCAGGTTACAACCAAACTACTACTACCTCCCCTAACACCCCTCCCATACTTTATCTCACCTCAATTCCTTACATTATGACACCTGGGAAAGGCATTGGGTCCACAGAGCTTCTTTCCTGAAACTATGATTGCTTGAGCTGGTTCACCTGAAGCTGATGCAGCTCTCTGACCTCCAGAGGTCAAGATGTGGAACCCAAGCAGAAAACTCACAGCACATTCAACTTCTCAAAGGAGTAGAAGTCCTAGAGATTTTTTTTTTTTAATTTACAATACCAATTCATCAGCTTTCAGCTATTCTTGTATCAGTCCACAAAGGGACATCCAGAAGGAAAAACAATGGCCTATTCAAAGGATGTTTGTTTGAGGGAAAACATTTAATGCTTGAGAGAAACAATATCCACTGGGCTTTCAAAGGGGCTCTTGGCCAGCTGTGCTGCTGAACAGACAAGACTAACTCAGACTTTGAAACATTTTGTTCGTCTGGGCTGGAGATTTAATTGACTCTGCTCTACCTGCCCAGCCAAATGTCTGCCTGCAACTTTCAGGAGCACCCATGCATTGAGATCATTGTCTTTTATGTGACTTCTGCTCCATATCATCTTAAAGATGAAGCAATCTTTAGTTTATTTGATAACTGAGGAACAGGAAAACAACAAGTAACCCCTATTCCCTCATTCAAAACCCACCTCTACAGAAATTTTCATTTTGGGGGCACATAAATCACTTCCACTTAAACAACCAGCACAAAGTGTAAGAAAAAGGTGAGTTTTCTGGACACCTCATCACAGGGCCCAAGTAAGAGAAAGCATCACAGTGGCTTCATGCTGTGCTTTTTGTCCATTTAATTCATGCCTTTACCCATGCTTAATTACAAGCCTTTTGCTCCAAATCTCACACACAATGATCACACTTTACATAATTAAATGCTCACTACATCGAGAGCAGATGAAATTTCTGCCTAGAACAAACCTGATGCTTTAAGACAAGGTAGAGAGAAAATGCAATCAACTTCCCCCCCAAACATGGTTCTGATCAAAACCATCACTGCACCAGCCAAGCAGAAAAAAAACAGGTCCCAGGTGCTTTAAGGAAGATGACACTGATGTGGTCCCAGGTGACATGGCTGGGTGGATGCCAGAGCCCACTCCTATCTGTGATCAACTCAGATCTCATTTTCTGACCATGTATCAGTAAGGACCACCCCTCTTGGGTGCTGGGCCAACACAGCTCCATGGGGCATCCTCAATGTTTGAGGAGACAAGAAGAAATATTGCTGTCAGTTTGATAAAGAAAATATATCCAGAACATCTGGCTGGAGCCCCTCAGGTTGCCAGGGTGGGACAAGCAGGTGACATGGAGCAGGCGAGAGCAGTAATTGCAATTACTCACCCTTCACAATTAGTAACATAAACACCTGGTGTTTCTGCAGGCATAATGACCCAAATCATGGTACATCCCCACTGCCATCACCTGGGTGAGGACATTTATATAATTATATATATTTTATGTTATACATTAATGATATATTATTTAACAATAAATATTTATACAGTGATGCTGGGAATGCAGAGATGGGTCAGATAAGATATCAAGGCTTGAGCAGAGCTTGTTACTATGTCAAGTGCTCCTGCTGCACACCTTGGTTTGGTCCTGCAACATTTCAACCTCAGAGGAAAGGGACTACATTCAGATATGGTTTTAAAATTTCAGTTTTGTTTTGTTTTCACAGAAGCTCAGAAGCCTTGAGATGTAGAACCAAAACGTCACCTCTCTTTGCAAAAGTGAGATTCACCCAATGCTGAGATCAGCTGAAGGCTTGGGAATAGGTTTTAGGTTCTAAGTGGGAAGACATGGAGCTTGCAAGCTCTGATTCACATGCCAAAGCTTTTACAATAATTAATGAGCCTTTCCCCTGTACACCCCTTGCCCCTGCTCAGAGCAAGCTTGGGTGCCAGCTTGGCTAACTGGCCCTTTGCCTTCCTCCTCCGGTGCCACTCCTGCTGCTGGCAGGGATATTCTTGCTCTAGCAGAGTTACAGGAATTTTAAGGGAGAAAAATATCTAGTGAAAATGAAGCCAGAGATTATTAAGAGGACAATCCTTCTGAGTTGGGAAATCTTCTCTCATGGTTATTTTTAATGTTTCCTGCTCTGCTAAAAATTAGCACAGGGGTCGGAAGGAACCCTGCAGTCAAATTTTACCAAATTCAAAGGGCTGCCTTCCATCTCTGTCTCTGTGGTTTCGAAAAAAAATGGTAAAATCTTACATTTGAAAAGGAGGAAAGTGTCAGAACAAAAGAGCACGACAATATTTTAGTATCCCTACGAAGGGCCCTGGGTCATTAGGCGGCATGGTTTGCAGCTCAGCCAGGGAGCAGGGACCATCCTTTCCTATAGGCTACGCTGTAAATCTTCTCCAGTGGGACAGTGTCTGCTGGCAATGCGGTTCCTCAGCACATTTTTGTGTGAGAAGAAAGCTCTGGCAAAAGCTGTGGCCAAGCACGTCCTGCCAGACCCGTCACAAGGAAAGTGGAGAAAGGCAGCCAGGTTGCTGTGGCTCCTCTGAGTTTCCCAGCAGAAGGAAAAGGAGAGAAGAGGGACTGAGAAATGAAATGTGAGTCCTCTGAACAGCAGCTGAGAACCACTGGTGCCAACTGTGAATGAACTGAGTACAAGAGAAGTGCTCTGGGATGTCACCTCGTCCCCAATTACTGCTTCCCCCTCCAACCTCCCAAAAGTCTTCAGTGCAGAAGGACCAGAAGCTCTTATAAAAACCCAAGTTTCTATTCCATCCAATACCACCTCTGCCACAGAATTGTTTGCCTTTCCAAATAACAGCATTTAAATATCTGTGAAGAGACAAACTCCACATATGAAATGGGTCACAGGAGGAATTATCCTGCTCACACATCAATTTCAATGGCTGTGAGTCCCAACAAGTCCTTGGTGGGAGGTTCCTCCTGAATCTGCCCTGACCTCTGGGATCCCCTGTGTGAGACCCCAAAACTGCATCAGCCTGTGTCATGACACAGCATTGGAAATGATCCTACCAGGAGCTGTAGTATTTAAGCACTAAGATCATTAAAATCACGATAGCTTTATGTTTAACTATATATGGCATGGATGGTGTCACTGGAATGGGGTGGGATTGCTGTACAGAGGAACAGCTGTACACTTAATTTATTTTTCACCATGAACATGATTATCAACAATCCCTTGCTAATAATTTTCTCTGTTTTTTTTTTTTTTTTTTAAAAAAAAGCTATTTCAGTATTGTTCAACACAAATTCCCCTTTGGTCCATGACTGCATGCAAAAAACTACTTTTTCATTACTAAGTAAGTTTTTTTCCTTCATTTTTTAAAAAATCAAATAGCTGCTACATTTCTCTTACAAGCACAAAACAGCTATGTTGATAAGACACGATTTTATTTTTAATGTTTGCAAGACTATTTTAACTTTGAAAATAATTTATACTTGTCATGCTACGCCTCAGCATATTTGCTTTAAAATTAGAAGCAATGAATAATTGAAAAAAGGGAAACTTAACTTGTTTGGTTGCCCCACAAGGGATACAAGTCTTTTAAACAGATTTTCAGGGGAAATCAATACAACTGGGTTTTTTTTTTTCCTTATTTTAAAAAAATCACTAAAAAAAGCAAAGCTCCAAAGCAAGTCCTAAGAAATACCCCAGATTTAACAAGGAAACCATTCACACACAACATTCACTGAGATCACAGTTTAAGTTTTAAATACATCCAACCTTGGTAACTCAGCTCATACCTTCTTGCAAACAGAAGCACCTCTGGCAGGGCAGGCCCCCCCTGCTCTGTGGTGGCAAGTAGCTGGGGGGCTTCTTTAACCTCCCCAGGGCTGCTGCCACCTCAAAAATCAGCCTTGGTGGCACTTTCATCCCAACCAAGGCTGGCAGCCAGGCAGAGACCACAGCTTTCTGCACACAAGCACCACCTGATGTATAGTCTTCTCCAAAAAGACAGCAAGATGTCATAGGTAAAAGATAAGCAAGACATGGGGATTTATTTAGCCATTAAGTTGTATTCCTGGATCAAAAACTACTTTAAATGTCAGGTTTCACTGGTGTATTTATCACAAGGGCAGAGATATGACTATTGCCCATGGCAGCTCCCATCTGTGACAGCTCTGGAGTTCAAGCACAGCAGGAGGCACCTGTGTAACTAAAGATACTGCAGAGCATTTTCATTTGAATTCCCTTGGCAGGCCAAACCCTACACGTGGTGTAGCACAAGAAGCAAGAGGACTCTGAACCCAGGCATGGCCACTTCCATCTCTGCATATGTATTACCCCACGTCTGGAGACAGCTAGGTACAGAAATTTTTGGAGTATAATTCACTGCCACTAAGTTTTCAAGAGTTTAATGGGCAACCATCTTCTGGTTTGGTTCTCTCTCTCCTCTACTGCATTTGCTGCTGCTGTCCTGCACGGCCTCAGAGCCAGGCTCTCCTTGTTTGGCTAGAAAACTCATTTTAGAGAGGAGGGCAGTTACAGGTTCCTCAAAAATCTGCCTGAAAACCACAGCCTTACCTGTAACATCCGACCCCAGACTTGGGGTGGATCCCAATGGAGGTGCTCTGAGCAGAGGGGTGAGCTGAGCACCCTCAGCTGTGGCAGCTCTCACCCCTCTCCCAAATTCCTTTCCATAAAGGCCACCTGAGCACACCTCAGGCATTGCCCTGATGGGGCTCAGCAACACCAAACCCCTCAAAACTCCCCTGGAACATCTCTTTGGGTGGAACCATGCCCCACAGCCCAAGCTGATGGCAATCAATCCCCCCAACAGAGGTGTCAAACAAACTATGCAGAGCAGCTGCCTGATAAGAGCCAAGTGTGTGTTAACAAACCAACCAGAAAAACACAAATCTGTGCTTGATTCCAAAGAAAAAAGATCTGTCCTCAGACTGCTGGGCGGACTCTGCCCATTCTTTGATGGCAACGGAGCAGAAAGGAGCAATAATTTGCTAAAAACTTCACCCATAATGCAAACCAGACTGTAGGGCTCTGCAAGGGAGCAGCCACCTCAGAGGCTAGGCTGGTCCATGCAGGGCACCCAGCAGCCATGCACAGCCAGCTTCTGCAACAAGAGCTCAGCACAGGGCAGGAATACTTGCAAGGGTTTCTCAGGAAAATAAATAAATTAAAATAAAATGGAGAGAAAACCACCAAATTTTATTCTGAGAAAGTTCTTGGGGCAGCACCAGGCCCTGCCCATTGTTCAGCCTCTCCTTTCCATCACCACTGTGGGCTTCTTGGAGCACTTCAGTTCCCAGCTGTCTTTCCAGACATGCCAACCACGTTCATCAAGGCTTTGTTGTGAAGATAAAGGATCAAGATGCAGCTCCTTCCACCTGTTCACAGAGCTCCCTCCTTGTTTTGCTGGACATCACCTCAAAGATGCTCAAGAAAAATGTCTGGAAGCAAATCTAACACTGGTTAGATTTGGCAAAGGAGTGGAAAGCAAATGCTGGGCTGGAGCTGGATGGGACACTGCTTGGGTTTATGAGCAAGGTTACCAAGAGAAAACACAAAGAAATGCCATGACAGAGATGGTTTGTTTGCTCTTCCCAATGCAAAGGGAAGGGAAGGAGTTGCTGCAGCCAACTGCTTGGATTCTCCAGCCAGCAACGCTCTGCAAGAAGTACCCTGGCATGTCAGATCAGCTTATCTGCTGCTCAGCACCATTTCAGAAGCAAGAGCTTGCTCATCTGTGCATCACATTGCACCAGTTTTCTTCCAAAACAACAAAATGCTTTTATGGAAGAAAGAGTCCCCTCGACTTCCCCCAAATTTCTGAGGCTTAAATGACTTCCATGTGTTCTGTGCAACTGCTTGTTTCAAGCATTCGGTGACTAATTGGGTTTTGCATATTTTTTGTTTAATGTCCAACTACGAGAGAGATGGCCTCTGTGGTGGGAACACAATTTTGAAGTTGGTGAGCAATTGTTTTGGAGGAATATTGACATTTCAAGCAAACACTTCAGCCTCTTACTGCCTTTATACTCTTACCCCACCAGTGCCATCACTGGTTGACAGCTGCTGTTTGGATTACCTCTCTTTTGTGGTTAATGAGCAAACTTCATGGTTTTTCTCAGTTTTCCTCTGCCTACAAGCCAAGCCTCAGCACCACGTGGCTGTGCCCAAAGACACTGGAAACAGAGATGCAGATCCACCAGCTGCACTTGCATCCAAAGTGGGGAACCAGAGGAAAAGTAGAACAAGACGACAGAAACCAAATCCCTGCGTCAAGCAGGCGTTGGGTGGTGAAGGACCTTTTCCGCCATCAATCCTCGTAGCCATCCTCATTGCCAAGCTTCCCCTTGCCTGAGACAGCTTGGGATAAGGTGGCCAGCTGGGTCTAAGTCATCACCCAAAAAGCCATGCACATGCTGTATTAGCAATCTTCCTCCTGTGCAGACAAGTTCTCCTTGCCATTGTCACCTTCACCAGGACCCCCCTTTCCCTGGCCAGAAACACTAGAAGTGCAGAAGATAAACACATCTGCAATTCCTCTCCTGGGTGGGATATAAGACAACTTTTTATTTTCCCTGTGGAAGAATTACCTCTAAATCAAAAGAAAAATAAACTGCTGCCAGGAAGAGTTGGTCTTTACAAAATCATTGTTGTCTCCACATCACAGAGCCAGCAAACGGACATAGCAGGCAAATACCCCGGCTCTGCTTTCCCTGCTTAAAGAGGTTTTCCCCTCTAGGCAAATAGTTACGTGTATTGGCCACAAAGCTGATATTAAAATAAAATGAAAAAGCCTAGAACTACAAAGTTTGCCTTGTAAAAACGAACATTTGTTACTTCTGTCTTTCGGGCTCTCACTGGGAGAAGGATGTGTGGAAATTACTTCATTCACAGGAGACGCTCCTTGAAGTCTGAACATTTCTGAAGGAAAGATATGAGAACAAACACAGGACTGAACCCTAAATTACAGTTATGACCTCGATGAACCTAGCTGAGAAAACTAAGTAGCCAGCTTACTAACAGAAGCCTTCACTTGGGGGATGGATACCAATCACACAGAGTATTTGCAAATATCTAAGTCTCGCAATACCAGATGTTAAATATGATTTTGTTTTTTTTTAACTCTGTGCATGCACAATAAACCAAAAACACCCATGCAATGTACAGACACTCCGTGTCTGTGCATGAGCTACCACCCAGGGTCTAGAAAGCATCTGCCTACTGTGAAAAACTAGGAAAAGTCTGAGATCCACACACTCTTCCCTACAGCCCATGAGATCTGACCACGTAGTGTGGTGTCCCATATCTCACATGGGATTTCTGGCAGCTCTCCTGAAGAGTTAAACCACTGCCTGTTGCTCTGGTTTGGGCATGGAGCGATCACAGCTCCTTCTGTGACATTCCCAGGCTGCGCCCTGAGCGTGCCCAAGCAGGACTTAGAGATAATTGCATAGATGGAGGCAACTCATCAAGTCATCAGGCAGTCCAATTCCAAGTTACTTCTACAGTACTCCTGTAAAAGCAGTTTATTATTAATGCCACATCTGGTTTTCTGGTGTTGCTGTTTCCAAAACGTCTGGCTAAGTGCACATCTTAGAGCTTTCTGGTAAACTCTGAAGGACCACAACAGGATGGAGAAATTGCCACCAGGAATGGGCTCGGGCACGTGTTCCTCATTTCCCACACATCAGCCTGTCTGCATTCATAATACATCTACGGGTCACACACAAACAGCTTGCACAGCCCTTCCCTTCCTAAGCTATCTACACAAATCCAAATTCTTTAACTTTGAGAGGAGAAAACCTCAAACTCTGTTGGTTATGGTCAAGGTCTAGAGATGCTACTAACCCCCTGTCACACTGCTCCACTGCATTGGGGTCTTGCACGTCAAGGAACCAACTTCCCTTCTACATGTGCTCCTCTAACCCTTCTCCCAGACATCAGCTCAGAAAAAAACCCAAACATTTGGCTTTACTTTATGTCATGAAAATTAATTAAAAACAGAGTTTACCATCCTTACAAGTTGATTTCCAGCTATAGACACTACAGCTGACTTCAGTGGATAACTCTGGATTTACAAGGCTGTAGCCAAAGGAAGATATTAGCTCACTGTGCAGGGCTCCCAAAATAAAGTTTCTGAAGATGCTGAGCTGCTTCAACAGCTCCTTAACGTGAGGTGGACTGTAAATGCAGGAGAACAGCCTGTACAAGAGTATTTCCATTTTAACTGTGAAATTATTCCCTGAAAGGTGTGCCAGCATCGAGCAACACCCGCACTGGGTCTCTCCTTTACCTTCAGTCCACTAATTGATTATATTGGTGGTGGTACCTGTTATCAGGAAAGGACACTATTACTCAACATTTAATTTTGAGTAAGGATCTGCATTACTTCTAAGCAAGCATCACTCAAAGCCCTTTTCTCCCCATCTTCCCAAAGAGTTCCCGCCGTTATGAGACAGGGGCAGGACAATGCTTAGGCTCTTTCAGGCAACACATGAGTGATTTACAAAATTCAGAAGGCAAACTTTATACTCCAGAGGAACAAAATGAATAACACTCCACTCAACTAAAAATAGATACTAATATTCTAAGGAAAATATATAAAATAGGAGACAACTCTGTTTCATATCATACTTTTTTTTCTGCAAAGCCTCTTCCTTGCTCTGCTTTTTATTAATGAAGACATGCACATGAAGTAATTCCACTCATTAATCAACTTCATTCCTTTGGTTTCTTCCCACTTGAAATGACAACCCTCCATTCGAGATGTCACGTAGTGGCGTAGCAGAGACTGATTTTAGGGAGGGATGAGTAGCAGAGGCAGATGAAACTCTCAAGAAACAGAGACTTTGGCTTCAAGAGGCCTCTCCAGTAGATGGGAAGAGGGAAAGGAACGGGTTTCTGGTGAACCACAAATACAGCATCTCACTGGGAAAGAGGAGAAATAGCATGCAGGAGAAGAGCTGAGTAGTTTGAAGGCAAGTGGAAAACCATCCCTGCGGGGCTCAGGGGATGGGGGCAAGGCTGCTAAAAGCACCACCCAACCATTGCTTCTCCTCTCCATCCATTAACTGACTCCATTAAACATAGTGGGAAGGTCTGCCTGCACTAAAAGGTCAGCTGCAAAGCCTACTCACAGTTTGGCTCTTCCATCTGCTCCTCATTTGCTCTTTTTTTTCCCTTTCCTCCTGCCCAGATGCAGCTGCCCACCCCACTAACGTAAGCAGCCAACAGCCCTGCCACATCAGCCCTCCGCACAGCCGGTCCCTCTGCTCCCCTCCCGGCTTTACGAGGGCAGATGCCCCCCGACACGCTGACGCACTGACAGCACATCAGATGGAGGGGAAGCACTCCGCAGCACGGATGCTCCCTGCCTCTGAAAGCACGGCTCGGGAGAAGTCCCGAGGGATCCTGGTCCCAGCGCCTGGTTCTGCCCAACAAGAAACACATTTCCATCGGCGCAGCAGCTGCACATCTGCTTCTCCTTTGCTCCAGCACGCCCTTGTGCAAACCCAAGCTCAAAGTTTGGGGCTCTGCTTTGGTTTGGAGATGGGCTGGGGGGGGTCTTTTAGCAAAGGTTAAGAGTGTCGTCCAAAGTTTCCTCGTCAATCTGATCTAAAGGCTGCTGTCATCTCTTTGGAAGAGCTGGTGATGGGAAGCACCAGAGTGAAACAATGCAGTTAAACCAGCAGTGGCTGGTGGACCCTCCTGCAGCAATGCCCACCATGGCAGCAGGGACACCTCAGCACGCACTTGGACCTGTACAGAGCCTAGAATGAGGACACTGGGGCTCCACCACCACAACTACAGCTGCTGGGCAAGTCCCTGAGCAGGGGTTTGCAGACACAGCGATACCATCAGGCAGGGCTAACACTCCTCATCAATCTGATCTAAAGGCTGATGTCATCTCTTTGGAAGAGCTGGTGATGGGAAGCACCAGAGTGAAACAATGCAGTTAAACCAGCAGTGGCTGGTGGACCCTCCTGCAGCAATGCCCACCATGGCAGCAGGGACACCTCAGCACGCACTTGGACCTGTACAGAGCCTAGAATGAGGACACTGGGGCTCCACCACCATAACTACAGCTGCTGAGCAAGTCCCTGAGCAGGGGTTTGCAGACACAGCGATACCACCAGGCAGGGCTAACACTAAAAGTAGATCACATTCCTCAGAACCCTGTCTAAACTGTCATTTTCTCTCCTTAACTGTTCATTTTGCAGCATTTTTATCACCATTTTTTCCTTAGAAATCACTGCATGTCTAATGAATCAACAGAGCCCTGTAATCAATCTCTAATTACTAATTATTCCAGGATTTCTGTACAAAGAAATCATATATCCTGTAGTTTCCAGCCACTGACACTGCCAGGTCAGCCCAGGACACCACCCTCTACATACCTCTGTGCTACTCCAGCCCACCACCACCAGCACAAAGAGCCAGAAGAACACCATAGTGTCCTGCAAGAAGGACTATGTAGATGGCAGACAAGGAAAGTGACCTGCTGGTTTCCCTCTGCCTTTGGGGCAGAAAATTCTGCTTCCCCCAAAAAAGTTGTTTTAAGTAATTTTCTCTAAAAAGGAATTCCAAAATTAGTGTTTTGGCACCAAAAAGAATAAAAATCTCCCTGTTCTTTGGTATCACAAGCTCAGGAGATGCAAGGGAGGCTTCTCAGACTAAGCAAAACCCAGGAGCTTATGACAATCACTGCCACAGTCACTGTGTGCAAATTACACAGCCAAGATAAGAAAAAATGAAAAAAAATTGCAGGTATTTGGAACACTAAACAAATCTTCTGCCTTTCTCTGCCCTCAGCTCTCCAGAGAGAACACACATGCATGACCCACATTCAAGCTTCTGAAGAACTTGAATGATATTCAATATAATGGCTCTTAGATTGGGACTTGGAGATCCTTCTGCCTCCCAAGAGCCTGTTGTTTCAGGAGCTAAAGTGAGGAGCATGGTGAGTCACAGGCTTCTGCTGGGGTCCAGGCAAACCCATGGGAGCCACCTCTGCCCAACCTGGGGCGGATGCAGTTCCCACTGTGTCTAACTGGATTCCCTACAGAGAAGAGTTTTTATGTTGCAATGCCATTAGTTGTTAAATGTGGTTACAAACCTGGCAGTGCAAGTTTGACCCTTCCAACACCAACCTTCCTCATCTGTTAGAAAACCCCTAAAATAGATTACAGTTATTGGCTGGTGGGTCAAAAATGTTTTAAATGCCTCACCAGCACTCCAATTATAAAAGAAACAGAAAATCTCAGAAAAGACAATCTTCAGGCAACCTCTGAAGCAGCTGATATGGCAAAGACATGTGTATGGCAGCATGAGCTCCTGCCTCACCATGGGTAACAAAAAGGCTTTTTCTTTAACCTGTCCCTGATATCAAAAGTTCACATTGAAATAATTATCTGCACAGACTTTGTCTTTTTATCAAATTTGACTGAAATGGGCCAAGTTCAAAACTAACTGGGGAAAGAAGAGAGCAGTCCCATGCAGCCCTTATAGCCCATAGGAACCTCCACTGAAATTCAGGCTGAGGTATGTGCTGTGATCCATGTTCAATGGGATGTCAAAACCAAGTCAAACAAGAGCAGAAAAGCAACAAAAGCCAACATTATACATAGCTGTTTTGGTAACAGTAGGCCACGTCAAAGGCCTAAAATTAGAAATTAAATCCTCTCCAGGGTTTAAAAAATAATAATGAACCTATAGAACTTCATAAAGAGGAAACTGTTCCTGCTGTAAAGTTTTATTGCAGAGCACAACCCCCTTGCCCTAAGATGTTAACTATCAAAATATTGAAAGCATCTTATATAAAAACTGTTTTCTCTTTGGGCCCCATCTCCAGAGCTCTGGTTCACTCATCACTTTAAAGCTTCTGTTGCTTACAACTGGCTTCTACACTAGCAGCTCACAAATAAACTCAAAGCCCTGCTAGCCAAGAGATCATAGAATCATAGAACATTGTGAGCTGGAAAGGACCCAAAGATCATGGAGTCCAACTCCCGTCCCTGCATAGGACAATCCCAACATTCACACCGTGTCCCTGAGGGCCTTGGCCAAATGCTGCTGGAATCTTGTCAGGCTTGGGGCCATCAGCACCTCCCTGGGGAGCCTGTGCCAGTGCTCCACCACCCTCTGCCTCAAGAACCTTTTCCTCATGGCCAACCTCACCCTCCCCTGCCACATCTTCCTGCCATGTCCTCTGCTCCTGGTGTTGGTGGCCAGAGAGAAGAGCTCAGCGCCTGCCCCTCCTCTTCCCCTTGGGAGGAAGTTCTAGACCATGATGAGATCTCCTCTCAGTCTCCTCTTCTCCAGGCTGAACAAACCAAGTGACTTCAGCCTCTCCTCATACCCTTCCCCTCTAAACCCCTCACCAATGTTGTGTCCCTCCTCTGGACACTCTCCAGTAACTTTAGATCATTTTTATCCTGTGGCACTCAAAACTGCCCCCAGTACTGGAGGTGAGGCCACACCAGTGCAGAGCAAAGTGGGACGATCCCCTCTCATGCACGTGTCACCACACCTATCGCCGACAACAAACACCATTGAATATCCACTTGCTACTTCTGCATTTGCACCATCTACCTCCTGAAGCAGCTTGGAATTTATTTGATCACCCTGAAGGGAACTAAATCATAGAATCATGGAATAGTTTGGGTTGGAAGGGACCTTAAAGCTCATCCAGTTCCAACCCCCCTGCCAGCAGCAGGGACACCTTCCACTAGACCAGGTTGCTCAACACCTCATTCAACCCAATCTTGAACGCTTGCAGGGAGGAGCAGCCACAGCTTCTCTGGGCAGCCTGGGCCAGTGTCTGATCACCCTCACAGTGAAGAATTTCTTCCTAATATCTCATCTAAACCTCCTCTCTTCCAGTTTAGAGCCATTTGCCCTTGTTCTATCACTACCTGCCCTTATAAAAAGTCGCTCCTGAGCTTTCTTGTAGCCCCTTCAGGTACTGGAAGGCTGCAATAAGGTCTCCCCAGAACTTTCTCTTCTCCAGGCTGAACAGCCCCAACTCTCTCAGCCTGTCCTCACAGCAGAGCTGCTCCAGCCCTCGGATCATCCTCATGGCCTCCTCTGGACTCATTCCAACAGGTCCATGTCTGTCCTGTGTTGGGGGATAATAATAATTAGATTGATTTGACTACTGGATGTAATAAAGCCCATCCATACGCTTCTGCTGAAGAAGACTCTCAATCCTGCTTTATGTTTAGTTTCCTCCTTCTTCAGGTATACATATTGCTTTGGAAATGCAATTAGCGTCACCTCCTGATTAGATAAAGCTAATTAGAGCAGCCAGAGCCAGGCAGATGCAGTAACTCGGTGTTCGCTGTGTGGGCTCAGGTCAGCACTCAGAGCAGGGGCACAGCTCGCCTGGGCTGCAGGGCCGGGGGTCCCGCTGCGGGCAGGCACCGCCGGAGGGAGACAAACCACCGCGCTGGGGAGAGCCGCCGGCCTGGCCGGGGGGCTCACGGGGGTCCTGGGAAACGAACCTGGAACCAGCGCGTACCTCCCTCCCAATCCTCCGAAGGAAGGAAGATAGAGAGATAGAGGGGAAAAAAGAAGGAAGGAAGGAGGAAAGATAGGGAAAAAAGAAGGTAAGAAAGAGGAAAAAGAGAGAGGGGGGAAAAGAAGGAAAGAAGGAGGAAAGAGGGGGAAAAGGGAGGAAGGAGAAAAGAAAGATGGAGGGAAAAAGGAAGTAAGGAAGGAGGAAAGATAGAGGTAGAACAAAAACAGAAGGAAGAAAGGAAGGAGGAACAGTAGAGATGGAGGAAAAAAGAAGGAAGGAAGGAGGAATTACAGATAGAGGAAAAAAGGAAGGAAGGAAGGAGGAAAGAGAGGGAAAAAAGGGAGGAAGGAGAAAAGATAGAGGGGGAAGAATAAAGGAAGGAAGGAGAAAAGAGAAGAAAAAAGAAGGAAGGAAAGAGAAAAGAGACAGAGGGAAAAAAGAAGGAAGGAGGAAACAGATAGAATAAAGAAGGAAGGAGGAAAGAGATAAAAGAAAGAAGGAAGGAGGAAACAGAATAAAGAAGGAAGGATGAAAGGAAAAAGGAACAAGGAACCAAAAAGCAAAATGAAGAAAAAGAAAAAAAAAGAAAAAGCAAAACCCCATCAACTACAGGGAGGAGAAGGCTAACTACTTTACTTTATAAATGGAACAGCAGGGCAAGTAGCCAAGAAGCCTTTTCCAGAGCATCAGGTGGTGCCAGACGCAGTGCACCCATTCAAAAAGCAGGAGCAGAGCTGGAAATGGGCTGTGAACATGGAGGATGCACACAGCCAGTTTTACCAACCCATTACACTGAGCACACACGGGGGGGGTCACTCCCTGCCAAGCCATCGAGTCCCTCGGAGCCACAGCACTGTGGCCATCAAGGTGCAGCAATGTGGACTAAGGGTGCCAGCTGGCAAGATACAGTTTGGGACCCAGCCAAAACTAGGTCTTCCTCCTCCTGTAGAAAATGTCTCAGAGCCTTTAAAATCCCAAATTAGCAGCTTTATTTCTCCCCCAGACAACACCTCCCTCTAACACAGACATTTCAGTGCTGCCCGTGGGCATGGGAAAGGCAGCGACTCCTGAATTACCCTTCCTCCTCCTCCGAGCCTCTGCAAAATCTCTCCTTGCCAACACGCTCAGCAGAACATCTCTGCTCCCAGGGAAAAGTTTCTGGAGGTGGGCAAATGAGGACTTAACATCTGAAGCTCTTCCACTGATGTCCCCAGATCTGGCCACCTAGAGCTACATTTGGGACAAATCCCAAAGCCTTCACTAACTTTGCAGTCCAGTGAACTCCCAGGGAAGAGTATGACTAATATATATGCTAATAACTAAAACAATGTTAATACCATGAAAGGGTTCAAGTACTTCCCCCCTCTAAAAATTAACAAAGAATATTGTATAGACTCCTGAGTTTTAGGGCTAAATCCCTCAAAGGCTATCACCAATGAAGAGGAAGGGAAGAAGAAAAAGAGACCAAAACAGACAAAGAAAATCAAGTGTCATGGAAAAGATGAAGAAGACCACCAAGTGCAGATTAGAAGAGAATAAAAAAATAAGAGGAATAGCAGAGTTACCGGGTAACCATCACGTCCTGACTGTCCCTGTGGTGGGGGAACAAGCGAGATAACAAGTCAGTCAATGCACCCATAGCAGTGTGACAACACGTAGCAGCAGGCAGGAGATGGGGCCATCGGCTCCTCAGCCAACCCCATGACTAAACTCTCTCCAGAGAAACCTCTCGGAGCAATTTTCCTATCAGAAAGGTCACACCTATGGCATATTTTTCCTAGATTTTGATCTCGTGCTTCCTTTTAGCTACTTACCGAGGCTTTTGCCAACTCAGAGCCATCCCTGCTGCCTGTGCTCAGTCCCTGCCACCCCGAAGCCACGGATGTGCATGGTGCACACTCGATCCTGGCCATGAGCCTGCACCAGGGACACGGGCACTGAGAGGGTCTGGGAACAGCTGGGGATCAGCCAGCAGCTGGGATAGCCCCTCTGAGCTTCAAACTCCAACTCCAGCACCTGATTCCAGGAGGGTTTCCCCTTCTCAGCTCCATTAATTTCCTTGCAGGATGCAGCTCTCCCAGCTCTGTAAGCTTCACTTCAGTTTGCAATGAAGCAGATGCTATGGGGAAACACCTTACATAGCTGCTAGTAACATCTACAAGATCAGTGGAATAAAACACGACCCATTCAGGATATTTCACCTTTTCTGCTCCCCTCAGGGGGGTTCCCAAAGGTGTTTACAGCTCGAGCTGCCGTTAAACACTCCGTGAGCGAGAGCGGAGGAGCCTGCTGCAAGCCAGCCCTACAGCAGATTCCCCGGGAAGGAGCTGTTAAGTGTTAGCTGGCACACAAGTAGGCAGTAAAGCGTGGTGTGTCTGGTACAGTAATGTCACCTGCTACCAGGAACACAGGCTGTGTCAGTGTGCTGTGGATATACAGTCAGATCCACACCCTTCTTATAGAATCATGGAATGGTTTGGGTTGGAAAGGACCTTAAAGCTCATCCAGTTCCAACCCCCCTGCCAGCAGCAGGGACACCTTCCACTAGACCAGGTTGCTCAAAGCCTCATCCAACCTGGCCTTGAACACTTCCAGGGAGGAGCAGCCACAGCTTCTCTGGGCAACCTGGGCCAGTGTCTCACCACCCTCACACCAAAGAATTTCTTCCTAATGTCTAATCTCAATCTTCCCTCTTCCAGTTTAAAGCCATCACCCCTTGTTCTGTCACTAACTGCCCTTATGGACTGTCCTTTCCCAGCTTCCCTTCAGGTACTGGAAGGCTGCTATAAGATCTCCCCAGAGCCTTCTCTTCTCCAGGCTGAACAGCCCCAACTCTCTCAGCCTGTCCTCACAGCAGAGCTGCTCCAGCCCTCGCATCATCCTCGTGGCCTCCTCTGGACTCGTTCTAACAGGTCCATGTCTGTCCTGTGTTGGGGGCTCCAGAACTGGACACAATACTCCAGGTGGGGTCTCATGAGAGTGGAGTGGAGGGGGAGAATCACCTCCCTCAACCTGCTGGCCACACTTCTGATGCAGCCCAGGATACATGAAATAGCTCTGCCAGCCCCCTTCCTACCACAGACAGTGTTTCTCCCATCTTGCAAAGTGCCTCTGCAGCTTTTTAACACCTCCTGCAGCACTATCGAGTCATCCAGAAACAATATTGACTTCAACAACCACCTATTTAACAAATTGCAGCCTTGGGATAAAGCGGACTGTGAGATTTTTATGGAGATGTATGGCACTGGAGCACACACAGATAAATAGGAAACACTTGTAACTCCCAGCCCTCGCTCGCTGGTGTGCTCCCCAGCCAGCATGCTAATACATAAAGTGTTTGTTAATATCTAAGACTGTAAATGTTTAATTACAGTCTGTGGTAAATCTATCCTCCAATTGTAGAAATTTCCTACCCAGCATATGATTTTAATACCCTCCAAAACAGAGGGTTTTATAGCACATCTGAGCAGAATACCCCTTACTCACAGACAGGACGATCAATCATCCAACAGCCACAAATCCTGTACCACAAATCCTAATAATTTCATATAGACAACGAGCTTATGACAGCCAAAAAAATAAAATACCAGAGCAACTGCTACTAGGGAACAACAGAAATGAGGATACAGTTTTAGCAGAGTGCGATGCTGTACATGTAAAGATATAATCGATTCCTTCTGGCTAAAATCAAGAGACAGAAGAAACTAATAGAGTTAAATACAGTACTGTTGAAATAAAATAATATTGTGGTTCTGTGGGTTCTAGGATTTTATATTTTGTTTAAAGAAGTCTCTGGTAAATGCTGCTTACACTAAAAATGCAGATTTTTTTAACAAAAACAAAAAAAAACCCCTCAAAACCTGAGCTAAACCAGGAGTTGTCTTTTAAAGAAGGGCAAAGAAAAAAAAAAAAGAGAAAAAAAAGGCTTGTTTGTGTTAAATCTCCCCTGTGCTGTGTTTGCAATTCAATAGTGCCGTGGGAACCAGGAAATGAAACCAACTAGAGACAAAGAAAAATTAATAGTGTACCACATGTTGCCGAATCACATACAACAAAGAAAGGAACAGACAGCACACGGGAGGACGAGGAGCTCAGCCGGCTGCGTGGGGGCTGACAACAGCCTCTGAGCAGGAGCAGAGCCGAAATGGTTAAATAAATCTATTTGAAATAAGCCAAAGTACTTTAATGAAGAGGAAAACATCCCTTAGAAGATGTATATATGGAGTTTTAAATAGGCAGTGTCCTCTTCATTTGTAACCTGCCACTGAGTGAGTTTTTTGGGGTTTTTTTTTTTGGTTTTTAATTTTAGATTTCACAATTAAGCCAAATTGCATGAATTGCAGGGCAAGGTGGGGAATCAACCCTGCAGAAGCCCTGTGAGGACCAGCTCTAGCACCCAAAGGGCTCCTAGCCTCAAGAGATGCTCTCCATGATCTTGGCCAAGGATGTAACCACGATGGAGGTTTTGGTGAAGCAGGTGGACAGCCGTGGACTTCACCTCCCAAGGGTGCTCCAACAGTCAATGCCCAAGTCACTCATATTTCAAAAACCCACGGAGTCACTTTCATTGTGTGGGTTGGAGAGGCTGTGTTGCAGTTTTTAATTACAGGATATTTACAGGAAAATTAAATTATTGACAGACTACATTTGTGAACACAAACTAACAAGGAAAATTCATTTGTTTGCATTTCTCGAGCCAGAGTCTTGGATTTATTGCTAATGCTGGGCACAACTTTGAGAGCAAAAGCATTCACATCTCCTCTAGGAATGGTTAAGCCAAAGTTGTTAAGTCTTAAATTTTCCTGATTTGCTCATTCAGAACTTAGCCAAATAATAATTTTACTCAAGCCCCACTTAAGTCTTTACATTAAAAAATGAACTTGAAATAGAAGCAAAAATTCAAAGGGCTGAAAGCCAGTAGCTAAACCCACAGGCAGCGCTGCCGAGCCCAGGAGAACCAAAGCCATGGTGCTGTGATGGCCCCCACACTCCACATGCATTTCCTTGTCACCCTTTGGCTTTTAAACAAATTTACAGAACTAGAAATTAATTAGCTTAGGAATAGTTAGCAAATTTATTTTTCCTGAAACAATCCCTTTTCAACCCAGTGAGGCTCTCTAGGAAGAGAATGATGTGAATAAACGTCTCTGTTAGTGCAATGATGGAGAAGGAAACACGTGGCTGCAAACAGCCTCTGCCTCTCCTCCTCCTCCTCTGGTGGAAGGAAGGTAAAATATCAGAAGCACCTAAGGCCCATAATTTCTTTTTTAACAATCCCTCAGCAACGTGGAGGACACAAATGAATCGCTGTTTTCTCACTCCAAAACCAGCAGGAGAACATCAGATCTGGCCGCGGTGGTGGCACAGCCAAAGGCACGTCTGAACATTTGGAAGGAGGAGTTGACACATTTTCAACTCTTACCCCTTCAAACAGCAAATTCCCCATAAATTTTCTGGTTGCCTTGGTAGGAATGCTCATTATTCTCCCCAAGACTTCAAAGAGAGAAGCAAGCAAGCTATGGCTTTCCCTCTAGCCTCCCTTGTGAGGCTACCAAACCCATATTAAATGATGGAAACACAACAGATAAGAAAAGCAAGACAAGAGTTTTAGAACTAACAACCCCACTAAAATGTTAAAATATTAGTACAGCACTCTTTCTGCTAAATGGAAGGGGACTAAAGAACTTTTTAAATGGAAAACTCTTTTTTAGTGAATATTTTCTGGGTTTAAAGTTACTGGAAGTCCCTCAGGGAAGAAAGTTAAACATTTTAAAAGTTTTGTTTTTTCTTTCTCTATTTGTCTACAACAGTGAAAAAAAAAATACAGCAGCATCTGGTACCAATTTTGCTTCCAGACACACCTCTACCAAAAAATGCTGTGCTTCTGCAATGACACCGAAAGGCAGGGGAGGGGGGAAGGGGAAGCCTTAACTTTGTTGATCCAACAGTAAAATCCACGATACTTACTGCAGGTCCTGGAAAAGAACAGAAAAACAAAGGGAAAAAAAGTCACTTAATGACAAAGAAAAAGCATCATCTGATAAAACAGCACATAGCAGGAACCAAAATCACAGCAATTCAGCACTTTTCAGTTCAATTCCAACACGATGACTTTCCAGATACGCTTAACTCCATCCACATCCCACCGTTACGGGACCATCTCACCCGTGCTGCTGGCATGGCAGCGCTTACAGGGGTGAAAACCCACCCTTGTCCCAGATTTTCCCCAGTGTGACTTTTGCCTTTTCCCCCCATGAGACCCTGGGAAGGTCATAAGGCATCGCCCAGGCATCAGTGCCCAGGGCATCACGTGCAACCACAGAGCAGCACCAGCAAAAAGCTGGAATTCTATGAGCAAAAAGCACATTTTCACCATGGAGCTTGTTTTCCTTCAGGTTCTGCAAGAGGAGCTGGAGATACTCTTGCAAAAGCCAAAGGAGCAGTGCAGTGCCAGGGGCAGCTGGCAAGGATGTTGTTACAGCTGCCAGAGATCCCAAACATCATTGTCACTTGGTCCTCATCTCTCCCTGACCTCAAAACACATCACACAACCCCATGGTCCTGTGTCACCTCTACATAGGTGCTCAGGTGCTCATGGCATGCCTGCTCAAGGGCTTTGGCATGCTTAGAGATACACGGTGCCTTAGATCCAGGGGACAAACCCATCACATCAGCAACAGGCTCTGGGTACTGGTGCCGCAGCTTGAAGTTGTAATTAATGGCAAAAAAAATCCCCCTGTGTTGCCCTGGGTGCAGGGGTCTTCACCCATCACACCAATCTCTGCAGCTTTCCCACTGCTCACCCAGACTGGTGCTACACGGAGGTGAACACTGAGCCTGATCTAATGCAATCCATGTTTCACTCCTGCTCATGAGGCAGCCCATTGCTCTCTGTTTGGGCTTTCTTCATGCTCCATATCCTCCCTGATCCAAACCAGAAACTGATCACAATTAAAAAAAAAAAATGTTGGAAAAATTAAAATGGAAGAAGGGAAAAAAAAATCAAAAATCATCTGGGTTCATTTTGTATTATTCAATAATATAAACTAAGAAGCATATTTCAAGTTAATACATTTTCAAGGGTTTTAAAACATGTCTAAAAATTAAAAAGTTGGATAAGAAAACCCAAGAAAAGCCTAAGAACAAGGGCTGAAAGCAGGGAACAACAGGCAGCGCCTGCTGCCAAGAATTAGCCCCATTAACCTGTGTTCATCAGCAGAATGTGGTCAGCTCTGCACATAACCACAGCCAAGCACCCAGCCAGCGAGGAGACACAACCTCCAAATCACCCTCCATGCCCACAAAGCTTATTTTCTTTAACACTAAAATTCACACAGGCTCTTAGCTCGCTTTCCTTGGGTTTAATTTCTTATGAATACAGAAGTCAATGGCTCTAAGCCAATTTATTAACTGAGAATCATAAATCTGATTTATTAACTCGCTTATGCCAAGCTCCCCACAAAATCCCTTTTGTCGAAAAGTCAAAACTCAGTCTCAAATAAGAAGCGGTCAGGAAATTATTTTAATGTGGGATTTCAATCATGTACCAATTATAATCTCCTTGGAATTCGTTGCCTATTTCCTTTTCTCAGCTACTGTTTTCTCCCAACACTTGTAGGCAAGTTGTCTCTTAAAATGCTTTCAATTACAGGAGTCAAGGTTGGATGGGGTGGGTCTGTATATCCAACATGGGATGTTCTCCATCCCCATCAGTGGAGTTACACTAATCATTAGCTGCTAGATAATTCTTCATTAAGGCATCAAGTTAACCCTATTGAATTAATCTTTTCTCTTCCTAACACCAACATAACTTTCTGGCTTCATTAACATGTTTTTCAAAAGCCTGGCCATGAGGCACTTGTTTCCTATGGAAGAAAGCAAAATATTTTGCAAGTCAACAATAAATAAAGATGTTAATCATGTGCCAAGGGGCTGACCCCCACCCAGCCATCTCCTCCATGCAGGTACATTGCACAGGAGACACTCAGATAAATTTGCCAGAATTTACTAATAGTAATTTTAACTAGTTGGAATTAGTTTGAAAGCTCAAAAGGAAGAATGAAACCAGTTGGAAATTCTTATTATAATGAATAAAAGTTGGAAACAGCCTTTGCATACTGAAAATTCTGCAACAAATTAACTTGAGGGCTTATTTCAGAAGAAAGAGGAGGAAGACAAAATAACCTGCAAATGCACAGGTTTTGGTAAAAAATTGATTTGCTCTAAATAAGGGAAACATACCATGTTTTTCCCTGACCCACGGCTATGCTGCTGGGAGGGAACACCTAGTACCTGCACCAAGGGCATGGAGACATTTGGAAATGCCAAGAGATTCCTTAAGAACATGAACAGTTGTGAAAATAGAAACTCATTTCAAATAAATGACCCAGATTTCCTGATGGACTTACATTAACATTAGTTTGTATATTCAAAGAGCTAACAGGTCATGATGGTTTCATCCCCAGCAGTGCACAAACATAGGGGAAGTGACAGGTCACAGTCATTGAGTTCCAAGTATTTTTGCAGCTTGGGAATTTTGGGATAAGCTAGTATTTCTGTTTAATCTATAAATCATTGCTCATCTGAGTTTCCCTACCATGACAGGCAGGTGGGGGCAACCAGCCAGACCTTTCCAACAGCCCAGGAAGAGTCAGAGGTGACTTTGCTGCTGCCCTTAATGGGGCAAAGGACCTGTCCCCAGGGTAGCACACACACATCCATGGCCACCTAAAGATTGTTTAGAAAACATATGTGTATATACACACACATAAATATTTATATAAAACCATATATATGTGTATTTATACACACAGAGTTATTAATCCAGGATGCTCTAAGAGGTGTAACTTAAGTCATGGGCAACAAAGAAGGAAGACAACTGCTACAGCCATAAGAAGTCAGAGATTCAATCTGAAAAAGTATTTGTCATTGTTTGTTGACCTCAGTAACTCCTATCTGTGTCTCAGTGCTGGTGCACACGGGGGATATGTTCTCCTAGCAGAGAGGCTCGTTATTGAGAACAAATGTGGGATAGATTAGATTTTTGCTAACATTCAGTAGAAGCCAAAGTAGTCCTTGGGTACGAGGCCATATGTATGCAACTCATCATGAGAAATACAGGGAGCAATGAAAATCCCCAAATAAACATCAAGTTCTGGATGATTTACCCACACGCACGCACATGCTCACTGAATAACAACTGGATGTTTACACTTGTCCACACAATCCCATGGCCAAGGGGTTTGAAAGAGTCTTAATGGGTAAAATATGGGGTTTAAGTACATATAGGGCTGGGAGAGAAGTAATGTTTGCCTGCAAGGAAATTGCTTTGCTTTTGTTCCTTAAAAAGGTTTAGACTCTTCCCTGTTCCAAATCAGGATATTTCTGTAAACAGAATAGTTTTAAGAAAATAAAATATAAAAATACTTGGAATCAAAACTTTGTTAGAAGTTCAAATTAAAGAAATGGTTGTAGCATAATGTAAATTTGGAAACAAAATGTCATGGGGAGGTGGGGGGGTGGGGCAGAAGACTGTTTTATCCCATCTCAACAATTTCAAAACATTTTCCCTACTAGTGTTTTTGAAATGGAAAAATTTTGTAAACAAAACTTGTATTGCTAGAAACAGCAATTTTGCCAAGTCTATATTTTCCAATGAAATAAAACTTCACCAAAAGAATCCTTTTCCAGGCCCACCTGTAAGGACAATTTTGTGCCCCAAAATGGCCAAGGTTCATTCCCTTCTGCTGAAGCTGCGTGCAGTTGATGCCAACAGGCACTACCCAACACCACAGTGGTCAGCTTTGGGTGTTCATGTCCAGAACCAGCTCTTGCTTCTCAAAGAGGAGAAAGACTTCCTAGACTTAACATTTCAGGTGCATTTTCTCCTGTTTTTTTCTTGAGGGACTTTGATCCAAAACCTGATCTGAACCTCAATCTTCAAGTCAGGAGAAGAAAGCAGCATGCCATTATGAGACACATGAGCATCATCTCCCACCATCTAGTTGAACAGAGACTTTCAACCAATATTTAAACTGACTAAATTCCCAAATCCTGGATCAGATTCATTTGGGAACACCCTGGTATGGATTAATCTTTACAAAAATAAACGTAAAGTCCCAAGAGGGCTGCGTGGCCACATCCCATCACGCTCATGAAACACCAGCTGGGAGAAAGAGGTGAAGCAAAACCCCCTAGGTTCCCTGCTAAAATCCGTGTTACTTCATAAATGCTTACCATAGCAGTTGAACTGCATCCTCACTGGGACACATCACCTTAAAAAAATAACCTAACATGACATTAAACATGATTTTGTCCTTGGTGTGGAAAGCAAAGTGTATCTGAGACATGCAGGCTGGCTGTCAGGACCAACCACAACAGCTCGAGCTGCAAAACTTTCCTTCCACCTCACACTCAGAACAGGCTGCAAATCCCACGTAAAGTTGCATTAAAATGTGGTTTTTCCTTTTTATAACTGTTTCCATGGGTGGTGCATGTGTGTCTTCAAGGCAGTGCTTGCTTTCCAGCCACACAAGAAACTGCTGGTGCTCATGTGTGGGAATAAGGACGATGGGATTTGTGTGTTGGTCCTGGCAGGACGGGATGGAGTAGAGGTTCAGCTGGCATGACCATGCTGGGAACAACACCTCCCCAAGGAGGATGCTGGTGTGAATTTCCTGGCCTCATAAATTGGTTTATAAAAGTAACCTCTTCCACACCAGTAGCACTCAGGTGATGGTCACTGCCATGACTCCAGCCCTGTGACCAGCTCTAGGACACGTGTCCTGCTCCCGGCCGGAGCCGCAGAGGTGATTCCCACAGAGCCAGATGACAGCAAGAGTAAATAAAATAGGTCAGATGGAGCTGTTTGAATCAATTACTCCTTGGTTTGTTTAGCTGGGCTGACAGCAGCAGAAATGCTCCTCCAGGTGCCTGATCTTCATGTTTAAAGCCAGGGAAGAGATGACAGCGGGGACAACCATGCCATCATGGGAAGCTCAAGCTGCCTCCAGAGATGCGAAGCATGAGGAAAGGCTGGGGTTTAGAAGAGCCCCCCTGCCCTCAGAGTCCTGGGGGAAAGAGTTTGTTGCATTTACACTTCTTTACAACAAAATAAACCATGCCAAGCCCAGAGGCAGGGTCCTGGTGGGACCCACCGCCTCCCTTGGCAAGCTCCTGGGGGGAATCAGGAAGCAGCAATGGTAAGTTTGCTGCCCACATTTTGGTAAATGCTTTTTGAAGCATGTGTAGCCAGGCTTGTCCTACTTCCAAACAGTCAAAATAAGGTGGTTTTTTTTTTTCCTAGAAATGGTTTAAAATTATTTTTTTAATGGCATGGTGCCTTTCCTTGGTAAAGAGCGGTTGTCTCGGCGTGCTTTCAGGATGATGAATTCTTAGTTTAGAGAAACAGAGCTCTTGGATTAATTTTATTTTATTTTATTTTAATTATCTGCATCCATCATGGCAAAAGAAAAAAGTAATATTCAGCCTTGGTTTAAATTAACAGGAGGGTGTGATTGAAAAGGGACAGAACGATCTCTAAAAAGTTTCTCTGCTTCTAAGGGATATATATCAAAAATTTCAACATAAATCAGGAAAAGTTTTTCAAGGTGACCATTTCAACAATTGCCAGAAAAAAAACCATTCCCCTTGGCAGGGCTGAGACCAGCACTGAGCCTTCTGGCTCTACAACAGCATTTGTTTGGAGGCTGGAAAGTTATAACCACGCAGGGTCTCCAGGGATGGACACTATCATGCCACACTAACTTTTATTCACGTTTATCAGCTGTAGCAAAAGAACAAGGACCTGGTTTATGTGTGGTCAGGTTCTCAAACAAATATAAAAATATAGATTCAAGCTATCTATGAAAACAAACATCTAGCAGCTTGGCCAAAACCAACATACAGAGGGATGTCTGCTCTCCACATTTCTATCTGCAGTAGAGAGGAGCATTCCATGGGGCTGAGTTGCATTCCAGGATTTAACTGGTGTGCCCCATCCAGGGGTGTGTGCATGCATTTGGGTGCACACGGGTGTCTGCTGCTGCTGCCGCCCTCCTCCTGCTTCAGGAGAAGAAATTCATTTAAGCATCCACTGCCAATGTCTGCCCTATGGATCTCCCTTCCCCAACAGCATCTCAGCCCTAATTTTTCCTCCACAATTGCAGAAAAAAGATCATAATTTGGTTATTAACAATTTTTTTTTTTTTTTTTAATCCAGAGAAGCATGGCCAGCAGCTTGAGGGAGGTGATTCTCCCCCTCTACTCTGCTCTCATGAGACCCCACCTGCAGTGCTGTGTACAGTTCTTGGGCCCCCAGCATCAGAAGGACATAGACCAGTTAGAACCAGTCCAGAGGAGGCCACGAGGATGATGCGAGGGCTGGAGCAGCTCTGCTGTGAGGACAGGCTGAGAGAGTTGGGGCTGTTCAGCCTGGAGAGGAGAAGGCTCCAGGGAGATCTTATAGCAGCCTCCCAGTACCTGAAGGGGCTACAAGAAAGCTGGGGAGGGACTTTTTATAAGGGCAGGGAGTGACAGGACAAGGGGAAATGGCTCTAAACTTTAAGAGCGGAAATTTAGATGAGATACCAGAAAGAAATTCTTTGCTGTGAGGGTGGTGAGACCCTGTCCCAGGTTGCCCAGAGAAGCTGTGGCTGCTCCTCCCTGGAAGTGTTCAAGGCCAGGTTGGATGAGGCTTTGAGCAACCTGGTCTAGTGGAAGGTGTCCCTGCTGGTGGCAGGGGGGTTGGAACTGGATGAGCTTTAAGGTCCCTTCCAACCCAAACCATTCTGTGACTCTATGATTAATGTACAATACTCATTTTCCTGCTGGCCCTGCACTGATTCCCTGGCAGCTTCATCCTTTGTCAGAGGGATGGATGCTCAAGTGGCACTTGTGGACGTGCTGCAGCACAAGGGCAAACACTGCTTTTTCAGAAGCTCTTGCATGAAGCAGGGAGAAGGGGAGTGAAAGGAAAGGGCACGCTCCAGCCCAGCACTACCTCCCAGATTTTTGTATGGTCTGGAGAGAAGATGCCTTGGGCAATGTGTACATAAATGCCTGCATATAAATATATAAATCCCAAATTCACTGGCTGACCTCACTAGCTGCCCTTGCTTGAATGCTGTACTCCACCAAGGGCTTTAAGGAGCACAGTGATACTTAAACAACCAAAAAAGAATAAAAGCTACCTGGTGGCTATTCCTACAGCCCAACTGCTGGGAAAATGGTGTTTAATGAAGCTTGTCTGCGATCCACCACCACCCCTACGAGTTGCACCCACCTCTTGGCCATGATTAATCCCTGATGCTTCAGGAGCAAAGATATCTCAGAAAACACATGAAGCACTGTGAAATACCACTGATGGAGGAGAGAATGGAAATGCTGGACCGCCTTCCATGGAGATCATTCCACAGCTCACAGCACAAGAACCCTGATTTCCTTTCCCCAGAGTTAAAGATGTTTTAAGATATTGGTGATAAAAAATCCAGCTGTGTATTTGCTATAGCAATGGGTAGTAGAGAACAGCTACAATAAAAAATTCTGCCTGGTCCTCATTCATTCTCTCAACAATCAAGAACCTAAGAGCCGAGGTGTCTAAAAATCTCATCTGCTGCTTTCCAGCACGCAGAGGTAGTTGCAAACTCCACATGGTTTTCTAGGTATGTTCCTGTCAGACTGTTTTCCTTAGAAAGAGCAATGCCAACCATGTCTCTCTCCTCTCCAACAGCACTTCAGACCTCTCAGCAGAATATAAACAGCACTTCCCCTCAACTGAAATGGGATTGGTGCTTTCTCATTTCACAAGACAGAAAAAAACCAAACCAAACCAAACAAAAACCCCCACCAGATACCAAAGTGGCAGAGTCATATCATTAAAATAAAGAGATAGCTCAAATAAAAGTTCCCAGCAAAGCTGGTCTACAGTTTCACCCAGTCTGAGGGCACATGGGGTGCTCAGGGGATGTGCCCAAGGCTGGTGGCCAAGGTTTGGTTATCCTCAACCCTGAAATGCAGACACCATCCATCACACACACAGGACTGGCAGGCAATGTATGGACATGTCCACACATGTCAGGAACAAGCCAGTGAACGTGCCCCATACAGAATGGCTGCAGGGTTTCTATATTTTTGTGCTAATTTACAGTTCCACTTCACTGTTGGATGAGATAAAGGGTCTGAATGATACAAGGGAGAAATGGAAGGACTGATAAAATACACAACACTGGAGGGTATTTTGAGTTTTGGGTTGGAATTTTGGTTTTTTGGGTGTTTTTTTTGTTGTTGTTGGTTGGGTTTTTGGTTTGGTTTTGAATTTTTTTTTTGTGTGTGTTTTTTTTTTCTCTCCCAGAAACAAAACCCAACCAAACCTTCATATCCATCACACAAGGAAGCAGGAAGCCCCCATCCCACAGCCCATCAGATGAAGGTGGTGACTGGCATCATTATCAAAAGGTTCCCATCCCACCCAATGACACCCATGGGATGCCCAGCAAGGTCACTGGGGAAAGGTGATGCTTACCGGGTTCTCCACGCCGACCGGGCTTCCCCCGCCTCCCCGGAGGGCCTGTGGAAAGCAGAGAGCAGAGGGTTAGTGATGCTCCATGGGCAGCAAGTCTGGGAGGGAACCTACCACATGTCCTTCCCTTCAGATCCAGACCGCCTTGTGTCTTCCCTCCTTTCCCAGCTGCCAAGAAAATAGTAGGCTGCACATCTTAAATACCACTTCTTTTTTTTTCCACAAAAATCTATTATTTTGGTGCAAAAGTTGAGGTCAGGCTCCTGGACAAGTTGGATAGCAAGTTTTGAAGTTATTGGTATTGCCCAAGGTCTTAAATGCTCCAAAATTCTGAAGATAACTTTGCAGAGCAGCTGGCAGTCCTGCGCAGTCCATGCACGCTGCGAGTGGACCTGACAGTCCTGCAAATCACAATATTTAAAGTACTAAAATGAGGAACAGAAATGTTTTGCTACTAATCATTACCTGAGTCAGAAAGTTCTTGTGCAATCTGCTGACACAGCCTAGATCTGATCATAGATTTATAATTTCAGGCTCAAGTTTCAGATATAAAACTTGCTGTGTTCTTACCCTTCTGGGTAGCAATGACTGAGTGATTGATTAAATACCATCAATGACAAAATACCCTTAAATCAAGGTTAAAAAGGCACTTAAATGATAATCACAGATGCAGACCACTGCTCCAGCACACGCTGAGCATCCAAGCTCCCCAACAAAGCCATCATGCCATGTCTTTTGGCAGTGGGAGCCAGCAGCATTGATGCTCCCATGACACACATCTGGCCAGTTGGGTCAAAAAGCCACTTTTCATAGCCTTCTACAGCAGATCAGCCAGCTCCAGAGGAGCATTCCCTGGGTGACAGCAATGTTAACAACAAAAAACAAGAGCTCATTTTTTAATCTGTAAAACTACGCTGCTCCTTCTCCTTTCTGCTACTTTTTTTTTAGCTTTAAGAGAAAATGATGATAAGCATTAAATATTTCTACCCTTGTATCACAATTTCCTTCTACATAGACATCTCTGTGCCCTAATGTGTCATTGTGTCTTCAGACATTGAGTTTTTATACTTAGGATGAACAGCACAGTGTTCTCTCCCCCCAGCCCACCTGCACCCCCCAAGACACCCCAGCCCTGGCCTTGAAGCTCCAAGCCCTATGTGCTCCTCTAGCTATGGGATTGTCAACTAGAGGGGTGATTTCACAACAGCTTGGTAGAAAACATCTACCAGAGCTCCCTAAGCAACTTGCTTACAATTTTCTATAAGGGAAGAAAAAAACCCACCATATTTTCAGCTTCCTTAATCCCTTAATTCTTGAAATCAGGTTGATAATTATATGACAGGACAGCCAGGAGGAACATTTACTCCCTCCAGGCTGAAGTCAAGCTGCTCTGGAGGGAGAATCACAACTCTGATGAAGCACCTCTTCCAATCTTGGAGACCAGATGCAAACGAGCAATTAAAGCTGATGTACCTGTACCACTCTCTGGGCTAATTGTGAGGGTCTGAGCCCCTCAGCAGGTCACACCCACCACTCCCCAGGGTGCAGGGGGCTGCTGAAAACACCAGCCTTGCTGGTCCTTTGCTGTCTTTTGATAGACTCCTCCTGGATGTGTTTAATCTAGAGTGACTCACTCCATAATGACTTCACTTTAGCTCTTCTGCTAGCAGTGGTGAGAAAGGACGGGGTTCTTGGGGAGTAGGAAGTGTCCTAATGAAGTTGTAGGAGAGGGAGGGCAAGCTTTTAAGCAATGACTAATGAGTTGGTAGCGATGCTTTTAGGCAAGTTAGAGGAGGACTAATACTGAAGGGTAAATGCACAGAACTCCCACATAAAGCTCAGGTTGAAGCCTTTCAACTGAGAATGTGAGAAATCTGTTAGAAACCAAAGAGTGTTTAAAAATAAATTTAATAGTGATTATTATTTTTTTTAATTTAGATGATTTCTTAATATTTTATGTCAAAAGAAGAAAAATTTACTATTGCCTACACTGGCACAGGTTAGCCAAGGAGGTGGTAGAAACCCCATTCCTGGAAACATTCAAGGTCAGTTTGGACAGGACTCTAAGCAGCCTGGTTGAAGATGTCCCTGCTCACTGCAGGGGGTTGGACTAGATGGCCTTGAAAGGTCCCTTCTAACCCAAATCATTGTGATCTTGCAATTCTTTCCCTGCAAGGAATCTGCAAGATGGGTGCAGCACATGGAATTACAGGTACAAGATACTTGTGGCAACCACGAGATAAACCAAAGTTGAGAGAGGAAAAAAATAAAAATCCATTCTCATCTGGTTTACTTGCTGCTTTTATCTGAAAAAAATTGGTAAAAAATAAAACCCAAAAAGTAGTATTTTGTAAATAACATCTAGAATCCTGCTGCAATTCAGTAGCTGAATATGGAAAAGTCTCTTGAGAAGAGAAATTTTTAGTGGGAATTGAAGGGAATAACATCACACCCAGTACCCACTTTGGGCAAGACTTGCAAGTCACAATCCTGTGATACTGATATCGGTGAGGGGAATTGAGACATGGACCTCCCAGCTCCCCACAGTGAGAGGACAGTAACCCAGGAGGCATCAACACCTTCTGCAACCTCATCCTGTGTAGATGTGATTAAGTCCACGGTCTGCACAATTGGAAATTATTATTTTAGCAATTTCTAGCCTATGCTGGGGGTTCAACTTTGAATACTGCTAAAAAAACTGGGCATGAAGTGAATCCATATTACACCTCTTGTTTCCAACCCCTTTAAGAGACTACAAAGGAAATTAAGGAGGCCTGGGAATTTGTTTGAAGATAAATGTTCACTGTAAACTGTTACCTCATGAGTCCATCTCCTAAGACCTTGCAGTTTGATGCTTGTTCAATGTAATTAAGATTTATGTTGCATTAGTGTCAATTGGGTAATAGCTAAGGCTTTTCTGCTACCCGTGCCAGCTCTGCTGTATCAGTCCTGGGAGTTCTTTATTTACATTGTTATGAAAGACAGTTTTGGAGAGGAGAATGAATACAAAGCATAAGCCAGTCTATTTTTAAACAACTTGTCACATTCAAGCTAAACAGCCTTAATCCAGGGCAGAATATGCAATTTCTGACAACAACATAAGCTTTCTACTGAGATGATAGATGTAGTAACTCAAAGACAAAGGAGGGGAATGAAATATATTGCTGTTTGGAAGCATTTATGAGGAAGAGCTGACGAGTGCATCTAAAGAATAGCTACTCAGAAACAAGGTAAAAAGTTCACAGTAAATAAGAGTCAATTGACTTAGGTGTTCTGCTGGGTAGCAGCCACTTATGGCATCTACTGTGGGCAAATAAATGAAATATTTAAAAAATCAACATCACTTTATAGTTCACCTAAAACATTGTAAAGAGCCAAAACCACACACTTACAGTGTAGTAAATTCCCTATGTTTGAGGTAATTTACCCACTGCACGTTGGGTAACTGCCAATCGGGCTGCTCAATGAACTCTGTAATCCATCAATACCAGGAAACGAGGTCTAGAGCACTGTGTGCACTTAATGCCTTTTACCCCCCATAATTAAATCCAATCTGGTCCTTGACCCTTGTTTCCAGGTTTGGAAGGCAATATCACTGCTGCACACCCCTCCAGCTTGATGGGAGAGTTGCTGCCAGCTTTACTGTTGGGCATAAGGTAAATCAATGTTCATCAAGGATAACATGACTTTAAAATGCCAGCAAGAAAGAGTGTGATACCACAGCCCAGCAAAACCTCGCTGAAGATAGACAATGCTTTTTGAATGCTCAACCAGTGAAGCACATTTTTACCCTTGTGGCACCAGGCATGCCCTATCTTTTCACTTACACTTCTCCTACACATCACCCTTTCCACAGAGAACATATACACAGACCCATTAACCACACGTCTGTGCCCATCTATTTCTTCAAGCCATGTGCTGCTGAGCCACTCAGGGACTTTTTGGGGGGTATGTTGATACAAAGAAGTAGTTGGGAACAACATTCAAGTAAAAACCTCAGTCAAGTGAAAGGAAGACCAAGTGAAAGGAAGACCTATCTTACCAGATATCTTTAAATCAGAGGATTTTTTTCCCCTTGCAAGCATGACACAGTGAGCTGATCATGGTTTCATGCATAAAGAAAAAAGGAATGGAATAAATGACAAATGGAGAATCTGAATTTAAAGAGACTGCTAAGCAAGTGGGCACATTCACAGGCATTCAAGGCCAGGCTGGATGGGACCCTGGGCAGCCTGATCTAGTGGTTGACAACCCTGTCCACAGCAGGGGGGTTGGAACTGGATGATCTTTAAGGTCTCTCCCAACCCAAATCATTCTGTGATTCTTAGTCATAAACGTTGAGCTGACTGCTAGGGCTTTATTTTCTAGATGAACTCATCTCTAACTCCACTTGCTCTAACATGGAATTAAGTGTTACACCATTTTGGAGGGTCTACCCACTCTTTTTTTTTTTGTGTGTTTTTTTTTGTTGTTGTTGTTTTTTTAATCTTGAAATGTTTTAGATTCTGTTTCCTCTTCTTCCCCTTCAGCATCTTTTCAAGTTGCCTTCAATATATCAGTGTTTTTTCAGTTAAAAACGAGTCAACCAGAAGAATAGCTTGAACAAATTGGTTGGTTCAGCCACTCTCAGAAAAGTGGATTTTTTTTTTTTTTTTTTTCATATGGCTTCAGTTAGAAGGAAGGAGAACTTTGCAACAGCAGCAGCATACCACGGGGTCTGGTATTGAGCATGAGGAAACCGCGGCCCCGGTCTAGCTGGCTGCTCCTGCACAAAGGCCAATTTACTTTCTTGCTCCCTGGAGAAAAGGTTTATGGTTCATGGGCAGAAGTCAGATGCTGCGATGCTTGCTCAGCTGATACTCATCAGGTATTCAAGTCAGACTGCAGGCTCAAGACCACAGATTTAAGATTAAACAGTTTTGGGTCACAACACTTTGCGTGAACCTTTTTGGCTTTGGATTCCAATGGACCCAAAGATTCAAAGATTCAAATACCAGATGCAGATTGGAAACATGCAGCACCTACAGTCTACAGAAGTTTTCCAAATAAAACAAAAAAACAACATCTAGATTCATTTCAACTTTGGCCCAAGTGCACCAAAAGCTCTCTGAAATCCTGGGCTGTGTTTTATGAAAAGCCACCCAGAAAGCAACCTCTGGTTGTTAGCTGAGGAAAGTTCTCTGCAGTCCAATCTGGGATCCAGTTGCTTTCAAGATACAGAACAAGCAACAAGTTATTTCCTTTCTTATACCTCCAGGCAGCCTTTCTGAGCAGGGATGCACACCAGCATCCTCCTTGCAATGTGTTGGGGAGCTGTGCTCCACCTCGGGGAAGAAAACTCCTGCTCCAGGAACCAGACTGGAATACTGCTGTTATTACTGGAATAACAAAAGGGCAGCAGTTTAAGGTATGTTTTGGCTAAAGCACCTCAGCTCTAAAAGTTTACAGCCTGAAACTCTCCTTTACCTACAGCTGAGCTAAAATGAGAGATATCCAGGGATGAGGGATGGGGTGCAAAGTCTTAAACTGTCCCAATAAGACACAGCAGAACAAATCCAACTCCCAAATCTTACATTCACCAGCACGGATGAAACCCTCCCACAAGGTAAATTAGCTCAAGATGACACCACATTTCACATTCAGAGACAAATTTTGGATGTTTAAGTGTTTTTTCCTTAGTTGCAGCCAGCCAAGGCTCCTCTTCCCCTAGGTGGATGCTTGTTACAAAAGAAAAAAATAAATATTCAAGCTCATTCAGAGAGTGAAATGATATATACACACATGCTCCATTTAAAACTGAGATGCTGCTGCTGCTGCTCACTCAGTACTCTGGATTCTCACCCACCCCCTTAAATCATTTTTTCTTATTTTTCCCCACACCCAGAGACAGTTTTTTCAAACAGTGAAGTGCATACATCTCTTTTGTTTAGTCACCAGGGCATGAAGATAAACTGAATTTGAGATATAAATTAAGAAGTGACTGGAATAAAGCCACAACTGCACTTACATCAAACATGAGATTTTTTTTTCCCCTCCCCTTCTTGTTATGGCTGGTCTTGCTCAGGCCATTTCCAGATAATACACTGGCACAGCTGCAGCCCAGGGCAGGGCAGGAGCAGATGTATCCAGTACACCCACCCCCTCCCCTTCTCCTTTTTAAAACAAGAGGATGTATATTTTGGCAGCTGTGGGGGCTGCTCTATGCAAGGTAGAAAGGTTTCCATAGCAGATTTCAGTTTCACAGCTGCTTCAGAGTCCTGGACAGAGATGGTAGCTTTGAAAATCTTTCAGAAAGCGTCTGTGCACGAACACACACACACACACGCGCGTTCACGTTTCTTTATGACAACAGTGACCATCTCTGCCCATCGCACCCATGTGTTCCTACACACTTAACACACTTGGAAAAGTTCAAATAAAAGCAAGTCACAGTCCCTTCTTTTCACAGAGTTACTGGTTAGTCAAGTCAGGCACAGTTTCATCAATGTGAAGGTGGAAAATGAACACAGACTCTTTTTTTCTGCTACAGATATAGAGTCTCAGAATGGTGGGGTTGGAAGGGACCTCAGGAGATCATCCAGTCCAATCCCCCTGCCAGAGCAGGTTCCCTACACCAGGTTGCACAGGAAAGTGTCCAGGTGGGTTTGAACATCTCCAGAGATGGAGACTCCACAACCTCTCTGGGCAGCCTGTCCCAGCTAGAAAACCAACCAGCTGAGGAACAGAAGCGATGACAAACTCACACTGGAGTCCTCTGGTAGCATTTGACTGAAATTCATCACCCTTAGAGTATCTTTAGCACTAGATAACTTAAAGCATCACTCCCTGGAACAAACAAGTGAACATATACCCTCAAGGTCTGCCTTCTCAGAAAGCAGTTGTAATTCAGCTTTTTCCTGCTCAAATAATTGCTAACACAAAGCTACCTCCAGGACCAAGCAGTCACCAGTGACCAAGATGCAGGGAGTTATTCAGCAGATGGAGATGCACATTGCTCTGCTTGAGTCACTAGATCAGCCCCTACGAAACACCAGCCTGCTCATTAACTCAAGGAGCACACACTATTTTGGGAGTGCATGAGATAGAAAATTGTTTTTGCCAGAAATACGCTTTTTTTCCCCCCCAAGAACTGCAAGACACTTCTACAAGGTAAGCAAGATAATGAAGCACTTACTGCTTCCTTTGGTTTTCAGTTACCATCACACATTTAAACAAGTTTGACATGTTGGATTACAAAATCTCTGGTGAAACATTCAGATCTGACACAAAGTACTTGGGTTTTGATAAATTACGTTTTTGGAGCATGGAAGTACCCGGAGCTAATGCTTATTATCTACAATCAGAATTAGACATTCCAGAGCCAAGGTCCCACCAAAAAAAATTAAATAATAATAATAAAATTATTTGTTACTTTCAGTATTCAATATACAAAAATTGTGATAGAAGAGAATCCAGCAAGTCAAGACTTTGAGAACAGCTGAATAATGCAGTTTCTTGTATATCCCAAGAAGATCCCAGTAACCACAGAGAAATATATACATTAGAGACTTTAAGCAAACAATCACATACTTTGTATTTAAATGTTACTCTTGCACAAACACATTTGGGGACATAATCAATGGCTAATGCCCATTTTGGCAGGATTTTCCATCCCCTTTGTTTCTCAGCTTCCAAAAAAGGAGATTGAAAGCTGCCATGTGCAAACCATAAAGCATCCCAGGGACGGGGCCAAGCTCATCCTAAGAGCAAGCCCACAGCAATCACACTGATATCACCAACAGATCTCACTTCCATGTTACAAATCAAGTTTAACACATACACACAAAAAAAATAATCAAAGTTTTCCTGTTTCAAAACTCATCCAACACTGTACTACTACGTGTCACAATTTCAGCATCTTTAAAAATGCTGTTAAATTCTTCCTCCTGTGCTCTTCAAAAGAAACATTTTCCCTCTGTTTAATCCTCTCTCCCTCCCCAGGCTTTCTGCATGCAGAAAGCTTTTTCTCCACCTCTAAGACCCACCTTGTTTTCTACACATTGCCCCACAAGCAACATTGTCTTTATAAAGAGAGAAGATCAAGAACACCCTGTCAAACAAACACCAAGTCAGCTTCTAGAGTTGTTTCTATTTCCATTATCTCCATTAACCCTGGACCAGGGCTCCACAATGCCACACGCTTCAAAAGACAAAGCAAAAGCACATCTTAGGGAAACAAAACCCACACAGCAAAATCCCTTCTGCATGGGATATATAAGGGGAGAAAAAGCCACTGTTGGGGCTATTTTATTCCACATGATGGTACCCACAAGCTGCTACCAGCACACACATATCCCAGCAGACACTGCAGATCAAGGGAAATTGGAGAATACAACATCAGGGATTTAAGTTTTGATCCAAAAATGACTATAACAGCCATTTGGTGTTTGTGTGTTCCCGGTGAAGTTCAGCATAAACAAGCAACATCTGATTTTTAATAGTATTTAGCTTCTAAGAAGCCTGTAGTCTTCAGTAAGCCAATTGGGCAATGACCTTAAATTTAAATAAAGGCTACACAAAGCAAAAAATTAATCATATAATTTTATCACAATGACAGCAGTGTCATAGAAAAAAGCATTCTTTAAATGATGGATATTAACAAAGTTGGTTATTTCAAAATAATATTACCCATATCAAATACCCAGTAGAACTACCATACTACCTTCAACACAGTTAAGTGATGGAAGATGGAAGCAGGTGATCCTCCTCCCAAACACCTCAAAGCTAAATGTATTAATTCATACTGCCCTTAATTATCCAACAAGAAGTCCATCTCAGAAAGCAGACCACCTGCCAGCAGCCAGGTGCTGACAGAAGGACAAAAAATAGAAAATAAAGTCCTTTCTCTCTCCTATGGAGCAACCCTTCTCCCGGCACAGTCATTTAAGGGGCTCCTCGAGCAGGGATGGGGCACATGGCTTCAGGACGCTGCATCTCACCCAGCACCACGTGGGATCTAGAAGCCTGAACACATGCAGCTCTCTCTAAAGCCAGGCAACCACAGCTGATGGTTTCAGGAGAAGACTTTGCAGGATGAAGTACACTGCAGCTCAGACAAGTAGTACTTGTGACTCCTGTGTGTGATTCGATTTACTGCTTGTGCCAGTCATAACACACACAACATAAATGATCTATTTGACAATGTCATTTAAAAGAGACATGATTCATCCATCAGGAACTCCACTCTCCCAGTAAGTATGTCAGTGGAACAATGCTGGGAGAGGTACTCTGAGCAATGCTGCTAAAATGTCCCTCAGCACACAGGAAAGGGCTATTATTAACATTATTGTGACCTTGTAGAGACTGGGATTTGTCTGAGGATGATGGGAACAGATGCAAAATGCTGCTAGTCACTGCCAGGAAAACATCTTCTAACTGGCTATTAGTGGGATGGAAGAGCAACCAGAAGAAACACAGGTATAAAAAGCACCATGGGAATTGAGTGGATGATTTAACCTACTCAGGAGATGGACCAGGTAACTTCAGGAATTTTTCCCCATTTTCTTTGCACACCAGTTGTTACACTGTGCTTATCACATCAATGCATCTTAGAAACTGTAGTTATTTTTTCAGGTAGAAAAAAAGCTCAATAACAAAGTAAACTTTTAAATACAATACTTCCATGCTTCAAATGTCCTCATTTTTAGTTTCTATGAAAATAAACCATTTTCAGAACAAGCATGTAAATCCTCTTTTTTGCCCTGGGATGAATAAGGCTGGGGATGCTCTGAGATTTGTCTGCAGCCCTGGGTACCACTTACGGCAGTCACCACCATGGGAAAGGACATGACATTTCTTGGCCAGTGTTTATTTTTTTCTCCCTTCTGCCAATATATTTGCAATAAATCTTACAGGAACTTTAGCTCTAACTGGACACTTACAGCACAAATTGAAAATTAAAACCTTCTGTGAAAGGGCAAGTGCACAACAGTGTACTTGAGAGATAGAGCCTGTGCCTAACAGGGTTGTAGGAAATATTCTGACTTTTCCATAACTAGGGAAGTTCCCTTCTTGGTACTTTGACTTTTTCCCCCCCCCCCCCAAAGCATGAAAATCAGTGGTCTAAATTTAAACATCATTAGGCCTCAATGTTTTTTAGTTATTTTAAACATTCCCTCCATCCTCCCAAAAATGTACAAGTGTGACTGTATGGAGGAGGAACCAGACAATTGAAAAGTCAACTGCCTCACGTATACAAACTTCTGGTTGTCTCCTGTATTTATGAGCACCCAAAGTCCTTAGAAAGGACAGACTTAGGGCCATCTGCCTTGTCCCAAATTAAGTTCTTCCCTGAGGACTGCAGGGAAGTTTTGATGCCAAAAAGCTTAACCATGGCTAATGCCCCACCGACACTCAGCTCTGGAGTGGGGTCTCCAGTTCAGGTCGTGGTGGTCTCCATCAGCCCTTGGGAAAAGGTTTCACCCAGTGGCAGGGAAAGCCTGGAGAACAGCTGATGAAGAGCACAGCAAAAGAAGGAGAAAAAGAATGAGAATAGAAGATCTGAAGGAAAAAGAACAAAATAAATCAAAAGCCATTTATCCTAATGGCCAAAAAAAAGTCTTCAGATATATTAAAATAACCCCATACATCATGCTGGACTAGCCTTGCAAGGAGGTATTTTTCTACTTGAGATATATTCTGGAGAACTGGAGATGAGAAGTAGAGAGTCTCAACCTCGTGGAGGCTTCCCACATCAGAGTTGAAATTATAATGGCAAAAAGTGTCAAATAAAATTATTTCACTCCCAGAGCAGTAGAAACAATGTACTTTGTTCTCACAAATTGGGACCAGGTAAGTTGGCACAAGGTCTTTGGCAAAGAAACAGTTTAGCCTCAAATTTGAGACCAGAGCACCAGCATTAGATCACTTACTCAGACTTAAGTTGTGAGCAGCTGTTTGGCTTTTATTTCACACAAAAGCTTACACTGTAAAAGGAATTCCTGGCCCATATTCAAATGCTATATTTGCTCGTAAGCAGTGTTTCTCATTTTAGCCCTGATAATGCAATGAAATCAGTGATGAAAAATTTTTACAAAACAGAAAAAAAAGTATTTTTTTTTTTTTAAGAGACTTTGGCTTTGTTGTGTGTTGAAATGCAATATTTAGACCTTGAGTTTTTACCACTCAAGGTTTAATCGCTAAGCTTCTCATCTGAACTGAGCATATAGTTAAAGGTACAATCATCTTCTCTCCCTGACACCTCTGGGCACCCCAAACACCAGATTTGCTGCCTGTAAACAGTTTGCTTTTCCACCCATCTGAGATCCTTCCAACAAAGGAACACATGAACTTTTATGGAAAATATAGTTTCCATTATATAGACAGAACCAGCACGTGCTACAGTCATATTCACTCCCCAGAAAGAATATGGACTTTCATGTAGCAAGTGTGAATGATCAAAACAATATAATCCTTTTTACTGCTGTGTATCTGACCTGCACAGCTTCCAGCAGAAATACACTGAGGCAGTCACAGTTAAAATTGCTAGCTGGGGTCTGAACAGCCACATTTAAAAGCTCTGATAAATAAAAGCAATTAATGACTAACTTAAGAGCAGCATTTATGTCCCTGTTTAAAGAATTAGGCTTCCAGTCATAATGTTAATCCATGTCAAGTCTGAATCCAATTAACAAGCAGGAGCATGACAGCTTACACAAAGGCATTGATTTAAACCCGAAAACTTTAAAAAACTAAAATCAAAGAGCACCAGCATTTTCAGAATGGACACAAGCAACAATGGCACAAGCCTCTGGCCATGCCATGAAATATAAAAAGCCACCCCAGAGATTAATTACAACTGCAATCAGAAGGCAAGACAACTCAGTTCTAAGATACCTGGCCACAGAGATACAAAACCTCCCCTTGGTCATACCCAGCCCTTGGTGACCAGGCTGCAGAGACAAGAGTTGGGGTGAAGGAGAGCTCGCTCCAGGCTGGGAACAGGGAGCACACAGATAGCAATGAGACTGCGTATAAAACAGCTGTAGGAAGACCACAGCAGGGGAAAAAAGGTCCATTGACGTGTATAAAAACATAGTTGAGATACCAGAAAGCATGCTGACATTTCTTTGGCACATGCCATGCCTCAGGGGTGGCTGGCAAAAGTTTGGGACCACGCAATTACAGAAACAGCACCAGCCAACACTCACAAAAGTTGCAAAGGTGACCTCTGTTATAGTCCCTTTCTACCATGTTTTGGGCCTGCTCTGGCCCAGAATTCAGTGGCAATGGTTGTTTTTATTCAGGTGCAAAGAAGGGATGATATATTCCTCACACATCTGGGGAATGTTTCAGTAACAACTTCATTTTAGACCAAAGTCTTCTCCTGGGCCAACGCGTTGCACCAAGCTGCTTCCAAGCGCGTGGCTCAGCCGATGGCTTTCCAAGATGTGAGGTATCCTGTAGAGCTCTGCAAGTGCACATTAAACTTATGAATTACCAAAATTACCCCTGTGATTTGTTTAACCATGTTCATTTGCTTATTCCATGCATCTTATTTGATGAATAGTTTGTTTTATTTGGCTGTGTCGGGATCACTAGTCTTGCAAACAGCTCCAAAAGCCATAATGAAGTGACTGACTTTCCTCAGTTGCTTCTTCCAGATGCTTAATTTGTTACCAAACAGCCAAATACATCTTTCAGAGGTACTTAGACCATTTTCAGCTCCAAAGTTTCAGATGTCTATAAAGCAATAGGTCTATAAATCATTTGACATGACAGCTAAACACATTCTCTTTCCCCATTTTAAAGTATTAATAGGATAAAAAAGCAGCACTGTGGGAGGTGCATAGTGTGGGGGGTTTTTTAAACAGTAAAAAGCATCTCAAAGATCAAACAGGAAATTCAAATTATTTCTGACAATCCCAAAGGTGCAACTTTTTACCTCCAAATACTTAAATTCCTATCATCTGTGCATTTTAGAGATCAGCTAAACAAATGCTGGATCACCAGTTTAACTTACCAAATGATATCCAGGAAAAGTTCAAAGGTTTAGCAGAGATGAGGTATTGTTGTTCTTTAAACATTGAGATAAGATGAAAAGAAAGAGGCAATTATTCTGAGAAAAGCTATCCAATATGTTGCTAAGTTTGGATACTACCATCAGTTTCCACTTGCATTTTAAAGCCTTCAAGTTGGAGAAAAAAATCCAGTGCAAAATATGGTGGAAGCAAGAAACAAGGCCAGAGAAATACAAAAGGGCCAAAACACACAAGGCATCTGACTTTGTTTCATTTGGTCTTAGGGACAAGTGCCATGGGTGGGATCATGTGGACTGGAGCAGCAGATGTGGAGGTACAAGCAAGATGTTGTGTCCATGTGCCATAGTAAGGGACAAAAGATTTGCAAAATAGGACCAACATGTAAGATTTCACGTCTGAAATATGTCAATTTGAGGCTTGATTTAAGTGTTTTATCATTTTATGAGACATTTTGTCCATAGACCACTATTTTCCCCAATCATATGCTCCAGGTACTGCACAAAGACTTTTGCTAACTCTCCAAGTCCACCTTGTTCTTGAAAGACAGTAAAAAAAGGCAGGTCTCTCCCCAAAGCAGGGCAGCAGGGTTGGCCTTCATCTTTCATTGATTAATATACGATGCCTATTGCTGTATCTGGCCAAGTTTTTAACTAAAATCAGACCTGGATTTAAGATGCAACACAATAAGCTGAATCCTGCTTTCAATTTTGCTTTCTGGATTCCAGGATACACTTTTAACCTATTGATATACTGGATGAAATTTCACCTGAGGATGTAAGAGTACTTCAAGTAGAAACCTTGAGAGTCTTGCATGAATATAGATATGTTGCTGCCTAGTTCTGAAATGGAGAAAAATTAAGTCTTTGGAAAGGTAGTTAACCACATATGAAAATGTAACAGATGGAAATTAACACTGAAAGCAGGAAAAAAAATAAGATATTTATATTCCATTTTTCCTCTCTGGTCCACCACCCTCCAAACTGTGATCCACAAAGCCACAATGAGCAGCCATGAACTGGTTTCATTAGCTGAATTCACAACGTCTTCAGGTATGTCCATCTGAATCCTGGAGAAGACCTGCGTGGTAGTGGTCTACAGGATGACCACCTTTCCAACCCACTGCTTCAACCAGTATTTTTCTCCCCACAGATGAAATTTTTCTAGCATATCTGTCTCATTCCTCCAAGAACTGGGTTGGTGTCATTTGATTATTAATCAATAATCAGAACCAGCCTTTCAGCATTTACTTAATAACACACAGCCAGTTTGTGTTACAGGATGGGGCTTGGAGGGATTTAGGGAATACTGAGCAACAACTCCCAGTCTGAAAGCAAAACCAAATCCCAACATTTCCACTCACTGTAGGTTTTGGAAAACTAAATTTAAAGAATCCCTACCCTAAGAGCAGAAATACCTATAGATCCAAAAGGGGTTTATAGAAACCAGGTATGGGTCTGTAGAACTGAACTAAGAACTTACGCAAAATAATAAAAAATGGTATTTTCCCTTCCCCTCTCTAAATTTTCCAAGAGTCTCAGAATTCAGTAAAGATCACTTCTTGGTTTGGATTTTCCAGATAATTATAAAGACCACAAAGGCAGAGTAAATCCTCAGTCTATGCTTTGTTTTGCTTTGCAAGCACATCATCTCTGTGTTACCTTAGCACTGCACTCCAGCCTGCCCCGCACACGGCTGTGCATCCCCTGCAAAACTTACTGCTGCATCCTGGAGCAATGCTGCTGTACAGCAGAGAACACTTATTTCACACCACACAGTTCTCTGCCATTGAAAAAATGACCCTCAATTAATCTGATACAAAGCAATGATATCTACTGAACTGGGGAGCAGAACATCTTGTCCCCAGGGGATGCTGCTGGGGAGCCCCGTGCTCCGAGAAAGCGTCTGCTCCCGCAGAGGAGCCTCACGGGAGTCTCCAGCCACGTTGTGCATCACTGCTGCACGCTCACCAGTGGTTGGACAGACCCATAACCAGGAAGCCCCCTACAACCACAGCTAAAAATGGGGCCAAAACCAGACTTTTGGTTGAGAGGGAGATATTCCCTAACCCAGAGGCAGAGGTGGAATAACCCGTGTTACCCGGGTGAGAGCAAACTATGAAGAATGACATCTGGTTTCTGCACAACTTGGCTGTCAAACATCTCTCTTGCTGATGTTTCTGTTTCTTATCTTTTTGCTTGCGTTTGGAGCTAAAACAAGTTCCAGCTGAGCAGAGAAGCTGGATGCCACAGGGATCAGTCCAATGGGCCCCCTGCACCCCATGTCCCAGGCAGGGAAACCCACCACAGCATCTTCCCCACATCCAGTACGATGCTGGGCACCAACCTATGTGGCACGAGCCTCCTCTAACCCTTGGCATTGCTTCACCTCCTCAAGAGTTGCCCATAGTCTTCCTCTTGGAGATGAAAAAATAGAAATCATTAAGAAAAATCTTACTATTAGTCTCAACTGTCTCTTCTTTCTTTTTCACAGCTCTCTCTAAACCCCTCCTGCTGCTGACAAAGGCCATTTTCCACCTTCATTTTCTTCTGGCACTTGTTGAATTATACATGTTTACATTTGCTGTAATACCATAAAGTAGAGTCAATTTTGCAAACACTCTGCCTGAATCCATATAATAATAAATCAGATCCTCCAAGAAACTTTGTGTCACTTGTATAAAATGGGAAAGTCTTTAAAAAAAAAACTAAAAAAAAAAAAATAATTGGGTTTTTTGGTTTTTGGGGTTTATCACAGCTGCTCCCTGGCTCCCTCCAGTATCTCCTCAGTCACATAGGAAAGCTGCTATTTCTCTGATTGACAGGGGACATTAAAAGCCCAACACAAACCACCTAATTGACAAGCCCCTTTCCTTTTGTGTCTGATTTTGCTTAGTAAACTATTTAAACCATGTCAAACAAATATCACAGTTCAACAGTTCCCCCGTGAAACTTCTGCCAACTCTGTTCCCTCTGGAGAGGGCAATTACCTTATTTATAGGGGTTGAGGAACAAATGTTGCATTTCTTTTCCATAATCATTTATTAATTGTTCTCATATTGAAAAAAATGACTTTGGTAAAATAAATAAGATCCAGCCCTGGCTCATATTGCTGCAAGAATAATTAATTTTGCAAAATTAAGGCACCACAGGGTCAGCCCAGTGTGTGATCCAGCTCTCATGATGCCTGTGCCCACTTGCCCAGGATGTGAATTAGAAACTGGAATTTTCTTAGGAATAAGAGTATCTTTAAAATGGAGAAAAGAAAAAAGAGAAAGAGAGAAAAATGAAGTCCCAGATTACAGATACTCAGCACAGTTTGTCTCTATCTATTGTGCTATCACTGTTATAGCAGCCAGGAGACTTTCATATGTCTCTCAAAACACACACATAGACTCTTCTTCTAAAGACACTGGTATTCAATGTACATCCATGACAACAAAAACGAGTTTGAACAAGAAAAGGAAGGGATGAAGAAGAGAATAAACAAGAACTAGGTTATGACCATAAATTTCCCATGGTCACTTAACTCCAGCAGCAGTGACTCAGGTTTTATTGTACCAGTTTACAACCATGAATTCACTCCCATCGTGTAGATGCCACCTCTTTTTTTTGTCCTCAAACCACAAAAAAAAGCACCTTTGAAATTTCAGAGGTATGAGTTTTGCCTGAAAAAGCACAGTTTGATGCTTACAGGATGGGTGATTTTTTGCCCTTTTTTTTTTTTAAACTACAGCAGGAAATTGCAAGAAACTAAAGTAAACTGGATACTTCACAATCACTAAAAAATATTTACACTAATATAACTATAACTGCCCAAAGCAAACAAACAGTTGCCAGAAACACAACTTAAGTTGATAGAATAAGAAATAAACACAAGAATAATGGATGGGTTCAGCCCAAAACCTTCATGCACGTAATATCCTGCAATCCCTTCTCCTCTCCAGCACTGCTCCTGCTCTACAGGCTCCACCACAGATGTGGCCCAGGACACGTGTCAGTGCCTTCACTGAAGCCACTGAAAGTCTCAAAGTCTAAAGCATTTGGTTGTTCTTCCGCTGGTTAGAGCAAGAAGTGGTGGAGCCCAGCAAAGAGAGCAGCAGCTCATGGGGACACTGGAGGAGTTTTGCTGCCCTAGACAACACCATGGAATCACAGAGCAGTGGGGATTGGAAGGGACCTCAGGAGATCATCCAGTCCAATCCCGCTGCCAAAGCAGGTTCCCTACACCAGGTTACACAGGAAAGTGTCCAGGTGGGTTTGAACATCTCCAGAGCTGGAGACTCCACAACCTCTCTGGGAAGCCTATTCCTGTGCTCTGTCACTCACCCAAGAAATTATAAGCATTTCTAATTCCACAGAATCCTCAAACCACTGCAAAACCAGCACCACTTTGCCGTTTCCACATGGTTACACCAATAGTGGCAGTGAAACTGCACCTTCCATAGAGCCCCGACACCACTGACCCCCAGCACACACGGCCACACAACCACCATTGAACCAACCTGCTGAACACTCGAGGGGTTCATTTATACCCCACAAACAAACCTGAGCCTCCTACTGCACGTTTAAGCAGAACCACTGTGACACTGAGAAATGCCTGAAAGACCATCAGCAGCAGGTCCTGCTCAGCAGTTAGAGAGGACAATTAACACCCGCGCTGAGCGTAGACCATTTCCTTTTAGCTCTTTTTGACAATGGATAAAAAGTTGTACCTATACATCCAAAAATTTGGATTTCACTTTGCTTTTGGAGCCCAGGTGATTGCACCCTGCAATTTAGGGTTTAAACCCTGATACTGGCATGTACAGCAGCATGGCAAGAAGGACATGAGCAACGAGCCACCACCCTGGATCCATCCCACATCCCGGCACCAAACCTTCTGGCACTGTCTGATCAACAAACTGGAGAAACCCAAACACGATGTCAAGGCCAACTCTGTTTTGTTTGTGGTAGCTTCACACCACAAACTGTTTAATTTAATATTTTTTTTCTTTGTTGGTCTGCTGTCTTGTTCTGGAAGCTTTGCAGAAGCAGTTACATCTCAGATACACACTTTGTAAAACAGAGGAATTTCCACCTTGTTCAGTGAAAAAGCAGAGCCCTTTCAGCAAGTCACTCGGACACTATCGCCATGTGCACGGAGCAGGAGCTGGCAGAAGAAATTAATTCAGCACATAAGGAACAAAGGATATCAGAACTGCCAAGAGAAATATTAACTTTTCTCAAATGTAAGTCTGTTTGACATTGTTTTAACCATATTCATTTGCATACAACACACACATTGCACAAAACCAGGCAAACTAACGGCAAAGTGGATAATTTCACAGAGCAAAAAATCAGGGTGCAAAAGTCACTGTCATTGTGACTTCAGGTATTTGAGTCCCCCCAAAGGAAACAAAACAGCATCAAACAAGCCCTGAGTACTTTTGTGTTCCCACCTCAGCCCAGGCAAAAACCCACGCTGAGCACAGACAACAGCTTTGCCATCTGTCCACTCTCCACAGGCTCAAAATACCAGAGTCCATGTGGAAAAGCCTAGGATGAAAGATGCTTGGCATCTTTTCATTTACACCCTCATTTACAGCAGCCCCAGACTCTCCGTGGTGCCGCACTAATCCCCGGTTCAGCCATCCCCAAGCTCTGCCGATCACCCCAACCCTGCCCCGCCGAGCGGCGAGATTTAATCCTCCCCTGAACCACTTCCAAGCCAGATTCGAGCTGCCAAGAAAGAGTCCACATTCCTCAATTTCTATCATCCTTGGCTATATGGTTTGTTGGCTGAATTATCTTAATAGAAACATGAAAGTATTGAAATGTGAGTGCATGAATACCCCCAGCTCTGGAGAGCTGCTTTGTCCTACAGCCATGGCCCCAGGGAGTCCCCATTGCCATCACATGTCCAAGATTTGCACATTAAACTGGACTGGAAGCACAGACTACCCAAAGCAGTTTTCTTTTATAGAAACAAAGATCTATTTCTAGAACTGGTCCATCACATCTACACAGGTTACTCAAAGTTTGCTCTACATTTTTTCTAGAAGTTTTTTTTTCAGTTCAATTGGACTTTGGAAAACACAAAGCATCCCATCTTATGCCCAGAAAAAACTCTTTGGTGGCTCAAGGCCAAATGGGTCTTCATTTTGACCAAATATTGGAAACATTCTTCTGTCCCTCCTCCTTCATACTCCTTGCTGAAAGGAAAAGAGCCCAATTCTTCACCAAGGGATGCAGAGAAACCCTCTGTGCCTCCTGACAAGTATGGTTTCCAAGAAAATATCATGTACAAACAACATCTGCAAAACTACCATAAGATTTAGATTTCCACAGCATCCTAAACAGCTGTCTGCAGCAGAATAAACAAATATTTTTCTTGTTTTATGTCTAGCAACAGATTTTATCTGAGAAATCTACAGTGGTGCCTCATGTTGGGGGAAACAGGGAAGGAGATGGGACCATGTCCTACTAAAAAAAACAAAACAAAACCAAAACAGGGATCCTAATTGTGCATTTGGGTCTAAATAGAAGTTAACTTTTTAAAGGTGGAGATAGCTGGTCTATTAATTTTCCAAGAAAAGACTTGTGATCATCACACAGATTTAAAGAAATCAATGAGTACTGGGGCTGCCTAGTGAACAAAGATTCCCTTTCCAAGCACTAGCTTTAAAATTTCACTCCCTCCAAAAGAAAATAATGTATCTTTTTCCTCAAACATCTAAACCATCCAAATAAGGATCCCAACTTCATGAACTTGAGGAAGCACAGGTCGCTGTAGCCACGGGGTGCTCAGCACAACAGGAATTCCTACACGCCTCTGACAAGGGGTTCATACCAAACAGACTGGCAGCATCTCCACTCACCATTAAATGAGATGTGCTTCTTCCTTTCTTGTGCCACATGCAACCTCCCCCACTAAGCTTCAAATTGTTTTTTAATCTAGTTATTAAATTGTCTTTTTTTATCTTTGAAAATAAGTTTTATTTGTTTATTTGTTTGTGATTTCTTTTAGAGCCAATGTAAGAGGTCAAATAAATTCCAGATGACATCCAGACTGTTTTGTATTTGAATTTTTGTAGTCTTTTCTTTTGAAATTAAGCAGAAGGAACAGAGTATCATGGGAAAACATAAAGATGTTTAATGCCACTTCTTTCAGGGATTTAGTTTCAGCTTCCACTTGCAACAGCAGCATTGTCATGGCAGGATCCATGCTACAAGACAGCAACTTCTGTTGCTCAGCTGAGTGAGCAACTTCAGTATTAGAGTCAATATTGATTTTATCTTTATTTTTTCAGCATGTCTAATAATACTTGCTGGTTCTTACAATGCCACAGACTGTTAATCAGATGGGAACAGGAATTATATCCATCATATCCAAAGCTATTTCTAGTTTAGCAGTTGTGGACATGAGGTTGAAGACTGAAAGACAAACAAGCTACAAGATGCACATGGCAATCACAAAGAGCACACATTTGATTGCTTAGCCTTAACATGCATGGTTCCTAATTTTTGGACTCCAAACCAGTCAATGGAAGTGTTGCATATGTTTTAATGAAGACTAGATTTCCTGACATCAACCACAATCCTAATTAACCAATGCAGCTGCCCAGAAGAGTCAGTATGTTGCATCTCGAAGCCAGTCAAATTTCAGCCCATGACTTCTTATCCCAAACCTAAACCATTTTGCAGTGCAGGAACATGGAGGGAAACACTCTTCCCCATCAGGTCTCCCTGACCAGGAAGCTCTTTGCTTGGTGGCCAACTGACCTTTAAGATTGCATCACACATTTTAATGCAACCAGGCTGAAGCTGAGGGCCAAATGCCGGAGGCTTGGAAATAAAATATTAATAAAAAAAAAAATCTTAGCCTCCTCTGTTTCTCTGTCTGTGAACAGACTACAAAGGTTTTTCCTTGCTCAGAACTGCTGGTTTCCCAGCATTCACAAATTTTGGCCTCAGCTGTAGCAACTTCAAAGGCAATAGATATGGCTCAAATAGAAAACAAAATTGGAAGGAAAAAAAAAAAGATGCTGGCATTTCAGCAAAACACTGGTCACTTAGTGGGATCTCTGAATTTATTTCAGATTGCTTGAAATTTATCTCCTCACATCTTTTTGATGCATCCCATTATCCACTGGGAATCTCTCCACACGCTAGTTCTGTCTCCTTCTCTTTCAATCCTTGAAAATTCAAAAAAACCCAAATCAAACTGCCTTTTCCTAGTCACACAAATTGTAATCTAAATAACTTGAATTTACAAGCTTTCCTTTTGAGCAAGGAGCGGGCATAAAACTAACGCTAGCTCTACTTGTGTATCAGACATTCAAGGTGAACTCCTTCCAGTGCAAGGACCCAAGTGGATTTGTGCAACAGCACAATCATCACACATGCTTTGGTTTTGTCTTTTTGCAAAGTACCTGTGTGATCACACAGGTAAAAGCACATATTGTGGCTAGTGAGTCCTTTGCATTTTCTTTGACCCTGCTGAAGTTTCAGCCTAATTGCATCCATGCCCATATCTCAAACCAGGGACGTGACCAAGGAGCTAAGCTGGTACCCTCCAAGTATTTAATATCCTTAATAGCCCCAAGCCATTAAAACCAACAGTACAAGATTTAAGATGAGTCTTCAGATCACTCCAGTCCTGTATTTACTGTCTGCTCATGAGATGAGTCTCATTAACCTCAGAGATCCCTCTTGGGCTGTACAAACAACAAAGGAAAACACTCTGCCCTAGGCTTTGGGTGTTCTGGTTCCACTCAGCTGGGAAGAAGAGATGATGCCCTGGGAGAGATGGTTCAGGAAAGAGAAAGGAGGATTACTGTGAGCTAGCATGAACACAGTTTGAGGATGTAGCTCTTACAGAAATTAAGACAAATTCCTCCACAATTGCATGCAGCAGGTAGGAAAGCTGATAGAGTCAAATACCTGCAAAGATTAATTTCCTGCTCTGTGGCAGAGACAGTGCTGACTGGCCAGGTTTAGTGAAACAATGAGCACGTCAGCTAGATCATAAATTGGTTTAAATGCTAGAAAAATTATCTTGGCTGGCAGCACTTAATGCATAACAAGCTGTCTGGTATGGGCACAAATGAATCATGCTCAAAAACAGATAGAGCTCAAAGCTTCATACATGCAGCCATAAGGAAAAAATGGAGATTTCATCAGAGTGGATGAATAGCCTGGAGCACAAGGCATCACTCCTGAGCCTTTCCCTGCTGAGCATTTTAAATAGGTAAACAGTATTTTCATTGCCCTTATGATGAAAGTCATTACCTCCAGCTTGCAGTTCCTAAGGAGAAGATTGATGGCAGAGACTCAAGAAGCCATTGCACATCAGTTCAAATGAGACAAGATTAGGTGTCAAAGCCTGAACTGCAATATTCTTCATGACTTATATTTTATGCCCATTAAACCAGCAATAACCAGTCAATTTCCTATTTGACTTTAAAAGCACCACCATTTCGACTCCTTTCACGTGTTGTGATAACCATCTCTTCCAGTACTACACAGTCACAGCCACAATTCATGCCTCTGAGCTACCCCAGATAACTCAAAACCCGTGTTACTGCATTACTCATTGCATCATATCGTTTTTAATTTGCCTCTAAACATATTGTAGATGCAGACATTAAATTGTTGTTTAATCACTGTTACTATAGAACTTATTTTATTTTTAGCCACTTCTATTTGACTATGGTAAAAAGCATTAACTGTGCCAAATTAATATTTTTCTTTAAAAAAATAAATATTTATAAATAACTTAACAGTCTCAATTTTCAACAAAGGTTAAAACCAACATTTAATATTGAGTTCCTGGAATTTCCACGGAGCTTTTCATGGGAAAAGATCAAAGAACAGTTATACGATATTGTTATTCATATTTTACAGACAAGGAACACTCCTCCTCAGCATTTAAGATGTTTACCCAGTAATAGCAGTTATGGCCAGAAATAATGTCTAGTTTTTTGATTTCCAGTTCAAAAGGCAACACTCATCCTGGGTACCAGCTGGAGCACTTGTACTGCTGTGTTCACCCATGTACATACTCGATTACTGGCTGACTTGAAGAATCACATATTCTCTACCAGAAAAATTCTATATACAAAAAAAAAGCTTGAAAGCAAGAAAATTACTCCCTTGGGTTCAAATTTCTGCAACTACCTTTGCTTTGGATACTCTAATTGCTGAAAACTAAGGGCAAAAGTTTATTAAAAAAACCCAAAACAAAACCAAACAAAAGCACATAGTCTTTTAATGTTTAATTCCTGTCTATATGAAATAACTCAATATTATGGCTGATTTGCCAGTGTTGTGATGCTGCTTCCAAAATTCAGAGCATCTATAAAAGGCAAACATTGGTTTAGGTTGCACTTCTGTCATAGGAAACAGAGACCAGAAAACCATCATCTTGTCCAAAGTAACAAGGATCAGATACTGAATAGAAAGTGGGAATGCTTCTCACTTCACATTTTGACTGAAAAAGTAAATAGCCCAGAATTCAGCACAGCCATTTACATTTTCCAACTGAAAACAGTATTAAAGCTGAAAATTCTTGGAATTTTGTAAAAAATCTTTTCCCTTTTTTCTTTCAAAACAGAAAGTGTCCAAGACATAATATTTTTTATACAGACATCCTGCTTTAGTGACTTCACTACATGGATGTGAAAGATCCCAGCAAGTATTAACAATATTCCAAGTGTCCCAGAGAGATAGGAGGCACAAGCAACTGCAGTTCAACACCCTACCAGCCAGGTCCCCATGCTTGGCCATGCATCACATCAGATGAGTCAAGTCCCTTTTCCCACCCCACAAGTCTTCCTTCCTTCAAAGTTACTTTACCAAAACATTTCCATTGAAAACCCCTAGAAAAAGCAGCCTTCACAGAGAAAACTGAACTTTCTGTATCCCTCCTTACAGTACTGATTATGAAAGAAATTTATCCTGTTCAACTAAAAATCAGAGCAGCACATGGGCTCTTCAGAGCATTTTCATAAGATGACCATGTTGAATTGATTTCCAATGTTAAATCCCCAAATGCTCAAGCAGCAACATGCTTCCACATTTTTTCCTCCTCAGTAACGAAGATGGACGGTGACAAACACCCATTCTGCATAAGGTGCACATTAAAAAATAAGAATTTATCTGGACTTAATCAAAACTTGTCTTCATACAAACATGAAGCGATGCCTTGAGAACAGGGCTCTTTACTATTAACATTTTTCTTTTTACCTTCAACTGATTATGGTTTCTTTGCTTTTTAAACACTAGCTTCAAGCCATATGTGTCTCCACATCAGCTTATCTGCTGCTTTCAACTTCTATCAGCCCCTATTTTTACTCAATCAGGAAAGAATACAGAATGTTCTAGTTAAAGTCTATTTTTGAATATAATAAAGCTAAGCAAGCCCATTTCCATTTTCTGGTGTCTCCAACAACCAGACTATCTGAGTTCATTAGGACAAAAGTTTCTTGGCAATCAAGTCATTTTTCATTTTGTCTATAGGAACTGATTTCATTAATCCTTTGGCTGGCTCACAGAACCCTGTGCTTAGCACCAAACAAAAGGACCAACGTTCTGTCATCAGATCCACACCTTGGGCATCTGATTTTCACATGTGTTGCTGGGAATGGTGGGTTGAGGGGAAAAAAAAAAAAATCAAGCAAATTAGGTTCTAAAAGTCAGTCTAAGCAGGTCTTCAGCCTCACCTTCCCCTGTGCTTTACCAGGTATCGACCTGATGAGGGTTGGGGTTTTTTCCCCTCCTCTTTTTTTCATGTTTGGGAGCAAGTAACACATACTTTTAAATTCACCCCTTTCTTTAAACATCCATCCTGAAATCCATTTCAAAAAAAATGAAGCTGTAATCTGCTACTAAACGACAAGAAAAATTTCACAGAGCCACCTCAGACATTCAGCCCATGAGCCACTCCCTGTAACTGTACAACTACACGTCTTGAGGGTGCTGGGCAGCCTGACCTGCGCTGTGGGATTATCTTGGTGCTGTTTGGGAAAGGCTCTCAGTGCAAAGCCAGCCACGGGTGATGCTGAGCAGATGGCAACCATGACTTATAGTGTGGCTGGGGTCTCCTTAGTGGTACGGGCAGCTCCTTCTGTTGAGCCAAGTACAAAAAGTTCAGCTCTTGGCTGAAACTTGAAGGCATGAGTGTAATGCAAATGACAACTGCTTAACATTAAATAGTAATAAAAATGCTGATATTAACAATAGTAAGAGATATTAATGCCTACATGTGCTCACCATACAACCAAGTCTTACGAAAGGGAGCACTCCCCTGCCAACACCCAAGCTGGGTAGGAGCTAAAGCATTGAGAGGCTCCCAGCTGGGCACCAAGGAGGCTCAGAGGCTCACCCCACCTCCAGCACCCTCACTGGAGACCTTCCACTCAGCGGGATTTTGTAAACAGTGCCCCTCTGCTCTTCCTGAGGTTTTATACTTAAACTTTAAAAAAAAAAAATCAAATAATCTCAATCCCTCTATCCTTCCAGTCGGACTCAATGATCTTTAAGGTCTTTTCTAACCAAAACAATTCTATGTTTCTATGATTCCAAAGCACACTCCATCCTTGCCTTCCTGTCCTGGCCAGCAGCACAGCTATCTCCCCACCAAGAAAATTCACCACCCCACCCACCTCACTGGAAACCACCTCTTTATTATTGTTTTGAGCTAATTAATTTGTTTCCAGCCACAAAGAGAAAATTGAATAAATGCATTTAACTTCTGGTTTCTTTTGTTATCCTTCAACAACCACTAAGGCAGCATTGCCAGCCCCGAGGATGGACATGAAGAATGCAGATCCGGGCTCTGTGACTTTCTCAAGCTGTTTTGCTCTGGCCACTGGCTCAGCTTCGTTACTCCTTACCACTAAGTATTAAACCAGTGGGATATGCTGCTTTTGGAAACACATTTAAGTAGAACATCCAACTTTAACATGGGATCTAAACTTCTCAACCTACTCTCCAGAATGCAAATTGTTCTTATATACACAGGAATTTCACCTTCCAGAGCAAAGGACCAAAAAAACCTACCAAAAACCAAACCAGTGGTTAAACCACTGAAAACTGATCTTGCTTTCACATAAGTGTCCATTCCCATCTGAACAGGGAATGCTGCACACAGGAAAACCTGGTCTTAATGTCCGCTGTCAACCACCACTCTCTGACACATCATGCCAGGAATGAACTAATCCAACACAGAAGGACAGCAACAAAACAAGGTCCTGCTCCACGTTTACTCAACAGAACATACGCCAGGAGTGACTTCAAAGTAAAACCCTCTTTGCACGACAGAGGCAGAGCCCAACCAACATCATGATGACTCAGGACAGACCTTTAAGAACACCCATTCCAGCTGTAAACCTAACATTGCCCAGTCCACCACTAAACCATGTCCCTAAGCACCATGTCTACATGTCTTTCAAATACCTCCAGGGATGGTGACTCAACCACTTCCCTGGACAGCCTGTTCCAATGCTTGACAACCCTTTTGGTGAAGAAATTTTTCCTAAAATCCAACCTAAATCTCCCCCTGCGCAACTTGAGGTTATTTCCTCTCATCCTATCACTTGTTACTTGGGAGAAAAGATCAAGACCCACCTTGCTACAATCTCCTTTCAGGTAAGCTGTAGAGAGCAATAAGGTCTCCTCTCAATCTCCTTTTCTCCCCGAAAACCCTGATTGACAGCATCTGAGCTCTCTGAGGCTGTCCAGGCTGGGAGTAGGGAGGCTGGGAAGCCCTGACTGGCATGTGGATGGACAACATCATGCAGGATGGACACACCAAGGCTGGCAGCACCAGAGCCTGGCAGTAGAAATAAAAGAGAGGATTTCGTGCATATCTCCATCATCAATATGGAGCAGAAACGCTCAGTGGTTTTTGTCTGCTGGTATGAATTAATCTCTAATTTATAATCTCATAAACTAGAGGATGTCTGGGAAAAGCTATTCTTAAACAGATTTTTTTGGTAGTATGAATACATCACCTGCTGCTCCTTGCTAGAGCACATGAGCTTAGAATCAGGCAGCAGAAATCTCTTCGGATTTCTTGGAAGCAAGCCTTTATGCTCACAAATAACCTTTCACACTGAACAAAATATACTCATAAAGGTGACCTTAACAAAGGATATCTGCTGAGAGAGACATGTCCTGTCCCACACCACCAGGCATGGGCACAGGCAATGAACCCTTTTCAGACGAGGTCATCATCTGAGCATATCAGTTTTAGACCCATGGCCATAAGACAACAGAAAGGAGATTCAATTTTTTTCCCCTCAAGCTGGGAGGGAAACATCCTTTTCAAAATGTTATTGAAATAATAAAACATTTCAATAACCATACAGCTGCGGAGCAGCAGCGCTAGAAGTACACGCGGCGTTAAAGACCCTGGTAGAATTTTATGAGTCTTGCTGAAAACCAGAACCCCAAATCCTCTGCAATTCCAAAACATGCAGACACGCACACAAAGACCCCCCCAGCAACAGCTGGCTTAAAATAAAGACAATCACATTGGTGGAAAACCTCCAGTCAATACCACCAGCACAGCTGAACATCCCTTTACACTGATGTGCAACTAATGTATGGCAACAGGCATCAGGGGACAGAGATGTCCCTGACCACCTTCAACATGAGAAAGGCACAAAATTGCAAAACCTCTTTGTTCCAGGTGCACAAGGACAACTTTTTTTTTCTTCAGTAAAAAAAGAGCAACAGCTACAGCTCTGAGCACTGGAACACCTGGTGCTGTAGGAACCCAGAATGAAGATTCGCCCCAAAAGCCTTAGAGCTCCTTGTTTTGCATGTGACCCCTGCAAAGAGAGGGGAGCAGCCCTTCCTCCTCTGTCCTAAAGACATACAAACCCCAATTCTCAGTAGGACCAAGCCAGAGTGGATTATTTATGCAGGAAACTGCCAGTGCCCCAGGACTCCTGTTGTGGGGAAGAGCTTTTTCCAGCAGCTTTGCTTGGCCATGATTTCTGCCACAGTTACTGTGGCAGGTCCTGACATCTGCTGTGCCTCCCCTAGAGAGCCTGCCCAGGAAGCGAGGAGCTGCAGATGCCACCGCATTCATCTACCAACTCGAAGATTTTAAACAAAAGAGAAAGGGTGGTCTCACCCTAGGGACTGACTGCAGCAGGGAGGTCTCCTCTTCCCTGGCGTCAGAGACAGCAAAGCAGGGTAGATAACATTAACTCAGCTGCTGAGATTTCTCAGATCATTTCAGCAGAATATTTGCAATGTAGGAGCTGAATCACCCCAGGGTAGAACAAGAGGGTGGCCAGGTCCCAGCACTTCATTTTTGCACTGTACCTATGCAAAGAAATCCCTCCCTGTGTCCACAATCAGCAGAGAAACTGCCTCTAACTTCATTAAATTAGGGAGCAAGAAGAAACTGAGCAGACCAGAGAAAACAGAGGCTAGGGGCCAGGACCACAGAATAAAAAAGCAATTTTCATCGCTTCTAGCCCAGATTCAAAAATTCTGGTTTTTGTAAGTGCATGGAGATGCCCTACCAGAGGAGGAGATGATGTGGGATCAGGTTGGGGAATTGCTGGTTCCTCCTGAGCAAGGACACAAACACACCACCTTTCCTCTGGAAATCCTCTGGCTTTGCAGTTGCCTCACATATTTTAGAACAACAGGAGCCTGTGTCTCCAGTTACACTGTAAGTGTGTCCTTCCTCGCTGGTTTCATAGAAAAAAGGTCTGATACCTCCTCCACCATCTCTTGTATTGATCCAGCACAGCTGAGGTGCAGGCAAGAGTGCTGCAGAGACCTGGCCTGCTGGGAAGGAAATGAAAGAAAACCAGAAAAACCAGACCATGCTTTTATTTAAAAAAAAGTTATATATACAAACACACCACACACACACACACACATTTTGTTGCAAGAAGTTACATACTTGATTCCAGTCACTGTTTGTAGCTACAATAGTTTAGTCCAAAGGACTAAGACTTCCATATAACCATTTTAAATAGAGTTTTCAACCTATTAGGCAAACAGTAATTAATATAGAGGCACAGTCCTGCCTAGATGGTGAGCAGAGTCTCAAAGCACACTAGAATTCTCCTGGTTTTAGGTAGTGTAGATTTGTTGCAGTGACACTTGCACACAGAAGTGATGCCCACACACCTACATACATAAAGCTTTACATAACACACCTGGGGGGGGGGAAATTTTTATGTATTTTATATAAAAACAGTTATTACTTAAGTAGATACACCAGTTCCTGCCTTTTCCTATAGTCATCCATGCCATGAAACCCCATGAGCTCTAGAAGAACCCCAGCATCTCCTTTAGGCAGAGCAGGAAAGCAAGGCTGCTGTGAGATCTGGAGGCACAGGTGAGGAGCAGGACCACAGCACACCTCTGAACTTGGAGTTCTACCTCCAAGAAACCCCCAGGAACTTGGATTCCAAGTCTGGAGCCACGTGCAGGATGACCATGGCTGTAATAATTGAGAACCTTCAATAAGATCTCCAGCCACTGCTTCCAAGATGAAACCGAATCACAGCAAATTCATTTCCTGGCACAATTTTGTGGGAAAATAATAGCATTTCCTTTCCAGTTTTATTGAAAAGTAAGTTCAAATTCAATAGCAACAAATAAACTGAAAACATTCATGGCTCTGGAAGAACCTGCATCTCCTTTGCCTTTATTAACCTTGAAGTGGTTTGTCTGCTTTGGCAGTGATATATATTTATAAAAAACAAAAAAAGAAGAAACCTGATGCAACTCTGATTTATGGTCCCAATAAAGGTTCCACTTAATCTGTAAAACCTTTGCTGAAATATGTTAAAAAAAGCAAGACAATGAAGTGGGAAAACTTTTCTAATGTCCTATTTTTCCTCTTAGCTAAGCAAACTTTTCTACTGAAAGAATTTACTGAAGTGTTAGATGTCCTCTTGAAAAATAAATGCAAACTACACAAAAGCCCATATTTTTCAAAGGTCTTCATGTTTCCTCTGTTCAGCAATCAGGTGTTAGAAACCTGAAGAAACTGTTTTACAAATTGAAAAGCCTGGGACACAAGTCATTTTTACTCCTTGTGAACCATGGGAAGCAGAGAACAGAATGGGCAAACAGATACTTTCCACTAATTTCGTAGCAGATTTCCTTATCTTGGTAAAGAAAATTAATATCTCCACAATCCAGACATCTTTGGTGCAGATTGGATTTGATATTATACAAATATAAACTTAAAATGCCCCTCTGAAGCTGCAGAAAGACTCCTTATTCTGTTTCAACTTCCCAGAATACCAGCACGCTCCCCAGCTTTCAGTAGAGAATGCTCAAAACACTTGGAAAATTTAGAGATTAATCTTCCTAGGAAATGAGGTACTCTATTTTATATCCCACTTCCAAGTTGATTTATTTTTCCTGAAATTCTTTCAGGTTCCTGTTCTGTCTCCATTATTAAAAACCCACTAATGATCTGTAGTTTATGTGAAATTATTGTTCCAGGTGCTTTTCTTAGCAATCCATTAAACAACATTAAATGTAATTTTCCAGCTAGTTCTTTAAAAAGTCAATGTAATTTTCTTTTTCATCCCAATCTTCTATTTTGCATGTCAATCATTTATGTCTAATTCTTCTCATCTGGAATATAAAAAAATTAATCTATTTTAGTGTAATGACTGTAAGGAAACAGAGCATGGTTCTGTTTTCTGTTAGCTAACATAATTTATGATAAAGAGATAGAGTGAGTGCATGGGTTGAAGGAGCTGTCACTTTTACAACGTGCAGGACAAACAAATGATGCAGAGCAATAGGCTCTTGTCACCCAAAGGTGCCTCTTCCTTGATCCAAAAGCTTTAGAGCCTGGGGGACACCCATTTCCACCCCAAACAGCTCATCACTCGAGGCAGAGGTTGAAGGTGCAGATACAAACAGCCCCTCAATGTTGTACCATGTTTTGATGACCATGTTGTTCCACCATGTGCCTTCCTTACACCAACAACTCCCCCAGCACAGAACGACTTGGTGCTGCTCGCCCCGGTGTACGTGTCCCACTGCAATGCCCACCACAGGCATCAACTCCTTGTAGCAGGAGCAAGCCTTCATTCATCACTGGTATCTAAACAGACTTCAAGGTACATGAACAGACACATCCCATCTCTAATCCAACAAGTGCTTCTGCAGAGCCAGCCTTGACCATCACCGCTATCTTGCAAAGCCCCACTTGCTTTGCAGTTAAGACTTTGATAACCAGCTTCAAAGAATTTATAGCCTGAACCAACAACAAGCATCTGTGGTCATATTATCCAAAAACCTATTTAAAAAAACCCAACAAACTACCAAAACACACAGGATGCCATTTCTGAAGTCTCAATCTGGCTCTTGTGACGTGCCCCAGGAGTATTTCACCGCCCGTGAGCTTGGCCAATCCTACATGTCTTGAACTTTTCCAAGAGGCTTGGAGAAGTCATCAGTGGAGGAAAAGCTCCCAGTCACAAAAGCAGCAAACAGCTTGCTGGTTTTACTAGCAATATGGAAAGACTTCACTATTTTTTTTTTTCCCTTTAAACTCCTTTACTCATCACTAGCTACCTTCAGGTAAAAGTATTTCTAGTTTTTTCCACTTCAGAAGACATTTCTGATTTCCTCCATTAGCCTTCATGCCAGCAACTTGGGAAATATAAGAAACAGACCCTGTGAATATATATAGCATCCAGAGAGCAACATCTTGGAGAAAGTCACTGAAATAACAGTAACTAGTCTCTGTTTTTATAGTCTTTGAAGAAGGCACTAACAGCAATCCAGCTGCCAAGAAATAAAATAATTCTTATCTAGAAGAGATGACCCTTTGCATTTAACTTGCCCAGGAAACCACTCTCATGGTATCCAACCCACTTTGCAGAACCTCTCTCTACAGCAGAGAGTAAAACATTAAAAAAAAAAAAGCAAACTTGGAAAACTTCCTATTTTTAAAATGGAAATAAAACACTTCAATAAGTACTTATCACAAGAAAAATTCTCATTCCAGTAACACTGGAACAAAGTTTCAGCCCTTCATCACCACATTGACTGTGCTTTATTCCCAGCACCACCTTCTGCTGCAGACAGCGACACAACAGCCCCTGCTGCACAAGTAGAAGAGCATGTTGGTGAAAAGGCCATCAGCAAAACTGCACAGAAGTTACATCAAGGAAAACCACTCGATATAGAAAAAAACCTGTTGCATTAACAGCTGAATTTGGGGACAAAGCTTCCAATTCTGAGAAGTGTCGTGGCCAGCAGGTCAAGGGAGGGGATTCTCCCCCTCTACTCTGCTCTTGTAAGGCCCCACCTGGAGTACTGTGTCCAGTTCTGGAGACCCCAACACAAGAGAGACATGGACCTGTTAGAACAAGTCCAGAGGAGGCCACAAGAACGATCCGAGGGCTGGAGCAGCTCTGCTGTGAGGACAGGCTGAGAGAGTTGGGGCTGTTCAGCCTGGAGAAGAGAAGGCTCCGGGAGATCTTATAGCGGCCTCCCCGTACCTGAAGGGGCTACAAGAAAGCTGGGGAGGGACTTTTCATAAGGGCAGTTAATGATAGAACAGGGGGAAATGGCTCTAAACTGAAAGAGGGGAGGTTTAGATTAGACATTAGGAAGAAATTCTTTGCTGTGAGGGTGGTGAGACACTGGCCCAGGTTGCCCAGAGAAGCTGTGGCTGCTCCTCCCTCGGCCAGGCTGGATGAGGCTTTGAGCAACCTGGTCTAGGGTAAGGTGTCCCTGCTGATGGCAGGGGGGTTGGAACTGAATGAGCTTTAAGGTCCCTTCCAGCCCAAACCATTCCATGAGTCACACCAGGGTGGTTGATTGGCAAGTGAACGACAGCGATGGCAGCAGCACTTCAATCCTATCTGATAAAACCTTGCAAAGGACCCTTTGTGTTCACTGTTTTCAGATAACGTCAGCCCCAAGAGAGACACCACCTCTGAAAGCCTACCTTCCAACACAAACACACTTGGCATGAGCCAACCTCCAGCAACACGTGTCCGGAAAAATGCCTCAGGTTGTTGTCACCCCAACTGCTTCTCCCCTTACAGCTAGAAAAGGACATTAAAGCCAAGAAGTCACCTTGAGATCACAAAGGTGAGGAACTCCTGCACTGGTGGAGCCACTGGTGGGGCTGGGATCCCACACCGCCGTGTGACTAACGCCCTGGCCTTGGCTGATCGCTTTCAAAGTGAAATTTTGTGTATTTTTTTCTTTTATTGGAACATTCCAGTGGGGAAGGAGGCTGCTGTGAGAGCTGGGGCTGGCTCACTGCCAGCCACATCAGCTGTAATCAGATTATACAGTAGTGGCTTCAGAAAGCAGAAGCATGTTTATTATCAAGCCACTAACCAGACTGACATTAATTTAGTCAAAGCTAAGCTAAAACAGTCTTTCAGAATCGTTTTCTGATTCAGATCACATTTACTTAGTCGATGTAAGTATTTTTTGCAAATTACACTTAAAAGAATGACAGTGGTTACTGTCTATTTTTCATTTGCCATTATATAAGTCAATGCCTTTCTGAGAAAGTTTCCACTTAATTAAATTCTACTCTATCAAATTACTACTAAAAAAAAGAAAAAAACCAAAAAGCAGAGGGAATACCATCCCTCAATGGGGGACACAATACACAGAGTGCCAATTTCAATACAGGCTTGACATCTCTCTCTAAACCAGAGGAGGGTTTTTGGTTTTTGTCAAGTGTTAACATGTCCAGTCCTTACTCGTAAGCAAAACTTGAACAATATGTGAATATTCTTGGCTAACATCTCCTTAGGTTCTACCTATGGAGGAAAATCTCCTAAAACATTTAACAATCACTGAAATAATTTGGTTTTTTAAAATGCAAGTGCAGTGATGCAGAAGTAGTGTCCCAGATGACTATGGATGAAAGAACATTGGCCTCATCCCATGTAATATCTTTTTATCTGGCTGGCAGGCATGCCATCCACAGGAATTTATGCCAGGCAGGTAGACATACACATGGTAACTCGGACCCTGCAAACCCACAGGGGTAAAGAGCACAGCATGGGGCAGGTTACTTGTGTCCTTCACAATAAGAAGCATAAACACATCACAAGTCTCCTCTGGAGCAGCGTGTACAGCACACAAATCCCATCTTCAGGCACAAATCTGGAGGATCATTTCCCTTCTGTCTTTATGATGGATATGATGCTTTGAGCAACCTGGTCTAGTGGAAGGTGTCCCTGCTGCTGGCAGGGGGGTTGGAACTGGATGAGCTTTAAGGTGCCTTCCAACCCAAACCAGTCTGGGATTCTATGTAAAGCTAGTGGAAGGGAAAACTAGAATTTAAAGTATGAGAAGTCCAAATCCTTCACTAGCAGACCTCTGAGTGATCCCACTGGATACAATCTGCCCCAGTCCAGCTCTGCTCATCTCCAGACTTCAGCAAGGAGATGCCATGCCATGGGGCTTGGTCTCATTGCCTCCTCCATAGTAGCTTTTTTTTTTTTCCCCTTTTTAAAACAGCTTTTTAGTGACTACCTTAAGTAGAATAATGAATATGCAATACATGGGATGATGCAACTCCTGTGAGCAGCAGATGGGAAAATCCACAGGTGCAGCCAGGAATAGCTGTACTAAATTCTGGCCAGAAGAATTTCCTTCAGCCCATTTAAAGAGTCCCCTGCAACCTCAGCTGGACACCATTCACACATTTATTTTCTATTCTAAGTCAACACAGACATAAGAAGTCCCAAGTTGCATTTCAGTAGCAAACCAATGACTTTCATACTACTCGTTCACAGCCTGCAAAGTGCATTAGGATGGAGAACAGTACTACAGGGAGCACATTATCAGCTATAACGTTTCCAGGCTTTCCTGACTCTACAAATCCTCTTTCTCAAGTTCATACACAGATTGAGGTTTACAAAAGCACACGTTGAACAAGAACATCTACAACTCATATAAGACTCACACTTCCTCCTCACACCTGGTGGTTTTTGACCAGTAGCTGCCCATTTGGCTCACAAATACCCTGAGGTGGGTGCACATAGCTGGCAGCCACCCAGCCTGGCATCCGTGTTTCCCAGAAAAGAATCTGCTTTTAAGATTTGACATCTAAATTGAATGAGTAGTGCTTGCAGGGAGACATGAATATAATGCTTTTATCTATTTCCTACTAAAATTTATGTGTTTAATTTCAGAAAATTGACCTATATATCAGAGAAACAACATATTATTCAGGGTACTGCAGATGAAGAGGCTGTTCTGGTATGGATTTATCCATTTAGGATGAAATTATATGAAATCTTTCTGTTATAAGCTATCAATGTCCACCTCTCATAGGCTTTGCAATTCCCAGATTAATAGAAGTCAAGAGCAAACCACATAGTCCACAGTGTTCATCATTAACACAGCTATGATGGCATCCCTGGACAGAAACTAGAATACAATATTGCAATAGAAAACTACAAGCCATGAAGAAAAAAAAAAAAGCCCATTTTCATGTATCAGGTGTCAGTTAAGGAAAAAAAAAAAATCAAGTTGGAGTTTATGACAAGAAGAATGGAGGCCCCAGCACTAGCAAGGGAGGAGGGCTGGTCGCCAGCTGAAAAGCAATTGCCAGCTCACACCCACAGCAAAGTGGGAATCAAGTGGTCAGTGTCCCACTGAGCAGCTCTGAAGATTATAAATGAATAGAAGATGATTGTCCAGTCCAGACTGGTCCATATATATATACATATATAAAAATATAATAGATTATTTCAGTTGGAAGGGACCTACAATGACCATCTAGTCCAGCTGCCCAACCAGTTCAGGGCTGACCAAAAGTTAAAGCACATTAAGGGCGTTATCTCCCAAATGCCTCTTAAACACTGACAGCCTTGGGGCATGGACCACTTCTCTAGGAAACCTGTTCCAGTGTTTGACCATCCTCTCAGTAAAGAAGTGCTTCCTAAAAGATCCTCATCCTTTTGAAGGACAGACATAAATCACCTGCTGGGGACCAGACTTGTCTCTAAAGCAATTCCTCAGGAGCATCGGTCACAGGCTATGGTCACAGCAGTAAACCAACTCTTCCTGGATAATTTGGTCTGTTCTGGAAGAGCAGCTCCATTTCTGAAGCACATTTAGACAGACACCTCTCTCTGTGCCCAACAAGATGGTAACTGAAGTAGAATAAATATTTACTGACTAGAGTTTATTACAAGCTTAAAAAAAAAGAGCAAAAACCTAAACCCAAACCACTGGATTGTTCAACCTGCAGAACTAAAAGCCCTTGTGAACACAGGAAAGCAAAAGATCTTTCTGCTTATCTTGGTTTAGAGAAAGCCACACTGATTTCCTGCTAATTATTCCAGCAGATTGAAAAATAGATAATGATACAGCTAAGAACAAAATAGAAGAGAGACTAAAACAAAACCCCAGGTTCAAACAATTCCATCTCCAAGATCTACAGTAAAATTCCCATGTTCATTATTGAAAATGGGAATGATACAGCCAGAGATTTGGGATGTCAGGTGCTGGACTTGCCCACTACGTCCTTGTCACTGTGTGTGACATCTGTTCAGCTGGCAAGGAAATACCAGGGATCATTGAGTTTTAATGCTGACTGACGGGATGGCCAGGGCTTGACACGCTGCTGCAAAGGAGAGTCAAGGTCCCCCCTGGAGTCTGATGCCGGGAAACTTCAAACTGCAAAGATCATTTTCTGAAGGCAAAGTGAATAATCTGCTATTGCAAAGGGGGCTGGGGGTGAGGGAAAAATAACAAATCAGGAGGAAAAAATGTACCGAATTATTTAGACAGCTGTTTTTTCAGGACAGTGCTTTTAAGATCGGCTGTTTTTCAGCCACACAGTTAAAAAAATAGTCCTAATCCATAAGCAGCATTTCCACTGCTGTGACAGAAATCAGCTCAGTAAAACCACTGCATGGGTCATACGTGACTTTACTTTGCTACTCCCATTGCAAACCCAGGTGTGACTTCAGAAGAACATGACACTATCATCAACCTAATGTTTGTAAATGCTTTCTGGAAAGAATATGGTTACAGGTTGTTTCATATTATTTTTGCACATCCTCTCCAAGAAAACAACCACATTTAAAAGAATTATTTCCATTTAAAGATATCAGTAGGATTTGCTAAGGCTGAAGGTAGGGGAAAAAACCCAACAATGTAAAATTACTTATTTAAATAGAAGATAATACTGAAAATGCAAAGAGCCAAAGTAATAAACCCACATCTGATTTTACTTTTGTTCCCCACAAATTAATGTCAGCACAATTGCTGCCTTAGGGATGTGGAAATACAACACCACTCTGGCATTTTCACCAGTGCCTGGACACGGTGTATGCACATCCTCTTCGTTTCAAAGGAGAGCACTTTGGAGTCACAACAACGTTCTTGCACTTCTCACACACATTTCTGTTTTAAATTGTCATCAGGAAATATAATAAAACTAAAACTTAATTCATTTATTAAGCTCCAGAGAGAAGCCTGGCTCCGTGTTGCCTTCTGAAGGTGGCTTTTAGCTGAAACATTTATTCCTACTTTTATTCCTTTACAAGTGGGAGTCAGAGAGGAGCAGGACACCAGAGGTCCAGCCTTGGCCAGGGAGCCAGAAGAGTCTGCCATGCTTAGCCTAGGAAACCAAAGACAGATGGGACAGATTGCCATCTACAAACACAACAGAAGGGAGATACTCCCAGTTTTGTTTTCAGAAAGTTATTTAACTATAGGACAGTGTTGGCATAAGAATAATAAACTGGCCATGAATAAACTGATGTTAAAAATTAGGAGTTTTGTGACTGACAGAAGATCTGGAATAGTTTTTGGACAGATGAGTGCAGACAAAAAAGTGGTTTCAAGACAGAACTTCATGATTTAAAACTAGGATTAAACAAAAGAGTGATTAGACTTGCTAGGAAATGATCTCAGGAGATCAATCATCCCTGTGCTGTTTCCACCCTCCTGGAGCATCTCTGAGTGATATAGAGGGAGTTGAATCAAGAAGTTCTCCGTAGGGAGTCTGTTGGGACAAACTCAATAGTCCACAGTCACCAGAGCTGAACTGCAGCAGCAGCTATAAAACCCTCAACTCCTCTTGGTAATTATACTTCACATGTGTTACTGTTTCAGCACAGGAACCGCCTGTCTGATCAATGACGGCTTTTGCTGGATATCTTATTTAAATGTTAGTCAACATCAGCTATTCCAGTGCTCTCCAAACCTATGTGCATCAGATTGCTGAAGGCAACCAGAACATATCAACACTTAGCTGATTGCACCAGGAGGAGGATGCTGATGGCACATCTCCACAGCACAAGATGGGTACAGCAGAAGCTGTATGGAAAAGATACTTCTCAATGTATATTCTTCTCACTATAGAGATCTCTCTCTATACAAGCTGCTGCTTCTCTCTCCTACAGATTAAGCCAAACAGGGCTTTTTGTGCCTACAGCCCTTTATATTTAGAGTGTGTGTGCCCATAAAGAGTTTCTTAAAGGTCAGCATGCTTTCTGTATTATAATTTAATATCAGAGATGTATATCAAACCAGAAGACTAGCCATTGTTTGAAAGAGGGGCTTAAAATAATACATGACAAATTTTTCCGAGATACTGCAAGTTGCATGTCTCAAGAACAAACCACAAGTGGAAGCAAATGAAGTGCAACAGATGGATTACTCAAGCATTCCATATTGTAGGTCTCATCACTAAATTCATTTGTTAATTTTATAAAACATTGGATTTTAAATAAACTTGCTAAAGATAAAAATGGCAATTTGTTCCAATTTCTTTGTCATATTTCATTACTTCACTGCTTTGGGGTAGTAATATGGAAAATACTCTGCTTTTAAAGCAATCTTTCTTCTCCCCAAGCCTCTTAGCATACTTTCAGGCTTGGATCACAAATACAATATAAATCATCTGAAAAAAGTCTCAGACATTTTAAAACAACATGAAACATTAATGTATTTGTTTTTCTAAACACACATTATCATTCGGAGCTGAAGTACCTGACAGTAGCAATTTAAACAATGTAAAAGGAACAGATATTTTTATTTTATGTATGTCTACTAACTCATTAGTATAAGATGAATAGATTTTTAACGTATGGTGTAATGGGATCGTTTGTTAGTTTTCTGGACCCTGTTGAAAAGTTTATCGAAGCAGCTATGGAAAGTTCAAGTTCTTGTAAATGGAAGGAAGAGTACTCAAAAGTTTAAGATAATATATCAGTGCTTTAATAAGCCTTCCTCCTAAAACATTGATTAGAGCAGGCAATTATTTCTTTCACAGTTTAAAACTTTCACATTGCTACATAAACGTTGATAGGGTGCCAAGAGCAGAATGGAAAGCCATTTTTGCTTTATTCATTTCAAAATATAAAATCTGTCCTCCACAGAGCAAACCCAAGCAGTAAGGCAATTGCCCAATTTGTCCTAAATTCAGCTAAAAATCAGCCTGCTACCTAGGAGAGGAAGAAAACTCTGGTTTCAAGCTTGACTTACATTTGTGTCTCCTTGTCATACACCGTGGTGACGTCACTACCATCATCCTCTCACAGGATTTACCCCAGCAAACACTTTATTAAGCCAGCAAGGGCAGACATATGCTGGGAAAAAGGGGATTTTATTGAAAAACTTAAGAGAACTGGACCTATCTCAAATTGGAAGCTTTTGGTGGGGAAAGACAGCATTTGTGGGCAAGGATTACTGATTGAGTGACTTTATGGTCTCAGGAAGACCATCAGAGTTCAGTACAGAATGCAGTATGTGTGTTCTGGACATGCAAAAGCTTGAACACACTAAATACACAGCTGAAAGTCAAGAACTAACTGTCCACAGACAGATTTTAATAGCACAAGTCAGCTCCTACAACTGGGATGGTTATATCAAGATACAGACTCTCTTTTGTCTCAAGTTGAGGTGGGGAGGAAGGAAAAGGGATAAGATCTTTTGGATCTTCTTGTGTTGATTCAATGATATTAATACTGAGGATTTTGTTGCTACTAAAACTGATAAAGCCCATTTTCACTGAAACTGGGTAACAGCTCTGTGAGCAGCTCAGCCAAAAGTTGGAGGGAAGAGGAGCTGCTGGCCCAACCATCGCCACAGCCACCCACAAAGGGGAATGGAGACAAACCCCTTCTACAACAATGCACGTGGGCAAAAACCAGTGAGGAGATCAGAGTCACCTTGTAGAAGTCAACAGAGCTCTGCTGATTTACACCAGCACAAGATCCAGAGAGAAGTGCTAATCATCACAACTTGCTCATGGTTATTTTTACATTGTGCAAAACGGAGAGGAAAGGATAGAAAACAAAACAATCTCCTAAGGACAAAATGCAGATGGAAGAACATGCCCAATACCGATGCTAACGCATGAAAACATCTGGCCAAGATGGGAAGGAGACTGAAGTTTTCTCCCTCCACATTAGTGGGAACACATTGAAACCTGACAACAGCTCTGTCCTATGGAAGTACCATGGCTCTCGTCATTCAGGCTTGAAACCCTTGACACAACATCAGAGGGGTGAAAAACGACTCCACTACTTCTGCTTTCCACTGAAATAAAACAGTTTGCAACAAAAAGCAAGAGCATGCATTTGCTTTCCTCGGTGTGTTTCCAATCACTGCAGTGTGTTTAAGTAGTCAGGCTGCATCCAAGCCTTAAAGCTCAACAGAGCCGAGAGGGCAGATGACATCCCGATGGCAAAAGCGGCTGTGTAAATCATCTCCAAATGACAGCATCATACATGGAGAGCTGCTTAATTTGGAATGTGCCAAACGGTACTTTTCCTCATCTGGCATCATCTATACATCAGCCAACAATTCCTGTGGGGATTGTAATTCTTGCCATAGACAAATGTACAACAGATGCTAAAAATAAAAAATCAAATCTCCACAGAGGTAGCACAGCAGCCACTCCTGAAGTCAGGAGCAAACTTGCCAGGAGCCACAAGCCCCTCTCAGTCATCTGGCTACTAACCTTCAGCATTGCCCAGCAGTGACTGGGCAAGGGGGCAAAGAAGGACAAGTGACTGAAAATTCAGAGCTCAAAGCTCCTGTTTCTAATTAGGGGTTTCCAGAATGACACATTTTAGAAGTGTACAAATACTAGTCAATTCTCTTGTCTGGTTTGGGGATTTTGGGGTTTTTTGTTTGGTTGTGGTTTGGTTTTTTTTCCACCAAGTTACACAGAAAAAACTCACTCTCTTATCAGATGATAAGCAGTGGTAGCAACAGGGTTAAATAAAAAAGTTATATGCTTTATGCTACTGTATTATCATTATGCTTTAACACACTGGTAAAGCAATGCTCTTTTAAGTGAGCAGCATCTACCCAATGCACTTACATGATTTCAGTCTGAACAGACCCTCACACATCATCATTTTAGGCCAGTTCATGCATTTTGCCAGAGCTGTAGAAATGACTCTGTGCTTTGCAGCCTCTGCACCTTGTAACAGGGACATCAGCACTGAGAAACCAGTCTGCTTATTTCCATATTTACACATATCCATGTCTTCAGTCCTTTGAGGACACATGTACCTTCATTTAAACCATCTCAGTATCCCATAACCATGCAGGAAAACTCCTCCACAGGCAAAAAAAAACCCAGAAGGAACAGTAATTTTGAGGGATGGTAGTTGTTCCATATTTATCAGTTTCCTGGTTTTCTTTGGAGAAATTATGCAACTATTTTGCCAAGCAGGAAGGACTTTCCTGTCTCTTATACATGCAATTTAATTTATTAGAGAGACACGAGAAGGTGAGAAGTTTTCCAGAGCAAAGTGTGAGGTACAGATACTTGCAAGAGAAAATAGTGTCCAAACACACCAGTCCCACACAGCAGTCACCTGGACAGTCAGAGTCCAAGGTCAAGGTGTGCTGGACACTGACATCAGGGAAGACCAAGCACATCTGCAGCAGCAACTGGTGACAGAGGTAGAGTGATTGCAGAAGACTGTCAGGCTGCAGAGGGAGGAGGGACATGGTTACTGTCCTCAAATCCTACCCAGCACGTTCAACCCACAGACCCTCAGGTGCCAGACTGAGCTTCTAATCTCAAATGAGCCCGAAGAGCTATGATGATAGGTGGTCCTTATCGGCAACGCGCCAAGCTGCATTTCAGAAAAAGTATTTTTGTGAACAGTTTTGAAAGTAGAAATTAACGTCAACAGATCTGCAGATCAAAAGAAGAATTATCTAATCCAGTATGTTCTGTGTCAATAGACAGTTGTGGGAAGCTGTAAGAGCTTACGGGTACCAGACACAGACTTGCATGGCACGCTCAGGAGTTGGTCACCTGTTGAGTTTCAGACAGAACTTCTCTACAGCTGTTTCAAGATCTTCAGGAGTGCCCCACAGAACATCTTGCTCCTCAACCACAACATACCACGTGGTTTCAGGTCTTCCAAAAGGCCAAGATTTGCTGTTATGGTTGATTTTTTTCAACACTTCAAAGCCTGGACTGAGATTTGCTGCCCCCTCAGAAGCCTGCTATCTTTGGCATCCCCCAAAATTGAAGAAACATCAGAGTTTTGCTATTTTTGCTGCTGGCTTTCCAATTTAACATTAACAGCCAGTGTCCACAAACTACATCCTGAAGCTCTTACTCAATCCCATGGAAAGTTTGCTTGAAGAAGGGATGAGTAAAGGTTACAACATTTTTGACTTATTATTATTAGGGAACACACAACAGCTGTACATCTAAACTTGATATTTTTATAAGCCGAAGAGCAATCATGCTTTTCTAAACCTTGGCATGTCTTTAGCTTGCTGTGCAAGAGTTCCAGGGGGCATGAGTCAGCTTACAAACCCATAAAAATCTAATTATGGCTAATGATCATCCTTTTGTTTACACTGTATGTAAAATGCTAACTGCTTCTGATACTCACTGCAGGAGCAAGATTTACCATCAGTCTTGAAATGATTTCTATCACACCAACATGACTTAAAATGGGCCGTTTAGGATAAAACTGAACCCACACCACACAAAAGGTTTTCCCTTATTTGCCAAAAAACTTGATTTCTCTCAGACAGCTACTGAAACATTGCATGCTCTCAAGTTGTTCTTAAATTTCAAAAGAAGTTCAAAAAACCACATAGTACATCTAAGTTGAAAGCAAGCAACGTGTGGCAGATCCTCTCACAGAGCACATGGCAACCAACCAACTTCAGGCCACACACTGGTTGTCTGATCTTACACAGACCTGAGCAGTACTGCAATCGTATCTGGATAGACTCAGATGGAGGACAGAGAGCAAACGTTTGGGTAACCAGGGTTAGAGTGATCCCACTGCCCTTTGAAAGATAAGACCAGAGAAGTGATCCTACAGGGCCACTGTTGATGGACCCCCATGGAGCAGGTCACATCAACCCACTGCAATAGGGAAAGGAGAAAAGCCAATTTTCCCCTCTCACATGAACTCATTGCAGTTCTTTGACAAGTTTCAGGGGCTGCACCCCAGTGAGCTGCAAGACACTTAACCATCATCACATCAGGAACTATTTGCCCCGTAAAGAAAGTATTTGCTGGTCCAAATTGGGCTGCAGGGAAGGAGAAAACACCAGATAAGGAGGCTACTGGCAATGGGGTTTATATTGCTCCCCTTTCCAGGAAAGGGGAGGATTTTTATTTTTATTAAAAAAACCCAAAACAACTCTATTTCCAAACCTGCTTGCACAGGTCTTGAAGGAAAAAACATCCTCCTGTGAGCATGGTCTAGCTTGAATCTGAATGACTCTTGGAGGAGAGTCTGCCAACATGACAGTTCTTGGAAAGCTTCACAAGCACAGTCCAAAGTGAGATTTCTAACAGGAATTCCATCAGATTTACAAACTGCTCATAAAACAAGCCCAGCAGCTGGCAAACACAGGAAGCTTTCAAGGTTAGCCCAATTCCTCCCATCCCATTCTTTCTCCTCAGTGAAAATTTATTTAAAGTTGCTTTTTCACACCTTCCTAACTACAGGTAGTAGGGGAAAGGCAGGTGTGGGTGCTTCTTACAGCTGCCCAAACCAGTGCATAATAAACTCATGTATTTGCATCATGCTGCTCACGCTCATGAGCAGTGCCCATGGCATCCCAGCTATTGAAACCCCAGTATCAGCAAGCATCTAAGCGGGGGCAGAAAGGACAAAGACAATTCAACCCCACAAAAATGTTAGTCTAAAATAAGCATCCTCAACAAGCAATCCTGTTGTCTGGACAGCCATAAATAACAGTTGTGCTAAGTCAAGCCCTTAAATGACACAGGCCTGGTTTTACTGCTCCCAACACCCACGGTTTTCTCAGTAAGAACTGGTTTTGTGTTCTTCACTGCTAAGCTAAGAATTCAAATAGCTGTTGTTGTTTGAATGATAATAAAACTGGGAATATCATCTGTAACAACAGTGCCTGGACTGTCCCCAGCCCAGAAAGCACAAAGCAAAGTTTGTGAAAGGTAGGAGGGTGAAACACCAATTTCTGGTCTTTGATGCAAACCAGGGGTCTGTGGCTTTGGTACATCCAAGGGGAGATTCCCCCAGATCCCTTCCCTACAAGACCATAGCAGAAACTGATAAAGAAACAACTACCCACTCTCAGTCCTTCCTTCTCTCCTCCCAGTCTGCTGTTCCCAACCACACACGCCTATTCACGGACACCAGGCTATGTGATGAGCCAAGAAACAAATGCAAGAGATTAAATTACAAATAGGGAATAAAATATTCCAATGAGACGTGACGGTAAAACAAACAAACCTAATGTTATCTCTGCATGAAAGAATAAAGACTTGCAAGGTATTCCCAGAAGTTGCAAAAACTCAAGTAAAAATAAGATCTTGAAAAGCAGTATTAATCTTCCCCAAATATTTTTATAAGGAGGAAAAAAGCAAACAAACAAACAACAAAGATGACCCTACGAGGATTAAACTTTTGGCACTGTACCATGAATTTCTAAGCCATGCATTTCTCTAAAAGGTTTCTTAGTGCATCTTAGCAATTCATAGAGGAAGTGACCCTCTAGCACAAACATCCAGTTGTCTGGGCTTTGAAGTTGAGGAGGCTTCTTAAAAATGTCTGTATGACACTTACTCTGATGTCCTCCCTCTGAACACCAGCTTTTGACCTTTCATCCCTATAAAGATTTTGACTCTCAACTCTGTCTTAACAAGAGACTCTGTTCTGTGCATTCACAGCAATATTCCAATTTCTAAAGCTTCAAAAGGGGAAGGGAAGCACTAATCCCTCAGCATCTTACCACTCTTCCAGTGTTACATGTTGATTGTGGTTGATATCCAGTTGTCTTTAAAATGAAAATAGGTTGTGTAGGTCAGACACAAAATATCCGAGTGCCCTGGTGGGAATGAATCACTGTAGAATTACATTTTTCTTTGAGTTTTCAACTGTCAGTTTTGAAGAGTCTTTTGGTCCAAAAAGAAAATGTTTGTAAGGTTCAAATGACACCATAAATTGCCTTTACAAAACATTGTACTTCAAGTTACTAACTCTACTTAACCAAGTTACTAACTCTTGCTTGTTTCTTTACTTTGGGACCAGCAAAGTTTAACACTTTCTATTTTTTTTTTTTTCAATCTACATAAAAGCAAATGATGAATTTGGACTTGTAACTACACTAACATTTAGTTACTACTCAAGTAACTCCACACATTCATCATTATCCAAGGTAACAACTCTAGTAAGGGTAGGCTCATGAGCAAATTGGTGCTGCTTGTGAAATACCAGGAGACACAGAGGAAATAAAAGTTTCCTTAATAAATAGTAGTATTTGAACCTCTGCTAAGCACCTAGCAGAAGAAAAATCAAAGCCCCCCTTCCGTGAAGTGACTAAAAGTGGTAGATGATTTAATAAGTAGAATGGTAGGTCATGTAACATGAGATTTAACACACTCTCCCTCTTTTGCCAAACTGTCACGATTACTTGAAGGCTCATTTCCAGCAGAGGTTGCCTTGCCCTAGGTTAGGATTAAGAACAGATTGTGAATTACGTCTGCTTTAGTGTATTCTGTCTTAGGCTTTATGGCAGGGGTTGCTCAAAAGCAGGGAAAACTCACTTGCAACATTAGTAGGTAATTGCAAATATGAGTGAGTGGTAAATTTAAGAGCTGATTACCTCTTGTAACACAAGTTAGGATCTTCACATGCCTTTGTGGAACTGGAAGCCTCACAATGGTGCATTTATGTGATTTTTCTTTTTTTCACTCAGACAGCAATGGATTCAGAGAGGTATTATAATCCACACTGATGTGCATGATCACACAGCAAGACCCAAACCCAGCTCTTCAAATTCCCAGCTCCATGCCCCAGCCATGGGAGTTTGCCATTGTCCCCAGCCCACCACGCTGCCACACACTCCCCAAATTCATTTCCAAAGGAATGGGAGGTTGGTTAATTGCTGTTAAAAGGAAACATAGGAAACTCCCTGTTGGTTGTGTCAATGAGAGACATCATGCCTGATAAGCCTGTCGGAGTGCACACATGTGGGAATGACCTGCCTGGCTTCCCAGCCAGACCATAAATGAACTTCTGTCCCAAGTCAAGAGAGTTCAGAAGAAGCAAGTTACTGGCAGCAAACTCTTATTATCAGGGGATCCAGCGCAGCCCTTTCTTCTCAAACTCCTATTGCCTCCTACTACTGAGTTTAAAGAGGAAAAACTTTCCAAGCCCAAGGAAATGGCACATTAGAGTGAAGAATCCTATAAAAGAACAATAATTTGGAGTTTGTGACATTTCTGCTCACTTTACAAAGAGCGCTGAAGTGATTGGAAGAGTCAGCTGGAAAGTAATCTGAAGAGATAATTTTATTTGCTGTCAGCACAGCACTTCCACATTGAGATAAACTTCTGCCATGGAGACGGGAAGTTGCTCCCTTTCTCATAGGAACCAAAAATCAATATGAACATCCCTCGGGTGTTTTCCCTTTAGAGGTTGCTCTTTGGTATTTAGCACGTAGACCAGAAGCTGCATGAGCCATACATCCCAGACCTCCACAGCCCCCGTGCACCACTGCTGGGGGTCCAGTTTCACCCATCTGATTTTTCATATCTCTAGATGCTTTTCAAAACTCGGGTCTCGTTTCACACACGTGGCCGCTCAGCTGCCGGCACATAGCGGCCATCACACTCCTAATGACTTGGGGTTAGGGAATGTGTGGGTGTATTTTAGTAGTGCTGATGATTTGCACCATCAGGAACTGTTTGCAAAGATCAAAGATTAACTTTTGGGGTTTTGTTATTTTTTTTAACCAGTAACACCTTCCCTTTCCCCTCTAACACGAGTTTTGGTTATTCTTTGTTAAGTCATATTATCTTCCTCTTCAGTATTTAACACTAAATAATTTGGGTGTATGGGTTTAAACCTCATTACAAAGCAAAAAAACATTCCACATTTCTCCCAGAGACACCATTAAAAGCTTTTAAGTGGGACAAGACACACCATGGTGGAACACACAGATATTTGAAACAAGGGGAAAGAAGAAAACACAACAGCCCAGGGTTTTATGGTGGAGACTTAAATATGGAATTTATTAATGTGTTTGTCTAGCAGATGCAATACCCCGGTGTCATTTTCAAAGACAGGAAGATTTTAGTTCTTGGAAAGGGTATATTAAGAGCAGTAAATTTTAAAAACACTCCATTTTAAAAACAAGCTATATTTTTTTTTGCTTTAGAGTTCAAACCACAGCTGAAGGGAGATGCTAAGCTTTACTTCCCTCACCAACCAAATGACAGTGGCTCAAAGCAGAGTGAAAATCCCCCCCATGGTACTCACGAGCTGCAGGGCTATGGATTTACTGCTTCAGAGAGCTAATTCCTACAGCTGCTTCCCAACACTCCAGCTCCTCATTTCCGCTACACCAAAAACACCTGGCTGAGGAAGGACAACCCTGGGAGACCTGCTTGTAGATGTCAGTCTGGATTTACTCTGCTCAGCCCGATAGGAAGGAGCTCAGCATTTCCCATTAAAAAGAGAAACTTAACTGCTGAAGCTCCGATTTTGCTCTGATCAAAACTCAAACCTAAACTTTTTGGAATTAATCTGCATGAAGGGAAAATAATTTTTTTTCTTTTTGGGACATGCCTACAAATCTTTGTACCTGGCTAGGAACTGGTGTTAAGACCCACATGAAAGGTCTTACTGGGCCAATATGAATAGCCACTACTCCCCCCTTGGGGTGCACCAACACAAGAAGCTGCAGCAGGGAGCACACAGCTTACAACAAGCCCTCTCCTCCCTCCTTCTCCACCATAGCACTACACATCTAGGACATGACTCCCATGCTTCAAATGGCCAAACTTTTATACCACCATCCTCAACAGTGGAGGAAACACCTCAATGAAGACAGCAAGTTCATAAAAACCAAGGAAAATTCCCAGCCTGGAGTCTCCGTGCTTTCATGTCCATCCCTCCCCCACCCAGCACCTCCTTCTCTTGCGGGATAAAGGACTCCGTGTTTGTATTAGGCAAGATTAACTTATTTAGATTTGGCTGTGCAGCTGCCATAAATCAAAATGAAAGAAAAATATCTTAAGCATAATCTCTGTTTATCTAACTGTTTCTGCCCATGTCTCTAATTTCTTCTCAGCTCCACACTGGAGCCTTCGTAGGGTTTCCCATCAGCTGCGGCTGGTCTATCTGCCAGCCACGGCCCCATCCGACCGCACTGCCCACAGAGGGAATACCACAGCCCACGAGTGACTTTATTGAAGAGGTCTGAGTGAGCACACTTGTCATCAACCTCCTCGGACATCTGAAGCATTATCGCGGCTGCCTTTCATTGCGCGTTAGCACATCAGTGCTAACGTGAATCTGCTCTGCCGTCCCAGACGATACCACACAATGGTTCCTGTATGCACCCAGTGTGTTTTATCAAACAACCTAACCTAATCCTCCTGAAAACATTGGCTGATGAAGTATATTGGCGTCTACAAGATTTTTGTGGGCTGTTAAGCTGTTTTGTTCTGCATAGTTGTGCTTCCCATAGCACAGGAGCGGTGCCAGCGCTGGCTCTCCATGGCGGCGTGGGCAGACAGAGCAGCTATTATGTGCTTCGTAAGGGCTCGTCTTGAACCTTGAAGCTCAAGGCATGTTGTGTGGGGGCCTCCCAATGTTAAAACAGGATGGAGAGGTGCTTCTCTGTCTTTTGCAAGTATGCCACAACAATCTTTAATTTATCTGGAAAAACCACTCAGTGTTGGCTTAGTGTTTTATCTGAATGTTGCAAGTCTCATGGTGAGACTCTTCCAACACTCTGGTGCCCAGCATGGTGCCAAACCCAAATCTAGAACCAGTAATAGCCCCTCCCTCACTAAAGCACACTGCAAGATTCCTATAAAACCCACAAATACCTGCTGTGATTCACATTCTCACACCAAGTCCAACAGTGAATCTCATAAATACATGTGGGTTATTTGCATCTCCAAGACAAATTTTAACCTTCCCTGAAGTAGAGTTTCTAGATCCCAAATTCATTGGAACTTTATTACACTGTTGTAATATTTAGCGTGGACATGATTATATTCTTACATCAACTGCTCTAGGCAAAACCCAAAGCTTTTTCAGAGGAAAAAAAAAGCTCAAATTATTCTGGTTCCCTCATCCCAATCATGTACAGAATGCTTTAACTCTTCAGTGTTACACCTTTTTTGGATTCAAAGGTAGATAAAAGCTCTAAACAAGTTGTCCACTCCATCACAGACCTGTTCTGCATCTCTTGAGTCATAAAACTGTCATCCAGAAGTGGGTGGGAAAGAAGAATTTTTTTTTTTTTTTTTAAACATAGAATTTACTTCAGGTGATTTCAGGTGAATTATGCCAAGCAAGCCTACAGCTGGGATGTTTTCCACCTACATCCATCCTCCTTGCCTTTGGGAAGGTGATGTGCTGTCATAACTTGGCCAGCACTTTCAGGCTGAACCCAAGCCAATCTAGAGCTGTTATTGTCGGGCTTCTGAGCCTGGAGGAAGCGCTAACAAAGTAACACCATTTCCAATTTGCTAGAGGTAAAATGCCTGACTTCTCTACCTTGGCTTTGCCACTTACCTAGAATCAGCAGTTCTGAGGATGAAAATATTTCTCTCTCTAAGACACTTCATCCAAAGCTCCTTCCCCTGCTTTTGAGGAGGCCATGTACTGGTGTCAGACCAGAGCCATGAACAACCACCATGCATTTCAGCAATTATCCTGAGGCTGTAAAAATCATTTCCACACTTTATAGATAGAAGACAAACTGAAAACAATTTGTCAAGCTTCATTCACACTGTGCTCAAGGTGGAAGCCAAACCCAAGTGCTCTCAGCTCCTCTAGTCCACAGCCCCTTACCAGAGCACCCTGCCTTTCTCTGCCAGGTAGCACAGCTCTGCCAGTATTTGTACTTATATTTATTACTGACTAACAGCAGGACACGAGCAGCAAAAGATAAACCCACAGGCTACTCTTGTGCATGAAATAGCAAGAGCAGGAGAGATGTAGAGAGCCCTCAAAAACCAATATCAGATCCCTTCCTTAAAGAAGGGGAGTTCACCATCTTCTTTTCCATCCAAAGCTGCAAGAATCCCACCTAAAGAAAATAATATCCATCCTGCAGGCTTCTCCCTTCAGGTAATAGGTGTATAATTCTCAATTAACTGTGCTTTGTAATCTTTGCTTTTCGACAAAGGAGTCTGGTTTTCCATGCTGTGTGTGTGCAAGTATGCACAATAAGAACCAGACCCATCCTGGGTGGTATGGAGACAGTAAGCTCATCAGGAACCACGTACTCTACCATATGAGACATCGTTTTATTTGATGCCAAAGAGGAAAAGGGGGTGGGAGGAAGGAGGATATGTAGAGCATTTTCTCCCTCCTCTCTCTGCCCAGGCACGATCAATTTTTGTAAACTCACAGTGGAGCCTGTTTCCACCCAAAGGGCACTCGTGCAGCTCTTAGACATATGTTCTATGTCTCAACAAAACATCATCAGAAACAACTCACAGCAAAGGCAACAGCCGCTTCTCCTGAAGTTTCTATTAGGAACATTACTGAAGGGGTTAAGAGTGATCAGTAGGGATCTCATAAGATGCTCTACAGCACGTATTTCAAAAAAAGAAATCTATAAAAACACATACAAACCCAATATTATCAAGTTATGTTCATACTGAAGAATTAAATCACCAGAGCCAAAAAGTAGTGAGCAATTTTCTTCTCAGCGCACTTTTACTGTAACAGGTTTTACGACCGTTTGACTGACGTCAAATCCAATAACACATCATTAATAGGATTTTTGTTCAGTTTCTACTCAGATGTTTTTCCTGTTTCAGATTTCTCCTTATAAATCTCAAATTAGATTTTATACAAGGAGATTTATCAGCGTCTAAAAGAAAATATGAACGTAGCTGATGCCTGAATTGATACACCATAAAAGTGCACCAGGATGTGTTTTTATCGCTAACAGGATGCAAGTTAATGCATCGTAGCCCTACACTACAGTTGTTGCCAGGTAAGGCCAGTGCCACCATTCCTAGCAACTTCTTCAAAGGGAGGAAGGAATTAGAGGAGAGGTAACTCTGCAAGGAAAATGTGAATAGAAAGATCTATATATTAGACAAAAGGTTGCAGCATAACAAGGCTGCAAACAAGGAGGAGAGTTCTCATTTTTGCTGTGTTCCCACCAGAAACTAGAGTGACAACGGGTCACTCTTCAGTTCTTCTGCAACCACGATATCTTCATACAGAAGAAAAAAATTAAAAAAAAATAAAAAAGAATGGTCTGGTGGGTAGGAAACCTGAAAAGGGCCTTGTAGTGAATTGACCAAGCAGAGGTAGCATAAACAAAGAGGACAGCCATGATCTAGTGCACGCTGCTACCTGACCCCTAGGAAAATGGAAAAGATAAAGTTTAGGTTGGCAGCCAGGAGAAACATCCCATCAGGAAGATGTATGAGCTCACGGCGTAAGCTCCCACAAGGAGTAGAAAAGCAGTTTCTTGCTACTTAAAAAATAAAAAATCACCTAAACAGCTTTGTGGGAGGGCACAACCTGCAGGGGAGAAGCCAGAAACCAGGCAGGATTAAGGCAATCAAGGAGATTTATCTTGTTTCAGCTTTACTATACCACACCAGCTAATGCCATGGCAGGACCAAGACCCAACTTTTGAAACCTCTTAAGCTAAGATATCCCACATCAGGAAACACAGGCAGCATGGGCAGGCTGTCCTGCTGTCTCCCCAGCACCACACAGGGATGTTGGATGCAGCCCATCCCTACATGAGGGCTGCAAAAGGAGCAGCGAGGAAGGCACAGAATTAAGGAACAGCAACAGGCACTCTGCATTTTACCTCCAGGTGATTGGGAAGGGGCCAGCACATGTTGGAAACAACTCTTGTTTTTACTATTCAACAGGGATCTAAGTAGATGTTAATGAGCACCTGGCCCCGAGCCCACTGCCCGGGAGGAGCTGTCGATCAGTATGGCCAACTCTCCCAGTGGTGTTGGGAGCTGGAGAAGCCAGGCACTGGGAAAAAGCCAGTTTTATAAATGCAGAGAAAAACTGTGGGACAAGTGGGGAAAATAAAAATTAAAAAAAAAAAGCAGCCCTTATGCTGAGCACCCCAAAAGCTGCAATTTGATGATATTAAGGAACTCCAGCTAATGAAACCCCTTCCCTCAGACTTTTGTTGGCAAATCAGTGTAGATGTATAGCACATGCTGGTTCTGAGTCAGGATGAGGGTTGGTGGTAGGGAGTGGGCATCTTGTCAAAATTAAGGCTACAGCTCAAGCTGGAACACATACTAATTACTCTGGCACATACCAAACCATCGCTGTCTCACCCGAGACCAGCACTATTTCCAAGGCAGCCCCATGAGAATGGAGAACATCATGATTCCTGAGCACTAACAGGACATGATGACACAGATGTGCCATTGACTAAATATCAGAAACAACAACCAAAAAGATATCAGCCTCAGGAAGGTGATGGGGGATGGCACCTGGACCACATCTGACCTGTGCTGATTTTTTCACTTGGAGCCTGTCCCACCAGTCACTCCAGCATGAAGCCCCATGAGGAGATGATCAGCCACCCCAGCACTGAACATCAAGGTGTTTGTGAGTTCTGATGAGGGTGGCATGGCCATAATTCATGTCTACCACATAAACACCACAAGTGAGAAGGGCCAGGGGAGGAAAACCCTAATAAAACATCAAGACCTCAGCATCACATTAGTGTAGGTGTGACTGCAAAAGGAATATGTGGATACTGAGGAAGAAGGGACATCAATGCCTCAGTCCCACAGCTCATTTTTGTGGTCCCCTCCCTCAACAAACCTCCCCCAACCCAAACCCATCCTAACTACAAACAAATTAAAACCAAACTTGGACCCTCAAATGACTAATTTTAGTTTTGGATTTGTTCCTCTTCTTATTCCCTCCCCTAAAAAGAAAAAAAAAGAATAAGGCTGTAAGGTATAATGAAAGCAGCATGTGAATGCAATAAACCAACTGCAGAGCAACCTACACATCCATGTGCAGCTGATGTGAGTTGTGTAAGGTTGGGGGAGATTGACAGCATGACTCTGCTCTGGCTTTGCCACGCGGTAGCATGCTCAGCCCGCATCAGAGATGGGCACATCACTGCACCCACGAGACCCAGAGTTCCAGGTGCTACAGAAAAACATAACACACTAATGCTTCTGGGTTTTCCCCCACTACTGCTCACTCTGTTTCTGAGCTTTGCTTTGGCGATGTGATGCCCATCACTGATGGCATCCTTCGGTGAGTCAAGAGCTCCAGTCCAGCTGGGGTCAGATACGCAGCTTCCCTTGGGAAAACTCCTTTTCCCCGTAAGATCTGATGGAGACCAGACACCTCTGCTTGCTGTGTCACACTAAAGCAAAGCTATTTGTATGTCTTGGGTCTTTGGGTCACTTTGCAGAGCTGTAGCAATAAAGTCAGCAGCACCACAGCACAGCCTCCTGCTCCATGAGTTGAGGAGGCTCAACTAGACAGCAGCATGTCCGTGCTTTCAGACAACATGGGAGCATTTCCAAAAGGAAAACCACACAAAAAGTGTCTCTTAACACACAGCACCCTGGTGCTAACAATAAGTTTTAGCAATTAAAACAAACAGACAAAAAGTGAACAGCTCCTGAATTGCCCATACAAGAGTCAACTCTGCATTCAACTGGTATTTGGGAGACAAACTTGCTTTAGGTACAGCAGGTAAAGAACACGTCATCCCTTGGCACTTTGGGTTTCACAGCCCAGGCAATATTTCACATACAGCATGAAAAGTGAACACGTTGTGCTTTAAGGAGATCAGATTTATTAATGATCAATGCAATACTCCAGCAACATTGAGATTCAGCTGGATTCACCTCTCTGCATTTCCAAACAATATGGGAATTATTGGCTTATTAAGGTGAAGGACATCTGTGTATTTTAATAAAGTTAATACAGCTCTAGCAATGACTACCAGGACCAGAACCTAGAAGGTCTTGTGATCATTTTATAACTAAAAGAAGCCATCAATGTACCACATGGCCCAGGGCAGATTGTTGTGGGCTTTCCTGGGCCTTTGTCAACCTAGTTAAAAATCTAGATAAAAGCAAGCTGAGAACCAGATGCTGCTTTTCTCAGCTGATCTCACCTGGGTAAATAAAGTACAAGAAACTCAGTTTGGCACAGTTGAGCAGCACTCCAGCACTGAGCTCTTATATCCATGAGCAGAACCGGACAAAGAATCCACCCCAACAAGCCCCCTCTCACCTACAGCTCGCTCTCTCTTTCAAACACACCCCCTCACCCTCTTTTCACAGCAGTAGGTTTGAGGTTTTCAGGTGTTTTTTGTCTAGAAAACAAGCAGCTGGCCACATACAGCCTTAGTTACTCCATGTGGCAAGAGGGATGCTGCAATTCCCCAAGCACACAACACGAGAAGCATTTCCTCGGGTGGCAGCACCAATGGTACCCGAGCAGAGCCCGGCCCAGACTCAGAAGAACCATTTCCACATGTTATTCTCAGTGAGTCAGTTCCCAGCCCGTTTCACCACACAGAGCAGCAGACACTACTTGTGTTGGCATTGCTGCTGCAAGAAGCATTGGTTGGACAACAGCTTGAAATAACTCCCTACTTCAGTAGGGTAACCAAGAGCAGACCTTGGCTCCTGCTTCTTCCAGCTCCTTTGTAGCTCTGGATCCTAAAATAGAGCTAGGGCTATGTTTCGAAGTTCTGAGGTTTTCGTTGTCGTTGTCTTTTAAACTCCAGTCTCAGAATCTATTTGCAAAACCACAGACCAAATACAAGCCATGCTGCAGTCATGATACTTTGTGGTGAGATTAAAAAAAAAAGAAAGTTTGGAAGGACCTCTTGGTAAACTGCGCACAGAATATTTCAAAGCCACGTATAACTTCATTATGTAGTAAATCAAAATTACTTCAGCGTTTAAGCAGCACAACATTCCCTGGAAGAAGGGTTTGGGGTTTTTTTTGAAGCATTTGTCATATTACAGAATTTACAGTCATCCCAAACATGAACCACGGGCTGCGATCACGCAAGCGGATCCACAGAGCCGCTATATACACAGAGCGTCACCAGCTGCAGTGAGGCTCACGAGGACAGCAGAGTTTCCTCACATCATGGAGCACAAGGAGCTGAGGCTGTGGCCAGCACTCTCCTAGATGCACCTGCACTCCACCTTTCTCAGATGTTTTACACTAAATAAGCAGCAAAAAGGCAGGAAATTCATGTTTTTAGTTTCTGGAAAGGTGCTCATTACAACACTCATCTATTTTTAATCTGTACCTTCATACACAGGTAAATTTAATCCCTATATATAAAAAGAGTCAAATATGTACATGCAAGAGAAATTCTGCAGTGATACCCCATCAGCTCTGCAATACACTGTATAAGGAAGATCTACTCCGTGTAGGGGATGGCAGTGAATTGAAAACCTTCTTAACTGACTTCTAGCTGACAAAGATGGTAACTCAATTCTTCACCCATGAATTCAAAGCTACAGACTGTATTATTCCTTCCTTCCCTTTTATGGCAGCAAGGAGAAGAAAATCACCTCCACCCTCCCCCAGTGATGGTGAGCTTAAAGCTTGGGTGATCTTTCACCAGAAGCTCTTCCTGGTGAGCTCCAAAAAACTCACTACTAGGCTCCTTCCCTTCCACAGGATCTTGCTCCTCATCAACATTTGCAGGATCAGACCTTGAGTAACCAGAGGAATAAAAAGGAGGTCCTAAGCCTCCAAGTGTTCATCCCAGTCTCGGGACACCCTGCTGCTGCTGAGCAGCCAAGGCTGCTGGCCCAGCTCCCCTTCTTTTGCTGGACAGTCAGCAGCAGTGCCCATTGTGGCTTTTTGCCCATGAGTTACATGGCCAAAGAAGAAATAATCACTGTAGTTACATCAACCAACCCTTCACATTGATTAAATCTTCAACCAGACCATTTCTTCTTTAAAGCACAATATTTTATCAAAGACATTCAAGTAACAAATAAATAAATCGAGATTTAGCATACCCCAGCAATCTTCCAACAGTACCAAGTGCACTATCACTTTCATTCTTAAAGGTAGTTGTGTCAAGGACTTCTGTGTCCTTTTCCACCAGCCCACACAAGTGCTATCTTGCTCATGCAGGTGCCCGGGCACAGTTAACAGAGCTCGATATACAGAGTGAGATTAGTCTGCTAAACTGGGCACAGTCCTAGATACAAAATGGACTTTGTAACCTGCCTTACTGGGTCGTTTCAACCCTGGCCTTGATCTGCTAGGACTTCTTACAAACAGGACCTTCAAAAGTCATTCAGAATTATTTCCTGGTTGGCTGCCAAAGACAACACCACCAAGGTCCATTTATTGGCACAGTTTCTAGCAAGACCCTTGTAATTCCCCAAATTATACATTCTCTGTGGATGAAAAGAAAAACGTGTAGTAAAACCATGCTTTTTTCCCCCGAAAATGTCCTCCTTGAAAACTATTATGCTTGGAGCTATGCCACTCAAATTCATCAGAGGGGAGAATCTGTTTATTTGCACATCAAGTACATCTTATTGTTTCTGGATGTCAGTATGTAAATTGTCAAGTACAAATTTATTTTTCCACTAGCTTAAGTTTTTATCTGCTCTATAATTACCATAATCCAAGAAATGGCATGTGTTTCAAAGAGCTTCATGTTAGCATGCTACATATGATCAACAAATCTGATTAGCAAAGTCTCCTACTGGTATTTAGGGTCTTATTTTTCAGTTGACTCAGAACAAACCTTTCCTTGGCTCCAAGAGGTATTTCACATCTCTTAAAATAAAATCTTTATTGGGGACAAAAAAAAACCCAACAAAAACTTTCTATACTGATCAAAACACATAAGCATGCACATATATTTTGTCAATGGCACCACTCCAGTGCTCAGTTTAATAAATTCCTGTACAGTTTTAAAATGTCTTAATGGGGCACAGTTATCAGCTTAAAACAACATACATAAAGAGAAATTCAGTAAAATCTGAACTCCAAAGAGAAGGATGAAAAGAAAGCTATCAAGAAAGGTCTAAAACAAGGAGCAATTACTTGACAGAAGCAGCTCCTTCAGCTGACAAGAGACAATAATGTTGGTAACAGTCTCCACTCCCCAAAACTCAGAGTTTTGCGACCAGAAACACTGTTCAGGGCATCCTCAGGAGAGAGGTGGGCAACAAACGTGGAGGGGAGATGAGACGACAGCAGCAGCATGTGCCAAGAAGCCATCAGGAAGGGGCAGTAAACAGAAAACCTCTACAGTGACTCCTAGCAGGAGTGCCAATGTGACTTCAAATAAAGAAGAAAGTCCAGAAGACCCTGGTCCATGGGGCAGAAGACCTGACTATATCCCAGGAGGCCTGAGTTGCCCTTCAGTAGCAACTTGCTCAAGGTTATGACGCTGTAGCCTTCAATAAGTCATTTCTTTCTGTACCTACACCTCTTAGAAGTGTTTTTTATTTGTTTAAATACTCATTTGTTCAGGACAAGGCATACCTTCCTACGGTTTGGGTTAGGATCTCAGGCTCTGTGGTTCTTAATTAAATGCTGCTGCTCATAATGAAAGGATACAGGCATAAGGGATGGAGTTAATTTACTCCTCAGATGTCCTATTAGCTGCTTTCAGTAATCACACAAAAGCTCGAGGCTGTACATGTAACTGAGGAAGACCCAGCTGTCCCTGGACAGGGCACAAGTTGCTTTCAAGCTGTCATGTTTTACTATAAAAACCAGTAAATAATTCATTTTGAAAATAATCACAACAAACGACTCCATATCCTTCTAATACTCCTAAGATGTTAGTGGCATATTCTTGCAGAAAGAAAACTAAGAAACTAAACCACAATACCGGGTTTTGACACAGAAAATAGATAAAAACCAGTAAAAGCACACAGCCTGGATTGACAGCTGGTTATCATTTAAAGCCTACACGATATTCCACATTTCTGCTCATGAAACCAGACACTACAGCTGGACTAAACACTGGGGAAAGTCAAGAAGTCTTAGATGCAGTTTAGTGTGAGTCTGATGGGATTTCTACTAGTTTACGTGGAACAGGCCAGTAAGGTATCTATTTCAGAATCAAAACCTACTTTTCAACAGCAAAAACCACACGTTAAGAGCAGGGAATAAGACACCCTACAGTAATAACAAGGCTGGTGAGCAATCTGCTGTTGCGTTTCATTTAAGGCTTTAGACTCATCTACAGCAGTGATCCATCAGATAAAATGCAACAGTGATTTTTTTGTGATCTTCATAATCATAATGGCTTTGTGGAAGATTGCCCTGATGCTTGTATTCAAAACCCGACTACTGGAGGCATCTGAATACAACATATTTTCAGAGGATCCCTTTTGGTAATGAAAAGTAGCATTCCTATTTCACAGAACAGACATGGGAATACTTTTAGGAAAGTTTTGCTTTCTTTAAGTTTAAATCTGAGTGATAGACATTATTGTATGATTTGAAATAACTAATATCCCCATGTCTCAGGAACACCAGCATTTGCAGGCTAAAATATTCCTTTTATAAGCAAAGTACTTATGCCATGTTAATTTTGTATATTATAAAGTTGTTATGAAGCGTAAAAACTACACAGTATAAGACCTGAAACTGTAAAAAAACAAAACAGAAGGGTTAGGTTTTGTTGGTTTTGGGGTTTTTTTTGCAACCAACAGCAAGGAATAAATTATTTGCTTTCTAGAGTTTTTCCTATATAGCCCCCATGACCATAGGCAAGGCTTAAGAGGCTGAATGTGTGCATTAATGGTGACTATACCCAACTTCAGATCTAAGTTTAACAGGTTCTCACTTGAAAGCAAGTTTGTCAACTTCTGAAGCAAAATGAGGACAATTTCTTGATTATTTTAGGCTGCTGTCTGACATCATTTGTTAAGAACACCGATGCAGAGGTAGAACATCCTATAAAACCCTAAGCCTGAGTGCTAGGACTCAAAGTACATGTATGAGTTTGTGATGTTTTCTGGAACTTATGTCATACATTAGGGTTTGGCAGTAGTGTTACTTCCTTCTCATTTTCTGTTGTTCATTAAAACATGTTGGGAACAGGGCTTTGGTTGTTCATGTCTCTATTGTATAATTCTTTGCTTTAAATGCTTATCAGAAGGTGGGAAGTCAATTGGAATTAAAGCAAAGGAAAACTCCAACTATGAGGAAAAAAAAATCATGTTTGAGGAAAACCATCCATAAAGAAATATACCAGCAGATGTGTCAGGTGTGCTGATGATGGAAGGCCAGACTACTCCTCTCAACCCCTAAGCATGTCTGCTCGTTAGGGGAATAGAGGCACAATAAAGAGAGGCAAAGCAGCAGATCTGGTGCCAATTCTTTGGGAGTTTCTGTCGACAACATCTGTGCTCATGTCAAGAGCTCAGATGATATCAAGATAAACTGGGCTCTCCCACAAACAGCAGTTTGTAAAGTCTAGAAAGGAAATCTGGAACAGGGCTGAGAATTAGCATTAGAGCTGCTTTAATCATCTCAGCTACAGAGCAAATAGTGCTCTATATTAGCCAGTTCCTGTGCCACCAGGGCACTACAGGCAGCTCAGCATCGAGATGGAGCTGCATGGTACTTCTGTCCTCAGCTCTCCATCGATGATGGCTCAAGACCATGTGCTGTATCATACTTGTCTCTTCCTCAAAGCCATCGTGCCATGGTTACTGCTTTATTTCTTTATAACCACTCACCACTACAACCATATTCTCCAGCCTCGGTGCCTGCAACACTCATCTCCAAGTGGCTGATATGCCAAGGCAATTCTCAAGCACAGTTGCAACAGTTCAAATGGATCATATCACCCTCAGCCAGCCCAACATGCATCATTCCCACGTAAAACAGTTAGGTAGGAACTCAGCTATGTTTATTTACAGACCTCGTACCAATGTGGTATGAATCAGCAAGGGGAAGGGGCACGCATCCGTAATTGCTCTGGGAATAGACTGGTTTGCTTGCTCCAAAGGAAAGCAGAGAATTTATTTAATGCAATAGGTCAGTTGTGCAGTACTACATCCCTGGGGAAAAATTCTTCTCTATCAAGCAGCAACAAAAATAAATAGATCATTCTGTTCACCAGTCACTTAAAAGTGCTACAGCCCATCTGTACATGAAAGTAGATTTTAAGAGAGAGTTACCCATAATAAATTAAACTCCAGCTCCTCATTTAATAAGTTATGGTCCCTATACCACAACAAGATAATGGGAAATGAGAATACAAGTATGCACTATAAACCTAGAAAGACTTTTACCATATCCTAAATTATAAGGAATATCTGCAAACTGTATCTCATTACATCATTAAAGTAAGCAGTTGCTACTTTAATCTCTTCCTATCAAAGCATGCCATCCATCAAAGCTATTTCTCTGCTAAGGAAATGCAAGCAGTATCAATTTAATTCTTTAAATTAGTGGTACTAGAAAAAAATATCTGCACTGAAGTAAAAAATAGCCCCAGACTACTTATCCAAAATACTTGTTACATTTTACAGCACTGGACAGATATTCAAATATTCAAGCCAATCCTGACTAACAAAGAAGCTGCTTAAAATTTATGGATATATTTTAACTTGTTCATAAGAGAATGCATTATTGAATGCCACTAGAAAAACATTTATTAGAATATGTTTCTTTTATTGATTAAACATGAATAGAAACACACTACGGGAATTAATACATAGCCGCACAAAGACCTATATTGTTTCTTCTAGAAGTAACTTTTGGAAGCACAAATAACTCTTCACTGCTCTGAGCTTTAGAAGTAACCCAAATACAAGAAAAACTTGCTGCTTGTATCTTCACTATCAAAACTCAAATAGAGCTCACACGCTTTGCCATTGATGCCTCACAGCTTCCAAAAGCCTGCTAGATTTTAAAGAAAGCAGATGAAGCCCAAGAGACAGGACCTGAGAGCACACAAACAAGTTCCCAATAATCCCCAGGAAAGGAGATAAGCAGGTTCAACCTAGAGCCCCTTGAGAAGGGAACAAGAGGAAGGCTCTTTCAACACCACTCCCCGAATCACACACGGCTCTGTTCACCATCATGGTGGCCCAGCCAACAAAAGGTTTCAACAAAACAAATAACCTCAGAAACACAGCAGGTTTTAAGGCAGTTTCTTCCTGGGGCTGGAGATGGAGGAAGGGGAGATGCAGACAGGCCCTGCTGAAAGGTGTTGAGTCCCATCGCATGTTTCTGGGTTGGGCCCCTGGAGACTTTGCATCATGGAGGACTTTACCTGAACCAGGTGAACGGCAGAGAACTCACCATTGACTTTTCTTCTTGCTTCCCTCCCTCTAGCAACAGCCATCACACCACCACTGACTGGGGAAATCATAAGCAGAGTGTGAAGTCTGGTGGGCTCAGATATTGATAAACTCTGCTCAAGTGGGAAGTGGAGAAAGGAGTTTCCATCTCCGTTTAACTTTATCTTCAGTCAAAAAACCCCAAACCAAGAACGCTCCCACAGTGCATTTTTTTAATCTCCCTGCAAGTCTCACCTAGTGAAGTGCTCTGAGACAACTCTGACTTTCCCAAGATTAGCAAGTCCCATTACCTCAAGCTGTCACTGCACAGGAAACTACAACCTCCTCATGTTTGATCTCATATTGGACAGCACGAATAAAGAACATTTCTTCTTAGAAAGCAGATCTCGAAAAGGCTTGTATACAAAAGGGTTGGTGGGTTTTCATTCCTTCAGGGAACCCTTGGTGGACAGGAGATGCACAAGGCATTAGTGCTACATCTCCCCTCCCCAGGGCACACTTCAACTGGTCATAATAAATATCAGTGGTTTTTACAACCAAGATGCCAGCACTAGCATTTAAAACAATGTTAACCCACAAAGCTGCAGAACAGGCTTTGGTATCTCTTTGATAGCATTCAAACAGTCTACCTGTTCTCAGAGTCATTCGTTTTCATGTGCTCATGTTGGAAATGTGCCTCCTCTGTTCTCAGGACTAGAGATACTCAAAAGCAACCATAGGGACATACAGCCCAAGGAAACACATCCAAACAGAAGGCAAAAAAGTAACTGCGTGGGGAACAACTGCTCACCAAGAGCGTGGGTCCTGCAGAGACCTCCCTAAATCTCCACCCTGACAGTAACAGCCACTTAGCAATCAACAAAACTTTCAACATGAGTCAGACAAGCCCGCTGAGCGACGTATGATGGAAGGCTTACAGGAACGATTAACAGATCTTTTTAGTTATAGCATGTTCCAATTCCCAGATAAGAGCAGGGAAAGAGAACTGGAGATGACAGTCTATCCTGAAGGGGAAACCAAGGCAGAGAGATTTATCCAGCTAAAGCATGAACTCATAAATCTATGGGCAGGAACCCAGGAACTCTCAGTGATGTTTATTATTCTCTGAATACTTTCTAATAAATTCCCTCTTTACTACAAAGCCTGCCTGATCCAACTGTACATATTTACTCAGTATTCTCTCAAGTGGCTTACAGACTGGCTCGAAAAATCCCATAATGCTTTTTCAAGAAAAACTGCATTCCCTCTTTGGATGCAACGGCAAATTTCTTTTCATTGCACTCCAGATGGTCCTGATCCTGAAACACACATCTACCAGACAGACAGGTTTGCGGAGGGTCCATCCACCCAGCCAAACCACGACGCAGTTGAGGGACTGTTTGGCAGAGTAAAGTCCTGATACTTTGGGGCAGAGGTTGCCAAACAGAAGAAAAAAATAAATATATATATATCTTTGCATAGTCTCAAAGAAAAAAGCAGCAGTAAAACACATGTTCTCCAACCCATCCGTTCTAGATTGAGCATCTTGTCTCAGAAGCCAACAGTGCTTCTTTCCCTCCAGTATGTATTCAGTTATTCCCTTCATATAGCAGGATTGATTCTTTTACCCTCTCAAATACATCTGCTAAGCAGCAAGTTCAAGAAGAAACTCAAACCTGAATACCTAGATAAGTTTGACAGAGGCACCTGGCTGATAAGGACAACACTTTAACCTGCAAAGCCATAACTAACCTTTTCCTTTATGCATGAGAAAAATTTTGTCCTTACATTCCTGCAGTTTGGAAGGTGCTTTGAGCTCCCTGGGCTGATAGAAAGCTTGTTGCTGCAGGAAAATGCCTCAGGAGGTCCCAGCCCCTGCAAGGCTGATCTGCTGTGGGATGACTGGAGTTATGGAGGAGCAGGGTGAGGGAAACGGGTGGTGGAAGACATCTAACACTGCGGCACAGGGGTGGGTTGGGAGATGCATACAAGGGGATATGGTCAGGAGCTAAGGATAACTACCATTAAAACATGACCAGGAATATAAACAAGTTTTTAATTGAATTATTTAATTGAGAATACCTTTTTATTTTTTTTTCCTCCCTCCTAGATAACACACTCCATCAATTATGCCTAGAATGATTAAAAATTATAATATTCTTGAGAACTTCAGAAATATTTTGGTACCATTCACAAAACCATCACCAGTTTGTCCATCACATAACAGCATTTGCGTTACATTTCATTGCCGGTGGGACAAGACAGCCCAACATAATGCCAATAACTGCTAACTGGTGGCCATTGGGCTCATCTTCAGCAACTCCTGTCTACAGGAAGGTACATGGGGGACTTTCACAGGTTTTAAGAAAGTCTGCAGAAACGCTCAACACAGTTTTTCAGCAAAGCTCTGCCCCTGTTCCCCAGCGGGGCAGTTGGCACTCAGGAATGGGTGCAATGGGGAAGCAGAGGAGCATCGCAGGGCATGGGCTGTCCACACCAGCTGCCTACTCCACAGCACTGTTGACAGATGCCAGGAAAATAAGAAAACCAGCAAAAAAAAACCAACCCCAAAACCCCAAACAAAACAACAACTCACATCTCGGGTCAACTACACTCCTGGAAGAACAAGACCAAGTGTTGTTCACCTCATGGTAAAGAGAGGAAGCCTCAACTACTTAAGAGACTCAAAAATTTGGATGACAATCCTCAGTGCCACATATGGCAGCAGGGGTTACTTCATCCAAGCTAAAACAACAAGTTAGCAGCCTTCTTCCCCCTCCACAAGACTACTTAATGGATGAATCAAGGAGAGCAACCCTGAAGGGCAAACTTCTCTTAACCCTGCAAAAGGCATGTGAGCTAAGTAGTACAACACTTCTGGGATGCATTCAGCATGTCCTGGCCTTGGGCCCAGGAACATAAATCTATTCCTTACACTGGATTGAGTTTGCTTCAGTCTTTCCATTGGACTCAGTCCAAAGCCATGTCCACCCCAACAGCAGCATCTCTGCATCCCTCCATCTGACCCTGCACGGTTCGGAAGTCTCGTCATCTACAAGGTCTTGATTGCACAGGAGGAAAGCCCAAGCCTAGGAGCTCGTCATGCCCAGTTAGTAACCCATGAGGTGTTGCCATCAGTTCAGGGAACCTGGACTGCTCTCATGTGTTGGGACTTTTCAGAACATTTTTAGCAAGAAGAAAATGTCTTCAGCCCACGGCACCATCAATTACACTCAACAGCACTGGTGGTGGAGGGGGGGAAAGAGAGATTTCTCAGGGGAAGAGGAGTCTGAACTCATGTTCGTGCAGACAGGCTCATCATCCCCTTTTCTTGGGTTTCTTATTATAAGAAAAAATATAAGCAAGACCCCAGAGGATGAAAAGACAAACTGTCAGTGTCAGATGATTCATGACTGCCCAGTTCCTCTTCATTTCAAGAGTGACAAAGTAAAATAAATTAAATCCAGCTGACTAAAACAAGCCAACCTAATTCATGGATGAACCAGGAGAATCAAAAGCGTATGACAGTGTCGGCAAGGGAAGACTTCTTTTACATGCAAACAGCCCTCACTGTGTAAATGGCCAATTAATTTATGGGAGCCAGATGTCCCCGTTTACAGCCGCTGTTTACCTTACTGATCTGCCCTTTGATGGATTGATAGATGTCACCATTTTTCAGCAATGGGTGAGCAGTGAGGCCACCACCGCCCAAGCAGAAAGCCCTTGCTATCCCAACCCTGATAATTTCCCTTCTCCTCAAACTACATTCTCCCATTTCCAGATTTGGTTTGTAGTGAGACATATTTCCCTTAGTAAATGAAGCGAAAGATGATCCTCCTCTTGCTTTTAACAAATTCTCAGATAGAAACCAAAGCCAGATTCTCCCTATAACAAAATGGGCAGAGGCGCTGGTTCCTGACACGCACAGCACAGAGCTCCAGCACTGCTAATGCAAAATTAAATTCAACACAGAAAAAAACCCTTCCCTCAAACATATTGTCTATTAATATTTAATAGCAAAAAAAAGAGGGGAAAAAAGAACAAAGACACTAGAAATAACCACATCACAGCATCAAGATAACAAGCAGAGCAAAAATTTTTTTAAAGGAAATATGCCAAAGTTCTGCATAATCAGAAACCAGTTTTACATTTGCAGTATGCTATAAAGTCAAATTTAAATCTTAAGACCACTGGAAAATTATAGGAGGTTGACAATAGAGACCAAACTGTTCTAAACTGCTTAGTTCACTACTTCAACCTATAGATAAACAAAAGGAAGAATAAAAACAGCTTAAACAGAGATCAAAACTAATCAACAGACACATTGTAACAGTGAGAATGACCATATTCTGTGCTAACCATTTTTTAGCACCTACTCAGCCATTTAACACACAAAATGAGTTTGCTTGTGAGAGAAGCAGCACTTCTCATCTGACAGCAAATGGCTATCAGTGTCCTTGTGCTCAATTAAAAGTCAACGCACACTGCCAGCGGCTCCGCGTGCGCTCTCACACAGCAATGCAAAAACCAAGCCTTCAAGATGGAGAAAATGTGTTATCTCACATCCATCACCATAGCTAGGACCCATCAGATCAGTGGTACTGCCTGTCTGTCCCCTAACCAGTCATCTGCAGTGGGATTTACAAATCAATACGCTGCTCCAGCCTAGATTTTAATAACGGTGCTCCCAGCAGTTTGCCTCTGGGGAGCACACAGCTGTGCCAGCCTCATCCTGTTTGGTTACTGTGCCTCCCCAAAAAGGAACAAAATGTGGATTGGAGCTGGACTCCTCCCAGAGTCCTGAACCAGGAAAACACAGCAAGTTCTCACTCTAAGAGGTTTTTTCCTCTGCCTCCTCTCCTTTTTTTTCCTGAGAAAGAAGGGAGTAACACAAAGCATTGAAGCTCACATGTTCTCTAGTTCGGAGAGTGTTCTTTTTGTTGGGTTCTTTTTTTCTTTTAAATGTGGTTATTCTCTTTGTTTACTGATGTTATCTGTAGTTGTGCTACAACAGATTTTGATCTCAGATTCCTTTGTGACTGTCAAAATACCCTCTTTGATACAAGCAGCTAGGGAATCTGTTTGGCACCTTCACATCATGCTTGGAAACTTAACAAATACTTCAGGTCACTGAAGCCCTGAATCTGAAGACCCCACCCCTAAACCATTACACATTCATTTACTGCAACACATGCTATTCAATAGCAAAGGTAATCTCTTTTCAAAAGCCCAAGCTTGTAAGTGTCCATGTAATTTATTTCATTGATTAGTTTACGTATTCCAGTGGTGTTTGTAGCAAAATGGTATTGTGACTGAATCTTGAGGCTTTCAGCTCAATTCTTGCCAAGATAAAGCTTCTATCACTTCTAATCTGTTTGTGGTAAGAACTGATAAGATGAACAGAAACAAGAATTGAGCCTAATACTAATACAGGAGATCTTGATAACAAGACCTCCATCAATCTGAGCAACATTTCCACTTAAAACGATGCAGCTGCGACAGGTCAGAGTCCTAAAGCTTTGTATAACTTCATATACCTGCTCACTTAAGTGGCCTTCATTGGGATTAACACATCCAGCCTCATTTCTCTGTATGATCAGAGTATTAAACAAGCCTGAAACCAGTTTTCCTATTTTTATATTTTAATTCCTTTCCTACTGCTGTGCATGGAGTTCTGCAGCCTCCCGGTCAGCACGAAGCACCAACCGCTACAAGAAGGAAAGCTGCGCTCGTTATTTCCCAGAGTCTTCCAAGTTTAAAGACCAGCATTATATTATATTTTCCTCTACGGATTCTCATCTGTTCTGTCTTCAGTTTGAAATGTTCTCAGCGGCGAACATCTGTTAGAAAATCTCTTACAAAACCCCACTTAGTCTATGGCCCTTTAATCAAAGAAGGGTGAGGGTATTAAGAATTTAAAATAATATATCCAAGTTTAAAAACAAATACATGTGTTTTCTATTTGAGAATGTGTGTTATTACTTTCACATTCTGACCTGTTAAGTACACATGCTCTACCACAAGTCTCTCTGGAATTTTGGCAAGGACCAGCATTTATTAAATAAAAGGCCTTATTAATCGTAGGACTATATCGTTGATACTTTGCATTTACACAGCACATTACATTTTCAAAGCACTCCAACATTAAATAATTCAAACAGCCTGTATATTTGCATAGATGGATGCACACAATTGTAAAGGAAATTATGAAACGTGTTCGCATGTTGCTATCTGAAAGAAGTTATAACAACTAAATTCTTGAGTAAATTGAAGATAGTTCACTATTCTTGGCACTACGTTATGAGAGAAAAACCTCAAACCAAAGCTAAATTATTCCAGCATGTTTGATAAGGATTTGAGAGTGGGATTTCTCTCACCTGCCCTGACTTGTCTTCAACCTAGAGCCTTCCATTAGAGCTGGTCATCCAGACCCCTTCCCACAGTCACAGGAAAGGATTGGTCATAACTCATCTCCCCTTCATGGCAGCCTCCAGAAAGGTCCATTTGTCCAGCTACATGATGCTTTAAAGAGAAGGAAATCTCACCTGCAGCTGACTGATTTTGAGAGATGGTTCCTTTTTCACCCATGAGGAGGAAAAATAATTAAATAAATCAACCTACAAAAAAGCTCCCATGTAACTTCAGACCCAACTGGAGAAATCAACAAGAGAACCTTAACTTTTGCTTGGTTTCAGTTGCTCAACTGCCCCAAAAAAATATCTTCAATAGAACTCAGCCTATGGACGTGTTTCAGAATTAATGCAGGCTTAATTCTAACCAGAAAGCCACTTTTGGATTATTTTTAATGAAAAGAGATGGCTCAGTAAATACTCAAACCAACAATCCCAAAAATCTGCCGACAAAAGGGTTTTACTGAGAGTTACTATTTATTTCAATGCTGCCTACCTGTGTAGGCTGTACAGCAGGAGCAAGGAGCTTGCTTTAAGCTCTTCCACACCTGTGCAAGGGTTTGTCTGGGTTTTGGTGCTCATGTGCCATCATAACAACTGCTCTGCCAAATCCTCCAATCTCATTTTCTCTATGGTGGGTTAGGATTGCATGCCACGAGCATGAATGGGATTTGAACTGGAAAAAAACAAACAAACAACAACAAAAAACCCACAAAACAAACCAAACCTCAAAGAAAAAATCCCTGGGAATGAGACTTCCAACTGCACTGCACGAGGGAGCACAGTCATGTTGAGGGAAGAAAGCGTTACGTGGTTCTGCTGTTGTCAGTTTTGCTGACGAACATGACATTGTTCATGTTTCAATGTCTGACTAATGTGTGGATTATTCCTGTCCTCATTATTAACCAGTGTCCAATGGTGGTGATCAGGAAGATGGTTTTCCAGGCTGAGGATCATCTCTTGCATTGTGCATGTTCCCAACTGCTGCCAGTTCCTTGGGAGCAGAAGACAACTGCAGGATCTGTTCTCATGAGAGACTTTATTTGCACTCTTTCCTGCTTAAAAATCTAAACCATGCCAACCATAACATCTCCTTGCTCTTGGGCAGGTACTTGAAAACATGCAAGAACCATTTATTTAACCATTCCTTGTTGTCCCATAACTTTCATCATCCTTTTCACTCTCCTGTGTACACTTTGGAGGTTTTCTATCTCCTTTTGGACAAGAGAGAAGACACACATACTGTTTCAAGATGTAGGTGAGGCCTAAATTTCTCTCGTCTTTCCCAATAATTACTCACTCCTCTCCCACATGCACAACTATTTGTCTGCACCACATTTTGTCTGTCATTTCTATCACCTGGCACTCAAGCAGCTGTTGGGAAATTACAACACGGATGCACCACACATGTATCTTGTCATTAGAAAACAACCCCTAAAACCCCACGTTAGTGGAGCAAAACCCCAATCCAACCACACCCAAGTTCTTCACAACACATGTTCAGCTTTGACCTCAAGGAAAGCTCCCTGGAGAGCTCCTAACAGATGTGTCCCATAGCTTTTTCTGCTTTCATAGAAACCACTTAGTCAAATGTCCCAACACACCTTTCGAGCTACTGTGACAGCTCTATCTTAGGAAGTTTGAGGCTGGTTAGGAACAGATAAAGGAGGGACAAAGATTGATCAGAACCACACATATCAGAGAGATAATCTTTTATTTGTGTTTTCTGAAGTATCATCTGGGAGTGCTGTTAAAAGTTGTCTTTACAAATAAAAGTTACATCTTGTCTGCATAAGCATCACACAAATTTGTATCTGGTTCTGGCCAGATCACTTCTGCATCTATTAAAAAAATGTGCATTTATGTATGTTAAAAACCTGAGAAAATTCCAACTGAAGAACACAACAAATAATTAGATAGGGAGCAGTGATGTTACAGCATGCTAAACCCAGTTCAACACACATCTCACTTTCTTCAAAGTCCACGACTGGATTAAACCCAGCTAATACATTTTCCAAGCAGTTTGGGTGTCCTTTCTTATTTCCAAGAAAAGCACACTCACCTTTCACCCATACCACACAATTTCTCCACTTCACACTGCAGGATTACAGTGGTTTACATCAAACAGGGATCTCAAATCTCCATTTTTCACAGTTTATCATCACAAGAACCAAAAGCAGCTCGCTTTCTACATGAGTCCACAGACCTCATCTCTCAATGTGGACATAAAAATACACTTCAGAGCAACAATATTCCTGCTACAAAACCTAACACGCAAACATTTGCAGAAGACTTGAAACCATATAGTTGAGTTATGTTCTCAATTGGAAATGGAGTCCTAAGAAAATAAACACAATTCTCAAAGTGTTTCTACTTTTTTCCTGTTAAAAAAAAGACATTTCCACAGACTCCTTAGCCTTCAGATAACTAACAGTGCCCTGATGTCCTGGTGATACTCATCATGGAGACACAAGTCTGAGAGCTTCCCCACAACATCCCAGTGTGGTACTTCAGTGCTGCCACGAAGAGCACAGCTCCAAGGGAGGGACTGTCAGACAGAGGTTTACAACACGATTTGACCCAAAGTCCTCAAGTCACATCATCATTTTCTCTTTTATGGAGACATGCTAGGATGTGAATATATACCAAAACCTCCCCAATTACTGCGGTTTCCCTGTGGATAATAATCAGGAAAATATATGAGTCCATGAAGTGTAAATGGTAAACAACATGCAAGGGAAAAAAAAAAACCTGGGAAAAGCACTAATATCCTCACTCTTATTTGTGTATGTAAGAGCTTCCCTTCGGGACTAGAGCCTGGTAAAATTCCATGTTTACACTGCTTATGAAATTCAAGTATAGAGAGAACATATGATGGTACAGATTCCTTTAAAGATTTTATTGCTTTGAGTTCAGGTCTGGTAGAATTATTAAGGTCTTCCCAAGCAAAAGCAATAAAGACTTTACAGCATCCTGGATAGTCAGCATGTTTGTTTTTATCTTCTTTGTAGCCTTGTTCTTCTGCTTCTCCCCCCTTTGAAGTTTGCTGCAGAATAGAAATGTTTTGGTGTTTGATGGCACTAGTGAAATAAGATTTCTGCTGCACGTTAGTAACAAAATTCATTAACCCTTTTAGAAAAGGGGACTGTTTGTTAAACATAAGGATAACTATTGGAGTCATCCATCCCTCTACCTTGTCTGCAGGACAAGAAAATAGCTACTACCAACATCCTGCACCAAAATAAAGCTTGTTTGGACTACAGAATGAAAATCTGCCAGTACAGCTGCAGGAACAGAATTATCCTGCCTTTGCAGTGCCAACCACCTCTCCTGGGCAAGCAAGCACAGCCAAAGGCAGCCAACAGCTGAATGTTAAGTTGCACCCTACACAAAACACACAACACAGGAGATTTGGAGCCCCCAAATAATACGTGACCACCTGTTTCTTGGGCAGACACATCCCACATGGTGCTCATACCAGCGTGGGGATACTATTTCATTGCCATGCGTACCAGCCATAAATCAAAGCGAGAGCTTTTTAGTTACTGCTGTTAGCATTGAGCATTGCATTTACATCTGCAAACCACAAAAGAGTGCGGTGCTAGCAGCACACAGTTCCCTTCTGTGCTTCCAAAAAAAAAAAAAAAAAAATTTAAAATAAGTAACATAACCTAATGGCCGAGCATCAAGTCCAGAGCTTGAATTCCTCCACTCGCTTTTGATCTGCTACTTGTATTTAAAGACCTCCCAGGTTATGAAGCTGTTCACATCAACAGGCTGAAGAATGACAGCTGCAAACCTTGTGCTGCCCATCAAACCCAGCCCAGAGTCCAAGACAAAGACTTTGCTTATTTTTATTGCAACATTCAATATTTTTCTCCTGTTTATTCTCCCTAATCCTCCTTCTTTACGCACATGACTAAAGCCTCCATTGACTCTTAGCTACTCCAGCAAACTACTCCTGAGACCACAAGCCACACAAATTATATTACAAACACTTAAAATCTTCTAAAGCCAAGTCCTGACTGCTTGTTTCATTCTTAAAAAGTCCTTCAGATGTTCAGCACTGGGAGATCAATTCATGACAAGGAAGTATCACCGGACTCAGAGAAGACAAATCATTTCCTCTCTGACCCTTCAGGAATGACTGCTCACTCCTCAGCTATGAATGTCCTCAGGAGAGAGCAGCTCCAGCAACTGGGACATCTGAAGATCTGCTCTGGCACTGCTAAGTGACAACAGCCATCACACAATCACGCCAATGCCCTTCTCTCCAGCTAAACACCTGGCTCCACGTTAGCCATCCTCAAAACCCAGCAAGAATGAGGGAGGAGAAAAAGTACAGATATCCTTCAGTGGTTGCTAGGATTTTGGGAGTGGGTTTTGTGTTGTGGGTTTTTGTGTTTGGTTTTTTTTTTTTCCTCAGTACAAACCAACATTTCCAGAGAAGAAAAGCAATTTAACAGCTTTGGGAAGCGAGCACTCAAGTGCCATCCATAAGGGAAAGTCATTCCCTCTTTGGAAGGTAAGTAGTTTACAGTCCTGCCAGACAAATTTTACACTTATTAGCAACACTGACATTTTTTGGCATTACTGTGTTATCCCACTCCAGTCATGCACAAGAACCATGGCAAGTACTGCATAAACACAGTGTAAAGGTAATCCCTTACCCAAAAAGCCTTCAATTCCTAGGGTAACAGCCCAACCAAACTAAGACAGGAGCACAAAAACCCCCTGACAATCAACAGAGCATCATTCTCAATCTCCTAGCAGTCAAGCCTTTTTTTTCTTTTATTGTTTTAAAATCCTGATAGCTACAGAGATTTATGAGTGGGAATGAGGACAGGAATGAAGAGATGGCTTTGCAGATGCCTACATGCAGCTCCTCCCAAGCATGAAGGTGCTTGTTTGAAAAATGTGAGAATTGAGCAATAGAAGAGCTGGCACCAGCTCTGTTATTTCTGATGAAGCTCATTTGTTTTTCTACAAAGTTGCAACACTAACTGAGGTAATGCAGAATGTGTGTTTGATCCATGAGATGATTTCAGAACTTTACATCTGAAAACCCAGCATATATTTCTTTCTAAATACAAACAGAAACAAACTTTTGCAAATGTTGACAATCAATTATAACCTAATGTGTGAATCTGTGTTCTGGCTGGATCAAGAGACCCATAGGATCAAAATAAAACCGATGTCAGCATTAAAAGGCTCCACATCCACAACTTTGGCAAGTAAATGAGCAATAGCTGGAAGTAACTCGGTCTGGCAAAGAAAGTGACTCCCTAACATCAAAAATAGGCAGAGAGAAGCCAAGGTGCCTCTCATCTCCCAGAAAATAGAGCTCATGATGGTAACTGGTGCAAGTTGCTGATGTCTGACACTGCTCATGTGCTGCACGTGCTCCAATCAAGCTCCAAATGTACACCAAGCCATGTGATTACAGGGAACACCACTATAAACCCATGTTAAGTCTGCTCTGCTACTTCAGGTATGAGCACGCTCTTCCAGCAGTCAAGGACAGAGAGCCAACACAATGAGAGGTCCCACACCAGGGCACCCTGGTCATAGAAGGACAACAAGCCCAAGGAGACATCAGCCTTTTGGCAGGGATGGCTACAGCACCTCCACCTCCTCCTGCCCCAAAGGCACAAGCTTCTCAGCACGTGATGGGAGCAACCATGATGCAGCAGCTCCTGCAAGAAGACATTTCTGACTGCAGCAGGAGGAAAGGAAGAGCCAAGAAAACCTCACAGATGGTCCACACCCAAACACCAACTAAAAGGGGCAAAAGTAGTAAGAAATGTGAAGTGAATTGAGAAAAGAGGGGAAGACATGAAGGCATCTGGGGGGTTTTTTTATGCACTATAGGTATCACCATACAGATGGAAAAGGACACCTTTCCTACTCCTTTTAAGGTAGTTTACACCTCTAATCTACTTTAAAAAGCAGTCAGTACAAGGAGAACTAATCCTCAGGAATATTGGAAGAATATCAGCAATTTTTAGCCACCCCTTTAGAATTTCATCATTAAATAATAAAAATCCCATACAATTATAGTTGTATCTCCATAAACTTAGGAGGTCAAAAATTTGCATCCCATTAAGAAAATGCTGCATAAGGCAGAAATGCATCTTACTCTTCCAAAAAGCCAATGGGAGTTGGTTCACTTGTGACTTGGAAAGTCCTCCTCCGAGACAAAGGAACATCCAATTTGACAGAATCGCCAAAACTGTTCTTATTAATTCTTAAACTAATGGTTTACAAATGTGTGTTTATTAGCAACACTCTAAAAAAGCACACTGCACATATGCAGCTTTTTTTTTAAGGGCACACAATACAAAAATCATAACAGAAAAAGAAAGGAACAAACTGCTTGTAAAATAAAGAAGCCTGAGAAGTTTCAGGAAAAAAATGTGGAATTAAGTAATTCAAGCCAGGAGAGAGACCTGCATAGCAGATATCCAATCTATTATTCATAAAGAAGTACTAAAAAATATATATAATTAAAAAAGTTCAATAATTTACTTCCCTATTATTTAAACTCATGAGCATCAAGGCCAAAAAGGAAAGAAATCTTACTTTCCAAATATTTTTTCTGGTAGTTCACTGAAGTTCTCACAAGATCATCAAGCATATGGTAACAAAGCTTCGTTATCACTCAAGGAAAAACATCCTGCAAGGTAAAACACTCCAGGCTTCAATCTGTCAGCACATACAGGGTGAGTGGCACCCACCACGCACTGCGATGTGGGAGCAGGGGTGCAAAATAAACAAACAATTACTGTTTGCAATTACTTATACTAAAAAAGCAAAAGCCCTGAACACCATCCCTCAAAGTATTTTTTTTTTTTTTTTCAACTTGCATCCCTGCACGGTAAGGAAGGCTGAGCAGCCCCAGCTACCTCCTAGGAGCAAAACAGCTGCAGCACATCAGCAAGGTCAGCTCTGGCCACACCAAAAACTCATCACTTTTCTCAGTCCATCCTCAAACTGAACATGCAGAGACACCAAATAACAGCCAGTCATCTAAAAAAAAACCAAACTCACAGGCATTTAACCTCAGAAAGCTGTTTGCCCACCAAAAATGGGTTGGGCATGCATTCAGAGGATAAAAACCTGGAAGACATGGCTGCAAATACTACGTGTGTCAGAGGAGGATGCAGATGCACTCAGCACCGGTGAGGCTGCACCTTGAGGAATGGGTTTGGTTTTGGGACCCTCACTAAAAGAGGGGTAAAATGTGTCCAGAGAAGGGCAACGAAGATGGTAAAGGGTCTGGAGCACAAGTGTGATGAGTTCACAGCTGAGGGGAGGAGGGTTGTTTAGTCTGGAGAAAAGGAGGCTGAGAGGAGACCTTATCACTGTCTACAACTGCCTGAAAGAAGTGTGGAGCGAGGTGGGGATTGGTCTCTTCTCCCAGGTAACCAGCAACAGGACAAGAGGGTAAAGCCCCAAGCTGCACCAGGGGAGGTTCAAGCTGGATATCAGGAAAAATTTCTGCTCCAAAAGAGCAGTTAGACACTGGAACAGGCTGCCCAGGGGAGTGGTGGAGTCACCATCCCTGGAGGTGTTCAAGAAACACACAGATGTAGCACTCAGGGATATGGTTTAGTGGGCATGGTGGTGATAAGTTGATGGTTGGACTGGATAATCTTAGAGGTCTCTTCCAACCTTAATGATTCTGTGATCTGTTGGATGGGGCTGGCCAGGAGCAGGGAGCTGCTAAAAACAGTCGTTCCTGTCCCTAATTCCCCGTTCTCAACCACACAGCCAGTCCTGACCTCAGGCACTGCACATCTTTCCCATTTCCTTTGCCCACAACCTCATTTACCTGGTTTTAACTAGGGCAGGAGATCACACACTGGCACAGCACAGTGTCCAACTAAAGCTTAGCTTAAACTAAGGCTCAGACCAAGGAAACTCTTCTGTTTCCCTCAGTCATGCCCTGATGAACTAGGAATCCTTTGAGAAGCTGCTCAGAAGCTCTCTCTAGTGATGCTGTGAGCTGTGCTACTCAACTCCAAAAAGTTTATATGGAATCTTTTGCAGAAGTGTTTAAAAATATCCTCTCATACCCTGAATAGCACCAGGAAACTACAGGACAACACTTCTAGTTTGAGAATCAAGTTCTAGACAGCATCTTGCAGTTTTCTGATGACAGCTGACAGGCAAACTAATTAAGAGAGCAACAAGAACACAGCTATAAAGATAATCCCTATAGATTTTTAATGAGCAATGCATTCTATCTCCTGCAGCATCCACACAGCTCCTACCCAGAACACAGACATCACTGCACTCCAACTACAGCACACAGGTCAACACAAACTTTATTCCCTTTTTAGATGGGCTATAGGTTTATTTTTCGGCTTGGCTAGGAACACAACCAAACTAGAAACCCTTCTAAGTACATCCAAAGTCTTCTGCTTTTGTGCACAAGCCTGGAGAGTCACCGCTGGCTTTCAGCAGGCTGGTCCTTAGCACTCCCCAGGCACCCCTGACCTCTCAGCCCCTTCATTTCCTGCCCCGACTTCAGAGATAACTGGCCTGTGAAAACAGCAGGAGGGAGAAAAAAAATAAAATAAGATTCCCAAAGCTGTGCCTCTCTCTCCATGCTCCCTGGGAACCCCCAGTGTGTACTCAGGCTCCTTGGGAAGCGGCTCTAAAGAAGAAAAAAAACCCCAAGAAAATTAAGAAGTGCTGAGGTTCTTTGAGCTGATGTCTTTTAGTTCTTGTACAAAACTGCACCAAGAACAAACAAAAGCCCCAAAGGTGACATCAGCTGGGGGCTGGCAGAGTGTGATCGAGCAAGCTCACTTCCCTCAAAGGAAGGTCTTGTGCTAATGAAGGAGGTGTAGAGCTCCATAAAGCCCTCATCCTACTCTCTCTCCTCATCAAAGAAGGGTATGGGATGGCTGTGCAAATTCCACACAAACAAAAGCATGGGGAAAGTCATCCCATGTGCTGGTCCCACCCCATGCCATGCCACCACCGATGTCTTGTCGGCTCAGCATTAGCAGCACCAAGGGACCAAAGGCGTTACCACTAGCAAGAAGCTGTGTGGTCCCCATCAAACACTAACAGTGGTTTAGTTCTATCAACATTAGCAATCACTATTGTTTGTCCAAATCTTATGCTAGAATGGGCATTTTCCTCCCAAACAGCAGTTCCTGGAAGTCAGGCATTGCATAAAAATCCCACTTTCCACCAGAGAAAGATTCCTGTCCCCACAGCTGGGAAAAGGAGGACCTGAGTGCAATGAGGGACTGAACAACTTGAAAATGTTTCAAAGATACACTTGAACTGGGATGAAGGGCCATGATATTGAGATTTTGTTGGTGTTTGGGGGTTTTGTTTGTTTGTGGGTTTTTTTAACATTTTTGCAATTATCAACATCATTGTTAAAAATCAAAGTCCTTCTTTGACAAGCTAAAGCCAAATTAAAAGCATACAAATACTTATTTTATACACAACAAATACTAATTTTTCCTTGCCACCCTTGCGTAGCATGTCCTAGTGTCCTGGTTTTTAGCTGGGTCAGAGCTGGGTTTCTTTTTAGTAGCTGGAATAGTGCTGTGTTTTGCTTTCAGCCTGGGATTTGTTATGAGAGAGACACTGAGAAAATCTCAGTGTTTGCATTTTTGTCACTGGAAGTGAAGGACTTTGTGTTCTGTCAGTCTACAAGGGCAAGATCTAAGGGGGCGAGGAATATTGAACTGAATCGAGGAATATTGAACTGAATCAGCTCCATGGGCATTTGGCTCTGCCAAGGGGCTGTTCCATCTCCTGTCCCCCATGGGCAGGAGATCCATGAGGGGCTCTTCCTCTCTGGCTCTCTCTGGCTCTAGCTCTCCCGGGATTGTGGTTTCGTTTTGGGGTTGTCGCTCCTCTAAGATCAGGCTGGGCTTGGTCAGTGGGTGGTGAGCAATGGCACTGGGTATCACTCATTTGCATATTTTATTACTGTTATCATTATCACTACTATTTTAATATTAATATTATTGTAAGTTTTCCTTAATTTCTATTATTAAATTGTTTTTATCTCGCCCTATGAATCTCCCTACCCTTGCCCCCCAATCCTCTCCCCTAACCCCTGGGGTTGGGGGGAAGTGGGTGAACAGCTTCGTTGGCTGTTGGCCAAGGGCTAGCCCAGTGAAACTATCACACCCAGTCAAAAGCAATCTGAAACAGCAAGACCAGTAAGAGCTGGTGCAAGAGAAATGAATCCCCACTCCAGTGGGTGCCCTGGAGAGCTGGGCAGCAAGCAGGGGACACACCTCAACCACAGTTTTTAGTCTCTGTATGGTTCCAGTTTCTCTTGCAGCTCTATCGACTTGGCAGAAAAAAACCCTCCAGGTAGCTGGCAATTTCTAATGAATCTGAAAAAAATCAAATAAATTAATATTATGACCCTATCAGCACTAAAAGTCTACAAACCCCTAAAAGATGGAATTTATATACAGCAACACAACAAGAAGTGAGAAATACTACAACCATAGGGAAAGTTTTGATACATGGTATAGTACTTTCTTCCTATAATTTGAAACAATAACATGAAACAGTCATTGGGATAAAGCTAGGTTCTCCAGGGCTTTTCCTGATGCTCCTTTTTCTTCTGGGGAAGAAAAAAAAAAAAAAGTATGAGAAGTCAGTGACTAATGAAACAAGATAAAAGAAATGTCTGCTCAGAGCAGGATCTCAGGAGGCAGAGTTTGAGGGCTGCTGCAATGCCATGCATGCTCCTTTGAAGACAAAGCTCCTGGTCAACTCCAAAACTGGAGCAGATGGTCCTTCACCAAATGTTTGTGGGCTGAACAAGAGGCTCGTTTTGGAAGGGGCATGCTATGGGTACTTGGCTAGATGGCACCATGGTGGAAGTAGCTTTGCAGCTCCTCATGCTGCAGGACTCAGGGCAGTGGGCTGAACAGAACAGTGATGCAGGGGAGGTGAATGGCCCCAGTGGTCACTCGCTGGGTGCTGGAGGAAAGGGATATAGTTTGGGAGCACCGGGGAATACCAGAGGAAAGGTGGGAAAGTGTCACAGGGAGGTCCTGATCAAGTTTCTCCAGTTAAACAGGAGGCACTAGGAACATACCACCCATTTTATTGTTTCCCTGGTTTTTTATTCATCTGGAAAACTGGATTTTTTTTTTTCCTCCTTTAAGCTTTTTCTTCAGGAAATACAGAGCACACTTCCTCAGCACTGCAGGATACCACCAGTGGATCACTTCACCCAGCGCTGCTGCCGAACAGTGGAGCAAAACCACTGGCACAATGAGATTAAGCTTAACAATTCCCTCTGGGAGCTGGAGCCTGAGCGTCCAACTTCATATTCACACCATAAACCACCAGCCTCCTCCAGATACAGACAGACAGTCACCACTGAGGGCTATAAAGAACTTCCTTTGCAGCAGAGCATTCGTGTACACTGCACAGATCAAGCCATTTTTTTAACGTAGGCCACATCAAAATTGTAACACAGAATTTTCCGTCTTTTAACCTAAACACAGACAAGGACAGGAAGTGCCAAACAACCTCCAAACTCACCCTAGTTGATTAGGAAGAGACAGGAATCTGACTCCAAGGCAAAAAGAAAAACAATTTGGCCATCCCTGGCACAGAGATTAAAACCAGGACAAGAACCATTCAACGCTGTTCCTCTGCTCCAAACCCCACTCATGGAGGGCTGGCTTGTCTAACGCCTGGCGAGCCTTCAAAGGAGGACAGAGCCCATGGGAAGAAGCACTGGTGACTGCAGGGCTGCACCCTTCGCTCCAGAGAGGGCTGGGGAGTGGAGGGATGGCTTCCTCCTGCATGAGGAGGAAGCTGGAGAGCTATAATATGGAAAGGGACCATGATTGAGATGGAGGGCAAAGAGGACAATTGCATGGTGCTACATGGATGGACAGTGCCACCTCTGGGGACAAAGAGCTTCTTCCAGCTGCAGAGACAGACCCCTGACATGACTGCAACCAGCAAACCCACCCCAGAGACACATCAGCAGACACATGGGTGCATTAAGCCCCATAAGCTTCTTCACCACTATCTTATCCTAGACATTTCTTTAATTTCAAGCTTATAGACTTACCCTCACTGGAATTGCTGAGCTGAGGAAGAAAAAGCAAATGGGTTATGTTCAGTGGGCAAAACAAGGGTAACGCTCCAATCTGCTTAAGTTTCTAGCATGTAAATCTTAAAAAAAAAAAAAATATATGTATATCTCCTTACAACTCCCAGCATTAAGGTTTAGGGTTTTGTTTGTTTATTTTGTAATAAAGTCTTCGTTATTTGCATTGCTAGAAATACTTCTGGGGTGTCACACAAGCCCCAGGCTGCTAATCAGCTACTACGTAGGTTGTAGTCAATGAGTGACCAGCCAAGAAACATTGCCTGGCTGATGCTGGTGACATAAAAAGAGGCACTTCCAGTTCTCACACTTTGTGGGACTTGGTCTTGTCTAATCCTTCCCAAATTAGCTGCTTGTTTTAGCTCTGTAATTGATTTTGTGATTAGCCCTTTAGGACAAGGAGGGTCAACAATGGCTAGTTGGCACATCCACCAGAACTGATAACACTGAGCAAGATCTTTACCTTCGGGGCTTGTCTGAGTTCTAGTGTGTTTGCTGCCACTTGCCTTCTGTATCTGACACATCCAGATAAATTCATGCCATCCCACTGCCACACTGTGATTTATTAAACCCCACTTTAAGCACAGTTGCTGTGCAGAATCATTACTTGCCATGTTTTGAGAACAACTCAGCCTACCTCTTTGTGTAACTTTAAAACTATTCTATGTACAAGGTCAGATCATCAGTAGTGAATCAAACACAACTTGCTTCTTCCAAAGTCCAAAATACAGTTTTTTCTCAGACTAAAGCTGAGCAGTTATGGAGAGAAAACAACATTGTGGGTCCGGCTGGCACTCCTGCTCTGGGAATGTCTGTGGGCAGCAAACACAATCCTTACAAATTACATTGCAGTTAAAAGCAAACACAACAATGAGTCCTCAGCCCAGCAACGCAATCTGTGCCGGGAGGCACCTCACTCAGATGCAGCCCCACCAGCGAGGGGACACGAGGAGCGCGATGCTGTTTCCCAATGAGCTGCTATGAGCTCACGTCACCAATGCTCCCATCTGAGAACTGGTCTCTCTGAATCCCAAATGGTCATTTGCATCTCAGGTCATCCTTTCTAGAAGAGCATTCTCCTTCCCATCATGGCAAGGGCCTGAAGAAGCCACTCATGTCTTTGACCACAGTTCTAGGTATTCAAGAATTTAGTATGTTTGAAGAATTTGACCACTTTCCATGCCAACATGCCAATGTCTGAAACAAATTAAGCAGAAACCTACACAAAAAACTGCAACACAAGGCTGCTGTCAGGCAGCAAGACCAAGAAAAGCCTCTAAAGACCATTGCAGTGAAGATTTATTTTAAATAAAAGCAAAGCAAAAAAAAAAAATCAATCATTAGTAATCACCTACAAAAGGTTCAGAGAACCATACAAAAAAGAAAAACTCAACCCAAAGTCAGCTCCTAATGACAGGAATTCCTACAAAGAAAAGTTCCTTGTGAAAAGAGCAGAGAAGAAAGATTCCTGTGTCACTAAACCTCTTTCTCCAGCTTTTCACCAGTCAGAAAATACCTCATTAACAGTTAATATCTACATAATGGCTGTATTTTACTACCACCTGATTATTTTTTTTTAAGCTTACCCAGCCTTGTCAGGAGACATTGCAATTTCAACCACAGCACTGCATATATATAACCTGTCTGGTCTGTCAATATTCCCACCTTTCAAATACAGTTCAAGACCATCTAAACCCCCCACCCCAGCCCTCAATTAACAGCCAGTTATGTCCCACTTAAGGCTGAAGTTTATCATTTATGATCAGATACATTTCAAATCCCTATAAACATATTTAAAAGATAGCAGGTAACACAGATACAGTTTATCTGACTAAGTAATACAGCCTGTCCCCTTTGAACTGCTCTGGTTTCTCCAAGTGTAGAACTTTTATTGAAGAACATGAAGTCAAGTTTGATGATTTTCTGCTTTCTCTTCTCATTTTACATCTTCCCTGTTTGCCATACTCCTCTCCCGTAGGCACCGCACCATTCACTGGTGGTGACAGGTTGTTATGTCACTGCAGTTTCTCACTTTTCACTCATGAAATTCAAAAGCAGCTGCTGACATGAGCTGGGACACTTGCAGCTGGCTCCCTCAGTTCAGTACAAGCTGCTTCTCCACCACATCCCCTCAAGAAAATCTTGTTTAGGACAGAGGACCAAATAGATGAATGAAGAAAGTGAGAAGATTTAAACCCACATAGATTAAACAAAGGAGAATGGACAAAGAGATGCTTTCAGGTACATTTTGTTCCTGGACAAACTTTTGCAGTTATTTGGGTCCATACAGGGCACACACATGGGAAAGAGATGGATCAAGCAAAGCTTCAACACCTGATGTAAAACACCAACACCTGCACTCAATCTTTCCCAAAAGCCCACATCTATTGCCCTGCTCATTGCCCAAACACACATGAAAAATGGCCAAGCAGCTTCTGTGCGGCCGTGCAAGGAAGAAGCCAGTTCACGTTCGCTCTCATGCTCAATCCACCAGGCTCCAGCAGTCTGAGCTTGCCAGATAAGCTCTGAGCAAGAATGTGAAAGCCTTGGTGCTGCTCCAAACCCAAATCTGAGATCTCTGCTGCTGGCCCATCACTAGCACAGCCCATGATGGATGACTTGCCACTGCTTGGAGTCTTACAGAGGAGATTAGATACCTCTCTAAAATGAGAAGGTTTAATCTGGTTTCTGGAAGAAATCCTGCAGTGGGGGGGGGTATCAAACACAGACTTAACAGCCCTAATAATTCTTTCTGGCTTTAAAAAAAGAAAAATCTAATCTGTAATCTGGGAGGTGTCAGGCATCTGCTACCCAGAGCTGAGATTACAACTCTGTTGCTCCTACGCAACCACATAAACCCACATAAAATCTCACAAGACTTATCTCAAAAGAAAAAAAGAGGCAATAAATATAAAATGTTTAATAACTACTGACTTGCTGATCAACAGATGGCCACGGCAAGCTACAGTGCTTTTAGAGCTCTTTTCTTACAAAATCCAGACAAACCTTGACTAAGCAGTCATCACACATCTGCATTGTCTGCCCAAGTGCATTAGGAGGCTTCAAAGGGACCAATCTAGCCCTGAGCACCCACTGAGGGGTCAGGGACTCCTTATACCCACCTCCTCCTTACACCCACCTCCTCTTCTGCACAGCTTGGGGCAATGCACACCCCTACCCAACATCCCAAGAACACGTTGCCCTTCATTTGAAGATGACATGTTTTCAGGGATCAGATGTTATTCCCCATGATCCTTCCTCAGAAGAGGAGCTGTGCAAGATTGCAGCTCACACTAGCGTTATTTACTGAAAAATGACTAATGCCAGATAAAGACAGATTAAAAATCAAGTATCACATCACTGCTTGGACTAGGATTTCCCTAAAGTCACCACTGCACCAACACAAATGGTGTAACTGGATCATAAAGCTCCTCTTGGAGCCAACCAAACTCAGTAAAGCCTGCAAGCTGTTGCAGAACCTCTCTCCTCAACTGATTAAACATCTTCCAATTTGTGGGCTAAATCTGCTCATCCAAATACTTATTTGAAATTAAACATTTAACTGCAAACTGACGCTTTGATGCAAACTGCTGTAGTAACAGTGCTGTAAACTGGATGTCATCACTAAATAAAAGCTTCACTTTGAGTTAATGTTTCATTAAAATATCTTGAAGTGTTCAGTCTTCATCAAAAGAGCCAATGCTTTTCATTATGTGCATTTCTAAGTTACCTTCCCCCCATAATTTAACATTTTTGTAGGTTTTATTATAAACATTTTATCCTGACATTTTAAACTCAAGTATACCATCTCTATTCTGGTAAAACTGTTTCCTAGAGGGGCATGACTTGGGACACTTTTGGTGTCTCCACCTCTACACCAGTAGAAAAACCCACTTCTCCCCAACCATTTTGTCCAAGCAATTGCACCCATGGCCAGCCCAGGTCCAACAACCTTGACCCATTATCAGAAGTGTGCCCATCGCACATCCCTCCTCGTGTCACAGGGAGGCACTGGGCAGCAGATGAACCAAGTCACATCACCTTCACTGTCTACTGAATAGTAAAAAGGCTTTGAGGCACTGAAACCTGCTTGCTCTGGTATTTCAGCATAACCCTGATTTTGAGTTAACACAGTGTAACCTTATTACAAAACGTTTAATTATATTAGTGTTTTCACAGCCTTAGACAGTGTATTTATCTCTGTAGATTTGAAAGGCTTAACACCACATGGAGGAGGAAGAAAGGCAGAAGACCACATCAAAGGGACCCCAAGAGCTTCATTTCACATTCATTACCAATTCCAAGCATGCAAACAGCACCAAAGAAATTCACTGCAGAGATAAGGGACCGCACAAGGTGTTGTGTCACAAACGCTGCTGCCATTCTCCTCTTTTTGGGGGAAAAATCTCTCTTTCATAGCAGGTGATAGGAGCTTTGGGGCACAGTAGTGTGACCAGAGCAGCCAAATCTGCCAGGAGCACCCAATGGGGTGGAACACAAGCACCAGTGACCACATCCTTCTATTCACCAAGGTGTTGAAGTAGCTTAAAAACACTCCTCGGAGCTTCCTGCTTATCCTGATAAGCACGGATAGCCTGGCTTGCAAATGTGCTAAGGGCCCAAAACCCCCACCAAGTTCAGCACCTTTGGGATAGGCAGAAAAGTCACCAAAACATTCTATATTTTAAAGCAGCCCTCACATGTATCACGCATGTTGCGTTCAGACCAAACCCCGTCCTCCAATGTGCACAATCATCTCTTCTAGAGAACACGAGCATTTATGAACAGTCAGTCTTTTAAAGATGGGCCTTTGATCTTGTTCCCAGTTATTTATTGAGATTCACCCCAGAGAGCAGTAAAATGTATGAACTAGTGGGAGAAGATTTTACATTTTACCCAGTTTAACAGAGCAGAGAAAGCCACGTGCATTTTAAACACGACAATTTGTGCCAGCTCCGTTAAAATGCAATCATATATTTTTCAAGCAGAAAAAGTCCAACATTTCTAGCTGGTAGGGAGATACCTGCATACTCCACAACCCCTGCGTGCTCTCCTCCATTCACCTCCAACCAAAAGCAATATTAAATGCAAAGGGAGAGCATGGAGATTTATTGTACATCAGACTTAACAATACCTGCTCCAATAACACAGCTACACACGCTCTGCTTTTGCAAGAGACCCAAGCACGGTATTACCTCTTCATTTACATTCAGCCCTAATCTAACATGTCATGCAAATGGCACAGGAGGGAAAACGAAACCAAAAAAACCTCCCAGCCCCTTTCTTACCCCTGAACTACCAGCCCATCTGCAGTTTCAAAGAAACTCCAGCAAGCACAGCTCAACATCTGCACCCCATTAAGATCTAATTTGAAACAATTGCTATTCCCTATCTCTCTTGTTTTTCCTGGGTAGAGCAGCTTTGATGTCCCCCAGTTGACAAAAATACATAAGAAATAGGCATTAAAAAAAATATCAACTGGAAGGTAGGAATTCGTTCACATGAACAACAGGTACCAGTGTTCAGCAAACAGAAACCAGAGCCCCGAGCGCTCACACCTCCCCCAGACACAACTACTGTACGGGGCAGGCAGATGTTGCTTTACTTCTTCATCACTATCATGTCATGAGTAAGTGCAGCCTGCTCGAAGGGCACTGACTGTTTCAGCCTGGATTTGGGAAAAAATAATTCACAGTTATCCCTGGGACAGCATTATCATAATTTGTTTTGCAAAACTTTGGGAGAATTGCAAGTTGGATTCAAGCAAGAAACAACAAACCGAAATGTGAACCCAAGTGATTCATCCCTCACAGATATAACCTGCATTTTTTCTTTTAATTCCTTATATCTCAACTCTGACTTTGGATCTCTGGTGAGCACCCATCATCTTTTCTGAATATATGTTTTGCATAAGTTGCTCACTGACATTTTAAATGAAAGGCAATTAAATAAAAATGAATTAATTTCAAGTTCAATAGAGTAGATGCCTGGTATTTTAATCAACAGGGCAATAGCTTTCCACTTCTTTAACCCACAAGAGAATATGAACATGTTATGAAAAACCATCCATCAGCTTCCAAATAATCCATGTAGTCAAAAAGCTGACATTCTCCCCATGTGTTTAATCCTACTATGTGATTCATACACTCATTTTTGTCCTTATAATGAAGTTATTATTACTGGAAAACTTCTCTTTGCTAAGTCAGTCTCTGTAGGTGCCACACATGAGTTGAAAGCTTATGAAGTCAAAGAGGGCCTTTGGTTTTCCAGCTAAGTCAGCTGGTGACCAAATGGCACGTGTACTCTTTAAATGCAGATTTCATAAAACAAAGCAGTTGCTTGCCTCTGCAAAACTCTGCCCAAGCACAGGCTCCCTCAGATAAGCCAGAGGTGGCTGGAAGTGTACTTAGCATATGGGAATTCTCCGGTTTGTTTTCATCGCAATATGAATTAGGGAGACTGATCCTTATACAGCTGTGGAAGAAGAAAAAAAGAACTAAACCAGAAAAGCTCCAAGGCTCTGATGACCCAGAACAGAGCTGCAAGGAAGCACCAGCCCCTCTCCAGCCAGAAACATGGGGTGATAGCACAGCAGCACCAAGGGATACAACCCAATTTATCTTCAGCTCTGATCTTCAGGTACTCCCACTCGCCTGACCATGCTGTCACTTCTCCACATTTCACATTGGAGAAACAGTTGTGGATGAAGGGCTGGATGAGGAAACACCAAGACACACCTGGTGAGACCAGCATCCTGACTGTAGCAGAGGCATCTTTCCCTGAGCAAGCACCAGTGGGAAGGTTTGAGGTGGACCTCAGCTACAGCACAGCTCAGTAGACGAGCACTTGGATTTGGGAGAATTGGGGGGATCCATCTACTTCATCCCTGCTGATCCCCCCTCCAAAAGCCCTTGTTACACCCTGACTGCCCCAGCATCAAAAAAGGAAACAACCCTCTTGTTTTGCAGGCAAATCAAGAAGTCAAGAGAAGACACTTGCCTAGCAGAACAGAGAGGGGGACAAGTGGACACCCAGCACAGGGGTCCCCCAGAAAGGGCTGAGGTCTTCAACTCTGGGTAGCAGATCCTGTAGCCTTAACCCACATGACATCCTTCAGTGGTAATGGAGATGGGGGAAGTGGGATGTGTCCTGTGCTTGCCCTAGCTGGGCTTGGCAGAGACCCAAAAATTTAAAGAGCAGAGGAAAAGCAACTTAAGGAGATAAGCTTTACAAGTAATTGGGAGATCTTCCACCAACTTGACAGGCAGCAGACAAGGTCACAAGCAGATGTGACTTGCCAGTATTTCTCTAGCATCCTGTCACCCTTGCCGTGCACAGAGGCTGGTTTCCCAGAATTTTAGGCTAATGTACACAAATTCGAAGGGAAAAAAACCCAAAACAACAAAGCAGTAACAGCATTTTGGATTAAACCCATCCCAATCAGATGAATCAAGTTTTAAATTGCACATTATGCTGGCAAACATGTTTTCCCAAGTCATGGGCTATAAATATTTACAATTTCTGCAGTAACAAAATGTGAGCAAAGAAACAAAATTTGCATACAGCCCATCAGGAACAGCACCGAGTGCCAAGCACAAGAGCTCGGACTTGCAGTAGTTTCAGTTTTTCTCCCTCCATGGATGTTCCAACACATGGTTTAACCTACCACTGTCTTTGCAGTAGAAGTTTAATCCAGCACTGTCCCTGGATGAGGCTTTGCTGCTCACTCCCAACTCCAGTCCCATCCAACCCTGTGCCGGCCCATTGCTGGTGTAACCACAGGGTGAACCAGAATAGAGCAAGAATAGAGATTACTGGGGACAAATGGAGAGAAGAAGGTTAGGTTGAATTCCTAGAAGTTTATGCCAACAAAGGGGAGGAGATGGTAGAGGGACAAGAGGCAGCACAGGGTGGAAGAAGCTCCTTTGGTGGCAAGATGAGTAGATCTGGTTCAAATTGTCCGTGTGTTGTGGAGAGATCTCACGTTGTGTCTAAATGGATCTAAAAGTTGGGTTTCCCCCATCTCCCTGCCACAGAACCTGGGCAGGGATTGATGCAAAGATCACCTCAACACCAAGAACACCACTATGGACAGAGGGACACTGCACCTTTTGGTGGCAGCTCATTGTTCATTGATTTGCTGCGCGTGAATCTGGACCAGAGGCTTTCTCTTCCACTCATGCCTTCATGCAACACCGAACATCTGCACACAGGCATTCACATCTGTAAACACATCTGCAGAAAAATAAATAGACAAAGCTTAAATCTGGCAGACACCTCAGAGTTGGTCTCCTTGGAAGATTCCTTTCACACCAACATCTGAGCAGGATGCTCCACCTTGTCTTTCCTCCACATAAAGACCTAGAACACACAGAGGTCTAAGAAAAGCCTCCAGGCATGCTTTAAAATATGGCATTTTTGAACTGCAGCCAAGATGAGGACAAATGCTCCATAATACAACCACCACCACCACTGGTACATGCCAAGAACCAGACAGCTCAGCCCTGCCTGAGCCCTGTGCTGCCAGGGTTGTGCCTGCCCAAAGCTGGGGAGCTGGAGTTTGCTGAGGCATCTGGTACATCTCCAGCTTGAACAAGCATCAAGTCTAACAGTAGATGCTCTACCTACCTCAACATGCCATGGTAAAAAGGCCTCCTCCAAAATCTATCAATGAGAGCTGGAAACTTCCAGGAAAGCCTGAGTGTTTCATGTGGTACTTCAGAGCAGGGACATTTTCAGTTTACATAAACAAAGCTGACAAATGACTGGACAGACTTCTGAAATCCCCCTGTGAACTAAATGAGGCAACTCAGCTCAGAAGTATCTTGTAATTAAAAGCACTAGCAAACAGAGTCCCATGCATGGTTATAAAAAAGCCTGAAGAATCAGCAGCTGCCAAGGAGAAGACAACAAACAGTAAACACCCACACGCACACCTTGGTCCTCCTTGCTCAGTGGCTTAGGATCTGCTCATCTTTTCTCCACTCCTTTCAGGAAAGATATTCAAGGGCAAGAACGGATCATTTTAGGGCTGCTGGTACTTGCAGGTATATTTCCAATCACTCTGAGTCCAAAAAGGAAGCTTTTCCCAACCACCTTTTGCTCCCCTATGGGATGGGAATCAGACTCTTCTCCTCCATGCATCCCTGCTGCTCAGGGCACCAAGCTGCATCGAAGCCCAGGAGCACCTGCAAAATGGGCTGACAATGTCTTGGGCTGACCCAGTTACTCACCATGGTCAAGCATAAGGAAAAGGTGAGTCCATGTGCACCTTTTTGAGCAGCACCCAGCTGCCACATCAGCCTGTATAAACAAGAAACCACATCCCCAGCACGAGCAGTAGGTGCTCACAGAAGGCCAGAGGGAGTTTAGAAAACAAACTCCATTACAAATAGTGATATTTACTCTTTTTTCAACAAAAATACTCAGAAGTCCTTCAGTTTTAAAATAATACTTCTTATTTCTTCTGTAGGAAGTGGGACACTGGGACAGCTTTCCCTGCAAGACTGGTAGCCCCATGCTTGTCCCAACCTACCAACAGTGAATTTGGAAGTGAGACACTGCACTCTATCTTCAATGGTTCCAATTACCATACTTTAAGCAAAAACAAAGCCACTGAGCATGACACTATCTTTAGGAATCTATCAAATACAAGAGGAGCTTCCAAACAGACACCAGCCAGCACAAAGCCAAGTTTTTATCACGAATGCATTTCCAAGGTCCTGGAAATGCAGATGTTTTCTTGATTTTTATGAACCCTCCATACTCCGAGAAAGTTCGTGTAGTCCACAATTTAGAGTGAGAGCTACTCTTTTCAGAAATAATGTCTTAAGTTATGCCCTTTGGGAACATTATGTGCCATCAGATTTATCCTTTAATTTCTTGGATGGTTTACTCTTAATCACAAATCTGCTTGCAGCTGTCCTGAACCGTGCAACTAGCCTCTGGGGAAACCAAGTGCCATGAGGGCAGCAATGCCAAGGCCACCAACTGCCTCCTGTTACCCACCTACACCCAGTTAAAAATAATAATAATTAAAAAAAAAAGTCTACATGTCTCTTCAACCATCTGACTTGTCCTCAGGCCTGAAACAGGATGCCAGCAACAAGCACCATGTTCCTCTGACGAGAGCTGACTTTTCAGCTTGTGGCTGACTCAGACACAAGCTGTAAACAACTGCAATTTATTCTTCCCCCGTAGCCATTTGTTCTCTTCTCTCCATCTCACGCCGCTCTGCAGAGTTCAGCTGCTCTCCCGGTCAATATGCAGTAATACTCACTTTTTTGTTTGCTAGAGAGAAATTACTTAAAACTGTGTCTACAACTGTAGCAGAGTTTTATCCTTACTAAAATCATCATACTGCACACAGAGAGAGTAACATTATTGAAAGTCACGATTTTTTTTCCTTTTGCTTTGTCACCTTACTTAAAAAAGAAACAACAACAAAAAAACCACACAGAATCACAGACTGGTGGGGTTGGAAGAGACCTCAGGAGATCATCCAGTCCAACCCCCCTGCCAAAGCAGGTTCCCTACACCAGGTTGCACAGGAAAGCATCCAGGTGGGTTTTGAACATCTCCAGAGATGGAGACTCCACAACCTCTCTGGGCAGCCTGTCCCAGGGCTCCGTCACCCTCACAGTAAAGAAGTTTTTCCTTAAGTTTGTCTGGACTTTTGGTGTTCCAGTTTTTACCTATTGCTCCTTGTCCTGTCACTGGGCACCATGGAAATGAGCCCAGCCCCATCCATTTGGCCCCCACATTTTAATCACCTCTGCCCAACATCTTCCTTTTCTTCAAGAATTTCCTCACTACGCCCTCATATCAACTGGGAAATCTGCTCAACCCCAATACCTTTTTCAGTAGTTCAGTAACATGCCAAGGGAAGTTTCCAACACCAAAAAGGCAGCAGCTCTATCAGCTTCACAGCTAGTTGCTAACATTAATCCAAGAAAAACCACCCCAGCTCTTTTCTTCAGCATTACAGCTGGCAGAGCTCCACTTCCAATAAGCCTCACACCTTTCACTCGGCGCTTTACAGGGTGTGTTATTGCTCTGCTCTGACAGAAGAGAAACAGCATTTTATGGCCACCCAGAGCACCGATTGTTCAACATTTTACTGAGTGTTCAGCACTGAAAACAATCATGTTGCAATGAAAAATCATTTAGGACTCAGGATATTCAGCCAGTGAAGTTAAGAGCTGGATGTACAGGCAGCAGCATGGCCATAGCATTGGAAGGGGTTGCCCTAGGTAGTGGTGGAGTCCCCATCCCTGGAGGGATTGAAGAGTCGTGTAGACACAGTGCTGATGGACATGGGTTAGTTGGGGACTTGTCAGTGTTGGGTTCATGATGGGACTCGATGAGCTTAAAGGGCTTTTGCAGTCAAGGCAATGCTGGGATTCTGTGGGGGTGACTAGCCAAGTATGTCTGTGAGGTGAGGTCTCTGCGAGACTGAAGCATTGATGTGCTCAAAAGCATGTCTGTCTTTCATAAGCTTATCTGCTAGAGAAACACAAAGATATTGCCTCTCCCTTGCAAAACAAACCTGCACAACACATAACTGGCATCCAATCAAACCAACCCATAACTCGTGAATCACACAGAGCCCATGTTACTCCCCATAAGCATGGGGCAAAAAAATCTCCCCTCTACAAAGCCTGTGCAAGCACAGAACCAGTTATCTCTGTTGAATTTGTTATTAAAAAGCCCTGACCAACAATGTCAGTGCACTAGCTGGACTCTGGATGTTGTGGTCTCCAGACACAGCCTATAGGGTTTTAGTCACATTGTTTTCTCTTTTCTGGCAGAGCCCACCCAGAGGGTGGGTGAGCCACACTCAGCCCAGCAGCCAGGATGGATTTGGCATCTGCTGTTTTCTTCAGAAGATTTTAGTCAGGAATTGGGCTGTCTTGGTAATGACAAACATGAAGTGTAATGCATTTAAGCTGACGAAGTTGGCCAGGTAGAGCCCCCTCAGGGACCCTCTTGAGAACTTGAGATCTTGTGGTCACAGCTCTGAGTGATTTTACAGCTCTGAGCACTGAGATGTAACTCAACAACAACTGAGTAAAGAGATGTAAACTCAGCCACAGCCTCCTTGACTGATGGTACCAATGGCATTGCCCATGTCTCAAAATTCAGTAAGTATTACACCAAAATATTTTTATGGCAAACATCCAGCTAAATGAGTAAGAAAACTATTCTGTGGTACTGATTAAAGTGCAAGTCTCCACCATCAGCAATGAGCTGGACATTTGCCCCTCTTAAGTTCTTCCAAATCACAAGGCTTCTGCCTGCCACAAAAGTCTGATTCAGCCCCAACAGCCAAAGGGGCTGGTGTGAAATGCCATTTTTTGGTTGGTTTGGAAAGTGCTTGCCATCAAATAGAAAAACTCTGGCATATTTTAACATGAAAAACTTGCAGAGACAACCAGCAACAACAACTAGTATCTACATCACACCACACGCACCACAGTTGTGACCAGCAAATTGAACGGTACAAGCCTCAGCTTTTCATTATTTTTTTTTTTTATAAATTAGGTTGATTAAAAACAGAAGGAAGCAATGACTAACCCTCAAAATAGAAGAAAAGGTTGGGTCAACGTGACATTGGCAGAAAAAAAAAGTTGTCAAGGGACATAGTCATTTCAGCTCAGCAGCACTTGTGCTTATCAAATTGTACAACATCATTTCAGATTTGGACAAAGTGACAATTGTCCAGTTCAAAACCTTTCACTTCCTTAAGCTATTAAATTTTAAGTTCCTCAACAAGAGAAATTTCTTTATGAAAACACAGCAGCAATGCAGGAATTTGCCATCTGAACTCACACACTTTTTAAACTGACTTTTAAACCAACAGGACAAGAGACACAAATCCAAACAGACCTTAAGGTACTAACTCAAATCTATTATTAATTCATGAACTAGAACACAAGAAGCTTTTCTGTATTCAGTGTTTTTCAAGTTATGGATGTGATTCTTCTCTTCCTCAGTATATAAAGTGAGAGCCCACCCAGCCCCAGGTTTTAATTGCAATCTTCTATCTGCCTTAGAAGGCATCATGTAAACAGCACTGATGGTGGCAGTTTCAGAGATTAAAGGTGAATCACCTTTAACGATTTACCTGCTCAGCATCCACTTCTTGCATGTCCATGCTGAGCTATCAATAGCATAGCTGTGCTCTCATTACTGAAGAAGTTACAAGACTGAGAGAACAAGCTTTGTGCATGGCTTTTACCTCATAATCTGCAACTACTCTTACAAGATGAAAACTTTTTCTATTTTTATTTGCCTCCATGTTTATGGCCAGCTCTCACAAGCATGGATTAAAAAAACCAAAACATTTACAATTGTCCAATATGGGCAACTCCATTCAGGACTGCAAGTGACTTAAATGCCATATTTCATGCCCTTATTGATCAGAATAATTTTGCAAGATTTTTCACTATTATAATTAAAACAATTTAGTTTTACCTATTCCTCATTTTGGCTACTGGTGTCACTCCCAGTTTCAGGCTCAAAAGATCATAAAAATCATAGAATGTTCTGGGTTGGAAAGGACCTTAAAGCTCATCCAGTTCCAACCCCCCCCTGCCATCATCAGGGACACCTTCCACTAGACCAGGTTGCTCAAAGCCTCATCCAACCTGGCCTTCAACACTTCCAGGGAGGAGGGAGATGATCACCTACACAACAGCCAAACACACATCCTGAAGCCAGACGCGAGGGACTTTGTATTTAATCAAGTATTAGTACATTTTCTGTGTTAACAGTAAAGTATTTGATCCAACCAGTTCCTCCTTTCTGATGTCTCCATTTCCAACAGAGCACAGAACATTTTAAACTATACGAGTTTTTCAACATTTTAAAGTATACGAGTCCAAGCCTTGCATGTGAATGTAATTGCTGGGGCATTTTATGTGCTGCAAGGCTATATTGCAAGATGATTGATTTCTTATGGCTGAAACTGTCATGTTCAGGCAATGTTAAGATTTGAGTCATAGTATTTAATCTGCAATGTGTCACAAGATCTAGATTAAAGAGGACAATTGCATATTCTTTTCCAGCCTTCCAAAAACTCAACAAAAAATATATATACCAATGGCAACAAATGAGGGAACCTGTGTGCTTCCTTCCCTTTCTTGGCTACAAAATACCACTAAACACACAACTTATTCTGTTTGGAGAGTCAGAGGAGATTAAATTCATAAGTCACAATGGGAATTTATTGCTCAAAAGCAACAAGGGGAGGATAACATTTTCCTCTCGGACGCCCACAGAAGATTGGGGTTGTGATACACAGCTCCTGCTCCATGCCCCAAACTCCCAGGGACAGCAAAATATCACAGCCAAAATCAGCTGGACAGGTTCAAAATATCAAATTATGTTCCTACCCAACACATAAGCTCCCCAGTGAAAGCACTGCCCAGTACAGCACAGGAAACCAGTTTCCACCCCATCCTAAACCAAGGATTACAGTCACCAGAGCTATATTTTATGGTATGTTTCCAAGACCAGCTTTGGTTCACAGCACTCTTAGTAACATAATACAAGGGTTTTCTTTAGGGAACAGCTACTTTCCTCAGATTTCCAGGCTGTTTATGAACCTGAAAGACTGAGTTAACACATCAATTGGTTTATATAAGATTGAAACTGAAAATACTGAAAAAAAAATACAGAAACTAAAACCAGCAACAAGTCACAACTGGGACATACACTGCCGGCACCAGGCTGATGTACAGCAGAAGGAGAGACTGGCAAAAGAGAAGATTATCATTACCCAACCTAGAGAAACCCCTCCTTAGAGGACATCAATGGCTCTGGATGACAACCAAGATGCCTCCTGTATCTGCATCCTCTCCAGAAATTGGGGGGGGGGGGGGGGGGGGGGGGGGCGGGGAAGATGACTACTTTTTACAAGGGCAGTTAGTGACAGAACAAGGGGAAATGGCTCTAAACTGGAAGAAGGCAGGTTTAGATTAGATATTAGAAACAAATTCTTGGCTGTGAAGGTGGTGAGACACTGGCCCAGGTTGCCCAGAGAAGCTGTGGCTGCTCCTCCCTGGAAGTGTTCTCGGCCAGGTTGGATGAGGCTTTGAGCAACCTGGTCTAGTGGAAGGTGTCCCTGCTGATGGCAGGGGGGTTGGAACTGGATGAGCTTTGAGGTCCCTTCCAACCCAAACCATTCTATGATTCTAAATGCAAATCCTGAGGCCAACTCATCAGCCATGGAATCAGCAATGTCTCAGAGATGCCTCCTCAGAGACAGATCCACATCACCCAATGGGGCATCCATCCTCTGCTGTGTTCCACATCTCTGCCAGTCCCTGTCACAGCCAAAGAATCAGCTTAATTAAAATGCTCTGATTCCACTTAAATAAAAGCATATACCAGCCTTCTTCTCAGGTTACCAATTTAAAGCATGAGACTAAAATGCTTCATAAAAACTCCAAAGTCTAGAAGTGCCAAATGCTACAAGGAGCTAAGGAAAGCAATTATCCATCAGTTTATTTAAACTTGTTCATTGAAAATATTTAAGCAGGAATTTCACGCAGAGATAAGCCACTTGGTAAGGCAAGAGGTTATGGTAAAGATCCGAGCTATTGCACACGTGCGGGCATAGGTTACGGCAGAGAGTATTAGGACTGGATGGCATTTCCATTTTAATCCCCTTTTTCAGTTGCAAATAGCTTTATTAAACAGATTTTGCAAAGGACTAAAGTTTTCCATGCATCATCTGAGCCCAAAGGCAGTTTTCCTTGTAAAACTTTAAGCAATGTTAAGTTGGAGTTATGAGTACAAGAAAAATAAGAAAACACAAACCAGGTTTTAGACAACCCAATGGTTGAAGGAAGAAAAAAAATAAACTCATGGGAAAATTTATTCACAATTATTTTTACTTAAAATGCAGAATATTTTTGAACATATGGGCATCAGCATTTCCAACTGGGAGAAGGGAACCTCTGGGATAGATAGTGCACACATAATGAAACACAATCCTTTCCTGACAATCTCAGAGCTAAACCAGAGACTCAAATAGGCCAGAAAAACTCAAAATAATTCACAACCAGCCCGTATTTTGAAGTATAGAGAAAGAGAAAAGAAAGCTTTATGACAATTAATGCATATTGCATCAAGTAAAGAAAAAGTTAAAAGTTCTTATTAAGAAATGAAAGGCAGTAGCACAGCAAAGTCAACACAGCACTCAGGAAAGAAACTAATATTTCAAGATAACAACTCTTAATTCCCCCCTCCCTAATTTTATCTTCCTAATTAATATTTTGCAATTTCCTCTCTAAATGGCAAGCAGGAACCTGCCATTCCCCACAGCTCCCCTTCCCCCCTCAGGAAAACTGTGAGAAAAATGCAATGGGAAAACAAAATTTCTAAGCAAAGCAGAGCAATGCTTTCACATGCATCTCTCTCCAGTTATTCCTCTTCTCCCAGCATTACAATGTAATTTCCTCTCCAAGGTATTCTTTATCACTGGAGATTAAAGGCACATTCTGTGGCTGTTTGATTTGGCCTGTGCTCAGATAAACAAGTAAACTGCAGGAACGCAGAAGTCGACAATCAAGATCAGTTGAGTTGACGGCAACCAGATAAAAAGAAGCAGGTCAGGGTCTGGTTTACTTCATTTTCTTACATATCCTCTTTACCCTGCTACAGAGAAGGCTCTGGGAAGAACTATTGCTCATTTGCAAAATAATCCTTTTTAAAAAAAAAAAGTAATTAATTTCATGAAAAAAATCATAGCTGAAGTCAGAATTCAACAGTTTCAGCTGGGGGGGGAAAAAGAGAAAATAAAACCAAGGTGGCTTTGCCACCTAGAAGTCCAAGTGATGATTTTTCTTCTACCTTCTACCTTTCTCACTTGCTCTAAAGAAAAGGTATAATCGTGCATTTATTGTCTTTCCTGTCCCAAAATGGTAGAAACTGCAGTGGGAAAGATTTCAGAGAGACAGCAATGGGAACAGGTGATCCGTTATATTTGCATAGTCTTACATATGTGTGCTTATGTCTTTTCAAGCACTCACAATTGTTGTTGGATTTTTTGTTTGGTGGTTGGTTTTTGGTTTTGGTTTGGTTTTTTTATGTTTGGTTTTGCTTTTGTGGTTTTGGGGTTTGTTTTGGTATTTTTTAATTAAGTGAAAGCCACACTCCTGTGTGCAGAAGCAAATCTGGAGCAAGCCACACCACCACCACGCTGGGCTCAACCTTGATTCCTTATCCAAGCCCTCCCCTCCCTGAAACACCCAGCTCTGTACAAGCTTGGCTTGTACAATGCAGGTTTTTTGAGAAAAAAATAAGCTAAATCCACCCACCACCCCCTTCCCAAGCCCTAAGTCCCTTATAAAAGGGCTGACCCCAAGGCAGTCCCCATCCATGCCCTATGCCTCTCCTCTCCATCCCACCCACGGTCACCCAGCTTAACCTCCACTACTCACTATGTTATGCTAAACCAGGCATCCTTACATGTCAAATTAAATTTCAAGAAGTAAGTGTTAAAAACCAACCAAACAACAACAAAAAAGAACAATCCCACAACATAAAGCTGGGGCAGCCAAGAACAGCAGCACTTGCTCTGTGTTGGAGAAGTTTTCTCCCTCTTACTCCAAAAAAGGTCCAAGGCAAGACACAAGTTGTTTCAACCCAGTTACCACAAAACCAAGCTGCTAAAAGCTCAATACTTTGCAAATTTGATCAGCTCTAGAGGATTAAACTTCCTGCATCTCCAAAGACAAGTATGGCAAGCTGCCCATTCCCGGAGAAGTTTGCCAAGAGGTATTTTAGGGCCATTTCCTAAATTAACTCATTCATAATGGTATTATTTCTTTTGCTTTTGGGTTTGTTTTGCCTTTTCTTTTTTTAATTAAATATTTGAGAAAGGGAGCTAGCAAAAACCTTAATTTTAGGTTAAAAAGTAAACAACAAATGAAGTTTCTATAGCAAGAAGTTAAAAAGAGACATTCATGGTGGACTGCACTGGGAGCTTTATTGATGGTTAAAGATGATGTTCAGTTCAGCAGAGCTGAGGAAACACATAATATCGTTCATAAAAGAACAGATTCAAGCTGAGCAAAGAGAACCTAGGAATTTTCACTTAAACTCATAAATAGTTTAACTGAGGTAGAAATAAACCTAGAAAGGGGAGGGGGAAGAGTTTTTAAAAAGATAAGAAACAAGAGAACTTCTTGATTCCTCATGGATTTATTCAGTCTGTCGCCTGGCTAGAGCATGTCACAAACAGAGGAGAAGGACTTCAGGAAAGCAGAAAGAAACTGAGCTCTATGAAATCAAGATCTTGGTTTTATTATTGGGGTATTTGTGTGGGAGGCTGGGCCAAGGGTAATAGAAGAGCAGCTTGGAAGCAAGTTCTTTGAGACTAGAAAGAGCTTATAGTCTTCCCTGCTGTACCATGAAACGTTTCTGTGGAGCACAAGGTTGAGCTCTCAGCTCGTGGTGGATCTTAACACGCTTCTAAAGGGAAGTTTCACAGCAAAACCACCTGTTGGTGTTTCACAGACCCCTCTGCACAGAGTAGCTCCTGTGCTCTGCAGATGTGCTGCTGGCAGATACAAACTGGGGGGAGATTTGTTAAAATACATTCAAGAACAACAAAGCAACTCCTTCAGCCTGACCACAACAATTAATACATCTAGTACATGTGTATTTAGGTCACTGTAGACACACTGGTGCTTTCAGTATTGGTGTGGGATGCAATAGTAAACTCAAATCCCACTGGTCTTCCCCCTCCATCCACCTACTCTGGTGCAGCAATGTCTCTCCACCTCACTTGGGACCGATATTGTCATAAGCAATTCTCCCAACCACTCAGACTTGGCACAAACAAGTTGCAAGAACATTAAAAAACACACCTAATACATCACATCTACAAGGTTGCAAGGAAGGCAAGATGCCACCAAGTCACATAACCATTAACTGCTCAGTAGAAGTTGGTCTTAACACATTGGCAGAAAATCCAATTGCTATTAACGGCCATGCTGCCAACAAAGCCAAGAGACCTACAGAACTCAGCCATATGGCCTATGTGCCTCTGGAGAAGAGACAGCAAACTCATTTCAGAGCAAGGGGTTTTGAGATGAGGAAGATATTTATAATGGGTATAGGAAAGCCAACAGCCATGGACTGAGGTCAGAGGAGCAATATTCCTTATCTGGCCCAGGGGAAGAATGTGAACCAAGAAAAACAATGGTCAGGACAACCTCAGGTCTGAGCAGCTACACTCTGCATGAACCACTGTCAACTTGGCCAAGTCTTACAGACAAAAATCAGTCTCCCAGAACTTCTCCCTTCTCTGATATCTTCCAAAAACAGAACCTACCTCACATGCTGGCTGGCACACGAGGAAGAGAAGAGGCTGGGCTTTGCGCTTGGGGGCCCAACTGAGCCTCATGCCCCAAAAAAGCTCTGCTTGAAGGCAAAGTGCCCCGATACATGTCCACACTGTTGGGATTAAGGGGACATGTGCATAGGGGAGCAGCATTACCAGAGGAACTCAGGCTGGAAGCAGAGCTCCAGAGGGACATTCCAAGCCACCAAGCCAAAGCTCTACTTCCCACCAGCACAACACACAGGAAAGGAAAGAAGGAGAGCAAATCTCCATGGTTAGAGACCTGGGAGCATCTACTCTGCTGCATTTCACCTTGGGGATCAAGAGAAAGGTGAATGAGCCATGACAAGCCAGAGAAGAGCTGAAGAGCTTCATGTGAGCCACTGTAGTTCATGCAGCTGTTTCCAAGGAGAAGAGGAGCTGGAGGCTTGTGTGGAAGGAACAAAATCAACCCAGAAAGGATTTAAGATAAAAGATAATTACAGGAGCATAAAAGTTGGTCTTAATTCTCTCTTTAAAAGAGCTTCCATGGATGGTATCTTGAGCTCAAGTCAGGGAACAATGAATCACTGGGTTTTAACCCCTCCATTACCCTTTCAGAATGGTTGTACTGCAAACCCAGAGCTGCACAATATACCAGCCTCATCCGTGAGCATTTACTCTCCACTAAATCTTAACATGCATTATTTTGGCAAAAGAACATATTTCATTTCACAAGTTTTCTAAAAAAAAAAATAAAATAAAAAAAATCACTTCTTTTGAAACCAGAACATAATAAAGTGAACAAGAAATACACAAGCAGCATGATGCTCATTTATTTCTTATATAGCCCAGAAGGAATGTAATTTAAAATGTGAACTTTGGCAATTCATCACACAGTCTTTCAGACTTCAGAATTTTCAAAGAAGAAACTAAAATGAGCAAGATGTCGAATGTTGAGAAATGCCTACCACAACCACCAGAACTATCAGACATCAGGATATTTGCCTTAAATGCACCAAGTTCAACTAGTCACTGGTGCAAGTCTCCTGATTTTGAGACAAGCAAGTCTGGCATGCTGCTCTGAATATATCCATGAAATACTATTTATATCATCACATCTAAAAATTCAACATGATCATGTGGAAGAGGTTTTTTTTTAATTAAAATATTTATTGACTGCAGGTGACAGAGCCATTTAAACCATTGGGCAAATCATACCTACACAAGACTCTGACAAGAGTTAATGTGAGTGCTTGTGTTTGTCACTACTGTGTTGGATAACACTGAAGATCTCTGCTCTAAATATCTAAATGTACAACTTATTTCTGTATCCAATTTGTTTACACAGCCATTTGATGTGGAGAAATAGAGCTTTTAATATTGGTGTTCTTCACCTGGGTCAATCATGATCCTCCTGGACAGGGTGAGCCCTGGACCAGGTAGGCATCAGCAGCATCCCAAGCCAGAACTCCTCCCCAGACATGACAAATCATGGCACAAATCTGTTTTTACATTACAACTGATGGAGGAACAGCAGCTTTTCCATAGCATACATTGAAGTAACCAGCAAACCCATTCACTGCTTACAGTTAAAATTAATAGGCAACCTTGCCCTTCCTTATCTACACAGCAATTATTTCCTAATGCAGGCAGCAAAGTCATGCCAATGTTGCCCTCTGGGCCTCACAAAGCACACAGCCTAATCCACATTATCCGGGAGCAGCCAAGCCAAAAATTTTTGAGAGGCAGAGATATTCTTATATCTGCTCTCATTAAGCAATTTCCTGTGGTATTTACTGAGTGGCTACAGCCTGCCAGCACGCCCAACAGCCATACCTCTCCCAACCCTTAAGTTCTTCAAGGTGTCAATATTTTTTTTTTCTTTTTAATAGGGTTTTTAGGGACTAACAGTGATGCCCAAACAGTTGAGAAGTCTGGCCAAGAACACACAACCTGATTCCATCACCTGAATTATTTCTACTGCAGGCTCTGCAGGAGTCTAATGCCACATTATGCTCAATTGTCCCATCAAGAGGAAAAAAAAAAAGATTTTTTTTTAATTCTTAAGGTAACCTCTTAGAAAACAATTAGAATTAGTCAGATCTATAACAAGCAAACAACCAAACTCCTATTTCTACTGCAATTCCAAGTATCCCAATCCCAACTAAGCTTCCAGGTCTCCTGCAAGTCACCAGCCTAATTTATTTCACACCTTATCCATCACTTCTCTGCAACTTTTTGCATACAGCTACACCCTTGCTTGTTTGCTGGAGGTGGTAATATTGATTCCAATATTACCTTCCAGAAAAAAAAGTCAGTGACTCGAAACCTTCACATTTCACAAGTCTTCTGATAATTTGAGTTCTTATTTACGTTCAAAGGGTGTTGGGTTTTTTTTGCTAAATTTCTCATGCAACAAAGCAGCTGAGAGGGTTAAACATTACAATACTCATTATAAACTCCCAAGCATGCATTGATTTTTCTTTTTTTAAGTAAGAAATGAAATATTATAATGGAGAAAAAAAACAGAAATCCCAAGCTAAGCATAACTTGGATTGAATTAAATTTAAGTCAGCCTGGACTTAGTTGGTGACAACCTCTGTGAGGGGACTGAATTCATAAATGCATCATGAAAATGGTAAAATTTGAGCTGAGCTTGCAAGATAGCTCCACTGTGGACTGTTTTCCACCACTACAAATGATGATAATTTTCTCTCATTTCTCAAACCATCTATTTTCTCTCTCTTTTAGAGTCCAAGACCATCACTGTAGCTGGTGTGGTTAGATACTCCACTACATTTTGCTGCCAGAAGTGGTACAGAGGACACCCTTCAGATAAGGGCTTATTTTTATACTTTAAATAAAAAAAAGCAAAAGTATTTTCTCCACATTAAGCAGTCTTAAAGAAGTGATTTGAACTGCTCTGGAAGCATTTATATAATTCAATTATAATTTGCTTCATTTAGACTTGTGGTCTCTTGTGCAGTGTCCAGTGCACAAATCAGGCATTTTGTACAATTCAATTACAAATATACTCAAGAACCTTTTAATCTCATATTAGGTTTCATAATTGATTCCTGCTGTCAGCATCGAGTCTCAGCGTTTGGAGAGTTCTCTCAAATCATGTACAAAGTCTAATGGTGACTTATTTCAGATGTTCAGAGACAAAAAAGGTACAATTAAGTGTAATGTATAGGTTAAAACAGATTTTAGGGATCAGATTGTAATTACAAGAGTGGGCATAAATCCATCCATGTGTGCAGGGTGGGAATATTCAATGGAGCAGTAGCAATTTGTACTTGTGACTCTTTCCCTACTACTTTTAAGCTCTGGGTTTTCCTTGGAAAAAGGATATATCCACACTATTGAACTATAAGGGAAAATGTAATCAGTTTGCACCTGGAAATACATCCTCTCCCTACTAGAAAATGAAATATTTGTATTTTTAGAAACTGGAAAAAATCCACAGTAGTACATCTGTTAAACAAACATCTTAAAACTGTTGCCTAAAGTAATGGAAAATGTCATGCTCTTCTGATAGAGTAGTGTTTAAAAACTCAAACCAGGTGTTACCACTCTGGATTTTAGCAAGAATAAACCCTGAACACATCAGTTTACAGAACTTGAGTGACTCACAAGAATCTTTTTCCAGGGAATCACCATTTCTCCTGTCCTTCAGTCTGCCCAGGAAGCACGAGAGAGCTCACTTCCCACAGAAGCCCGCTCCCTCTCAAATCTATCTGAAGATCAGAGATTGCATTCAACAAAATGTTTTTATACAATTAAAACAGCTCCAGCAACCACAGGCATTGCCAGTGCTTTGAATTCCCTAAAAATGTTCCCATGGAACCTACTGATACATTAGCTTTTGCAGAAATCTCTTCTTCTGAAAGAAAAATCAGGGGTTGTTTCCCCCCTAAGTGATGAAATACACTAAGTTAATACCAGAACATGGATCTACCTTAGCAGTATCAAAGCTTCACAGGACTGTTTTTCTATTCTTCCAACAGGTATTACAGATTCAGCAGAGCAGATCCAGCTAGCAATTATACCCACACAAATTCACAGGTCTTGAAGGAGTCACATTGGATTCACTCTTCTGTAAACCACAGCAACCACAACCACTGCAGCCTCCGGGGTCAACCTCCTGTCCTACCTCTGCTAATGTCCTCCAGCCCATCCCCATCAGCTACCATCTTCTGACAGGCTGAATACTTTGAGATATACATCCCTCTCTGCTTTATCTCTCATCCTATTCTCTTGCAACAATGCATACTTTCAGATAATAAATTTAATAATATGGAGAAAGTCATTACCATGATACACTGTCCCACACCAGGCCCACACTTCCTCTGTGCAACTGGACCAGCAAACTGAGATGGATGCCGTGAGGAGAATGGGCAGATACAGAGAAAATTTAGTTTGACAAAAGCAGAGACTTGTATACAGCAAGGATCCACTTCAAAGCCCAACTTCAGTAGAATGACTGGTGCTCCATTTCCTATTTGTTTTCGTGGCTCATGTGTGCAGTTTCACAAAGCAACATCCAATTTTTCCCTGAAGGCTCTTTTAAAAATAAGGCAGTGAGAAAGAAACCACCAAAGAGCCACCTCCAGAGTCATGACAAGCGTCAAAGTTCTCCCTCTATATGCTGGGGTGGGACGAAAGAAGGAAAAAAAGCTTTCCACCTTCCAACACCATGTGTTGTATGCTTTAAAAAAAAAGTAATCTATGTTTTCAACACATGATATTCATGATCAGACCACATCAAACACTTTTAATTGCTTCTTCAGCCTAAACACACTTAAACAATGCTTTTCACAAGAGAATTAAACTGCTGTGGCTTATCACAATATAAAAACCAGTAGCTCTGGGGAGGTTCACAGAGCTGCAACAGTTTGTGATGTGCAAGAGAGGAAAAAAAATATGGAAGGCTGCACATCCAGACGTGTGCAAGCACAAGTGTGAGCATAACAGGTGACCCTGTATTCTCCTGCTGGCATTTCAAGATGTCCAAACACAGATGATGGATTTTACAATGCAGACTGTTAAATGTCACCTCCTTTGACAGCAAAGCTTAGCCTTATAAACTAATATCGTGACCCAGGGTGGCATGGGCTGGGGCTGGCTAGAGGAGGACACCTCATCCACGGCAGATTTATTGGTTTGCATTACTCAACAGCACCACGTGGGCAGAGGATTGAGAGCAGCACTGTCCTTCTCTGCTGGGGCTGGCATGGCTGCAGATGGGAGGCTGGACTCAGCTTTGGGCACCCTAAATCAAGGGCAACATTGATCAAACCCTTCTGCACAGGAGGTTGGACAAGAGCCCTCCAGCAACCCCTTCTTACTGATGTTTCTGCCATTCAGGGATCTCTTAGAAAGAAACAATAGCAGCTCAAAAACGTTTAGACAAAGATTTTTCCTGGGGTAACAAACTATTTTGCAGTCTTTTCTGAACAGACTAATCTAACACGCCTCACAAGTGTCTGCCCTTTAGTAAGGGTGCAGCCTTTACCCTGCTTGGAGATTTTATTGCCATAGAGCAATTGCTCACTTTTAAAAAGCATTCTGCCACTTTATTACAGCTACAAGAGCTTTAACCGAATAAAGGGACATTTAACAGCACTTTTGGGATGCTCTTCACTCTGCCCAAATAAGAGAATCTGGATGTTACAGCAGTTACTATAGTATATCAGCTCATGCTTCTGTGATCCCATTCAGGATTGTCTCAGGTTGCTCATTTTGGAGACTTCATTTTATATATCCCAGAATGGTAGGGCTGGGAAGGAACCCCAGGAGATCAACCTGTCCAACCGTCCAGCCCAGAGCAGGTTCCCTACACCAGGTTGCACAGGAAAGCATCCAGGTGAGTTTGAACATCTCCAGAGATGGAGACTCCACACCCTCTCTGGGCAGCCTGTCCCAGGGCTCTGGCACCCTCACAGGAAAGAAGTTTTTCCTTAAGTTTGTCTGGAGCTTTGGGTGTTCCATTTTGTGCCCATTGCCCCTTGTCCTGTCACTGGGCACCACCGAAAGAGCCTGGCCCCATCCATTTGGCCCCCACATGTCAGATATTTATAGACACTGATCAGGTCCCCTCTCAGTCTTCTCAACCTTACCAAGTCAGAATGTGATGATTTTTGTGCCTGTAGCTCTTGCCTAGAGCTGGACCAAATGAGTTGTTCACATCACCAAGGCTTGAAGAGCTTCTCTGTCATCCCTCAGTTTTAGTAAAGCACATGAAATCAGCTACATAAAGGATTACCTGAGGGTCCTGACTCAGTCTCAGTTACAGAGATCAAGAAAAAAGTGATCCAGCTCCCAGTCTCCTCAAGATCACTCCAAAAATCAAAAAGCCAAGTTAGGTCCTTCCAACAGGACAGGAAAATTCTGCTAATGGTACATAAACCCAAAAAGAACAAAATCCAGCTGCTTTTTTCTTTGCCAAACTGACAACAGAGCATTAGGAGAAATAAAACTCTACCAAGAGCATTTGAAATACACATCTGCTAAGAAGGAAGGTGCTATCCTCATGCTGCAGCTTCAACACTGCCCCGAGTTTTAGTATTTATGAAATGCTTACAGCCTTTAAGAGTTGTTAAGCAAAAGCTAGAGTAATATTATACATTTAGGCAATAAAACCCAGAAGATAAACACTATATTTTAAAGCACAGAAAGTGCCAAGTAGTAGATAAAACTCAATGCAAGAGTTTTACCCTGGCAGCCCCTCCAAGGAGGAGGGAGGAGGAAGGGGCTCAGCCAGCACCCCTGGACAGCATTCTCCCACACTGCACATGGACCATGCATGACAGCATCCTCTCGAGCTGAGGATCCTGAGACCCAAACTGAAGCATAGGCAAGGATAAAAAGAGACACAGACACTTTGGACCTTCATTAAATTACTGTTTATATGCAATTAAACCACAGACTTGCAGGACCTAGGTCACCAACTGACATCAGGAAGTCCACTTCAATAGCAAGGAAAACAATAAATTATTAGATCATCTCAACAGTAAAGCAAGGAACATCTGGCAGAGAACAATCCCTGTGTGATTGCATCATCTGCCTCATTTCTCCAAGAAATGAAGATGACTAGACCAGCACAAGGGAGACAACCACCTTGGCACATCACCATTTTAGAAGATCTATTTGCCAATGGAGAGACAGACACCCAGAGCTTCTTTCCCCACATTAGACAGTCATGAACAAGGACTTTGCAGGCACAAGACTTGGTTCAAGACATAAAACACGTCATTAGCAGGGTGCTTAATCTTAATAACCACACAGGCTGCAGAGCAAGCTGTCTACATCTACAGCTATGGAGGAATCAGGTTTTAGGAGCCGATTTTGTGTCATCAAGCACATGATGGCACTAGAAAGCATCATGATTTGTGAAGTTCCAGTTTAGCCCCTCAGGATCTCCTGACTTGAAAACAGCCAACACATCAGCCCACACCACCACTGAAGCAGAGGGCTCTTTCAGAGCTTACAATGGCCATTTCATTATGACACAAATTTCATCTGGGGTCTGAAAAAAAGATGCTCACTTAACCGATTTCATCCATACTTAAGAAAATTCTGCTTTAAGAAATTCAAATTGCTGGAAAACACCTGTGTCCATATTAAATCCCATGAAGCAGGTCTTGCATCACGAGGCAGAGGTTCATTAAGTCACCCCAAGTAGATGTGAAAGTCACATTGCTACGCTTACTCAAAGCAAAGTCTAATCCCAGATACATCTCTTGTGTACTAAATACAGAACAGAACATAAAAAATGATAAGCAGAGCCAAAAGCAAGTATTTTGGGCATCTCCCAATAACTCCTAAATTTTGTATTAACAACAGAACAGCTTTCTGCATGGTTCACAACTTCTCACAACTAGGACAGAAAGGGAACAAGACTGAAGTGACACCAGAACTCACTGTGCTTTAAAATCCTTTTTCCATTTAGTCCCACTTGTGGCACCGTTATTTCTTTCTCAACATTGGGTTAAAACTGTGCTTTTAAAAATGGATTTGGATACTATGATACTACAAACTTGATGTGCATAGCAAGGGATTAAGCAAAAGCAAGCCAGCCAGAAGACAGCACAGGGCAGCAGGAGATGCCATGCAGCCTGCAATGGGGAGAGCCTGCCAAGAGCCACGGCACGCACCTTCCAAATGAGACCCAGATGGATTTCCTCCTCATGCTACTTGCCCAGCTCAAGAGGATGGGCCAGATTTTCAAAGAACAAGTACACTGAAGCATATTGCTCTTAAACATAATTACACTGAACTAAAGTGTACACGCTCAGGACAAACAGAAGCGAGACATCCACACGTGCATCCGACCGATTTCATTATCCTCTCCTGCAGCTTATGTTGGAAATTAATTTCTCAAGTACTTTCTATATTGCTACATCATGCAAACAAATACCCAAAAAAGACTGAGACACTTAATTACTCACATTTTTTAACCTGCCCCACTAACAGGTGAATCATAAGCCCTCAGATCACTTTTGTTTCCAGGGTGTATATAACAATAGTCCTTAATTGAGCTTTCTGGGTACTACAGACACCACCCCCTGTGCAAGGCTGCTACAAAAGAAGGAAAAAAAACAACAATGCCTACCTTGCCTCTCCCAAAACACACCCCCACACTCTGCAGAGAAATTCCTGAGCTTGAAGATGATTCATTTTAATTACTAATTACACCAAAGGCTTTAGTAACAATTATAAAGAGTCCATTGTCTTTTTCTTCAGGTTCAGAAATACCCTGGTGAGCTTGAAGTGTATCTGCATTTCTACATTCATTCACAGCAGCCCAGTCCATCAAGACAAGACCAAAAAATTTGCGGAGAACTCATCTCATGACACTTCCTTTGGGTTCTTGGTTTTTCCCTCTCCTCCTTCCCTCCACCCCAGGTGAGATTTAAGTGCCTCGTGTGCTGCTGGGGTACCACCTGTGCTTTCTAACTTCATAAAGACAATGGTCAGGTGCTACTGAGCACCCCCATGTTACAATATTAAACAGCCAAGGCAAAAAAACATCATCTGGAAAGTTCCTCTCTGAAAGCAAATCATGGACAGGCAGGGATGCTTTCTGCAAATGGGATCCAGTTGGTATCATCCTGTAAACGTGTTCAGTGCTCATCATAAAGGTGAGTCATTCCAGAGGAAATGGACCTGTGGTTTCATCCATGTTTTACAGTTGATCTGGGTATGTTCCCAACAGGGAAAAAAAAATACTGATCAGGAAACATCTCCCAGTGCTAAGGACTCTGAACACTTTTGTTCAACAACATTAGAGAGAGAGATGAACAAAGCTGCAAACAAAGATTTAAGTTATGTCTTTATGTTACTGAAAAGAACATATTAAGAATTACCTGAAACCACAAGTAAATTTTGCAGGCAAGTCAAAACAAAGTCTAGCAACCGGTTCAAAAAGTGCACAATGAAATTTGAAACTTTCATTTCTGCTCTGGTTTGAGACAGAACACTCTGGGGAACAGATAAAAGTCACTGCAGCCTACCAGTGACTCAGTTACCTGTTGTTTGAGTGCAACATCTCAAGAGATCTCCCTCATGAATGAGGACCTCATTGTGGCATCCACTGCGTGCAAGAGAAATGAAGACTCCCAAAGTGCTTTGTGTTACCCCAGCCCACAAAACACGAGGCATTCACACACCAAGTGGGAGCAGCAGGAGAATTTTGAGATGCCTGTTCAGTCATTACCCACATTCAAACATGTTTTTGCAAGGCAGCTTAACCCAACTTGAGCATCACAATTCTGTATTTCTACTATAGATGATGATGATGTTGGATTCCAGAGCAGCCAAACTGGTATCAGTTGTCAAGGGCATCAAAAAATCCCCCTGAAAAATAACCACATAAATCAGAGTGGAATACTCTTGACAAGGGACAGATTTTTAGGTTTTAATCTAAACAAAGATCTGATCTTTCTATTTATATGGATGCTTGCTAATCACACTGCCAAAAAAAGCTATAAACCTGTTAATGAGCAACCAGCCAACTACACAAAGTAATATGTTAGAAATAGTCTTCCCAATTTCTAAATTAACCATTCCTAAAATGATCTACAGAGATAACCTCTGATAATTTTTTTTTCCTGCAGTTGCTCCATGAAAATGAAGTTAACGTTGTATTATGTTAGTTTTTCCACGTATAACTCAATTAACATGAAAACCTGCATGAAAACCACATCCTGATGTTTGTTGGCTGCAAGAGTATAAAGTCACTTATGTAGATCCCAAGGTGCTCTGGCCAAGGGAGTTGTCTGTCATTTGTTTCAAAAGCACATGGCATTCTGACACACCACAGGTTAGGGTTTTTAAAGACATCTGATTTACCTCAAGGGTACCCTGAAGAGTCAGCCTAGCATGAAAACACATACACATTTCATAAGGGTCATTCAAAAGTAACATCTGCTATTGATTCAATCTGAAAACTCATAACTAATCACTATAAACAGTTATTTAAACAATCTTCTCTTTAGTAGAAATTACTCAAAAGGAGTAGTCCCTTCTCATGCATAAAATAACTTTGTTATTTGTCTCTTGATTACAGAAATGCAAGGATAAAAAAGACTGTGGTTAGAGAATTATACTGGTCCCCTCAATACAATCATGACGACATCCCTCAAGTAGAACCATCGCTTAGCACTTGGAAAATTTCAGTTTAGATGGGAAAGTTCAAGGCATACAAGAACACAATGGTGAGCCTTTCCCCATCCCCTCCTTTTTCAACTCATTCTTCATAGGACAATGCAACCATCTGTCTTTCTCCCAAGACTTCCTTTAGATTGGCAGCCGCATGCACTGAGGCCAGCATGCTGACTTGCAGGACAGTTGTAGACCTGTCAGGTCAGACTGTCCTTGCATTTGTACTCCAGAACAATCTGTGCCCACATAGCACTGACCCAAGGCTTGAAGGTCTTGACCCGAAAGCAGCTCCAGCACCTCCTATCTAAGGTACCCCAATTCCCACAGCATTAAAAAGGGCAACAGACACCAGGGGAAGCTCCTGCAGGAGCAGCTGCTCAGAGGAGGATGAGAGATTTTGTTTAAGGTTAGAGAAGTCACTTGCTTTGCTAATTTCCAACAACTGACCTTTGGTGGAAGGAAGGAACATTTGCCACAACTAAACTTTCCCAGTAATCAAAGGTACTTTCATGCATCTAAAACAACCCCCCCCCCTGCTTTGCAGCTGCATGTGTGAAACCTAAGGTGATTTTAGGAGCAAGGTGTTAACTTCTTCCCAGGGCAGTGGTGGAGTCCCCATCCCTGGAGGGACTGAAGAGTCGTGTAGACACAGTGCTGAGGGACAGGGGTTAGTCGGGGACTGGTCAGTGTTGGGTTCATGGTTGGACTTGATGATCTTAAAGGTCTTTTCCAATCCAGGCAATTCTGTGATTCGTGTCAGTAGGATATGTCAGATGTCAGTTTTTAATCTGACTCACAAGTCCAAAGCAGCATCCCACACCGCCACTGGTCCCACAAACATACTGGGACAGACACACACAGGTCTGACCCGATGGTGCATTTCTCATGCAGCCCCAACACCATCAACCCTTCTGTCAAGAAATTCAGGGCTATGTTTTGTCCCAGTGGGTAAAGGACTTGCACTATCACCTATTTCACTTCCAAAGTACCAATTTCCCTCACTAGTACTGTGCTTACTAAAGGGAAAAAAAACAAAAACCAGGGGGCTGGGGAAATGAAAGCTGTGATAATGTAAACAGGGATGTTTTCAGGCTGAAATTATTCAGGCCATTTAGAGTTTTCTAAACAACCCCAAACCTTTTTCCAAGTGATTTTCCTCATGGTTAAGCAACAGATACACACATCAATTAAAGCATTCATTTAACTCAGGTCAGAATTAGTTGAAGGCCTTTTGATGCTCAAAGAAAACTGGAAATCATTCTAAGCAGAAAGAATTATTCACTCACTGGATTTCTCACTACCTGTTGCTTCCTGCTTATAAAACATCTTAATTCGAGACTCACGTGTCTCACTGCATTTCTGCAACAGTCCTCATCACAAGCCAGACAACTGCTTTTTCCCTCAGCCTTTGTGGTTCAGGAGATTGCTATATGTGGAGAGATCCTAACTCAGCAAACTCCTCCTGGTTGCAGACCTTGCTGTGCCCTCCCAAAGCCCAGCATGGGGACAGCCCACCTGTGGCCAAGAACTTTACTATACAGATATTTAAGAACATTTTATCTTATCCCCCCCAGTTACAAATACCAATATACATAAGTTCATAAAACACAGTCCAGTCTCAAACATTCAGGGCTATTTTGTAACAACACATCATAAACCTGGACACCTGTCTGTCAGATTCACAGATTATTACATCTCTTCTATGATATTATGTGTGCTTTGGAAGAAAATCTAAAAAATAATAATAATTAAAAAAGAGAACAGCAAGGAAGCAAGACCTTCTTGCTGAATTTATGCCACTATTAAAATACACTTTTTATGCATCTACTCAGCAGCTCATCCTCTCTTGTTATTGAAAACAGTCTGTCTCAAGCATCACTGTCTATAGGGAAAAGCATGTATTTTTTAATACAGCTTTGCACATCTCTATGCACACAAACACGTGCATTATACACACAATCCTACGTAAGGGGTTGTGAGAGAAGGATTGTTGTAACAGAGAAAGTATTTACAGCAGAAATGCTTCTGGTGTCTATAAGCATCAGTGTGAAAACTCACTCTGGCACAATTCTTTATGGTTAAGTGCACAAGAAAACTGGTTTTTAAAATTTTAGGTATGTGAAAAACACATTAATGTGTCTGCCTGAAGGATTCCAGGGACAGCTATAAACACTGCGGACAGGATAAAGTCAATTAGTTCAGTAAACAAACAAGGCACTGATATATTCACTTAGGAAATGTTCAGTGGTATGTTATCAGGTTTGGAGTCATACATCCTACATTAACAAACACATTTCTGCATGGCAAAGATTCATACTCTCCTCTTTAAACCCGCAGCTACCTGGAATTCCTCTGCAGCAAATCCCACGCTGTTGGGACAATTTCTTAATTATGCCTACAGAGCAGAGCCCAAAGCCAGCTCTGGCCACAGGCTCACAGCAAGCTGAACTTCACAGGAACATTCTCTTAAATCCTTGTTTCCAATCCCTGCTCCCAGTGGGGATCTTGCCTTTGGCTTTCCATAGCAAGTGTCAGCTGCCCATCAGTCTGCTCCAGCTGCTGGCTGGAGGTAACCAACGGCTGCTGTGCACACAGCTCCTAGTTAGCCAGGACATTATTAAACTCCACCAGACTTGCTGCTTTGGGGAAAAGACCCCATCAACGCTCAACTGTATTATTTGGTCTGGATTTTTCCAAGAGTCACACCCCAGGCACCGCTGCCAAATGGAAGATGCAACCCAATCGCTGTTGCTTCTGTCCACAAAGCAAACTGCACTAGCACAAAGCTTTCATAGAATCATTGACTCAAGTGGTACAGGTTGCAAGGGACCTTAAAGCTCATCCAGTTCCAAACCCCCTGCCATCAGCAGGGACACCTTCCACTAGACCAGGTTGCTCAAAGCCTCATCCAACCTGGATGATCCAGCCTCCTCATCCCAGGGAGGAGGCATCCACAAACAGGGCATTCCAGTGTCTCACCACCCTCACAGGAAAGAATTTCTTCCCAATATCCAATCTAAATCTACCCTCTTCCAGTTTAAAGCCATTACCTCTTGTTCTATCACTGCATAATCCACTTTATAAGTACATCCTCCACTTAATTCTGTCTAGTTTTCATTCACCCCAATGAACGGAAAAAAAACCTGCTGATGTATTTTACAGCAGAACATCTTCTCTGGAGGCCAGAGCAGGAGCTGCATGAGAGGCTTCTTAGGCTGGTGGAACAGGAGGATGGGCATCCCTGCTCTAGTGAAACCAAATCTGTGTCACCCAAGCCAAAGTACACACTCTCCAAGCCACAAGTCAGTGTGATATGAAAATCTTTCTTTTTTGCAAACCCCAGAACAGAATTTTATTAAGTTTAAACTACCTGTGTGAAATCCAACCACCATCCCATTAGGAAGCATAATTTAATCCCCTCTTGCCAGCAAGTGGAAGAGTTGATGTTTTCCTTGGCAGCCAGGTCTGTTTCAGAAACACATATTAGGAAAACCACAGCTGGACAGAGGTGAAAAGGTGCATTTTCAGAGCAGATCCTATTTGGTACATGGAGGAAGGACAAAGTCCATTTCACCAACACAGGCAGCCTAGGCAACCTTCCAGCTTTCAAGAAATTAAAGGCTTGATAAACCCAGCAATTTTAGATGCAGTCACTCAGGAAACACTGTTAATGCACAAGTGGCCTTGGAAATTCAGACCTGGAGTGGCAAATGTTCTCCTGCTCCCAAAACATGGGAGCTCTGATACAGTCACCACTACATACTGATGTCCCCTGCATCCTAGATTCTGAAATCCTGATTTACCAGAGGATGACTAGACAAGTTAATTAGTTCTAGCTACATTTCTGCACAGGGAAAAATAATAATAATAATAATTAAAAAATGTGTGCATCTTTCCAGCTGAAGTCAACATTAAGTTAAATTCAAACCATTTCCAGCATCTCACCCCACCCGAGGACATTTGTGTCCCTTCCTGCAGCCTGGGGGAAAGGGGAGGCTGTGAAATGATGCCTGCTGGGGAAAACACATCAGAGCTGGCGAAGAAATCACTCCTTCCATGCAAAAACAACCCCCCATAGTCCCACGTAGGCAGGCATTGAGCTATATGTGTTTCACAGCAAGAGAGAAAGAGGTTTGTAAACGCACAGCCAGAGCCCGACGCCACCCAGGGCAGTTTCTGAGTTTGTCTTTTTTTTTAATCCTTGCTCAAGGCATATATTAAAATATAATAACAATTAAAAAAAAAGAGCTGAATGATTTTTACTCCCTGGGTTAGACACTGGCTGCTAAAATGCATGTTTGTCTCAGTTCAGGGCATGGAAAGTTTCTGATTTTTAAAAGGAATTAATCTGTTTACCACAGACTGTATTAATTAGGGTTTATTGCAGAACTGTATTCTGTGCTAGAAAAACACCACCACATATTTATCAAATTTTAACCATGATTATTATGTTTTATTGTTTCATAAACTTTGAAAATGTCATGTCATGATCTATTTCATCTCAGACTTTCCTTTCCATCTAGAGACTATTACATACGCTCTGAGAAGTCAACTCAGCTGCACATGTATGTACTACAGGATTCTGTTTGCAATGAAAATTATCTGCAATTGATTCTCATGGAGACCAATCTTCACAGGCATTTTGTGAAGCCAGAGCTAAATAACAAACAGGGTTTGTAAAAAAAAGCCAACAAACCATACGTTTTCCTGCAGGCAAAAAAAAAAAAGTGGAGGGAAATACAATTAGTGCACTAATGGCAATTCTAAGCTAATGGAAAACTGAGACATCAGCAAAGCGCCAGAGATGCCTCACTGCAATTTCAGATGCTGAAGCTCTGTGGAAGAGCCCAGCAATTCATTAAAAAACCTCAAATTTTTGAAAAATATTTAACTGTCAGCAAAAGAAAACTGCATGGTATAGAGCAGAGACACACAAGCTAAGGAGTGTTGCTGGTGCTTCTGCTGGCTTGAATACTGCTGCTGGTCCAAGTGTCCTCAAAGGGGACATGATGAACTTCCATATGCCAGAACAACACACTGGGGAACCATCATGAGCAGGCTAGCCATGCCACTGGAGGTCTGCAAACTCACTTTTATCACTGTTCTCTGCCCTCTGCTACAGAGCTAAGCTCCCAGAATGTTTCTTTACCTCAGTACTTGAGCCCTCATGAGCTCCAGAGCCTCTCACCTACAGCAGTTGCCATGCACAAATCTTCCCTCCCAATTTATTCCAGCGTTCCTGTTCCCACATGGGAATTTCATTTACAGCTCCTCTATGGTCCCTCTGTACTCACCCATCCCTCTTCTGTGCATTTAATTAATCCATCAGCTCAAACTCTGGATGATAAGGGGAAGATCACAGAAGGGTGGGGTTGGAAGGGACCTCAGGAGATGATCCAGTCCAACCCCCCTGCCAAAGCAGGTTCCCTACACCAGGTTGCACAGGAAAGTGTCCAGGTGGGTTTGAACATCTCCAGAGCTGGAGACTCCACACCCTCTCTGGGCAGCCTGTCCCAGTGCTCTGTCACCCTCACAGTAAAGTTTTTCCTCATCTTCAGATGGAGCTTCCTGTGCTCCAGTGAGTGCCCATTGTCCCTTGTCCTGCTGCTGAGCACCACTGAAAAGAGTCCGGGTGGGGTTCAGATCCTGTTTGAATTTACCATCCTAATTACAAGGTCTCCACATTCTCCACCTTTCCTTACTGGTTTTCCAGCCTCCACTGGCACAGAGGAAGATACTTGGACAAGTCTGTGGATGCCTGTAATTCTTCCAGGAGCTATTGAACCCACTTGGCACCACACTCCAAAGGCATCACGCTACAGACAATCCAGCAGAGCGCAGGAGTCTTGCTTTGCTTGGCCCAATATCAGCATCCCAGTGAGAGATGGGGAGGGCCATCACCACACTACTTTCATCCTAACTGAACTGGTGTGTGTTCTGAAGCAGGGGATGCTTTCCACCCCACCATCCATCCGTTGTGACTGGGTACAAAGCCTCACAGCTGTGCCTGACCCTCCAGGAGCAGAGGAAGGATGGGAGATGCTGTTTACAGATACTGGGCTGACAAAGCCACCTCCTTCCATTACTACAACCCTCACCTGCTCTGCACACCAAGTCCCTGACCCCAACCTCAAAGCTGTTCCAGATAAGCAAACACTTGGCTGCTGAGCACCATGTGAACAGAGAGCTCCTCCTTTAACCCTCCCTCCCACCACAGTCAGGAGACACTGTCCCATAAAGTCTTCAATGCTGAATGCACCCAGCACAGAAACTGGTAAAACCAACCCATGAATTCTATTAAAACTCCATTTTCACCTCCCAAAGCAGACACCTCTACCAAGGGAGAGCCCCATCCTGCACACACAGAGCCAGGATGCTGCTTTTAGGGCAGAAACAGCCCCACCAGCTCCCTCCACCTCCCCAAACACACCGTGGACACAGGGAGGATAGCTCCAGGGCTGGGCTGGCTCCTCTCAAGGAGCTTGTCCATTAGAGCAGACGGACTCAAAAGAATCCCCAAGCCCTACATAATTGATTTTATGCATATTCTGTTCATTTTATGCATATTTCCTATCTTTCTTGGCAGCAGAGTGGATACAAAAGGAATCAAGTTCAGTATTACTTGCTAAACAGATGGGAAAAGTCACTGTCCCCTGCAAGAAAGTACCACTGAATAAAATTCAAAGCAGCAGTGCTAAAATGATAACATCTAGGTCAATTTTGAGCACCAATGACCAGATCTCTGCCTTTCTCTGACCTTAAAAAAAAAAAATCAAATAAATGTCAAAAGCTTCCTATTTCCTCAGCAGCAAATACACTATATGTTCAAGAAAAAGTGCCTCCATCACATCTCCTCCACACTATCACTTGCAACACTTTTATCCTGCTTTTTATAAAGCCTGGAGAGTTCAATATTAGCTGATAAATTCTGAAACAATAGGGTTTACAAGTGCAAGAAACACTTTTTTTCCCCTCTTTTCTATTTGAAACAGTTTGCTGGGATTTCTGCCAGGATCTGGTGGAAAGTTTTCACATCTGGGCTGTACAATTAAAATGTCAAAGCCAGAGATTATTTAGTGTATTAAGAGGAAATCTAAAGAAAAGCCACACGTTTTTAAGAGTCAGACTCATCGCTGAATTACGCCAAGACTATCTCCTCATTCAGTGCGAGCCAATATTTCATATCCTATTACAACTATTACAAGGATCTAGCCAGTTTTTGCCACTTTGCCCCCTTTCCCACCCCAGATTTCTTCCTCCTGCCCTACCAGCAGCAACACCTCAAGCATCCCTCAGCGTGACATGGACCAGCACCCAATCTGCAGCCAGCACGCACCGTTTGCTCTGCTGGGATGGCAATTAGGATTCAATAGGTGAAAAAGATGCACAAAGCCTGATTTGTGAGGGTTTGCCATCAGATGGCAAAGCACAACCAAGTTATTCAGGCATATCTTGATTACTAAGACTGTGTTTCTTGAACTCTCAGTTATAAATTTAGATCAGAGCCATTGCCATGCAAAAAAACATGTTAAAGATGTCCAGGTTCCCACTCACCTTTTGCAGGTTTGGCTGCAGACTTGCAGCTGATGCTTACAGTGGACTAACAGTGTCTGAATAACACACTCCAAGCCAAAAAAAGGGAATTCTCAAAACTGTATGAATTGAGTGTGTGTGGGGGGGCTGATTTTGTTTGTTTTGGCTGGGTTTTGGTGATTTGTTTTGGTTGGGTTTGGGTTTTTTTTAATAAATCACAGGGACACCTTAGATCCCAGCAGGCTTATGATTTCCACAAGCTCTTCTACACTGGCATAAGCCACAGAGCAGGCATAGAGCTGGAACACCAGGAGCAGCACTGCTCCTGCTTCCCTGATGTGACTCAGAGAACGTGCAAGTCCAGAAGAACCCAGAAAGCAAGTGCAAGCTGGGTTCCTACAAGATTGCTTGCTCTTTTGGGTTTTCTGTTTATATGTAGCAAGGGTAGGGGAATGATGAATTCAAGCTTAATTAGAAGTTACTTTATGTTAATGTTTGAAATAACACTCCAATATTTTCAAATAAAATTTTTACCCAGTAATTCTGGGAAGAAGAAAAAAAATAATAATACAAACACCCTACTTTCTACCAAAATGCAATCAATTTATTTCCTCCTGAAAAGCAGGAGGTGCCATAGACCAGTGCTGTCCACGTGGCTCTAGAGGGATGCAGCAGATATTTAGTGGAGCCCTCCAGCCCCTCCACAAGAGCTACCAGCACTAGCCAGCACCTCTGCATCTTCCTGAAGATCCACAGCCCACCTTGTCCCTGTCACGTAGGCACTGCACCCTGAACCCCCCAACACACATTGCCATGAACCAAATAAAAGCAACATTTAAAAAATATGCTCATTCCTCACTGATGGGACTATTCAACCCTGTATCTCATTTTCTCAGTACTTTGCCTCAGGCTACACAAATAATCACAAGTTTTATTAAACCTGAGTGAAGCCCAGATTTGGCTAGCAGCACCCTTACCGAGAGCTAGAACTAATGGCTCTGCGATTTGATAATGAGAACCAGAGTAAGGAGGAAATTATTTTGGCAGAAGAGAGCAGAACTGGAACCAAAAGGTCAATCTATTTAAGGAGTGGTACCACAACATTACAGAATATAGAGTTAAACCGCCTGCAGGAAATATGATCTTCTGGGTGATCCATTCAACGAGAGACATGGCAGCAATTGGACAAATCAATACATACACAAGCCTAATAAAAACCTCTACGTCCTAATAAAAACCTTTCAATCCTAATAAAGAATAAATAAATCTGTTAACAATAACCAGAACCAATACTGACCAACAAAGCTAGAACTGGGACTGACTGCAACCCCAAGGATTTAAAGTTACATCCCCATTAGGAGCTACCTTAAAATTTACAACTGACTTGTTGCAGAGAGAGACCCAGGATTAACTGAACATTGTAGGGCGAGGGAAGGGCTGCACTGAAGGCTGCTGGGGTAGGATGGGCTTGCTGACTAAATCAATGTCCTCAAGCAATGTGCTGCAAAAATACACATTCCTGTCTAGTTTAATCACCACGGTTCCCTCCTGCTCTTTTAAGAGGGGATTCAAGAAAGGGCAGCAGGTACTGCAGAGCATTTAGCAAGAGAAGATGGGATGGGACAGGCTGGAGCTGTGGACCAGGTTGCCTATGAAGCCCAGGTAGTCTGTCTGCAATGTTTGCATTACAGGCTACATTAGTCCTCTTTCCTCCCAAAGTCATGTCTTACCCAATGTGAAAGATATTTGTGATGGGGATTTGTTTCCTTTTGTTTTTAATTATTCATGTGCAAACCCATTTTGGGAGAGTAGGAAGACCATGAAGGAAATGACATGTCAAGATACACAAACTGGTAAGGAAGGCAAGCGAAGCAAAGAGGGCTCCTCCAACCAAAAATATCTGCAAATAAACAACTTCAGTTTGCCATTCACTATTTCAGATGGATTATTTATAGATGAGAGCTGAAGAGTCGCACGTGAACAGAAATTAGAGACTTAAACGATAACACATTAGCAACGTTCATACATCTAGGCTGATCCCTAAAAAAGGAGGCAGACCCTGGGACATGTTCATCTCCAACATATTTTTTACCTAGATGAGCTGGAAGAAGCAGATTTTGGCTGCAGCTCTCCAGCTGATCAGAGCTGCGTGCGATGCTCAGCACTGGAAAGCTTCAGCTCAGCCCCACTTTGTACCACTTATGGCTCTACCATCAAATCAGTTTGTGCTGCTTAAAAAACCCAAACTTTTTAAGATTAAAAAAAAAGAAAGAATACCCAGCAATGTTTAGCTCTTCTTAAAACTACCAGGAAGGACCCTTTCCCTGCAACAGTCCCACAGAAGTGTTCAAAACACGGACCTCCCATTTTCCCTCCCTGGAAATGACAGCCCCGATTAGGACTTGGCTGCACAAACCCGATGAAGCGAAACAAAAACATTTCACAGCCCAAAGCATTCCTGGCTTCCCATCAAAATGTTGGCAGCCAGGAGAGGGAAATCAAACCCTCTAGTCACGGGCTAAGCCTTCATCCCTTGTCTTCCTTCTTCCAGCTTTTGCACTTCAAGCTATCAGATAAGTACAGATTGCCTTCACCAGGTGTTATTATTCAGGTGCTAACGGCCATATCACCCACAGGCCCTGTCACTGTGCCCTAATTTGAGTGGAAACAGCTTCAGTAAGTGGCCTTGCTCAGAGGGGTCCCCCATCAGTCTCCCAGCCAAGAGCCATATTTCAGCTGGCCCCATTCATTAGGCTGTTCCTTACTCCTTGGCAAGGGTACAGCCCCCAGCAGAAGAGATTAATGGCTTAAACCCAGGGCCCCATCTTACATTAAGCCAGGCTATTGCTATCTTCTACCAAGTGCTGAGGTTTAAAAGCAGAGTTTAGCACTGACCCTGCAAAAGCTGGCACCCATCAGCTGTGACCTTTGCATCCACAAGCCCCACCAAGAGCCACCAGTTTGTGCTTCATCAGCATAGATGAGCAGCAAACAACAATTAGCAGTCATCACCCACTGCAGGGCAAGATGCCTTTCCAGACTGGGGCTTGCTTTTGGGGTTTCCCACCCCACCTTTGTATTCAGTAATACCCACCCCAGATAATGTTTCCTTCATCCATAAAGGTTTATCTGACACCAGCCTGCCCCAATATAGACATTCCACAAAAAAAAAAATATTTAAAAAGGGAAAAAATCCCAAAGACAATAGTGCAATCACATAATCACAACCTTGGAAAGGCTACCACAGATAAAAGTCAATTAGTGTTATTACAAACTTCCCCCCCAATGCCTAGAAAACTTCTTCATCTCTAGCAGTCACCTTGGTGGGATTAGAACCCAGTACTTTGTCTGCTATTCTTACACAAACCCCACATTGCTGTTTCACCAGGGCCAACAGCCAGACTCAACCCCTGCTCTCCACCAAGCCCCAACTTCCACTAAAGAAAACCTGGGATGGGGGATTCAGGGGGCAGCCATCTCAGCAAAGTTTCCTGACTACTCAGACACCTTTTATTTTACAGGCAAATGAGCTGAGTAACTGGGTTAAGAGCAGTGGCTCACAGGGGTCTCTAGTAAAACCACTTGCTCAGGGAGGTGGGGGATCCACAGGCTCTCCAGCTATTTCAGAGGAAAAGGAATACTTTACACAACTAAAGCACTAAAAAAACCCCCAAGAAACAAAAACACAAAACCACAGCCAGGAAGGTGAAGACCCCTCAGAAGCATCCTGTGGTTTACCACCTTGAAGCTGGGCCACTTCACCCTTCTCCTAAGGATTCGTCCTCAAGGCACACATTTGTTAGACTTTTCTCACATTTATTAACTGCAGCATGGGCTGCACCAAGCAGACATCCAGCTCCAGAGGGGATGAGTTAAATTAGACTCCAAAATAACACATTTGTTCCTCTGGTCCGACCAAAAGCGCCCCCCGGGGCAGTTTACCACCTCCTGCAAGAAAGAGGGCACGGAGAGCCTTGCTACAGCTTCATGCCTCCAACATTGAGAACATAAAGGACTTCTCAAAGGCAGGACCCAGGCTGCTTCAACAGCTATCTACAGACCAGCCTTTACACAAGCTCTTCCATACATGTGCACATACATAAATCCACACACCCTTCTGCTTCCCTACCTGCCTGCAATGAGCTTCACTCCAGTACACCTTCATCTCTCCCCTGTACTTTAAAAGGCCAGGGAATTGGGATATTTTAAAGACACCTGTACACAGCTCTCATTCCCAGGCCAAAAGGCAATCCCAACTAACATCAGCATGAACACACACTACCAAGTTGTCCCTTTCCTGCACCTTCCTGAGAAATGAGAAACAGCAAACACCACAAGACTCACCTCAGCCATGGAGAGCACAAAGCCACATCCCACCAGCCTGGAGCCCCATCTGTACTGCTGAAACACCCCACAAAGGCTCAGTGAACAAACATCAGAGCTCACAGGAGCCCACTGAGCCCAGACTTTGCTGGAAGGATGGGAGGAGCCCCACAGACACACCTGGGATGAGGATGGTGCATCACGAGCAGCAGCTGTGTGCAGTTACCAGCAGAAGCAGGTGACAGCACTGATCCTTAACGGGCTGCCTGTGCAGGGGGAAAAAGCACCCAATGAACAACACTCCCCTTTGCACAAAGGGGGGGAGCAGCCCTATTGCCTTTCTGTTCCCCTCCTTGAGATACTCAGATGGCCCTGAGATACTCCTGATGTACCTCCTGGCTCCTCAGGAAGGGAGGCAGTAGCTGGTTTTGGGGTCATTCCTGGGGGCAGAGGGGATGTAAGAGAGGGGAGAGGGAAGAATCTGGCAGTTCTGGCTCAGCATTGTGTTTTTTAGTGCCTCTCAAGCCGCAGGCAAGGTGGGAAGGTCCTCACCCCAAATTCCTCTAGGGTCAAATCCCTGGAGCAGCACAGCTCTGCTGCTTCCCAAGCTGGTGGTCAGTGCTGCTCTTCCCTTCATCGTGAAAAAGATCTGAGCTACACAATTAAGAGAAGAAATGTTGCTTATTTAATCTTCTTTTAAATGTGCATTTGGATTTTTTTAATTGCATTAAAAGCTTAAATATAAATAAATTCTAAAAGTGTACCAAGTATTTTTTTTTTAATTATTTTGCCCTGTCAAGGATGCTGAAGAGCATTTAGAGGTCCAAGGCTCCCCTCTGGGGCAGAGGGACAGCTAAAGAATAAAACACTCCTGTATGTGTAGATGTTACAAAATAGGATTTTGGATCTTAAATAACACAAGTTTCCTCTCCCTTCAGTTTTACACCCAGGAAAAAGCCAACATTTTCAACATCTGGTGGCAAAGGTCAAACTCCTTGGGGTATCAGTGCCAGGTTTGACATCACTGCTTCATCACGTGGATCTGGTGGGATTGCTGCCAGCAGCACTCAGCTTGCTGTGAAAAGTGGCTGAAATTCAGGGTAGTAATGGCACATGGACTCATGGTGCAGCCAGAGGGAATTCCCAACTATAGGGGGCAAAACTGCCAAAATTAGGTATCAAATCAATTTTAAAGCAAAACAATTCAACAGACTGGTGGGTTCAAACAACACATAATTACCAGGATCAGGATGGAGCCACCCAATTTCACCCATTCCCTACAGTGAAATCCCCCAGGGGTGAGCTCTGGGCACAGAGTCATCAGGTTGGGGCCAATCTGGAGCAAAGAGGAGCTAAAACCTGCAGTAAGCAAAGCCCAGAATAAAAACCAGAGGATGGGCTCAGTTCACCAAGGAGAGGGAGTGTGTTTGTTACTCCCTGCTCCTCTGTTTTCATTGCATTTTGCTTTGCCACTTAACAAGTGGGGTTTATATATATAGTTATATAGTTATATATATAAAAGAAGAGTATATACACATATATATGGGATTATTATGGGATGAGAAAGATATAGGTATGTATATCTAAAAAGCCTTTTTCCTTATCAACACCACCATGGGGCTGAAGAGGTGGTGATGGGGGAAGTTGGAAATGTCAGCTGACATGATGGAGCAGAAGGGTTGGAGAAGTGATACTAACTTCATATCCTCTTGTTAATTCCAAAAAGTGAGGTTTTTGCCTTTTTTTCTTGCTAAATCCCAAGTCCCTGCTTTAACAAAACACAGCCTTCCCTTCTCTGCTTTTGTGTGTGTGTGTGTGTAAAAGCGGAGAAGCCTGTTTTTTATCAAAGGCCTGAATGTGCCTTTGTGTCACTATAACCAAGGGGAACCAAAGCAGGGGGGTGATTGTGCCACTGCTCCTCCAAATACTCCAGACCTCATGTGTCTGATCATCTTCAGCACGGCCGTCTGCCCCCGGCACCGGGGCACGACCGAGCGCCTGGGGATGCTGCGAGGCACCGATGCACTCTGACCTTACGTCTGTGTGAAGAAATAGTTTAAAGACTGTGAATCTTTTCACTCTGAAAATGGAACAGAGTTCCTTAAAGTCTGGCTTAATTCACATTAAAGCAACCTTCAAGGAGCTAAAGTATGGTGCTTTTATCCTTAAGGTACATAAACTCCCAAGTTGGAGTTGAACACCCCTTTTTGGGGGATTTAACTCTATCTTTGGAATTAAAGTAAGACTTTTACACAGTCCTGATCTACAAAATGGATAGATTTAAAAAAAAAAAAAATAAAAAAAGAAAATACAGGAGAAAAGAAAAGCAACTTCTGCCTGGGGTCTGGGCATCTCTGTCGTTGCATCAGCGTGCGATTGACATGTGCCCAGGACGAGGGCAGGGGCAGACCCTCATGAAGCAGTCACCCCAATAACAAGGATGATCCTTGATTCAACCCTCCAAGACTAAGCTGGAAAAGCTGTGGTTTAGGATGCAAAGCTTAGGGAAAAAAAATAAAGAAGCAAAGAAACACAAGAAGTCCCTGTGTCCATGGCATAGATGAGAACCATCACCCATACCAACAGCACACAAGCCACTACCAACAGCATGTTTCCCATCTAATCCCCCTCCAATAAATGACCATCTGTCTTCAGACAACCTAACACTGCTGCCAGTAGCCAAAAAGACAGAGTTTCTCTTAAGAAGTGGGAAATACATTCCTTCCAGTTCCCTATCAGGACCATTTCTGCAATCAGCCACGGCCTCAAGTCCCCCTGGGACGGTGCTTTAAGTGTCTTGACAAGGACTCTGCACGACATGGTTGAACATATTTAAATGTCTGCACAATAGGGAAGCAGAAGCATCGTTATTTGGTAGCAGTTACTGCCAAAGCTTCCCAAAATATGAAGCAGATCATATCAATACCAACTGTTCTCATCTTCCAGACAGATCTGCTGGGGGAAAAAAAAAAGAAAAGAAAAGAAAAAGAAAAATCTGTTCAACATCTTGTCCAAGCTCCTCAATCTCTCTTAGCAGTGAAGCAGCACAAACCTGCTCAATCCTCCTGCACCAAGCACGCTGCGCACTGGAGTAGCACGAACGGGGACTTCTGAGAGACAGCACAAAATGGGGAGAAAACACAGACAAACTCAAGCCAGAAAGAAACATTTCCAGATGTACTGTGCTGATAGACCTCATCTCTACTGGTATTTTTTTTTTTTCAGAAGTCTGACAACAAGCATACAGATGGTTGGGAACTCCACTAAACCTATTGAATTTGTCTTTGTAAATACTTCCCTCTCCATGCTGTACTGGCTGAGAAGGTGCCCAAGAGCCTGGGGCATGAGGGGTAAAACTGTTATGTGGTGTAGACAGCTTGGGTTTAAGAGGTCCACCCAGGGGCCACTGAGCTCCATGTGCCTCTGGTACAGCTGAGGACCACAGTCATGCTACTAAGAGGCCAGAAGCAAAGGGAGAAATGTGGGTTTTCTTGCAAGCACATAGGAAAGCACAAGGGTCTGGAGCCGAGTCCCCCACTGGAGTTGTCTTGACATAAATGGTGCCACTTGACTTGCACCAAAGGGGAGCTTCTGATGAATGAAGTCATGTGCCATCAGGAGTCTGTGGCTTTTGCCATGGGGTTGCTCAGGGGGGTTAAAAAGTAACTTGTGTTACACAGCCAGCCCTAGGTAAAGATTGGCTTTTCTTGGCTTTCAAAACTTGTCATGATTGCAATCATTTTGAAAAAGAAAAAATAACCCATAAAGGGCAGCCACTGTTCAGCAGAAGCCAAGTTCTCCTAATGTCTTCAATAAAAAATTACATAAATAGATCAGAAACAAGAACAACAGCTTCAAATGCAACCAACACAGCCCCAAATCCCTGCCCCAACCAAAATTCAGCACGGCCTACAAGAGGAATGTGAGGTCTCTCACAAATATCTCCCCAACCTCCAATTTGTAGGAAAAGGCAGATTTTTGGCACCAAATCAGCATTTAACCCAGTGACAGGCTCTCTTCAGCCCTCTCCATGAGCCCCCTGGCCGCACTCCATTCGTCCAGCACATGCAGTTTCTTCTCCTCCTTGCCCCACTAGGTCACATTTACAAAAGCACAGGAGCACATGCTGGGTGGGCAGGGGGACATTCAGGACCTGCCATCCACTGTGTTTCCAGCAGCTCTTTGCCTTGCTCGTACAAAAGGCTGTGAGCTCAATCCCTCTGCCGCAGGGATGAAACCCAAGAAGCACATTGTATTTGCAGAGGCTGCCAAACACGAGGGTCCAGGAGTATCTTGGCACCAGCGTATCTTCTGCCACATGAGAAAACAAAGACCGATGGTGACAAACGAAGAACAGGTGGAGGTTTAATTAGGCCACCAAACCACGTGATTGCAACCTGCCAGGCTGCATTAACGCAAACGCTTGCGCCCACAGTGGTTGTGCTTGGGGTGGAAAGCCACAGGCTGTGGAGATAACCGCCTACACCCAGGGCTGGATGGTGGGATCACCATGGGGTCATAGCTGGGAAATGACGAGAATTGTTGCCTCTTGGGTCTGATTTAGAAAAGCAGAAAGAAATCCAACCTTTTCACTGTCGAGTTTATCATGGCAGGACAGGTGCAATTAAAAAAAGATCAGCAACTGACTCTGTCTCCTCACGCTGCTACTTCTTGCAGCGTGTCACCACGAGGACCTGTCACTCAGAGACTGCTGTACCTCATGCATGTGTGTGGCAAGGTCACTTCAATGGTGGGTTCCTGCCCATCCAGCACCGAGCCCAGCCGTGTACAGCCACCACGTCTCTGCCACCCCACCCAGCACCCCATGGCCAAGGGACCCCAGGGACAGCGCTGCAGCAATGCTGTCTCCAGACTCCTCACAAGCAGACATGGACAAACCCACAGACAAATCCTCCACGCTGGCTGCTTTTAAAATAGCTTTTCAGTGATTTCCTACAGCCAGACCAGCTTCATGGAAAACGAAGGTGCAGGAGTACTCAGTCACACGGATACAGGAGAACTGCCACCCCCTTAGCACATCTGGAGACAAACCTGCTGGTGTCACACCACCTTCCCACGGAGCAAAGCCCAGGTACTCTCCATATCAGACATGATAATTCAAATAATTTCACTGCTGATCTAGATAGGCAGTTGCTACAATAAAGGTCAACTCTGGTCCATGCTCAGGATTAAGGCTGAGGTGCACTAAGCTCAGCAGCTGCTAAAGACTTTGAGAAAAGTACGATTTTCATGCTGTAAAATTCCCACTTAGGTTGTTGTGACACCTGGAGCCTTAAGTATGATCCCAGCTGGCATGATCAGTGCTAGGCTTGTGTTCTGGGTTGGCAGTGCAGGCAAGAGAGGAGCACAGAGATCCTCGCCTGTGGCTGGTATTGGTATTCACACCCTGGTCCTCATAAACCAGGCAAGCCACGCTTCTCAGCCAGCAACTGTTGCAACGTAATTACTTGGTTCAAATCCTATTAGGACTTTCAGCTACATCCAACTATGAGTCTCACTCTCCAATTTACCTTCCTCCCTTCCATGAAAATATGATGATCAAAGGATAAGCAAATTTGGCAACATGAAGGCAGGCTATTTAGGTGCTGGAGCTCAGAGGAATACTTCACTTTAAGGAAACTGTTTAACAAGAGCTGAAAGGGACATTCTGACCCAGAAATCTGTAAAATAACCCAAAAGCTACTGATAGATTTGCCCCTCAGGGATTAATTCCAGCCTTTATTGGAGTGACAGGAGTGCTGGAGATATATTTGGATTATTTAAAGTGCATTGCACCTACTGCCCCTGCAACCCTATAAAGTAAGACCGTGTCTTAGAGCAGCAAAACAGGAGTAAACAAGCAGCACCAGGGTGACACCAACGTTTCTGGTCTCTGAATGGCAAAACAGGAGATACACCAGGTTTATGGAGAGTCCAGGACTTCTCAAGTGGGAAGTGTAACAGTCATCCAGCCCCTCTGCTCCAGTTTGGTTTTGACTGCTGGCACCTGCACACTCCCAGCCACGAGCACTGGCGACCGCACTTACTCTGCAACGTGTGTTTGGGCAATGCAAGTCATGAAACATCAGCCTGGAGCTTCTCGGTGGCAGAGAAATAAGGCAGCTCTTGCTTCAGAAATACATCAGCAGTAGCTGACTGCCTAAAAATCATTTCTATCCTAAAACTTGCTTCTATCAACAGCGCATGAATGATAAGATCAACCTAAAGCATGTGGGTTTGAAACTCATTCCCATCCTGTTACACCCAGGACGGACAGGAGATGACAGCACTACCGGCTCAATCAGACAGCACGGAGATACAGTAGGAACCACGCCAAGCACAGTCTATTTTCAATAATCAGTTCTGCAAAGCCAAGTCACTGCTCATGTGAGTGACATTAATCCATCATTCGAACAAGAAAGAGGAGGAAATGAACTGGAAGCTGATGGGAAACTCCCAGGTGAGTCAGTCCATGAGCACTGAATCAACCTGCTTCAGAGTCTCCTCTCTGGAAAGGCAGCGCTGAAGGGGCTGGCAGCAAAAAATATCTGTGCCCAGATAAATGACTTCATATGTCGAGACAAAGATAAAGTTACACAGAGCCTCTCGCAGAGGATATGGTCATCAGGTTTATTTTTGTAGTTTTCATTACACTCAAAATAACTTTGGCAGACGCAGAAAAAATAAATTTTCAAAGCCTTCCCCCATTGATGTCACCAGTTTTAATTAATTTTTGCTGAAGTGGTCTAAAGATGAATGCTGCTGGGAAAGGGCTGGTTCCTGGTGTACTGCTCTGGGCCTCTGTGTTCAAACAGCAGAGCTGCACCAAACGCCACCAGGATAAATCCTGCTGGGGATTTATATCCTCCTGTGAGACACTGGGAGATGGCTCTGGCCCATTATCCTGCGCCGGTGGTTTTGCAGCCAGACTGCTTTTTAGCTCCCACCTCTGACTCTGTGTCAGAGGCGCTGCCAGCTCTGGGAATAACACTGGTACCGCACTATTTCCTGCCTCGGAAAGTCCTGGCCACATCCAGCATTTAATGTCACCTCGGTGAGACGTCAAACGTCACTGCTGGCTGACACAGCAGCTGATCTGGCAGGGCATTGTTTGGATGGGTGTTGAGCAGAGGATGTGCCTTCCTTGGGATGCCAACGTGCTGGGGAGCTCGGTTTGAGGGCAGTCCCCAAATTCCCAGACTCAAACCTCCCCTTTGCTGCACACCTGGCTGTCTCCCACCACTCCCTCCACCACACAAACTCCTCAACCTGGATGCAGAGCACCAAAAGCGGCTTTGCAACAGAGAAAAGCAAGCCAGCGTGAGCAGAAGTCCCCTTGACACTGCCATGACATATGTGGATGCTGCTGCAGTGCCAACAACCCACTCTGGGCACACAGCAACCCACAGGGCCACGAGAAAAATCACTCCTCAACTTTCAAGAGGGACTTTGGGCTCCTTCCCACTCACCAGCTCGCACCCTGCAGCACACAACACATGCACGAGTCGTACAGCAGGGTGGAGATGCCAAACCAAACAAGATTCCCCCTCCTCCATTTATTTCCATCTATTGCAGCCACTCAAGAACCAACCCCCCAAATCATAGGTTTCCATCAAGGGAGAGCCCTGAAGCCACAAAACAACTCCCTAAGCAGAGTTTTAAGGTTCCCCAGGATGAGATGGGGGCCCACCACTCTGCAGCAGCTGCATTCCAGGACCTTCAGTGAGAAGATGGAGGGTATCCGTGCCCATCCCAGGTAGCTCCCGGGAGAAGACGGCCGGCGGGTCCCGCACATGTGGCGTGCAGACACAGCTCCAGATGTCCTCAAGGCCTTCCACAAATATCCAAAAGGGACTGGGGAATGGTCGCCAGGAAGGAGCTGATGGAAGGTAGCCAGCAGTAATTTCTATGCTCAAAGAAAGTTTCTCCAAAAGCTGCTAAGATCTGTGATCAGATCGTATTTTTGAAGGGGTAAGATTTGAAAACACGTTAAACAGAAAGTAAGTGCCTGCATTTAAATGGCACCATTTGTCAAAAGTCCTTCCCAGCCACTCATTCTTGGCTATTTAGAGGCTTTAATGCTCGGCTTCTGGCTCATTTTTTAAAATCCTAGTAAATTTTTTTCTGTGCAGAAAAGAATTCTGATTGTTTTGGTAAGTTTAGTACAAAAAAATCCTGTTTATACTGATACTGTAATTATAATGTCCTAGGCTCCTGCAGGCAAAATCAGATCAAGAAAGTAAACCCTGCTGAAGCACAGTGACTGGCATGGCATGGGAAACCGAGGCACGGAGGATTTAGGAAATGTTTTAAAACTTGAAGATGTTGTAAAGCTCTTTGTCTCATTCTAAATTATATAAATTAAAGGAAAATACTGAGTTTTAGTGGTTTCAGTAGGCAGAAAAGCATCTCCTGAGGTAACAGTAAGGAATATTTTAGATGTTTAAGCTCAGTAGATGCGAAGCAACTCAGAAAAGCAGAGACTGCCACTAATTTAAAAAAGAAATACTTGGTTTTGTTTGATATTTTTCCATATCTATTTGACTATCCTGAAGGACTCATGACTCAGAAACACAGCACTACAGACCCAGATACTGAAGATGTACAACCAGAGCAATAACAGAGAGCTGCTATCACGCAAGAGTGTGAAACAAAGAGCCGGGCGTTTAGAGAGCTCAGCGCATCCCATTTGGCCTGCTGGAAAACATCTGCTGTTTGTCAGGAGTACAAAGCAAGCAGAGCCTTCTCCTCCTTGATCTCCAGCAATTAGGGAAATTCTGTTGTGCTAATTACCTGGGGAGACAACGTGGGGAGAAGGCAGATAACAAGTGGTGCTTGAAGACAACATTTACACCAGTAAAAACCAGGCAGATATTTCAAGTCGCTGGAAACCACAGAAAGTACCACACCAGACTTCCACTGCAAGCTGGAGAAAGCTGATCCCTGTGTATAAAGTTAGGGTAAAAATAAAAATAATAAAATAAATATATATAAATATATACAAATAATAATAAGTGCATGCAGAAAGCCTCTGGAGTTGCTGAGTCTGCAGAGGTAGGGAGGATTTAAAATGATCAGCTTCCCCAAGTACACATGGTTTGAATTGCTGAAAAATGGAGCAATCCGCCGTCCTGCAGGCTGGAGTACCACTCTGCTCCTCCCTCTGCCAAGCCATTATTGGGAAATATTTGTCACATATTAACTGGAACATCAGATTACTACACTGAACATTTAACACTGTTTTGTAATCTATACATACGTTCAAAAGCATATGACACTGTCTCAGCATGAATTCAAGATGAAGACAGGGATGTGCATCATCCAGCAGCCAGGAAATTTGGAGTTAAGGCTCCGGAGAGCAAAACCTGTGGAGGTACTGTGAAATAAAAAGGCACACGGAATGCAATGCATACATTGAAATACACAGTGCAAGAGAAGACAAAAGAGCTGGAGATTTTCACACTCAATATAGCAAGAACTAGCTGCCAGGCAGGGCATTTTCTGCAGACTGGGGTTTGTTCTAAGCCTTTTTTTTTTTTTTACTAGATTTAAAAGGAAATGTTTGCTCTCAGGATCTAGCACAGCGCACCCAGCACCTCAAGCTCTTGAGGAACCTTCTCACAGACCTTGAAGACTTTTGGCATGGCAAATACTGTACTTAACAGGATTCTTTTGCACCTCAGGTTTTAAAAGACTGTGCTTAAAAATACAAGGAGGAGGGAAATAAAAAAGAATCCTGTCCTGGTTTTTGGTAGGATAGAGTTAATTTTCTTAGTAGCTAGAAAGCATTGTGTTTTGATTTCAGTGTGGGATTTGTTATGAGAAGAATGTTGCTAAGGTGTTTGGGTAGTTTGCAAGAGCAAAGGACTGGGAGGGGGCAAGTATAGCAGTTAGTAAAACCCAGAACTGACAGTTGGATATGACAATAAGATATATAAGAAATTCCTTATTATGTCATGTTCAGTATATTAACCAGGACTGACCAGAAAGGAGGGGGATTCTCTTGGGAATCGCTCAGGCTCACTTTTCTGGGATTGTGATTTTGGGTTCGGGGTTCCTTTTCACTTATCTGGGACCATTATCAGCAGGAGGTGAGCAATTGTACTGTGCATCAATCATATATATATGAAATATATATATATGTTATTGTTATCATTACTATTTTAATTTTATTTTAGTCTAATTATTAAATTGCTCTTATCTTAACCTACAAATCTCTTTACCTTTACCCTTCTAATTCTCTCCCCTATTTCCTGGGTGGGGAGGGAAGGGGGAGGTTGTGAGCGGCTGTGTCTTGTTTAGCTGCCAGCTAAGTTAAACTATCACAACTCCTTAAAATTACACGAATAAAAAAGGCAACCAGAGGCCACAGAACAAAGTGTTTGCAAGCATGAAGCTTTAGTCTTGCATCCAACCCACCTCCAAGCGCTCATCGGCTGCGGGCTGCCCTAAATGCCATATAGACACGCGGTTCTGCACCTGCTGCCTTTCCTCCTGCAGCAAAGGCTGGGTGAGGATCCTACCAAAAAAACAGAGGGGCTTTGCAGCCAAATACGACACTCCTGGCTCAGGGAATGACAATAATAATAAAAATATAGAGCTGCTTTTTCGCAGAGACCCAGCGCACGGGGACAGCCTGTCCTGGGCCTGCAGCCGCTGCGGCCCCGGCCCACACAGCCCGGGCGGGGAAAGGCCGCACTCTGCACCGCAGCAGGGTCCTCAGCGCCCGGTCAGGGCCTTTCAGAGCCCGACCTGCTCCTGTGCCAGCTGCCCCACAGCTCCAGGGATGATTTTTGTCTCCCTCCTCAGCCACCAAAATGCCCAAACCACGAAGTGACTCCAAGTTGTTGTCATCGTCATCTCCCTCTCCTTCCACTTTGGCTGAATAAAGCAAAACAGCTCAACTCAAAAGCGCACGCAGATGCTGGGAGGAACTATGGAGACACCTTTTTGTGGCATCCCCAGTGTCAGAGACAGGGTAGTCACTTTTTTTTTAAGCTTTTTTTTTAAAAAAAAAATCTTATCGTCGTTCTTGGCAACGGGGGATGCTGCCCTGGCCCTGCGAACCGGCCGGGCCCCCTCTGCTGGCCACCGGCCCCGCGGCTCCGGCCACCACCGCCGCTCCCTGCCCACCCCAAAAAGCCCTGACAGACCCATTTTAGAAGCCAAGATGCTTTAAGACAACTCGGTTGAGACCTAGAGCCGCATAAGTGACCTACTGCAGAGCATAAAGCACAAAATAAGTGAGTTTGGGTTGTTTTGGGGGGTTTTTTTCAGTGTTGCTTGGGGTAGGGGCTGTGCGTTTTGTTTTATTTTGTTTGGTTTTGTTTGTTTGTTTTACAAGCACTGATTTAGGGCTTCATTGTAGTCAAAATAACTGAGGCCTTATTTGATTTTTAAATGGAACACAGTCATCCCAAACTGCTTTTAACGCATACCAAGATGCTTTTATCAAAGTGATCCCAAAACCCATGTGCCCTCCAAACTTCCAACAAAACTCCAAATTGACTCGCTTCAAGGAAAAATAAGTCTTGTATAAAACAAGTCCAGCTTGCAGGGCGAGCTCTGAGCACACAGTTTGCTCCCAGCACTGCCCGTGGGTCTGTGGGATGCGAGTCCCCCTCTTCCCAAAGAGACATCGAGGGAGGGACCGCACCGGCGTGAGGACACAGAAAGCACCGTCACCGACGGCTCTTTGCTGGGTTTGCTTTAAATCCAGTGATAAGAAGAAAGACTTCTTAAGCTCAGTGGGGTTTCTGGAGGAGGAAAGCCTCCCCCAGCCCAGGCGTTCGGAATCCCATCAGCTTCCAGCCGCCTTTGGAAAGGAGGAGCAGGGCTGCAGCCAGGGCTGATGACACTGGCCATGCTCCCCGCCTTCCCCTGCCCGGGTGCAGGCCTGGCAGGATCTCCCCATCTCCCCATCCCCTTCATGAGGGAATTTTATTTTTCTCAGGGGCTGCTTTTTTGGTGCATGGAGGCGAATTGAAGCTTAGCTGTTAGTTTGAAACCTGGTGCAGCTCTGCAGCAAATACCAGTGAGGGTCACAAGCTCTTGGGTTGTTTCTGGACCAAGCTCTTTCACTACAGACCAGAAGGCAATTCAGCCTTCTTCGGGAGAAAGAAGAAAAAAAAGAAACACATGTAAAGATTCCTTTGATTTGCTCAAAAATAGCCAAAAGGCTTCACAACAGCTCGGCAGCACATCCTTGCCTTAGCACAGCACTTGGCTCCTTAACGGTGGCAGCCAGGAGCAGCCACCGATGCGACATGTCCTACCCACCAGGAAATCACTTCTTCTTCCTTCAGCTCACAAATTACTTTGACATTCGTTACTAATGACTGTAACATGTATTTCAGCAGCACGTGGGAAAACCTCCCTCCTTCTCTCTTCCCCCCCATCTCTCAAACGCCACAACCAGCAAACTCAATGACCCAGAACAGAATTGGGACTTTCCTGGCCACAAAGGAGCCTCTTCAATCCCAATTACTTTCTGCAGAGCGAAATAAAAGCCTCTTGACCACTTAAGCACACCAGTAGTGCCCCAGTTGCATGCATCAGAGGAAGATGCAGCCTGCAGAGCCCTGTGAGGCTGATGGACTCAGCTGGGTCTGCGCATCAGAAGAGAGAAAACTAATTTTATCACCAGTGTCTGAATTGCTGAAAATAAGCACGATCTGTGCCTCAGCTCATGGGGTTTGGTTACAAAGCAGCGAGGTTCACAGGACACCTGTAGCAGCCTTCCACTAGCAAAGCAGCGAGTACAACTGTAGCAGCACATGTAAGAGCATCGTTACTGAAATATTTCAGAGGTTATTACACGTCATCTGAGAAAAAGTCCATCTTTTTTGTTCTGTGAGTATGGAGAAACGCTGTGTGTTCTGGTAGAATTCCTATCCAGGATGGCATGAAAAACTGAGACTGCCCATTTGCCTACTATGCATCTACATGTAGCACTTAAGGTTTGGGATTTTTTTTTCTTTTAAACCATAATTGAACGATATCTGCTGCTTGCAAGGCTTTCTGACATGCCTATGCATTCTCCCCCATCAAAGCAGTGCACATCTTTCACCCATGTTTTGCTACTTCTGTGAAAAAAAAATAAATTAAAAGGCTTGAAGTGCCTCTGCCCAAAGTCATTCATGCCGTTCAGTATGACAGCAGAGCACTTAACAGAGCATTTCTATAAATAAGATTCCTTTAGAAACTAATCTAAGCTGTTTATTGTTTCCAAGGAGCATGCACTTCCACAGCAGAACAGGAAGTTTTGACAGTTTCAGAAGTTCATTAAACTCTGGGAAGAAATTTAAACAATCAGGGACAGCTTTCCTACAGCAAGGCAGCGCTGGAGAAGTCACTGCCCTCCTAAAAGGCAAGAGAGGCTGCAGCTTTTAATTATCACACTTGCATTAAGCCCCAGTGATTTTGTTACTACTTCTAAATTGTTTTGGCCCAACACCCAGGGCTCACAACCGAGTAAAGCTATTTGCTTTTTTATTCTTATAGTCAAACGTTGCTTTTGTCCAAACCTCAAACTCCTTTATCTGTAAACAGGCCAAAGCAAGGCAATGGAAGAAGTTAACAGTCTCAAGCACAAGGGAGTGCTTCAGCTTGGGAAAAAAACAAAAAAACAAAAAAACCAAACCACTTCTTAGAGCATTTTCCTTGATATGGAGGAATATATAAAATAGGAGAGGAGGAGCTCAGTGGTGTCAGTCTGGTGAGCAGGCAGCTCCCAGGCAGTCTGGCATTGGCTGTGCCAGTATGTTTGTACCTACCTGGGGGGCACATGCAGTCTGAGGGAGCCTCTCTTGCTGTCCGCAGCTTTGCTAGTCCTTCACCCAGTTTCTGTTTGGAGGAGGAATAAAAATAGTTGTTCAGAATATATATTACATCTACATGCAGACTGTGCATGCATGCCAACAGCCAAACCATCCAGCACGAGAGGAAATAGTTTCACCCCACTGTGTTCAGCCTCTTTGGATAATATCTCAGGCCATACTAGCACACAAAATATTAAATGTTTCTTAGCAAGTGGCCAATCTACAACCTTCAGACAGAGGCAGAGCCTCCTTCTGCACATCCCAAAAGTCACTTGTACCAAGCACCGTGGGCTGGATTCATCCTGAGCCGCTATTACAAACCCTGTGCTCAGATGCCAGCATCGTCTCGGTGTGTTTGGTGGCAGGAACAGTGCTGGGGGAGAGAGCCCCTCTGCTCCACCACAGCTGGCCCAGACTGCAAGGGAAATGCCCTGGGGAAAGCCCCACTGCAACCAACTGCCAGGCTGCTTCCAAACACCTTTGAGGTTACATGGCAGAGTGGTATTTGCACAACTGATGTGACCCGATTTGGTTGATTTTCTACTTAAAATTCACGCTATGTGGAGTATTATGGGTTCTTTAGGAGAAAGATGAGGAGATGAAGGACAGTGGAATGGGCACTGTCAGCAAGACCAGAGTGCTCACCCACCCCCAAGTCCACCAAAAGCCCAGCGTTTCCATCTCCAAGGTGAAAAACTAATCAGTGGGACTACTAGAACACGTAAAAAAATTCATAAAACTAAAGCAATGTCTACGTGGCATATTGCAGACAGATGTGAGCGCACTCTGCCTGCTCTCTAAGCCAACCAAAATGTTCGTGCCTGCATTTAGGAGACTGCCAAGCCCAAGCTAATAAGCCCTGATGACAGGTAAATTATATTAGCTCAGGCATAGCGCTTCGTGGCTGGGGCAGCCCAGCAAGGGTGGGAACATCTCATCTTCACCCACAATCGTTGCACTCTCCGTCCTCCAGGAATGCCCTGTCTCACCTAAAGTATTTACCAAGTGAGAAACCAATAATCTGATAACTGGAGTCCCCACATTTCAAAGAGAGAAAATTCAAAGTACTTATTGAATTCAGAGTGTTCAGACTTGAATTTTACACAGCTGATGGCCCAGTCTATGGTCAAATATTTGAACACTGCTGACTATTCAGGAACTAGGCTACCTGTGAATTAGGTTCTTTTCCTTTTATTCTGGGGATTAAGTAGTTTTATCTGTTGTTGAAATCTTATGCACTCCTTCCTAGCTGCTCGGATGTGATGCTAAGAGGTCCTGAAAGTATCAACACAGTTTCATAGCACCTGACAGAGCAGTTGAGCTAAAGGAAGTGTAAATAGCAGAATGATCCAGCTGCCTTCTGCAGCACATACACTTTTGTCAAGAAAAAGTGGCAAGAAAGTATCTAAAGAGACTTTTCTAACAGCCCCTTGCAGTCTAAATATTAGGGAGTCACTCAATTTTAGGTTTATTTTAAAGTAATTTGGATGATGAAGATGCTCGAGGAAACGAAAATAAGCTCTTCCATCCTTTCAGTTCGGCAGGCATCACTGGGAACAGCAGAAGAGATCTGCTCTGGTCCTGCATCCTGGGGCGAGCCCTCTGTTCTCCCATTCAATTGTTCTTGTCATGAAACTGATTAATCTGGACACTCTCTGCCTGCCACGGACAATAAATCCTTTGTGAACAAAACGATCCAGCTTTGTTTACAACAACTGGATGCTTCTATAATCCTCCCCTTAACATTTTCCCTCCAGTATGAAAACTACGCGCTTCGAATCGGGGCTTTTGACGTAGAGCAAGAGGAGACACTGCCACGTTGGGACCACGCTGTTGGAAAAGTTTCAGAGGGCATGAAAGCAGGACCCTGCAGCACATCCCACTGGAGGAACAGCCAAGGGAAAGGCAAGGTCCCACCACATTAAAATCAGCAATTTCTCCCAAGTTAGACAGATGCCTGTCACAGGGCCAGAAACTAAATCCTAGTTGCCCAAATCGGCTTTCATTGCCTTAGCTACACACTCATCCTTCTTTTATTATTTCCTATCCTCTTTCACTTGCCAAACATTTAAACAACACTAAAAGGAACAGAATCAGCATGTTGGTGTTGTATTTGCTGCTCTTTATGTGCAGCTCTGTCATAAATTACCCCAGCAAACCCCTGGATTGGTATATGGAGTAACGCTTTTTGGGTAGCGACGGAGAACAAAGTACACTGGGTCATGCACAGAGAGCGCGAGGAGCTTTGGTTTCACTTCTGCAATATTGTGGTAAACTTCAAAGAAGGACCAACACAGAATTTAACAAAAAAACCTGACCCCAGGCATCAGTTGATGTTCATGACGATGGAAATATTCTCTCGCTCTCCAGAAACTCTCAAGCACAGAAAGGACAGAAGTTGCCTGATGAGCGACCGGCCTTATGTAACGGAGGGGAATTCGGTCAAGAAACAGACACTTCACAAAACCTTAACATAAAGGACTAAATTAATTTAAAATTACTATTAACAGATAGCACAAGCACCACCGTGCATTCCTCGAGTCTGTTACTCGTTTCAAAGTTTGCTTTCCGTATTGACAAACGTTTGGTCGTACTAAACGTTTCAACAAGCTCACTCTTGCATTAGAAACCCAATTATGTGGTTTTGCTTTATTTTCCCCTGTACCCATCTCCATCTGAGCGTTCCCAGGACAAAACAAGCTTTCCACACTTAACTAAATCTCAGCAAGAGGTTGCACATGATCTTAGGCAGTGCCACAGAAACCATTCCCATTGCTAAGCACTTTTTATTGGAGTAATTGGAACAGAACCACCGCCACGACTGGCAGGCTAATTCCTGCCTGGAGAAAAGACGTTAACTAGATTTTTGTGATTACGCCTCCCAAGCACCCCTCTGGTCTGGTATTCAGGGTTTTCACAAAAATATTTTTTAACATTTCCCTTGTATCAAGGCACATCAATGCAACCACGTTTCCAGGAGAATGGACACACCGTTGTGGCAGTGCCAGTGGAGTTACCTCACTGTAACTCCAACAGTGACACGCAGCAGGAGGAATTGTCCCTCCAGTGCCGCCTCCATCCCCCCTCACATCCCTCCCTGCGCCCAGTTGAACCCGCTCCGCTCCCCAGAGCCGCTCACAGCTGGAAGGCACAGCAGAGAAAAGACATTTTCTCACAATTGAGGCTTCATGGTTGTAATGATTTTAATGCAGCACCGTGTTTTGCTCCCCAGTCAAGCCATTAATAAAATCCCAGTGTAAAACTTTCCCCAGATGTCAGATTCGATCACTCGGGCACATCCAGCCCCGTAAGCTGCACGGAATCTTGATGCACTTTATGAACTACTGTTTACACAAACCCAGCAAACCAATGCTGGGATCTCCAAGCGTTTCCTAGGAGTGATGGCAGTCCTAACCATCCCCCTTGCCTGCAGATAGCCCTAAACACCAGAGTCTGGGGAAAAATATAACCCTGGGATCAAGCGTAACTTCTCCAGAGATTTAATTTAGTTATGGAGAAGGGCATCAGTGTGGATGATTGTTCTCCAAGTAGGAGAAATCTTTCAGCGCTGAATTCCTTGTTGAATAATTTCAGAAAACCCTGGGACTGAAAATGAAGTAACTGTTGCTGTCTTCTCCCCCCGCCATAAAGCAGATCAGCACTGTCAGACCACGATACCCTGTGACAGACCGTCCTGATAACAGGGATCATGTTCATAAATTTCTAGCAGGGGAATTATAGCCCATTACATCCAAAGATAAATATTTAAGTGCTCGGGTTTCTTTTGTCAGTGAATAGAATGAGGGGAAAAAGCCTCATGTTCTCAAACACTACACCCAGCGCTCGCCTTCCCACCTGGGGCACCTTCTCTTCTCACTCAGGAGGGCTCTGCCACGCCTGCCGTACGCGCTGACTAATGGGAACGGCAACGGGAAGGGGGAAAGTTCGGTAAAAGCAGAGGAAGTTTGGCCAAAGGGCAAGAGAAGCCAGTGACAGCGGCAGCGAGCCCCGGGCTCCCCGCCCGGAGCGGGGCCGAAGCGCCCTCTCCAAGTTTCTCGCCCCGTCGCTTCGGTGCGGCTGGACCCCCGCGCGTGGGCTCTGCCCGTCCGTGAGCGCTGCCCGCCGGTGAGCGCTCCCCGCCCGTGGGTGCTCCCCGTCAATGGGTGTTCCCCGCCCGTGGGCACTGTCCGTCCGTGGGGGCTCTCCGCCCATGGGCACTGCCCGTCCATCAGCTCTACCCGCCCTTGGGCACTGCTTGCCTGTGGGCGCTCCCCGCTCGTGGGCGCTCCCCGTCCGTGGGCGCTGCCACTCACCTCGCGGAAGAGCTGCTCCACGCGGGGCTGCAGCGCGTCCAGCAGCGGCCCGGGGCCGGCGGCTCCCCGCTCCTCCAGCGCAGCCAGCCGGCCCTGCAGCTCCGCCGTCTTGGCGCCCAGCAGCAGGCAGACGGCCACGGCGCTCAGCGAGAGGAGCAGGCAGAGGGCGGAGGTGGCGGTACCCGCCGCGGTGGCGGCCCCGCTGCTGCTGCTGCCGCCGCTGCTGCCGCTGCCCGCGCTCATTGCGCCGCGCTCCGCGCCGCTGCGCGGGGTCCCGCTCGGCTGCCGCCCGCCCGCCCCCGCCGGCGCATCCAGTGCCCGCCCCGTGCGCTGCGCGCCTCGCCGCGGAAGTGGGACCGGCAGCTGCGGAACGACCGCTCTCCTCCGCTCGCCCCGCTGGCCCGGGTCTTAAACGGAGGAAGCAGGGGGTGGCGGCTCCCCCGCCGCCGCCTCCCCCGCGCTGGTGAAGGGGGGATGCTCCGAGCGCGGCCCGCCGCCCCCCACGGGGGATTACGCGGAGCAGATCCCACCCCCCCTGCCCGGCCCCCCCCATCCCCTCCCGCTCCCCCCCGGTCGGTGCGGGGCACTGCGGGAGCGGCTCAGGGGTGCGGGTCTCTCCGCTCCAGACGCCGAGGCGCGCAGCAGCCGCGCAGGGAAGAGCAGGGGTAGCGGCCGCGGGCGCGGAGCGGGCGCCCTCCAGCGGGGCCGGGGCGGGCGGGGGGGGGGGGGGTCCCCCCACACACTCGGGACAGCGTGGACCCGGCGGGGCGCGGCGCTGCAAAACGGCCCCCGCGGGGGTCAAGCGCTGAGGGCTTGTGCTCTGTCTGCGCTACGGTCCCTGATCTGCTTTAGGGCAGAGACCCCCGCGGCCTCCCCCGAGCCTCGTAACGTACCGATTGTATTTGAAGGAGAGAAACTGCGCTCGTGTGTAAGCACTAAATACCCCCAGCCTGTGCCAAACACCCGTGCCTTCTCCCGCTGTTACAGATTGCATCACTCGCCTATAAAACATCCTCGGATAACTTCATGCCGGTCTATTTGAGCACGTGCTATAGAAATCCACACGTACCCTCTGCCTGCCGGCCACAGACCCTGCCTTCTCGGGGTAACGCTGCCAGAGGAGCTGGGCAAAGCCTAGGACAGGCTTCGGGAAGACTGGCAGGAGTGAGGTCAGTACCTGTGTGAGTGAAACACGGGCACACCGACAGCTGGGCTGCCGTGTTGGATATATACACTGCTTTTTTGTAGCCGCTATTTCCAAATCAGTCAGCCAGGGAAATCTGTGTCATTTACTGTCAACTATTTCCTGCTCTTCTTCACATGCCTAAGATATAAAGAAAACTCCAGGTTTTCATGAGCAACCTCCTCCTTGCCTTCTTCTCCTGCTCTCCTTTCTGTGAGCCTGCTCAGACTTTGCTTAGGAGCTCTGTCAATCACATGCACAGAGTGCCACCACTCTGGAGGAGCTTCCAGGCTGCCAAACATCTTGTCCTATAACGTGTCCACAGGACCTGAGCTCCCCCTACAACTAAGATACCACAAACTGTAACAAGGCAGCTGATCACCGCTGCTCAGCCCTCTGCCCCAGAACCCCTATGGAGTTTCACTCCCAGCCCAACCCTTCCCAGCCTCTGAAGTTCTAGATCTCACACGCTGTTTGCAATTTGGAGGCAAATTAAAAAGACAGCTTTATTGTCTCCTGTCATCCATGTTCAGTAAAATGTAGAGGTGAATGCATACTGTTGGTCTGCCTCGCTGAACCATTTACACATTGTATTACACTTTATTTTTAGGGTACAACAGCTACAAACCTGAAGTGCAAAGATGGGAATGGATCCGATAATTATTTACCTAATAATAATGTTAATTATTTAAATTTAGGCAGGTAGCATTAGCTTGATCCAAACTCACAAGGATTACACGACCCCAATTATATTCCCATATTAACAAGACAATAGGGGGTGTGTGTGTGTGTAAAAATCTCTTCTCTAGTAAAGACAAAGCCACCGAGGGCAGCCCAGAGCGCAGGAGGAACCAGACCCGTGGCAGACAGACCTCCAGCACCAGCCAGGGGAACCCAGGGACAGCAGATTCACGCCCCTTCAAACTCCCACCTCCTTTTGTACAGCTGTAAAGCCAGCAAAACTACCTGGCACCTTGCTGCAGCTGCTGCATGAATCTCAACTGTGCGGTTTTTTAAAGTCTACTGAGGGAAGGAAAGCAAATTGGCGCAGGTTTTTATAACACTTTTTTTTTCTAGCATGTATCTCCTTCAGCAAGTGCAACACATTTTAGTAACTACAGTAACAAAGGCCAGAAGTACTCCTCAAGCAAGAGCACACAATCTTCCTAATTTTGATAGAACTGTTTTATAGTTACAGTTTTATAGTTATAGCAGCATATAAATTCCACCCCCCCTCCCCATCTGCCTTTGATTTGCGTTGCTCAGCTGATACACTCGGCCAAGTGCTTCCCTCCGAAGGTGTGGACAGAAAGGGCTGGGGGAAGAAGCAAGGGAAGGAACTCACCCCCACCCTCCTCAGTCCTACCCAGCTGACCTGGATGGTACCAACCGCTACCGATTTCTGTCATGCAGAGAAGAAACAATGATGTGACCACCAACGTCCCAGGAAGGGGGGTGCCTATTATGAGAGAGAATCAGGCACAGGAGGGGGCACTGGTTACAGAAGATAAGCTCTCAAAGCCTGGTCCCAGCCATGCTCTGCCTCTGACTCAGAGATATGCACGTCTGGAGCCTCTTGCAAATTAAGCCTCCTCCACAGCAGTGGAGCAAGGACATCGGTTTGAAAATCTTACTGGGCATGAGGACTTAGCAAAGACAAAATCTGAACTTTAGCTCCTGTGGAGCTGAAACAATTTACTGTTCCCTTCCTTAGGACAGGCTGGCATGGTAAAGCCAGGACCAAAATAAACAGCCAAAACTTGCCTGTTGCATCTGCAGTGAGAGCCAGCCTGAGTGAACCCAGGGAGGAAGCTTCCCTTCCTCCAGCTCAGCGAGCCACCCACACCGCATCCAACGGATTAAAAGAGCGTCAAAGAATATCAAGAAAATGTCAACTTAAATACAGAAGAGCAAAACCGACCAAGGTGCACCAGTGAGGCTTGGAAAACATTTCCACTGTCTCCCCAGCTCAGCACCTGAGTTTGGGAGTCGCAACGGAGAACCTGTCCTCCTCCTTCCTGTATCACAGCCTGATGACAGTGTTTCTCAGTTGCCAGGGTTACTTAATTGATCAATAATTAGAGATCAAGCTCCACAGACACGTTATTTGCAGGCTTGTTACTATTGCAAGAGAAGGGTTTAAACACACCAGAACCACGCGGCGCAGTGTTCCTCTGCATTTTCCCCAGGGGCAGTACACCCTCCTAAAAACTTGATCATGAAAATGCTGATCTTCAATGAAACAATATTGATAATATGAAATGTTACTTTTCAGACCTTAACAAAAAAGCCAAAACAAAACAAACCTATAAATATTTAAAACTGAAAGCAGCAGACAAGTTTCCAGAGACTAATTAGGCAGCCAGCCAGCGCTGTTTAAACAGAAAATCTGGGAAAAAGGAGACCCACGAGAGAGCTACTTTGAACACACAGTTTGTTTCAGAACGCTACCACAAAGTATTACACAGCAGGATGAGGTACACTCAGCCCTTCACATCTTTTATTTACAACTAATCAAAGCTAGTTAAAAAACATTGAACGTTGCCAGAACTGGTTCAGGTAGCTCAGACTCCTCACCTCAAGTCAGATGCTTCATGAGCCTCATCCACAAAAGGAGAGGGGTACAGTTTCAGAGAGAAAACAATTTTCAAAAATGAAAATTACTTTTATTTTTCACTTTGATACCCATAAGACTACAACAGTTCAACAAGGTAAACATAACAGTTATACAAAACATATGTAAATATTTACAGACTTAACTGTACAAAATAATTTAAAGGTTACAAAAGCTTCATGCAACCTCTGTTGACTGACACAGTCTAGGAAATCTCCCAGGAGAAGCAAAAAAAGATCTTTGAAATTTTTTATTTATTTAATGGTTCAAAAAAAGGATGCTGCAAGGCTTCATCAAGAGTAATTCTTTTGGCTGGATCATATTCCAGCATCCTGCGGACAAGGTCAAACAGACTTTGATGATCTTTGTCTTGGCAATGCATCAATTCCTGAAAAAAAAAAGAAAAAAAAAAAGAAGTATTTTAGAGAGATTTTTCACAACTGCAAATCTAACAAAATAATAAAAATAATAATACAGGTCTCCTACCTTCAAAGGCTTGCAGCGTCTCCTAACGTAGCGGCCTGCAGAGCTGTGTTCATCCCAGTCCAACTGGTCGTGGTGAAAATAATGCTTTCTGCATTACAGAGAACAGAATTTTAGGACAGTGTCAGCACAGAAAGGGAGCAAATGCTTTTCAAAGACGTTTTGAAACACCATAAAGTGTTCCTGCACACCCCTCTGCATTCAGGAGCTCACATCTCTTTTAGCTAACACTCACTCACAGAGATCTCCTGCTTTTATATGACCACTGCCACAACAGTTAGAAAACAAGCCCTTCACTATTCCAATCAACAAAGCAGCCATGGAAAACATTTTCCATTACTGATGGATAATTTCAGGTATCCCAAGAGAACAACTCAGTCTCACCTGCTAGTAACAAATAAAAGACAGCTTGTCAATCTACAAACTTTTAGAAAACATTTCTTATAAAATCTGCAGAGTTTAAGTGGTGAGCAACTATTTAACAAAATCAGATATTCCCAAATATCTTTTAACAGTGTACTGCAAATACATGAGACTACCAGTGCAAATGAAGTCCTGACAAATCCACACCTCAGCATCACATCAACACTACTATGCAAGTAGCATTTTATTTTTTAAATACTACCTGAATCTATTCCAATTGCAGCTTTCTAAGCTTTTTTCCCTCATTTTTTTTTCAACATGTATTATGAATCAACTGGACAACTGTAATACACTCAATACACTACCCAAGCCAGAATTACTGGAACTCTACTACAACAGGAGTTGTAGGATTAGCTAGATTGGCTGGTAAGAGGATAAGGTATTTCAGAAAAAGAACAGACCAAAAATCTCATGTGCTCTGGGTTTGAACATTTTGGGGTTTTTTTAGGGGAGAACCCTGCACTGGCTGCTTCTCCTTGCAGTGCAGATGGGAAACTCCTGCTGCACGCAGTTATCTTTGAGGAAGAGAAGGATCACTAAAGCCCGTGTCTGAGGGATACGAGGGGACAGTGGATGAGGCTGGCAGAGGTATTAGCCAGACAGGAGCCTCTTTTTCCTCTCCATATAAGTCTTTTGATGACAGCAGGTTCTTTATTCTCACAGTTTATAGAAAAATGGGTGGTCTAATACTGCTCTGGTGACCATACCCAACTTAGCTTTAAAGACTTAAGATACTGTTCCAAAAAGCTGGCATTTTGGTTGCTGGCAACTCAGACTAAAACCAGAAAAGACAACTATTTGTCAACTATTTAATTCACCTGAATCTGACACGATTTCTTGCAACAGACTTAATAGGTAACAAGAAGCCTGGGAGTCTCTGTTGATCTTCAAAAGCTCACAGCTAACAATGGAACTTCAAAATTTCTCTTATAATAGGGAAATATTAGTCAACTTCTTCTATGATGAACTTACCTAGATTTCTTGATCATGTGAGTTGGCAGAGGCCCTAGTATTCTCTCCATCATTGCCAAGTGTTCTTTACTGTCATGTGTCTGTATGGAAAAAACAATAAATGCACTTATCACATTTTTCTACTCTCAGCCACTTGGAAACACCACTCATCTACAAACAAGATGTTTGCCAGAGCAGTGTCACAGTATCTTTATCCATTATCACCTTAAATTATTAAAAATTGATCATGCTATGCAGCTTTGTATACAGCACTTTCCACAGTTAAGATGGCCCCTGAACAAGAGTTCATAAACCAGGTTTTGTACAAGTGTGTTGTCTTTATTCTTAATTCCAGCAGTATCTTCAGACTCTAGACAGGCTTCATCATCCAAAAAGCCAGAAGAAATCATCTTAAATAGTCTGAAGGACATATCACTTTTTCATATATGCAGGCTGTCTTCACAATCTCATCTACATAGCCCTTAAAAAGCCTGAGGTGATGCCTTTTATAGTAACAGTTAAGTATCTGACACTAAAAAAATCAAGATCAGTAGTCTCTAACAAAAATGTTCAATTTAACTTTATGTCCATACCTGAAACACCGTAAATCCCAGGTAATATTCAATTAGAATGCAACCAATACTCCAAACATCACAAGGCTGCGACCATCCCAGTGCTGCAAAATAGGCAAAGTTCATGTTTTACTTTTTAATATATTCTCAAAACCTGTAATCCACAAAGCATTTACTGATGCCAATCTTCCCCCTCCACAACTCTCCCCAAACCTTGGTGGGAGAAAAGTGGGGAAGGAACGTGTTTGTACCTCTTTTTTTAGAGTATTTCTTTTACTGTTAACTCTCAAAAATTCTACCACCATCATCTGAGAGATGACAGAATTATTAGAACCATGAGCAACTACTCCAGTTTATGAAGTAAAGACAGCTGAATGAGCTGTAATTAACTGTCAGAAGGTTTAAGTCTTTACTGACCTAAAATAACCTCAGGTGCTCTATAATGTCTTGTAGACACTAATGTGCTGTGATGTTCATCATCAAAAGTTGCACTTCCAAAATCAACGACTTTGATGTCTGTGTTTTTTAAAGTCCGTTCATCTCGCTTCTGCAAGAAAACCAAAATGCTATTTGTTAGTATTTTTTAAAGGCATGCTTAGGCAAAAGGTATTCATCATATTACCTAATTTATATTTAAAATACCAGTTAACAGAAAACACTGAAATTTAAACCTATGTAACAAAACACTCCTTCCAAATACATACATTCCTATTCAGATCCAGCTCTAAGAAAGAGGAGCTGGTAACCAAGTGATTTAATATGAATACTCAAAACAGCTGAATAAAGACCTTTCCCACAGTAACAGAACTCCTTTCCTCTTTTAACCTTCAAGTTAACTTCAGTGAGGTGTTCTGTCTTGGTTTTTTCTGTCCATTGGTGTACATTGTCATTTACATAATCTTAGCTATAAAATGTAAAGATAAAATCAAGCCTTATGCATAAACCTGAGGCAGTGAAGTCTTACCTGCTTCTCTGCCTCTAAGAGGTTTTTATACTTTGAAAAAGGAGCAGCAACATAAAAAGCAGCTTATATTTCTGCCAGTGCTACAAGTGATTTATGCAGACAAGTCCTTACCCCAACACTGTGTCTTAGCAGTTTTTTTAGATTCAGAAGGAAGGCACTGGTTAGGAATAGTCCTGGAGAGGGCCCATGCCCACTCTAACACTGCCTAATGATCAACAGCACATGATGACAAACAGAAAATTAACCTTAGCTATTAAGCAAAGGACTGCAAAACTGACAGGCACTTCAGAGTGATCAGCTAGAAAGCCAGAACTGACATTCCTCTGACACAGGGATGCTTTAAAGAAAGGAATTCAAATGGCTTAAGAAATATGAAGGAAAAAACCTGGCTGAATTCAAAGCTCCCTCTGAATGTGGGAGCTTCATTAAACAGCAAAGAACTTAACTAGTGACCAGATGAAACAGTTCAGTTTGACTCAGAGCAAAGTTACACACTTAGCAGAAAGTCAGTACACTCCCAAAACAATTTCTAGGAAACTCTTATCACTTGACCTTTCTACACATACTTTTTTGTTGTTGTTTGTTAAAGAAAAGTTCAGAATCAGCCCAATTCAAGTTACAAGAAACAAAGAACAAACTTACCATTTTGGCATTGTACTTCACTATGTAATCAGACTCCACAAACAAGATATTTTCAGGCTTTAAATCTGTATGAGTTAGCTTATTATGGTGTAAAACTACAAGAAAGAAAAGAACAGTATTACATAATTAATACATTGATTTCTTACGGGGGGAAAAAAGAAAAATACATTTTATAAGAGAATTGAGATTTACTTACAGTTTATAGACTGGCAAATTTGATAAGCCATATTTCTAATGTCATTAATATGAAATGGCAGAAAGCTGTTTTCCTTAATAAAATCATAAGTACTAAGTCCCAGTAGCTCAAATACAATGCAAACGTGGCCATGATGATCAAACCACTCCAACATCTGGACACAGCGGCTTAAAAAAGAAAGAAAAACAACAAATAAGCAAATGAAAACTCTATTTATTGAATAATTATCTTCTGCAAATCCTTAGTAGCCTGACTTTTCTCATGTCATACTTACAAAGTGCTGCTTGGATCCATGGTGTTTAAGTGCTCCAACACCTGTATTTCTGAGCGGGCTGCTTCCCGGTATCTACCAACATTTTTCACAATTTTAACTGCCACATGCATTCCTCTCCTTTAAAAGAAAGTAAAACATCACAAACTGAATCAATTATTGTCAAAACATGCACAACCCCAAAGCAGGTCCATTTTAATAAAAGAAACACGGGAAGATTAAAGATCATAGAGAATTATGAGTTAGATTAGGGGACTCTGACTTAAGCACACTGCAGTTAACCAGAAGTGTTTTTATAAAGAAATGTAATATTGATCTTTCCTTTGTCAAATACTCATAGAATATGCTGCATTAACTACTTCTCAGTCTTATTCTCTCATCTAAGGTAGAATAACCATCAGGAATCTACCTGCAAGGTGATGAAATCAATTTTAGCAAAGTACTGTCAAAATTGGACGTTTTTTCCAGCAACTTGCACAACTTGTTCTGTTTTTTTTCCAGAGCTCCTCTGGGATCAGGGGAACTGAGTCACCTCTGAAGTTAAGATTCTGAGTATTCTGTAATAGTGAAAACTGACCTGCACTCACTGTAACATTCAAACTGTAAGACTATCACTTAAATGGAACACACAGATCCACGTAGTTCATTCTATCTCATTCACTCTGAGACCATTTTTAATTGTCTCTGTAGAGATATTTAGATTCTGATGACATCGGAACACTGTCTGCCCTCACAATACAATCTCAAGCTCCTGGACAGATTTAACTTGTGAAATGATAGAACAAGCCAAAGGCAGAGGAAAAATACTAGAACCACCTCACAGAACTGCAGATATAAACCACATGGTTAAAATGAATTTTACTGTTCAGAACTCCTAGCACATACAGAAGGAGTAGAAATACAGTAATTTTCTTCTCCTCCACCACACAGAAGTAACCATTCCATCAAAAAAACAATTAGATATTGAAGTACTGTGCACTCAGAAAAACTTCAAAGGATAATTCTGATTATGGAGACTGAGGCAAGAAATTTACAGCGTGACCAACTCCAAGCAATTGCTTTCACTAAGAACCAAAACTACCTTCTCAGCATCTCACTGCATCATCTCCTAAAAGTCAGTCTCCCAAATCAATTCTGTACTCTTTACATACCCTCACATTCGCTAGTTATGGCAACAGCACTTGCAGAACCAAGTGAAGAACATAATAAAGCAAAATACAGTTCTTCCTCTTTAAGGGCAACTGACATTTACTTAGTAGTTTACACCATGTGGTTATATAGCTTTTATTAAAAAAAAAAAAAAGTATAGTTATAGTCAACACTATCCAAGGGCATTTCACAGAGAAACAGAAGAAACAAAGAATACTGTTTCTCTTCCAATGCTATAAAACAGGCACAGATGTGCCATCACCATAAAACCCTTCAAAATTTTAAACTAGAAATAAGCCTACAAGGTAGCTCTCAAAACCACTGTAACTTCTTAAATATCCTGCAACTCTTAATCTGAATTGTGACTTTCTTTTAAACAAAATGTCCCCAAGCTTTAACTTCTGAGGCAAGTAGTGTCTTCTGTCAGGAGATTCGCTTACAGAGATAACCAACACTTACATATCATGATCTATGCACTCCACTACTTTTCCAAAAGCTCCTTCTCCTAAAGTTGCAACAATTTCATCTAAAAAGAACAAACACAAGTTAGAACTATAAAATTACTTAAACAGGAATGAATATTATTAATGTAGTTTTAAAAATGTGCCATTACAAAAGCATAATTACTTTAAATCTCAGCATCTGTATGCATTATTTTATTGGACAGGTGTCATGAAAACAAGTTAGCCAAAAAAACTATCCCTTGTTCTAATCTCAAGACTCAAGTTCATTTACTAATTGGAACTTTTTGAACACAGTATTTAAATTCTACAGAAAAGAAGATATGCAAAAAAACAAAAAAGCACAAAAAAAACAGAACAAAAAGAGCAATGAAGATTTCTTTAGCCCCCCTCCTCTGACATACTATTCTAAACAGATTTTTTGCTGAAAAGTTTTTAAAAAGTGTTGAAAAATGTTCTATACATCTTGCTCTTAGAACGTCTCCACTTTCACAGATCAGGTGACCCTCCTCATCATCCTCTACACTCCTGGATCTTTTCCTTCGTTGACTCTTCTGGAAACGGCACCAAGATCGTCCAGCCAATCAATATATCAGAGTGAATTCAGGGCAGAATACGCAATTCATTCAGCGGGGAGATATTCAGGCATTCAGTTACACACCAGGCCACGAACAGTTGGCAGGAGCAATTTCAAATTCAGTCCCCAGAAATTCACAGGGCACAGTTTATGTTACAGAAGAAAAACATGGCAAGGAACAGATTTTCAGATAAATACTTAAAGTGATAAGGCAACAGAAAAAAACAACACAATTTTGTCTCTCAAACAGTGGCTTAACTGAAGACAGATTAAGAATGTAACATCACTATTTCTAACACTTTGCTAGCAAATAGCAAAACACAGTATTTATTTACATATCTAAGCTTACAGTCAGGTGAAATGCCTCTATTTTTAAAACATACATTTTATATAATCTAAACATAACAAAATAACTAATTTTACTTCCCTCATATTTAGAGAGAGAAGAACTATTCTGAGATGCTTAATTTGCATTGTATAATCTCATACGACTTGCTGTTTGCTATCGCAGAAATGTGACATAGAACACCTGGAGCTGGAGATGCATCAGTGGGCACCACGCCAATACTGAGAAATTCAGAGAGCCTGCCTTCAAAGAAGGCAGGCAGAAAATTTATCCTATCTTCAGTAAGACATTAGCTGCCATTAGCCAGGCACGTGGCTTATCAAAGTTTTCTGGCATCAGGTGTAGAACTGTAGAGCTTGTTCTTATCAATCTACCAGACACGCACGTTTCATAGTCCCAATTAAGTTTACATTAAAAAGGCATGTCACTTCAATTACTTTCAGTAATAGGATGTATGGCAACTCAGACTACCTGAAAAAACACAGTTCACTATGGTTTAAAACTAGGAAGTGATAACTGTACTTTGCCATAGGATAGTTACCTGCATTCAGTTTTGAGATAACATTTTTCAGACTACCAGCCACGTACGTTCCCGTTGCATAACTAGCACTGATGTTAACCTCACCCCCCACCCAACGCTCTTGAACCCAAAGTCTCAAGTACAAACATATTCAAATGCTCACAAATGGACACAACTACAACTCCTTTTTTAATAATATAGTATTTCTTAAAGTACTGAGACCATGAACTGAAGTCCTAGCACTCACTCAAAGAAGTCTATTGCCACTATTTCATGAATAATAAAGTTAAAAATTACTCATACCGAATGTGATTGGTGACTGGAGCAATGATGTCTCTTATGCTTCTTTTTATGACTACTTTTCCTGCTCCGACCAGAGGATTTGCTATAGTGATGATGGTGACTCTTTTCATAGTCTCTGTGATAATGCCTGTGGTCATACACTTCACAGAAGTCATTTCTGTATTCCTCAACATATCTCCGTTCATGATGGTCTCTTTCATCTATGGCTCTATCGTCCAAATAATGACTGAAAATATATTTCAAGTGAATGTTCTCCACTTCAAAAACTCGAGGTTCCAACAAGACAAGTGACTTGAGCTGAGTTACAGTTACACAGTATCTGTCTTTACACCAAGAATGTTTTCCAATTGATTCCCTCCCCAAAAAGTCAGGCTTTTGATGTTACTTTATTAGGAATCTAACAACACTGTCAGTCTCAAAGACATAGCAGCCATCCACACGAACAATAAATAACCCGTCCACAGTTTGCACAGTAAATGAGAAACTCACACTCAGAAAGGAGAAACGTTTCCTAAGATATAGTGAGCAACTCAATTACAATCTCCAAAGTCACAGGATAAAACACTCTTGATACAGCAACAATCCCTTTCTATGCTTTCAAAGTGTTAAAAAAGAAAAATAAAACCTAGACACTCAGAGAAGCAGTGTTCTTAGTGCTCTGCATTAAGCATTGAAACCCTCAGAGAGTATCTGTATCAAGGAACTTCTGCACAGAAAAAAAAACCCTTTACAACAGTTGCTGAGGCAAAGCTGCTGTACACCTACCCTTTCCAGCATTTTATCAGAATGAGTATGAACTCTTAAAATAATTCCACAGGATCTTCTCAAGAAGAAAAACATATCTTTCCAGTGAAAGCAGTGTGGGAGAAAAAGCAAACCACTTTCAAATTACTAAGAGAAACTCATACTTACCATTGTATTAAATGATTAAACAAACCTACTCCTCCTTCTGTTCACATTAAGAGGCATACTTGAAATTTAATATTGAATATATTCAGTACCAATATTTAACTGACAACAGCAAAACAAACTAGTAACATTTACTTGTTTTTATTAAAGAATTTCTATTCAAAATTCAGTTTCTGTGTTAACAAAACAAACTACTTTTTAAGCTCGTCTTAAGTGAGCCAAACCTTAAGGAATTGCCAACTTTGGGCACTCATAAACTCTCATCCTGAAAATGTATTTGTTTGAGACGAGATAAGAAACATTAGCACTGCTCAATTCAGAGTCTTATACCTTTCTGAAAGGTGATTTGGTTTATAGTGCTTGCTTTCTCGTCCACTGCTGTGGGACCTTTTCCTGCGTTTACGGCTGCTACTGTGCTTTCTTTCATCCCAGCTCTTTCTGTCATCCCACTCAAGACAATGAGATTGCTTTGAATGCCGCATCTGCCACTAAAAAAAAAATAATAAATCAACAAAAACACATAAAAGACAAAAGCATTACACTGGTATTTGTAGATGCAAGCCAACTACTGTAGTTTGATCAAATATGACAGAACTAGAAAGGACCATGTCCTCCAATAATCCTTTTTCCTCAGCTCCCCCCCCACGTTATGTTGGTTTTGGGCAAGCAGAGAGAGCTTTCTCATCCCAACACTGTGACACTGTTACGAAACACAAATCAAGATTAAATAGGCCAACTCATCTTCACTTAACAGCTTCAAACATGTCATTAAAGGCTGTTTTAAATAAACTCTCAAGTGACTAAACAGAACAATTTCCTCAAAGACTCATCTGTTGGAGAGAGACCTTAACCTTCAAACACCCTCTCTGGCAAAACCTGGATTTAGTTCTTCACACTATACTGTACGTAAGTTACTACATGAAAGTGCAGCATGTCTAATCAGTCTAAAACTTCTCTCACAAATCTACTCACAGATCACTGTTAGACACTTTTTGAAGTTTTAGCAACAACAACAGCCAACTCTGATACATTAACACGTAACTCTGCAGTACTCTGAGCCAAGCCACAATTTTTGAACCTTATGAGCATGCAAGTATGCGGATGTTTTAAAATTCAGATGATTCACCAAAGACAAAACCCACCAGCTTCTGTTGCTGGATGTTATATGCAGGAATTCTGTGTTCAAACAGGTACATGCACAACTGGAAAAAAAAAAAAAAAAAAAGGAAAGTAAAGCACAGCTGTAGAATTAAGCAAAAACAACCATTATTTGTTTACTCCTCTTTGGCAGGTGTTTTTGAAAATCAGAATAAGCTTACATATCTATTTCAGTATATTCTGGAGAATGAACTAACACAGGACAAGAAAAAGTTTCCATAGTAAGTGGTGACAGCAAGAAAAGTAGTTTAGAAATAAAAATAGCACTTAAAAAAAATAATCATGATTGTGTAAATTTACACAGAAAAACATTGGTTGCCTCCATACCAGCTGGAGGAGTTAAGAAGGAAACTTTTAGAACATGTAAATGGCAAGCCTGTTCTGAAAAAGGTTTTCTGACACTTTAAAAATATTTGTGACAGGCTGGTAGTTAAAAAAAAAACAAACCAAACAACCCACAATAGACACCCAGAACACAAGAGGCACTTGCAGCAATTTTTTCTTACAGAAATTTGGTTTTAAAATACAAATACGATGCAGACAGAGTGTCAAACTGCCCAAATATAAGTGACTGGTACACACTTTGAGTCAGTCGTGATCCAGGTCTTGCAAAAATCTTATTCATTTCTGACACATTAATAAGAAATTAAAATACTAATATACTAAATGACAAATAAAAACGTCTGAAAGATCCAGATAAAATTAAAACCGATTAGTGTTTCATTTATATGTCAGAATTTCTTCTCTTCTTACCCATCTCCAAAGCCATTTTCCTCTATTTTCAACCTACTTAAATTATGAAACACACTCAGGTTTCAGTTATTCTGCTTCTGAGGTGAAGAGTTCCCCCAACACACCCAGTTACAGGTGAATGGAGGGTTTTACTTATTATTGTTTTTTTTTTTTCCTTCCCCAAATGGCAGAAGGCAGGCTACACCAAGGCTCTGTAATGGACAAATATCTAAATAAAATCCCCATTTCAGTGTCCAGCAGAAGGCAGCTTGGGGGTGGAAGGATGGACATCTGACACAGAAAACTGGAGAAAAGGTTTTCCTGAAGACTAACTGCTGATTAACTACACTCAAGCGCACACAGAATTACCGGAATTAAGACGGAAGTTGCAAATTCTGTCCGTAAAGGAGCCAAGTAAATGCAAATGAGAAGGAAAATCGTTAGAATCGGTTTGTGCAAGGCCCGAAGTGGCCACAATCCATTTTACAGTAGGAGCCACCTTAAGATTTTTTTACTACTATGTGCTCCCTCTAAATTTATGCACCGAAGCACTCCACTTATGTAATACTGACAGCTGACATGAACATATGCATTCCTATATGGCATGTGCTCCCAATCCATATTAGGGATATGAAAACAGGCCGTTTTCACGCCCACATTTTGCCATCAGGTTTCTTAAACAGAAGCCACGGACCTTTTGTAAAAGATCCACACAGAAAGCGCCTCAGGAAGGCCACAAACGTCCTGCCATAAGCTGCCTACGCAGCAATTTCTAAATGTCTCTCCTCAAAAACTTGGCAGGCTGTACGAATCAAAAGAGGTCAAAGGCTTATTCCTTTGAGATGACCAAAGTCCGTCGATATGGGCCGATCTGAGCGCCTGAGGGACAGACACGCAGGAGCAGGTCCTACAGAAACGCCCACTACCCCTATCCACGGCCACCTCCATGCCAGCCTTCCTTCCTGAGGCCTCTGGAGCCGTGTGAGGGAGGAAGGGCTCGGATCTGTAGCCATCTGGGCAGGCGCCAGACAGCTCCGTGCAGGCCGTGCTGACCAGCCGAGCTGCGCGGCCCTCACCCCGCAAACACCCACCGCACACGAGGCCCCAGCTCGGCCCGCCCCAGCCCCCACACGCACCCCCGCAGAGGACTCTCCCCGCCATAGGAAACCCTGGCCAGGGGGGTCCGATACCGAGGATCCCCTCTCCCACCTTCACCCTTCCACAAGCAACCCCTCACGCAGGGCTTTACGCTCATCCTGCTCCGCGGGCCGCCGAGACGACGCGAATAGCCCCCCCCCTCCCCCTCCGACCCTCTGCGCCCCCTCCGCTTCTCCGCTGCCTCGGCCCCATAGAAACGTCAGAGAGAGAGGAAAAAGAGAAAAAGAAGAAAAAACCCCGAGGAAAAAGGTCACCTCCACCACTTACAGCCGGGAAAAAAGGCGAGCGAGCCCCGTGTCCGCCCTGCGCACACAAACAAAATGGCGGCCGCGAGCGAGAGCCCAGAAACCGCTTCCTCCTCTGCTCCCTCTCCCTCCGCGTCTCGCGGCTTCTGTGCGCTGTGACGTCAGACGCAGAGCACAACGGGCGGGCGCGAAACAAAGGCCGCCCCCTAGCGGAGGTGGGGGGAGGGGAAGAGCCGGGCTGTCCCTGGCGGAGAGGCTCCGCCCCCGGGGCGCCATATTGGCCGCCGTGAGGGAAGCGGGGCCCAGAGCGCCCGGCACAGCCCGCTCGCCTCGGCGGGGCCTTGCCCCGCTCCCCTTTCGGCGAAACCTTAAAGGACCTGAGGCCGTGTGGGTTGGGGACCCAAATTCACACAGGGCTCAAACAGCGAGCCTGGGTTCAGAGGCTGTGGACGAGCTGCAGGGCTGCCCTGCTCTGGGGCTGAGCGTTGACTCATCAGCTGGGTGGAGCGATCCAGAAGTTGCAGCAACAATTAACTGCTGCTAATGAACTCAGCAAGCGTGGTGGTTAAGCACGATGACCAGGTAGATTGCGCTGTTAGGCCTGGCTTCATGCTCACGCTTAATCACAGAATCCCAGAATTGCCTGCATTGGAAAAGCCCTTTCAGATCATCAAGGCCCATCATGAACCCAACACTGACAAGTCCCCGACTAACCCATGTCCCTCAGCACTGTGTCTACACGACTCTTCAATCCCTCCAGGGATGGGGACTCCACCACTGCCCTGGGCAACCCCTTCCAATGCCTGAGAACCCTTTCAGCAAAGAAATTCTTCCTCACACCCAATCTCAACTGCCCTGGGCACAACTTGAGGCCATCTCCTCTGGTTCCTGGGTTGGACAACCCCACCCCCACCTCTCTCCACCCTCTTTAATGTTTAAGAGTAGCTCCCAGGTGGGTCCAGGGGAGTGGTTCCTGCGTGATGCTAACACAGTGTACAGTAAAAAACCTAATAAAATTAATTATTCACCCAAATTAGCAACTTGCAACTGCCTCTTCCTCTGTCGATCATTGCTCTGACTGCTGAGAAGAGAGTGTTGTGTTTCCCAATCCAGGACAGATTCCAGGGACATGGCAGTGGGGCTCCCTGCAGAGTTGGGGTTCCGCTGCCATTCCTGATTCACACCCATGGAAATGCACTCGGAATCGAGCTCAGTCGAGTGCTTCTGGCAGAGAAATGCTTGCTCCGAGAAAAGCAAAGCCCTGGTGTCACAGCTCTGAAGTAATGTGGTCCTAAACAGTGGAGAAACACTATTACCAACTCCTCTAGCAGTCTTTGAAACAGAGGATTTAATAACCCTAAAGACATTGTTTTAAAATAAAGCAAACCCAAAACGAGAGGAAAGTGGAACTGAAAACTGAGCTTCAAATATATTTAAATCTCAGAAGACATCGTTAACTCATGATGTTTTATCTGCAGAAAATTACAACTCTCTGAATGTTAGTGGATAACTCGAAAAATTCTCAGACTCGGTGGCTCTTTCCCAGAATAATTTTAGCAAGTTTTACCTCTAATACAGCAAGATTTTGCATAGGAAGCAAAACCCAGAATATCTAAGGTGTAGTGTACTTTTATTGGGCAAGTGCTGGTGTCTTTTTAATGTCAGTCCCCCAAAGTATTAGCAGATAGTACTAAAATGAAGATGTACATTTGGTTTTGTGGTTTGAAAATTTTCATTACAATTTGTTTGCCAGTGAGCTTAAGATAATAATTTAAACATGGCTTGCACTAGAATGAAAAATCATGTTTCTCCTCTTGGTTTGGTGTTTGTTTTTTGTTTGTTTGGGGTTTTTTTGGGAAACTAAGATATGGAGCATTGATGGTGGTTTATTGTCACGTGCTTTTTAAAAAGCCTTTTTATTTCATAGTCCTTGTTGTATACCAAATTCCTCAATTCTAAACATGGCTTTGGTGCCAGTGGTTTACTATTTCTCATTTAGCATATAAATGGCTGGTTATTGTTTATAAAACTAGCAATAACATCTGCAAAGTGTTAAAAGAGTTTTCCCAACACCCACTGATACAGCCCCTGCCTGAGGAAGTATCTCAAACCTCAAGCAGCAGAAAAAAAGATAGAGGGAGAAAATTAAATATACAGAGAGCGAGCATGCAGATGTGAACATGCAGAAAATATCTGTTGACCTGAAAGTAGCCAACTGTACCAGATAATTACAGTTTCTCACTGATTTCTTATTCTAAGAGGAATGTCTAGGAAGGGTATCTGGATTTTGTGGGAAGTTTCTTGCTGAAAGGCTGATGACAAACCAGTGACTGGTATCCTTGGCAGGGCAGAGAAGATGGGATGTGACAGGAACACGTTATCTGCCTTCCTTGCCTCACTTTGGGGGTTTTACTAGGTCTTACCTTTACTTTTTTTGTTGTTTTCCCCTATAAATAGACTATAGCAGCTCAGGGACAATTTATGGAAGTCCTCTTTAGTGGGAAAAAATAAGCTAATGCTGAAGAGACTGTCAGAACTGACTGCTGTGAAGCAGGAAAATTTTGGTTCTGGGGTATTTCAGTTCTCTCAGGAAGAAGGACCTTCAGCCTGGGATAGAAAAGGTAGAAATAATTATTGTTCATTATGGACATGCAAGGAATGGGAGCGAGTAAAAATTTATCATTTTCAGTCAGAGGTTTTTAGCTGATAATTGAAAGAGGAACAAATCTGTCAGAAGTTAGGAATAATTAGATTTTCAGTAATTGAACCTTTTTGAAGAAGTAGTATCAAAGAGTTTAATTTCTTTAGGAAACTAAAGAAATGTCACACTGAAGTAAAAGCCTTGATTTCATGGAAAGTGGCCTCTATAGACAGATTGCAAAATGGTTTCAGCTGTTGCTCTTCACGCTGGACAAAGTGCTTTCAAAAATACCTCTACAGACATTCAAAGGGAAGGCAGTGCTGAAAACAGTTAATTTTCCTTCCTGTTCAGGAGGTGGCAGTGGAGACCCAGCAGTAGAGAGATGTCAGCTGGAATGTGAGTGGTATTTCAGAGCATACAGTCAGGAGAAATTCACTGGCCATGACCAGGTTATGCAGTGCAAAGAAAGCAACAGCCCCTCTAGAAATGGTCATTTTAAAGGTGGGAATAATCTAACAGTGAACAGTCAAATTAGAGGAATTTAGTCTGTACAAAACTGGGAAGGAAACTCATTTGAGTGCAGTTACAGCTACTTCTGCTGTCAACCCTTATGGTATTTACTGTTGTTTATATGAGATATTTCCTTGTTTAATTAGACTTTACATCACCAAATGCATGCACAACTTGAGAAGAGAGTAACACACAACGCAGCTATGTTTTAGATTGCTTTGTACAGCAAAATATGTTCCAATCCAGTGTAATTATCCTGGTGGGACACATTTGTGCATGTATGAAAAGCTGCATTCAAAACATTTGCTTCAAAACACAATTTTCTATGGTCTCTCTTTGAAATGCTTTACAATAGTAGGTGATCCATCCTCACAGCAGCTATTCAGAAGGCGTAAATCTCATTTAGTTTTCTCATTGTTCAGATACAAAATTTAAAGCAGGGGTTGTCTGCCTTGCCCAAAGCCTCAGAAAGACTCAACAGCAGAGCCAAAAATTCCTGGCTTTCAGTACTTCCAGTGCTGTGCTTGCTTTCTCTTAATTAAAGATGTATTGGTTTTGTTTTCCCTCCCTCTGGTTAGCATCAGAGGGTGGTTGATTACTAGTTGTGCTTTGCTTTTAGTTGTTTATGGATTTCTGCAGTTCCATGGTTTGGTTTTTATACTGATGGAGAGGATTTTGTAGACCCCCTCAACTGGGTGGTACCAGCTGTAGCTTTGCTTGGGAGCTCTGGGACAAAGTCATGACAATACTGCCTGTTTATAAAGGACTGAACTGAATGAGGATGGAAAAACCACCAGGAGCATTTCTAAAATATATCAGGGAAAATATATTATTCATTTCACAAATCACTGTAACTACTGATCAAGGGACCCAGTGTCCTGGATTGTTGTGACAATATAAATTCAAAGAGATGAGAGGAGCTTGGATGGGTGGATCAGCAGAAAGACAAAGTGAGAACCCACTGTTAGTAGTAGTTCCACTCCATGGGAGTTTATGTTTTTAAAGGATTTAGAAGAGGTGGGTGGGTTTTGGGAGGGTTTGTGGTTTGGGGTTTGTTTTGTTTTTTAGATTATGCAATAGAATAGAAAACTGTAAAAAACCCCTGTAATTATTCAATCAGGTCAAAAAGAACAAGGTATGGTTCCCCTTTATTGCAAGGCTCATAGGGATGGTTGAAACTTCAACTTTTCTCACTCTCTCTGGCACAAATGAGCCTTCTGAGGATTAAAGTTTTAGCCTAATAAAAAACTGGGGCCTTGAGAGTGGAAAGCCTGAATAAGCTCCAGTTCACAGGAAATGCAGCTGGATGACAACTCCCTTCTGGCAAGAGCCCTGGCACTGTCAGGAGGAACGGTGTCCTGAGAAAGGAGGTGGCACAGCACAGTTCTGCGAGCTTTGGAGTTGGTGGCACTGCTCACACAGAGCAAAATCCTCGCTAGGTAACAGCAGGCAGAACCAGGCTGTGCTGAGGAGCAGGAACACAGAACCAGTGTGGTGCAGATGCCAACTGTTACATCAAGGAAACTCCCACCACTTGGACCTACACAAGAGTTTCACCTCTGAGCCTCTTTCTTTATTCAAAAGAATCTTAATTCTTTAAAAGAATTTTAATTCTTTAAAATAACTTTAATTCTTTGAAAGAATTTTAAGCTACTCAAAGCAAGGATGTCTCTTACTGTACCTTATTACTGAAATGGCTCTCAGTTTACTGCAATACAAATAAAAACATCAATTGTACCACAGAGCTTTATAGGAACAGACTAAAAATACTCAGGCCCACTCTCAGCTTTTTCCTCTCATTATGAAGAAGTTTCCAGTCTGTGAGTCCTATGTGGGAAAACACTTCATTATGGGAACTAAGAGAATTTGTCTCTTTTCCTTGCAGTGTACATGCAGTGCAGTGTTCTGAACGTGTGACTATGAAGAGAGAAGCCGTAAAGTGAGAACAAGAGCAGAAACCACAGGTACTTTCGTGCCTATGCACATATTCATGAATTGCCATGTGGAGTTAGGGACATCTTTGTATTTCTGGAGTTTCAAAGCAACCCAAATTCCTTTACAGCCCACTCTGTAGATTTGTAGTAGTGGAAATCTCTACTGCAAATAAAACTGAAGAACAAAATCCACACAGCTGAGCCTTTTTTTTATTATTATTATTATTATTCTTATTTGACACTCACATTACAAAAATTTAGAAACCATAGACAGTTCAGGCAAACTGTTAAAACACAGTATAAATTAGGGGGGTTTAATATATAAATTCTATACATAGGTAAGTTAGCTCGAACATGACTGACAAAAGGATTTCATAACAATCTTACCACAACTGTATAAAACGGCCTGGGAATAGGATGGGCACTAGAATCATGAATGCAGGTTAAGACATCTTCCACAACAGCTATCAAGCGTCACAATGACCATGCTATTCTCGCAGTGTTGATGTGGGGTACAGTATGCTTATCACCATTAAACATTTTGTAAGGTCTATGTACAGTCACAAAATCAGAACAGCCACTTTCAAGTAACTTCACTGCTTCCTGCCTGTGCAGTTAATAAAGTGTCGATATTGGTTCTGAGCACTTCTAGCAAAGCTACGTGGTTTGAGTATTATGGAGAGTAGAGGGATTTCAATTTCACCTGAAAATGCTAATCATGACATGAAATTGCTTAATTTAAAGAAAAAGAGACAGGAAAAGCACAGCTCCTCATTACTATCACTCACATGATCAGTAGATACCAGCCTTCTACTCCACATTTATTTCCTAGCTTGATTAGTTTTAAAAACTAAACCAATAATTTAGTTCCCATTTTTTTTAAGCACAACTGGAAGAAGGAGTTACACCAGAAGAAATGTAAAACTAGGCTTTGGGTTATCTTCATGGGGTAATTTGTTGAAAGGACGTGCTTCCCAGGCAACTCTGGACATGTCATTCAGCCTTTGAATTTCTCAGTCTGAAAATAAGGACAGTTCTGTTTACCCATTTTTACTCTGTGCTTTGAGGTCTGTGACTAAATGTTTTAGAGTAGTGTGTTCCTGGAGTTTAGGTTTAGGACAGCTGGTGCTGTCACTGTCTCTGCAAGTGAAAAAACCTTAAAATCTGATTTCTCACCTTTATAAGCTGATGAACACTTGCTAAGAGTTCTGAAACCCAGAGGGTAGTTTATTTTCCATCTGTGTTGTGTACTAGCAACGTTCTTTTTACAGACAGACTCCTGGGGGAAGTACCTGTACATTTGTAAGAGCTGTATCTTGAAACACTTGGAATTCAATAGCTCTGTGTGTGCATCTTTCACTAAGTTTTAATAATTAGGAGGATTCTGTTGGAACAATTCCTTCTAGCTCAAGGCCAGGACAGGCTGTAAGTGATAACTTGGGCTGTTATGGAAATCCACACAACACCAACTGTCCAGACTACAGCCCCTGTGTTCTCAACTCTGCTGACCCATGGGCAAAACATCAAGAAACCATTGGATGTTTAGTTGTTTCAAACAGACTGGAATTTTAGAAGCATAATTAAATAATGAAAGCAGTGATGTAGTACTGACCAGTAACAGTTCACTGGGGGAGTCACAGTTCTCTGAAAGGTCGCTGGACTATGGACTTTTCTGGTCAGGTGTCCATTAAATGGGCTTTGCACATGTTAGAAGGAAGTTTCCTGTACAGATATTTAACTTATAGGGCTCACGAGCTCTGAACTCTAAGTCTTCTGCATTCAAGAAGCGCTGGGAGCATTGCTGCACTGCTGTATTAGTCTGGGTTGGCAGTTTTAGGGCCACAGGGATGAAGGGAGAAGGACTCTTGTTCTGTTATGACAGCTCTGGACTATGATCATAGAGCCCTTGTACGGCAGAGAATTAGAATAATGTTCCTATAGCATTTTGCAAGAGCTTTTATGGAGCAAAATACTGCTCCTGTGGAGGGAAAGGCATCAGGGGAAGAGCAAGCAGCCTAAGCCACTCTGAATTTACAGCATTACAATCTGCATCTGGCCACACTGCAAGGCAGGGGGTCTGGACAGGAATTACTCATTCTTAGCTTGTTTCTGTAGCTGAGGTTATAGCCTGAGTTTCAGTCTCTTGCACCTGTGCACAGGGTATGAAGTACCACCCATACAAGCTGTTTTAGCTTATCTACATCTTGCATAATGTACAGATCCTGGATGTGATGCCTTGTATGAGCATTAGCTTAAAGTATTTAGCAAAATATGCAAAAAGAATTGTAAATGAATACAAACCAGGTCAGTCTCCAGATCTGTTCCATCAAAAAAGGCAACTGGTTTGCTGCCTCCTCTGCGCAGCTCAGAGCTCAGCTGCTCCACAGAGCAGCTAACAGTGGTTGCAGGGAAAGGGACACACTTGAAAGCAGTTTGCTTTCTTTCCAATATACCCAACATTAAAACAAAAGCATTGGTACAGTTTCTGCACCAGAATTTCACTGCATTCTCTCCTGCCTTAGCCTGCCCAGCTGCCACTGAGATTAGTAGGAAGAAATGCACAGGTATCTCATTCCACTCTGCTGCCATGCTGTGAAATATAAAAGTTTAACAACCATCAAGGTGTTTCTCAGAATTAGTAAAAGTATTTATTTTTCCATGTTACTTAGATATTAAATTTGCTGTCAGCTACGTAACAAATTCTTCACGGTTTCAAGTCCTCTAGAGGAACCTGTTTGAGTTCAAAGTTGAATTTTCTTGTAATCATTCTGTTGGATGGATAAGGAAGTAGGCTTTGCCCTAGGTGAACTTCCAAGATCTTCTTACCTTTCTAAACGAATGTGTCCCACCACCAGAAACCTCAGAGTGCAGGCTCAGACACAAATTTGCATGTCAGCTTTGTACAGGACCATCTAATCCCCTCTGCATCCCCCTGCGAGTGTATGTGCTGCCACACGGACACCAGATCCGTGTGCACAGTTCAGTAATGCCCTGCACCAACTGCTGAGGTAATTTCACTCAACAGATAATGTTAAAAAGGACAAAAGAAAAGAAAGTTTTTGGCCCACAGTTGAGCCTCTGAGCAGTGACAAAGGGGCTTTTCCTTGTTTCTTTGTCACTCCGTAATCCCATTCTGCAATTACAACAATGAAAATAATCAGTTCACAATCAAAAGGGTTTTAATTTCCAATAAAAGAGACACCTGAGACAGTAAGGCTAATTTCTACCAGTCTAAAAAGAAAAAAAAATAAAGGTTCTTAAAGCCAGAAAGTCACATTTTACTCTCAGAGGTGAAATAATTCACTGGATCAGATTTAGTCCTTGAATTTGCTGCTGAAACTTCAACAATGTCAAAGAAAACTTTTGCTAAGGCTGGATTTTCACCCTATTAAGTGCAACCTGCCCATCTGAGAGTTTCACCTGGCTCGAAGGAGAGGCCAGGGACTACACCAGTTGCCAATGCAATTTAATCCCTATGAAAAATTAAAACTGCTCTATAGTTAATAATTGCAGGACTGCTCCAAAGCCCATCAAATCAACTGGAGTTTTTCCTCTGCCACACCGCTGTGCTGGGGATCAGCCTCCTTCTAAGGAACACAGCCATTGTCAGGCCAGATCCTGTTAACTGTGTAGCTTTTCACACTGATATGCATAACAATCTCTTTTCTACTAACATGTCTTCTGTTTGATCACTCCTGTTACATACCCAGTAACCTGAACTCTGTTCTGAACTGGATTTACAGTCAGGTGCAAACCACTGCTCATGTGCTTTCATAAAAGGTGCATAAACTATTGCAATAAAACACTACAGAGTAACCACAGTATCAGTAAGGAACTGGCTTGATTTGAAGTGAGTGATTATCTTATCACCACTGACCACATCATCAAATATTTTCAAGCTGAGAAAAATATCTCCATGCCTAAATTGTTTCTTATTTGAAGTGCGTGAGCAAGCTGTGTCCGCACTTTGTTAGAGTGCCTCTCAGCAGCGCCTGGGATCGCGGTTTGCTCCCAGAGCTGCACGTCCTCTATCCACATGGGGAGCTTCCAGCCAGCTCTGTGACAGGGCTGCACTAACTGCCTATCAGAAAAATAACAATAAGCCACACTCAGCGTGCTCTGGTACACAGGGTTCTTGTGTACTAGACTTATTTCCAGAGTTTTTTGCCCTCAAAATTCAGTCCTGCCCAGCAGACTTACATCCATCCTCCTTTAATTAAGTAATGTGATCGATGCTGATGTGAAATTGAGGGCAAGACTGTAGGATTAAGTGTCTTTTGAAAGGCAAAGAGCAAGTTCCTCTACTGACTTCAACACAAGCTGAAGGCACACAATTCCCTCATTGTTCTTCACTGGGTTTTTTATTTAGCCCTGCATTGCAGAATGGCACACTCAAGAAATGAAAAAAATCGAGGACTTTTGCTACACTCTGATTACACTAGAGGAGGTGCAGAGGTGATTTCATGTGTTTAGGTCTTTTGAAGTATTGCTGTATACACAGAAGCTGAGTTAATGCTTCTGAAAGACTCAGTATCACAGATTCACATCTGCCTAGCTTAGGGTTTTGATACTAATGCTACAGACCTGTAGCTCCAGTTTTGCTCTGTTCTGTGTAGCCTTAGTTCAAGCAGCTGGCAGGGAGGTGAAACCACTGAAAAAAGTGGAATTAGAAAGCCAGGACATCACTACTAGTAACTTCTCTAGATTTTAGCTTAATGACTACATGCCTTACAGTGGCTCAGTGCTTGGTGTTAAGTGACGTTGCTTTCTTTCCAGCATGGTAGGAGTTCTTTACACACAAGAAAACATTATTTGGAGGGGCTTTTTCTCATTTCATGTACTGTTAAAAGATTTTTTTAAGAAATCTATTCCCCAAATTGTCACCCTTTGTTTTCAGTTGTGCTCACACTTTGTAAAACCTACTGGTGAAGCAAGGCTGTAACCACTCTCCTCTCTGGAGCTGTACACCCTAGTTTAGCCAAATATCAATTACAAATGCAACTGGCAGCTGTAAATTAAGGCTTTACACTGTTTCTATTCAAATCAAGAGGATTTTAGATACAGAATTATGTGAAGACAAGCTGTGATTCCTAAAGCCTGTATTTTAAAAGTGCCATCTTCTCATTTTTAAGGTGCTGTGTACTCTCATCTCCAAGGCATTTTGCAAAGAGCAGCCAGCATCTCTGGAGATCAAATCCTACGGATCCATACGCCACGCACCTCTAAAAAACAATAATTGCCTCAGTATTCACCAAGAGATGAGCATGTTTAGCACATCTGAAAAAAGACCTTTTAACTGTGTGACTACATAAAGGCTTACAGATAATTTAGTGCTGCTGACAGTCCCACTAAGCCCCTAATACCTACCTAAATCTGACCTTTATGCTTCCATTTTAAGCACCAAAGCTTGAAAGTTTTGGACTATGAAAGTGGAAAGTGGTTTAGTTTGCAACAGTGATAAACTTTATGAGATTTAGTTTAACTCACACTTACAAAATTGTCTGAATTCATGGAAGGTGCCCAAGAATATAAGGTATTATTATGAGAAATCACATTTTGCTTCATCTTCAAGGTGTTACAATCTTAGCTTTACACGCTTCTATTGGCTCTGTGAAGATGTGCATTTTAAAAAGCAAGTTTTAGGAAAGGGCCCATCCACCTATATTTGGTTTCAGATAAATAAAACAACATTTCCACTATGAAGTCACACCGTGCCTGTTAAAAAGACACAGACATTAAGAAAAAGATTACCATTTAGCAAACACACTTGAGCATTAGCATTGTTGTAGATATGTTTATGGTTATTGCTCTGGATTTGATTGGAATTTAACAGGATTTTAATGACATCATTTAGGAAATGATTCTGCTTCAAGGAATGGCTCTGTGTGTATGTGTCTCTGAATAACTCTCAGCTCACGTACAAGAATTAACACCAGAACAGTGACCATTCCCTGGCTGGAATGACACTGTACCATCCTTACACTTCTTCTGTATAAAGCCTGAGTAAACACATGGCATTTTCATGTTCCCTCTGCTGGAATTCATGCACTAGATATGAAAAGGAGAACTGAAGTTCTGCCTCAAGCCCCTAAATATGCACATCTAGAAGAAGCTGTCCTGTTCATCTCAGCAATGACAAGATTCAGTGGATTCCAGGTGGCCGTGATCCAGGCTGCACAGGCTTTCACAGATGAAAACCCAAGGTGAGAACCGCGCTGCAGACACTACAGACCTGTAGTACATCACACAGAGCACATCTCAGGCTGCTGTACTCCCCCTCAGCTCAACTGTCAGAGCTGCCCTCAAACACCAGTGCCTCACATTTCAGCAGCTCACTCACACGAGGATAACTTCTGAGGCCTGGCAGAGGGCAGGAACAGTTCCAGTTTTCTGGCTCGGTGCATCGGCCAGCACAGCCAGGTTTTGTGATCAGCCTAATTTTCAGAACAGTGCAGCCACTTGGAATCACTCTGCACTGAAATAGAACTATTGCTGAGCTCAGAGAAAGGGCTACATCCTTCTGTTGTAGAGAGAGAAAGACTGGGACACCTGCAGAGGCCAGCATCCAGTTAGTAATAAAATGCAAAATTCAGTATCATGTGGCATTTAGGTTTCATTTAAGCTTTTTGAGGTATTTTCTGGGGCAGGCAGGAACATTCCTTCCACATACAAACAATTAGTCTCCTGTTAGGGCTTAGTTTTGAATGTAAGATCCATAGAGTTCATTATAATTTAATATATGCATGACAGTAGCACCTTGATTATTATACAACTTTAAACACCAGCCATAGTCCCTACTTCATGTTATCTGTAAGGAAATGGTCAACATGATTTAGATCCTAAAAATTAAAAAAAAAAGAAAAATGGTTATCTGCTCATAAATGACAAATTCTTTAGTGCATTCATTCTAGTCTGAAACCCTTTGTCTTTTTAAAGCATAACAGGTAGTTCCCCAATTCAGAGCAATTACCCCTGTTTCTTTCATCTTAGTATCATGTTGCAAAATAAACACTCCTGTACTCACTGGAACCAGATAGAGATTTTCTTTTTCTTTTTTCCAAATGGTAACACAGTATATTTTTTTCTTAAAGTGTGATAAAACCCTCTAAAAGATGCAACTCAGCATCAGCACAATTTGGGAATACACTACATAAATTAAATAGAGGTAAGTGGGGTCCAGAGTCGTTTGCTTCCTCAGTTCAGCTTCAGATGTGGTGGTGGTGGTGGGGTCTGAAAGCGATACCGCTCTGTGCCCTCCCTCCTCAGATCTGCCAAGATTCACAGTAAGAAAAGCAACACCAGTGGTGGGAACAATCACTGAGCAACAGTCCCACTCCAGGTTGTTCTCTGTAAAAACTCATGGGGTTTCTACAGCCGTCCCACGCTGATGGGCTCTGTATGGGACACACACGTACACATACGGGCGAGTGATGTCAGGTTCCATCGCTGGAAGCTTATCCCTGTAGCAGTCAGTGCTTTGTTCAACAAGGCTGGGGGACTGCTAGTGTGAGATTAAGTTCTTCTGTCTTCACTCAGCAATTAACCAGATTGCTGCTATGTCTGTGTCTGATTTAATTTACAATCCTCAGAGCTGCTGTCTGAAGCACCTGCTTCTGAAATAGTCATACGGATTTTTTGCTTTCCTTTCCTTTTCTTTTATACTTTTCCATTCTCCTTTGCAGTACCGTGGTTCTCCATGCTCCTGCTTTCCTTATGTTTTTCCTTCAGAGGCAAAAGTTACAGTGATCCTGACGCAGTTTGGGCACAGCCACAAATAGTCTGCTTGTCCTTCCTCTCTCTGTTAGAAAAGCATCATTGTGCACACAGTTCTGTTGATTTCAGTGGATGAATCCAGTTCATCCATCAACGTTAGGCAGTCCAAAAAAATCCAACCAAAAATTCAAACAAAAGAAATTGTCTCAATCCCAAACAGGCATCTTTGGAATCAGTAGTGCAAAATGTTTGCGGATTTCTTTTCCTTGACCTACTGCAATAATCTCTTAATCTTCAAGTCTTTCCTAAAATAGTGGATCTGTAAATTTAAGAGATAAGAACAATGAAAAAAGGCAAATATAAAAGTGTGTGTGGGAGGCTGTTTTGGGGTTTTTTTTGTGTTTGTTGGGTTTTTTTTTTTTAATCACGCTCTTTAGATTGATTTACACCAAACCATTATACATCTCTTATAAGAGATGTTATCTGGAGGAAGATCCAGTTAACCTAGGACATTTTTTAGGTACACCAGGCCTCTTTTGCATGGGTACAGCACTCTATAACTGCACAAGTGGAGGGTATTCTTTAAATGGTGGATAATTTGAGATTATGATTAGCTTTTATCAGTGCAGCCTTAGCTCTGTAGATTAGTCTTAAATGGAAAAGACCTCCATCAGAGGTCACATTTTAAATACCAGCACTGCACAAGCTTTGACTGTCAGTGCAGTAGTCTGGAGGTACTTTAGAAATGAGCTGTTAAAATGAGGGGTTACCTTAAGGATTTCCACCTGTCTTTTTCTGTCTGGTTTTCCGGACTTTCACTTTCATAGGAAGCCAGATACAAACCTGGAAAAGGTACATATGTGTTATTCCAACAGCAACAATAACCCTCTACCTCTGCATTCTTTTATGTCCTACATTGTACCACACAGAGAGAAAAGCTTTTTAAAACTTCATGGTCCCATCAGGCAGCTGGTGATCAGTGGGATGCTGATGTTCAGCTCACATGTCTACCTTTGAAAAGCTGTTGGCTTAATTTTGGTGGAACAATAAAGGAGCCCAGAGTTAAAACACGTTAGCACAACCTTCTTATAACAGCATTAAACAGTTAAATGGTCTCTGGTTTTGTGTATAAAGATCTTGACCTATTTACTCCAGCACAGGACTGCTACCAAAGTGTTTTATGAATATTAAAATAAAGTGAGTGAGCTGACAGCTAAACAAATAAACTTTATAAAATTAAGGATATTCCCATCATTTAACACAATTTTATCTTCTTCAATCTTTTTAAAGCTTATGGGGATATGGTATCTGAAATGGATACAAAACACCCTCAAGGTAAGAATGAGTTACAGAAACCAGAGAAGGAATGCAGTAGAAGAAAATAAAGAGGGTTTTTTTTTTTCTGCAAAACTTTGCCCTGTAGGATGCATTTTATGGTGCCAAAACACGTCTAGGCTGTGGAGTCTCCTCTGCAGAAGCTGGTGATGCATTAATATCTCCCTGTCTTCACAGGAAATTTAAAAATAGCCTGTGACTTGCGTTCACACACATTTCCTCATGTTTAGAGACGTTTTGTTCTTTAACACTGGAACCAACTCAGTTATTCCAGCCTGTGCCACAATTCAGCTGCATGTTAATATTCAAGTATTGGCCCACTACTCCTCCACACTGTGATGAGCACAGTGCAGCTGCATTTCACACACCACAGCTGCACCTCACCAATATGTTCTCCCACCTTTTACTCAGGGTGGGTCCTTCTGCTCTGCACTTCCCCTGGGTAAGAGGGGAGGCCTGCTGTGGCTCTGCAAAGGGCATCTCGTGAAAGCAGTATGAACACAGCAGGAGGAGGGCATGAGAGAGAAAAATCTGCAAACAATTAGTGGGTTGAGGTCACCCTTTTTTGGACCAGCAGCCTGAAAACTGTACTCTTAAACACCACTTCTGAGATACTCCTGACTTTCACTTTTTGTCCCTTTAGAGCCTAAAACAGAACAAATGCCTCCATCCATTTCCTTTTGATACTTATTACTTGAATCACATTGATTGTTCTATTTTGTCAGGCATTCTTAGGATTTACACAGGATTTCTGAAGCATTATTTTGTTTTTTGGAGTAGTCTGTGAAATAAAAACTGTCTGGTCTAATTAACTTGGATTAGTACAGGAAACTGCCAATAGAATCAAGAAAAAATAAACCCAACACCAGTAGAGCTCATGGGAATATAGCTTAGACAATTCTCTGTGTGATAAATGTACCAAGAAGCAACTGACACAAACTAATATGAAATGACACAGTCTGCCATGCTGGGTACCAAACTGAAAAGGACAGATAAGTATAAAAAGACAATCAGAGAAATAATTTCAGAACAGGGGTTTCATAGCTACAGCTTAAATTAATTACTAGAAAAGATTTTTCTTAAAAATTCTTTTCTGTAGGTAACTTATTTCCTTGCTGTGGTTGGTGGAGGAGGTCAGCTGGACTCCCATCGCCCTGGGCTGCATTCACTGAAGAGATGACAGCAGAGTTTGCAGCAGAGATTAGTTCTGGCTCCATCAATCACAGAATGAATGTCTAAGGGACAGCTGACATTCACTGCAGTTCATGACATGGTTGTGTGGCCTCTTTTTGTGATTACAGAAATAGAGCCACAATGGCAAATTCCTAGACAGTGCCTTATAGAGAAGTTCTGGACAAAAGAAAAGCCATCAGGCAGCAGATTCATGAACTAGGAGGTTATATTTGCAAAAACATGTTGATAGACTTGGGGATAAACAAACTGCATGACAGGAAAGGGAGGAAAGAGCTGGGACTGATCAGTGAGAGCAATCACTAAAGCATGGACCAGTGTGTTAATTAGTAGTCATGAAGAGACACATTTTCAGTGATTAGAGGTTGTACAAAGCCTTACCATCTTCAGTAAAAATGGGAGCTGTATGCAAGTAGTGGATGATGTTGGGGTCTTGTTCAAAGGGACATTCCACCTGCTTCCATGTTATAAATTCTCCTACTTGCTTAGCCAGTTCCAGAAATTTCTGTAAACATAAAACCATTCCACTCAGATACAGTACAATTATCTCATTAAAACAACCACATCCAAGCAGAACCCTGGGATCCAGGGTCCCTTGTGCCAACTACAAGGACATGAGGAGAAAAAAAAGCTTTGTATGTTTTAGATGGGTACATTTTCATAGTTTATTTACAGTGGAAAGAGGGAGGAAAAGGTGCACTATGTTCCTCCTTACAAGCTGTCTCAGTTTGTACTTAAATTAAAAATGTATCCATGAACAAAGGTATGGGTTGTTTAAGAATAGAGGAAATAGATTTTAATGGAGCAGAATTAGATAAAAATTACAAAGTGGAGTAACTCTAATGCCTCACAACTCTTTTGGCCTAACAGTAAAACCACATGGCAAAAATGTTCTGCTCTAATTTAAAGGGATGCCAGGCTTGGTACTTTGTCCATTACTCACTATCTCATAATGCCAGTAACTAAAGGAGAAATTTAATGCAAATAAACCAAAGAGATGCTGAAGAAATTATTTACAAAGAATGTGACAGCTGAAGAACTATTTTCACATTGATGCTGGGCAGCACCTCATCTCTGCTGCTCCACCAGGATAGAAGAACACAGCCAGCACAGTGCACAGCACCACAACACCCGAGTGCCTGCACGCTGCCACGAGCAACAAGCTGTATGAATGTAAACCCATCTGCTCCAGCAGAGAACTGGGGTCACTCAGCATGTGTGCCAGGGCTGGGGGGGAATAGAAGTCCTTCTACTGCATTTAATAAAAATTCTTCTATGTAAAACCTACAGGCAGGAGATAACACATTCCAATCCTTACATCAGCAGCATGACATCTACCTCATGGGCACAGTGACTCTGTACTCCATACATAATTCTGCTTGTATTCTAATCTTTCTTTAATGACCAAAAGTCATTTATGTCTTACTTTGCCACACTTCTTTATTAAAAATGAGAAAGGGCTAAAAAGGCAGATAAAATAAAGTAAAAAGCACTTTATGCTGACTTGTTCCTGTGTGTAAGAAAAATAGTTTTCTATGTTTTCTCAAAAATTCATCTTCCCTTCCAAGCCATAAGTATAGTCATTTATACTGCTGACACTGTATTTCTAGCAGCCAACCAACATCAAGCAAGTTAAGATGTTATGTTTATATAAAATGTAATGTTTATATAAAATATATATTAATTATTTAAAAAAAAACATTCTGAGGTTGGTTTAACCTTCACACAGTCACTTGAGATGGTTCCTTTTGGCATATTCAGTCTTTGTGGGTCAGCACTGAAATTGCAGACAAATGGTCTCAGATAGTGCCATCAGAATGGGGTAGATAAAAACATTTTTCACATCTTACTTCAAAGTTGACATGTCCATTTGGAAGGCGATTAGCACATCCTTCATTCAAAAAATAAATGTCTTTGATCAATAGGCTGAAGAAGGGGATCACAATCTGTGAAGAGAAATGACAGAACTGTTATCTTTCCAGTTTGGTATTTTCTCTGTGTGGAAGAACAACTCAATCAGGAGAGAGGAAAAATAAAAGAAATATTAACTTTTCAGTGTGCTGTGCACTTAAAGAGCAGTACAGTGACAGTAGGGTACAGAGACACCTTCAGCCATCAGGAGAATGTACACTGAAATGAATAGGAACTGAACACAATGTTCACTGGGCAGAGTAACAGGACTAAGCAAATGCTAATAAACAGCATCACTGACTGATGACAAGATCAGACAGCAAGGAGCACAACAAAATTGCAGAACTCTTCCTTTCTCTGTCAAGTCTTTATAAGCAAAGATGTTGAATATACAAATCGAGCAATTTAAAGACAGCTGGGAACCAAAGAACCTGTATTGCCTCTGAACAAGGAAAAACACAATTAAATTTGATGACCAAGAACTTGTCTACAAACAGTTAATCAGGGGCTGTTTCGTTTTCAACATGCATGGCTGCCTCTTGAGGCAAGTCATGTCCTTCCTCATGCCTGATTGGTACAACCTGCTTCTCCAAAATAACCTGCAGGCAGTAGGATTGAAAATATTAAGTTAGTTGACAGGAAGTCTCCAACAGTAGCCAGAGAGACCATTGTAGTGCTCAAAATAAGCCCTGGGCATCATTCGGGGCAAGGTGGCATATAGCAGTGATCCAACTGTGGGCCATCAGAGTCAGGTCATAAATTGCTATAGATAAAATAGAACTGTAGCTTGTTAAGTGTGCACTGAAGTTAAAGTGCCTTCATGGCATACAAGACCAGCCAAGGGAGCTGGTGACAACAAAGCAACCCTTTAGTTAAGTGTTTAATGTCGCACTGTTATTCCATCTCATGCTGTACATCAGCTGTAATGGGATATGAAATGGACCTAGAACACGACTGGCAGCTGTTATTTTCCAGTCTACAGCCTTCACAATGCTACAGTGAGCATGAGCAAGTCCTAGACACAAAAACACCTACTGAGGCAAGGAGTCTAGAAGCCACTACCAACTCTTGCTGTGAAAGTGGAAGCCAATTTCTGTTTCAGCTAAAACACCACATGCAGTAAACTGCTAAAGACCTGCATCTCTGCTGGCTTTTTCACTGGACAGCCATCGATAAACTCTGTAATGTCAATGCAATAGCCACCAAAAAGCCTGTACTGACACTCCAAGAGCCACTGGCATTATCCTGATACATCCCACTGATATAACATAGGAAAGGAAACAAAGCTCAGCCAAAAATGCCCAAAATGCCGAGCCCTCCTCTCAGGGTGAGGTGGAGCAATTTCTAGTCAAACTGAGCTAACTGTGTTTCAGGATTCATTTCCATAACATCCAAACTAGATCAATCAACTCGAGGCAAAGAATATAATTCAGTATATGTGGTTTGTTTGCTACCAAAAATGACAATAACTCTGTAACCAGTGTGGCTTTAGAAGATGGAAAGATACAGAGAGCTGGAGCCAGACACTGATCCCCAGCTAGAAATGACTGCCAGGTTCTGTCTACATAATTTTTGCAGGCAGATGCAAGCTTGTTCTGCCCTGCTCCGCACTGCCTGGGAGCTAGGTCACCATCATTAGTGGTACTAAACATAAGTGAAAAGCCTTGCTGAGAGGGAAGGTGGATGAATGTGGGCTCGATGCCACGCTAATCCAGCTACAAAGCCACCAGTCAGCTCAGAGCACGAGCAGAGCTCGTTCTCATCTGCATGCAAAGGCGTCAGAGACATACCCTAGGATACCCATTCTCTAAACATTTCCAGGGGATTTCTGTCTTTGGGTCACCATTTATTTCTGCAATAAAATATGTTACCCTGAATGTTTTGTTTTCCAAATTTCTATAGGAAAAGTGACAAAAGTGGACAGAGTTACACTCGCATGTTGGCTTCAATCCAAGCACTTTGCTAGCGTTAAATCTGGGTGAGTGCCAGAAACTCATTTTTCACTCCCTTTTGATTTCTCCCCCATGCCATCCAACACACCCACATGCTGAAGGACAATTGCCTCCTGCAGAAAGAAGAAAGCTAATGAGATCAGACATGTTCTTCCTCCATAGTATCAGGCGGCAACAACACGCAGTACCACGCTGTACATACTCCCAGCATTTCAAAGCCAGAGACACATCATTAGCACAATGCAGTGTTTCCCCGTGGAATGACTTAATTTTGGAGGTGGCATAGGTCAGCTGACTGCATAGATAAAACCAGGCTTAGTTCCTAACAAGGACACCCCTCTGAATTCTGCATGAAACATCAGCCCTTCTTCATTAGCAGCTCTCTCACCCTCCACTTTGGCAGGTTTATTTCTGCCGCTGTATTGCATCGCTCCTGCCTTGCCGTGCCCTTTTACAAACCTGCTCCTGAACAAGTAAGGAGTAGGTCTAACTGTGCTGTTTACACACTGAGAGAAGGGCTGGATCAGAGCAGTGTGGATTGAGGTCAGGAGATCCTCCATGTGTACACTGAGATCCTCAAGGGTAACCGAGCACTGGGACAGGCTGCCCAGAGAGGTTGTGGAGTCTCCTTCTCTGGAGATATTCCAAACCTACCTGGATGCAGACCTGTACAACCTGCTCTGGGTGAACCTGCCTTGGCAGGGGAGTTGGACTGGATGATCTTCAGAGGTCCCTTCCAACCCCACCATGCTGTGATTCTGATCCTTCTCCTACAACCTGTGCCACAGCCCTGCATGAGCACCCTGAGGAGGGGGATGGAGTGGGTGAGGAAATCAGGCGATGCTCTTTGTGCCAGAGAGCTGCTGTCACACGGGGGATTTGGGTGAGATTCACACACAGTGCAGGAGGAGGGAGGGTGTCCCAGGTCACTGGCTCACCCTGTCTCCCTCTGAGGGTATCATTTAGCCCCTGAGCTGTGCTTCTGTTCAAGTGCTGTGCAAAACTCCGCAGCTAAGACACCAGCCCTGAGCAGAGAAGAAAGTAACGTTCCTGGGGAGGCTGCCAGTTAAATATGAGCTCCTCTGAGCCTACAGGCAGTTTTTCTTCCTGTGAGACATAATCCACTACTTAGTCTGTTGGTCAGTGACAAGAGCATTCCCTCCAGAGCACCTTCCTTCTGGAAGCCTCCATCTGTGCTTCTGGGGTGGCCACTTATCACAAAGAAGGGCAGAGGGGGTTGAGATCTCAAAGTCCTGTAAGCACAATTCAGCTTGAAGATAAAAATTTTCTGGAGAGTGTACTTTGCTACAAGTTGGCCAAGAAACAACATCACATTTTCCATAAAAAAAAAAGATCAGGTTATTTCAATTTTATTCAAACTCACTAAAACAAATAAACTGATAATCTTGCTTATAAAAAGAAACAACATTCCTTAATTCCTACAGCAAGAATTACATGCTCTGCTGTATCTGACACTGTAAAATACCCAGTGTGAGTAGCTATCAAATCACATGCTTGAGCATTTTCTTCAACTAATGTTATCTACACCAGGGAAACAGAATATGGGCTTTTTCTTATGTAAAATAGATTCCTTTCAATCTAATAACCTCTCTGCCCTCAGTCTTAACCAGCTAGGGGTAGCAATGTGACAGAGATTGCTAACTTCCACAGGAAATTAAGTCAAACAATAAAGCAACTGGTTTGAATATATATAGTGGTTGCAGGAGAACTAAACTGCAGAAGCATCTCAGACCAACAGGTCCTTGCTGTGGGGCATGAGAGTTAAAAGAATTTCTCTGCCAGTCACAAACATCCAAAGCCATCATCTCTTCTTTGCACAGAGAAGTGCTTTTCAAAACAACTCAGCGTACTCCCATTGCAGCTGAGTCAGCCTGGGACCAGAGGCTGATCTCATTTCACCATAAATGCTGTGAGATTCCATTAGCTCCAGCAGATTCACATCAAATTTACAGGGATGTGAGATTAGCATCTGGCCTGGCTCCTCTAGTGAATGAATACTAAATTCTGTTATGCTTGTTCATGCAGTATCTACTTCACCTTAGCCGTGCTCTGTGCAGAGATTACCTATTTATGACTGTTTTGAATTGCAATGTTAAAAACAAACCCTCTTCCATAAAACAACAAAAAAAAAGATAATTGAATGGAGAAATAAGAAAGTTAATAAGAAACACACTGGGGCACCGAACAGGAGGATCCTGCACTAACACCTTGTCAATCTGATTTTTTTCAGCATTGGTGACATCTCAGAAAGTGACATATCTGCCACGAACACTGATAAAATACTGCAATCCTCACTCACTGAGATGGCAGCAACAACCAAACGAAATGAAAACTCACAAGGACAGAATTTCATAGAACAGTTTGGTTAGAAAAGACCATCACAATCATCTAGTCCAACCGTAAACCCAGCGTTGCCAAGTTCACCACTAAAGCATTCACCTCAAATTTGCTGCAATGGATTTAGATCAGACTTCTTTGCAGGACTTGTGGTAAGTCATTTTTCCCTAATGTAAATGGAGAACCAGCTCACCTGAGTGCTGTGCCCTTTGCTCTCTCTCGAATCACACACCACACAACAGGGGCTTGTCTGCACAGAGGTCTGCCTGGCACAGCTCTCACAAAGGCACAGTTCCACCTGGGCCTGCCAGCCTGATGCTCCATACCAAAATAAAAGTCATTTTAGTCTGGAATACCTGCTCCATCAGGTTTATCAATCTAAACAGTGTGAGTTTTACAGGGACATAGAGATGGTTACAACAACGTCCTTCACGTGTGTGTCCTGCCCTCCCTAGCTCCCCAATGTCTGAGTCCACAAAAGCCCTGTGATCCGCTTCAGGCTCCTTTCAGACACAGATTTACCTTTCTAACTGCATTTAGTGGTGCATGAGCCTTGCACTGGTGACCCATGGAAGGGAGGAAAGCATTTGCATCAAGTCTTTGAGCCACTGACCCTCAGCAGCGATGCACACCATGCATTTGGAGAGGAATGGGATGTGGTCACACCTACCTTCTCCCTGTTGCTGTGTGCGGTGAGTGACCTGTGCGCAGCTCCCCGCAGTGCTGTTCTGTAGTTATAGAAGTTACCAGTTGGGTCCATCTGGTGCTAGAGGCACAAAAGAGACAGGCTGGTTAGAAAGTGACCTGAGCCCTCTGAAGACAACTTTACCCTCAGTTGTAGCAAACCCTGAAGAGAGCCTAGTCTATATCTTCAAAAATCCACGTACACACAAAACCCCATGAACTGAGGATACAATGAGAGGTCTGCAGATATCAGCTGTTTGTACCTCTGATTTTTCTAGTAACAGCTTACTGAGCTTTTACAAGGAGAATAAGATCTGCACATTTTATATATACCAAATCCTGGTATCTTCTGTACAAAAAACAACCTTGGGCCTTGTTCACTTGACGTCCAAGGTAGGGCTTGGGAGCTTTACACTCAGCATTGTGCCCATAGCCAGACAAAACTGGCATCAGTGCAAGCACTGTGGCTTGTAGATAGGCTCCTATTTTGGGGGTTTGGTTTTTTAGTTGTGTTCTTTTTCTTGTGCATGTGTGGATTTTTGGTGGTTTTTCATTTTTGTTTTTCCTCCCCCTATTTGAGTGCTCCAGTTCCCCTCTACCTATGATCAGCTTCACATCTTCTCCACTGCACCTGAGGAACTTCAGCCAGAATCTGTCCCTCTGCCTGTGAAATATGTCTGCCAGTGTCTCATACCTGGATAACAATTTGAAACTTCACAAACAAGCAAACAAAAAAGCCCCAGAATAAGCACTACTTTTTAATTATTTTTTTTTTTACCTCAAGAATGAAAAATTTGGCTGTTTTCACTTTTGACCAAGTCTTCTTTAACCTGGAAACTGGACTCATGTTCATTCCAGCTATGAGTGAGAAAGAAAAGAGAGCCATGGATCAGAGTCAGGTTTCCTTTTTCACCTTGACAGCTGATGGAGAGGCCTGGTGAGAAGCTGCACTTACAAATGATTGCCATCAGCGAATTGAAATTCCCTATGTTAAAGCACTCTCGGGCAACATCAATGAAGAATTCGATGACTTGTGCTCGCTGCTTCTTTTTTGCAGGCTGCAAAGTAAAATAAACAGGTATTTGTAACGAGCATATGCAGAATTGGAGGGTATCTTCAGTGTTTGTTCCATATACAGCAGGGCTCCGTGCACAGCTTGGGCCACCTGCTATCCGTCACTCGCCCTAATTCTCTTCTAGCAATCCAGTGGATGCTGGTGACTGGCAGTCTCTAAAATCAAAGCTTTCATTGCAGTGACATAGAAGAAATTCACAGCAATCCCCAGGCTTGCCTCAGTTAATCTCTTAGCACCGGAAGAGGCAGCCCAAACAGCCCTGAAGCAGCTCAGCTCCCTCCTGGCCTCCCTCAAGTCAGTGGGCACATCAGCACAGGCTTTCCTAAGGGCAGGACTTCACACCCATAGAACAGCAGCATCTTTGTCCCCAAAAGACTTTGTTTTACTGCATTAATCACTTTCCCCACTCCTCTCTCTTTCAGCAAGATGGCTAATCCACAGTTTAAATCCACATTTTAACTGGGCTGGAAACACCCCACTTTTTCCAAAGATGATCTTCAAATGGTTAAGCTTCTGAGTCATGAGCTATCTAGGCTGTTTATATCATTACTGTTCCTTCCTTCCATACCCTTTTCAAAGGAGAAAACATCCATTTCATTTTGATGGGGCTAAGTTAAACAAACTAAAACCAGTACCAAGTTAAAAAACCACTAGTCACAGCTACAACAACGGGCAGCAGGACAAAGACCCACGCAATGGGAATTCACAAGCACAACAGAGCTTTAAGATGACAGATAACAAATACTGCTCACTCCATTAGAACCTTTTCCAGGAGAAATCTCACTGGATAATTCAAGGCATTTTTTCCTCTCTTTCTCCCTGCAGGGTTCATTATTCCACACTGTGCTCCCACTACATCAAGAGAACAGTATATCCCCTGCGTGTCGCCAGCTCTGCTTTGCAACATGCTTGTCATTTATCAGGTCGCTTCTGCAAGTGCAATATTACTAAAACTTACTGCCAGATGCTTAGCTAGGTCCTAAGAAATAAATCCCCAGCTTTGCTTATTAATGTACAGTCTCCAAACTGGTCCGTGATGCACGTGGCGAAACGTGACACACGCTTTTCGCTTACCATGCAAATTTCTGTTGCTACGAGATAGCAGAGTCTATTGAACCATTTCACATAGGCCTCAAGGTTACTTGTCTTCTTCTGTTCACTGAAACAAGTCTAGGGAGGAAAAAAAAAAAGCACAGAAAGACATATAAATGTGTCTCAGTTAGCTGCCTGATCACTAAGATAAATACTACACCAAGGTAATGACTTGGCCACATCTCTCTCATGCACGTGGAAGACTGCGCATTAAGGGCTCTGTTCAAAAAGTCAGGGGGTAGGTGGGTGGCTGGTGGGTGCACAGGGTCTGGTCACACCACACAATCCACACTAAAACCAGCCCCATTTTGCCTGAGCAAGTGTCCACCAACACAGTCTGCCCTGACCCTTGGTCACGGGGGTACTGACAGCCAGGGCACTGCAGGATCCAGGAGCAACAACATGCAGGAAAAGCAAGACAAGCAGAGTCTTCCACAGCTTGTGCCTCTGATTCCAGGACTTCCTTCACTTCAGCAAATGCAGCCACCCACAGCCCTTTTCTGGAGGGGAGAGACTGTAGTTTAGTGAAGTGAATGAGCAAGAGAGAAACAAAAGAAAACATAGTTCTGGTTGCTTCTTTATGGGAAAAAATATTTCCTTTATTGAGTTTTCAGGGTAGTAGGCTCTCTAGTGACCAGCTCTGTCCTGATGGCTGCTCTTGAACAGGTCACTTACACGCCAGAGATCCTTCACTGATAAGAGCCACTACAAAAAGCACATTTTTCCTTTTTATTTTTTTTTGTATGAAACACAACATAAATTCCCATAACTGATAGAGGCAGTGGGAGCAGATACTTGGCTGAACTCTTCCAGTTCCTTTGACATCAATAGATAATTTGCCTTCAGTGGACTGCTAGGTCAGTTCACATAGCCTGAAGATGTTGCTTGGGATTATGAGAATTCAAGTCCTTCTCCCAGCCCTAAATTCTTAGACTGTCCATCTAGGACACACTGCTCTCTAGAGTCCACGTGGTTTATTTGAACATTCATTAACATCCACTAGAGGGTATCAGAGAATACTGATTTTTGTTTGTTTTATTAAGATGATCATTTCCCAGAGCTGCCATAAATACGTGCCACTAAGAAGAAAATCACGATGCATAAACACATTAATGTCAATGGGATTATCCATATTAGGTAAATTAAACAAGTGACTAAAAAACCTTAAGAAATGGGGCTTAGTATGATTCCTGAGGTAATTCAGAGGAAGAAAATATTCACCTGTGATTTTGTACACAGGCATGTTTAGAAACAGAAATCACTGTACCACACTATGGAGAAAAATCTTAACAAGCCTAAAATTCCTGGCCAATTTATGCATATTAGAATAAATAAATAAATAAATAAATAAAAAGCATCTCAAAAGTAAATGTCAGCAAGCAGCACACAAATATCAAACAAAAAGAGAGGAAACCCAAAGCAGCCCCAGTCTACCCATAGCGTTTGCTTTTTGTGCTCTGGTGTTTTTCCTCATTATAGCAAAGAAAAGGACACGACAGCTAGGTCTGAACACAGCATTTCCATCTCAAGGCTGCTGTCCTGTGCCAGGGGGTCAGAACCACAGCTAATCCCACACCACTTGTGAAAAATGTGCAACAAAGTTGAACAGACTGCTTTTTAAAGGTTAAGCTTTAGAAATGGCAACGATATTTAGCACTTCCCTAGCATCTTCCATCTGCAACTCTGTGTTTGATAAACATTCCCAAGTGAAGCCTTTTGAAGCCCTCATGTAAAAAGGGTGTTTAATGGGATCTCCAGCTGGAGGGAATTCAGAGCAGAGCCCATTCCCTGTGGCTAGCAGAGGTGGTCTCCATGGGTTGGGGAAGGAGATGTCACTCCATGTAAGGTTTGTGCCCCTATGTACAATGCTCTGCCAGGTGCCACGATCCCTCAGCTATACCTCACCCTGGTGCTGAGGCTCTTCTAAATCACTGCTGAGACCTCTGGTCAGCCCAGGGAAAGGATGGAGAAAAGTTGCAAACTACCTCTGCTTTCATCATCAGCCTTGCTGACTTGAAGCCCAATAATTTGTTAGTGCTATGCCTTGTCTGAAAATGTCACAGCAGTTTTGCTTTACTAAGTAGATCCTCCTGGGGGAAGACATTGCCTTGAACTTAACAGGCAGTGCAGTGGTGCAGCCCTGCTTTGTACCTGCTATTTTTTCTGTTATTATATTCTTAATTGAAGACACAGAACTGTTACTGGGCAGCACCTCAGCGTTCAGATTTGCATCTGAAGAACATGCATAACTGTCAAATAGCTTGCTACAGTCTGTCAGGATTATTTCTTTGGATTTCCCATCCCACCATTATTTTCAGGCCCTCCACCTCTCATTCTAATCCTTCCCATCCACCTTAGCTGCTGTTTCCTTATGTTTACCTTATAATCTCAATTTCTCTTCACATCTTAGTGGCATTCCATACTGGTCTTGCATTTGAAATTCCAGATAGAGCTACAACCGTTGTGCATTTATTTGTTTATTACTGAAAATTTCCTTCTTCCTCTGAGCATCCCTTCCCCTCTCTGGCTTTATCCAATTTGACTTCACTCACTGCTGTTTCTCTCCTGCTTTTCCAAAATTCACTCACATTTAGTGCCCTCATTTGATCCCTTTCATTTTACTTTGCAACAGATATGATGACTGTTTGTTTTCAGCCTTGTCCCTTATGTTTGCAGCAGGTTGCTGAGATCTCCCTGTGGCTGGTTTGGTATTTCATGTTTCTGACACACCTTTTCCACCTTGGGGTTCCTCCCTAAAGGATTTGATCAACGCTCAGAATACTTCAAACACCATCTCTGCCCACTCCCCTCTCCCTGAAACCAGCTGCAGAATCTCCATCACTACAATAAGAGGAAGAAAGAGCCCAACTTTTTATTAATCCATTCATCCATCCATTTTTTCACCATTACAGGGTATTCTGGTGCTCTTTGGGCAGTACTATAAGCAGAGGACTACAGAGGTCTTCCTGTTACGTTCAACATCCAGTGATGAAATTCTGCCCTTGATGTACAATCGCAGTGGGAGCCTGTATGTAGTTCTGGGGAAGAATTTTCCACCCTCTTTCTTTTCTGGCAGTATGTAAAACCTCCAACTCTCCCTCTCCAGCTAGGAAGTCTCTTTTCTTATTGAGACACTCACTGAAATGCTGCTTTAAACCCCACTGGAATCAGTGGAAAGACTCCAACTGGCTTCCATGAACTTTGGATGAAGCCCTGACCAGGCCCTCCATTCCCTGTGGTGCACTGGGTTAAAAGCTATTGTGTAGAGAGCAGAGTATGTTGATTCATGACGCACTGACTCATGACTGTGGTGTCTGGGCACACGCTATGGGCATTACATCACGTCCAGAGTCTTCACACTTTCAACACTGGGAACAGACATTCCCTGGTTGTGTACAGCTGTGAGCCTTCTGCCCTGGTCAAAACAGGAGGAACAAGCCAGAAGGCAGAACATGAGGGTGCTGGCCAGTCTCAGGCTAGGACATACCATCACCAGGAAGGAATAGCAATGACCTACCAGCATGAGCTCTACCAACACATCCCATCCTTGCCATGAGAATACAGGTCATCAGCTGGCCTGTCCACGGTCAACACGTGCCCCAGAGCCTGCTGTTATGGATCTCCTCACATCAGTTCATCTAGAACAAACAGTAATTGCAGGAGACACTTTGCACATGGACAAATCATACCTTGGTGCCATCCAGAGGGTCTTTATGTACAAATGCCTGCACAAACTCCTCAGGTCCAATGTGACTTAGCCTTTCCTATTAGAAGGGGGAAAAAAGAGAGGGAGAAATAAGAAAGCACGCCAGAATCTCTTCTCTTTCTGACATCCCCATTATCTGTCAGCTCTGAATGGTGTTCCTGAACTGGTAGACAGCCAAGTAGCACCAGACATTAAAATTCATAAGAACAATTAGAGTTATTTCAGCAGAAAGAAGAAAATTAGAATAAATATGTCTCATTACTGACAACCCACAGTAAGAGCCCACTCTACTGTGCAGAGAGAGAGGTGCTGGAGGCACAATGTTCCGTCTGGGAGCCAGCAGACCTCAGTTCTGTCCTTGGCGCTGCCACAGACCTGCTGTGATCCACCATTACTCAATAGCTTTGCTTCCCAGCTGTTAAAATAGCAGCAATGCTGTGATCTGGTAACCACAGCAATGTGTTGCTCATCTGCACACACAGTGCTCTGACCCTGCCTCCCCACCCAGTGAAGCTCAGGTGATGCCCCAAGGTGGTGGCTCTATGCCACTGGGGAAGGAAGGCACTGACGATGCACAGGCTTATGTTAAAGGCATTGCTTACACTGTAGAGTGTCCCACACATCACCCAAAACAAGGGTAAACAAAGCATCCAGATCTCTCTTCATAAAGAGCAGTCCATGTCCACCAGCTCCTGAACAAACCTGATAGTTCCAGCTACACCACTGGCCTTCTTAGTAGGCTTTTCAATTCCCTTAAACACGTTTATTAGGAAAAAAAAACAATTTGTTGTAGGCCACAAAGGTATTTCAGAGAAGATATTTTGGAATTCCTGCAGCCCAAACTTAGAACACTCAAGCAACAATAAAATTAACAGTAAGTGAAAATTTTATAGCTACTTCTTTGCTATTTCTCTTGGCTTCTCACCTTGCCACTGATTAACTGTGTAGGACTCTTACTAGCAAATAACTGTTATTAAATAAATATCAAATAATTCTTACTAACAAACAAGCTTTGGACAGTTTCAGTGCAGAGTAGTTGCTGTATTGGATGCAGTAAGTGAAAGAGAAGGTAGAGAGCACTGATTTCAGTAAAGCAGAATGAAAACCTCTGGCTGCATCAGTTTGAAAAGTGCAGCAGTGCCCCAGTGACAGGGATATCCCCTTGGAAGACAGTTGTACCGTGGAGGAGAAGAAAAGAAAGAAAGAGCTCCAGGAAAAAAGTACTTCTACTCTCTGGCTTAAGTTAAACAAAGCCAAGAGAGCCAAAGTTGCATGTTCTGAAAACTAACCAAGGTGACATGATGATCCTAAAGTTGGGGTTTACTGAACTATTCCACTTCTTGACAATTAGAATATCAACTACCTTCAGAATTCCCAAGGCTAATTCCATGATATTCACTCCAATCCACAGCTCATTTAATGGTTTATTTTTTCAGCCTTCCTCTCAACAACGAACACTGTCTACAGGAGGACAGGCAGCACGGAATCATTAGAGCATCAAGAGATCTGCAGATGGCAGCAATGTTTTATGTTCCTCTGTGAACATCCAGGAAGCCTACATGGAGGACCTGAACCTGGGAGAAGTGTGGGGAACACAACAGTTTGACCAACATCTTGGTCCTGCAACTGGAGTGATTACCATCAAAAGCCTGTGTGAGAGTGAACTGCAGTCCAAGGAAGGAACCAGCAGGACTTGGTGTGGGTGGTATTTGCACACGCTGGTATGTCCACACACAAAGTCCCAAAGGGAAGAATGAAAAACACATCAGACAACTGAGATGCTTTGTATATCTGTGGGAATGGACTGGAACTGTTAAAATTCCTTCCAAATTATTAAAAAGGGCTAATGAGCAGCCATTTCAAGAGCACCTTCAGGTTGTGAGGCTCAGGGCACCTTACAGAAGTGGGAACTCTTTGACCTTCCTGTGCCTGTGACTCGCATTTCATAAATAAGCAAGCTGAGAAGGTAAAGTGACCCACCTCAAGATGCAGAGGAACACTGATCTATAGCTTGCTTCCCAAGCATCTCTCAACCTGTCACACCCTGCCTCCTGCTGCAGTGCTGATACAGCACGGGATGTGCTGCAGCAGCACAGACATTTTTTGTTTGTGTCTGGAATACTTAGCAGCTGATGGCTTAAAATAATATCTCTGCCTGCAGAAGTTGGGAACCATTCCCACTTACCAGCTCCACATGTGTCAGCTGCTGAGCCAGAGTGTAAGGGTCACTGCAGACGCTCAGGATTTCTCTCTGAATGGATGGAGGTTTACTTTTAAAGGCAACCAGCTTATCAGAGACAGCAGCACTGATCTTGACAATCCCTTCTTGCCCATGGCTGAGGGTTGCAAGCTTCTGATTCAGGGTTTGCAAAAGCTGATTCATCTTCTTCCAGTAGGCCTGGAGAGACAGGGAGAGAAAAAAAAACCATAAACCACCCACAGAACTTAACAAAGGAGTGGTTTTCTGCTGAATTTTCCCTTCTGCAAAATACTCCTCAGCCAGCAACAGGTTACCATTTTATTTTCAACAAGCTTATTTCAGAATAAGCAGTTGGCTTAATTACAGTTCTGTGCTCTGGGCCACAGAAACAGACTGCAGTCAGAAGAGGCAGGACTGATGGGTTGGGCTGGCACTGATACTCACATACTCCTGCCAACATCAGGATCAGAGGAGAGGTAAGGCTACAACGTGAGTTATCGCAGCTTTCTGGAGCACAGCACCCTTCAGTGCCCATCCTTCATGTCAGCTACGTGTTGGCAGAGGACTCTACCCGTTAGTGGTGCCCAGTCAACTCTTATTTATGAGGAATAAGAAATGTTTCTAACGCTTTTCTCTCCATCCTTTCGAGCTGAGTGCAGCAGAAGCATGCTGCTACTTGCTACCCCGTTGGAGTGGGCTGAGCATCATGTAGCTTTGAGTATTTAATATCCAAAATGTGATCTGCTACTGAAGGAAGCTCATATCATATTCCAAGCACAGCCATGTGCTCAGCAGGGTGGTCATGACTAAGTTGCTCAGGTTGTTCTCAGAGCTGGAGCAGCTCTTTACAGGCCATGAGTGGAGCCACTGGCCATGGAGGGTTGGTAGAAAGAAATACCTTCAACTCTTCATGACTGACAGATGCAGACATCATAAAATTGATTTAACTGAGTGAACTGGTGGATGGGTTCTAATGACAAGGACTAGTTGGAAATGTCCTTGGGCAAAAGCCTCACATGGAGCATGGTGTGTACCCTCCTGAGGAACATGGCCTTGTGGGCTCTCCCAGGCAGAAAAAGGAGCATCAGGCATGGGTGTAACGGGTGCTTGCTCCATTTCAAAGAGCATGGTCACTTGGGAAAACAGTTTGCAGGCTGGCCTACTACAAGCTCGCCTTCCAGCACAAAGGCACACAGTGGAGACATCCTCTGGCTGCTCACAAGTGGAATAACTCCTCACTCCCCATCCAAACAGGATTTAGAAACGTCAAGTTGCCAGTAACATCAGTTTGTAACCTGTCAGTGTGAAACCAGATCTGGCATGAAGCCCTCTTCTGTTACATCTGTACTGTGCAGCAGATGTACACCCTGGCACCCTCCACACAGTCCTCATCATCACAACAGGGACTGGGCCGGAGTGTGCCTTCTCGTGAAGACCAACACACACCTGTGTCGCATCCCAAGCTGGATGCAGCCCAAGTGAAGTCTTGGGAAGTACTCCTGAATCCCATGGTTTAGATACAGCCTTCATCTTCTTCAGATTTTCCTAGACTGTGGATAGTCTTCAGTGTTGGGCACTGACAGCACTCGTGTTTTAGGTGTTCAAGGCACCAGAAGCCAAAGTCAAGCTCTTCTCACCTACACAGGATCCCATCTACACACTGGAAGCAGCAACTCCTACTACTTCACAGGGAAGAATAACATGCTCACATCTACCTTGTTTCCATTACAGTCTGAGGCTGGAAACCCGTAGAACATCCCAAATGCTTCAACTTTTGCTGCAACACTAACTTGTATACAGCTTTTCTAGCAGAAGGTTTCACATTGCTGAGGAACCTCTCATTTCACTCAAGGAAGACGCTCCCTTGAGCTGGGCTGGAACATGGGCCAGATAAGCAGGATGTCAACAGGCATTTTTGCAAAACAGAGCTGGTAAGTCCAAAATGAAGCAAATACCTAGAAGGCAGGAGGGACTTCTCTTGGAGAATGACAACACATGTTATATTTGGAAGCAAACCACACAGGAGGAGTGAAAATTGAGTGAGAAAGATGTAAAAAATAAATAATTTAAATAAAATTTAGAAAATTTAAAAACATTCTTTCAGTTCTTCTCTGTTCCTGATGTATCCTAGCTCAAGGAAGAGAGACTCCTGACTGCTTTCACCTTAATTCCTCACTCAAACAGATGGTCACGCTTTTGATTTACAAAGACTGTCCTGGACCCAAAGTACTGAACATTATCTAAATATTTCTCTGTTTCAGATCCAGGTGTGTTTGCAAATCTCAGCATTGCTTATCAAGCTCTATGAACAGAATGTTATTTTTTAGTGGAAACTCAAATATTGACATATTTGATATTTTGTGAATATATTTTGTAAGCAGAGGAATTAATTTCAGGGCAGGGGGGCAGGCACAACAGTGAAATCCAAGTCTTCTACGGAATATAAAACATTTGGCTAAAATACTTTTATCTATAAACCCAGTTCTCTTTCAAAAAGGAGTTTGGATGAGAAATCTTGGACCAGCCATGTCTGTGCAGTATCAAATTCTTCACTGCTTGGATGAAAAGCCAAAAAGCAGCATAAAATTGCTCAAAAGTTATGCATATTAGCCAGTCTTTCAATAAATCCTTATCAAAGGATCTAGTTTCACCTAGTTTTGTAGGGAATATGGCATAATAATACAGATAGAGACAACAGTAAACAGACTCAGGTAAGCCAACCACCTAATAAACAATGAACTAAGAGTGACATTTAATGGACACAAAAAAGATTATTCAGAAATTAGAGCTCTTGAAGACACTCAGTGAAAATCAGTGGGGCACACCCTTGCCTAGAAAGCTTTTCTGTGTGTGTTGGGGGAGAAAATAAAAATAAAAAATAATAATAATAATAAAAAATAATAATAAAAATATCCTCTTTCAACCTTTTAAAAGCATTTTCTACCTTCTTTAAACTATGTTCACTAAATGAAAACAACATTGTTCATTACCTTGAACATGCTGGTAATTACCTTGCCACAAAGTGACCCCCCATTGTAAAGGGGCTGCATGCTGGACTCTATCAACTGATTCCCCCTCACTGTCACATTAGCAGTCAAAAGAAGCATACTGCTGTTTAATATTTAAAGAAAATGTTTCGTTCTTCACTGGGAAAGTTCCTCTGAAGATGGCAGGCCTCAGCAGGTGGCTTAGGAGCTCAAATTTTAATTAAAATTTCTAACTCTAAATGCAAATCACAGCACTTCCTAAGAAATGCTTCTCAGCATGGACACCTTTATAAGCACATCACAGAGCCTTTAGAAAGTGGACTCTACAAAGGACAGGAGCATACACTGCAGGGGAAAATCCTGCACTAACCTACATGGACTAGATGACCTCACAAATCTTTCAGCCTTTAATTTCTACCATTCACAATGGGAATAACTTTCTTCCAAACAATTAATGGGCATCATCACTCTTTTGTGCTGTCCCTTAAAGAAGGAAATTTGCATTTGCAGGAGATAAGCTGTTTCTTAAACTAATTATTGATTTTGCTCAGGTATAATCACTTGCAATTATGGTATCTAGAAATATTTGAAAAGCAGTGATTTGCCCCCCCAGGGCACCCATAAGTGTGGGCACTCAGCTATACCCACCCCAGAGAGAAGGGTGCAGCACTTGCTCAGGCTAGGCAAATAAACTATTGTTTTGTATGCAAAAAGATGATTTTTAGCATTTATGACTCTTCACCAGGGCACCTACTACTTTTAAAGACCACCCATAAAGCCCTGTTCTCCCTTTTGGCTAGTTCCTTCTTTCCAGGTGGGCATGATTTTGATGGGTCTGTAAAGGTTTCTCCCACTTCAGATGGTGAAGGGCTGCAAGGTACCTTTCTTGGTGGCTGGCAAGAGCAAGTTCATGGCCTCTTCCCATTGAAGGAGAAGTTTTACTGCTCTGGTCATAGAATCATAGAATGGTTTGGGTTGGAAGGGACCTTAAAGATCATCCAGTTCCAACCCCCCTGCCATCAGCAGGGACACCTTCCACTACACCAGGTTGCTCAAAGCCTCATCCAACCTGGCCTTCTAGGAAGGGGGCATGCACAGCTTCTCAGGGCAGCCTGTTCCAGTGTCTCACCACCCTCACAGTAAAGCATTTCTTCCTAATATCTCATCTAAACCTGCCCTCTTCCAGTTTAGAGCCATTTCCCCTTGTTCTATCATTAACTGCCCTTATAAAAAGTCCCTCCCCAGCTTTCTTGTAGTTCCTTCAGGTACTGGAAGGCCACTATAAGGTCTCCCTGGAGCCTTCTTTTCTCCAGGCTGAGCAGCCCCAATTGAGGCCACCTTAGCTCTTTCTGAAAGTCCTTTGTATTCCCTTCACCTCCATCTGTGTGTCACACAGCTTTCCCTTCCCACTCCTTCTCTCCCATGGGCTGGCCAGCCCAGCCAGCCAAGCTACGCCATGCCAGCCTAAAGCCACCCAAAAGTGCCAGCCATGATGCCAGCCCAGCCCAAGAGCAGCTGTTTCCATTTCTTTAGTGTTTCATGTGGGTAGGAGGGTCCAGTTTAATTTCTGTTGTGCTGCAACCCTGCTAATTCCTTTGCTCTCCACTCCTCTCTTTCTTGGACTTATGGGTATGCACTTTCTGTTCTACTGAATTGCACCCATCTGTGGCCTGAAGCCAGGGCTTGATGTAGCCAATGGAACTGAATTCTTCCACATTGCATGGTTAACCTAGAAGTAATTAGAGACTCCCTAGGTAGTATTATCCCTAATCGCTCCTATCCCTATTATTTTCATGGATTTTGTGGTATTTTTAATGTTTCTGAATTAATTTACAGGATTCACCCACCTGAATTTGCAAGCAGGTCTCCCAGAGACACCATTCACTGTGTCCTACTCTGCCACACACATGGCTCATGCATTTGAACACCAAGACCATAGAGTCCCACCTAGAGTGAGTTTTGCTCAGCAGGCCACACACTGCTGTCTTCTGCCACTCTCGTGCTCCTGAGAAGTTACAAGTCCATAAACTTTTGTATTTTCTTTACAAGTAAGGACTGCCCCTTGCTATCTCACCACATCAGCCAGACAGGTTGGATTCAAGAGGAGCTATCTCTTAGCCCACAGACCCTGAGAACTCTGATGGAGATTCCAGTGGCATCAGTCAAACTGTGATCAGAGTCTGCTGCCCTGTGCCTACTCACCACCTGTCTGGGTCCCTGCTTTACAATATCAACCAGCTCAAGCACAGGGTCTGTGAACTCTTACACAGGACAGGAAGGTGGAAGTCAAACCCTTGGTAGATTCACTAATGAAAAAATTGATAAAATGCAAAGATTGTTTTTTAAAAAAAACCTCCCAGACTGAAGATGTGTAAAGTCAAGAGTGGAAAATTAGATTTCAGCACAGGTGCTCAATGAAATAAGCAAATGGAGAAGGCTGAGACAAAAAAGGACCATGAACACCCTTTGGTGGTTACTCTTTCACAACCACTCATTTTCTTAGAGAAAGGAAGACTTCATCAGGTACCTTCAGGCAACTGATGATCTTTTTTTAGCTCCCCAATGTAATCACTTGACAACTGGCTGCTTGCTCCACTCCTCATTCACTGAACTAAACATCCTGGAGCGCTTTCTGAGCCACTGCTTGGCCAGGATGGTTGGTCTCAGGTCACAATACCTCACTCCTCTGCTAGGTTATAACTTGAGAGACCACAGCTCTGTTGCTATTTGAATTGTGATCACCACATCCAATCTGTGCTATGCCTCAGGTCTTCCATCAATAAAATGGGAATGTTATTCTCTTACAATTTGATGTGCAATAAATAAATTCCATTGATCATCCCAGTGTGTCCCCACATCACTGCCACGGGGGTGCCTAAACTGAGAGATGTGGCTTTCAGGGAAGCTACTCAAGGTTTTAACCGTTAGAGGAGAACAAAACTGTAAGAGGTCTCAGGAAGAGGCACAGAACAGAACATGGCAAAAGGAGGAAAAGGAGGAACCAAGTGGGAAAACAAACATAATATCTCCACATCAGCTCCCAGGTCAGACATCCTCACCTCATCACATGGGGCTATCCTGTGAATCATGTCTTTCAGATGGCCAATCATCCGCTCCTCCTGAAAGTCATACGGGAACGTCTCCGTCCACTCCGTCAGCAACTGTAGGATTTTGGGTCCAAACTTTCTGATCCGTGCCTGAAACGGAAACCAGAATGATGGGTAGGGATGGAAACATGTTTACTCATTAATCATTTATCTCACTGAAAGTGGGGCCAGATTTTCAAAGAAGGAACTGATGGTTGCACCTGCAAAATCTGCCACTTGCAAACAGTGTGGTGCACAAATGATGTATTTTGGCATGCAAAACATACCAGTACTTCAATGCATGCACAACTGTGTTTTACACACAGATGTAAATATTCTGCCTATGCATTTGGCCAGTTTATGGCTGGATGGACATTTTGCTGGTGCAATCTTTATAACTTTTTTAAAAACATCGGGTCTTTTTGCTCCTTTGAACCACATGTTCTTCCCTTTTGTACTTACAACCCTCCTATATTTTCATCCTTTCTGAAAAAAATTGATTGCAATGTATTTCTTGACCAACAAAGAGGTGAGCTTTCTGGCTGGATGAAAAACCTGCTTAGGGACCACTGGCAGATGTTAATAGGAGGAAGAAAAGACGAACAAAACACCAGCTCTTTAGTAACTTTCCTTAATTGAGCAATTATCCTACTGATAATGTTGCTCTCTTCCCACATGAGCTCAAGGTCATGATAGGACAAGGACACCCACTTATATAACACACAGCTGACGCTCATTTCACTTTTGGTGTCGATTCATCTGAGGATGCAGATAAATATTATATTCCTATAAGCAGTGGGAATAGTCAGGAACATATGGAGCAAGGAGGGAAATGTGGAGAGCAGCACAATGGGTGCATTAGTATTATCTCAAAAGATGGCCAGTGCAGCTGCTTCCAAAGCTTCCATCCTCCGTTATCCAACACCACGTGAAAAGGAAATTGCGTTAAAACAAAAACCTGCATTTTTATTTACAGCAAACACAGACCAAAACAAGCAGCCGCCTTCTGCATCCTACGTACTGCAGCTGAAGTGTACCCTGTAATCAGGAAAAATTATACTCTGGAGCTCCACAGCTCTCTGCTTTGGAACCAAGGTGGTTAAAATGCATATTTCAGTTTTCCACCAACAACAGGTTTCAATGAACCACATCTCTAAAAATAACTCCTGTCAGCTAGCATTAAGCTCAAGCTCAAAGACCAGCAGGTGGCTGCTAAAGGGAAAGCTTTATTGGAAACTACAAAGGTCTGGGGAGACATTTGCTCCAGCTGTGTAAACTGCTATTAGGAACTGAAGGAGGGGACTTTGTGCAAGTCACAGGACACAACTCAGGGGACAGGAGGTCACTTGTCTGCAAAGTTTTGAAACCAGCCCCACTCTCAGGAACACAGAATCAGCTGTGTCCCACCAACTCTGCCCTACTACAGGCTAGTCCAAAACGCAGACTCACCTCAGTTAGATTGTGAGATCTTCCTAATAAGATAACGTTTCTATTTCTTGCAAAGTTTTGCAATGTTCACATTTTAATCCTCCTAAATTTGCATCTGCCACAGCATCAGAGAACAGAACCCATCACACCTCACAAAAACTGTTTTGAATGCTGCACCTCATACCGATATTTCTATTAATGCAGACTGTACGGACAACCCAAGTATCAGATTTCTACGTAGTCTGGCTGATTGTTCTCCACAGCAAGGGCAGAGCTCCTGCTACTCATGCAACCAGTTGCCTGAGCAAAAACAAGAACACGTGTTCAGATACTGGTGATTCAGTATTTGACACCAAAAATACTGTTTCAAAGCTGGAGAGGATGATCTTAAGAGTCATTTCAGAATTTGGGGGTTTGGGAAAATTTGCAACTAATGGATATTCTTCCTTCTACTGCACTGAAGATGCATCTCCAGCTCCAGGCAATGTACTGCATAGGTCTTCATCAATGCACCAAGGAGAGCTTGGGTGGAATCCAGCCCTGAACAGGATCCAGTGGGATCCATCTCCACCACAGCATCTGTGGGACTGCCAGAGGATGCACATGTGTTGTTACACGCTGTATCAGTCTGCACAGTCCCTAGGGCAAAAGAGGAGGAGTGCTGATGCAGTAACAGCTTGGCTTTTCTCATTCTGTTAGCTCGTCACAGCCTCACTACTGTTTCAACTTGTTCCTGGTGTGCCACACAGCACTGCCCTGCAGTACAGCTCTGCAGATGATCTGTCAGTGCTGGCAATGGGAGGTTAGTGGGTAGCTGTGTGCTGTTACATAGTGTTCAAAGTGACAGGTAAGGCCAAGAAGAAATATTACTGTACCAGAAGCAAGAAAGTAAAAGGGCAGGAGCATTAAGTAAAAATGGGAGAGTGGTGTGTCGACATTTGCAGTTGACAGTGTGTGAGGTTTACGTCCTACCTCCTTGCATCCTGCAGGCTTCATCAGAGCCTTAAAGAAGTTAAGAAGTAAATCACCTGGGAAGACTTGAGACAGGGGGAGAGGGAAATTTAGAAGATTTGAGAGAGGGAAATTTAAAAGATTTCAAGTGATTAGTGCCTGGAGCACTGCTCTTGGACACGGATACAAGGATGGCTCAGTGTCAGGATCTCAGTAGCCACCATCATCCTTTATAAGGAAGTTTTGTTCTGTCCAAAGGGAGGCAGAGCACACACACCAGAGCCCCAGAATTCTCTGCCCATTGAAAATACCTCACATTTTTCTGCTGTAAAGATAAACTAACCTTGTCCAGCACAGGGTCGTCCAGGCGCTGCTGCTCAATGCACTTGTGACAAACTCGGGACAAAAGCTCATGGGGTTCGATGAAGAGTCTGGAACTCAGCAGGAATGTAAAGATATAGGCTTTCTGTGGGAGAGAGACAAGCAGACCTGCTGTAAGCAGCCACACAATGGGTAATATTAGCCATAAAAGCCCTGAACTCCATGGCTTTTTGCAGTTCTACTGGGACAAACTTGTTCTGAAGCTGAAAAAGGAACTGGCTACAGTGGGTGCAGGAGGCAGTGGCACCTCCTTCCTCCACAGCATCCACTTCAGCCTTTGGTTGCCCAAACCCTGTGCAAACATCGAGCAAAGACAGTGTGTAGGTCACCCTACAGGAGTGAGCCCAGGTACAGGGGACAGCACAACTAGGAATGCAGGGAGACCAGTGAGAGCTAAATGTGTAGACATTCATCGCTGTGTTGTGCTGGGTTGAGATGCAGACACCTCCAGATTAGTCACATCTTGCTATTGCCCTGCATCACCTGCCCTGTTTGAAAGAATATTTAACTAACTCCCCAGAATTCATTTCTATCAGCCAAGCCATATCACATGCAGTCCCACATCTGCAAACCTGTGGGAAGCAGGCCTGTTGGATAAATCCTTGGATTATTTAAAGTATTCCAGCAGTGAATTTAAAATATACGCATGAATCCTCAGTTGTTTGCATCCTGACCCCTCCAGGCACCCGAATTATCTTCTTTCTCCCAGACCTGGCCATGCTCCTGAGCAGCAGGTATAATATTACATATCACACATTGCTTAATGAAAATCTCACAGTCTAATCTGTCCATTACCTATTTTTATTGCCTTTCTGTTCTGTTCTTTTTTTTTTTTTTAATTCATGCACTTCTTTATTACTTATTTTTAGCTGATCAGAAACTGAGCTGCAGGTAATTTAAAACACGCTGTCTGCTCTGCATTGATAACTTTCACAGTCTTCTAAACTGTGCAAAAGTCAATGCTACTCTGGGCTTTGAAATCCAAGCCGTTCCATAGAGATATATTAGCACTTAAAAGTCTTCCAGTCAAACTCCCTCCTGAATTCCACTGAGGATGTGCAAAATCCAGTGAAGTCAATGGCTTGCAGAACCATAAACCTGCTTCCAGTTTAGATCCTCAACACTGTTGGTGGAGGAAACACTGAATATTCACTGATGGAGGAAGGATTAGGATCTGGACTGTGCCATCCAGTGACTTCAAAATTGGTGTGAATATAACCCCAGGTAAATTACAAACCCATCAGAAATAGCATTGCTGTTGTCACTGAGGGAATGCTTTGTACATGCAGACAAACCTGGATGACTTCAGCAGCTACTGGAATTCAGATAATTTAATGCAGTTCAGATGAAGTTTTTTTGCTTCAGTCTTCCCTCTAAACCTCTTTGGGCTGCATTGCTATTTTTAAAGTGCTCTGACTGCTATATCACTAATTCATCACCATCACAACTTCCCCCCCCCCCCTACCCTGTTCTCTTATTTAAAGGCAGTATCAAGTTTGGGATCTGCTTTTTCACAGGAACAATTATAGAGCAGTCAAACAGCATTTAAAGCAATGCATCAATTTACCAACCTTTAATTGCATGCAGCTTTTAAATTAGCCCTCTTAATTCAAAATTTAACACATTTGCACTTTTGCATAAAGTGCAGCCCCAATTCATCAAAATTAAACTGTTTATTATACTGTGAATTGCTTACTTCAGGGTAGTAATCAGTGGTAGGTATCAGATGCTGGATTAGAGCATCCAGAGATGCTGAGGTAAGGTTTCCATCTTGGAAGATCAGTCCTCCTTGTTCATCTTCTTTTGCAGTATGTAGATGAGGGCTGAAGCCACATGGGGTAAACATACTGGTGGAACTCAGCGTTTGGGGCATGCCTCCCTGCAACAGAGAGAAACTCACATCAGGGACAAGATCCATCAGAGTCACAACCACATCTGTCTTCTGGTGGTCTGAAAAACACAAGCCACTAACGAGAGCTTCCTGTTCACAAAATCATTGTTAACCCTGGATAAGCGCTGGGACAGGCTGCCCAGAGGGGTTGTGGAGTCTCCTTCTCTAGAGATATTAAAAACCTGCCTGGATGCAGACCTGTGCAGCTTGCTCCAGGTGAACCTGCTTTGGCAGGGGGCTGGACTAGAGGATCTCTTGAGGTCCCTTCCAACCCCCACCACTCTCTGATTATAATGTCTTTTATAGTTGTCGTTGGCAGATCACGTCTGCAATGGAAAATAGACAGGAAAATGGAATATTTAGATTTATGCTTTTGGGCCAGAAAAGGGACAGCAGTTGCTTTGGGTTCCCAGTCTAATCAATGGATCTGTGGTGATCCCCTTTTTGCTACCAGCCCTGGTCAGTCCCATGTAGGAGATACTTGGGATTTGAATTCAGTAGGTTCTTGAACAGATCAGAGCTGTTGGCTTGAACTTCTGTCTCCCTGAGAAGGAGGCAGGAAGGATTTAGGGGGAGAGAGGGAGAGAAAAGGGGTGTCACCCAGGCTTGCTCACAATAGACCTTGAGAAATGCTCTGTGGCTCCCACACGACAGAAGAGGCATCAGAGTGAGCGAGGGGTACCAGCAGGAGCCAAAGTCAACTGGAAGAGGATGGAAAAATGAAGGGAGTTGGAGGGAAAAGAGAATGGGGGAGCTGAAGAAGAGAGTAAAGAGCAAAGAGAAATGAGGAACAGGGAGAAGGCAGACACCTGCACTATTTTTGGAGCCTGAAGTTAGTCAGTCCTAGATCTATACTTAGGCACTAAATAAATGTTTCAAAAAGATCCTGAGCACTCACCAGCTTCACTAGAGATGCAGAGTGCTCAGCACCCTTGAAAAGGAGGCCAGGCAGACTCGGAGCCTGTAGCTCAGTTTTAAGCTCCCTGTATGTCAGTTCTCTGGGTTTCATTCTAGGCTCCATCTCAACTCAGTGGCTTACAATCAGCTTTAAATGTTTCTTCTGCCGAGCAAAGTTGATTTGTTCCTGAATTGGTGCAGGGGAATGACAGATTTTGCTCCAAGAGCTTTAAAGCATCTCCAGCTGCCTCTCAAATTCCCCCTAGAAGATGCTCTACTCACAACTAGAGGCAGCATTATAGGATGTGGACTGGGAAAAGGACAGTGCATTCTCACTCCTGGGTCAGCAAAGGGAGCCCTCTGTGACCTGACAATTTGCTTCTAAATGTGATTTTACTCAGTGTGAGGGAGGATGGGAAAGAGATGATGGAAAGGAAGATGATTTTACTTGGTGTGAGGGAGGATGGGAAAGGGATGACAGAAAGGAAGAGTCCTAGAATCAACCTCTGCTCCCCCAAGCAGCTATAAAACACCTCCCAGGACTCCAGCTCTCCCTCCTGAGCACCACCTCTTTCTGCTGGAAGAGCAAGATCTGCACCCTGGGGCCTGCTGAGCTGGCACCGACCTCCCACGTCGGAAGGGACACGGCCACAGGCTGACAGCGCCCGCCTGCCCCTTACACCGGTTCGTCCTGCCGGCTGGTGCCTCGCCACAGGCAGGCAGCACATACACCTTATTTTCCAATATATCTTCTCTCTGCCCTGTTCTTTACCCTGCTCTGTTTGGTTCTCTGCTTCTTCACCACCCCACACAACTTCAAAAGCTGCCCCATGGATTTGGTTTAAGAACTTGAGTTTGAGTGTACTGGGGAACGTGCAGTGACCCAGCCAGGCAGCTCGGCTTTAGCTCCACGTGCAGTGTGGTGTATTCACTCCTGCAAAAGCACCTCTGTGCCTGGCACAACACATCAACTCCCCCAAGCCAAGGCTGTTGCAACTTGCCGACTCAGAGCAACCTCGGGCCACCGAGGATGAGAAGGGCAGCGTGCCTGCGAGCCAGGCAGGGTGTGAAGCCCTGGGAGAGGCTGGGAGCTGGGTCCCAGCACCGTGGGAGATCAGGCTTTACAAGCAAAACTTGGGTGACTTCATCCTTCAAAGGAGGGACTTGCTCCCCAGGAGCCAGCAGCTCAGTTACTGCATCTTATCTCCTCCTGGGAAGCTCACACAGGCTGGGAGCACAGGCTGCCTGCGGGATTTGCAATCAAACCAAAAGGAACCAAAATGTCAAACCTAACAAATTCCTGCCCTGACTGAAAACCAAAATAAGATGTCAAGAGATTTTAGTTTAGTTTAAGGACCAGAATATCTGCACATCATCCCAGACAGAATGGAAGTTGAAGTATCTAGTTTTAATGAATGTGCAGATGTGCCTGTTAATAAGGCTCTGAGAGCAAGTAATTGCTGCTTTTTGTACACAGCTCAGACTCGTGTAGTAAATGGGAAAGACTGCCAAATCCCATTTGTTACTGCTAACACGCTCTATGTTACGTCTTGTTTCTATGGCAATAATCCCAAGAAGGACTGCATGTCCATATAGATCAAGAAATAAATCTCATGGACATATAGCTGTCTAGATGAGGAAAAGAAAAAAAAAATTAAACCAGCTGTGAGCTTACAGGACACATCCTGGCTTTGGTGTAAAACAGAGCTCAAAGTAGTAATTTATTCAGTGCAATCCCTCAGTGTCAATGCCATTTTTATTATTAAATAGAAATGTATCTGAATAGGATATTGCCTGAACTCTTGCATCTCATTACATGAGAAATCTTGCTGAAATACACAGCAATGCTTCTTAAGAAAAAGTTACTTTTTTTTTTTAAACTGAATAAAACCATCTGGACAACCATCACCGAGACATCCAGCTCGGATATTGCTAACAAATTAACTTTTTGTTATGAAGTTCCTGGTCTCATCTCAAGTTTTCAGGCAAGGCCTGAGCTGGTGTCTAATTGCCACCTTACTTGCCACTGAAGAAGACCTGAAGGTTTTAACCTCATGCCTTTTTGCTCACTGCTGACTGATGCTGTAATGTTCACAGCAGGATGAACCTTCTTCCACTACTAAGTTGGATAATAACCAACATTAGTATTTGGCATACAGGAATTTAGGACTTCTCTGCTTGCAACACTTCATTTTCTGTCAATCACGCTGTCAATCACTGGCAGAAAACAGAAACAAGGGAAGCACTGAGAGAAGAAAACAAACAAGCAAACAACCTCAAGGAGATTTGTCTCATTGTACTGAGGGTGGTTTGGATGAAGGAAAAGGCAGGTGGTGTAGATGAAGTCAGACCCTTCTCCAAAGAGCACAGTGACAGGATGAAAGGCAACACCCCCCAGGCTGCAGAAGGGAAATTCCAGTTGAGCAGAAGAGGAAAATCCTCCCCTGAGCATTGGAAGAGGGACCTGGAAAGGATGTTCAACCTCCATCCTGGGAGGTTTTTAAAACTCAACTACACAAAGCCCTGAGCAACCTGAGCAAACTCTGAAGTTAGTCCTGCTTCAAGCAGGAGCTTGGACTGACCACCACGAGAGGTCCCTTCTGACTAACTCTTCTGTGGTTCTAATACACATCTTTCTTAAACTGTTGCAGTATTGCCCCTCATTTCTGGGCTTTTTAATATAAACTCTAGTAAGTAAAAATCTACTTCAGATCATTAGATATTTGTAAAGAAGTCCATGTTGGATGTAAAAACTTTTTCCACTTTTCCTTAAAAGAACAACCCACACATGGTAAAAGTGGCACAAAACATCACTTGAAGACCACTTGAACTTAAACTGAAATTATTTAAGCATGTGAAAATTCAGCAGGTTAGTGCTTCCCTGAACTTCAGTCCAATTCAACGCACGATGTTTTGCTGTTCCTCTCATTTCAGAAGGAAATCAGATGCCAATTTCAATCAAAATTTACAGGATGACAGATCTCAAAAGCATCCAAGTTCTTCCACATGCCACAAAACTGAGCAGCTGGGTAGAGGAGAAAGACCCAAATTACTGACCTGCTGGGCAGAGAGCAGTGATGTGAGCTGACCTGTCACTGGACCCAAGAGGACTTGTATGGAGGTGAAAGAAAAGACCTTACAAATACACTAGCTGAAGGAACAGCATCCACCAAGCTTCCTAAGTGCTGGGAAATGTGATCATGCAAGGAAAACACAAACACTCAAGTTTCACTTCTGCTGCTCTTACACACACATCCCAAGACCTGGAAATTTCCAGCAGTAAATGTACCAGAGGGCTCCTGCCCTGACTTTGGAAGGATACACAGCTGTGCACTAGTCCCAAAACCAGACTTGTGGGTTCAGAGGGAGCAGATGTGCTCTGCTAACAGCACACAGGCTCTGGTGGAAGTGACAAGGGTAAACTACACTGTGCACCTTGAGGGATCACTTTGCCAAATGGTGTTCTGGAGGGACTGCTGCTGGTGAGGGGATCTCAGTGAAGGGCAGACTTCCACACCCTGCCATGAAAAATGACTGAGGATACAGGTGGCTGCACACATATGGCATTTCAAGTATCCCTGTGCTCTAAAAGACTGAGAGCTGGAGATGTGAAAATGTCTCTGCACCAGTTAAAAAATTAAAAATAATAATTAAAAAAAGAAAATGCAAGGGGAGATTGTTACTGGGACTGGTTTCCATTACACAGAACCTTCCATGTGGGAGAAGGTGGGGCATGTGCCTCCTTCCTTACCTACAGAAAAGCAAGTTTATACAATGGAAAGAAGCAGGTTGGACTCAGCACTGACATCTGCACAAAGGCAACATAAAGTGCTACTGAGCCAGTACTGTAGCATTGTGCACTTATTTTACCAAAATGTTAAGAACACCAGCAATGGAACAGTGCAATCGATAATCCCAGCTCTGGGCAGGTGATGCTGAGCAAGAAGGCACAAGAAAGGTCCCTCCTCAACAAGTGTTGGGCCACTTTGTGGTAAGGTGTCCTGGTGACCCTCTGTCCCTAGGAATGACAAGGACAATGGTGTCACATCATATCATAGCAGGCTCCTCAATGTTCTTCCAGGTTTTGGGGTTGTGTGTTCAGCAAAAGATTCTCTGATTGGGAAATCCAACAGCTTGTTCAACTGTGGCTTTTTTGGATGATCAAGTCAGGTTTGCTGGAGGTGAGCCCACTGCCACTGCAGAGGAAATGCACTTCTGGAGTGTTATGGTAATAACTGGAACAGGGAATCTTCTCCTGTATTTCTTTCTACCTCCTCTACTCCTTTTTACTGTTCTCCTGTTTCATGGTTCATCATTCTTAGCTTTTATTGGCTATTACAAAATGCCCTTTCTTTACATTCTTTTAATATATTTCATACTTTCATAAGATTGGAAAAGAAATAAAAAAGTAATGGCAATGTACTGCTTTTTAATCTTTCTCCACTGGCTGGGACTGCTAAAAGCATTCCAACACAGTGCTGAAAACAGGCAACCCATAGATGCTTCTCACTACAAATTATGCTGCTTACACAAAAATATTGAAAGACTTGATTCACTGAGCCAAAGCATGAAACTAAACAATCACCACTGCTTGCAAGAAAAGCCACTCTCAAACTCTGCACCTACCTACAACTGCAAGTGCCTTAAAATCTCTGGAAGAACAGTGCCCAAACCTGGAAAATTGAGCTGGGCATGGCTTAAAGAAAGGACAGCCTGGCAATGCACATAACATGGGCTCACTAACCTGCAGCAAGAGAAGTTTGATGTGCTGGAGGATGGCTAACAGGCTCCAGCTCTGCCCTCCTGGTGCCAGCCAGGTGACCTGTGGCAGAGCCATGAGGGTAGATACCCCACCAGAATTCCCCAGCTCCACCACCCGCTGCTACAGACGTCCCCGTGGCAAGTACAGTTAATGCTTACGTGGAGACAAAATGTTCAGGAAACATTTAATGTGTTTTTTTCAGCAGCTTTGATGTGATAAGTGTTTTATCCTTTTATCAAAAACTTAATCACACTGTTTACTTTTGATCTTCATTTCATCTCTGCCTTCCATCTGCTCTGCCTCTCTCCAGGGGAAACAAGAGCTGGTACCATGTGATGAATGGAGTGGGACTGCAGACTTATCTTCCCACCCACTTAACTTTCACATTAACAAAATAAATGAAACCTTTCCCTCTTCAGGGATGAATGGCACAAGCTTTTGACAGTCTCCCACCAGAATTACAGGAGCTAGAGAGGATGGTAAGGGAAGGTGTGGAGGTTGAGGTGTCCATCCGTGCCGTGAGGGAGGCTCCAGTTTCACTCACTATCCTGACTGTGACGGTGAGCTCCTCCTCACAGAACTCAGGATGTGCAAGTCAGTGCTCAGTGAGCATGAGATAAATCAGGGGTATGGGAGACTCAAGGTCAAGCATAATTTGGCAAGGCACAAACTTGAACAAATATACCTAAACTAGAGTGAGTTGAATTGGTTCTTACTCCCATCTGGCAGCAGAGGTGGGACACATATTCCATCCCATCTCAATCCTGCAAAAGTCTTTATTGATCCAACTTTTATGAAAACCAGACAGTTAAAGGAAGTGAAGATGGTTCACACTAAAACATTTTGAGAAACGTCTTGGAGAATGCCTGGCCAGCTTTAGTAACCAAACCTGTAATCCAACCATCACTAATCTCTTTATGTGACATTGGAAGGGCTTTGCTGAAGGATTTGCTTTGCTCCAAAAGCAGCAGGAACTAAGGATTGGAATAGTAGGAAAAAGGAAAGAATCACAAGCAACCAGCATCTTCTTTAGATGGATGATGGCCCAAACGATCTAGTGGACTGCACAGACCTGCAGCTCAGAGCAGACATACAGATCTCTTCCTCAATGTTTAGTTGCAATATCACTAAAACCAAGGCCCTGGTTGTTCTAATTCACACATCACTGAATCCTGCACCAAACACAAGTCACTGCTGCGATGGACAAACAGCAGGATAGGAAACAGGAGCTAGAGGTGATCAGCATAAAGCCACTTTTCCAGTGACGCTTCTCATCTCTGCCGCACGCTCCCTGGGGGTCAGGACACAGCGTGAGTCCTTCAGCCATTCCCCACAAAGCACGTGCTTTTTGCCCCATTCCCTGGGGAACAAACCCTGCTCCACGTCCTCAGCCAGGACAGCACGAGACAAAGATGAGTCTCATCTGCCTCGGTACCTGCGCCCCTGCTGTCACACAAGCTCTAAATACCGGTGGGTTCAACAGAAAACTCAGTAACAGATTCTCATTTTTCTTATTTTAAGTAATTTCCAGCTATTCATCTTTGCAGACAAAAAACTTCAGGAGATAATCGTAAGGAGTTAAAATTCAGATTTTTCTCTGTTTATTTTGTAAGGAGAGAAGCAGAGGGAAGAAGAGAGAACAAATTCTAATGCTTCAGAAAACAAAAAGGAAAACCACTGCAAAGTAATTGCTTCCAGTTGTCAAGGCCATTGTTATAATGTTTTTTTTCAGCAAGAGTACCTGGCATTAACAAACTCATAATGTGTTTGATGCTGATGCAATTAGGAAACTAGTAGCAGATGTAACTTTCTATTCACCTTTTCAACAGGCCATAAACCATTCAATTTACACTCCACACAGTCGTGAGATTGCAGAAAACTCAACCTAATGCTGTTGGAAATGGTTAAATGAGCAATATAATGAAGCTACACTACTTAGAAACACAAAAGAATCACAGGGGAAAAGAACCACGGGACAGTAAAGGTGGGGGAAAACACTTCATGGCAATATTCTCCAGCTCAATAACAATGATTACATCTCAATGTGGGCTGGCTCCCTCCTCTTTCCTACCCATTCCTTAGAGCAGCTGAGTCACTTGACTGAGATTCACACAAAAAAGATTGCAAGTGAATTTAAGGGGTTTGGGTATCTAATCAGAATTAGATGACAATTCTCTTTCCTTTGATCCCACCTGGTTCTCATCTCTTACTCACATCTCCTCCCAAATCACTTCCCTAGAGAATTCACCCCCACAGTTTTCTTGTGTGGAGTCTCCTCTGGGTGTTGCAGATCAGGGTGGAGAGGAAAACTCCTGCTGGACCCAAACCAGCAATTGCAAAAAGCAACCTCGGTGAAAGTAAAGGAATGGAGATCAGAGCAATGGAGAGTGAGAACACAGCTCTACGGTGTGTTGTGGCACATGGTGCTCCAGAGCAGGGGAGGGATGTGGGACAGGAGCCCCAGGGTGCCTGGAAAACTTTTTCCCATATAAAATTTCTTTTAGGGGTGAGGAAATTCCAATATATACTTGGTTTGGCCCAAATTGAACTGTCCTCAGAGTTACTAGAGCCTGAAGTTCAGGTGAGTGCTGCTGCCCATCTGCACTCCTGGGCAAAGCCCCAACCCTCAGCACAAGGTGGGGAAGGGGACGTACTGGGGAGAACAGGCTACAGGAGCAACCAAGCTGCAGCTCCCACGGGGCACTGAGGAAGCACCTAAAGCACAAACCTTCTTTTCAAGGAAAAACCCAAATCAAAGTGACATCTATTGTAAAACGCAGCTACAAACACACAACAATTCTTGACACTGAACAATTCTTGATGGGCTTCCAACTTCCTCATGTAAAAGCATTCTAATCTAAAAGGGTAATTCCAAAAATTCAGACCAGAATCAAGGCCCAGCACCTCCAAACCAGCATTTACATCACCCCAAGAGCAACCCCAACACACAGAGAAGCTCTCGGTCTCCATCCTCTCCATGCTAGCACTTGGGCAACTCATGGAGCAAAGACAACCTCACGGCAAGCACAAAATCGATCCTGGTTTCTTCCTTTGCAGCAAGCCTCCAAACCAGAAGTGCCCGGTGCGAGTGGTACCTGTAGCTTAACTTTATTCCCCTAAAGACATTGCAATATGACAGGAAAAAGATTTGACTCAAACCCCTCAGAAATTACTGCGCTTTGTATCTCACATTTTTACTCCAGGCTAGAACAAGAGCTTTTATTCTCTGAGATATGCAGGTAGCTGCATTCAAAGCCAGACAACAGGAGAGGCACGCGTACGTCTATCAGCTGAATTCTTTCCATCGTGCCAGTGAGAATGATCACAGCTACTCTTGTACTAGAAATTTATCAGAAATATCTTGCAGTCAAAATACCACAGTGAAAAAACACCTACACTAACCAATTACTTCGAAATGTGATGGACATGCCTCAGAAACAAGCCCAATTTATAGGTAAGGAGGCATTAAATCAATTACCAGCACGGTGCAAGCAAGAACAAGGTCACCTTGCTGAATGAATATTTCTGTTTATGCTCATGTCAGAGTATTTTGTTTGATAGAGAAAAATGAAAACCTGATTATCATGAATTTGGTAGACTTGTCTGAAATAGAATGTAAATCAGAAACGAGAAGATTTATAGCCAATTAAATTGAACTCCAATCAAAATCCCATTCAGGCAACAGTTCCCTGGGGGCTTCAATTTGTTAGTGCCACATTTTTTTTAATAACTTTTTTTTCATGTAACATCAGCAATAATAAAAGCCCTTCAATAACAAGCAGAGCCACGAACACGTTATTTATCTTAAAATGCCATCATTGTCTGGAATCAGGAGGCATTGAATAAATGCACCGTAATCGCTCAGGAACAACCCCCATAAAACTGCAACGGGTGTAAAAGGGTTTTTTTTTCTTAGTCTGAGAAAAATTTCACTTCTAGTTAATCTGATTCAAGTCTGAAGTATTTCTCCTGAGTAAGAGCAAGTTGGCATTGACCCTGGGATGAGACTGAACGCAGCCTCTGATGTCCCAGACACTGTCCCAGTACTGAGTGTGCATGTGAAGTACAGGGCCAGTGGTGTATCTGTGCCTCATCATTATCAGGTTTTTAGTAATATTAAAAGGAGAACTCTTACCAATATATTCCAGATGCCCTTGACAGTATTCAAATGTATGCTAAAGGCAGCAGACTGGACTTCTCTCACTTTAGGCTAAGAAATCTATTTTCTGCTCTAACGTGCCTCAATTTGCCTTATGCCTCCTCCTCCTTCCTCCCGAGTTCCTGGTAAAATCCTTCAATGATATAGAAATATTCCCTAGTGTATAGGCATTTTCTTTCTTCTTTTTTTTTTAATAAGAAATTGTCTTAAGGAAAGAAAATTTTCTTAGGGAAAGAAAAAGGATAAATAGAACAGGAAGAGAAGAAGGAAAATGAGAGTGCTGAGAGTGGGAATGAATTACTGCACCTTTTGTTAAACACAGAATTGTAACATTTGTCCCAAGTGAAGTCAGAGCTCACCCAGGCATGGACAGAGAGGGAAATCCCGGAACAAAACCACGCAGGCAGCATTCCCAGAAACCACTGACATCAACAGGAGCCTTTTGGCTCAGTTCAGTCGTCGCTGACGGGCCACCACTGTGACTGCCTGGAAATCAGTCAGCGCTCGGATTTTCTTGCTTAGGCAGTAGAAGAGGTGAGGAGAGGAAGTTATTTAAAAATAACCAACAGTTGTCAATCTCCAAGGGCTGTGTGGTTTCGTAGGGCAGTCTGGGCTGTGGCATCATCAAACTCATGTTTATAAATGAGAAAGCTGCTGTGGGAATTTTATTTAATATCTAAATACACAGGCATGACATTGTGACTGCCTTTAGACCTCAGCAGCCGCCTCCTGTCAGGAACAGCTTCTTCCAAGCCAGACCTGGAGGAATCAGAGAGGCTTAAAAGCAGCATGACAGAGCCTGGCCCCTGCAACACCGACAGCTTTGCATGAGCCAGGACGCCTCTCCCCATCTAAATGAATGCTGTCTCCAGCGCATGCTGTCAGAATTACAATGGAAAGCCCGTAAATAAAACAAAAATGCAGACCTCGGTCCTCCTCTCATGACATCTTGGTGAGAACAAGCCCTGACAGGAATGAAAAAAAAAAATCAAAACCAACCCTCCCACACTAAGCAAAGCAATTCTGGTATTTATGCAGAAGGAAGAAGGAAAGCTGTATATCAAACAAATAATTACAAGAGCAGCTTTATCAGTCCCTGCTGATTACTCTCGGCTCGGCTGGCTGATTCTGCCAGCGCTCCGCAGGTTGTTCAGAGAGGTGCATGTCACAACATTTCACTCACAGCTCTTTCATTTATTAGCACCTACTGCTACCTGTCTCTTAGTCAAAAATCTTGGCATACATTTGGAAATTGGTCTCCTGGAGTCTGTCAGGGAGGTTTAAAAACCTATAAATCATATTTTTCTATGTACACATGCATCCTCAGACAGACTCCACACACAAACATGAATACATAATGATGGGTTTTAGGCCTTTCCTATTTATACACGTGCAGTTACATAGAGGCACACACAGTTTTATATAAGTGCACCCCCCCTCCTCAATATGTAAATACAGCAATTCAGGTAACTTGCTTATCACTGCTCCTGCTCTGGGTGCAACAACATTTCATTTGATTTTTTTTTTTTCCTTCCCAAATTCATAGAATCACAGAATCATAGACTGGTTTGGGTTGGAAGGGACCTTCAAGATCATCCAGTTCCAACCCCCCTGCCAGCAGCAGGGACACCTTCCACTAGACCAGGTTGCTCAAAGCCTCATCCAGCCTGGCCTTCAACACTTCCAGGGAGGAGCAGCCACAGCTTCTCTGGGCAACCTGGGCCAGTGTCTGATCACCCTCACAGGAAAGAATTTCTTCCTAGTATCTGATCTAAACCTCCCCAGTTTAGAGCCATTTCCCCCTGTTCTGTCACTCCCTGCCCTTGTAAAAAGTCCCTCCCCAGCTTTCCTGTAGCCCCTTCAGGTACTGGGAGGCTGCTATAAGATCTCCCCGGAGCCTTCTCTTCTCCAGGCTAAGCAGCCCCAACTCTCTCAGCCTGTCCTCACAGCAGAGCTGCTCCAGCCCTTGGATCATCCTCATGGCCTCCTCTGGACTTGTTCTAACAGGTCCATGTCTCTCTTGTGTTGGGGGCTCCAGAACTGGACACAGTACTCCAGGTGGGGCCTATTTTATTCAGGAAAATATTAAATGGAAGAGGGTTTACTCTTTACCTCTGAAAACATCAATGCCTTCTGAAGAGCAGCATCAACTCTGACTGTCACCAGTATCAATTTGTCACCCCTGTTAATTACACTGTATGTCAGCAATGCTCAGTTACTACATTAGCATAAATGACTCAGATTTTTGCTCTTAATTGCCATGGTCTGCAGCCATCCCTCCGATTTATGTCCCTCTGCAAGGCATCCTCTGTGGCAAGCACCTCTGTGCTTTGGTGCAGTGCTCAGCCAAGGGGATGGACAACTGAGCACCCAGGTTATGGTGCTCCCATTCCCTGTCCTCGACTTGCCTTCAAGAGCTGTGCACAGGTTTGTGGACAGGAAAACCGAGAGGCCAGAGCTGAGCCCAGCAGTGATGGATCTGCCCATGCAGGTTCTCTAACTCACTCCTCCCAAATATCCCCTCAGCCCTGGGCTGGAGAGACACTGGTGATGACACTTGAACACAGGACTTCACTCCCTACCAGGGAAGACAGATGGAGCACTGGGACTACACCAGTGCTGCCAGCATCAGCCTTCAGTCTTAGCTAGAGATTTGGGTTGTTTCACACCAACAGTCCCAGAGGGCTCCAGACTGATGAGCAGGCTCTTATGGATGACATATGGATGCAACTCCCTAAAAGAAATTAGCTCATGAGCTTCTGGATTTCCCCTTCTGGAGCACCATCTGTGCCTGCTCCCAGTCCCACCACTCTCTACCACAGTGTGACACGAGGCAGCTGAGTGAGCACCGGCGCTGGGGCACTCGCCAGCCCCACGCTTCTCACACGAGGCAAGAAAGCAGCAGTGTCATCTGTAGCTGTCCCCAAATTTCAACACATGGGTGTTGGAATATGCTCAGCCCATGCAAGTTCAGCCTTCTTTTGGGCAGGCAAGGAGTCTTCTGCTGACAGATTTCCTCTGGCTGCATTAAGAATTTATTTTTTTTAAAAAAAAGAAGGGAAAAGAAGAGACTCTGCTGACATTTAGGATAACAGCAAGTCTGTAGCTGGAAAATAAATCCCTTGACTTCAGAAAGAAGAAATTCCAGCTGCAGCCCGAGCACCACCACAAATGAAGGCGGTGGGTCCTGTTGGAGCTCTCGCACCCCAGGGAAGCACCATGCTCAGCCCTGACCACATCATCCCCAGCAAGCAAGGGGCTGGGGGAGTCACTGCTGAGCTGACTAATTGCTCATTAGCCAAAATTAACTCTGCGAGACAATTCTGTGATCACTGCTAAAAGTCTGTCAGTAAAAGGGACTGCAGATGTTAGTTCTTCACTCCCTATCAAAGCACCAGTGATGTGATGATGCTCTGGCTTTGGGATCAACAATCTGCTCCTGGAAAAACACAGGAATCACCCAGGCCAAGCTGCCCACGGTCCACCCAGCTCACCCACCTGCCTCCCACACTGGCCACCATCAGATGCGTTGTAGAAATGGGCAAGAGCTCTGCACAGGGCAGAAATACAACCATTTGCTCACTGCAGCAGCCTCTTTCTGCTCCTCAGCAGTTAAGAGACTAGCTCATATCCTGAAGCACAAGATTTAATATCCATCCAAGATCTGCTATTGTCAGTTATTCTTAGTGCCCATATAAAAATTATAACCTTCAGGAACCAGCAAGCAGAAGCCTCCCTATGATAGGGAGCTCAATGAAACACACGTCTGGTGGAGGAGCTGGCTTTAAATATTAGGAGATGAATTTTATCTTGGCATCATTCCATTGATTTTTGTGGTATAAAACCCAGGGGTGAATATAGTCCAAGATATACACAAAATGAGCTAAATTCTGAACTGCACTTGCTGACCTCATAACTCTTCAGCAGTTGAAATGTGGGTTACAAAGCCAATTTCCATAAAGGACACGTTCAGTTAACAGTGGGAGACTGTGCTGACTCGAGCTGTGTGAGCACACTACTGAGACATTTCCCACATAATCTACATTCATTCCATACTTTTGGGAAGTGCTCCTCAAAAGATGGTGTCAAGGGTACAAATCCTATAGATCAGAAAGATATGTGACCCGTCAGAAAGCACAGAGCTTTTTTAACTCATTATTCTGGTGCTTTGAGAAGCTACAAACAACACACATGGGGGTTTTTTCCCACCCCCCAACCTCCAAGGCTGCAGGGTAGCAGCTTGCTCAGCGTATTGGCAGCCCAGGTGGGGACATGCCCCTCTGTAGTGCTTGAAAAAGGACATTTTACATAAGGGACACAGTGAAAATCCCAACTTTTGTCTATGGATGGGGCCCAGCATCAAAAGTTATTCATTCATTTTGCATATTACTTGAGCAACAAGGAGGTTTTTAGAGCAGCAACTACCATTGTTATGAAACTGTACTATTTTAATAATATAACAAGCTACCTGATAGAAAATTTGAATGTACACCAGAGTTGTTACCCTGTGGCTATATGTCTCACCCTTACTTAATCTTCTAAGACTCCAGACCTGCACAGACAAGAGACATATACAACAGGACTTTAAACACTGTAGGGGAATTTCTGGTAAAATTATGCATGTACAGATATGCAAATACATAGGATTTGCAAAAGGAAGAGTCTAATGTCACCTGTAATCTCTCAAGCCTGTAGATTTATATGTTCAATTGAAGAAAACCCTTGACTTTCCACTCCACATGGGAAATGGGATGAATCACATGGTCAAATTAGGTCTGGCATCACCACGTAGCTGAGGCCATATTGTAACCATCTTCTTTCTGTTCAGTGGCCACAAACTCAATGAGCCTTTGAAATCAGTGTGACTGTTCAAAAAGTCTGCTTCTGCTTCATGTGGATGAGGGGAGTCACCTCTGCTCCCCAGATACAACTGACTGCTCACGGAAATATTTACAGCAACAAGGTTAGACATCATAGTTAAAAATTCAGTCTCTGCTATTTGCAAATTTTCTAGGAGTGCTGATACTAAAACCAGAAACGTGCAACTTGTCTTGAAATGTTTATTCAGCTAACTAATCATTTCAGTGTTAATAATTCTAAAGGAGCTGAGACAGCAGCCTGTTTCGAACAAAGAATATTGACAGGAATGAGCAAACACTGGTTTATGCTCAATTTAAGGCAATAACTAGAAGAAATACACAGCCCATTGTCAACTGGATATAAAACAAGTAGGAATGTGTGACAGGAGAGAGAGGCTTCAAAGTCTATTTTAGTACTACTTAAAGTACAAATAATCATAAAGATTAGTGGTCAAGACACCAGCAATGTGTCCAAAACTTGCATGGATGGGTTCCCAGAGCAAAACACCTTGCACAGACCCAGTCTTTGGGAACAGGACTCAGGTTGTACACACACAAACATTTACTATTGCAGGAGAAGGATGGACACAGGACAGATGAAGATTTCGTTGCTAAACGCTTTGCTGGGATGTCCCCAGCTGCAGCTACGATGGACACAGGCTATGAGAACCTGATTAAGAAACAATCTGAACTCCACAAAGGAAAAACTGTGGAAGCAGGGAACGTAATGAAGTGTGCAGCATGCAGTGCAACCAAGACACTGGTTTGAATGTTGGTTTGTAATCAATATTATTAAACCAGAGAGTATAAGAATGGCAGAGACCCATACAAGCCTTCATCAAAGTTTCCAGCAGTGCAGCTGAGGAGTTGGAATGCCATATACAAACAGTGATGCCCCTTCTCCTGGTTGCACTACAACACTACTACAAGCGTATGGTTATTCTGCTCTTTGGGATGGCACTTTAAGATCCAGGATGTTTTCCTTGCATTTCAAATTTTCAAATCATGTTTTCCTTGCATTTCAAATTTTCAAATCCCCATTTCAGCAGTCCCTGCTGTACTTTTAGATGGCGCTGAAATTTCACAGTCGGTATTTCCTTAGTGACACACAAAACTATTGAGAGAATCTATTTAGGAGGGAACTGGGGAGGTAACCAGCTGGAAACCCATGATGAAGGAAAGACTACTTGTTACCTTCCTGAGGGAGATGGAGGAAGAGTAAAAGTTAATGGAAGGATAATCGGGAATTCTTCAGGGATATCAGTTTATAGGCCAGGAGCATATATAACTGAGACTTGTTTGCATATCAAGAGACTACAGGAGGAGGTGTGACAGCCAAATGCAGCTTATAAAAATATGGCTATCTGTAAAGCTGATAGCTTCTTCACATGTGAAAACACAATCCTAATGCTCAACTTGGCATGTGAAGGCTAAATAACATCAATATGTCTGTTTGGGGCAGCCTGTACAGTGAAATAGCTTCTTATGACATTTACAGTCAGACATATCTGGGACTCAGAGAGACAAGCTGGCTTTTTAGGGATTCCAAGGACACCTGCTTAAAATATCCACAAAAAGGAAATACTCAAGCTTTAAAAAAATGTGGCAGAATTGTGTGTTTTCTAACGGTCAGTGAAGAAAGGAAAACAACTCACATTGCTCAAACACACCACGTTATGCTACAAGAACAGGACAAGATGTAATTCAGCTTTAGACAGAGCTCTGGGTATTTAAGTTCTTTAAAGTGTTTTAACAGATTAAACTACAGAGAGGTTGCAGTGTCCAAAAGCTCAGCTGTAACAGCGATTTACCTACCCTGCAAACACCAAAGGCAGTGTGTGTCTACAGCCATGTCACCTCACCTGGAGACCTCCCCATGTCTCAGCAGGGCACAGAGTCCCTGTCAATACTGGCATGGGAGCCCCTTTGGGACATACAAACCCATATCTCAACTCCTCCCATACTGTAATAAGTATTTTGTTCAAGTAATATCTTCTAAATAGCTATTATCTGTGAAGAAGCCCCCCTTTCACACCAATACTCCCATCCACTTCCATTCTGTACTTTTAATAATCCTCCCAGATGGTGCCTGCCAGTGCCACCACACTTTGGCCAGATCTGTGCCCTGACCTTGCTGCCAAGGCCAGCACAAAACTCCTTCCCTTCCTGCTCTGGACTGGTTGGCAATGTCACTACAGCCTATTAAATAGGATGAAAAGGAAGGACTACTGAAAGCTTTTCATTAAGCAATCAAATGCAGGATTTTATTATTGGAATCTGTTTTGTCAAAAAGGAGGATATTGGCCAAGATTATCTCAGTCTGTTTTGTGATCATTTCAACAAAATCTTTCATGTTGGTCAAATTCAGATATGAGTGGGAAATTAAGTTATTTAGCCCATTATTCTCTTTTACCATACTAATGACCAATATTCTTCTTCATTGTTCAGGGCATTTTTAAGTGTATCCCTGTTATTCATAACTATACAATTGCTTTCTCGTTTATAATTTTTATTAACATAGTGAGTATTTAGATGGCTACCACATAATTACCTGGGGAGAAAAAAGGTTCATCTTATATATGATAAAATTCACCAACATTTTCCGGGACTGTAGTGCATTTTACCAGCCAAGTCATTTCTCAGTGGGAACTCATTTCCAAAATTCCCAAATCCTTCATTTTTAAAGCATCCCTGTTCATGTTATATCAGCTCTTCATTCTGCTTCACTGCCACATGGCACACCATGAGAAGCCAGAGTCAAGAGGTTATTCTGGAGCTCAGTCCATCGTTATTTAATGTCCATTTCCACAAAAGCCTTCAGGAGCTTCCACTTTCCAAACGACCCTCCCACAAGGAGAGTTTTGGTCCAGCACCATGTCTCCAGCCCCTCTATGACCCTGTGATTTTTATTTTTTTTTTTCTCTCTCACATCTGCAAACCTTTGATAATTTTCACCTTCTCTAGGCAGTTCAATGACACTTTTGATTTGCAAGTGAGTTCAGGCAGGAATTTTACCGGATGAGTAGTTTCACTATCTGCATGCATTTCACTATCACATCAGTACTGGCTTTCTTCCAACTAGAAGACTTAGAAGAATCCTGAAGAGGTCTTTGTATTCAGACCAAGCCTTCTGCTGAGCTGTGGGCACTATCTGTAAAGTGACTCCATGAAAATGACATCATTGCATGGCAAACATGTTTTTCCTACAGTAAATTTGTTTGGCATGCAAAGTCAAAACTGAGCTTTTTCAAATTGTCAGCATCTTGAGCTCAGTCTTGCAGCTAAATACCACGTTGTGTTCTTTCTATTTCATGTCTCACACATCAGCAACAATACAAACTCGGCAATCAAACCTGAGCTGGCATTTTCTGTGATGACTCACAAGAGCTGATTAAAATAAAATTGCTCTCCCAGATCTGGGCTGGCTCAAAAGGGCAGCAAATGTATTCAAGAGGTGTCTCTTAACTCCCCACCCTTTGTTCAGAAAATTAAACACACACAGAAAAAAGAAAGATGCAGTAATGGAGTGTCTGTGTGTTTTACCCTTGTTTGTAATCAGTCCAACTCTTAACTAATGGAGCTTAATGCAGTTGTACATGATGATTTCAGATGGGCGTCTTTACTCACGCTGAGTTATGCACTCCACGAGTACCAGCAACAAAACCCTGTGCTCACCACCCAAAGCACTGAGAAACGAGAGTGAGACTCTAAGTTAAAATGACATTTAGTAGCATAACAACCCCATAACCTCGAGACAGAGGCTCTTAACCCATAGCAGACTTATTTCTAGTGATGTGTTTGTCACAGGTGACATGAAGTTACGTGCTCCCCAGACAGCAGCGACACACAATAGAGAAACCTTCACTCTCTCTGAAGGCAAAAATATTCGTCCTTGTCACCCAACAAAAGATGGGCACGCCAGCCCAGGGTGTGCTGTAATCACACCAGCACAGCAAACCCAGGGGGAGGAAAATCAAAGCAGCAAAGCAGCAGTGCCTACCTTTTGAATCCATTTATCTCAGGGCATGCCTGTAGCCCTCCTGTGCAAGACACCGCTGCTGAGCGCTGGCAGTCTCTAAAGCAGTCAACAAATATCGACCTCTAAAACGTCAGCCAGGCTTTTCTCTATGAACCTTGGATGTGACTCAGCGTGGGAATACATCTTCAAAAGCAAGAGTTTCAGACAGCACTCTCTTAAAAAAAAAAATCCCAAACAAACAGTTCATTTCAAATCGCTCTTCCTTCTTCCTTTTGTTTTTGTTTTTAATTGCACCAGGAATGAGATTTTGAAGAGTTACTATTTTGAAAATCTAGGCCTAGGAGAAGTTCTGCCAAGTCCTAGCAAAACACAATGTAATTTTAAAATTACAGTCTGACAAACTGCTGCTTTGAGAGAACGATCATCTTCTAAATGACTGGGCACGCCGTCTCAAATCGTTGCTTTACATGAGCTAGAGAAAGGGCTGCAAGAATGAGTAGCGGTCATTACTCTAATTCCGTGGAGGTCTTGGACTTCAAAGGCATCTGAACATCTCCGTTTTGCTAATGAAAATCCCAGGGAACTGCTCTGCACTGTCCTTGCTCAGCCTGAATTTAGCTACCATGCTGAAACATCAGGATAGTACCAGGCAAGTCTGTTCATGTCTTGTTACAACTCCAGACTGATACCACACGGCTCCCTCAAATAAAAATAAATCATGCCTCAGAGATACAATTAAATATCTGTGTTATTTAAGTCTGAGCTGGACTGAGCACTAGAGAATACTGCACAGAGACTCAGCACACAAGGAACAGCAGCGATCACCTCAGTGCATCTGATGCTCTAGACAACAAAAAGGATTCAAGCTGGAGGTGGGACTGAAGAAGTAGTGACACATGATCTCTGGGTCTCATCAGAGATGGGAGAATCATCTGTTCTCATTCCTCCAGACCCCTCTGCAGCTTTCAGATCTGTCAACAATAAAGTGCTGCCTGGCAAGAGCAAAGTAGTCCAGGGTAACCCTGCACCAGAGCTCTCTCAAATAAACTGGGGTGACTGGCAATGGCACCTCCATTACTGAGCCTCACTCTGTGAGCCCACTCAGCATCTCCTGGACCACAACACAAAGGGACACGTAGGAGGAACTGAGAAGCTGTCAAAGGGCAGAGGAGACACAGCACTGCACACTCTACACAGCCATACTGCAGGTACCAAGGTGATGCACTGCACAGGGGAGGACAATGGATGGGACAAAGGATGGCCAGGAAGCAGCTGGCTAAAACTGAACCCAAACTTCAGAGACATGCTGTTACTCAGCAAACAAAAGTGGTTTGGAGAAAGTTCCAGCCACAATGCTGTCTTTTAGCCCAAAACAAGCCTGTGCCTTGCACTCATCCATCCTGAGTCCTGGCTAAGTGACAGCGGGTGACGTACTAGCCCCACTGCTGACAGCCCTGCTGGCAGGCAATGAACAGCTTTTTGTTGTCGGATATGAAGCCATGTCCTTCACCTGCCTTCCCAGAGGCCATCAAACTTTGAACTTGCACGTCCCTATGGCCAAGGCAAACCATCCACAGTGCCACCTCTCAAGGTGCAGAGCCCCACAGAGTCAACACCAGCAGCACAACCTGGGGACACCTGCACCTCAGCTGCTGCCTCCAAACAAGCAAGGTGAGATAGCAAAAGCAAGAAAAATGAGTTGTCTGGTGAACATTAAATCATGGCACAAGCTTATTTAGCCAGGGTGGTATTCACTCCTGAATTTGCCCCAGGAGGAAGGGCAAATTCACTTTTAATAGATTACATACTTGAAAAAAATTCAAATAGCTCAAAACACTTCAGCCCAAAGCAGGCATGTGTTCCTGTCTTCCAGCTTCAGCAATCTGCAGAGCTCTACTTGCTGCTGGCTGTAACCTAGAGCATTAACACTGTACAAGATTTATGTTTAAAGCATATTTAGTAACACTTTTTAATGATGAAGGAAGCATTTTAGCAAACAGTAAATTCTGCAGGAGCTGTGTTTGGCAGAGTTATCAATAATCCTATTAATGACAAGGTGCAATTTACAGCAAACTGGCAGTGGAAAGGAGATACAGGACTTATGTGAAACAAAAAGATAATACAATATTATTCCATTGACTGTGCTTTCTCTTAATTGTCTTGTTATGTACGCTCAGGGCACCCAATCTATCACGGATGAAGTTGTTTGTTCACAAAGCAGCACGCAAGAGGTTTTTAATCCAAGATCCCTCTAGCTGCATTTCAGGATTTATTTCAAAGTTGTCTTTAATTTTTTATTTTATGTAAATTTATCCTAATATTAGCAAGCACTCCTCTGAAAAGAAACTGCCTTGCTCAATTGTGCTACTTGTACCGGATTATGTGACTGCTTACTAAGGCTTTACTCAGTAAGATTACACAGAGAGACATGATTTGTAAAATAGCCTGCAGATCTCACGTCACTCTTTCCTGCCCTCAGGTCTGTAGAAAGGCTGCTGGCCCTCTGGACAACCAATATTCATTTCTGCATGTCCAAATGACCCATGTTCAAGGCACGTCTTGTAACCAAGGCATCAGAAATACCCTTTGCAGAATTATGAAGCAACTCTACCAAACTGAAGGCCATAATTTTAATATAACGAGCAAACTTTATCCCTAAGAATGTCCCTATCCTAGTAACACACCAAAAAAACACACTGGAAACTTTTGAGATTGTAGGGAGATGTATTTCGGGTTTTAAAATGATTTAAATGATTTGTTTTCTTCTCAACATTAACTCATCTACAGGTGTCCGTGTGGGAGGGCAGACAGATGGTTACTCAGCTGAGGAACTTGAGACTGTTCTGTCTTTGTATAATGGTAACAACCAGCAGTCCAGGAAGAAGATGAGCTTCAGACCAGGCCAAAGTCCAAATAGAGGAGACGAGACTGTGGAAACATCATTTAAGGGAACTGCTCAGATGCAGCTTCTGTGTGGTTTTGCTGCAGCTTAGATTCCCAAGACTCTCACAGATAGATTTGGTCATTACAGCATGAACAGCTAAAAACCCCAAGGTGTACATTTTTATACCATATATAGTGCTAAGAACGTAAGCTACGCTGGGAATGAAGATTAGGATGAATGAATTTATTTTATTTGTAGTTTTAATTATCAGGTAAATTCCATTTACCACCTAGAATGCGAATGTGTTTTATTACAATAATATGCCTCTGGCATGAAGCCAAGACAGAGCTTCCAAGCAAGGGGGAGGGGACATTAAATTTTGCTGGCTGGTGTTGAAAGCACTTGACATTTCTCCATTTCATTTCCTAGGTGCAACATCATAAATAAGCTCAATAAAGTATTACTTACAGCCCTGGCCAATTTGAAACCTTACCTGATAGATTTATTTCAAGTATACCCTGTCCTCCAAAGCTGCTGGGAAACAACAACTTATCACTGCCCACCTTGTTATTTCTAGACCCTACGTTGTCTGTAGCACCAAAGCCATTTCCACTGCTTGTTTGCAGAGTGGCTGAAAGTGGCTGGAAGCTGATGGTTGCCCGCACTCATTGCTGAGGACGCAGCAGATAAGCCGCGTGATGTTTAGCTGCCCTACGTCACTTGCACTGCCAAAAATGGAGACCACAAAAATGTAGCAAGAGATTTGGATTTTTTCAATTCATATCCCACAGTTTAGGAGAACTAGAGAATCATTCCTTGCTTAGGATAACAACATTGGCCAGTCTTTTTCTCTAGCTCGACTCACATAGCAACCAAGTTGATTAGCACTAGAATAACTCAAAGTTTTTCAAAACTTTATCTTATAAAAAGCCCTCAGCTTGGTATTACCTGCCTCTGGCAAACACCAAGCAAAAACCAGCTGGTGTGTGCCTGTTAAAATACACACACGTGGCTGCCATCCTCCCTGCAGATGACTGATGTTAAGAGGACTGGGACTTGGACTTCTAACCTGTAGAGGGCCTTACCTTAAAACAAACTGCAGATGTGACAGTCATGGTCTCCTCTGTTAGATCAGGTACACGGTGAAATTAGTGAAACCAATTCAATCCTGGGATCTGACACCTTAGTGACAAGAAGTGCAATTGCTTTGTACAGCTGATGGAAGCTGGGAGCTCACACCACAAGAAGCATTTGCAACGCACACTGATCTTTGGGTTCTCCAGCTCAGAAAGCTATTTCACACTCATGCTGTTACATGGCTGATAGCTCAGCTTGCAAAATCAAACCCTTCTCTGTTCATCCCTTGACAAGGCTGTTTGCCACCCACCACCCTCTGCGTGCCCAGAGCCCTACAGCAGCATTTCCCTCTCATACATTCAATGCAGCAGCAGTTTGGCTGCTGATCCCAGCTGGAGCTGCTGGGCAGAGGGAGACAGTTCAAGAGATTTCCACATTATTGTGGCTCTCCATTAATGACTTCAAAGGAACACACAGATCCTATCTTCATGAGATTAGCTGGAAGTGTACTGCCTGTGTAGACAAGCTTGTTCCAGTCTTTTATCCTGTAACTTGCAGGCTCTCCATATAGCAAAGAGAATTCAAGAGCACATTTGCCAAAGCCTCCTACACTGGATCTGCAGGATTGGTCATTTCCAGCTGCCAGAGCTACAGAGAGGATGGAACAACACTTACAGCCTCTCCTATAGGAGAGAGAGGTGTTTATTCCAAGGTACACAGCAACCACCATTGTTTTGGTTAATAAGTATTCAAATCTTGTCCTGTTTTGAGTTCCAGAATTACTTTTACTAGTTCGTTTACACAACATACATAATTACATTTCCATGAATACAAACCCCATTTCCTGCCATGCCTTTACATTCAAATAAGCAGCTCAGCAATACATAAATGCACATGTCTGAAGGACAGCAAGTCCCTAGGAGCTTTGGGTGCATCCTTACAGGAAGGAGCTTTGCCTGCAAAGGAGAACAGGAGCAGCACCTGCCAGGAACAGTAAACAACATTATTTTGAAAAAGTACTTGTGGGTTCCTGTGTGCAGCTGTGAAGCCCAAGGGAAGCTCCATATGCTGTCACATTTCTCCTTGGCGCTGTCAGACAGGTTGGTTGGGCTCTGCACCAGCTGCTGTGGATGGGGCTGGGACAGTCCCTGCTCACAGCTCTGTATGAACACAAGCGCCTCTCCAGAAATCAGATTTCCAGCAGCATTGCAGCTACAACAACTGCCAGGTATGCAATGAAACTACCCACGCTAATGCTTTTTGGATGCACTTGTGGATTTTCACAAGTGTCTCCATGTTTGACAGACTCTCTGGCTTCCCAAACATCCTACCAGGACAGCAGTGAAGAACCAGGGAGAGAGAGAAGGCACATTCTCCATATATTTCAGCCAGTGCAAAAGTCATCAGAGACATCTCAGTGAAGCAAACATAAGCTGAGGTTCACTTCCACACCCTGCTCGTGCCCGTTGGAAAAGGAAGGCTAGGGCAGAGAGAGAACAAAATGACATGGTTGTGGTTTTCTCCCAACAACTCCAGCTCAGCATACTGGCAGGCTGGGCTGCTGACAGCCACCCCAGCTCCAGGAGACAAACCTTCACTCCTCCCAGCCCGTGCACGCTCAGGGCACCTGAGTGCAGAGTGTTTCTGTCCCATCACATAAATGGAAATGTGAATGAACCTCAAAGTTACAGAGTGGCAAAGATAAAGATGGTGCAAGTTTCCCTCTCCTGGATGAAACCTTGGGTCGTGCCAACCAGTGCTGTATTATGCACATCTCAAACTGCTCCAGCTCCACATTAGCATTCTGGCGCAGAGCTTTACCCTCCTGCCTCAGAGACCAGCCCCTGCTTTACATAAATCTTTAATGAAATGTTCTGCCTCAAGCACCGATGCCTATGAACAAAAAGCAGAGTTGAAGAAAAACATGGTTTTACCTCCAAAAAAAACCAGAGCAGTTCTACAGATAGCACATGGAAATTACACTTGCTGCACCCCTCTGGGATCCCTGGAGCACCACTAAAGAGAAGGTAGAGCATCAAAAAAAGCAAGGAGCTGGGAAAAATTGTACATATTTTCCAGAAAGACAGGGAGAGAGCCATTTAACTGTGGTACATGCTAAAACACAGCAGGACTGACCCAGTCTCCCAACACACGTGCCTGGTTGATTCACATGCAGGAGGTTTACGGCTGCGTGTGCCAGTCACCAGCATCGAATGCTCCACACCAATGAAACAGGCTTCACACCCATCAGGAGACTGATGTTAAAACCTCAAGATTTAAACACACATGCACAAGTCTATCAACTTTATATTCCCTCTGGGATTCCAAGTGCTTACAGTTAATGCTGTCAAGTGTTTCAAGTGCTTCTTTCACCACTTTAAAGGCTGTACATGTCCATCTCCCCCCGCAACACACACTAAGTAGAAATAAGAATAGAAACTGAGACTGTGCCGTTGTGAATCAGGACTAGGAATTGTGATTTTAAGATAAAACTATACCATGAAACTAAAGATAAAATTGCAGGGACTGGCAACACAGTGCTATAAGGACAGTTACAGTCCTGATGCAAAATGGTGAACAGGAGATGTTACAAGAACACAGAGTGCAATGCAAAGCATTTAGGGCTTCATACTAAAACACTTGATTGATGCTTTTCAAAGCAGTCTACAGGAATTAAGGTATGTATGTTCCATGAGCACCATGGAAGGATCACCATGAACACGTGGACCTCATCTGCAAGTTATGAACCGAAGTCTCTGAAAGCATGTAAGTATTTGGATCCCATCACCCGATTCTCACTTACCCTGATCAGCATAAGAGTCTGACAACAAATTAATGAATTCATGCACACAATATTTTAGCTTTTTAAAGCCACACAGCTATTTGTGGCTGCATTTTGAAACTCAGAATCCAACAATAGTCACATAAAGGCTCAGCAGTTTCCATTTGCAGGCACATCCAAGGTAAGTAGTTGGATGTTAAACATAACCTGGTGCGACCATGCTCTGCCACCACTGCCTGTTGGTTTCCTTGCAACAGAGACAGCAGCCAAGGGGGATGAGTCTGAGTTCAATCTGCTGACCTAGCAGAAAATTAACACACCAAGAGGTAAAAAAATCCTCCAGGGACTGCTCTGTCCCTTGTCAAAACTGAACACTGCCCACAGGCTGAGCTCATGGTGTCCACTCCCATCAGCCACACAACCTGCAAACCTGAGGTGAGAAAGAGGGAGGAGATGCACAACTCCAGAAGAGGAAAGAGACCGTCCCTTTTGGTATCAGTGCATGAGTAGGGTAGAACCTTCCAGCCATGCTCTTAGTGAGCAAGTGGCATCCAGCACATGTAGGGGAGGAGACAAAGTTGTGGTTTTTTGGGGCTTGCCAGCAGACAGAGGCAGGTTTGCAGAATAATGCGTAACCAGCGCATGCAGAGACACACACATAAAAATCACAGCACGTGGCTGGCAAGCTGCATGCTATTTTCCCACAGCTGTGCTGAGAGGTACACTCAAATGCAGGGTGCACATTTGGCCTCCTCTCCATGCAGCTGTAAGCCTGGACAAAGTCCCACCAAGCACAGAGGAGTGCTATTTTTCCTACGAAATCCTTCCCCCCTTCCCTGAAATCATCCATGTGGTGTTGTAATTTGGAAGGAAGAGGGCATGTGAGAGAGAGGCAAGAGGATTCACCTACCCAGTGTGCGTTCGTGGTGAGGTGCTGAAGGTATGTGGACCATTTGCATGGGGGCAGGAGGCTTCTGCCAGCAGATACCAGCCACAGCAGCTCACTTTTGGACAACTGCATGAACTTCCACCACTTTCCTTGGGTGGCTGTCACAGCCTGTGCTGTGTCCATGTCCTAGAGAGACGCTCAGCTAAACCCAACTGAAACAACCTTTTACTCATTGCAGTGGCACCGACAGCAGAGAGAAAGCAGCCTGTGCTATCTCCTCCAGCTCTTTATTCAAATTCTCTCTGGTAAGGCTATTACCCTGGCTCTTCTGCAGGCAAACACCTTCGGTACCCTCATCTTCCCAAACATATGCAGACCCTCACTCCTACATTATGGCAAGACAAGAACTTGTGTGAGCAAGTATTCAGAGTCACAGCACATCCTGCATGAAGAATGGAGTTTCCTTGAACTCATTTCTGTGTGAATGACAGCATCATTTTCTGAAGCAGCAGCTCATTTTGATCCTTCTGAGTAATTCCACTGATTGGAGCCACCCGTAGATTGCTCTGTGGCTCATTGATTACGCTTAATGTGAATAATTACATTACTAAAATAGACTGGCTCAGGCACCACTGAAGACAAGTCAGAGCAGCCAGGGATGGCAGAAGTGGCACACCCACCTGTCTGAGGGCCACCCAAGCACCCTGACTCCAGGAGGACACTAGAGATGTCAGAAGCAGTGCACCCACCTGTCTGAGGGCCACCCAAGCACCCTGACTCCAGGAGGACACTAGAGATGTCAGAAGCAGTGCACCCACCTATACAAGGTCTACCCAAGCACCCTGACTCCAGGAGGACAGTAGAAGGTGCTTGTGCAGCTGTGAAGAACTGACCTCCAGAAGGTTTGCAGCTCATCTGTCCTTCCCCACGGCTGTATCTTGCTCCCAAGTGCACGGGCCACTTCATGCTGTGGTCCCAGTTGTGAATTTAGTATGCATGACGGTGCTCCTGAGGGCAGAGCCTACACAAAGCTATGCTAAACATGCTGACAAAGGCAGGGGAAGTGACCTGGAAATGACAAACCGAAGCAAAGCAAGGAGCAAAGATGAGGCGGCCGAGGAGAAACGTTTGCGTGGTTACATCAATAAAGCCCACCAAGGAAAGGCAATGAGTTCTGTCTGATACCGTTGGTGCAGCGTAGGCACTGCCAGGTGTCTCTGGTTTGGGCAAAAGCTCTGTAGATTGGCAACCAGAAGATTAATCTTGTACCACACAGAAGTGGTGGGAGCTACATGTGGAAGAGAAAAAGCTACTTTATTTTTTCATCACGTAGAATATGACATCAAACAGCAGAGACACACTGTCCTGAGCGCAGTAAAAGCTTCCTGGCAGCAAGCACAGAGCTGCTTAAACTGTAATTCTCAAAGCTGAGCGCCCTTTTTCATAACAAGAAGTAGCAGAAAAGTTACTTTCAATATGCAGAAGGAATCACTTGTAAAATCAAAGATCAAATCTAAAACCAGAAAGAGCTATTTTTCATGACAGATGATGTTTTAAACACCACCAGAGAGAAGAAACTTCCGTTAAATAGGTGCCAGTTAATTAATGAGATCTGGTGAGTGAGTGCATTTCCTGCGCAGCAAACTGCAGACTTCCACTTCCAAAGGACATTATGTTAAATTGGACAAAGGCCTATTATGCTGGAATAAGAGACTGCCCACTGGAGGGTTCACACTTGTCTAAGTATTCCAAGAATATCTTCATCCAGGAATACAAACAGTGTATTTACAAAGTGGAGACAAAGCAACCCTTAAGTATACTAGTAACTCCTAAAGGAATTAATACAGTCAAAGATTAAGCACTTAGTAGCCAAGAAAATATGGTAGCTGGGCCTCTTGGTTTATACAAAAGCTCAGGAGAGAGCGATGAGCTGCCTCTTGTGAAGAGAAGACCCTCAGGGTAGCACAGATACCACATCTCAGCTTGTCTCAGTACCCTGGGACCACAGTGTACTTTTATTTAAACAGTGAACTATGGTGTGAGCTGGTTTGTCTGGAGTTAAGTTTTGGGCACCACACCACATGGTGGTGTATGGACAGGACAAGGTGAGCATCCTTAGCATGATGCAGAATTCCGTGGTGGACTTGGGCATCACCATGAAGTGGGGGAGTGCATGGCTTGAGTGCAAGATAGTGGTGGAGACCACAAATGGGATACATGTTCCCACTTCACATGGAGGACACAGACGTGGCAGCTTTCCACTGCAGTCTGCTAGTGCCCAACACCCTAAACCTGCTGAGATGTGGCAGGGGTGCCATTAACAAAGCTGACCAGTCACAAGATTAGTGTGGTTTTTAAGGACTCAAGCTCAAACTGTAACACTCCCAAAGCCACCTCCTCCAAATTCCTCCCAAAACCTTGCCTACAAAAAGCTTTATGCAGCAGGGCTCTCAGCCCAGATGAAGTGATGCTCCCCAGTGATTCACAGAGTGTGCTCCTAGGCAGGTAAGTCATTTGGGATAAGACACCATCTTGACCACACGCTCCAGATGTCCACTCCCTAGGCCACCAGAGGATAATCCTTAGCAGGCTATGTGCTACTGACACAGAGAGACTATTCAAGTTATTCTCTGGAATAATAAACATCAGCCTTACCTGCTCAGGAACATCTCCCTGAGCTCTCTCACTGCAAACAGCCAAAGTCAACTCACCAGGATGCCAAACTCTTGACTTTCATTATTGTAAGTTATTCACAGCAGAAGTGTCATTTTAGCAATGTAATATTCATTGCCATTATAAATATTTTCAAATAATTATTTTCTTCCTCTTACACCTGTGTAATCTTAGACCACACTCGTTTCTTCACCTTTAGACCATGCATAGCTGTTCCCACACAGAGGACAGTGCCCAACTTACTGGAACACAGAGCAAAACTCACAAGAACCCTCTCTAGACCTTCAGAAAGAAGCATTAATATTAATATTAATCTCTTCCACCATTTTCAGGGATTTTTCCCATTCCCCAAAATAAGTTTCCCTTTCCTACCCAAAGAGCTAACCATGCACACACTCCACCTTCAGCAGAATCAATATGTCGATACAGAAGTGAATGCCTTGCCATACATCTTTTCACTGCTGTAATACCCTGACTTTTCCCTATGGCTGTTTGAGCTAAATCCATTCTAAACTTTAACTGTATGTCTGTACCAATGATTTCCAATTCAAAAGCTTTGCATTGGCAATTCCACACATGCACGCATTCACACACATACCTACGTGTGCATCTTCTGTGAATACTTTAAGCGATACTTGAATCATTCAAAGTTCTCTTCAAGGCCTTTTACTATCTTCCCACAATGCTCTTTAGGCCACCAATTAACCCCACTGAAACATCACTGTTGCCTAATGCTCTTACAACAGTGGCCAGAGACAGGACCAAGTCACAGAACCACACATCCATCTTCTCATATGCAGCTACAAAGTCCTGGCTTGCCTATAACCATCTTTTTGCTAATTTATTTAAGGATGAAAACACTTAGTTACTCACAACTCCACTTGCCCACATCTGTTTTGTTAGTTCAGAGCAGGAGTGCTGAGCCACGCTAAGAGAATCATCACTTTTTCTTCAGTGATCTGTTTGGCATGGCCAGTGCTCTCAGCTCACACAGATTTTTCATGCCAATAGAATGATGAGAGCTGTACAGCAGCAGGAGAGCAGACAGGTATGCTATAGCAGCTGGGACACATCTTACCCCTCATCTCTTATAACATGCCACCCCTGAAACGGGAGCAGGGAGGAGCACTACTTTCCATTTCCAAGCCTGGTTTGATGCCATCAACCACCCTGAGGTGTAGACATGGGCAGCAGATTAACCTGTCACAGACAGGATACAGCTGAAGTCTACAAAGACCTTATCCTCCCCACAGCTTGTGCCAAAATAGCTGGGGAAACAAAGTGGAGACTCAAGGAGCTGGGTGTTCCCCTGAACCCCAATTTACAGCCAACCTTCCAAGAAGCTACTTGTATATCTATCAAGTCTTCAGGACCCATCTTGCTCCTCAAGGAAAACAAGAGTAGAAATAGTCCCTTCCACAAGCCCTGGCTGCCCACGTGTTCTTGTTGGTAGCAAATCTTTGATTTCTCAGTCTCAGTGGTTTCTAAATTGAAAGCACCTGCAGTGTCCTGTTTGGGAAAGCATTTCCTAGTAATGCTTTTGTCCATTGGGATAAACACACATTTCTGTCCTCTGGTTAAATATTGAGATTTTTTTCCTGATCAAAGGAACTGGAACTTCTGTGTTGCATAGAACACTACAGAAATGTAAATACACTTTTCCTATTATGAGCATGAAAAAAGAAAAAGAAGAACCTTCCTCCATAAACACGACAGAACAGACACTCAAACCACATACTAAGCATTTTCCAGTGGTTTGGGAAAGAAAAGAAATACCAAATTTGAAGTTAATATTCCTCATGGAATGAGATTAGAGATATTTATTTTACGCCCTACTTGAACCATCATAGTAATTTTCATCTTCACTAATAAAAATAAATCAGAAGCTGATCTTCCATGCATTAAAATTACCATTTCATGCAAGAGCCACAATGTTTGAGACACATGTGCCCTTTGGAACTCCTGCCACAAATACAGCTGAATGGAGGGACTATAGCATGCATGAATTTATTACATCAACTCTTTCCAAAGGAGGATATTGTCATGTACAAAACACAACATTGGCAACTAGAGAAAAGCATCCAGCACTAAGACTCTTCGCTTTCAAGAGGAAAAGAATTAGAACTCAATAACTAAAAGAAATAATCATATTGCAATTGTTGGGTGACCAGCAGAGCCCTGTCTGGAGCACACTCATCACCCAGACATGAATTAACAAATTTGCAAGCAGCTCCCCTCAAAGATGCTCATCTGCAGAGCAGGTTACAACTTGCTATTAGACAGGAGAAGGTCAATATACAACCAGAGAGGTTGTGGAGTCTTCCTTCTCTGGAGATATTTCAAACCCATCTGGACACTTTCCTGTGCAACCTGCTGTAGGGAACCTGCTTTGGCAGGAGGATTGGACTGGATGATCTCCTGCAGTCCCTTCCAACCCCCACCATTCTGTAATATTCATTAACATTATTCCCCACTTTGTGCTGCTGCCTGCAGTACAAATCATCTGCTCAGGGGTTTTGTCAAAGCCATCACCCACTGCTTTGTGAATGCTGTACCCAGAGACACCACACAACACATCGACACCCCCAGCCCTCAGCCACGGCGCTTTCATAGCCAGAGTCCAAAGCTGGGAAACTGCAACCGCTTTTGAGCTGTGCAAACAGAAAATGTTGGGAAAATGAAAAGTTTCATCTCACATTTGCACCAAGCAACTTCTCCATGCAACACTTCACTCTTCAAAAAAGAGCTACGTGAAAAAGGAGAATTGAAGGGGGCAGTTGCACGTCGAGAGATTTCCTCCACATCCTCCCAGGGAACCTGCGGTAAGCCTGCAAGTCCACGCTTTTCTTTTGCAGCCCAGGACAGCAATACATTCAGCTGAGCTAAAGGAGAACTGTCAGGTGCAGAGATTTAAGGAGATAATACAGTGAAGGCTCAGGGAGTAGATATAATCATAAAAAGATGCAGGCAGAAGCTGCTGCTTCCTCCTCTTCACTATCAATCGTGCCTGTTGTACGGATAGGGAAGGCACAGCACGACTGCTTCAGAGGACAGGGCGTCTGGGTACCCTTCTCCTCAGCCCCTCAACTCCACACTCTCATGAGCCAAATCCAAACCCAGCTTGCCCCTGATCATCCTTGTTCTTCTGGCTCAGAAAAATCCAGCTCTGGTCACCAACACAAACAACTGCATTCAGGTGTGTGAGACACCAGATGTCTAAGGGTTCGCTCTGCTCTAGACAACACTGTCAGGTGAAAGTCTAAGTTGTTTAAAAAGTCAAAGACAACCTTTATTGGATTCTTCTGTGTCTACATTTCTACTCCTGAGCTCTGTAGTAAATCTTGGCAACATGCAGATAATCTGAGAAGCTCAGTAAAACCATGATGGGAAATACCTGGGTATGACAGAGACCCAATGCTATATAAGCTGTCAAAAAAACCTGCTTTCAAATCTCTGGAAGCCATGCAGAAAAGATGTTCATCACCATCTACTTGGTCCCTGTGAGCACTCAGTCCCACAGGTCACACTGGAAAAACAAACCCAGCAAACCAGAAAGCCTCACAGCCATCTTCCTAGCAGCACACGGGCTGAAGCCTGCTACCCCAGTGCTGGCGACACTTGGTCACGTATGTTTTTCTCTCTCCACTGTACGCTTGAAAACGCTCTGTTTCAGACACAGCTATGTCAAACAGTCTTGTCACCGTCTTCCAAATAACTCAGACAAATGTCTCGCATTTTTCAAGCAGTGTCATAAAACATGGGGCTGCACACGCCACAAACACTGACATATTTCACTAATACAATCCAGTAGCAGCATATGGAGAATATTTATACAGCTCTTTATTATTTTTAATGAAAGATAAATGACTCTTTTGGTGAAATGGTGACTTGCACTGACAGCATCTTTGTTTTTATGAAAAAAATACCAAAGGTGGGAGGGCCAGAGTTTGCAAATCTAACTCGTGGGTACAAATTCCTCTAGTCCTGTTGTAGGAAAAAAACATTCTCTTCTTCCCAAGATTTTACTGCCATTTATCTTTTAAGCTGGCTTTGCTAAACCAGTAACTTGACACAGGAAGTAGGAGAAATAAGAAGATACATATAAATAAAATGCAGGTATTGACTAAATGAGTCTTGACACACAGGTTTCTATGATTTAAAAGTCACCTCCTTCACATACTTGCATATCTTAAGGTCAAATATTTCTAAACGAGGAAACAAGTGATTCTGCTCATTAGTGCAGGGCTAACACTAAGCAAAGTTCTCTGCATGTGCTGGTCTGCTACAGCATTCCCAGGCCCAGGAAGCAGTAAGCTTTCAGATGTCTAATTAAGTCTTCCTAATTGCTGCTTTACTAATTGGGGTAGAACAGTTCTGTCATTATTTTAGCTGTTGACGAACAATTAAGTAGAATGCAGCATCAATTCCTTCTTGATCTACCGAGGAAAGCCAACACACATTCAAACTCAAGTGAGAGAAACCAAAACTAATCAGAGCAATGTAATATTAGCACATATTGCCTGACCAAGTGGAACACCAAGAAACCAGCACCAGCTCCCTGCAGTGCCAACAGCGAGGATCACTTCAGCACTCCCAGCCCAAGCTGGTGAGATACCAGAACCCTCACGTCTTTGCACTTGTGCTTTGTTCACTGACAGTGATAACTCCAGACAAGTCCCCTAATCTCACTGTCCCTCTGTTTCCGTCTCTCAAAAGTGGATAACAGCCTGTCTCTAACCTGGAAGGACGCCTTGATAAATGCACTAATTATCACCAGACACCCCACCCAGCAAGTGAGATAATAGAGGCCATTTATTTGCCTAAAAGGCTTCTAGTTATAAAACTACTACTAGAAAACTCTGCAAATCAAGATTGTGGAACCTGATTTAATTAAATCAATGAGAATTCTATCATTCATTTATAAGAAAGCTCAAACCTAAACAGGAAATTGTTTATACCGATCAGCATACAAAATCCTTTCATCTGCTGAGAGCAAATGCATTTTTATTATTCTTAGAGCTGCAGAAGACTCACATCAAGCCGCTCAGCTTGATACCTCTGCTATGGAACAGCCCAGCTGCACCTCCGCTGCTCCATTTGTCATCTCAGTGCACCATTTGTTCCTCAGAACACAGATCATCTTACACAAAGCACTTGTCATGCCTCTTCCCAGTCCCTACCATCCCAAGCACGTTACACATTCCTCTCCACACGTGCTCATAAAAATCACTTGCCATAAGAGTTTTTAAATGGGGCTTGTCAAAACATCAAGATAGAAGGTGTGCAAGGCAGAACCTCAGATTTCTTGTGCTCCTTGCTGAAACACCCATACACACAGCCTTATACAATGGGCTTTTCTTCCCACAACATACCACTGAGATATTTGGACGTGGTTTGTAAGGAGAAGAATCCTGCTGGGAGGGGAAGCAACAGAGACACAACAATCTTAAAGGAAACTGGATGCATGTAAAATCCTACAAGAAGTAAAACCTGGTTATCTGTAACAGAAACAATTAAGAAGTTATTTAAACCAGTTTGTAAATACTGTTTCAGTGGTTGGTCGAATACAAACATTCATCAGGCTATTTATAGTCCAAAGGGAAAAGCTTCTGATTCCCCCTATCCAAGTACAGCAGACCACAGTCAGTTCTCAGCGAAAAACATAATTTTTGAGCAAATTCAATGAACATGAACAAGTCACTGGATTTATCTCAGTTTAACTGATTTCAGAAAACTTTAGAAGCGATACTCAAGACAAGCACTCTCAATCCCAAAGACACTTGAACCCCTACTAGACCTGCTATTGTGTAGATAGCAATTGCTGGTTTATTGACTGCAAGATGCTGTGGATCAAGCCCTGCTATTTAGTAGTATCTCTGCTGAAATTGGCCTTTAATGGTCCAATCCAACTCCCATTAATAAGAAAGGAATGACACCTATTTTCTTTAATGAAGTTGATGCAGTTGTAGCAGTTAGTATCTGATCAGGAAAAAGAAAACATTTGGACCAATTAGTCTTATTGGATGCATTTTATCTGATATGAAAACTTCAAATCTAGGGCTACAACAGAAATTATACTGCTGGTTTTCAAATTAAAAATAAATCCATAAATAAAAGTGTTGAGAAGTAGAAATCCACCTCTCATTCACTTGGGTGTAATTCACAAATAACCCTGGCAAAGCCACAGCAGCTTCAGGAACATAAATACAAAGTGACAGGGAAATCCAGCCTACTATTCACACCACGTATTTCATGCTTCTTTCTATTTCACAGTAATACACTAAGTTAAGCTGCTTATTAGATGGGTACATTCTCCTAACCACAGCCAGACTTGTAGTTTATGCTGGACTCACCATCAGTACTGATTGCCCTTTAATCATAATTCTGCTGTCATTTGTGGTTCTACTTCGGAAGATATTTGCTTTGATACACAAAGTGGAGGGCTGTTAGCACTGCTGTTCCTCAGAAGAGAGAGGTATGAGTAATGTCACAACAGGGACTTAGTCGTAACCATCCCTATTTATAAAAACCTCTTGCACATTTATTTTCCTAACAATCTATACTCTCAAATACTCTGCTGGGCTACACGATGCTGTGGCACACGCTTGCAAGCCCCACAGCACACCAATTTGCAAACAATGACCTTCCTGAAATGACCTAATAACAGGACTATAAAGAACAAAAAGGTCATTGCACAAAAAGTCTTTCATGGAATGAAAAAACCACCAATTTTTTATTAGCAGAATCACTAACAGACTCATGGTTCTCCTGTGATCTGTTTATTTTTAAGAAATGCCTAGTATCAGTTAATGAAGTTATTCTAGGAAACAACAACAAACTCCAAACAGCAATTCCAAAACACACACGGCTGTCTGGCAGCTTATGAATGAAATGCTCCGTAGGTGTGCGTGCACATTTATAATTTACTACACCACATTAAGAAAGAAGACAACTGCAAACGACAAGCTGATGCTCTCCCAGCTGTGTACACTACGTGATGATATCTTCTACCAGGGCTTAGCCAGCATCCTGGCCAACTTCTCACTTGGGACACAGACACAAGGATCCAAAGCATCCAAATCATTCCAGCAACTGAGTAACCAACAGCAGTGACTCTGCCTTTGTAGACTTTGTATTGCCAGAGTTTTAAAGCAATAAAGACTGAACATCTGAAATGCTGCTCAACACATGCACATGCCAGGAACAAAAGCGTAAATCCTGTCCCTGATGTGCAGAACGAGTGTACAAGGCTTGTGCTGGCAGCCTCCACGGAGGCTGAAAGGATCAGGAATCTCTCCTCCCTCCAGCTCTTGGCACAGCAGCAGCCACCAGAGAGGCTGCTAACCTTGTCCTCCAGCACTGCTGGGAGATGGGGAGCACTAATCGCACCTCTCCCTCCACCTTCTCTCCTAGGAGCAGGGCAGAAAATGTCGGGGACACTGCTCCTTAGCAGGGACAAACACCAGGGCCTATTGCCTGGTTCTCACCTCTTGCACGTTGTGTGCACAAGCCATGAATGGTTCAGCTACGCCAAAGTTCACCCACAGGTCCTGAAAGAGAAGGGTCCCCTCCCACCTTGCTCTACTCCAGACCTTGCTTTCAACCTGCATCCTTTACTGTGAGGGTGCCAGAGCCCTGGGACAGGCTGCCCAGAGAGGGTGTGGAGTCTCCATCTCTGGAGATGTTCAAACCCACCTGGATGCTTCCCTGTGCAACCTGGTGTAGGGAACCTGCTTTGGCAGGGGGGTTGGACTGGATGATCTCCTGAGGTCCCTTCCAACCCCACCATTCTGTGATTCTGTGATCCCAAACTTGTGTAAAACTACTGCTGATCCCATGGGGAAGCAGACATCCATATCTGACAGCTCACATAGGACCAAAGAGACAAGTACTCAACATGGCAGCGAGAAAACAGCTACAGAGCAAACAGCCTGTAGCCTTCACCTGCAAATGCCCAAGCTCAGATCTGAAGAACTGCTCACATGCCCCAAATTATTCAACTATTTCAAATATCTGCCAGATTTTAAGTTTAATATGCATGTCAATTTGTCATGACAAGGTATTTTAAAGAGAGCAAATTAAAGAGAGTTCCAGCCCTGATCTTCCAAGCCTTGCTTGTTCCCCGACTTGGTTGTGACCGATGCAGTAACCCTTATTAAAATGGCAAACGGATTTAAAACAAACAAACAAAGCAAACCACAAAACAACAACCTCAAATAAAAACAACTTCAGCACAGAACTACTTGGTTTTGTCAGGTCAGGACACTGATCATGTGCCATGACCAAAAAGGATAAGTCAATAAGCCAAATTAACTCCTTCACCTTTCACTTTTCCTTCCCCCTCCTCGCTGCTTTCTGCCTGACCTTTGAGAAAAACAGAGGACCCCACTGTGTCTGTGACCAGGTGACAGTGGGTGTCGTGTTGGAGACCCCCAAACATCTCCAACTATTAAACCCACTGGATTTGCAGCAGCTCCAGCTGTTAAGACTGCAGGAAGAGAACAGGAACAAGCCGCTACTCAAGTAAAAAGCGCACCCAGTCTGTAAGTGAAGACTCAACACACAGATTTTAAGGCTTCATGTCCAAACCCAAAGGATGCTGCTTTCTGAAAGACACGAAAGCCCCAACCATGGACACTGGGGCTGCAGGGTCAGCCCCTTTGGAACATGGCACCAAACTCTGTCAGCCACACACTTCGCTTTAAGCATGCTCCCAGCTCAGGAAGAAATCACTAGATGCAGTTTTAAGCACATAACTAATCCTATGAAACTTGGTGAGACGTAGGCTTGTCTTTACATCCTCACCAGGAGTAGGCTCGGTGTAAATGTGCACAGAAGTGCCTTGCCAGTTCAGGCCTTGCACAGTGATTGGGTTACAGGATAATTTGTACAACAATTCCACATGCTCTTGATCTTTCCAAGTGAATTTCTCTACTGGATCCAACTGTTTGCAGTAGCACCTGTAACCTTGGTGAATTATTTCAAGCTGTGTCATCCTTATGGCCAAATCATAAGTGACCCACATAACTGTAACCCCAAACTCCGTTCTGTGCATGAAGATAAGGAAGATCTGCAGAGTTTCAGCTCCATGAACAAGATGACAGATTTGAATGAAGTGATGGAAAAAAATTAGAAGACATCAACAGTCATCTTTGTTCTCCACAGACTGAGCACACATAGCAACTTGCCTGTGTTCCTGCTTCAGTACAGCTCAAGTCCCCTGGCAACAACCCAGGGATGGCCACTGAGCCCTGGAGCTTTCAGAGGACACTTCCTCTAGTCCACAGGGCAGAGCAAGGGGCTGTGTGAAGATGTTCTTTGCCTGAAGTCTGATCTCCTGCCCAACTTCTGTACCTCTGCATGATCCTCATTCCTACACCTCTCCTGACTTCCAGCCCTGCAGAAAGCATCAGGCTTTTTCCCAGCACCAACGTGCAACGCTGCATCTTCTCGCACTTGTGGCTTTCTCTTCCATCTGCTTTGATTTGTGGAAGATAAAAGTCTCTGGAACAGGATCCCCAAGCCCAGGTGACCAGACTGGCCATGGTATATGATGTTTATACACATGCATCAGAACAGACTATACATATTCAAAATCACTGTAATCAGGAAATGAGCCATGAAATGTGTAAGCGACAGCACATTAATAATCTGTTTTGTAGCTTAAATTAGAATCTTTGGAATTTCACAGCCAGAGATTTTTAAATAGGTCAAAAATGCGGTAATCACACTTAATGATCGCACTGTGATATGCACTGCATCAGAGCTAGGAGTGAGGAAACCTGAGCTGAATGGATATGAACTACTGGCACGTTCAGAAAAGCACTTAATGAACCTCAAGTAGTTTTTATACCAAGAACAAAATACACAGCCCAGGCCAGAAGTTTTGGGGTGGGTTTTTTTTGTTTGTTTGGGGTTTTTTTTGGTCTTGCACTGTGACATTCCATATGATCACAGAGATCAAATGCTGTGCCTCTATATCTTCCATTTAGTTGGCATTGCAGAATAGCAAAATAGTTGACCATGTACAACTAGCAAATGTTTAGTGGTGAAAAGAAAACCTTCCCCAGCTGAGGAACAGGCTCTATTTATTGTACTTGCCCATGCACATTTCACTCCAGGTAAGCAGAGTTAAAACAGTTCCTGAGTATCAGCATTTTGCTTTCTTTTAAAGAAAAGAGTAAGAATCCACAGACCAATTGCAGTAATCTTCTAGGCTCCAAGAAAACCCTTCACAATTTTTCTAAGTTTAGACACAGGCTTATGTTCCCTTTACACCAATATGACTTTAGGTATAATAAACCTGTTGTTAAAACCATGGAAAGAATGAGAATTTCAGCAAAATAGACAGTCACTGCTAATTCATCCTGTCCTGTCAAGCTGCTGAGGCACAACCAAAAAGGTAAACCAAGAAAAAAAATAAACCAGTTATATTCTGAGGAAACAAAGTCAATGTTTGTCTACTGTGAAAGTACAAAGTCAGCAGGGGAGACTGCTTGGAACCTTATAAGAAAGCAGGAGAGAAATGTTTTTTTGGTTTCTTTTTTCCTCCAGTCAAACTTGGCTTCTTCTAAAAAACAAAGCAAGGCAAAAGATGAAAGGCCTTCTTTTCTGAAGCCAAAGATGAAGAATACAAAGAATATTAATGACTAACACGTCTGTCTGTAAATGCCATGACCTTAGCTGTAGTAGGGACAAAAAGGAAGAACAGCACTGCTATTAATTAATGAATTTTCTGATCTAACAAGCAGTGACGAAGGCTGATTGGCTCATTTATGGAAGGGAGCATTAGTTCAGAACACAGGTTCCCTATAGAGGATAAAAGGAAAGAAAGGTGCCATTATATACATGCAAAAGCTCAGGATGGTCGTGGTTCATTCACAAAGCATGTAAAGGTCGTAAACTCCCAATTAGGGCTTGTCTGTCCCTCACACATGTTTGCACCTGTGGGTACACCAGACAGTTATCCTGCAGGAAACTCAAGAATTGTCACATATTTGTCACTTGCCTGATAAAACAAAACATTGGATTTTGATAAATTGTATTTCCTCAAAGGAAAACTTCAAAACACACAGGAGCTTGCCTTTGTCATGGTTATTGGATCCACCATGAGCCTACCTGGCCACCACAGCTTCCCAGGAACCCAGCATCCCACAGCAAGGGGCTTGGTGACAAAGGGTGGAGCAGCAAGAGAGGCAGGTGCTAGCCTCTCGCCTCCACGCTGCTGTGTGTGAGCAATGCTGTGCAAGGTGGGTGCAAAGCACATTCATCCAGGTTTGAAATCTGCCTGTTCTCTTCTGAGAAACTCTTTGAAAATTAAGCAAAACAAAACCAGGCAAAAAAAAATCCCATCAACAAATCAGAGTCAAAAGTGACACTACACAAACTTCAGAATTGGAAACGGATTCATTTGCCAGCTCCCAGGCATACACACCTAATGGGTCTGTATTTACACACATGGACTCGTGGATCTCTGCTCTGTAGAGGCATTTTGAGTATTTTTAAATCAATGAGAAACCAAGAATTGCTGCACTTACAGGACAGAAGATGGAAAAATCCCTCAGTCTAAGGTGCAACCATTCAGGTTACAGGAGTCTTGGCACAGCAGCTCTCCTTGCAGCATCCAGCAAGACTGAGATACGGAATTTTCTGACATTTTTTCCCTTGACAAGCTGCTAGTCCTACAGACAGACTGGTTTGGATTGGAGTCTGATCCAGTAGATGATATGAGAAGTCTTTGTGTTAAGATGGAAATCTGGGGAGCATTCTGGTCATGTGAAAGATGGCAATGTTTAACCAAGTACTGCCAGAGAGCTGTGCCGCCGCTCCTGCCTTACGGGGCTGGGAATTAAAGGCTGCTAGTTCAATGCCCAGCTTTGTCCATAACCTGCAGTAGTCTCAGCAGATCACCAAACACCCTCAGCATCTCCTGCTGGAAAATGGGGATAACAACATGTCACAGCAGCATCACCAAGGTTTGTTAATGCTTGTAAGCACTTTGTAGATAAGGAACATCAAGACAGCAGTTAGCAGAGGGATTTGGGGCACAGACAGACATACATCCAAAGTACTCATATCATATACTCTTTTTAGATAAGCATAGCAGCAGATCAGCTCCCTGCATTTAGCAGTTGTGGGCTCCATCCTCTCAACATACTGAGCACTCTGCCTTTGATCCAAAAAATGAGTCCAGAGAGAATATTCACATGTTTAATGTTAATCATATGCTTAAATCCTCTGAATCTATAAAGAGGTTAAAAGAGAAAAGTGCTCCCCAGCTCCAAAACAAACACAAATTCCCAGAAGTTACATTTAGGACATGAACAAACATTTGACCAGCAGAGGAAAGGCCTCTGCTGCACACCTGCTAAGCTCCTGCATGGCTGAAGAAACCTGCAGGTGGGAAAAGTGTCTGGAATGAGTTTGCTTAGATAAAACATTTCTAACATAACCAATGTGGTGCTATTAGAAAGAAGCATCCCAGAATATTTGAACTACTATTCCACAGGCAGAGCAGACCTTGAGCAAGGAAATGAGGAAAAAAAAGAATAAATAAAGTCTATTAAGGAACTCATCACACAGATTTAAACTTATGATTATGAATTATTTCGCTACTATTAATTCCTTCATTTACTAACTGTCTACTGTGAGAGAACAGATCTTCCTCAGCACACAGGCACTGCTGCTCAGACCTCACCAACACCTTGTGCCTTACAGCAGCCATCAACAGCACCTAGAAAGCATCTTCTCCTAACTCTCTGCATCAAAGGGCAACTAAATACTAAGCAAAAGGCTTTAGACCTTCTCCTTCCCCAAAGCCTTGTTCATTTTAAGGACACACTGCTCTCTCATTTTAGCTCTCTGAAACATCTAACTTGTTTTCACATCCTGCTAAACTCCTGGCCTAGCTCATGGCTTGGGGCAATGAGTCTCCTACATTCACTGTCCAGGCTGTCCAGAATCTGTTTTTCCATCAACCCCACCTCGACTCGTTTCCTGCAGGTGCATCAAGGCAGTGGAGCAAGGACACAGTGCTCCTTTTGCACAGGTGAGCTCAGCACGGCAGGAGCAGGGACCTACAGCATCAGGGTGTGCTGAGCTCCACGTGGATACTCCAGCAGACCAAAGAGTGCTTCGAGCTACATCCATGACTGCAGCGTAGACATATCCCTGACCAGATCAGTATCTGCAGCATAACTGGCTTCCAGAGATGATTTTCAAAACTCTGTTAAACAAGCATGTATAGCAAGAAAAGCCTCAGGCAATTAAAAGACCACTATCCAGAGCTTGATTGCTTTAGCAGATCCGTAAACATTATCCAGCTTACTCACAGCCACATCACGCTTCGCCAGCGATGTGAAAAGGACAAATCACTCTCACCAGTGTACAACAGCCAAGATGTTAAATAAGGCTGCTAATTATTTCAAAGGGTTTTAAAAGAATCCTTTAAGATTATTGTCCCCAAATTTGATTAAATAACACTCTAAACCCTTTCAGCTGAACATCATTTGGTGAAGTTGACTTGATGGTATAATAAAAATGTTCTCTCCTTAACTAATAAGTCTTTTCTGTGTTGTATTTTAAGAGTAAACTCCACTTTTAACTTAATAAACTAGAGGGAGCTGTATCAGTCACAGCTTACAAAGGGTTAACAAGGTAATAATCTTCCTTGGTTGGCTGAATTAGAACTATACAAAACACCGACGCCTATTCCTACCTCCACCTGCCATAAACCAAGAATCATGAAGGATGGAATTACATCACTGGGTGAGGCTGTAAGGGAAGTTAACACAGCAGTAGAGATTCTGTTTTGTTTCTCTGCCTCCTTTGCTGGGACACTTTGCTGTCCCAAGCTTTCTAGGTTCTAGAGAACAACACAAAGTTCACTGCTATTGCAACTCACTAGCACAAGTTGGCAGACCCCACCATGGGGGAAACCCTCTGGAGAGGACTGAATGCCCCAGAAGACACCACAGTGACCTTCTCACCATTTTCCTGGAGGAAGAAGCACTGTGTCTTGTGTACAAGGTAAGCTACAAGGCACAACTCAAAGCCTATGCAGTCTCAGAGCATCTCTGACAACAAGCCAAGACCTCTTGGACATATCTGGTGCCTGCACTTTGTTCTGTGCCTCCACTAATATCACCCAAGAGGACAGCAGCTCTAACAGACCTTCACTGCCAGGCACTTTTCCCTGGCTAGAGCATTGACTCCTCCTTTCCTCCACCATTTCTTTCTTGTAATCTTTAAAGAACCAGAGTGTAATAAATTAACACATTCTGCATCCTCATCCCCTTACCCAGTCACTCTTTCCCATCCTACACAGGCAGTCCACTCCTCATCCCATCCCTAACAAAACCAGCGAGATTTGAAGAGTTCTGGAGAGCAGAGCACCAGCAAGGTGCATCTTCCAGTCCCAAGGAGGGCAGACACACCTCCAGACAGGAGGTCCCACTGGCTGCACTGCAGAGCACAGGTATCCTGCAGCAGGAGCTGAACCCAGGTAAGGACTGCTAGAATACACCTTTTGTGCTTTATTGGCTTGAGAGTAACAAATTCCAGTCTAACTTCCTTCTGATCTACGCTCTAGGTCCAGCATGACTCCCATTAAGTCAATTACCAGTGTGGTGTCACTCTGGATTTTAGCCTCAAATATGTGACTTGTGAAGCTTCTAAAACAACAACAATCTTTTAGACTATGAAATACCTGCCCAGGACGTTTCTTCCATGGAATACAAGTGTCAGTATTTTAGGTTTCAGTTAACAACAGAAGATGTGCCACCACCACCTTACTTGGAAAACACAGAGAACTGTGTTAAAGGACCATCAAGTCTAGAGAATACAATCTGGACACAAACAGTTCCTCCTCTGCACTTCTCTTTCCCCCTTTCATCTCCCAGTGTTTCATGTGGTGCCAGAGCACTGCTGAAGCACCAGTGTCCAGCATGGGTGCTCCCACAAGCCACCAAAACACCCCAAGCTATACAGTGTCACCCAGGAATACCCTGGGTATTAAAGCCACCACTGTCAGGGTCTGTGCAGCTGCTCCCATGTCCTGTTAATTAGGTACTACGGACACGCTCGTGCTGCAAGCACATCTTTGACATAACAGAGCATGACAATTTCTTCAGAGTCACAGAAACGCAGAGCATACAAATAAACCTGAAGGCTGAAACCATTTCATTGTTCATCAGAATATGCACATTGCACCTGTTATGACCAAGGGCACTGCCTGTGTGCCTTGGAGCTGATTATTTCAGCTTCTAACAAGCCTGTCTGTCTTGGAGGACTGTTAAAAATCCAGGAGTAAATAAAGCACAACAAAATTATTTTACAAAAAGAAATCATTACCGAATATACAGAGAGAGATCTTTAAACCCGAGGTAAAGAAAACAATCGCCAAACTGACATTTTCCCCTGAGCTTCTTACAACTGCTGAGTCAGTTTAAATTAAATTTAGCTGAAAGAAAATAACTCCAAGATTGATATTGCTAAACTCCGACCCTGAAACAAATGTTTGCGAGTGTAACTGCAACCCCTCCGCCCCAGCCCAGGACCCTTAACAGCGAGGACGGCAGGACCAGAGCCCACCCCGGCAGGAGGGACCAGCCCCGCAGAGCCGCCGCTCCCGCAGTCCCCGCAGCCGGCCCAGGGAGCAGGTGGCAGAGCCGGTCCCCGCAGCCCGGCCCCGCCGCCGCCAACACGCGTGGGGAGCCGGGGGAAAGATTTTAACGCGGAGGGAAGGAAACGGAGGAGCGCGGGTGAGGGAAGCAGCATCCCCGGCTGCGGTAGCGCGGGGTGCTGGGGGAGGGGACCGGGACCGGCCCGGCGGGACTCACCGAGCTACGCGCGCCTGCGGCCCCCGCTGCCGTCCATGGGGGCGGCGGGGGGACGGGAGCCCGCTGCGGGCAAGAGCCGCCCCGCGATCCACCGCATCTGCCCGCCGCCGCGGTGGAGGAGAAGGAGGAGGAGGAGGAAGAAGAGGAGCCCGCGCCGCACCGCCCCGCAGCCCCCGCGCAGCCCGGCCACAGAGCGCCGCCTGCCCGCCGCGCCCGGGATGGGACCGGCTGCGGCGGGAGGGGCGGCCCTGCCCGGCCCGGCCGCGGGGGCAGGTGCAGCCGCCCAGGGAGGGGGGAAGCGGCGCGGCCCGGAGCCGGGCGCGGCCCCGGGGCGGTGCAGCTGGCGGAGCGGGATCGTGCGCGGCAATGGGGAGCGAGGAGCGGCTGGAAGCGCTTGTGCGTAACGTGGCCGAGTGTGAATCCGCCCCGCGAGGGCTTTTAATGAAGTACAGATGTTCCCTAATATAATTATATCGTCCTCTTCCCGATAATTGGCTTTGGCAGTCGTGGTGATCGAAATCCCCTTGCGCGGCTGCCGTGCAGGTCGTTCCGCGACAGCGGAGAACCGGGGTCTGCTGCTGAAACCGCGGGGGATCCGGCCCGGCTGACCCCCGGCCTGAGGGACAGACCCCGCACACCCAGGGACTCCCACTCACACCCAGGGACTCCCCCCCACACACAGGGACCCGACCCAGCCAGGGACTCCCCCCCACTGTGAGCCTGACATTGAGACCTGTGATTTCGATGGAAGCTTTTCCCTCACAGCAGGTAAAAATAAGGGGTGACATTTATTTAGTTATTTCTTAAAGTGCCTGTCCTTAGAAAGCAGAATCACTGGGTCACTTGTAGGAAGGGAGGACAAAACATCTCGGTTATACAAATGAAAGGTTATCACAAACGTTGGGGAAGGGACATCTCCACTTTAGGATGGACACAGAGGATGTCTTGGCCAGAGGAGTGGAACCAGCACCCCTTTCTACTCCTCCTTTGCTCTACCTGTGCTCTCACCACGCCAGGTGAGCTGCTGCTGGTTAAATCACTCTAGGTCTCCCCAGCTTGGTTTGTCTTTAGAAAAATTGCCAATGAGGGCACGCTAATACAAGCCAGATGTGTGGGCGTTTTGTGTGCATGTATGTGGGGAAAATAGATCAAGCCCACAAATTCATCTTGCAGAGGACAAGCAGCCAACCCAAGGTAATGATTTCTAGTCACTACAGGCCCCAGACCAGACTTCTTTCACCTGATGACTCAAAGCCGAAACCTGGTCGTGCCATGCCTGCTGACACTGGGGCACTATGAGGAGAGTAAATACTTCAGATAAGCAGGATTAGGGAATTCTCCTAGCCCAGGGTTGCGGAGGGGAGCGGCAGACAGCTTGCACATCTGTAGCTCTCTCCATACGTCAGCCCGGGCTGTGTCTAAGGGGTTGGGCATTCCTGCATGTTAACACAAAATGCAGGTTGGAAGTGAGCTCCTCCACCCCCAAATGAGAGCATGTCCTGCCCTCTCCTCTTGTGCAGTCCAGGATCTCAGCCCCCACCTTCTATCAGCCTCTGTTTGTTTTAAGTGAAGGCAAGTGACTGCAGTACTTTCAAGCAAAGACCAATTTCTCAGCCCAAGCACACAGTGGTAACTCACACTCCATTTTACATCTACCTGTGGTACCGAAGTGACCCCTGTGGGCTAAGAATCACTTTGTACCTATGCAAAGGGTAAAGGAGTTGCTCTACTCAGAGACTGGGGCTACATCACCATTAATTCTGGCCTCAAGCCCATGCTCCAAGCCTGTCCCTGTGCAGATTTTCCTTTTGGAATGAATCTGCCCTCCAGCCAGGCAAGCTTAGCTCCGAGAGGGTGGCTCTGCAGGCCCAGATAGAGATAGCTCAGGACACACTGAGTTGCCTACACAGACACCAGCCCTCTGCACAAGGATCTCTTCCTCAGCAGGAACAGGAAAATGCTCCTTGGTTTTGCAGCTGAGCTCTGCAGATTTGAGGGACACAGGCAGATGAGGGGTTTCACACGCTGTGCATGGCATGGCGCATCCTTGGTTTGCCTTTGGGTCTCTTTGGGGTTTTGCTCACCCTCTGACACTCTCATAGCTGCTAGGAAGACAGGAAAACCAACATGATCACAGAGATCTAAGTGATGCTGTGTCTTCCAGCCACTGTTTTTCATACGCCTGCTTTCTATTCTTGATTCATTTGGGATCCCCAGAGAAGGTGTAATGTCAGAGGCAGCTGTGTGCATTCCTTGAGCAGAGATGCTGCAGCAGCGGATGGCTTAGGAGGCAGGACAGGGATGAAGGAGCTAAGACTATCCTTTCCTCCAGTTTCACTTCAGCCATGGGAGAATCTTTTCTTAGAAGGAGGTAAATATAGAAGATGTGAGGGAAACACAAAATCAACACAACCTGGAACAACATGACTTGAACCAGAGGACAGGCAGCCTGACAGGCTGACTCTGCAATTTCTCTCTTAAGGTCTTTTCTCTAAATGTTAAGGTTTTTTATTTTAAAGACCCATCATAATTACAGGCTCTCACACAGACTTCCCAATCTTCCTCTAAAACCAACACAGAAATAACTTCAGAAGATTATCTAGTTTAATTTTCCCTCAAGGACAGATGCAAGAAAACATTCACCCTAAGTGGGGGAGTCCTACAGTTTGTGAGCTCTTGCGTGAAGATACAAGTAGACTCGCACACTTACCTTACTGGCAGCATCCTTGTTTTTCTTATGCTTCATGGACCTTTCAGCAGGAGTCTTCTCCTCCCCACAGTTCTACAGATCAGTAGTTTTCAGCTGTCTCTCATGGACTCCATTTTTCTACCATCTTTCCAGGTGTTAAGCTGGTAAGTGTGCGATTTCCAAGGATCAGCTTTGTCAAAAAGAGGAGGAACCGTGTACTTACTCCTCTCTGACCTCTGTTATATTTCCCGTCCTCCACCTGTTATTAAAAGTAGATGGTTCAGAGCTGGCTTCAACTTGTTCCTTAGATATTCCAGGGTAATCTTCTTCAGGCTTTGCTGATTTCAGTGTACCTTTTGTTTCTGTGCCCCTCTGCAAGTAGGGACATGTTGTTTCCTGAAGCTGTTCTCCTGGAAGTAGAAAACAAGGAAGCTCACTGTGGAATTCAAGCACTAACGGGTCAGTCATTGATTTTGTTCTTTATTTCATTCCATTTTAAGAATAAATGCTTTTTTTAAAAGGAACAAGGTAAGGTAACTGTTTGATCCTGAGCAAATAAGAACAACGCCTTTTTTCCCCTGGTATAAGGCACCTGTCCAACATTTTATTAACTTTGCTAATTGCGTTAAGCACCCTGCAGTGCTGAACAGTGCTCAGCTGCTAATTCCCAGATCACTATAGTTTAGTTGACTGTTAAATGAGAAAAATTCATAGTAGGGGAAAAAAAAATTGCATTTAGACCCACAGTGGCAAGCAAATGATCATATAGTTCTGAATTCTGATCAGCTTCTAACAGTGATCATATTTTATGAACTACTGGAAGATGGTGTTAGGACTCACATGATAAATATGACACATTTCTGAGCTATATGGGTACAAGTGAGATTGATTGATAGCTCTTACATGTTCAGACATTTATACAAATAAGAAAAATTAGATTTCCATATGTTAATATTTTATGCAGATTTTTATGCAGATAATTTGTATCTGCTCTTTCATTTTGTTACCTGTAGTATTACATGTGAACATAATAATAATCTGAATTTACATACACAAATTACTGGAAGGTCTGGATCTGGCACATTGGGGAGTAATTTCTGGCTGAAAACATTAGCAGTGTGATAACTATTTAGACAACTATATGAAATGAAATAAGCACTTGTCAAAGGAAAAATGCATTGTTATGAAAACTGGAATTGGTATAGTCTCAAATAAAAACACAGACTGTGAAAAACAGTTCATCAGAAATTCTCTCTTGCCTTACTGCTTTTCCCATTTCTTCCCCCTTTTCCTGGGGTGAAATCCTGCCACCCAGAAGCAGAGAGGTGGGGAGGCAGAAGTGGCTGTACCATGATGCAGATGTGGAGAAGCAGTAAATCACTGCTCAAAGCAGAGGGTTGGCAGGCTCCCACAGTCTGGGCTGGGGGCTCTGCCGTGGATCAAGCATGCGTGTGCCCAAGGGGGACCCCATCCAGGATGTGTGTGCACCACACCTGAGGGCTGGTGGTGCCTGCATGGTGGGTTTGACATGGGCAATGCTGTACTTTATGATTTTAGTCCTGACAGTAGTCCAGACCTGAATTCTGCTCAAGTGCTAATGAGAGGAGAAGCAAGGTTAGAAGCAACTGTCCTGCAGCCTCTGCCAGGCAGTGGTTTGCAGGTGACATGTGTCCACATTTTCCATTTTTAAGAAGCACAAGGGCCTTTTGACTGTGGTTTCCTGAAAGGAATATTATTTCTGCTTTTTCTTATTTGATCACCAGGGAACCCAGAAGAAAACTATATGGAAAGAAGCAGGAAAAAAAATAAGAAAAAAGAAAAAAAAAGCCAGTCAAACTACTGCTAATCATATTAATTTATATATGTTGTTTATAATTAGCCTGTTTAAACATTAATTTCCTTTCTTCATTAAAGACTATATCTCTCCAAGACCCTCACCATGTCCATTGTCTTTGTGACAGAGAGTAAAGACAGGTACCAATTACTCAGTTGTTATTTAGTAAGTACTCCAAAGTACTTTGATGCAGCAGCATTGTAAATTCTCAGTAGCAGCTAATTGTCTCATTTAAATTCATTTTTAATGAGACACCTGGGATAATGAAGAAAAATCACAAAACCACAAAAACCCAAGAATAGTTTTGAGTGGGTTTCCCAGTCCCTTCTTAATTCTGCCTTCCTACAAAAGGACTTTTTTGACATTAGCACACAAAGGTGCAGCCCCTTATCTTCACCCAGCTGTGTGACAGCATTGTTCTCTGCCACATGGTAACCCACCTCCCAGGGGCAAGGGGAGGCGATGGTAGAGTCTATGAAACACCATGGAAGGAATCCAGAGAGATCCAGAGATCTGATCCTCAGATGTTCCACATCTCCATCATGTCTGTCTCTCAAGCCACATTTCCTATGTTGCCAGCAGGCTGTAGAAGAATGGGTAGAGTTGTCAATCCTCATTATTTGACACATAGATGTGCTTCTCAGATAGGAAGGAAAAAAGATGGCAAAGAGGTATATTTTCTTCATCAGCCACTGACTCACACCATATTTTTTGTGAAAGTAAGGACATCATAGTCCTCTAAGAGTCACCAGCTTGGTTTCCTTCATTAAGATTGATATGCACCCTCTTGATTTTCACTCACACTGCTTAGTGTTATACTCTGTGATAGCTTCTACATACACACTTGATTGGCTCAACAAGAGAGGTAGTTCCTCCTTCAGGAAGTATTGACAAGAGCATTCCATTGGTCTCTGCAGCTGTAGTGGCTGGAGGAGAAAGGAGCAGGTTCCAAGGCAGCCATGAACCAAACCATACAAGGAGCTCATAGATCAAACCCAGCTCTCTGAATTGCACCCAGGAGAAATAGCACTGGACGTTGAGGGATAGATGTGGTATGTTCTAAGTTTAATTAGAAAGGTACCTATGGAGACACATTGCCTATGTTTTGACTGAGGGATTTATCAAAAATGGAAAGGCACACCCAGTGAGCCATGTGATTTCACTGTGTGAGATATTGCCCTCTCAATTCTGGTAAATATCTGTACTCTTTTGTTAACATTGTGACAGTTTTTACCAGGTGAGGCCTATCAGCAGTCATAGGGCAGGTGCAGCTGGTCCACAGACACTACAGGAGTTATCATCCCAGGAGCAGCATCTCCACTTGTCCCCAGGGACAATGGCTGGAGCCCCTTGAGGTGCAACCAGTTAGAATGAGTCCAGAGGAGGCCACGAGGATGATGCGAGGGCTGGAGCACCTCTGCTGTGAGGACAGGCTGAGAGAGTTGGGGCTGTTCAGCCTGGAGAAAAGGTTTCAGGGAGACCTTATAGCGGCCTTCCAGTACCTGAAGGGGCTACAAGAAAGCTGGGGAGGGACTTTTCATAAGGGCAGGGAGTGATAGAACAAGGGGTGATGGCTTTAAACTGGAAGAGGGCAGGTTTAGATTAGATATTAGGAAGAAATTCTTCACTGTGAGGGTGGTGAGACACTGGCCCAGGTTGCCCAGAGAAGCTGTGGCTGCTCCTCCCTGGAAATGTTGAAGGCCAGGTTGGATGAGGCTTTGAGCAACCTGGTCTAGTGGAAGGTGTCCCTGCTGATGGCAGGGGGGTTGGAACTGGATGATCCTTAAGGTCCCTTCCAACCCAAACCATTCTGTGATTCTATGACTAGGGTCCATCCTTGCCCCTCTTTTCACATGACAATCTCTGTCCTTAGCTCTGACGTTGTAATGAGAATCTGGGAAGCCGTCAAGTCTCTAAGAAGATGCACAAGTTTCAGTAGTTGCTTGAAAGCAGCTGTAGATGCTCTGTCACACAGAGCTGGGGCTGTGTACTCATAGCCAGGCACAGACAGCAGATGTGCACCTCTGGTTAGAGCTGGCCTGTCCAGATGTCTCAGCCTGCAGTCAAGAACTGGTTTCAGCTAAGAAGAACTCTGGTCCAACCTCAGTATCTTTGATGTTTAACAGCATAATGACATTTAATATTATTAGTGTGCCAACAAACTGGCTGCTTTTTTTGTATGTATTTTAGCTGCTTAATTCATAAAGGTGCTTTGCACATTTGGAGTACTGAGACAAGGGGCTTGTTGATTCCAGCAGAAGAGCTCTCCATCCTGTGGTATGGCCATGTAGAGTGCCTAGCACAAACACTCAACAGCTTTATCCTGCCCAGCTGCAAAACTCCCCTTGAATGTTGCTGCTTCTGGGAAATGCCTAAGAGTGAGGTGAGCTGGCTTCTGCCACAGAAAGCTGCCAAAGCTGCTGAATTTGTTTCAAGCAAGGGGCTGAGGGTCATGTTGTGAGCATCACTGTTGGGAAATGAGCATTGATGTACTGAATCTACTATTACAGAAAAAAAAAAAAAAGAAGAAGCTAAAATCCCATAGCATTTAAGAGTCCTTTGTTGATGAAGATTGTTTTGTCAAGATCTCCAGGACACTTATTTTCTCACTGCAAACCCATTTGGAGGCTATTTTTGCCCTTACTGTATTTTGTCTCTTTTTCCAAGATGGATTTTTTCACCACAGATGAGAATCCAATTTCTTTCCAGACATGGACAATGGTGCAGTTGAGAAGGGTGACAACAAGCTTCTTCTCAAACTACCACACAAAAGACTTCAGTCAGGATATTTACAATAAATACAGGCACCAAGTGAAAGGGCTCCCGTTTCCTGGCAGCGTTGCTTTATGCCGTGTTTTCTCTGGAAGGAATCTATTACATCAGTGGCCTCGGGAATGTATATTGAGATGGTTTAATCAGAGTTGAAAATCATAATACAGAAAGGGGCTTCAGTTCTGTCTGGACTCAATGTACCCAATTGGGGAGCCACTAAGGAATTTCACTGACACCAGACACATTCTTTAGCTCATCTCCATCCAGTGTTAAAATGGCTGGTGGCAGGATTATGGCCCTGATTCAGGAAAGCACCAAAGCACAAGTTAAACTTTAATTTCTTCAATTAGACTTAAATATGTGCTTTGGGCTGAGGATATGCCACAATACCCACAGAAATCACAGCACTGTTCAACAGGTAATTTGTTTTGGCCAGTGAATCCCTCTGTAGATAAAGGTTTTGTCAAGTTTCCCATACTCCTGTCTGTTGCTTGGATCTCCCTGTTGACTTTGTTCTTACATTGCTAGGCAATCTTTCAGGACACAACACTTCCTCCTCAATATATATTTGTACAGCATCAAGTACAAATAAAGCTGTAGTTTTCTATAGCTCTCATAACACCAATAATTACAACAGGAATGGATTTAAGCATGGGCTTTATTGTCCTCCTAAATGGAGGCTTAGATTCAGAGTCCTTATCTTTCTTGTGTTTTCCTCCATGTGTGAAATGGGTTTTTCTCAACCCAGCTTGCTTTAAATCCCCATGGGGCAAATTGTCTGTGGGTGGAATGACATCTATTTGAAGGGAACAATACTAAGTGAGGAGGAAAGAGTCTGGAAAACTTCTAAGACTTCAGCTGACATGTTAAGTAATGCCAAGGTTGTGGCGAGATGACAGAAGCCATGTTCCTCTGTGGCTGGGAAGCTATGGTAATGTTTCTGCAGTAAGTTAATCTGCTGATAAGAACTTAAAGCAGTGCTTAATTAGAGAGCAGGTTCAAGGGAAAGCTCAGCTGATCCTACAAAGCCATTGCATCAATGATAGAGCAGGAGGTTTGAAAGGAAGTGCTGTCTGTAGGCAGGGAACCTGGAAGAGATGGGCCCAAGCCCGTTCAGCTGCACCGGTGTAAAACTGATTGTCAGCAGGAGCAGATACAGGCTGATAATCATCAGTAAGTTTCAGCAAATGCTGGAATCATCTGCTTAATTGCATGAGAGTTACAAGAGAATGATAAAGGTAGATCTAACTCATTATCCAGGGGCAAGTTCTAACACTGCCGGACAAACATTTTGCTGAAGGGTCTTTCATAGGTATTAGGTTTTTATCTGAATTCTATCGACTGCATTCCTAGGAGGAGGGAAACAGCCTGCAAGAGCAAACCCTCACCCAGAATCGTATGTGTTTGACTGACAGTCATGTACTTTTTGTTTTAAATTAGATTTTTCAAAGGGATAGGGTCAAGGACTTTCTCTTGTAGAAGATCAAAGGTCACATCCTTTGCTCATCTAAACCAACTTGGCTTCATTAACTCCTTTGTTGATTTGTAGCAGCTGAGTGTCTCAACCAAAAATACAGAGCAGACAGAATGAGCAGCACACCCATGCTTGCTCTCCAGTCAGGAAATAAAACATGATTCATACCCCAAGCACAGGAGAAATGGAATGCAAAAAACAAACAGAAGACAAGGTGAAAAGTAATTACATTCCCTTAATTGCAGATTAAAGAAAAAAAAAAAGTGTAACACCAAAAATTGTTCATTAGATTATTTCTCTTTAAAAACCTGTAAAACATGAAGGTAGGCTCTTTATCAAATCCCATTTTTTTGGCAGAAAAATAAATATTGTTGTAGGAATTATTGGAGCATACCTCCAATTAAAAGTCTTCAAACAGAAATGCACTGTTAATGTAAGAGCTATTAAGCTGGGCTGAAATATATAGATCATATTTAAACTGAAAGGAGGTAAATAATCCATTGCTCTTATGTGATTGCCATTGGCAGAAAAGGAAATAACGCAGAATTATGATAAACAGTGCAGCCAATAATGGAAGCAGTGGCTAGCGTCCCTGAAGGAGACATCACCCAGAAGTGGTGAGTAAAGAAAGTAGGAAATAAAGTAGTGGCAAGACAGAAAGTCCAAAATCTATTCTGTAAACCACAGGTTTGAATATGGAGAGAGTTCTGATCCGATGACTGAAATTGAAGCTTGGGCTAACGTGCCATTGTGATTTGTTGCCATTTAATCCTGCTGTGACAGGCAGGTGGGTGGATGTGTGGGTGTGTATTGGGGCATAGACTGTTCTCCATTTCAGGCCAACCTGGAAGGTGATGGTTTGCTTTAATTAGCTTTAACTGGTTCAAATTATGTAAACATTAATTTCACACTTACAGGTTGAGATAATAGATACTGTCAAAAGGAAAAAAAAAAAAGAAAAATGTGTGCACAAGAGTAGAAAGGGCTCAGCAGCACAGAGGAGAATAAAACTTCTCTGCAGAGCTCGGGAAGATGAACAGAGCAGCCACCTTGACCGGGTATTACCCACAGGAGCAAAGTATTTTCTTAGTGAGACTAGAAAGTGATTTTTATTTTTGCCACCAAAGACATTTAGGCTCGCTGTCTGTGATGGGGTCTGTATGACTTGAGAACCAGAATAATACTGTATCTGTCCAATATCGTGTTGCAAAACACAATTTATTTGCCTTTTCCATCAGAACACACTCTGTTCCTCCGGGAGCGTAATTTTGAAGCTCAACTCTTATGCTGGCTCTGAAAGCTTCTATTAAGACAGAAATCTCCCAGATAATAGAAAACTCTCTTAGGCCTATTCTCTTGCATCTCAGGTTCTGTCTGTCCATTCAGGAGTTTATAGCAAGCTCATCTCTGCAATAATAGAGAGGTTTAAAAGGAGGTCTTAAAAGGCCAACAATTTCTAACAGTATCCCTGACCCCCTTCCTCCACTGTTGTCTCTTTTTTTCTCCTTTGCTTCTGACAGTGTCATGACTGCAGGTCAGCTCTGGTAAAGAGAGAGATCTCACACTGAGTTTGGAGGGTATCAAGATCTGGTATAATATTGAATTATTGTGGCAACATGTCCCACAGCCAAAGTGTCCCTTCCTGGCAAGCTCTCTTGTGACCTTGCGTCCCACCAGCACCATCTGTAGCACCAAGTGGATTAGTGGTAATGTTTGGTCTTGAATATAAATTTAGTTCCTGAGATACATCCCCAGAGCACTTCACTATCACACCAGGACTGTCTGCAAGAGCAGTCACAGCATTTCCCCAGTCTCTCCTCCAGATACTTGTGCTGTGCTCCAGTAAGGGCTCTTCTGACGGTGACTGCAGCTGTTTCTGGTTGCACAACAGGGAACCCAACACAGCAGACCTGACCTGCTCATAACCACCTCTTCAGTAAGATGACACCAGGTAACCTTGCTTCCTAGAATGATGTTCCAGAGGTTCAGACAACAGTGAAGAGGCGAAACTGGGAGCCCTGAACCAAACCTGCTCCATCACTGGAGCTGAAATCCCCTGGCAGCTGTAGTCCATGCCCCCACATCTCCCCATCTGCAGCAAGGCAGGCAGATCCACGTGCTAGGCTTTTCACCTACTCCTCCTTCTCCCATGGAAGGGGATCACAGACCCTGGGATCTTTTACAGAAAGATTAATAAAGAGAAAACAGAACTGCATCAGGCAGCTGCATTTTATTACTTTCCTATTTAGTCATCCAGAGTGTAACACTTACAGAGTGATAGTAAACACTGTTATCTCCATGTACTAGGTGGGTGTGAAATCTTAACTTGAAGGGGACACTCTCAAAGCTGTTACTGGCTTGCTTTATGCTGTAGACTTCTATAATAGAGCTGAATTAACTGCTCTGTACTGTAGCACAGAAGGACACTGGGTTTTGGTTTTTTTTAAATATACAGAGATGCTGGCCCAGACAGGTGGCAACAAAGCCCTCCATCAGCAGATGGAGAGGAAAAAAAACACAGCCCAGTTCTTTAGTATATTTGTTTTAACATTTTTCATTGCCAGCATTCAATTAGTCAGCAAGGTTAATCTTTAGCTAGAGCTCGTTGCAAGGACTGAGTTTCTTTCCTCCTTTCTGCTGGAGTTCCCTGTGCAAGGAGCCCCAAGTCTGAATACCTACAAAAGGCAGGCACCGACCTGCAGAAAAAGCAAAGTTGTCCCCTTGTCCCCCAAGTTGTCCCTGGCTGAGCAGGCAACATGAGGCTGCATTAGTACATCCTCTTTGGGGCTGTTGTTTCCCATTGACCCAAGCCTAGTCCCAAACAACAACAGCCCCAGCCAAACCACCAATGATGTGATATTTGCTCTTAAATGTCAAGCTGAGGAATTTGCTCCAGTCATGTCACTTCCTGTGCCGAAACCGAATTTCAGCAGCTGCACTGTCTGCACCAGTCAGAACTAGCTCTCCTTGCATTTCTGAGTGGGTTTATTGCAGCTCAAAGCTGTCAGGAGAGGCAGAGCAGAGACATTTCAGGGAAAAAAATAAAAATAAACAGCAGTCATACTTCACACATGAACTCATTTTTTATTTTTTTTTTCTGAAGAAGAAAAAAATTGTTAAACCTCAGAAGAAAAACTCCAGATTGTGAACTTTAGATCTCTTTGCAGCAGAGTGCCCTTATCTTGCCCCAGACTGAAATGCAGGCGTGAGAGCGCAGGACAGCTGAGATGTGATCACTCCTTTTCCTTTTGTTACACGGAAGTTATGGGAAGACCAAGCCAGGACAGATGATTTGTCTGTGCATTAGTCAGCCAAAGAACTTGTACTCTTGCAAAACAAAAGCACTACCAACAATAATTCAGGCTCTCCCAGGAACATGTCAGGGAATGTAAAAGCTGGAGACCAAAAGGCAAGTTGGGAGGAAGGGGAATACTTGCCTCCCCTTGACACGAGCGAAATATTCACATTGGTTGTACCCACATGAGCGAGCCCTGAGCAAGTCTGTAGTGTGCAGGGCTGGACAGTGGGACAAAAGCACCTCACATTAGCACTGTACCAACTGCAGAAGCTGGAAAACTCCTGTTTGTGGAGCCACCTCAACCAAAATTAGGTGAGATAACAACAGCACACTTGATTGCACAGTATAGACGCGTGCCTTTGTATCTCAGAAATGCACTTGGGGATTTATCTTCCTTGATACTTCAGAAAAATAAGCTCTGCAAGACATTGTTTGTTACATACAAATGCAAAACCTCAAGCAATGGGAGAGGATTTTAAAAAGCTCTTTGCAAGAATTTGTTATAGGTCCTCTAAGCAAGGAGAATAGATGGACTATGAAATAACCAGTCAATATAAAAGGATACAGAGAGGCCAAAATCCTAGTAATAGATTTTATCTGTCCAGACAAACTAGAAAAAAAACATCAGGGAAAATTAGATTGGCAATTTGTTTGGTTTTGGTGCCAGATTGTGGTTTTAGAGCTGAGGTGTATCTGACGGGGAATGAAGTTGTACAAAATTTGATTAAGCAATACGGGGGCTAGACTGAAGCTGGGCAGAAGGGGCAGAACAAAGCACAAGCTAGAGAGATTTTAAAGGCAAAGTACTCCAACAGAAAAAAACAGACCTCTCTGGATAGCAGGCAGGCAAGATCATTTTCCAAACTACATTATTCTGCAATTAGATGCTAAATCAAGGCATTACATTATTTATTCCCGACAACATCCAAAACTTTTGTCTACATTGTTTACAAAATCCAGAGCTATTTGGCAAACAGGACGGAAGGAGAAGTGTCAGCTGTAAGGGGCTCCTGCTTTGAAGACAAATAGATGAGCAGACAAAGAGTCAAGGAAAGGCTCTAGTGTTTCAGCTGCGTGGCCGAGAGCCACTTCTTTCTAGCATATGGCATACACTAACAGGTTTATTTTCCATGAGGAGGATGTATAAACTGTCTGCAACTGCTCTTCACACTTGTCACTCTAAGTCAGATAATTTTTCTAAGGCAGCCTGCAAAAAACAGCCCCCTCCCCACCCCCAGTTGAAGCTGAACAAAGAATTTGTGGATGCCTTGCGGGTCGTTTGGGGAGCCAAGAGCTGGTCTGCACAACCAGAGGGAGGTAAAGCACACGGGGAAGCGTGTCAGAAACGCCGACAAAGGCAGACAGACGCGATATGAAATGAGAGCAATTAAACAAGGAGGGGCAGGGCTGGAGAGGGGCACTGCTGGGAAGAGGAGTTAAATTCAGGTCAGGGAAGAGAAGCAGCAAGTGGCAGCATGTCTCTGCAGCTGTCCTGGCCATGCTGCAGTCCCGGCCCAGCGAGGTCTCGTCTGTGCTGGCGGCCCTTGGGCTCTCCCCCAACACTGAGCAACGTCTGGTGGGTGTGAGGACTGGCCAGCACCTGCTGCCGGCCCCACCGAGCTGCAACCTGCCCCGAGGCCCGTTAGACACCGTGATTAATATGCAGAGACCAAAGTGACTGGCAAAGATAATTACACAGCGAGTCAATTGGCTGGCAAAGTTAATTATGCAGGGAGTCCAATGAGTGGCAAACCAAGCGACTGAGGCAGAATAAAGAAACATTTGGCAGTGACAAATGGCAAAACAAGTTACTCAGACAGGGGTCAAGCGGGCTGGACACTGGATGCATTTTCCAGCAGCAGAAGCTGGCACGGTGTCAGCGGGAGCTCACTGCCTGGCGGCATCGCTCCCGGCGTGGTTCCCCGGGCAGGGCAGGAGCGGGAGCGCTGGTGGCACAGCCCTGGCTCCAGCGGGACTCACACCTCCATCTGCCTTCGCTTCAATTACTCTGTAACCTCAAGTCATTTAACTTCCCTCCGCCTCAGGACTGCTCCCTGTCCCCATTGCGTCACATGAGGAAGTGTTTTGCATTCTCTTCAGCCGAATATAAAGCAGACGTATCGACCTGAAAGGGAAAAATATTAACTAACCCAGAGAGGAATTGTGTGTGCGCCCTTGCGTGCGTTCCCAGTGCCACCGTCAGCAATAACCTCCCAGCACACTGGGGAGCTAAAGGGAAAGGAACCGTTTTTCTCTTGCCATTAGCAGTCCAAAGGGGAGGGGAAAAAAAAAAAATCATGCCCAGGCTCAGACAGAGCAGTTTTTACCAGCACATACTTACAGGTCACATCTTAACTAGAAAGCAGATAGATTTATTTCTCCTGACTGTGAGCGATGGCTTATTTTTTAATGGCTTAGTGAAAGAAGATGGCACAGAATTTTAAGATCCCTTTTGGAAAGGTTACATACTTTATTTCCATATATATTACATTACAAAAATAGTAAGAGCCCTGAAGTGACCTGCAAAGGGCTGAAGGGAGGCAGGTAACAGACTTTTTTATTTTTTACAATGTATAACCAATGCCAGAAGTGCTGAGATTCTGAAGTGTTTGGTTTTGTTCCTTGCTTGTTGCTGTATTAGATATCTCACATGAACGTCAGAGCTAGAGTTCATCAAAATTATGTGGCTTCAAGGCCAGGCTGGATGAGGCTTTGAGCAACCTGGTCTAGTGGAAGGTGTCCCTGCTGCTGGCAGGGGGGTTGGAACTGGATGAGCTTTAAGATCCCTTCCAACCCAAACCATCCCATGATTCTATGTTATGCCTAGAAATTACAGGAACAAAATTGAGCAATTGAAATAAGAATGTTTAATCCTGCTATCTCCAATAGTTTGGAGTTTGTTAATATTTAATTAATTCTGCTGGCCAGTTGGCACAGTTGGACAATTGTGGCTTTCAGACCTCATCTGTTGGGAAAGCTCAGGTATCCAGAATGCAAATTTGCACAAAAAGTTTCCAGTAAAATAAATTATAGCCAACTTTTCTTAATTGCCTACAAAGACAGTTTTTCCAAACTATACCTATTGTTTGGTGGATAAGCTCCATTCTTTACATGCAACATTTTCATATTTTACTCAAGCATTTTATTTGAAAGCAACATACTTCTTTTGAGGTGAATTGTGCTACTAGGGTCATGAGTTTAATAAAGAAAAAAGGAAAAAAAAAAAGAAGGAAAGACAACCCCGAAACACTAGGCAGTTTAAAACAAAGAAAAACAAATAACAATAGCAGAGATACGGTACATGAAAAATAAATTATTTCTAGGTCATGCTTAAATTTGCATTAATAGCCTTCTTGTCAAATTATCTCAGAGGAAGTTTGGATTAGCATGCAAAAGTGTGATACAAACTAGAGCAGTAAGACTTGTTTTATTTACTAGACCATTTTCTCCAAAGGAGCTAAAGATGTGAATTTTGAGGCATCTGTCTTTCATCTTTTATAAAGGAAGTGCAGTCAGGAAGAGCTCACTGTAATTATCAGCTAGTCAAATAATATATAATTCCTCCCTGTATTTACTCAGCAGTGTGTACTTTAATCATGAAAACATTAAACTGACCCTAGCCACCTCCTTCTATAGACCAGCTCAGGAGCTCATTTGTTCAGTTCTTGGATCAGCTCTTAAGAAAACAAATCTTACCAAGCACACTTAAAAGTAAACACAGGGTATTCCCAAATCTGCAGCCAAAAACATTATTTGATAAATAAGACAGTGTGTGGAGGGAAAAAAAAAGGGAGTCATAAACATTTCACCTGTCAGTCCAGTGTGTAAGAGAGGTGAGGTCACCTAAGGGTTGTTGCTGTTGTTTTGGAGTAGCAGGGTGGTGTATAGACAAGATTTGGCAATTAATAGGGACCTTGGCTTCTGTTGTCAGCTGGAGTTCTGGGGCGTGGTGAGTGACTGGGTATTCCCGCTGCTTCAGCAGAACGTGTGGGATCCTCATCACATCGGGGTTTTGATCCATGCACTCTATCAGCATGAAATGAGACCTCTGACCCTCATCTTTTCTTCTTATCATGCAGCTGTACAGAAAGCATTTGTTGAGGATGCTCTACATCTCAAATACTGTTAGTAGGAGGAATCTGGAGGTGGTTTTACACTGCTGCCTCTCGCCTGGCAGGGCACGGTACAGCCCATCAACTAAGTTTTTATGTAGCAAATCTGTTAAGGTTTACAACATAACCAACCTCCTGCTTGCACAAAGTGAGCCAGAGATAACAAGTGGACTTCTGCACCCAACTCTGAAGGGTGTGTGAGCACACAGATATAAAGGCTGTCTAACTTACAAAGGGAGTATCAGTTGTGCCATCAAATCTGCGCCATCAGAGCAGGGAACTGCACCAGGAAGCCTCTTCTTAAACGCTAAAGTCTCACCACTATCCCAGTAACACACCAGATACAACAACATTGCCATTACCATTACTTCAGGCTGAGAAAATTGAAACAAATCCTTTGAATTAATGGTCATCTTTACAAATAACTGAGAGCTGCCAAGTTCTTGGACTTTCTTGAAACTCCTCTGAATTTTTAAGCTAGTCAAGACTTTGCAGCTGGAGTAGGAGTAGATAATCCAGCCCAGACACTGCTATGGGAAAGAGATCCAATATGGCAAGAGAACAGATATAAACCACCCTGCCTGGTTAAAACTATGTACCCACACTTTATGGGGTCACCAATTGTCACAGAGGGCACAAGGCAGTGGAAAAATCATACCTAAAGAATATTTAAGGTGGCCAGGGCAGGTCACAAAAAAGCATCTGAAAACTTGTTTTTAAAGGTTTGGCACCTACAGTGAATACAGAGTTACCTGTTTTCATCCTGCTATTCAAATGCTGATTTTCAGAAATAGAAATCCCACATATTGCTGTGGTTTGATCAGCACTTTTACACTGCTCAGCCATGGCTGCTTTCATTATCTGCCTTCCATCTGTACTGTTGGTATGCTTGGCTCTTTTACAGTGTTGATCATGTCTGATTTAACATGCCAGGTTATATTAACAGCTCTGAAACACAAATGGCCACACAAGTCCTGAAAAAAAGCGTTTGGGCTGCTTTGCTGCTCTTAGACATTATATTCCCCTCCTCATTGTCACTAAATCCAACCCAAGAAGCACTTCTAGGGGCAGACCATTCGGCACCGAACACCCCAGGGCATCACAGCAGCCCACAAAGCTGATCCTTTCTGCCAGCCGACCAGCAGCTCTAAACTGTGCAGAGCTTGTGAGGTTTCTGGGCACCCCTCCTCCCCCCAATTAGTCATACCAGTGACTTCTCTGTATGAGGAATTAGGAAGAGGGAAAAAAAAAAAAATAAATAAAAAATTAGCTTTTCCTCTGGCTTCCAATTTAATGAAAGGCTTAAAAGTTCAGTGAATTCAGAGAATGTAACCTTTGGGGCTCTTGTGAAGAACAATAAAAATAAGAAAATCTAATGTTTCTCATAGAAGTATATCCCTTAAAACTGTTAGAAATCTCAGCTCTTTTTTTTGGTGGAAACAAACCAGAGGCAGCTCAGAGTCTTGTCAGACTTCTATAAGATTAAATAGTCTATTAATCAGAAATCAGATTAACAAACACTTTGTTAAAGCTAATTATGTGAGGAAAGCCATCCTCTTGTTGCATTGCCAAAATATTGGATATAACTTTTTTTTTTTCTTATTCATAGCACCATTTTAGACCAAATGTTTTGGCAGCTTAATTAGAGGCAGGTGGTGCCGTTGCCATAATTACATAGAAGTCCTCATAATTTGTCATCATGCTTAATTAAAGCTGTTGATTCAGCATGAAAGGGAATCATCCTGGCCAACCAAATATTGCAGCAGTCTTTACTGGAAATGCAATGCATCTTTAGATGAGAGCTGCCTGACTTAGAGGATGCCAAATATTTATTTCAGGTTTGGGACAGTACTGCCTTCTCCAGTATGAAATAGTTAAATTAAACTGAAAGCTCTTGACTGCAACTGAAACCCAAAGCCACTGCAGTCAATGGCAACATTCCCATTGACTTAACTGGGACCAAAACCTAGCTGGCTTTCCTGAGCAGGGGAAGACTGATTTATTCAGGACAAATATGGGACAATTCCACAAATATAAGTGAGATCAGAATTTGGCTCGTTAATCTCACAGGAGTTGGGCTGGCTCTGGAGCTGGGTTTGGCTTGCATGACACCTCAGGATCACAACCCTCAGCTTGCTCTGCTCCAACACTTTTGTCACAAGGTCCCAGTAAGACTTAGGTTCGGGCTGTAAAGTGAGTGGTCATCTTCAGATCAAGGCTCCTAAACATAGCCAGCAATTCATTTACCTAGAAGTCTAAAAAAACCTGATAAAGCTTTAACTGCTGTTACCACCTTCACAGATCTCTCCAGCTAAGAGAGTCCTGAAACTTGCATTGCACCAGCTGGTACGAATGGGAAATGTGTGTCTCATGCCAGGCAAACGGCTGAGTTTTCAGAGTGACAGAGCAAGTGTAGATGGCAAAGTTACAGTCTGTACCTCCCCAGAAGTCAAATAACCTCGCAGCCTCAGATGGTCCTTCTGGGCTAGGGAAATCATCATGGCACACACAAAGGAGTGGCTCAATCTGCAGCACCCCAAACTCAACTCCATTCAGGTGTACCAGGGTAACCACCCAGAATAACACCTCTGAACACACAGCATGGACCATGGCTGATGCCAGCTGAAACAGATCTAATAGATAATAGATACTTGTGTTTTTAACCCCTTTGTCTTCTTTCTTATTTCTGCCATCTCATTTTTTTTACAGCCACAAGAATTACCTTACAACTGTGCCCTGTAGACTGAGTTCTAGGAGCCCTGTATAGCTCCAGTGTGTGGAGCTCCCTCTGAACTGGACATGGTGCTTCTAGCATTAGAAAGCTATTAATCAAAATCAGTGCTACAGAATGTAAGTAATAAAGTCCTTTAAGCAGCACATTTCCCTTAAGCCTTCTCATTTATCCCTGAGATCTTACACTGCCTATTCAGTTAGTGACAGGATTCAATTTCCCATCTGTGCTTGCTAATTTCTTGCTGATCTTAAAGGTGTTAGACCATTCAATCCAGATAGTTCTTCTACAGGGAATGGGGCTGAGCTAACATATCTCAAAGAGGAGACCAGGAAAATCACTGGGGCAAAATGCCCAGTCCCCCCACAATGCCTTGATCATTTGGGAAACAATTTGAGGAAATCAGTGCTATACATCCCTCTGTTTCTTTGAATTTGGAGCCCATCTTCCACTTACTTACATGAGAGAGGCAGATCAGCTACTAACCTGCATGATATTTTGATTTCCTTATCCCAGGCTATTTCTGTGAGCCTGATTCTGTTGGTGCAAAACTGATGGGAGCTCAGCTTCTTATCAAGCAAAAAGATCAGAGTTTAAGGAACATTGAATAAATTCCAGCATAATCAATGATCTATTTTATCCCATTTCTAAATATGCAATAATTTTAAAACACTGTAGCTACTAATGTATTTAATGGCAATAACCTAGCAATAATCATCTTATAGCTGTAGCTTCAATAAAGTACTTAAGATGTCACAAAGTCTTGTAAAGAGCAATCAACTCAACCTGAGTAAAGATATTGCAAATTAACAGATTTTAGGGTGTTTTCCATATACACAGCTAATAAATCCTGAAGGGTATTAAAAAAGCCCAACAACAAATAAAGATTATGAGGCTATAAAAGACCTTATTTAAGACATTTTCATAACTAAAAAAAAACCCCAAACCTCAAGAAGTGTGTCCTGGCCCTTCATACAAACTCTGAATGCTGCAATGAAGAAAAAAAAAAAAATCTCATAAAATTAATCCCTGGTGTTTTAATTTTTCAGAAAACAGAACAAGCTTGTGTAATAGCATTTACCTGAAATGAGTGCTCAGCCAAAAAGAAAAGCAAGAGCAAAGGCTTGAGACCAAAACCTGCATTGTTTTTTGCACAGGGAGGACAGAATTGAGCAGTTGTCACAATCACAGCTTGGTCTGTATTTCTACATTTCTGTTTTGGATGGACTCCAAGCTCCAAATGAAAATACTCTGCCCTATACTACAAGGGAGTTTTAATCCACCCTAAATTTAGCAGCAGCATCCCTTCCCCTGTGGTAGTAAGGAGTTCGCAGAGCGCTGCTGCAGTCATTTCCCTCTTTTCCAAATCCACCCCTACAGAGAAAATCTCCATGTTTCATTTTTATTATTTTCCAAATGAGATGGCAGAGAAGTTTCCCCAGGGGAAAACTCACCGCTCAGCCCTACAAGCTGGCTGGTTCAGCGTGCAGCTGAGTAGCTGCAAAAACACTGTTGAAGGCTCCAGCAGGAACAGCAATGCCTTTGAAAGGCTCAGCCTGTGCTCCCAGACACACTGGCACAACTCCACTCGGTGGGGCATTGTGCTGAGGCCAGGCTGGTTCAGGTGCTCCCAAGCTGTTGTTCATGGATATAACCCAGGCAGCCGAACGCTTCCCCCTGTGCACACGTACAGCTGAACACCTACAGCCAGCGGCAGCAACGGTGGGAGTTGGGCAAAGCAAGCTCTGGGAACCTTAGCTGAGCTGAAACAAGATTGTAACTCTAATTTCTTCCAAGAGGAGAACAGAAACATTAATACTTTGTGCAATCACAGCTGGATGGCACACTCCTCACTACTGCGTTTTGATTTGTTTAATTAGGTTTGGTTGCTGGGTTGTTTTTTTTTTTTTCTATTTAAATTAAAGGTGTTCCCTGGAAATGGAACTGCAGACATAACGTAAGATTTGTCTGCAGACTCTAAGATGATGCTGATGACGGCCATAGCCAGCTTACAGCATCTCTCTCACACCCTCCAGAGACCCTGATCAGCCCATCTGGGATAGCATCTCTCTACATTCTCACCTGAGAAACTTCACAGACATAAGGAACTGTTGCTCAACAGACACATGGAAACCCAGCCAGCAGTAGATCTGATTTTCACAGAATGGTGGGGTTGGAAGGGACCTCAGGAGATCATCCAGTCCAACCCCCCTGTCAAAGCAGGTTCCCTACAGCAGGTTGCACAGGGAAGTGTCCAGGTAGGTTTGGACATCTCCAGAGATGGAGACTCCACACCCTCTCTGGGCAGCCTGTCCCAGGGCTCTGGCACCCTCACAGTAAAGACATTAAGTTAAGCAGTTCTTCCTCAGGGAAGAGTCAGAAGCAAAAGCAAACACTTTGCCTAGCTCCATGAAGCACCCAAGTGGACCAGTATGGTCATTATCCCTCTGTCTGCTGAAGCCTGGAATATGGTACTTCCTGAATAGCCCAAATTCACAACTCGGTGAAAATTACTGATTCTAAATCCATGAATTACTTGAAATGAGAAATATTCCCTATAAAGACAATAATTTTGGACCAAACCCAATTTTCTTTCTTTGGTTTGTATTTTCATGGTATAACCAAACCAACATCCTGTGGCAGCCAACGTCAGCCTCTTTGAGAGGAGATGTTAAGCCTCTCCATGAGCCAGAGAGGGCAGTACATCCTCCTGGCACGTCCCTTAGCCGTTAGTATGGGACTTGTTTCTTGCCTGGCACATGAGGGTTTAACATGTACAAAATGTTACGGGTCAAGAGAAAGCATCACAATGGTCTCGCACTGCATTTATACCTTGCCTTGCATTCACCAGGGCCATGCCCACAGGCCCAGGAGCTCCAGCTGAGCTCAGCCCTCGCTTGAGCTTCACTGGAGGAGTACCTGTCCCCAACCCCTCTCACACCATTTGTAACTTATTTCTAAGTTTAAATTTTAGCAACTCCTGCAATGGTCTACAAAATGCATGCTTTTCCCTGGCCATTAAAATACCTATTCTATGTAAGGTTAGGTGGAAAGTGTGTTTATCTGAAAACCACTCAAAGCAAAATGATCCCTGTCAGCTTTATTCACTCTGTGTTTTATAGGAAGAGAGAGTACAAAGCGTGAGCTGCTTTGGCAATTCACATTTCTCCCTTGTTAGCTTGAAGAAAATTGATCATTGCCACTACACAGATGCAACGTGGGTAGGGCTTGTTATGATACCTTTGCTGGTATGGAAGAGATATCCCATGACTTAATTGAATATTCTTATCATTAGTATTCACCCTTTGATCATGCACTATTGGCTTTCATGCTGGTTGATTCACATCCCAAATAAGCAGCAATAAAGAGAGCTTAGTTCAGCACATGTGTTCCCTTTATGAAGGCTTTGTAGCAACGGTGGCTATTTGTTCATTGTGACCCAAGACTGGTGTCACTAGAAATTTTTGGGAGGGTGTAGCAGCCATTTCCCTTTCTGTTGCAATGCTTTGTCTCCAAGAAAGGCCACCTGAAGGAGTCAAGGGTGCATAGCTTTGATTACAAATGAAGAGTATTTCTGACTACACTGCTGTAAGTGACAGTGAAACAGCCATGAAGTGGGTAAGATCCCCATGGTGTGCTCAGTCCTGATGTTTCCCTGCACTGCCTAAGTGAAAATTTATTAAGGCTGTTCCTCATGGCCCACTTGTTTGGGGTTTTTTTGGTTTGTTTGTTGTTTTTTTTCCCCTAACAGTTTCTAATACCACTACCCTGGTCCAGTGTTCCTCAACACAGGTAATAAAAATTCACAGGAAAAAGGTGCCCATGAAACAGGAGGGGCTCAGAGGTAGACATCTAGCACAGACCTGGCCATGCCAGCATAAGCAACTTTCCAGGAGAAGCTGGTGTGGGGAGACAGGAAAGCTTCAGAGCTTCCTGAGCTTGCTGAACAAGGCTGTTATTCAGCAGCCCCACCAGATCTTGACGTGTGGACACTGGTCCCACAGCCACAAGCTTGAGGAAGTGTGGAGTCACTTCTGACAGGGACTGCAGTCCTGAACTTGAGAAGCTGAGTGTCCCATTACCAGTCCCCCAAGCCCTGTCTCTGCCTTTTTTATACTTTGAAGATTTCAGCTGTACTTCAAAGGCTTTGACCCTGCAATCCTTAATCAAGAAAATCAAAAGGAATTTTATTAGATGAAATCAAAGGCTGATTTACAAGATTAAAGGCTGTAGAATCAGGAATTCAGGTTGAAAAGGAGAAACTCTGAAGTGCTCAATGTACAGTAAAGAAATGTAGTTTTCCTTAGGTGTCTGGGATGGGGATTTCCAAGTAGGTGTAGTGCAGGAAGGCATCCAGATCCCTCTGAAATTCCTGGGAGCCTGGCACCTAATTGCATTAGGGCACTTTAAAAATCTCAGTCATGCTTCTTAATTGTCTGTGATAAAATTTAAGTGATATATTTGCCCTTCTGTTTTACAAGGCAATAACCCAATTAATGTGTGGATAAACTAGGAGGCCAAAGGGAATTGGATTATGTCTGAGGAAAACAGAGGAGCAATTAAAGTACCACTATTATAGGAGAGATTGAATTAACATAGTAATGAAAACATTCCTCCCTGTTTGGGAAGTGGGGGTGAGGTCTCCAGTTTTGTGTCTGGGGATTATGATCTGTGAGAGCCCCTTGTAAGACTCTACCAGTTGTCATCAAAGCCATCATTTCATTGCACAGGAGGTGGCTGTACAGGGAGAGTAGAAAAGCAGGGAAAGGTTCATGCACCTCTTTCTGCCCCAAAGCTCCACCTTCCTGCCAACCTCAGCCTCTCTCTCACATCCACACCCAGGGGCTGCTGCTCTCCTGCTTCCAAGTAGCACTTCAAGTTTGTGTCCAACTGAATGCTTTAATTAACAGAGAGCAAATTCTACCTGGAGCAATCTCATTAAACAGACAAATCCAACATCGGTCATGATTTGCCCTCAAAATTGAAATGGTGCCTCCAGGAAAACATAAAGACTGTCTTACAAACCCACAGAAAACTATAACCATAAACCAAAACGCCTTGGAGTAACAGAACAGCCTTTTTTTGCCCAGACTGCCAAGCCTATGGTAGGATTGTAATTCTAGTTCATGGGCCTGTTTGGCTTTAATAAGTATAAGAGTCATGAGCATAAAAAAAAGTGTAGGCAATGGTTATTGCAAGTTTCTGGCTTCTCTTCTGCCGCTGTGCAAGTGCCAGGGTCTAACTGAGAGCTCAGACTGCAATACCGGTGTGCACAGGGGTGGAAAATGAATTATGACTTGATGTAAGAGAATGACTTCTGAAATCATGATGATAATGCTTAATCATGTACTTTGCAGACTATGTTCCCCAGGGTCATAAGGATGCAAAACGGTGCTGGAAATACATTAGCAAAAGAAAGAAGGACTTCCACCTCTCTTACTGCTTTGTTAAAACTCTGCATTTTGCATTGTTCTTTCTGGGGATGAGAGTTTAGTCCTGGGAATATCCAACAAACTGACAAGCTAATGAGTTTTGCCAATGAATAGGCTTTCAAATTTAAGGCTAAAGTTGGGGGTTTTTGTTTATTTATTTATTATTTTTAAAATCAGGAATTGTGATAAAGCCATTTTCAGTTGTGTGCTAAAAAGTACTTGCTCACAGACCAACACAGATTGTTTTATTGCTCAACTGGAAAAGCGGTAGCAGAAAATTAGTATTCCTAATCCATAGTGTTAGCAACACTACAGCAACCATATAGAGACTGACTGAGATGATGTATAAACAAGCTGACAACATCGGATTTTGGGGTGGTTGTTGCTTTTTGGGGTTTTTTTTTGCTGTTTGGTTGTGGTTTTTTGTGTGGTGTTGAGTTTTGTTGTTTGTATGGTTTTTTTAGGTGAAGAATACATGTTATAGTGACAAGAAGCCAAGTTTCAAGCCAGGGCACCTATATGCCCTACCTGGGCAATTCAGCTTCTCAGTGTTCAGGTTCAGTTTAGTGCTTTAGGCTGAATATCAGTTTTATGTATTTGCCAACACAATTTAGAAGCCTTAGCACCATTACATGCACTTTTAAGACTAAGGACAATGTGTAGGTGAACAGCCTGTTTGGGGGATGTGACAGATTGGTCCTTATATCCAAGAGATATTTTATGTATTTTATCTCAATTAGAATGTAAGGCAAGAAGACTCCATGTTATACAAGTCAGACTGGATGATTTAAATGGCTTAATTCAGTCCTTAAAATATACAACTATGAATTCAAAGCCAGCAACTCTAATCCATACTAGGCTGTTGTTTAATTCCCTGGATTTCTGGAACTCTCCCTATCAAAGATAAGAGTTCAGGGTATCTTCATTACGGAGTCTGGATTCAAAGTCATTACCAAAAGTCTCCTTTGACCAGCTGGGTGTGACAGGATCATAGCAATGGGCCACCCCAGGTGCATCCACGCTGGCTGGAATGGGACAGGAGCTCAGCTCAGTCCCTGTGCCTTTTGTATCCCCACATCCTGTGCAGGACTTCAGTGGCATTAGCTCAATCTGTACTAGCACTTGTACAAGTAAAAAATTGATTTTTTATTTTCTTTTTAAACAAGAGTAGGATCAGGGAAAATTTCTTGTTTAAAATCCAAACTAAACTGGAACTGTATCTGAATAATACTAAAAGTCCAAGGCAAACATTCCCCCTAAATCCCTTCCACGGAACATGACGCATCTGTAAACAGACTTTTCCCATCTGTATGCTGTTGTGAAATGAAACATGGGCTTCTCAGGAGCCCAAAGGCTTGCAGCTGAATGAATGGCTAAGTCTGGACTCCACAAATATTAAGTCCCCTTTAGTGTTAAACTCTTAAACATATCCTTCCTAATCCACACTGATTAACAGCAAAAGCATCTTTAATCACATGTAATCTAGGGGAATGCTTTCAGTCGCCATGCCTGTAAATTATGAAACAAATATTGTACACACATTAGCCCAGTTTTGCAAAGAAAAGAGATATATTGCCACTCTTCCAGAAAGTCAGGTCAGATCTGCTCCCAGCACTGGCAATCTCTGCTCCACAGATCATCTTGCTGACCTGTAATGACCTCACAAAAAACTAAGATACTGCACAGTAACCGAATCCTCCTTGTTAACTCCACTTCCCAGGGCAGGCAACAACTGCTACAGGTGGAGTTACACAGCACAGGTGAGACACCAGCACCCAAGTCAGAAGTCCTGCTCTCTGCCTTGCTTCAGCTCTGCTATTCATCAGCCCCTGTGCTGAGCCAACTCTGGCAATTCAGCCAACCCCCCCCCCCCCCCCCCCCCAACCAACAAAAAACCACCAACAAACCAAAAAAACCCCAACCTTTTGTTTTTGGGAGGTTAATTTTCTGCTGGAGTAACAAATGGATTCAACTCCACAGCCCAAGAAGCATCAGTTCCAACATAACATGGGTAGAGAGAGAGCAGAATTCTGCTTCTTCCTTGCTCTTTAACCCCAGTTTTCCCCGTTGTTGGACGGATGGGGAAGGCATATCACAACTGCTTCACCCCAGGGCTGTGCCCTGTGCAGCCTGGCTGTGTGCTCCTAGAGATGGATGTGGCATGAACCCGCCCTCTACCCAAGCCAGCACCATGACCAAGATACTGCTCTTGCTTTAGAGCTGGTTGTTGGCTGACTTTGCCCTTCTTATTTGAAGTTGATTTGATCCCACAGTTTATAGCATTTGAAAAGACTGCAGGGCATGTGTGGAATTAAAAACCAGAAGCACTGGGAGAGACCAGCCCTGAAGATGTCTAACCAGAGCTGAGCAATGATTATTGAGCAATAAATATAGAAGTTTATGAATTATTGAGGAAAAAAGCCTTTTTCATGCAAAAAGTCCTTTTCAAAATTGGATGAATCACCAACTGCAAACTAGATATTTGAACACTTTATCTTGGTTTTAGCCAATACCAGTCCCTATGAATGTATCCATTATTTCTAAATATCCATCAAATCCTGGATCCAGTTGCTGCAGTGAGACCATTACCAGTGCAATTAGCCTGGGCACGTGCACAGCAGGTCCAGGGTCCCAATGCAGACATAAAAGACCAACACTTATAGCAACAGCCAAACAAATTTTCTAGCTCATTTGATTTTCAAGTGTGCAACAGGAAGATCTGAAAGGACATTTATTTTTCCTCAAATTGAAATGCTTTTAATCTTCCTTGGAAAGGAAGTTTCTTCAGATTTCTTCCTTACTTTCTTCTTTGTCTCCTCTCAAAGAACAGCCCCTCTGCTATTTTAACAAGCTCTCAGACTCTTAGCACTTCAGTGTGTTCAAACATTTCCTAGCAAGTGCCTAGAGAGGCAACAGGAAGAAGGAAAGTTATTCTTTTCAATCTATTTCCTAGTCAAACTCTAACATTTTAACTGCACTTAACCTGAAATTCATTAGCAAATTATAGGTAAAGGATTCAGAATAAGAGTCAAAGTAGCTTTCTCGGAGCTTAGTCCCTGCAGTCTGGTTATTGAATGGTGAAGGAAAAAAATTGACATTAATATAAATATTTGTCCTTCAAAAACACTTTAAAAATCTTCCTCTAAACAAGTGATATTTTTCTTTAAATGGTTAATATTAATAATTCACTAGTACTGAAGTGATTCCAACATTTTATTTCATTTTTGAGCTAGAGCTTTGCTTTTATTTTCAGAGGTTTAAGTCAGCCAACATATAACTGAGATGTAAGTTCAGTTAAGCTTCTGCTCTGAAGTACATGTGGGACCCTGGGGAAGTCATTTATTCCATTTGCTCTCAAAGGCATATTATATCCTCCATCTTTTCCATTAGCCAGTGAATAGAGCTTGGTAGCAAACCAGACTTTGGTTTCAGCAAAAATCCTGACATTTCCAGGATGATTTTTGACCAAGACCTGCAGACTTTTCATGGAATTGAAACCCCACACTATTTTTTTCAATTTGTAAGGGATTTTTTGAAAGATTGGGGCTTCTAGGAAAGTAGGAAATAGTGGCCATGCAGACATGCACATGCTGTCAGAAGTCAGGTCATTTCCACGGAACCACTCAGATCTGACAACTAAAAAATGGCCATTCACGAAGTTTCCTATGAGTCTTGTGGACAAGCTCCATCTGTAAGTTCTGCAGGATAGAGCTCTAATTACCCAAATGTGTAGATATTAAAATGAGGGCTACCTGCCCTTGGTTGATACCTCCACGTGTTAAATGATAGCGTGTGCCTAATGAGGGACAACGACTTTCATACGCAAGATCTGCATTATGGAATTAGGAGGAACCTTTTGACAGCAGCTGCTTTCAAATGTCTCATTTACACTGTAAAAGCTGCTGTTTCCTGTAATAATTAGGAGGGAGAGGAGGCAAACCACAGGTAAGCTGATCTGCTGCCCCAGGTGCCTGTGCTCACAGCTCCTGCCAGATCAAAGCGGAGCCACGAAGGGAGGCCGAGGGGAGAGCTTGGCCCCTGGCACTCTACAAAGAAATACGCTGGAGCTTGCCCTGTGTTTAGTCAGGGCCTGGCACGTATCTTTGATGTGTGATAACAGTGAGGCAGGTAAAAGTGTAAGGGGAGACCTAACAAGTTATAGCATAGATGGAAAAGGCAGTTACAAGTCCAGAGGAAGTTGAGTGAAATAACATTTGTGCTTTTCTAGGAGAACCCAGACATATCTCTCAGTCATTAAATGATCCAGGCAAAGGCAGAAAAGCACAAGACTCAGAAACCTGCAGACAGTTAATAAACTTGGAGGGAAGATGAATGACCCAAGACCTGAGAACGGCTACAGTTGGTGCAGGGGATCAGGAGGAGGTAGTTGAACTACAGGTGAAAAACCCCATTTCATGCACATAGAAGAATAGACTTTGGGATAGCATCTCCTTGATGGACCTGCTTGGTGGTGTGACCACATTTAGACAGGTATAACTCATTTCTGACCAGACTCTGTAGACCTCAAGACATCAGATTTTTTTCAGTTCCACTAATGTTTGCAGTGTCAGGAGCAAACTGGATGCGAACAATGTATTTGTTATAAATTTAGTATATTTGCATCATACCAAGCTTTCCCCCTAATGACAGAGATCTGGTAAATCACTTAGATTTTTGGTGGCAGTTTCTTTTTGGAAACAGCCACAGAAAATGCACAGACTGAGCCTAACCATCATCAATGTGGCAGATCATGTCTGAACTTTGGAGGTTTCAAGTAGTCATGTGTATCCCACCTTCTCTCTCTCTCTCCTTAATTTCATATATCTTTGTCCTGTTCAGGATTTAGCAAAGAGAAGCAATAATTCCTGCTACTATAGTTGTAAGAAACCTTTTGAATAATCTTTATTAAGCTTTGAGGAAGGGAACCTTTCTGCCTGGTTACCCATATTTGGAGTCAGGGGTAATTCAATGTGTAGCATTCATACCCGTTTTCCACTTACAAGCCTATAGCACAAAGATTTGAGAAAGAAATGAAGTCACTGAATAAATGAAGTCAGTTTTCTGCTCTCCATCTCACATTTGTTGTTCTTTAAGGAAAAAGAACATCCTCGTTGGATTTTTAAAACAAGGCTTAAATAAGCACAGGAAGTTTGTGCAGGGGAGTCATGTTTGTGCACGCTGCACATGTTTGAATGGCAAAAATAAGCTACTATATAGGAATTATAATGTTACACACCCAGCAGAAAGCCAAAAAAACCCAACATGGCCTCATTTTACTGGTTTTACTTTTGTAGGATGCCTTCAGCAAACTTTTGTTCATCTGACTTTACTCTTCAGGCAGCTTGCAAAGATTCTTATTTCCTAAGTGATTTATTTTCTGCTCCTCTTAAAGATGTGATGGATTTGATGGTCAGAAAGAACAGGACTCCTGAATGCACTTGTTAACAGCTATGAATCACCAGCCTTCAGTGAGTGACCAAATGTTGGTTTAACCTTCTTAATCTTACAAACACCACCAGCAGGTCCAATGATTTTGGCAGTCAGCATCATCCCAGGAGAGGAAGGTGGAAGGCAAGATGTATGATAAAACAATGGCACCAGATTAACTCTGTCTTAGATACTGAAAACCTCCTGGTACAACTAGAATTGTCACTTAGAGGGGATGGAAAATTTATTTGTTTGGGTTTTTCCCCAGTTGGGATACTCTGACAAACTTCAATTTCAGGCTCAGAGTTCTTTAATGGAATAGTCCTTGAAGACTGTGCTGCGTAAATATAAATCTAATTATATCCTTGGTCTTGTCCAATTAGGTTTTAAAACTCAGCTTTTAAACCACAGAATAAATTTGTTTGAAGGGAAAAGGATTTTTTTAATAACAAGATGTCTATCATACAGTTTTAACAAACTTCACACAAGAGCATGCCAATGCTTTTCAGAGCCATATGTGGATTTCTGTTGTGAGTTAAAAATCTTGACTACCCTATGGAGGAACTACTGAATAAAGCTGTTTATATTATATAGAAGTAAACAGAAAAAATTTGGATGATTCTTTGCCTTTCGTCATTATGACCAACTTCAGGCACTTTCAAACACATTAAAGTTTGTATTGTTCAAAACCCAGCGAGTTTTATGAATAGAAACAGACATTGCATTTAATGTGATATTTTTGAGCCAGAACGGCTCTAGCTGACTACAGAGCTAACGCTTTTCAAGCCAAAAGCCATCTTTTCGTGTTGTGAATTTATAGTGCCTCACACCAGAAGTTTATCCTTAAACCAGTAACTCCTCTGATAGAGGTTTACCCTTTAGGATCAACCTGGCACAGGACTAAACAGCCCCATTTTCCACTAAAGCAAGTGACTCTTGTCCCCTAGGAAGTCCAAACAAGGATTCAAGCTCACTATCACTGAATAATCCTGAAAGCCAGAAACTCCAGGGTGTCAGTTCCCTGTTCTATCTCCATCATCATAAAAACACAAGAGCAAGGGCCAACACCACAGCTCGCTCACACTGAGAGCTGGAAGCCACCATCCAGCTGCTTTGGCTGGTGCAGCCCTTTAGTATCTGTGGAATTCCCCAGGCACTGCTCTGGCTTCGCAGTGGGACGAGCCTGAGCAGCTTGTTTGTACGCAGCACACGGTGTCCTCAGCATGGATAGTGCCATCTCTGCTGTGGTTAAAATCCATCAGGAACAGCAAACTGAAGAAATACTATTCCCCCCCACACACCCAGTTCATCATCCATGCTTCTCTCTGCTTTTCTGGGACAGCTCAGCTCAGCTCATCTACAGGAGGCCACTGAGGGTGTGCCCAGCGTGCTGTTAGCTGCAGCGATGGCACATTAAGTCAAAATCCTGGCAGCAGGAGACATAGCTGCTCCTACACTGAGAAACTTTCCAAACATGAGAGCTTTTACAGATACTGGTGGGTTTTTAGCAGAAGCCACTCCTCTGAGTCAGCGCTCACCTCAGATGTGGGGGCACAGTTCTGCTGGAGCAGACAGGGCTGAGGTTAAGCAGAGTTGTCAAAGATCTCGGCTCATGTTTTGTAAAATGAAAGTGCCCGGATTAGCATCCTGGTAAATACCTGGCTCTGCCACCAGCCTTTTGCCTCTTACCTGTTCTAACTGTGCCCTGTGGTTTCTGGGGACGTGAATGTGTCTTTCCTGTGCTGGGTATTGTTATTATGGAGAGTTGGGGCTGCTCAGCCTGCAGAAAAGCTTTCAGGAAGACCTTATAGCGGCCCTTCAGTACCTGAAGTGGTCTACAAGAAAGCTGGGGAGGGACTCAGCAGGTAGTGATAGAACAAGGGAAAATGCCTTCAAACTGGAAGAGGGCAGGTTTAGAGTAGATGTTAGGAAGAAATTATTTCCTGCGAGGGTGGTGAGACACCGGCTCAGGTTGCCCAGAGAAGCTGTGGATGCTACTCCCTGGATGTATTGAAGGCCAGGATGGATGAAGCTTTGAGCAACCTGGTCTAGTGGAAGGTGTCCCTGCTGATGGCAGGGGGTTGGAACTTGGTGAGCTTTAAGGACCCTCCCTAACCACTTTATGATTATCCATCTGTGGCCCAAGCTACAGAAAGGACCATCCCTAGTTACCTTCTTGGGCTGAGTCTAATGTTCTGCGATGCTGCTGGAATGCAGATGCTTTCAAAACAGGAGCACCTGAGAGGCTATTTCCAGGACTCACACTGATATTTATTGACATTTTTGGTCACATAGCCTTTTCCCCTCTGCCACAGACCTCCTCTTCTTCCAGGGCCCAGCCCAGTGCTTTTCCACAAGGGTGCCCTCCCTCACTTCCCCAGCACATCTTCTCCTCCACCCTCAGAAATGTGGCTGCTATGAAATTCCAGCTCTGTGCAGACTGTTTGCATGCTAAGCATGTTTTAAATGCTAGCAATATACCAAGTGGTTTACACTACACAATGGATTCTGCTGAGGAAAGTTAATAGCCACTGTTTCAAATTTTTCTCTTGAACTATTAAAACTAGTCTAATTTTTTTGTTGTTGTTTTTTAAAGCCTTTGCACTGACAACAGCCTCCCTCATTTAAAAAGGAATATATTTCTTTTATCAAAACCTACTAAAATGCAAATTCTTGAATCTTTGCTATTTTGGAGAATGAGAGTTAGGAGTTGACAAACAGTCTACTCATGATCTGAGAGAGCTTGTCACAACACACATAAATTAACCCTCCCCCACACACAAACTATGGTAATCTAAAAAAATGGATTTTTCTTTTCTTCTACTACAGCCCACGGAGAATTATCTTCTTTGCAGAGCTTCTTGTGATGTATTGCTGCTCAATCATGCATGCACCTTTGAAACAGCATCACAGGTTCTTCCTGACAGAAAGGAATGTGTTCCTACTCCAAGGTTACCTTTGTTCAAAATATACAATAGAAACTAGATGCTAATGAGAAAATAAATGCACAGCACAGTCTTTGGAAGTGGCACTGCTGAAGCTATCACCTTGCCTGAAGCAACAAATTCCAGGCGAGCACAGACTGTATTTTTTAAATTTATCATCTCACAGACTAACAAGCATTGATTATGTTTTGCTTTGAGTAATTGCCAATATCACTAATATGTTCAAAATTATACTTAAAAAGAAAACAGACTCTGAACATTTCTACAAAGGAGAATATGTATGAAGAACAAAGACTGAAATTCTCTGCCAGAGGAAAATCCTGACAAGTTCCCAACTTCAGTTAATTGGGACAAGCTCAGTAAGGAAATAAGATTGTCACCAAGGTTAAGAGCAGTGAGGGATGAGGGAGAAGTCCTTAGGACCCACAGCTGGGCCAGCCATCACCCTCACATGAGACCCAAGCCCCTCTCAGTGCTCCCAGCCAGCAGCCCCTGCTCATGATGTCATGAAGAAACTGAGTTCAGGAGCTCTGCAAGTGCTTCCAAAGCAGGAGATGGCCCAGCTCCCACTGCTCCTTCATCTCCCAGTTGAAGGGAGTTGCGTTTCTCTATGGCAATCTGATTTACATACAGGTAGCTTAACCAAAAGTTATTCTGGGGGCTTCTTTCCCCTTCATTTGCTACAGAAAAGACAGAATAAAACCCTCCTACAAGTGAATAGCAATCCTTGGCCGTGAGCATTTAGCACTTATGTCAGCACAGCCTTCCACTGGAAAACAAGCCAAGGGCAGGACACAGCAGTGGCTCAGTTCCCAGTTGCTCCCAGGGACATTATGGAGAAAAAGAGAGAAAGGAGAGGAAAGCACCTTATTTTCTTGCTGCATTTCAGCGATCTCCTCTGGTCTCTGCTACATTGGGTCATATCTGTACATGATAAGCACATGCCTCATTCTGACTGTCAAAGACCTGACTCTTAAGTAGTACAGAAGATAAGTTGCTAAAATACTGGATCAAGCAAGCTCCTCACCTCTGAGGGAATCGAATTAACAGTATTTCCCAGGGGAAGGGCTTGCCCTGCCTCCTTGAGGAAGTTCTGGAGGTGCCCTTGAGTTAGTGAGAGGTGCAAAAGCAGAGAGAGTCTGTGTGGAAGCCTGACTCTGTAACTCTCCCTTCCACTCTAATCAGAGGGGCCCTTCTGCAGTCCTTCATGTCCCCTGCCCTCTTCATCAGGGCTCTCAGAATCAAAATGAGATGTGGATTAGCATTTGTTGCACCTACCTATGTCATATTTCTCACATTGCCACTGTATGTTTCAGCCAAGAAGCTGAAATCCTATCTCAAAGAGGTGGCAGGAACAGAAAAGCTCTGGACAAGGAACGATACATTTTTCCCTACATAAAATCATAGATAAGAAATGAGCTGCTCATTTATTGATTGTCACCATTGTAACAATGCTAAACTCTTTAATTTCTGAATATCATCCTTAAAACATGTCCTCAACAATTAACTAGTACACAAAGAACAAAATAACCAGAGCCCAGTGCAGAAAAGAGAAATATCTTTGTGGAAGAGGAGCCTTAAGAAATCTAGTGAACATTAGGTATATATCACACACATTCTAAATTTAAGATCAAGAGTAATTATTTTAATGTGGAACTTTCAATCACTGCTCACCCTACAGAGCCTCCCCGTGGATTTGAGTTTGAGTAATGTAGTAATGACAGCATTACTACTTGTAATAGAAAGAATCATTACAACATCATTATCAAGGAATTACTCTTGCAATTAGTAATAATTCCCACATTCAGTGTCAAATAAGTAACACTTCCTCCATTAATTTCATTTTCTCTGTAAGGCTAGAGTAAGCAACTATTCTTATCACTGTGTTTTAATACACCTGTCTGCTTCTATGTCCAAATCCTCTGCTTTCAAAGAGTGCTGCATCTAGTCAGATAATTTCACAAGGACTGAACTACGTACTCTGTCACCTTACCAGGCAGGTAAAAAAAATGAATTTCTCATGTTTGACCTGGTTCTGTGATGTACTCTAAATGGAAATCACGCCCTTCAGATGCATTTACAACAGGAGAAGAATGATAACTGACGACAGTGTAAAGCATTATCCTATGTTCATCCAGTTTGCAATGGCTCCCTAACTACTACTGGTGAGTAGTAGCTCACAAGATTATTGTTGTTTAATTACTGGGAATACATCCCTATTCACACAGGTTGATCCAAAGCCTGTGCAAGTTATCAAGAAGGGCAGTCCAAGTTCAGGCTCATGCAGTACATGGGAAAGCATTTTGTTTGCTTTGTACACAAACTCCTCCAGGGAGGCTCAGGTAGTAAGGTCTTGCATCCTTTGTTAGCTTCTGTTTTATCATCCTCTCCATCACAGCCTGCCCCTTCAAATGAGATTTCAAGGAATAATTTAGACCTGCAGTTTTATAATATATGCATGAAGTATTTTGTATCACAGTGAACCACAGATATTGAGGCTCTGGAGTATTTCCTTTCTTAAGGCAAGAAACGTCCCTCTTACCAATACAGAGCAAGGATGCAACGCAGTGCAGAGGAGGGGTTTTCCTGGTACTTCCAGTGGTGCCACTGGTAGAAGTTAACTCACAGAAATATTCTGGTGTTCTCTGATTGTTTAACCTGGGCAACAGTTTGGCAACTCAGATAATTTTTTTCATACAAAATTGTCCTGTATCATGCCATCCCACATCCAGTCTTATTGAAGAAACTGCTGCAGAATTCAAAACACTGCACTCCCTGTGTACTGTAACTACCCCAAATGCCTGCTGTAACTACCCCAAGTGCCTGCAGCCACTCACCCTCCCACGTGGGCACTGGGGAGCTAGGAAGGCCCCAGCACTCGTTCCTCTGGGCTGGCTGTGATGAACGGCTTTTCTCCATGGCAGACCTGAGGAGAAGGTGCTAAGCATGGCACTGTTTGAGACCCTGGGTCCTTTGTCCAGTACCTAAGTGAGAGCCAAAAATCTTACCCCAGGTATGGACACTGAATTTCTGAAGTCCTTTTGTAAGTCCTAAGCACACAGGGAGAACAAAACAACCAACCTGCATAGTACATTGGATGGATGTGCCAGTCTTATGTATAATTCTATTACACTCCCCTTCATCCCCCAACTTAACTCTCTGCAGAAGCCCCCTCAGTGAGATCTTACAGCTGCTTTATATGAAAGCTGATGAATACATTCATTGTTCTTACACAACTCCAAGGCATATAGTTTCTTAGTAAATCAGACATTCAATACACAGAGGAAAACACTGTCAAATAGTACAAGATACAGTGAGCAGTACTTGGGTTACTATCAATAATTAACTAGAAACCATCGGATAGTAAAACTGCTGATGTTCCCCATGCGGATTTTTCCCACTTCACTGATGTTACACAGTCTCTTCATTTCAGCTTGTGTTGCCTTAGAACCTCTCAGGATCTCTTGAGGCATCACAACAATCTTACTGTCACATGCTCCCATGTAATGCAATCCTTCAGATACTCCTCAAATGACAATTTATGGCTATTTCAGGTGCCTTGCCTACTTTATATTTACTGTGAGTCTTCTCCAGATACCTGCAGCTCTCATACTTGGAAACCTCCTCACACTCAAACTACATTTATTCTCAACTAGACTGTAAGTGTTCCACTCCAGTGCCAAGCACAGAAGTGCCATAGCTGTTATGGTCTAAAGCTAGAAGAAAAGCAAAGTCTGCAGGGAGAGGTAATATCTTTCATTAAATCAATTTATACGATTGGGAAAGCATTGGGCAAGCTTACAGATGCACAGGCAAGCTGCAGAGCTCTTCTCCTTCCTGCTATCTATTCCTCTAGTATTTATAGCCACCACCACATTCCCTCCTTCATTTTAATTTCATGAAGCAGTACAAGCCAAGCTGTTTCTCCTACGAGAGCCTCAATCTCCTGTCTTAGGATCAGAGATTCCTTGTTCTTCGTAACAAGACCATCAGCCATAGCATACCTCTCCCAGCCTGGGACATCAGTCTGCCACTCTGCTCTTTCAACCACTGTCTAGGAGGCAACCCAGGGCCCACCAGAAGAATTCTTCCTGGAGGAACCACAATTTCAAGCACCCTCTGGAATGTTTTTTGTTTTATTTTGTTTTTTTTTTTCTATTTGCACAGTCTTATCATAAAGGAAAACCATGACCTGTTTACAGCAACAATTCTAATAACAGTAACAGACACATGTTGTCTGAGTCCAAGTGATTATTTCCATTGTTTTATACTTTAAAAAAACCCCTGGGTGCTTTGCTTCTGCTCCCTAATAGTATGCACAAGTAGAGATGCATTTCTAGCCTCTCTAATTGTGCAAAGCAATGTTTCCCAGATTTACTGTTGATGGGAAGTAGTGGTGAAGGGCCCATCACAAAAACTATTAATGCCACAAGTAGGAATTCTGTGCCTACATCATTTCTACAAATGCTTGTGTTGTTTGCTTCACAGGAAGGTCTCATTCTTGGATGATTCTAACTCACTGTGCTTTGTAAAGCCCTGAGGTCAGATAAGTTTTTTGCTACAACTGAATGAAAAAACCCCTTGGCATTCCACCAATCATAGTAAAATGAAAAACACCAAGATCTCCCAGAGCAATTTGTTCTAGCAGAGCGCTCAGGCTATGGGACTTTAGCATGATCCTGCAAGTCAAAGCTCTACAAACAAAGCCCTGTATTTATAGCAGATCTCCTCCTCCTCCCGACCTTGTTGGGATTTCAGCTTACAAGTTCCATACAAGGACTCAACTCTGCTGTGAGATGCCCCTGCTTTCTATTCCTGTGCAGGGCAGTAGTGTTCATGACAACTCTACCCAGAATCCTGATCCCAGCTGGAAGGAAGAAGATGGAAACTGTGCTTTGGATTAGGTTTCTCTCCTTAAAAATCAAGGAGGGGAAGTCCACACCCAAGGGAGCGTGAAATCTATGGCCTTTGATTTTAGCTCCAGAACAAGAAGTTGAACTTGCCTGACCCTGAACTCAAGCTAATAAATCCTATTACAAAGCAGCTATGTTGTTTGCAGTCATAAGAAACCGCCACTTCTCTGCTCCGCGATTGCTTTGTTCAGCACCTAGCTCTATGGGGGGTGAAGAGGGTAAGAAGGTTGGTGACTGTTTGTTGTCTTATTTGTGTGGCAAGTATTTTGTTTACAGAAGCAATCACTATGCTCAGCAGAGTGAGTGCTGCATAAAGATCATAAAAAGAATTTGCCATGAATTAAAAATGAACAATACTGAGAAATCCGATTTTCCTATTCTCTCAGCAGCATGCTGCACAGCAAGGTAACTTTTCAAAGAAAGCCTCATCAGTTCTGACACTTTATAAAATGCAGAGCCTGACCTGTTCAGCATTTACATAGCTCACTGATAATTAGGATGCAGCACTAAACAGCAGTGCTCAGGACACAGATATTTCTCCACCTTGGCCCTCTTTGACCTCCCCACAGAGTAATGAATTTTCTTTCTGCTTTGCCCTGCAGAATGGATCAACCTTAATTATCCCACAGAAGACCAGCGTTGACCCAAATTTATTAGAAAATTGAGGGACTGTCACACTCAAGTGAAAGTCTGATGTCACATCAAAGTTAACCCATAGAACTGATATATCTCTCTGCAGCCAGGACTGCAGTGCAAGTCAGCTCTCTCAGAGAGAAATGAAATGCATGATTTCCAGCCTTGCAGGGAATCAACAGTCCAACACTGTCAGCAGTTTTCCATTCTCCTCTGTCTGCTGTGGGTTCCCAGCATTCTCCAAAGTCAAGTCAGATCTGAGGTCTCACAAGAGACAGCAGCAAAGCCAACCTGCCTGGACAAGAGGATGTGTCCACAAGCAGTGTGTACCTGTCCCATAGGAAAGGGAGTCTGAGGACCACAGCACTGATTTGGTATTGGGAGATCAGGGCTCAGAATAAAGATTTGAACAAGTCATTCACCTCCCCTGTAACACAGAGGCTGAGATCTTCCTCACTAACTGCTCTGTTAGAGGATCAAACCCTTTACTAATTAAGGCTTGTGGCTACAAGGGTATTTCCATGAGCAAATTCCACCAGTGCTAATATGCTGGGCCTAGCTTGTAAGGATCTATTAAGTATATAGGTAGACTCCAGACAAGAAAAGTTAATTAAAACCCAATCATAAATCAATGTAATTAGAAATACAATAAATATGAGAAGTAACCATAATGAGAGCTCTTCATGAGTACAGAGGAGAGAAATCATGCGACTGAGAGCCAGTGCAGAGAGATGCTGCACTGCCCTACAAAGAACATTTCCCAATATACAGTTGAGGTGTTTGCAGGCACAAAAGCCTCTGCAGCATTTCCTTTCATTTTTTGGTGCCATGTCTGTCCTTGTACATGCCCAGAGCAGTGGCAGCTGATAAATATAATCAGCATGGACTGATGGACACACAACTGTTCTATTTTAAGTATTATGTTTTCTGAGGCACTTGCTGGGACTGAGAGCCGAGCTGGAGGACAGAGGTAGCTGCACAGCAGATCTGTGGTAAGGCTGGGAAAATCCATGCTTTTTTAAAGTATGAAAATGAGACTATGGCTGGAATATCAAATGTATACAATAAACTCAGGCTTATTGACCAAGGCAAGTACCATGGCTACAGTATTGTTCTCCCATTCAGGTAGAGGTGTCTTGATTGAGCATTGCTTTTTCTGGGAATTGATTGGAAATCATACTGTTCAGTGCACTAAATAATCTTTGTGTAGAGGGTCATTCAGGTCAAAAGAGCTAATTTTACCCAAATTACAAACAGTAATTACAAATCTTGTCTTTTAGAGATTTTTTTTTTATTATTATTTTTCAAGCAACAAGCACCCTGCATACTGAACCAAAAGCATTCAAAATGCAACAGCAAGTCTGACAGTGAATGAGGTCCTGAGCTACCCCAGCTCTTTGCTCCTGCTGAACCCAAGAAGATGCTCAGACCCTAGCAGGTTACATTTAAAAGAGACATGTGGGGACACAACAAGGTCACACAACTCAAAACAGCCTTAGAGCTGTGGAAAGTCCAGGTCTGTGTCTAGGCTTTGCCCCTCTAGTCCAGTCTAAAGACTTTAAGAGAATAATTACAATTTAACATTGCTGAATGCTCAGCTCTTACTATAAGCCAAACACCTATCCTACAAAATAATCAACAGTAAATCTCTTACCCCAGTGAATTAGCATAGTAGGACTCAGACACTGTGTTTTTTAAACAGCAACATTTGGAAGATTTATTATTTATACTGAGGCAGTACCCAAAGACTTCAGTTAGGATTGGAGTCCTACCATGGTAGGTACTGTATAAACACAGAAGAAATTCCTCTCCTCTGCACCTTCTTCCTCAAGGAACTGCAATTTTACTGGAGACAAAGCTTGGAAAGTGGGAACTCATAGACAGAATGCAGCAATGCAGATGTATAGCCCAACAGCTCCGAAATGCTGACACTAAAGCAACTGTATGGTATGTATCAGCAATCCCTGCAGATCTATGAACTATCAGATCTACCCTTTTAGACAAGGAATCTGTTTGAGTTAAACTGCATAGGATTCAAAAGCATTTTTTTTTTTTTTTTTTTCAAACTCTAATTCATAGTCTTCATTAGTGATTGTTTTACAGTGGAAGTAATGGAGTGGGAAAATGATGTATTTAATATACCAAGTAGCTAACTTAAAGCAGCTATTTAAATTCATGTACTGCTCAGCTTCAGCTCCATTGGAAGTTGTTTTTTTTATTTTTGTCAGCTTTTTTGCTGGTGCATATTAGTATAATGTCCAGGGAACGATACCCACTTCCATCAGATAAGAACATTTCATGATATTATCTGCCTGCCTGGAGGAGCAGGCTAAAAATCTGACTCCCATGGGTCATTCCAGTCTGGAGAAATAATTAATGGTGGAGTCTGATATCTTTGACACAATCCTGTTTGCTTTCAAATTATGTACAAAGCCTTGTTTCCCTTTGCACACCAGGACCAAAGCAGCAGGAGAGAGCTCCAAGTCCTTTTTTAGCCAGCAAAGAGCTGCATTCAGCATTTTCTCAGGACTGCGCTGCCAATGCTTTCTCTCTGTGCTTTCTCTGCCTGCTCACACAGATGATCTGATGCTGTTCCGTCAGGGCCATGCAAACCTTTGCAGAATAGCATCTTGTGAAGCCCCTACACCTCCTCTGACTGGTGACTGTGAGTTGTGCTTTGACATATGAAGGGGGAAGATCTGTATTTTGCTAAAATGAAGAGGCAACCATTAACACAAAGGTTTACTGTGACTAAGCAGTTATGAGATTTCAGGCAAATCATAACAATACAAATTATACTTTCTATATAGCGAATTCAAAGAACAGGCAGATTTACAATTCTGGGTGGCTTTCTGGTCACTTAAGTGCTTTGGGGCGTGGGCAAGTATCAAGAATATTGCTCTAACACTAAGACAGGACCTGTCTCTACAGCTCCTCTGATCTCAGCTACTTCTGCAGCTTCTCTCCTTGCCTGGCACCAACCCTGAAGCAGAGAGTTTCACTGCAGCCCTTTTAGCTAAAAGGTCAATATTTTGGCACTGTAACTGGCTGTCTGATGCTACACACACAGACTCAAGGCACGCAGCTGCCTGACACCAATATACAGACAACTCAAAAGCACGACATGGCATCTATCACTTCTTTGTGTTCAGCTCCACTCTTCTCTCGAAGTGGAATGCTTCAAGGTTGAAACCTTGTTGCTAGCTTTATTTATATATGTATTTTTATTGTCACCATGTCACCACCCTAGTTCTATTTTAACCCACACACCGAGGCAGCATCCCACTGTTTTGCTGCCTGTTCCCAGGCTATGGACTGCATCTCTAAAACACGTGCATGAAGTAGCACAAGAGCCAGCCCTGCACTAATCTGTGCTACCCCTTGCAAGTTTGTACACACAGAAGATACTTGCATTCAGACAAGTCTTTAAAAGCCATTTTGCATTTGTTACAGGAGCCATCATCAGAAAGGCAGTGTAAATCAACGTGCTAAGGGTGAGACATATTGATTTCTCTCTGAGGTTTATTTGCAGTACAGCTGAAAAGACCTAATATTAAGAGACAACAAATCGAGCCATCTTGCTGCTCAGGGGCAGTTTGGAGATGGTTATGTGGGTGCAACAAGACAGGCACAATATTACCATGTGCCTTCCAAAATACAGGCAGTGCTAGGAGCAGCAGAGGGTAGGACCCTCAGTTGGAACACCTTCACACAGCAATCCAGAGCCTACCTGCTATGTTTAGTGCTCTTCTCACACAGCAAAGAATGGTCACAGGTGATTTCCCAGCACCTTGAGCTCCAGGTGTTCTCCAGGCCATCACCCAACACCTTGCAAGAGGCTGCTGTGGAGAGAGCCAGGCTCACCCCCTTGTCCCTGCTGAGGAGCCAGGGCCTGGGCACAGGAATATAATGCATGAACTAAACACCCAGAGGAAACAAAGTGTTTTTTTCTTTTCATTTTCTTTTTTTTTTTTTTTTTTAATAGTTTTCCTTGGTATGTTTGCATCATAGGGAAGAGGTTCCTCATGGCTGCTCCAGCCACCCCACCACTGCTGGTCCTGCCCACAGCTCCCAGCACCAGGCCCATGGCACATCTGTGTGCGAGGAGCAGTGAAGAGGATGGGCACGGCCCTGCCAGCCCTGCTCAGTGTTCAAACCCTGACAGCAAGAGAGCGCTGAGAGCACGGTGGGGAGTGAAGGCAGGACATGGCACCTAACTCTGCCAAAGGGCACAGCTCCTCCTGGCCCCCTGGCAGGGGGGAAGCCATTTTGAGGGAAGCAGGTGAGGGCGCCATTTTATAGTCCCTCAGAGTCAGTGCCTTAGCACTGTGCCTCTCCCGGACCTCCCTGTGCGGGAAAAACACCTTTTTCCTGTTTCTTACCTCTTTTTTTTCCTTTTGTCAGGGCTGTCTCCAGTGCCTTCTTCCTGAGGGCAGCTCTGGCAGTAGATAAGACTGACTAGAAATGGCCACAGGGCAGTTACCTCAGGTAGAGCCAGTGATGCCTTATCAATGAGGACACGCAGAGATGTCCTCCCTCCTGGAGGGCTGCTCCTCCCTCACAGGGTCACCCACATCACTCTCCTCAGCTCTGAGGAAGTCTCCTGCTTGATTCAGGGCCCCTTTCCAAGCATGGCATCCCACTGGCAGAGCAGAGACGTGCCAGAAGTTCTAGCATGGGCTAGTAGCAGGACTGGGGGAAACACCATCTTCTAGTCCCTTAGACAGGGCAGCTCTGTTTCACGTACAACCCTGCTTTTTAAAGGACATATGGGATTACAGTACTGTTTGCTCACTCCTGGAGGAAGGGCTTGCAGGGAATATCTGTCTCAGTGCCAAGATGGATGTGCTGTGCCCTTTCAGTGAGCCATAAAAGCAAAGAACAACCAGCTCAGAGATCAGCACAGAGGAAACACTTCAGCTGCTTGCACCCCATAGGGGAGGCAGAACCGCTGCCAGTGGCTGAAATGTATTAAGCCACGCATGGGTTTTACTCTGTTACTTTGCAAAATTAATTTCTACAGAGTTTTGCAGTTTCTCCTCCTGTTCCTTGGGCCCTGTGATGGTCATTTGTCAATGCTGCTCAGAAGAAAGGTGATTTTCAGCAAGGCAATGAGGCATTCGACAAGCTTTCTAGTTAAGTGTGGAAACATCACACACTGTCATATAATAGCACTGTAAGCAGTGGTGCCTCTCACACGAGTTGTACGGTTGCATCTCTAGGTAATGATGAATGCTCCTTTTGTCAGGTTAAAGAAAAAGCTCAGGGAGGATATGCTCCAGAGCAGGGAAAAATATGAATAAGCAGGAGATAATTAGACACTCAGTCGCACAGACATCATGCAAATAAATTGGTGTGGAAATCAGAAACCCCTTAAAACAATGAGTCAAAGTTTTGCTGTCCTTGCTGAGCCCAGCCTCCCTGCAATGGTTCAGCCTCAGGTCACTTGCTGGTACTATTAGGACTTTGCTAGTTTGGTAAGCCTCCTCCACATGTGCTCTGATTTACATAAGTGTATAGACAAACCCTGCCAATGACATTTGCTACAAACTTGCCCAAAGCCTAAATCGAATTTGTTTTTTTCCCCAGGCACTCCAGGCCCTGGTGCTGAAATCCTGTAGCATTTCCTCACATAGCAGCCGAGTCCTGCCTGACATAACCTGCAGGTGTTTATTTAGTGCAAGAAACAGGCTGCAATGGAAACAGCACCCTTTTGACCCTGTTGAGTAAAGGGATTACAGAGACTTTATAAGTGCTCTTTATTGCAGAGGCCATTAATTGAATAGTGACCAATCTCCTTGCCAGTTAAAAAGAGTAAGACTCTTTCTCTCAGCAGCATGGGACCATGCCTTCCTTGTCCTGGTAACCTCCTAACCTTCTGAAGTCTGCCACTCTCCCATTTTCCCAGCTAAAGTCCTCCATCACAAAAAACATTTAATTCATAGCCTGGATAGCAGGTGGAGGTCAGTGGGAAGATACAAAATGGTATATGTTACAGTAGGAATAAATAAGCTTAACACCTTGGCTGGAGTGGAGAGTGAAACCTAAAATGAGGTGCAGCTTACTTCAGTCAACACTGCCTTATCAGTACCTCTTGTCTTTCTAGATATATCCTGTTCTTCTGGGTCTTCACACAGAAATACTCTTGCTGAGGTAGAGTGATCCGGTTCTGTGGTTACGTGTCAGTAATTGTAATAAGTGGGTGTCAACCAAAGGGCAACAAAACTGGTTTAACTAGCATACCAAGGGGTTTGGCAGAAGGTGCCAGTGACACCAGTTTTGGCTTAGTTCTGAAGTTGCAGTTGTCACCTCCATCACAGTTTAAGAGATATGTATGTTTTTACTCTAGCTAACCAACTCTTTCCAGTTCTGGTGCTGAATGGTTATATTTAGGGCTTATTTTCAGGTTGCCTTATGCAGTTCAAGATTTCATTTTACAAAGCTTACAAGTTACAGCAATTTTCCTTTCACATTTTTCCTGTGCTTTCATATCTGCATTGCACTGTTGAAAGGCTAAGGTCCAAGGCCAAAGTTTGATGTTTGTGTCAAACAGAGAGGTACTGACCTCAGACATCAGAATTGTTTTCTCCAGGAGCTAAAGAGCACCACAAACCTCCCTACCTCCTAACCAGAGTACCAGCTGTGTATTTCTTCAGGCTGACTTCAGGGGCACCCAAAGCAAATCCTGTTTGTAGCACAGATGAGGAGATGCAGAGAGACACAGTGAGTGTCTCATGTCCACCACTAGACAATTTGCTTAATGGTTAAAGGAAGAAGCTTTATGTTAGGAGGTTTTATAAGAGCCTACACAGATGAACACAGAAAAAGGGAGATGCAAAGTGCTCATAACGATGTGATCACTTTTGCTGATGTCCCTGTTTAATTTGGCACCAAATGAACTGTTTTCTGCCGTAGGTTTCTGACATTCTGTCTATAGATTGAAGTGTAAAAGCCATTTGAAAGGCAGCCAGTATTTTTCAGGGCTGCTTCTGATTCTGGTTGTCTCCAGAACAGTTCTGCAGTACACAAATGTATGGTCCATTCAGTGGTTCAGTCTTTATTATCATAGAATGGTTTGGGTTTTGAAAGGTACATTTCAAGGTCATCTAGTCCAAACCCTCTGCAATGAGCAGGGACATCTTCCAACCAGATCAGGTTGCTCAGAGCCCTATCCAGCCTGACCTTGAGTGTTTTCAGGGATGGTGCTTCTACCAGTTCTCTGGGCAGCCTTTGCCAGTGTCTCACCACCCTCATGGTAAAAAAAATTCCTCCTTACATCTAGTCTAAATCTTCCTTATTTTAGTTTAAAACCATCACCCTTTGTCCTGTTGCTACAAGCCCTGCTAAAAAGTTTGTCCCCATCTTTCTTATAGGCACCCTTTAATTACTGAAAGGCTGCAACAAGATCTCCCTGTAGCCTTCTCCAGGCTGAACAATCACAATTCTCTCAGCTTTTCTTCACAGGAGAGGCATTCCATCCCCTAATCATTTTCGTGGCCCTAGTGATCACATTTCTATGAAGTAGTCCTTATTCTGGATCCTTACAACAAGTGAGAGCCTGAAACAATGAAAGGCAGGAATAAAACCTGTTGGACTTGCTCCTATTCCTATTTATAGTAATTTGGTTTAGCTCCATTAATTTCAGCAAAAGGTAGATAAGGTTCAGAAGCACCAGTCCAAACTGGGGCAGTGCTTATGTGTGTACTGGCTTCACTGGAGTTGATAGAGCAGAAGCATCAGACTTCTAGCTGAACACATCCTTAAGTGTGGCTGTAAGGTGAATAGCACTATAGAAATCAGTGAGAAAGGAATCCATTCCTCTAACTTCAGACATCTGTAGAAGTGGCACCTTTTTTATTTTGCCCAGGGCAATATTATGGGTTGTCTCAATTTTATCTGTTTGCCCCCTGAGTGAGGTTTGTCACATTTCCAGCTGCTTAGAACGTCATGTCTCTCACTGAAATAGCCACGAAAAAAGACCATGTTTGTAATAATATAAAGCAGTCACTTACCCCTGAGCAAGTAATTTATCTCAGACCAGAACATCAGAGTAATAACTGGGATTAAAGATAGAGCAGTCAAGGAAAAAAAAAGGTAAATCAATCACTACATTAAGATATTTGAAGAATCATTTGCATATACTCAGAAAGTATGATACTTGCTATTAAACCCAGCTGTAGCAGAGTCCCAAATTCATAAATATTAATCAAATAACCTTTTAGCAAAACTCAGTGACTACGATGGTGGCCAGCTACTGAATTCAATCTAATTGAAAACCTGAGAAGTAAATTAAATGATTGCATGTCTGTCTCTTCATTAAATCAGTGTGCAAATATGCATAGATTAATTTGCATCAAATTAATAGCTCCACTCTTGGCTTATAGCCAAGAGGACTTACAATCAATCTATAGTTTTAATTCAATTCCACACTCCCAAAACGTTGGGTGGTTTTCGCTATTTTAGAGACAGAAAAATCAGAGATGAATATGATTTTCACCACTTCTGTCATTTCTCCCCATTTCTTTTGTTATAATGATTAATTATAATAAAATATGCACATGATTAAAAAGCAAAAAAGAATCATTGATTCTCAGCCATGGAAAACTGAGGTCTGGTTCAGTTCTCTGAAAATAAAGTCACATTGGAAGGTTTAAATCCTCACCTACACTGAATTCAGCACAGGATGGTGCATGTCTGGGGTTGAACAGACAATTTATGGGCCTGTTTTATGGCCAGAGCAGTTCTCAAGGTGGGTGTACTTTAGCACAACTTTGCCTGTCATTCATCGGGTCCCCAGCCCATCATGCTCAGCCTTTCCAACAGATGCAAAATTTGCTTGATTTTCAGAGATCAAGAATTTGCTTGATCCCCATGATGTTTAAAATACATTTAACCACACTGAAAACCAAAAATGTGTTTAAACACTAATGTTCTGTGTGCTGAGCTCTGTCAAGAAAACAATGATTCCTTCAGCCTTCAGTTACTTGAAGTTAATAATAGGGATAGACAGTGAATTCATTTACATTGTCAGCTTGCTTTTTATTTTTTAACCTACTTTAAAAAAAAATAAGCAAAACCAACAAACCCACAGTCTTTAATTCAGGACATTTGATTAATCAAACTCAGACCATCTGCTACAGTCCTGTCTCCTGCTGATCTGCATTGCCTTAAGTCAGTGACATGTTTCAGAGCTGCAGTCTCACACTGTCTCTTCCTCTGTCAGCTGTTTTACTGCAAATCTGCTCCTTTCACCCAACACACAGGGATTGGGCTTTGTTTACTGTGATGACCATTTATGATAACTGTAGTGCTAGACAATTTGTATCAAAATACAGGACATGTGCAAAAGCCAGTTATACAACAAACTTATATCTGCGTGAAAATGCTATGAACCAAAGAAATCACAGCAACCTGAAGAAATTCTTCACCAAAAAGAACTCTTCACAATTCAAATACTTCTAGTAGCAACAAGCAGTTTTAGCTCTTTCATAGTTACACTTCCTAGCAGTAATGGGCATTCTGCCTTCATGTGTTTGGTTTTTTTCTCTCTTGTATTCAGATTTGAACTCAGAAACTCAGGGCAAAGAGCTAGGCAGTATGATCTTGCACAACTTGGGGATTTTGACAGGATTAGACCAGTTTTAGTCTAGCAGAGCATGCCCAAGTAGTGGACGTAGCATGAGGCTTCTACTGCCTCATGTGTTTGTGGGTGTAAATACTGAACTGGCCAGCTCTATTTGGAAGGAGAGGGAGAATAGAGCCCTTCAACAATTCTACCATCCAGTAGACCCATAGCAGCTTTCAGAGCTATGTGGGGATAAGTAGCATGGTTAGATAGCAATAAAGGATGGGATAAGGTTCAGTCACCATATAAGACCTAGTTTTTGGTGATGTGCAGACCTCCTGCAAATTGAAGAATATAATCTTCAATCTGACACCAGACATTGGAGTCAATCTCAGAAGCCAAATAGGAGCAGCACCTTCAGAGAATCAGCCCTCAGTCATCAAAGCCAGATGGCAGAGTATCAGACAAATCAGTACATTAGACATTGAAAATGTGGTTATCTAGTTTACAGTGGTAATTCCTGAATGACAAAGAGAATATCAAAACACTACTTTCCAAAAAGCAGACCTGGTTTTCATTCTTGTCTTGCTGGTTATCTCCGAGATACTTGACTCTACTAGGTTCCTGAATGTCTGAAGGTGGGACTCAGCACATATAATTGTTGAGTCAGGAAACTCTCCAAGAGATTTATTGCTGCATTTCCAAAGGATCAGGGCTTTGCTGTGCTGAATGCAGCATGGAAGGAAAAAAACAAACATTCCCTGCCCCAGGAATATATAGCTAAATATACAAGTTGAGAGACAAAAACAGGAGCCCAGAAAGGTGAAGGTTATAAGAGGAGTGATGGTATTTGTATCTTCTGAGGCAGGGACTGGTGTCCCAATGCATTGCACATGGTTATTTCCTTTGAAGCTGTCTTACCAACAGCATCTGCAGCAAAGAAACAGGCAGAAGTCTACATTACACAGACTAAATAAGAAAACACAAGAAGGGTTTGTCACCGTACCTAAGTAATCAAAAAACCCTGCAATCTTATTTGCCATTTGCCACAACACTCATCAGCAGAGAGAATACAGGTCTCTGTAGTACCTCCATAGCATTTTGCCAGCCAGAAGGCAAAAGAGGCAAGAAAAGTGCATTATTTCCAAACAGGGTTTCAGTTTAAATGGGTAAGGAAATTAATGCAGGCTTTGAATCTGAAGTCTCAAACAAAACCATCCTGAGAAACTTCTACCAGTGGCCAGTTATTGCCATGGGTAAGGCACAGCTCTGTACACCCCTGGGTTTGAGCCAACCCTTGCTGATACCCATGAAGTTCCATAAGGAACTGAACACGCTGAGTTCCTTGCAGGAACAAGCCAAGAGCTATCTGAATGCCTTCGATAACAAGCATGCTTCAGCTACCGAGCCTAATGCAATAAAGAGAATTTCATTTTTGGCATAAGAAGAACAAAGGGAACGACATGATGTATTGGCAAAATTTTAATTGTATGAGGCCAAAAAGGCAGCCTAAAAGAGTTAGGCCTTTATTAATCAGGTAACAGTGATGCTGCATTTCAAAACAGGCTTAACACCTGCTAATTGCATTTCAGTGCTGCTGAAGCTGAGTCAGCTAACCAAGCCTCTTCTGGACCAGGCACGTTCAGAGCTGCAAAGATACGCCTTGCCTTCATGAAAATGTTATCCTCTCTTTAGTAAGGACACTAAGGGGGAAGGAGGGAGAAAGGATGACCCCCTCCCTCCTTTAAGCCTGCCAATACCCTGTGCTGTTAAAGCTGAGGGGAAAGAGGATAAGAAACATCATAGTATTCAAGGAAATCTCTTAGAGAAGGGCTATTGTATTTGCATCACTGGTGGAGCTAAAGGAGTATTTCTCTTCCCCTTGCAAATGGGGATTTGAAACACACTGAGTTCCCCTGAGTCAGATTAGGTCAGTGAGAAACCAGGAATAGACCCAGTCCCTGGTCCCTGCCATTGCAGCAGACCACAGACTCATCCTCACATTGCCCTCTACCCCCTGCTAACTGATTATCTCCTCCTTGTGTCTCTTTGCCCTGGCCTTTACTTGGAGGAGGACAAAATTGATCTCCAAATTGCTGCTGTAAAAGCAAGCTTTTGCTACTAAGGAAGCTGCCCTAGAAACACAGTGAAAGCTGGCTTGTAAACTAAGCAGTGCTGAAGCATCCCAACCACTACCCAAAGTCAGCTCAGCTGGGCAACTCTTCCAGTGGAACTGGGCAGCCCTGGGCAACCACACCAATTCCTTTCTTTCTTGTGAACAAGCCAGCAAATGTGAATTGAGAGCTCCATTCACTGTGAGCCATGATTTTACTGGAAACCCAAGCAGCCTGGCACCCAAGAAAGTTCATCTGTGAAAGAGTCTGTTTGCCTATCCATTTTGCACATGTAAACTTCTCACTGCACATCTCTCCCACGTTCCCAACACAGTATGTGATGCTGTGCACGCCTGCCATACGCTATCAGCACTCTTATCCTGAGGTACGTTGTGTGTCTTGCATAACAACCATGGCCTAGATGCAGAGCCAGCCTGGGTCTCATTAGCAGAGGTACCACATTGCTGGAACCTGACTATACTGTTGGCTTCACAAGACCATCCTGGCTCTGAAAGCAGCTTCACTACTGCGAAGCCGTTCTACAGTAGTTATGCTGCTTGCAGAATATCTTGTTCCAGTTGCCCATGTTTATGAAAAGTTAAGGTCTCAGTAACTTGACAGAGGACTTGAGACAGAGTCTACAATAAAAGGACTGTGGTAGGCCAAATTCTTCTTTTTCTTATTGCTTTCATTCTGTTTGGAGACAATTTTCACCCCCAGGCTAATGATGAGAACATCGAGTTAGATTTCTATAATGGAAGCCATTTTGCATCCTCAACTACAACATTTGCTATCAGTGGAAACCATAATGCTAAACCTGTGTAATAGATCAATAGTTGGTAATAAAGCATACACCTCATTTTCCATGACAAAAAGGTATAGTAATAGCAAGAAGCACTGCAAACCAACCATAATATTCTGAAACAGGACTTACTTTACCAGGATTGGCACTTACTACAGCCTTGTACGGTTCATTTACATGGTACAAAAGGCAATTGTGAAATGACTGGAAATGTAATATGGAAGAACATAATTGGGCTTGCTGGAGATAGATAGGTGGTCATTTATGAAAAGTAACCATCAGAAACAAAGGCTGGATTGTCTGCTCAGTTTCACCGAGGTAGAGCAGCATGATTTTGGGAGCCAAGAAAACACCAGATATTTACTGTCCAAGAGCTCAGGCTGATTTAAAGCAAGTGTTTCTAGAAGGAACTTTTTTTGATCCTTTCATAGTCCTTGCTGGCCAACAGGAATTTTAACATTCTCGTGTCTTACTGAGGTCCAGAATTTTCACAAAGTAACTGTTCCTGATGAATTACTTCTGTTTTTGCAGCCAATACTTTTGGTGCTTATTGCGCATTGCTTTGTTCTTCACCAATAGATTTCTGCTGTTCTTAGTAGAGGGCTTGACTGAACTTCTCCTATCATGCCCATTTCTAGCATCAAAATAAGAAACTTTAAAGGTGTAGGCAAAGATCTCAATTTTTTCTTTCTGATGCCATTTCATTAAAATTAATTAAGTGCCAGTCCTCCACCCTTGCAGGAAACCCCAGAGCCCAAGGCTGGCCTGGCTCCCATATGCCTGGAGTATGCAGCTGAGCTACACTGGGGAAAAAAGGTAATTTCTTTGCAGCAAGACACTGAGTCCTTTGTTTTGGGGCTTGCAGATGCTCTACTATCAACCAAAGGTCCTCAGCTAGGAAAGGATAATTACAGCAAACATTCAGGTCACCTGAAAGACACTAGATTCTACAGACCAAGCAACACTTCATTGCCAATTCCACACCACCACCACCGTTCCTTCCTCCTGCTCCTGCCCCACTAAGGAACTCCTATGCATTCACAACAAATCTGGGGAAAGGTTTACTACTTCTCCCCAGTCTTTTTTCCTTCCCAAAGTCTTGGTCCTATAAGTTCTTATATCTGTATAAACCATCATCTTATATCTGTTCTTATATCAACATAAACCACCACAAACTGCTATTAATCCCAGCAGAGAAAATGGTCAGAATTAAAAGGAAGATTTGAATAACTTAGAAGTCCAGACTAACAGGAAAGAAGTCACAAGAAGCCCCTTTCTAATTTCAGGTGTAAAACAGGTTCTTTATGTGTCACATAGCTGACTGCAGCAAGAGACAGCTTACAGTGACAGGAGGATGCAGCAAACAGAAGAGGTCAAGCACTTCTGATACCTCAAGATCAAACATCTTTCATCTTCTGTTCAAGATTTTTTTTATTTTCAGAGCTCTCAGCACAATAAGTGTTGAACTCTTCTGAAAGTCACTAGATATCTGTCCACCAAGATCTGCTAAGTACTTTTATAAGTTCACCTGCCTCTAGAGCAATCAATATTTCATAAACAGTTTATCAAAGTTCAATTATAATGATTGTGGGCAAAAAGCCAATAGAAACATAATAAAACATTTCCAGTAAGACATAAATTAACTTGACCATGTATTACTAAACTTCTTCATATGCCCAAACAACCCACAAACATTAGCTATGGTTAGTTTTACAGAGCATGATATGCAATCATAAAATAAAAATACAGGTCTCATAGTTATAGCAATCCATAAAGAACTGAAGAACCTCAGCCCACCTTTATCTTTCCTGGGACACAGACCTGCTTCCCTGGCAGACTGTCCCAGGGCACTCACAAGAGCCTGGGAGCAAACTGTGAGAAAACAACCCACTTCATCTCATCCACTTCAAAATCCACAGAAGTGAAACATTGCGAGTGAAAACATTCAGCACCAAATTAGCCCAGGGAGTGGTGCTTACCTGTGACTGGAGAACCACTCACATTGCAGGAAAGCTGTGAAAAATGCATCATGCAATGATAAGAGAGAGGAGGAATCCCCCTCAAACACATGTTAGAGCAGCAACATCCTTTTAACTGATAGCTCACTAGAGCATGGCTGTGAAACATCTGGGAGAGGGTGTGTTGCAGGATGGAGAGGGGCAGTACACAGCTGGCAGTGATTCAGGGATCTTCATCAGCTAAAAGGGTGTTCCTCCTCCTCCTCCACTAGCTGTTGTGGGGGGAGATGGAGTGATCCAAGTGAGGGGCTGTTTGCACCTGGGATAATTTACCAAAATAATAGCTCTAAGAAGGAAAATGTAACCCCTCTTTAGATCCTGCAACATGGAGAGGGGGTCTTGCTCCAACGTGAGCCTTCTGGGGTCTCTGTGTGTGTGCTTTGCTGTGCTATGGAGTAATTAGAACAGCTAAGACTGAGACACAGTAGCTGACCTGATTTCCAATACCAGCTTGATCTTTGGTATTTTATTACCAGCAGTGCTCCAGCCTGAGCTGCAGGACAGCACAGACGAGGTGCAGAAATAAAACACAAGCGCTCTAGCAGCCGCATACGTTCCTTTGGGAGATTTTCCTTCAGTCTCTGTAAGAACAGACAAGATGTGAACGTGACCCAGTCTCCCTTCAATACTGCAGATCTGCCTGGGAGCAGGGAATTCCTGGAAGAAGAAAGCTGATCTCTCTGGGGGAAGATTTCTTTTTTCAAATGGCATTTGAAGGCCACACGTCCCTTTGTATTTTCGATACACTAGCTAAGCGATAACATTAATGCTTTGAATTTGCACTTCCTACCAGCAGTCCTAGCATGCTTGACAAACATTTAAAGTGGGATTTTCCAGAGCATCTGTAGGAATTAGAAGTGTAAATCACAGAATCTGTAATGTTCTAAAAGAAATTGCACTCTTAACATTAACTTCCTTCTTGTGGTGCTTCTGTGTCTTTGGTGTTATCAGGGCCAGGGTTCTCAGTGCTGCTAAAAATGTGTGCCTAAAATTAGGAACCATATGTAAGCACCTAAATAAATATCTAACTCAATAGGAGTGACCTGTTTTTTGAGGATTTTTTTCATGCTATTGTTGTGTCCCAAGAGAAAATCCCTTTCTTTACAAAGTGATTCAAAGTCTGCATCTTTTCAAGCCTGGGGGTGAACTTTATCCATCAACCATAAGAAGAAACATCCCTAAATAAACTTGCTTTTTTGTTTTCAGAGTTACTCAGGGACATTTCATGCCTTCACCAGCCCGTTTGCCTTAACTGTCACAGCTCTAAAATTAAAAGCATTAGTGGGGAGGCAAAGCTCGGTGCAAAAACCTGGAGCACACCCAGCTGGGACAGCTGTGTACAAACCAGCAGGTTGCATTTTAACCAGGTGGCTGTGGATTGAAAACTAAATCTATGACAAAGTGACACATTGAGCCCAAGTCTTGCAGGCTGCTGTGTTTGGGAAAGGGCTAACCAAGCACCAAAAATGCTTTAGCTTGCACCATGACGTCTTCCTTAACCCCTGGATCCAGAACACCGAATGACTCCTTAAGAGTGCGGGTACAGGGATATATGCGACGTGGTGCTCAGTCTCTCTCCTAGAACGTCCTGTCTTTCCCTGCTGTTGCCCTGAGAGGTGACTCTGCTCCCTCTCCTCCCACTGACAGAATATCTAAGGCCACCGTGGGGATTCCTCAGCCATCCCTGTAGCAGCCAGGCACAGAGCAATGCTCATTTATCACTGAATTCAGAGGCAGTGAGCTGCTGGCTTCCCTGCAGTCCTCATTGCAATGACCACAGGTACAATCTTTGCTAGAAAAATGATGATTCACCATGTATCAGAGGCAGTGGCTTCAGCTGCTCTGCTGGATCTGAGCTCTGGGCTGAGCTGGGAGCTCTGGTGAGAGCCAGACCTTTGCCAGGCTAATTTATATAGTTTGTCAGCATGCTGGAAAGGAGCCTTTGGATGTATTTTCAGCTCATGTCAAAACACCACACATGTTATTCTGATCCCAGCACTTACATTCTAAAATGCTTTAAATCTGCTTTTATATTGGATATTTTTAAATAAGGAGTGTTTACATATACAGTACCATAGAGACAGGAAAATAAAAATAAAGACAAGAGAAAAAATGCAGTAGTGCATCAAACTGTGTTTGGAATACATACACCATTAACATGTCTAAATTAATCAGTAGGGTCTGGATGTCTTGTGCCTACTATTTCAATCAATAACAGAATAGATACCATGATAAATTCCCATTACAAATACCTTATAGATTTTAAGGTCTGTGCCCAGTTCATCAACATCTGCCATATAATTAACCCCAGAGAATGTGAATCAATCTCTTCCTCTGGCACCACGCAACATCATTCCCCTGTGATGAGCCCCCACATGCTGACCACTGGTGTTACAACCCAAACTAGAACCCACACGAGGTGATGATGCCTTCTCATGACTTGCTGTCAAGACCACTGAGGCACTTTGACCCGCTGGCTGGCCCCACTTTGCGAGCTGCTCCCATTGCCATCTTTCCTGAGCTCTCTCACACCTCAGGCAGGAGTAAAATCTGGTCCAGATAAACCATTCCAGCAACCCTGGTCCTCTCTCTTGAAGGACTCCTGACCATGCTTTCATGTGAATGGAGCTCTTGGTGCTCTCGTAACACAAACACCACAAGCACATTCATTTTATAACATGAGCAGTGGCAAAACATAAATAAATATCCTTAAGAATTTCCCAGGCAACAAAGCAAAAACTAACTTTAAGGAGAGTTCTATTTTAAAAGATGAGAAACCCAGAAAAGAATAAAAAGAAAAAAGAAAAAAAAAAGCACTGCTCCACAAGGACAATTTTTATTGAGCTCTGAAAGCAAATTGACTGCACTTGCAGTACTTATTAAAGTCTGGTAACAGGAACGAGAACACAACTCTCGTCTTCCTCCCACTGCCATTTATTATGGGGTTGTAGACTGTAGTTCGACTACTTGGATCTCAGCTATTGAAGTCACAGCCCCTGAGGGCTGTAAAAAGTTGCCGCTGTCGTATATAAATCAGTCTTCTTCATAAAAATGACATGGTTTGACATGTAGGGAAAACATTATAAGGTAACTACCATGGAGGTTTCATGCTTGGATATGTTCAAAAAGATGTTTCTCTTTATCCCTGACCACAAAGACTTGTTGATGGTTTCTTGTCAGCTGCTTGAAAGCCTTAAAGAACTGCTATCTCTGCTGGGGTCTGCTCCTTGGCTGAACTTTTCATTAACCTTTGATCATTCTCTGGAGCATTTTTTTTACCAAGCAACCAAAGAATTTCAAGTGCTACAATGTGTTTGTACGTGTGTGGGGGAGAAGAAGAGGAGGTGAGGATTTCTATAGATGTACATGTGCATCTTGTACAAATATACACCCGAGTCCTTAACAGTGAACAGGGCTAGAGAAAACACAAATGGCTTATTCTATTTTTAAGATTTTGCAAAATGAGATGTGAGAATAAAGAGGATTTATCCTCCCCAGTTAACTTACCTCTCATCCAGCCTGTTCACCCTAGGGAGAAGAATAGGAATGATTTGATGGGACTTGACATCCCTATACTCAGAGCAATGCGGAGGTCTCCTGTGCAGGAATGCTGGAGGCAGCCTGGCTTCCCCACAAGGTGTACACTGGGGTTTGGACCAGAGCCTGGCATGAGAAGGTGGAGGTGCTGGAAGACTTCAAGCATTGCTGCAGTCTATGAGGGAACTGGTGGCCCACCAGTGGGCTGGTTGGTTTGAAAGGGCATGGAGATACCAAAATCCAGCATGCTCCCCTGCCCACTTTGGCTCCAAAGTATGGTGTGGTTCTCCCTCCTCACCATGGTGAGGTGGTTTTAATCCACATCTCGCCTTGGGCTGCCAGCCTGATCTCACCTCCAGCAAAAGCTCATCCTGTCCATGCTGGGCTTGCAGACAGAGACGCTCAGGAAACACGGTGGGTTTGATGCTGCTGCCCTCCAGCTAGTTCAAGCTGAACTTTGCAGATGCAACTGGTAATGCAAATATCATTAACCCAGGTTCTTGCTGTCTGCTAAGCTGATGAGCACCAGCAAGGCTGTATCTCCTCACAAAAATCTCAGGTTTGCAAAAAGCTAAAGTTTCACACACACCTAAATAGCAACCAACTAGAGCAGGCAGTTTGGAAATTAAGGGTGAGGTGCCTGCTTCCCTCCTGGGACCTGAGACACTCACTGTGCTCTGAGGTGGCAGCTGGTGGGCAAAGCTGACCATGAGCTTGCCAGAGACACTGTCTGAAGGCAGCAGCACAAAACCCCTATGGAGGGATCTGCACACGTGTCACAGAGCTGCAGCTTTTTGGCATTATCCCCAAAATGCTGAACATGAGTTCATTCATTAGGTGCAACAGCTCATTAGAGCACTGTGGATGCCAATACCCGTTGAGATACATTTTACCTTTTGTTCTGCTCCTTTGCAAGTTTAACTTAAAGCATTTTCTCCAAAGCAAACTCACCCGCTAACATTTATTCACAGAGGTGCTTTTTTTTGCATTAAATTATCTCCCTGTGATATCACAGTATTCACCAAGCCTTCCACAAATCCCTTTTAACATCCCTTTTTCCTCCCAACAACCATCATCTCCAACAGCTTGCAAATTCTCACTAGCTGAAAGTGCAGGGTAAACTTGCGAGCTGGCAGCTGCACCCAATTTCCAAGAGAACAGAGCAGCTGTGGTCATGAATTCTCACTCGCTCCTGTTTTGCTTGCCAAGGCAGGTTAATTGCTTCTTCACACAAGCTGTCACCCTGGTGCCAGAAATGCCATTAGGTTCAGTGCATGCTGGGAGCTGTAGTATTTTGGGAGATTTCTGTTTACAAGGAGGACACAAAACTGCAGTTCAGCTTTGAAGGCGCACCCTGATTTGTATTTTAGGTGCTTGTGTTTTGTTTCACTAGATGGATTTCTCTGTACCAAGGATATAAATCTCTATATGTATCTATGAGTACAGGAGTGTAATGAATTTGAAATGCCTGAAATTAAACCTGGCTCTTCTGGTCACAGCAGCTCTGCTGTTTCCAAAGAGGATTAAATAAATAACAGTGTGGTACTTAATCATAGCAAAATGTGGAAGCTGAATTGATTTGGGGATTTAAGGGTGTTAATTTTGTTTGGGGAAATGCCTAAAGAGAGTGCCATTAAAGATAAATAAATGGTTTTGCTCTCTATCTGGCTACTTGAGAAATGTATAAAGGTTTCAGGTCAGGTTTTTCACCGCCTGCGGTCCTTGCTTTGGGCAGTGTCTGTGAGCAGCAGAAATGGCCATTAGTGATGTCTGAAGACAAGATGACTAGGACACATTCCCCATCTCCATGCTGGGGGTCTATGCCCCTCTTCTGCTGTGCTGAGGCACGTTATTTTAGAGTGCTGGTTTTAATCCACAAGGATCAAATTCATGGGGCAGCCCTACCCATGGTACATGTAAGGGGATGGAAACTGTAGGTGTGGGCAGAAACAGGTGGTCAGGAAGGTGGGAACATCTTAGATTGTCTTGGCTGCTAGAGAAAATGCTTGAGTAACTGCACCCAGAGCTTCTTTCTGACGGGAAAAAGGATCTATTTTAATGATGTATTTGATATGAAAGGGCACGGAGCTTCAGTGCGTAGCTTGCAATAAGAGGAAAGCAGATATGACAGCTGAGGCTTCGCAATGTTAGAAATGGGCCTTTCAGACTCTACAATGAGAAAAAACAAACACTGAAGGACAAATTTATGGCTAGAATAATAGACTGGTGGCTTTGGGGGGACATGCTTGAAATAAGCTTCCTTTGACAGCTTCTATATTTGTCTCACTCTGCCTACTTTTCCTGCAGTGTCCCCACCCCCACAAACTCCTCAGCTTTAGGTAGGGCTGGAGGTTTCACTAATTCCTCAAAGCATAATGAAACTGTCTCAGGAATCGTCACTGCAAGTGTGTACACCGTGCTGCTGAGCAGGAGACAAGCACTTCAGTATAACTTGGGTTTGCTGCGGTATGGAGAAGGGCTTGAGGGATGCTTGGGATGTTAGGGGTTAAGGACCAGAACTAAAATACACTGAAAGTCATTAAAAAAAAAAAAGCCAGATTGTGTTCAGGGAGGGAGTCACAGAAATGGGAAACCAGTTTCAGAATCTGAGATGGGTGTATCAGAACACTGTTACCTATATTTATATATGGGAGCAAGAGGAAGACACTTAGTTTATATATATGTATATATTTGGAGTTGCTTGGTTACTCAGGCAGTTTGACAGTCAGGCACAACTTGGCATTTGGTGCCTTTGGGAGCTGGGTGGGATGTGGGGAGCTGGACAAGTGTTTGGTGGTAACAGGAGAGGATGATTTCACCCCCACTGCCCCTCCCTGTGAGGCACTCTTCTCTTCCACTGATCCCCCCCAGACATGTGTCACGTTGCTCTGTGTTACCACTAATCCCAGAAATTAATTGATGGTAGCTCTTTCTAGTACACTCAATATTCTGTTTTCTTTGGTTATGCTTTTTTTTTCTTTTTATCCCATTGGACCCTGGGGACATTGTTAGTGCTCAAAGTCACTTAACATTCCCTGTCTTAAAAGTGACCTATCTATATCTGAACACTCTCTTTTTTGCACACTGGCCAGTCTTGCCCATTTAACAAGGCTCTTACATACATTAGAAGAAATTGCACTGATACGGGTTTCTTTCATGAAACCTTTGGTTACTTCTCAATTTATTTTCTCTCCAAAAACTATGTATCTGCTTTTACTTGTCAAACCCTGTTTCAGTTTACTGACTTTCTAGATGCATCCCTTGATGAACTAAATGATTTCTTAATTTCTGCTTCAAATGTTCTAATATTAAATAGAATATCATTCCAGTTTTAAATATACCAATAAATTCCTTGCACGTTGTGGCCTTTTAAAGTAATGAAGAGTTATATATCCATATAACTATGCAAAGCTTTGTAAAGAAACTCCATCATTTTGTACAATTTCACGAAGTTGAAGGGGTAGAAAAACTACCAAATGACAGCTGAATAATGACTGTACAAATAAAACAGCTCAAGAGTATGACACACACAACTTTCATATTCTCCTGGTATGCAATAGACAGATTTCCATTTATATTTCTTTACTATCTGCACCCACCATAATATTTTCAGAGTTACTTTTTCTTTCTACAAAACAGGGGCACAAGATTTTCAGATAATATTACTATATTTTTTCTCTTGTAAGGGCTCACACATTTATCTAATTCAGATATTGTGAGACCTCTAGCTGGTTCTCATTATTAGAATTGGGGCCAAAGTGTTTCAAGCTGTTTCTTTTGACTCCCAGATAGATCAGAATACAACAGACTCAAAAAATGAAAATAAAAACTCCACCATAGTTGGGATTACTGAAGGTTTGCTTTCCTTTCCTAGACATCTTGGGGATCCAAAGCCAGCGAGTCCACTGTTCTACCAGTTGTCACCCTTTCTATTGTGACTTTCTTTTTCAATAATGCAAATGTACTGTTTCTAACAAAAGGGTTTTCTGCTGTAGTGGCTATTTACAGCCAGGGGAATATATTTGGCTGCTCTTTCCTCTACCCTCTCTGGTTTCATACAACTCTGAGGAGCCTGTCCACATCGTGTTGTCAAAGCAGAGAGGGTGTTTGTGCAAGGGCAACCAAACTACTTAAGGTTCATTTTAGTCTTCCCAGTTTCTAGGATTACCCACGTGCTTGTGATGAGTTTCGCTGTTGGCCAAACCTGAACATGATGCTGCAGCCTGTGGCAGGAGGGAGAAGCCCAGAAACTGCCTGAGACAGCGGTGCCCTTCACCAGCAGCACATCTAGCAGGGAGCTGGGCACCCTGCCTCACCTTCCCAAGCAAAGAACTGTAGGTGCAAGACATTTTGCTTTGCCATTGTTTAATTTAGGGTTTCACTCTTACTGTCTACGCTGCTCCATTTTCATGTTAGAGATGAGTTAATGCAAGGGGCTCTGCTTCCAGAGGTGATTGCAAGGAGATCTAAGCTGATGCTTAATTCCCAAGGGGCACAACCAGCCCCTGGGGACACTTCATTCATGTGGTGGAAAGTCTGACTGTGCCTGAGGACAGATTGTGTCAGCTGTAGTCTTAATTGCCGAGTTTTAAGTTATGTCTTCCTTAAAATCCACCTAGGACATAAGCTTTTCAAGATTAAGCTTAGATAAGGGACCAATACTTAAAAGGCTTGATGATGTAGGACTATTTCAGTATACTTTTATGTCAGGGAACCCTGAAAATACCTTGTCTTTTTAAAGAAGCCTCTTACATAACTCCCTTTCCAAAAATATACTCGAGCCTTTCAATAACTCCAAACAAAAGCTAATAGAAAGTGAGTGCCTCAGCTAATCTGCTGCTGTGTTAGGTCATTTTATATATTGGCTTACTAAGTAATAAAGTAAAATAAATTAATTCCTCTCAAATGTTTTCTGAATGCATTTCAGCCAGAGCTTATTGTTATTTATTTATCTGTTGGATGGCATCTCTAAAAGCCAAAGCTGTTTCTAGAGTGTATGTGATTGGAATAAATGGAGAAGCCATGAGTTGGGAATGAAGCCAGCAAGTCATTAATTAAGGAGCTGTACAGTTTGCAGTGAGATGTGTGTATCATAAAAACCACCTAAAATCAGTTACTGCCTTCTTGCAGCTGCAGAGGTGCCATCACTTATATGTCACCAGATGAGCATGGCACTGGGAGCAGAGGACCTCTGACCACGGTGCTTTGGGCAGTGAATCACTGCAGTGGACAGGCAGCTCTGAACACATGAGGTGGAGGAGTCAGAGCACCAGAGCAGCCACTGAGCAGCACAGCGTGTGCACAGAAATGCTGTAGCACAAGAGGGTCATGTCCAGGACTGCCTGTGGGATTTGATCTCATGTGTGGTCTCCGCTTCTCCCATCCCATCACACAGGCTCAGGAGAGTGACAGTGCCAAGCATCAGGTTTCTGCTTCTAGCTTGATACGCCTTTATCTTCCTACAAGGTAGACAGTATTCTTTGCATCCTATCTCTGGTGCCACGTCTGCATTTCTAGCCACATCTAATGGCCCTAATTTCAGAAACAGCTGAGATAGAGAAGCAAATGACATAGTAGCTGTACTTTAAAACTAAAACCACTTCAGATCCTCCAGGTCTTATTTCATGATGTTACTTTTCTGTCTTCTCTCAAAAAGCCTTGTGTAATGCAGTCAAGAAATGTGCCTGGCTAGCACAGCTGGCTTGTTCTGTGTCACTACACTTGTAACCCTTTTAACTGCGCTATCAAAGCGTGGCTCATACCCTTTCAACGGCAATAGAATTGTGTATTTAAATTATACTTTATCTTTTATTATCATTTGAAACATGCCAATTTGCATTTGAAAATTATGAGGTGGAAGATTCACTGGAGAACAACAGCTGCTCCAACAAATGAAAAACATTTTCTTCTTTTATTTACCCTGGAACAGTAAGTGTGGATACAGCTTCTGGTCCTCCACACAGTCTTTGCTTCTTACCCAACTTCCAGCTGGAATGACTGAAAGTCAACGGGATCTACTGACCTTCCTCAAGGTCTCCAGTGATGCCACCCAAAACAGAACAAAGCATCCTAGCTGGATGTCTTTCATGCTAATCCCTGAATCAATACACTTCCAAGATCATTATTGGGCTTTCATGTGCTGCCAGAAGATTGTGTTCCAGCAGTTCTCTCATTCTGTGTGCTGTACATCCTTTGGAGCATTCTATGTTATAAATCATTTTAACCTTCATTGTCTATCACGCTCCCCTTGTGTAATAACCAGGAACGTGGGAAACCATTTCTTCACATCTTCCCAAACATAGTCTGGAAAGCTCTAAGATAAAGAAAGATGGAAGATGAATCACAGAATGTCAGGGAGTGGAAGGGACCTCGAAAGATCATCCAGTCCAATCCCCCTGCCGGAGCAGGAACACCTACATGAGATCACACAGGAAGGCATCCAGGCAGGTCTTGAATGTCTCCAGAGAAGGAGACTCCACAACCTCCCTGGGCAGCCTGTCCCAGTGCTCTGTCACTCTAACAGAAGTTGCAGCTAAAGTCCTCTGAGTCCTTCAAGTGAAGACAGCGTGTTTGGAGGATGCTACCATGACCTGACCCCCTGCAGCATTCCTATCAGGTAAAGCAAGGTTTCTTCAGTTGCCCAACATAAAGGCACCTGGATGACAACTTCCCATGGCTGAGGTATTTATTTTGTGTTAAAAATAACACAATGACATACAAAGACTTCAACATCTTACAGGAAAGGAGTATGTGGCAAGTCTTCAGCTGTTCAAGGAATGGATAAATCCTCCACTGACAGCTCTGAACCTGCACCCTCAAGGCACCAGCTCTTGACAAAAGACCCGTGGGAGGTACAATCCCATCGTCTCCTGGGACATCGTGGAAAACAAACCGCCTGTTATTGCGAGGGAGAACAAAGTAGGGGAGAGCAGCAGGCACCTTTGTCTTCTAATTAGCACCGATGGCTAAAGCTCTTTAGAGAAGGGACTTTCCCACTGAGTGTTTGCACAGAGGGAGCCGATCCGATGAGGGCAGCTGAATGCTGCGGTATAAATAATGAACTACACAATACATGCTCTGAGATTGGTTCAGTTGAGGGAGAAAAATAAACACACCAAACAAAGAAATTCATCAAGTTAGTTCGAAATCCCATGTCAAGACCCAGCGGAGATTCTTACCAACTTCCTCAAAGAGTCCAGATGACAAACATTATCCCGTAAGGATGAAAAAATACTTTACACACCAACTTCACAACATCTAGAATCCACCCAAAGGGCAGAATGAGCACAGATTTCATTTTCTATCTGTATTCACAGTGTTTAATGTAAGCCTGACCTTTTGAAGAACCAGCTTTGCATATTCTTCCCCAGTGGCAGTGAAGAGTTACTGCTTGATCTCTCCTCTAACAAGAAAAAATTAACAAAATATTTATTTCCACAATGGTTGTACATTAGCCAACCAGGGAACCTTGCGATGTGCAGGGAAAACATTTGGATAATAAACCATGATAAGGGCTGTGAATACTGCCAGTGCTGCAGAGCTCTGGGCTCAGAGCCACTCTCCTGGCTTCATTCGGATGTTGCCATTGATCTAATCTGTAGTGAGATGATCACAGAAGACACTCCTTACATTATTTACTTTGGATTTGGGGTTGGATAGGGATTTCTTTTTGTTGTTTTCTCCTTTATTCTTCACTTGCTATTATTAATTTAACACATTGTTGATGAATTTCACAGGCAAATGGCTCTCACCTCTCACCACACATTATTAATCAAGGGTGATGAAGATGCTGTGTTCCTCATACGCTCGAGCTACGTGACCAACTCCAAGCTTGCAAACTATCTGCAGTGTAACGCAGGGATTAACCACAGCAGCACATGGGCAATGAGGACACACAGGAACATTTTGTGGGGCAAACAGCAATGCAACCAGGGTCTCTTCATTCATGCAAAGCTCGGAGCTGAGCAGGAGCCAGTAGGCCTACTTTATGCAGACACATAGAGAAGCCAGAGCTAGGGAGGATATGAAAGATGCCAGCTCTTCAAGAGATTGATATCTGACAGGAAAAAAAACCCAACCAGAAAAGATCTGACATTATGATGCCCTGCTTTGCACAGAGATGCAATACTGGCCATCTGGTGCTTACCAGTCATGAACTGGTGAGTCTTGGCATGCTGAGCCCATTATTTAGATCTGGCATTTCTGCCCCTGCTGCCCTCCAGCCTAATTCATTCATCTCAAGCAAGATTTTGATGACAGTTGTAATCATAGATCATAGGTGTAGGGATTAAACAGACCAACTCTCAGTGGCCATACTAATTTTTTTTCTATTTTCCAAAAAAGCATTTCTCACTGGAACTCATCCTGGAAACAAGAAAATCCACAAGGAGATTTTCAAGAGCAAAGGATGAAGTTCAGGCTCTGAGGAGGTCCCTTCTGGCTGTGTTACTGAGCCAGTGGACAGCCTGCATCCCAGCTCCATGGCAATAGCAGGCTTGGTTTTCACATCTGCTCCCACAGAAAAGGGAGGATTGAGCAAGAGCAAGATGCACAACTGAGTTGCCACAGTTTAATGACTTCTCACACTTCATCTGTTGTCTGTTTGAAGGAATTAAATATCATTAGTGGTGTAATAGGACCCTGGCCATAGCAGTGAATCTGCAATACAAGCTGTACGGAGGACACATGGGGTACCCTTCAGTGCTTTCTTCTTTCATGCTTATTTCCCCCTTTTATCCAAACTAAGAGTTGCTCAAAATGAAAATACCTGTTTGCTCTTTGTCTATGGAAGGCCTTAACGCATTCCTGCGCTGCCATACGACCTCCCCTGCACACACAGACATCCAAAATGTCAAACTCATCTCCCGAGGTTGTCAGAAATAGTTATCATTGTAGCCTGAGCTCTTGAGATTGCAAATGGTAACGCTGAACCATCCAAACAGGAGATGTCATCCTGTCACCATGAATGACAGATGATTACAGCTCCTTCTAGATGCCTGTAATTAATGTTACTTTTTAACTTTGACATGAACATCCAGAAGCCCAATAAATGGGCAAATCCTTCAGAAGCTTTGGCTTGCTTTCCCCCTCCCTGATTCTTTACCCTACAGGTCTTTAAATAAATTAAAGAAATTACCAGCTGTTCCCCATAAAACATCCTAGAAGGGAAGCTGAAATTCAGAGCCCCAGATAAATACATGGATAAATATCACAGCTCAGGCTGAAGCCAGAGGCTGGGCACGCACTGTCCTTCCCTGTCAGCGTTCAAACAGCAACGACGCGGGGAACGGTGCCTCCGAGTCATGTTGTTATCTTGAAAAATCAGGATTGGCTGCTACCAATCTCCCTCTTTGCCCTGTGCCTCCTAATATCCTCTGCCATTTCTGTCTTTTATCACCTTTTTGCATCTATTTGTTAACATTTTTGCTCCTGACCTGTGGCAGTAGGTTTTGTTGGGGCAATATCATTTAAGATGTGGTGGATGTGCTACGTCAGCAGTGAGCTCAGGTGCCTGCAGAGCGTGGTTAAGAATAATAACTGCCTGCTGCATATCCCATATTGCTGTGTAACTACATGATGCTGAACATCAATCAAAGGAGGATTAGACTTTCCTGGTAATAGATAAACAGCAAAATGAACAAGATCATGTAAGCTCTTCAAACAAAATAAGGTATTTTTAGTCTATGGAGATTCAAACCAAGACTCAGCCAGAGAACAGGAAAAAGCAAAACAATTATTGAAAGCTTATGTTTGAACAGTTTCAGCCCAAATATTTACTGATGACACAAAAAAAGAAATGAATGTATGTTTTGCAACGAAGAGCTAGACCCTTTAATTACATAGGAAGCCAGGCTTGGAGAATCAAAGACAAAATAAATACACCCCCTGAAGAATTCACTGTAAAGCCTTTACATTTATTTACATTCCCATTTCTCTTTAACCTACATTCCCCCTGACAGAGGGGTTGGTTTGGGTAATAATCCTTTTCACATGGGCCAAGTCTACAAAAAACTATTTGCAATTCATTTAAAATATGGATTTTGGAATCTACTGTAAATCGCTTTTGCTAAGATAAAAAAGCACAGAGAAGAAATAACATGTCGTTTAATCTTTGGGCTCATCAAGTCCTGAAAGATTATTTTGACAGTTAATTTGATGTATTTAACTGAGCTTCCAGTCTGCTTGAAGAAAGCCATCATTTATGACTTGCTGTTGTGTAGGAGCATCCCAGATAGCTGCAGTGTCTTTTGAAGAAATATATACAAGGGGAAGGAGCATATATTAATGTTTCCTTGCTGTTCAAGCTCAGTCCTTCCAAAATCCTCAGTGCATCCCGTGTGCCTTTTCCCTGGTGCACAGTGGTTGCTTTGCCCATGGGGAATGGCAGCCCAGGATTGCTGGTGGATGACTAGCAGGGGAGACAAAAGGTCCCTGCAAAGTGTGTTTGGGATCCTTGCAGCAGCTCAACCATACCCATCACTATTTATAGTGTCAAAATTGCTTCATTCCTGTAAGTCCTCAAAAAAAAAAGAAAGGTTGATTTCCCTGTGGGGACTGCTGTGGTTGTTGGCACTTGTACATGTGTGGCCATGGGATGTTGGTGCTGCAAACCAAGAGGAGCAGGGTGCTGTTGCCCTGCACTGAGGCACCGTCAGCCTGAGGAACAGCCCAAGAAGTGTGGCAGAGCAGCTTCTGCACTTCCAGTTCACTCTTGTTTTCTTTAACTGCAATATTGCCACATCAAGTGACGCTACTCAGGGACTGAGAAGAGGTCCCTTGCCCCATGGTGGTTTAACCATCCCTGTCCTTTCAGAAGCAGGTAGAGGTTGTGGCCACACAAAGCACAGTTTTGCAGAATTTCTTGCTGAGGGTTTGCACATTTGGGTTTTGGGAGGGGAAAGGCAGCAGCCCCCGACCCCCGACAGCCCTGACCGCAGGAGGAACGGCTTTTTGCTCGGATGTGAGGAAGGGGTCATCAGAGCAGCAGGGCTGGGGATATGTCCTTGTCACCATGTGTGCAGCTGGCATCAGCCTCCCCTAAAACTGCCTTCCTTCCCCGGGGGCAGCTTTTCTAAGGCGAAGCTCATTGCGTTACAAGAGGCCAGGACTCTCTCCTGGATCTGACGGTGGCTCTAAGGCACTGAGCCCTCCTGCAGTAGCTCACTGCAAGGCAGAAAACAAGGGAGGCTTTTGTGTTACAAATAACAAGAAGTAGGTCAGATCCCACAAATGCAAACAGACAGGGAGGCAGGCGCTTGCGGTCCTTTACACTCATCTTTGGGAACAGCTTCATAACAAGGACCAAAAGCCCGCAGAGGACTGCACTGAGGCGTGGTCAGCTGGTCCCTGCCAGGGTGCTCACGGTCAGACAACGCTTGTGACCAGCATAGCCTCCTTGCATGTGTAGGCTGCTCCAGAGCAGGAAATCTACTACCACACTTGTGTGAAACTCCAAAAATAAATCACATCAGATTGTGGGAGCTGAGGTCAGACCCTTCGCTTGGTTTAACAGACCTCCCTGCTTGTAGGTGATGCTCTGTGGAACAGCCCACTGAACAGCTCTCAGAGAAACACAAGCATTTCTGGGCATGCAGAAACAAGCCAGGCTCCATTTATGTCTCATTAGCATTTTAAAAATCCTGCTGATGAAGCCTTGTTATCCCCTCAGTCACCTTGGTCTCGAGGCCTGAGGAAAGCAGGGGATTGCCCTGTGATTTAACACCGTTCGGGTTGTACCTGGCATGGCTGTGGGGAGATGACAGGATGGCAGCAGCCTAGGCCAGTGACTGGAAGCCACTGTGTCCCCCTGCTCCCTGTGGGCTCAGCCTCACTCATTTGCCATTTATACCCCTATAATGCCTGTTTTAGGCAAACTCATCCCATAGTCTCTAGATGCAGGCAGTGCTGCCCAGGTGAGCAAGGATCTGTGCAAACCAGCCTTTGTCTCATTTCCTCTCTTCATGGGCAGAGCAAAGGGGACATGGAGAACAGGGGGGACTCAAGAGACATGGCCAGCAGCAGAACCAGGGTCATTTTCTTAAAGCCCAGTCAAATGCTCTGTACCCTGACTGCATTTTGGGGTATTTTTGGCCAGCAACCCAGGTTTTTGACTATGCATGTTCTTGTCCTTCCCTTTCCAAATGCATGATTTAGAGGAAATAAGCCAACAATTTTCCTAGGCAAGGTTAAATCTGTAGCACCATTTAATTAAGCTGTTTAAAATATGCTCTGGTATTTTACGAGCCTGTTGAAGACCTTGGAGCTGATAAATACTTGACTGCAACCTCTTTCTATATTCTGAGAGCACATTTTAATTACCACCCTCTATCCCATTTGCAGCCAGACAGTTTACAAGCTCTCTGCCACGGCGCAGATGAACGATAGTACTTTTTGCCCTCCAGATGATGCCAGGCACTCGCCTGGGAAGGAGGCTGAACAAAGAAGACTCCTGGAGAGAAATAATTGAGGTCACCAAACAATTTACAGGACAGCATCCCACAGCTTGTCTGTTCACGATAGAATAAACCCATAAGCGGGCCAGATACAAGGAACTGGCTTGGTTGCATTGAGCTAGGATAATAAATAAGAGCCAAGTAACCACATGTTAATCACATCCCCAAGATTTTTTCTGACTCAAAACCTCAGAGCCAAGCAGTTTTGTTGCCAGACTTTGACCTCCTATCCCCAAATCACAGCAAAGCTTGAAGCACAATCGGCTGCAATTTGCAGAAACGACGGCAAATGTGGAGGCTCCCAGGAGCGCACTTCACACATGCACATTTCTCCTCCAAACGCTGGAGTGTCAAGCAGTTAAAGAGCTGGCACTAGGTATGGCTGTACATAAAGGAGCTACAAGGCAGCTATTCAGCCTGGCTGCAACTTTCCTCAAAATGAATAATCTCATTCCTCAAACCTGGTTGCAAATCAGTAACTGCAGCGAGAGAAGCTGAAATTCATAAAAGGCAGCGAGGCAGCTTTCTGCAGAGCCTGATTGGGGATGATACATCAGTGAGGTCACCCTGCCTGGTAAAAAAAACTCTGAGTTGTGCTCCCAGACCATAGATATTATCCAGCTTTTCAAGATCAGGGAGTGAGCATCCGAGGGAGCTCTGCAACCACAGGTGCCCCAGCAGTACCTGAGTACTGAGGGGCTTGGGAGCACAAGTTCCTCTCTTTTCATCCCTTGATTTCTGACCCATCCACGTTCTCAGATACCTGTAAACCCAAACAGTGTATTGGGCTGTGATGGGGACAAGCACTTTGGTGTTACTGGGATTAAAGCAGGGCTGGAGGCAGAGGCACATTTAATCCTCAGCACTTGGCTCCCCTTTGCGCCTGCACAAACAGGAAGGGCTGACACCAGCTCACCCCATGGCATAGAGATTAAGGGGTTTGAGATTAAGGGGTGTTTTGGGTTCACCTGAATCCAAAACCTCTTCAAAAAGGATCAGAACCTCAGCTGACAATAGCAGTAAAATTACTCTCCCTTTTTACCAACATAACTGAGATTAGGGTCAGTCCTTTCATTTGCTGGTTGACTGAGGTCTAGTTAACGTGCCATGGCACTGAGAGGCAACCAAGAGACTTCCTTTTGCCAGCTGAGCCAGGCTGGTTTTGTTTTTGCATCACCAGACTCTAAGCAGGGCTGTGAATCCAGCCAGTGACACATAATCTGCTGTAAACGATCTCATCTTCCCTACCAGCATCAGCCCAGCAACATAAAGCATTTCCAATCAGAGGTTTAGCACATTCTTATCATAATGGAAGCATGTAGTATTAAAAAATAATTGCATTTTTTCATTATTCTTTATGACTTAACAGCTACAATTGCCAATTACTTGTCTGCATCTTGACTACTATAAAACTGCATTAGCAAATGAGAGTTCATTTGCTGCAGTTGACTCACTTTGGGTCTGATCTAAGCCCATTAAAACATTTCTTTCCATCCTGAGAATATTTTGGATCCAGCTCTGCTAGTACCAAGCATGCTTGAAGTGAGGCAGTGTTGGCTGGCTGAGGGAAAAAAAACCCCTTCCTAGCAAATGTGCAGAGCCCAAAATCACTCCTGACACAATTCTGCTAATGTGTGAAGGACAATGCCAGGAAAGGATTGGGTCTTTGCAGTTTAACCTTCACTCTGCATGTCCTTGAGAAGGACCAAATTGGTTAATCAAAGAAGCAGCAAGAAAAAAAAAGAATCTCATTATAAATATTCACAAGATCATGTGCAACCCAGCAAATCCTGTCTAAATGAAGGAAAATAAACTAGGAGAGGATACTGGGCTGCTGATTAAAACTTAACCCACCTTGCCCACGATGGGCTGACATTTGTTTGCCTGCTCTTCAAACACCACAGTCACACAGACAGCCCCTCTCCAACAGTGACTCCCTTGATTTTAGGAGGAACAGGTACAGATGCTCTATAAAGGGAAGAAACCTTTTGCCACACAGCTACAGCCCAGCACCCCCTGCCCCCTCCCTCATCCGTGGGGACCAGCCCTGGTATCACCCTCACCATGGCAGGATGGAGCTATGGGAGCACAAAGCATGTCACTCCCATTACAAACCAGGGGAGACTCAAAATTCAATTCACTTTGTTTTTTCTGCTTCACCCCCAGAATGACATTGCTGGCTCTGAGCCCTGCCTAGGATGGGTGGAAAAAGCCCAAATCCAGGGAAAACCTGCAGGCGTGGGCACAGCCACAGGCACCAGCAGGACAGGCAACGGCTCAGGATTGCTTTGCCAACACCAGAGCCCCAGAGAGCAGAGCTGTCTGGGTAGTGGACTTGCTTCTGAAATTCATACCTGAGAAATTTCTTTACATATTAATGATTCCTGAGCTTTAAAAAAAAAATCCGATTCCCCTTGAAATCCCCCAGCCCCTTTCATATATGCCTATAAATTTTTTCTTATTGTTCATAAAAGCAAACCTGTTGGCAATTGTATCACTAGACCCAAATTTGCTTCAAAGAGAGCAAAATAATAAAATGGGTGGAAAAAGAGTACCCCTTGCACTCCCTACCAAGCCCTGATTCATTTTTCATTTACAATTGTTTTCTGTTCAGCACTCGAGAGTTCAGGTAGTAACATTAAAAATTCCCTGTGCCCTCAGCTTTCCCTAATTAAAATTGACAACCCTCATTTTGATCCACAAACATAATTACCCAGCCTTCCTCACCGACTTGATAGCTGAGGTTGTTTGTTGATAATTTATGAGCATCGGAGAAGATGAATAACAAAGCCGAGGCTCTCAGTTTGGAAACCTCTCAGTTCCTGCCTTTGAAGTCACAAACACGTCAGCAGCAGAGGAAGCTGCTCAGAGGCTGTGCTGTGCCTCTCGCCTGCGATGGTGACATCCATGGGACTCGTGGTCCTGCTCCAAGTATCAGGAGCGATCGATCCAAATTGCTTTTTCCAAAGGGTTTGCAGAAACATTAGGGCAGGTCCTCAGTCCCAGCTGCTTTGGGGCATGAAAACCAGTCCAGGGGATGGCTCATGGCACCCTGGGAGGAGGAGACATCACTTGTGTGGGAACTTTAGTGTTTCCCTGTCCCTGTTTGAGAAGCCACCTGCCACCAACCCACAGCAGAAGCCCAGTTGAGCCTGGCTTGCTTTAATGGCCCCATGCAACACACACCAAGTCACCCTTCCCAAGAACAGCCTGGAAAAGAGATTCCCAACACTAGAACATAAAAACCATTTCCCCCTCCAAGTTTTCCAGCATTTCCTTACCATCTACAAATCCCTGTGTCTTAACACCTGTACAAAATCCAGGCCATAAGAAATCATTTTTGTACTTAGCATTGGTTATCCAAAGACTTCTGTGCAAGCCAGCGGCTCTCACCGGTGCCCACAGCAGCATGAAGCCTGTTTGCAGGCGGGAGATGGAAGCACAATGCAGGTAAGCAGCTTCCCCCAGCTGGGAAGGACAATGGCATGGGGGACAGACATCATGCAGAGGTGACATTAATACCTGGGCTGGGCAGCCACAGGGCCAAGCACAGTGCACCAGACCTTGGATATTAAGAGCATCTCTGTTTAGGTGCATTAGTCTTGAATACAGACACTGAGATCTGTTGTTTCTTCTTCCTGTAGGAAGAGATTACATGGAAAACCTCTTGTCCCCACGTCAAGTATCCTGGTTTGGGTAGGTTTTGGTTTTTGTTGGTTTTGGGGGGTTTTTTATTAGTAGCTAGAATAGCTGTGTTTTGGTTTCAGTATGTTTGCAAGTGCAAAGACAGGGAGGGAGGAAGCGTAGTAATTAGCAAAACCCCAAACTGGCATTTGGATATGCCAAGGAGATATTCCATCTCTTATCACATCATGGTCAGGATATTAACCAGAGCTGACTGGAAAGCAGGGGGATTGTCTTGGGGATCTCTCGGGCTCACTCTTCCAGGCTTGTGCTCCTGGTTCACTGGCTGGGAACAAGCTGGGCATCAGTCGGTGGGTGGTGAGCAACTGCACTGTGCATCACTCATTTGCTTAGTCTGTTATTATTAATAAGAATTTATCCCAATTAGTAAATTGTTTTTATCTCAACCCACGAGTGTGAGTTTCCCCCTTCCCACAGGGACAGGAATACCTGGGGTGTAGCAATGCTGCCATCCCTCCTGGAGCTGCAGGCAGAAAATAGGGCTCACGGGTCCAGTGGGTGTGAGGAGTGTTAATCACACATGTGATGTCGGTGCCTGGCACAAGGTGTTGGCCAAATTACTATTTACATCAGAGGTGAGGGAAAGGAGAGCCATGAAAAGAAAAAGAATGCTGCATTTCAGTGACTGTGTGCTCTTTAAAGAAAGCTTTTCCCAGCCTTGCTCTAGGGAAGAAGGGTAGAATCTAATTTTTGGGATGTGAAACTCAAATGCTACTTAGAGCAGAGTGGCAAAGCCTTTTCTTCAAGAAAAGCCTCAATGTTTCCTGTGTTTAAAGATGGTGAGAACATGGGGTTGTTTTGTCTATCAGCTCTTGGACAGCCCGACCTACTGCAACTGCCAGGAATGCAGAGACTGGGGAGGGGGAAAAGAAAAAAAAGGAGAAAAATGGAGAAGAGACAGAAGCACAGAGGGAGGATTATTAGAAATGCATGTATAAATGAAATAGCGTGCTGAGAGCTAGGCAACATCACTGAGCAATGCAAAGTGCAAACAGACAGAGCAAAGCTATACTATTCCCTTTAAGGTCAAAGCTTTCTATAAATTCACAGCAAAACCAATTCAAGCACACTCTGTTCTCTTAGACTTTCCCCAGACCAAAAGCTGTTGTATATCAGCATCTTTAAAGAAGCCATAACTCTGTATCTATAAAGGGCAAAAGAATCCAACATGAATTATTTGGTTTCTTCTGCTGTTTATAGGAATTTTCAAACATTTCCTTGAATATGCATACCTGCTCATCGCTCCGAACTGCAGAGAGCAGAGTGCCCCAGCTAGAAGAGGAGCATTGCCTCTTTAGTGGTTTTTCTCCTGGCTAAATTACAGCAGTTAATAAATGAACATCTACCCGGGTAATTAAGACTCCCCTCCCCAGAGCTGGCCTAAGATGATCATAATGATATTTGGTTGGATTCACCACAGACTATCATTTTTCATCTAAGCTCTGTCCATGCTCAAGGGTCCAACATCAATAAACTTGCTATTACCACTGCAACAGAGGAGTTTGCCCCAGCAGGGAAAATAATTGCATGATTATTATTATTATTATAGTTTGCTTGCAACCCCCCAAAAGAAAGCAAATGTGCTGAAAGAAAATACAGACAAGAGAAATTCCAAAACTTTCAGGAATCAAACACAATGCTCCTCTCTGTTTAAGCTAAAAATATTTTGCTTTGCTCTCAGTTTGGGGCTGAATGAGGTTTGGGGTTTGTTTTTTTTTTTCTCCCCAAATTTGTGGGTTTCAAAATTAAAGGAATGTAAAATGAGAGTTTTAAAGAAGAAGAAGAAAAAAGCTCATTTTGGAAGTGTTAAAATAATGTTTTGACTTTTAGAAGAAATTTTTATATGAGCAGCTTGGTGAGGCCAAGAAGAATTCCTGAAACATTTCGATATTGGCAAATCTACTGGAAAAAAAAAAATCAGCTTAAAATGCAGCCTATCTCTGCCTCCAGCCGATATGGGGGTTTTCCTCTGACTTCAGGTTGTTCCTGACCTCTGTTACTCTTCTGCTGTTTTCCCTCGGGTTACTGTTATTTCATCAATAACCTACATGAAAAATGACAAACTGCCATAGAGCAATTAATATCTATCCATTTCCTTCTGCATTAACAAAACACTCCATTTACAAACCAGCTCTGTGTGCTAAAACCTAGACACGTGCCATGATTGCGCCCATTTGTCACCAACCCAACCCAACGCCGGCTCAGAGAGGGAATGGGGACAGCAGCAGTCCCTGGGGACCTAATCCTGAGCAAAGACAGGAATTTCAGTCCCTGGAAAGATAACAGTGAGATTAGGGGAGCTCAGCACCACCCCAAAAATAGTTTGGGTGAACGAGGACTGAGATTTTCTCTGGAGGCTTGTGAAGAGTGTGGGTTTGTGCAAGCAGCAAGGTGTAGCTCAATGCCCGTCTTGTCCGAGCTATCGATCCTGTGCAGGAGAAACTACTGAGATCTGTATCAGAGCCACAGAGGAGAGATTTTCCTTCTCAGCCAAAAACTAGGGCAGGTAGAAGGTCACTGCAGATACTCTGCTTTCCCCACTGGAGCAGGAGAGGTGCTACAGGAGTCATGGAGATTTACAGGGTGGGCATGGAGGGGTCCTGGGAGAGTTTTGAGAAAGAAAGCTTTTCTTCATGATCCCATGCCTGCATGGAATTAAAAAGCACAGGAGTCGTTGTGTGCACAGCTGCTGCCATCAGCACAAAAACCAGCTTTTAAGAACCTCTCATTAAAAACAACACAGGCCAGGATTTCCCCAGTCCACACAAACAAACTACACATCTCAGCTCCTACCGTGTGTAGGAACACAAGAGCTCGTTTCTGGGATTGTGCTGCTACTCAAGTGTATATTAATATGTTTTTTTAAAAAAATAAATTCCCTGAACTTAAAGCACAGTGAGGGCAGTAGACAGGTGGGTGGCAGAGATTCCCACCAAGGTGTTGTTCCTTGTTCACGCTGCAGTCCAGGCAGTGACCTCCCCACTGCCCGTCCTATCACTTCAGCACACGGACCTTGAAATAATTATTCAAGTTTTATGACTGGCACAGTTGTCAGAAATGTTTATTTTTAATTCACCCTGTACAGCAGATGAATTGTGCTAAATCCAAGCTACTGCTGTCCCCAGTCCTCAAGGGATTGACTGAGAGGGACTCAAGGAGAGCAAGGCTGCTGCCACTGAGGCAGGAGTGACACCTCGGCACCTGTTGCTTCTGGATGGAAATAACTGCTTTTGTGTTACTTTTGATATACCATTTTATTTTGCTGTAGAAGCTTAGCTGTTAGTGATTTTGGACTATGTTCTCTGGTCAGCTGTAGTTTACTTTCTGCTAGTGAGATGGAGGAAAACACACTTTTTAGTTTTGATCTAGTATTTACACTGCTCTTACTGTTAAAGCAGAGCACCTTATGGTTACTGATGACTTCTGTCTGTCCAGCCTCAACACGAGGTAGAAAATCCCTGTCTCTGATGAAGGGTGGTGAACTGAGGCACTGGATAAACTCAGTGGTTTGCAGAGCTGGGGTAATTTGGGCAGTGCCATGGAGAAAAGTCAGGATCAGAACCAAAACCTGTGAGTTTGGGTGGCATGGTGACCCCTCCACTCCTGCCTCGCACCATCCCTGAAGCTCCCAATGCCACCAGTATAAAGGCACAAGACTTTGTGAAGTTGCTCCTGAATCTCAGTTTACAGCCCACCAAAATTAAATGAGCTGGCAGCAATCTTGCATTGATTTATTCACAGGGCTGTGACCCCATTTTTGTGACACAAGACTTGGGTGACCAGCAAGTCAGTGAAATGGGTGCAAATACCCCTTGGCCTTTCTCAGTGCTGCTGATGAGAAAAGTGTGGAGAATTTGGGGCAGATCCATCTCCTGCTCTGCCCCTTCCCAGCTGGGACTTTTTGGTGCTTCTTCCTGGATGAACCTGTTTGAGCAACACATTCCCCTGAGGGTAGATTGGGCAACCTCCTCCTGACTCATGGTGTGTAGGAGTGTGCTCAACAGCATCAATCACTCCTGTCCAAGTGAAACACTTCAGTGACACATATGGAAAATTCACCTACCACCAAGGAGCTCCCCAGACCTTCTTCTGAGCTGGGGAGACCAAAACAGTTTCTCCCAACCACAGACCATATCAGGGTGTTTGCACAGCAGCCACAGATACAGAGCTGAGTGTTTTAGCCCAGCTTGGTCTCATGGCTAACTGGCAACAACAAACCCATCTCCATTCCTAACAGTCCTATTCCTGTCCCTCCTGGGGAACTGAGCCTGCAGCCAGCAACCCTGCTCAGACCTCAGCTTGGGAAACCATCAGTGAACCAGAATTTGCTGCCCAAAGCAACTCAGCCCCCAAAAGTTTGCTTAGAGCCTCAAATGCATTGAATTGGCATCTCCCAAGGATGGCAGCCTCAGTGAAAGCCCCCCACACTGCCCCCTGCACCACTGTGGTCTCCATGAGCTTTGTGTTGGAGGAGAAGAGCCTCACAGCACATTGGTCCTCACACACCACCAAAGCACAAATGCAACAAGCCAACACACAGGGCTTTTGGAGAGCAAATGGCTGTTGTAACTACCTAGGGTGAAGTTTAAGGGAAGGAAAGAAAAAAGAAAGAAAAAGAAATCAGAAAAGCCCTAAAGCCACCTATCCTGTCCCCTCAGGACCTCATACCATGGACCAGCTGATCTACCAAAACCTGCACATCAGCACACCCCAAGCTGAGCATTTTACAAGCCAGGAAAAAATGAAAGTTGCTGAAACTTTTATAATCCCAAATGGCCAGGACTCACATGAGTGGTTTTAACCAACAGGGTAAGTGATCTCCTCACTCCTACCCAGGGCAGGGGGATATCTGGTGTGTCCCTCCAGTGAGGAACATGCCTCAACCAGCCCCATGCTGGGGACCAAGCTGGTGAGTGTGACAGTGAGGAGATTAGAGCAATTTGGACCTGTCACTTTGATACACAGAGTTTTGCTTTGTGGTCACAGGCCTGTCTTTCAGTAAATAAATAAAATTGGAGATGGTTTCCTTTACCTGATGGGATTTCCAGGGCTACAATTAGCATCAGAGAAGATTGTAAAACGCAGGAGCGTAAATTTATAGACAGAGCTGTCTGAAAGGGAAAAAAACTCAGCCCTTAAATTACCAGCTTTTGGCTGCTCAGTGCCAACACAAAACCACAGAAGACACGGCGCTGGCAGTGCTGTTGGCTGTGTCCTCATAACAACTAAAATAGGATAATATAGGTAATACAAATAAAACTGAATATAATGTAATCTTCACAGTTATAATTTCCTTTAAGATCTACACCGGTTAGACTTTCTATATAATTAAATCTATAGATTGCCTTTGCGTGCTTACCTTGCAGTTCCTTGAGCTGTGATGAAAAGTATGCTGTTCGCAGTGACAAGATTTATTGCATCTAGCACTCTATATTATAGCTGTTCTGCTAACCACAATAAACAAGATATGAAAAGCAATCATACAGATAACGCCACGGAGGAACAAGCACCAGCTTCGTCTTTAACCCTTTCACCTGCTGTCATGCTGGAAACTCTGGTCAATGTTTCTGCAGCACCATCCAGCCTCAGCAGATTAAGGATTTTGTTTCTATAGTAATAGACTTGTGGTTTGGGTTTCTTTTCCCTCATTTCTGAAGCAGCAGTATGGGTGGCAGAGCTGAGTTTACCTCTGTTGCTATCAAAGGGCAGAGCCCATGGCTAGAGGGAAAGTAAATAAGTAGATCCAGGCCAGCTGCCGTGGTGGGTGCTTGTCAGCAGGAGTGACAGGGCAGGACTGTGGTTGTCCCCGTGGGACTTGAGCTTTGCAGTGCTTCAACCCAGGCCAGGTTGGATGAGGCTTTGAGCAACCTGGTCTAGTGGAAGGTGACCCTGCTGATGGCAGGGGGATTGGAACTGGATGAGCTTTAAGGTCCCTTCCAGCCCAAACCATTCCTTGATTCTACAACCCACACTTAAAGCCTGATCCTTTCTGGATTTAAACCCCCACCCCAAAAGCTGGAGGTAGGTCCCAAGCAGGGCTGGGCCATCCCATCACTGCTCTGGGCTCAGCCACCCTGCCCAGCAAGATGTTGCCAGCTCAGGACACAGTGATTTCATTAGCAACGTTTTGCATCACAGAAGCCTGGATTTGACCCTAGAGACTTCGAAACATTATTTAAAGGGCAAATTTCCATATGAAGGTCAAGTGGAGATGTATAAGCTTAATCAAGTCACAGCACATAAATGGAGTAGGTCCCTCACTGCCCACATGCCTGAGAATATTTCCACAACCCCCTCTAATTTTTTCCTTTAAATCATCACTAGATGCAGAAAGAAACACTCCAGAGACCAGAGCAGGAACCAAAGACAGGAGTAGCAATGATAAAAATCTATTTCTTGCCATTCCCATTCACGCAGTGTAAACAATGAGCGCATATTCCTTGTGCCTAATCAAATAAATAAAGCCCTGCTAAATATTAGCACACAGGAGGATGAGGAAGCAAGCAGTCACTTGTTTTTCTGCCTTACACACGGAAACCATTGGCCATTTCAACCCAGAAATGCTCCACAAGCAGGAATTCATTGCTCTATTACAATATTTTCTGCCCCAAAACTAAGTTAACCATTTACAAACAGGCTAGAGACAGCAGAGGTGCTTTATTACTCCTTTGTGTACATATATCACTCCTTTTCTTCCTGCCCATTTTTTTTCCAGTTTTAAGTCTGTCTCCAGCCAGAAGCTAACACAGTCCTTGTCCACACAGAAGTAGCCCAGAATAATCAACTCCTTGTAGGCAATCCCAAAATCAGGCAATGGCAGGAGAGGGGGCAGCAAGGTCTTGGGTTTAAGAACAGACCAAATTGTTCTAGCAAGGGTAGAAAAATTAAAATATGTTGGAAATAAATGTAAAAATAGACTGGGGTCTGCAGTCCAAACAGAGTGTATATTTAGTAGTTGTGAATGGGAAAGAGCAGAACATTCCTGGAAAGTGTTCAAAAAGCATCTAAGGAAGATTAAAAGATTTCCAAGCAGAGATTTTTAAGGTTGCTGTGGATTCTGGGAAGGGTGTTAATCTCTGACCCTCAGAACAGAATATGTCCCCTCAAAAGCCTTTTTTTCCCAGGAACTGTAAGAACAACTTTAGTTCTGGAAACCTCTAAGAAACAAGCAGTTTGGTACATATCACCGTGACATGACACAGGGCCTTCAGCATTGGTGACAAGTAACCCTGGGAAGGACCAGGAGAAGTGACCTAACTCTTTCATCAGGCTGTCAGTCAAGGTAAGCACTTCTGATGAACCTTATCCAGGCTGTTCTTAATCTTTTTTTTTTCAGATGGAGACTGCCCTGTCCATCTCCTCAAAGCAATCCAGTCCCTGGCATCACTTCTCATGCCCAGTTTGTTCCCTGCTTGCTGCAGCCTCACTCTGCTGTTCCCTGCCCCATCCACCAAATATTTAAAAATATTAAAAAAAATTAAAATCAACAACATTAATATAAGTATATCAAAGAAACTTTTTTAGGACTGGGTTTTTTTTTTCCCAGTGTGATACAGAGACAGCAGGAGACTGTAATCTTCTGTGAAAATGACACTAATAAGGCTCGTGATTTCCTTACAAATTTTTCCCATGTTGCACCTCTTAAGAAAAGAAACCTTTGTGGCATCTGCTGCTTTTGCAGCTCATTGGCATGATACACCTGCTAGAGACAGGTGAAAGGTGTGGCAGGTCTCCAAGAACCCATCAAAAGCTGTTGGTGCCCCAGCTTTTGCCTTTACAGATGTGGTTGTCCATGAGATAAGCTGAACCTGTTGAATTTTACCCCAGCTGAGAAGCAGCCCAAAATCTGCATGCAAAAATGAATATTCTGATACTAAAAAAATTCATGACAAAGTTCATTGTGTGACTTTGGGCTGTTGAGAGACAGTAAATTCATAGCACGTTTGATGTTTCAACTCAGGCAGTGCTTGGGCACTGGTATCACTTGCTGTGGAGATGTTTGAGCTATTCACCCATCCCTGCCCCACCATGGCAGAAGACTCCAAGTTTGGATCCAAGAAAACTTGCTTGATGAGAAAAACCCTGTGCTGCAACCAAGGAAAGCTAGGAACCTAAAAAAATAATAATAATTTGGAAACATCCCGCTTGGGGAGAGGGCCCAAATTAATCCCCAGGAAAGTGACCCTCTATGGCAAATGTTTGTATGAATGGCACTACCAGAGTTACTCTAAACACTCCAGAAAGCAGCTGATTTCACAGAAGACAGAAGCAAAATGAAGTTCTGCTCTTCTAGCTCAAGGAATGAAAAATCAGCCTCTGTGGGAAACAGCGATGAGGCAAAGGCAAAGTTTGCAGAAGAAGTGCACGTGCCTATTTGACCAAAGTGCTCCCACAAGCATCTGCCCAGGACACAAAAGCAATGATTGCTGTCACAGGGTAGAGGGTTTTAGTCTATTTGTAATTTAATAGAAGAATTTCACAGAGATTTCTGCCTTATTGATTTTGCCTAATGGAACAAGCTCATTTCCTAGGGGCACTGTGTACTCCAGCCTGTGCAACACATAGAAAGGGCAGGAGAGATCCTCCACTCCTATTCGAGTAGACTGTCAGCATTTAATTAATCTGAGAGCTGCAGGGCAGATTCTTAGTGCAACCAAGAAAAAAAAGCTAAAGACAAAACATCAATTTATGCTCTGAATGCCCCTGTGCATTATCCTCGTGCTCTCAGAGCCCTTAAACTGGAGGCTACGAGGCTGGACTGCTCGTAGCACTTGAACGCCTGTCAGATTGTCCCCCTTGAAGGCCTCTACTAGATATTCTTTATCCTTTATAACATCAAAAGCTTTCAGTAGGAGGTTCTCTTTGATGCTGATTTTCTCTCTGATTCTCTGGGCATAGATAAATGAAGGTTTCCTTGATATCTGGAAGTGTAATGAAAGTACATGGCATTTCAGTCTCTGCAATCACACACAGCACTGTGGAGCTGGGCAGGATCTTTGGGAGCATCCCATCGCACACCAGTGAATCATTCTTGGTCATCACCAGCTCTTCTGTCATTCCTGAATGCCACCACTAAGCACACAACACACAAGTCATCCCTGAGCCCAAATACAGCCTGCATGGATGATGGGGTGCAGAACAGCATGAAGCCTTTTGGGTTTTTTGGCTCCACACACATTTTTCACTGCCTTTGACATGACAGACCAATTGGGTCACCTACTGAAAAACATCCTTCATCTTCCTTTAGCAACTTTGGAGCTAAATTTAGAATGCTAACCTTTAAAAATTGACTTCTGCCTTAGTTTTGGTTATAGGTTTTGCTCCCTGTCAATGCTACACACTGTCAACTGCTTTGCTACTCCAGTCTCTCCTGAAAAATAAGTCCCCTCCATGTGGATGTCACTGGCAAATATCACCTGTTTGGTTCACTGCAGGTTGACCAGCTAAACCCCAATTTTTAAAGAAAATATTTTATAAGCTGTAAGAGTTTATGAATGCCAAAGGCAAGCTAACACTTCCATACACTGCCAGGAAACCATGCAGATGATCAGGTCAGCATTTTGAGAACTGTCCAGTAATTTGAGGTCTTGGGAAACTCCTTCCCAGATGCACAGAGCTCTTAGCAAGGAGCGTTGGCCAACAGGAATGGACAAGCAAAAACCTTGACATGGACACTGTGTCACCCAAATCTCCTGTTTCTCTGTCAATCTGAGCACAGAGCACATGGAAACAGCAGGAAACCACCTTTGGAGAGGAATTAACCAAAAGGGGAGAAAAGATCTATCACAATACAACTGTGGTGGCCATCTCCCAGACTTGACAGGGAATACATAATCTAGGGCCATGTCCAGGAAACAGGATTTTGCAGCAGAACATGGCACACTCCCCATTTAGGTGACAAGAAGCCTTTTTCTGGCAGAAGGTACAGACCAGAATTTGACACTAGTAGTTGATTCACTGTGAAAAATGGGTGTTGATTGACTTGGCTTCATCCAAACACGTTGCTACCCAGAGAATAAAGACCACATGGCGAGGATATACGAAACTGCTGAATTTTATGGGAGCATCTCTCAGCTGCCAAGCAACAAAGAAAGTAAGTCACTGCCTTTGGTGTTTTCAAACTTGTTTGCCCCTTTCTAGCTTTTCAGAGTTATGAGGTTGGGAAGGGGATTTTTAGCCTTTTTTAAAAAGGTGATAGCAAAACCTATCCCTACAGTACTGAAGGGAGCTCAGAAGAGGGGTGTTTTGGTATCTGCAGGCTGAATTCTCCCTTCCCTGGGACTTTATTATCACTGCATGTTCCTTAACAGACAGTCTTCATGCTTCCTTGGCATCAGGAGAAATGGGGCAGAATGAGGGACCCACATATAGGTAAAGTCAGAAAAACCAACACACAAGCAGAGCCTGTGTCATTAGAAGAGTTCTCTGCTTCAGGTCTAGGGTTTGTTTTCCTTCCCATTTCAGGAGAAGTTTCATGGGACTGTAAGGGCCTTATCTGTGCTAAACATTAGCCTAAATGGTGACTTACATACAGTAAGAGAAACCATGCTAAGGCCACCAACTGTCAATAGGAGCTCCTCAATGGGGGCTCAAGGACAGTTGAACAGCTCCTTCAACAGTTCATCCAATTGCACTTTTTTTTAATGCTTCAATTTAGACAAAACACGCCATAGCTGCATCCAAGACACCTTGGTGAAGAAGCAGCACAGATCTTTGGCATGGTGGGAGCACAAGCTATAAGTGACCTGGTCTTTGTCTTCTGGCCATTGACTTGGGACAGGTCACTTTGCTTTCTGCTCTCTATGACGAAGACAGCAAGAACCAGCATGCTTCAGAGAGGTGGGTGGACAACTGAGACACCTCTGTCAGAACAGACATGATACCCAACAAGGCTGCCACCATCCCAGCTAAAATATCACAAAACAGCACGGGGTTCATGGTGTACCCAAAAAAACCCCTCCTGCTGTCCATCATCAGCACTGGTGGAATAAATAACAGTTAAAAAAAAACAAAACAGAGTACTGGGGGCCTGGTCTTTAGTTCTCACATTAAAAGTAGATGCAGCAAGTGGGGGAGTGCGTAGGAAGGTGCCCTACCCCTCAGGAAATTCTTTGCCATCCATCTGCCTTCCCACGTGTTAAATCCTGGAGACGCCAGTGGCGTGCAGATAACTGGATATTGGCTTGCAGCCAGCCCTGCACAAGTAAAGGCACATTCAGGCCCAAGATGTTTTCTGGCATCAGTATCAAGCTTCCTTTCTAGTAACTCAAGATGCTTAAAGGGCATTATAAAAGCTGCCTGAATATCAGAGACACTCCCGTTCCTGTTTGATTTCTTGGTGCCATAACGCACGCTCTGATTCACACAAGGGTTGCAAAGGATCAAATCTGCTCTTTTCAGAGACAGCTGGGAATACCCCTGGAAAAATGTGAAAAACACAGCATGTGTTGGGACCGGTGCCTCTCCCTCATTATTCCATGTAAATACAAGCAATCTGACCCCTCCAAAGAGACTTTGCATTTCTCAGAAAGTGACCATCTGTCAGGCAACGAGGGGTGCTCATTATTTAAATGAGGAATCTATTCCCGGCTGCCATTTTCACTCACATCTCATTAGAGCAGAGTCTCTCAAACACCCCATTGCCCCAGCACAGTGAGCTGGGATCACAACTCACCCCCACCTTTCCCAGCACCTATCACCCAGAAAGACCCAACTAAAGGATGTCACAGTTTGTGGGCCAGGAGAGCTCTGACCTGCCATCCAGGGGAGGTATGCAAATCAGATAATAGAATCACAGACTGGTTTGGGTTGGAAGCCCCCCTGCCAGCAGCAGGGACACCTTCCACTAGACCAGGTTGCTCAAAGCCTCATCCAACCTGGCCAAGAACACTTGCAGGGAAGAGCAGCCACAGCTTCTCTGGGCAGCCTGTTCCAGTGTCTCACCACCCTCACAGGAAAGAATTTCTTCCTAATATCTCATCTAAACCTCCCCTCTTCCAGTTTAGAGCCATTTCCCCTTGTTCTGTCATTAACTGCCCTTGGCCAAAGTTCCTCCCCAGCCTTCCTGGAGCCCCTTCAGGTACTGGAAGGCCGCTGTAGGATCTCCCCGGAGCCTTCTCTTCTCCAGGCTGAGCAGCCCCAACTCTCTCAGCCTGTCCTCACAGCAGAGCTGCTCCAGCCCTCGGATCGTTCTTGTGGCCTCCTCTGGACTCGTTCTAACAGGTCCATGTCTTTCTTGTGTTGGGGGCTCCAGAACTGGACACAGTACTCCAGGTGGGGCCTTACAAGAGCAGAGCAGAGGAGGAGAATCACCTCCCTTGACCAGCTGCCCACACTTCTCTTGAGGCAGCCCAGGATACAGTTGGCCTTCTGGGCTGCAAGCGCACATCGCTGGCTCATGGCAACACACACAAGGGCCCCATAAACTGTGACTGTGTAATAGTGACTTTTAGGCATCTTATTATGAAATTTAAGTTTTCTTGAGGGGTGTGGATATGAGTGAAGGGACCACACAGAGGTCCATCCACAGGCTGGGGCTGGCAGGAGCTGCTTCTCTACACTCTGTGGGCTGTTGCTCCTCAACATTTCCAAATAACCCGCACTGTGCGAGGAGGGGAGGCCACTCAAGTATTCCAGGTCATCATCTGTGAACCAAAGCAACACTTTGCATGTGATTGCAGAAATGTAGGGGTGGAGGAAACTCAGCAGAGCCTTGACTCCCCTGCACAGCTCTGTTGCTTCCACGAGTATTTGCTGCTGAAGAAAGCTCTGGGATTGTTGTTCTTGATAGTTCTTCTTGTTAATTAAGAGGGTTTTTTTCCTCCCCATCAGGCCAAACGAATCATATCAACAAATCCTCAGCTTGACATGATTTGCTGGATGTCACTCATCACAGGGCTGCTCAGCTCGGGCAGACATGACCAAGAGACCAGAGCAGGGATCAGACCAATATGCCAGCAGACCTCCATGGCTTTGTGGCTCTGCCCCAGGCTCTCTGTGGGCAGCCCCCTCCCCTCTCCAGGCCCTGAGTCCCATCTAGACAAGAGACAATATGGAAAAGCTTATTTCTCCTGGGCTGTGGGGAGGCAGAGCAAATTAAAGGCCATAACATATCTAGGTACTCCAATGGTGTAATAAGTGAGGCTGGTCTTAGAAACACCCAATTCCTGCTTAGCTGGTGGAGTAGGTTCAGCTTTTAACAGGCTGCTGTCTCCATCACAAAACACCCAGAGATTGAAAAGGTCTGAAGATGTCTGACTCCCCTGCGGCATGAAAGACAGCAGGGGGAAGCTCGTGCCAACCCCAATTAGAAAGCGCTGGGGTTGGGGTTGACAACTGCACATCGTCTCGAGGTACAACCTGAATTAAGAGCTCTCTTTGCTAGAGGCAAGTTGCATGGCCAGACACCGGAAAGGATTGTGAATTGCTCGTATTCTTTGCTGGAAAGAGCCTTGGGAGTGCAAACTATTTATTAAACAATAAAACCCATCAAACCACTTTTAATATTTTATGTGAGGGGAAATGCATTGATTTCTATTATTTTTAATAAGGCAATTTTAAACCTCTTTGGAGGAAGGGGAAATGGATCTGTTCAAAATCAGTGCAGCTTCTCCACCAGCAATCCCAGCCTGTGTTTATTATGGATATCGTCACATCACAAGATGCAAAAATAAGAATCAACAAAGCACAGCCTGTTGTGTCAAATTGCTTTATACTCTAAAAAAAAAAAAAAAGGCAAAAGGGAGGGGGAGCTTTAGGAATGCTGAAATGACATCAATTCTCCTCTTGATCAAAATCAAGACTGAGCAAGTAGAAGTATGTGATCTTTCCAAGTGCTGAATGCCAAGTGACCCCATACCAGGAAATTCTGAGAGCTGCATTATAGATTGAGCCTGACATTTATCAAGGAGAAGCAAAGAAACATTTAGTGAATGTACAGGGGGGTTGGTTAGAGCTGGTAATAGGTGACCACAAAGATTAACCAGATGCTAGCATAGCTGTACGGCTCAAGAACATGAGAAGAAATCCCATTAAATGTGACTAATCAAAGATTTGGAGGGGAATGGTCTAAAAATGCCTGCTGTTTGCCTCTGTGACATGGTTTATTCATGCTGCTGAATGGTTTTGAAGCTCTGCATCCTGGTCATTTGTGTGTTCAGTGTCTGGCCACAAAAGCACCCTCTGCTTGAGCTTGTTCCTGCTGCTGCCAGTTATGTTCTGGGGGAAAACAAGCAAGCAAACAAAAAAGTCTCTGGTGCAAATTTAGGAGAGTTGGACAAAAATAAATCACAGAACTCATCTCTGAAGCACTCTTCAAAAGAAATTAGTTGAAAGTAAATCAAAGGCTATCACTCAAGAACAGCAATGGAAAAACATCCTAGAGACACCACTTCAAGCAGACACTTCAAGAGATGGGCAAGTATTGATAGGAGAATACAGCTTTTTGTGCCTTCCCTCTGGCAGTCTTTATTTCTATCACAAGATGCTTTGCCCCAGGGCCTGCCTCTAGGAACAGGCTGTGCAAGGTACCAAAAGCCCCAGCTGCACACACAACCAAGGAATTAGTTGCTTCTTGATGGCCCAGATTGCCCACATAAGCAAAATCACAGGATAAAGCCCTGTTGATTTTGCACAATCAGGAACATAACCCTAAAAAGTGGGATTTTCCTTCTCTGCCTCAGGAAGGAAAGCCTCATCTTACTGTGTCTAGCTGAGCATAGTTCAGCCTGTCCTTCAGCCTTCATCAGGGCACACAAAGCCCACCACAGTAGGTCCAGAGGGGAACAAAGGCAGCCTGGGAAAACAGTGAAAAAAGACTGAAGGAACTGGGGCTGTTTAACTGGAAAAGAGAGCAAGAGAGGCACGTGATGAGCTTCAAATGCAGAGAGTGCTTCCCTGCTAAGGTGGAAGACAGGACCTGATTGCCATGTCCATGATTGTGATGGATCAGTTGGGAAGAAGTGAGCTTGAACCAGAGCAAAGGGTAGATGTTGGGGGAGAAGGTGTTCCTGCAGCTAAGGAGAATGAAGCACTGGATTAGGTTGGAAGATTGTGAGGTGTCCAGCCAGGAGGTCCATAAACACAGACTGAATGGGTGACTGTCAGCAAAGGTGGGCATAACTGATCATCCCTTAGGCAGGGAGTGAGGTCCCAGTGACTGGCCCTTGTGCTCCCACACAGAGGTGGAAACCCACCTCCAGAGATAAGGTTGGTTGTGTAGCTTAAACTGCTACAGAGCATTTCTCCACGTGGATCTAAGCTTTTCTAGAAAGGATACAACAATGGGAAGCTGAGTTGGTAGATGGGGTCAGATGTGACACAGTGGGGGCTCAGCAGTGTCCAGCCTGCAGCTCACAAGACCATGGTTCATTGTTCACAGTGCACATACAGCCCTGCAAGACTGAAGCACACACCATGCCATGCCCACCAGTTGGTACCAGTGTTGCTCTCAAGAGCCCAGCTCTGCAAAAGGGGACACAGGAGCTTTGACATCTCCCAGCACAAGGGCTCTATCCACCCATCTCATGGCCAACATCTACTGGGTGCAGCTCCCGCATGGGACTCCAGGAGAATGCCTTGCTCAATCCATATCTGTGTCCCTCAGGACTTGCAGCTTTCTCCTGCTTTCATTTCACATTTAAAGAAGCCACACTTTACATCTCCCAGCAGCACAGCACCTTCACTACTAAATTGCAGGATAAATGAGAATTCAAAGGAACATTTAAAAATGTCATCAATGCCACTTGGACATATGCCTTCAGGCTGTTTATCTTTAAATGAGATGTCACATGTAATTTAGTGGCTATATTAAGTATTGTTTTTCACTTTTAGCTGCATTGCTGTGGGCAGCCCTGTATCAGTGCACACCTTCATTCTTCATTAGGAGAGATAAATGAAATGGCACCATTTTTCTGAATTAAAGTCTAAATATCTGACATGTCAATACCATCTAATGGAACAAAGCACTACAGATTCCTAGAGCAGGTGTTTAATTTGCATGTTATTACTGACAAGTATGATGAATGCTTTGCTAAATACTTATGCTGCAATAACAAGAAAAGCAGAGTGGGGGGGGTTATATTTGAAATGGCAAACAAGGACAAAATATTGTAAGCTCCTTTTGCTTCTCTTATAGCTTTGGTATTTCTTTTTAAGCTGGTTTCCCTCTGCTCCACCTGAAAAGGCAGCAATAAGGTCCTCAGAGTGGAGAGATTTATATTGTAATAATAACAAGGAAGTGCTGTATAGGTACACTCTGCCCTGGCTTCAGAGACACAACAGGTCTCCCTGCTTCTGCTGGGGGAATCTTTCCTTTCTGTGCCTTGGTTTTTCTAGCTGTAAAATGGGGGCAGTGATGCCAACCTTCTTTTTTAAATTCCTTTAACATACAAAGCTATGGGATGGTGGCAATGCTGGCAGTGGGAGCAGGGATGTTACCTGCTGCTCCACTGCCTCAACCCTTCCTTCAGCTGGGAAGACTCATGCAGGGAAATAAAATTTAAACCTCATCCCAGGGACATTCAGTCCCTTGGATGTTTCTTTCTACATCATAAGCTGGCTCTTGCCAGACTGTTTCCTACACATGCATGTAACAGCAGAATATCACAGGAATCCAAACTGCTCCTGGAATAATAATAATAATAATAATAATAATAATAATAATAATAATAATAATAATAATAAAGTGAAAAACAGAAATGCAATTAAAGTACAGCTCGGGGCCATTTGCTTTACAGGAACTCTGCTCTGCAAAGACTTGCTGCAGAAATTCAGCAGGATCATCCCATTCTCAGCATCACCAGGTGAACTTGGAACCTCTGCCACTGTTTTAGGAGAGCACCTCTGGATTTGTCCTACCACCATCATTTTGACAAGGATAATGGGAAACACACTTGTTTTCAATTTGCAAAGCTGTAGAAGTTTATACACATTGGGTTCCCAGCTCCTCTTCTCCACTGCTAACCAAGCTAGAAGACTTGTGTACCACCAGCTGTAGGACGAGCTATAGGACAGCACTTGTGTTGAAAATCTGCCATTTTACAGTGAACACATCATTTGTCAACCAAACCACGCGACACCCCGAGGTAATCCCTCCCACTTCCTTCACATACTTGTTCATAAGCACCAACCCAGCTACATCGTACCCCAAAGCAAACCAAAATCAGCAGGTCACACCCTCTCCTTGGCACAAGCCAGCAGAGCTCTGTTGTCTTCCGTTAGCCCAGATACAAGGGAGCTGGGAAGGGCTCTGGCCCCAGGGAGCTGCAGAGGGGCGATGGCAGGATGCCAGCGGGGCACGTGTTGTAACGGCTTCAGGTTGTCACAAACACTCAGAGCCTTTCCAGATCAAAGGTGAGGGGCAAACCCAGCCTGAGGAAAGCAAGGATCAATTCAGGGCAGCTCGCTGGCCATGCCTGCACTTGGGTGGTTCTGGCAGCAGGATGTGTTTGTGAGGAGGAGGAGACACTGTCCCATGCAAAGGGCTCCTCTGCCCTTCTGCTGAGGAACCCACCGCTGCCACAGTCCTGATCCTTCATGGTTCACATCACCACTCATCTGGGGTATTACAGATGCAGGGTGTTCAGTTGCCCTTGAACTATTGGCTTTAATAATATGGGGACTTGTTTTTTCCTAGTACCTGTGTGGACAACATCAGTGATGCAATCAGAGTGACCTGGGTTTTCAGTGCCTCATCACAGTACACCTGTAGGATTTTTACAACCTGATCTTCCACTAGTTTTCCCTTAAAGGACTTCTATTGTTTTGGAGACAATAAAATAAAGGCTACTATTCACTGTCTGTCAGGCTAATGATTCAGACAGCCCATGTGCATTGAAGAAAACAAGAGTTCAAGGAGCAAAACCAGCACTAATTGCCAAGAAAAAGCAAGAGCAATGTTCACATTCATTAGCCACCCTGTCCACAGTGCAGTGGTGCTTCAGCATCACTGGGAACCATCACTTCCACCAAGCCAGCACCCTCAAACCAAGCAAGTCCATCCCAGCAGGCTGGTGTGCATCACATCTGTGTGGTCAGGGTTCCTGGGGGGACACAGACAAAACCCCATCTCGCAAACCAGACACAAAGCTACAGGAACTGATGACCCTCAGGCCAAAGGAGGGGGCTCTGAGTTACCACCTGCAACAAAGTCCTTCCAAGGCTTTTGAAAGCCTGTGTCTCTCCCCTCTGACAGCAACAGTGGTATTTGGCTATTTACACCTTTTCCCACACCAAATGCTTCCAAAAAACCAACCCCTCAGCTCCATGGTGTTTTAAAGATACTGTTTTAGGGAGGGTTCCCAGCTTGCTGAAGATGCTCATGGTGGCACCTTCCCCATCCCTGGCACCAGCCCCATCAGAACAGTCACTTCTGGCTTTTTTGCAGAACAAGCCATCCACAGTTAACCTCTCCAACCGCTCTCCTTGAAGGCACAGGACAGTGAGGTACCCACCAGGGATACCTGTTGCTGTGTGTAGGCACTGGGGAGGACACCACTCCTTACCACTGCACTAAGGGACATATCCTGAGGTCACACACAGCTGGGTCCACACAGCCCCACTCTGAATGCTTCCCCATGTGGCCACCAAACCAGAGGGACATCTTGCCTCCCCTTCCACCAGAGCCATCATTCACAGCAAGCACATGCTCACCCCACACACCATCCAAGCACAAGCCTGACACCAGATCTCCAAGTGCTTGGTGGCACACTGAAACACACCAACCTCTCCTGCAGATCCTTATGCTAAAGAACTTCATTTTTAAGAAATATTTCTCACCTGGTATCTCCCTTGGTTGCCTTTACTCTGCAGTTCCACAGCCACTTCTGCCCTTCAAAACTTGCAATCAAGGAAAAAACTCTTGAGCATACTCACACAACACAGAACCAAATACCTCCAGCCCCACCCACACTGACTACCCCTGGCTTTGGGGGCTGCCCCTCATTTATACCCACCCACCCCAGGGCTGTTTGGTCAATGGCCAAACTCTAATGAGCTCATCTCTCCTTCTGGGCAGCTAATGGCAAATTACATGAAGCCTTTGGGGGATTATTGGCCCTGAAGTGATTAACGCAGCTGGGGGCACCACCCAGGCCAGGGCTGCAGTGGGGATCTGGCCCCAGCAGCATGGCTGTCCCTGACATGCCCCAAGAAAGGTGGGTTCAGGGGAGTTGTCCCTGATGAGTGGCACCTTATCCCATCATTAAGATTGGCTTTATGAAAAGCCAGCCTCGTGTTCCTGGGGAGGAAACGCCGTTAATAAACATGCATCCATGGCAGCCTGCGGGCTGGCAGGGACCTGTTGCCTTCAGAGTCATTAAATACAGTAAAAACCTGTGTGGCTGTGCTCCTGCTATCATAGAAACAAAAGTAACCAAAATAACCCCCAAACCCATTACTACTGATTTAAATAAAGGTGCTTATGTTATCAGATGGCAGCAACAAACAGCCAGTGACAAGGAAGCCACTTCCCCAAAGCTGCGTGGGCAGCTGCCTGTGCGCGGGGCTGCACTGGAGGCTCAGCACAAATGTGGAGACAAATGAGGAAGTCTCAGCCTCTCAGCCCTAATGAAAATAGAGCTCGTTAATGTGATCCAAAACTTCAGTGTCTCCAACCTGTCTCTATCTTGAATGTGTGCTTTCAGGAATTGCTTCAATATTTGAAAAGGGAGAAATTATTTTAGCAAAAGCCCTCCTAAACTGTGGTACTGACTGGAGCTTCTTCACCATCTCCCACCCAGCCCCAGGAGACACACAGTGCACAAATCCTGCTGCACCAGGAGAGTGGTGATATCCCTGTGTCCACCTCATCCTCCAGAGCCAAGGAGAGTGGCCAGGGGCCATCAATCTAAATCCATTGTTGCCAAATAAGGCAAATTTGTCTGGAGCTAATTTGGTTCCTTCCCATCCTGGGTTTGCTGTTGCTGTTGTGTTTTGAAGTCCTGACACTCAAGGAGCCCTTTTGCAGGGGATGAGGCTCCTGGCATCCCTGCAGGGGTGGCTGGTGGCAATTTGTCATCTCCTAGGTGGGAGGGCAAGACAGATCCACCACGTGTTCCTGCCACCAGTGAGCAAATGGGCTGATCTCCACTGATGATGGAGAAGACCAAGTTCAAAGCAATGAGACAGGCCTTGATCTATTGGTGAACCACAGAAATTGAAGAAATTGCCCAGTGTGATGAATTGGGCCATAATGTTGTGGCCACAAGTACCATCAGTGCCCCAGTTTGAGAGATGTGCCACCTTCACGCTGCAGCCCTCAGCCAACCCAGTCATACTTGGGTCAGCTTGGCTACAGATCCTCAATTCTGGTGCAGGTTTGCCCAAAGATCAAAAATAAATGGCTATTTTAAGGACTCTCCTCCAGCAGCCACACACAGCAGGGAAAAAATTACAGCCCCAGTGGTATCTGGGACAATGGCTGGGATGTTTTCAGCATAAAAACTGGCAATGTCCAATGGTTTGTACACAGCGAGACTCTTGAACATGAGGTCAGACTTGTGTCAGTGGTTTCCTCTCAAAGTGACAACGTGGAACCAGGCTTTGGCTCTGCTATGCCTTGGACCCCCCAGCACTAACTTATTACCATGGAAATCCTGAAATATCCGTGGCAGCTTTAGAAAGTGCACGTCAATACCATGGCCACGGTCAACGCTTGGGTTTTCAACTGAGGGGCAGAGTCTAACTTCTGGCCAACAAGTTTGATATGTGGCTGCCTTGGGTCCTTATTTCAGCACTGTTACAGAAATATGAGCTGTGCATCTTTAAATAGCTTGATAAAAGCCTGACCCAGGCACAATTTATGTTGCCCAAATGCTGGAGTTCCTCACAGACAAAGTGTAGCTTCTCTGTGGAGCACGAGCCGTGGAGCTGATGGCTCCCGGTGCGATGATTTACGCTGCTGGATTTCTCCCTGGAGCTTCAATGTCAGGGTGCTGGTGGCTGCAGGAGACACTTTGGTTGCCATCAGTCATTTGCACTATTTTACTATGCTAGAGGAGGAAAAAATAGCACGGTAATTAATTCCACAGCTTCAGTTCTGGTTTTGCTTTTATTTATTAGTAATTATGGACTGAGAAAAATGAAAGATAGCACATGGGGGTCTATCTAAATAACTCCTTCGCCCAGCACTGTGCCCGTGCTATAATCTTCAGGGCTGCCTGCATTCTCAGAGTAAACTCTTTAAAGATTTAATCAAACAAATTAATCCCCTACCTCACCTGCTCCCTCGTAGCTGTCATTCAGGAGGCAGCTTATTTTCTGATTTCTAAGAGCCTGATTTCTGCCGAGTGCAATTTTTAAATGAAACAGTCCTTAAAAAAAAAATAAAATGGCCAGATAAAAGATTTGCTCCAAAAAGCCCCAGCTTATATCCTGGTGTTTGCTGTATATGAAATTGAGATCCATTTAAATTCAACACCACGCCATCGAGCTCTGCAGAAGGCAGGGGCTGCTCGGAGCTATTAGAGAGAGCGAGGGGATTCAGCGGGATGGGGATCTCCTTCCAGCCCCACCGCTGTCTGCTCTGACCTTGGCCAAGTCATTTAAACACTCTACGCTGTTTAGTCATCTGTAAAATTAGTATATTACTATTTACCTACCTCCAAGAGATATAGTGAAGGTCACTGTTTGCCAAATACTTGGAGATCTTGGGTGGGAACAGACTTTATGTCGTGTCCTCTGGGTTCTGACCAGCACCCTGAGCCAGGTCCTGCACATCCCCTGTTTAACTGACCCTGGGGAACAGACCCCACTGTCCTGGGGCAAGCTGCTTCTGGACCAGGGCCAGCAGCCAAGATGGGTATTTTTCAGGTCTAATAACAAAACAGTGTTTTTGTAAACTCAGCTGAATCACCACCACAAACCGTCCTGTCATTTAAGTCATGATTTGATTGATTTTATACTTGAAATAACAAAATAAATAGCCTGGTGACTGCTGAAACTCCACAATATTAATCTTTTAAATGCAAATGAAACCAAAAAAACCTTTGGTTGGTTTTGCCAGCCTTTTCCTTGGAAGCACACCCTGTCCTACAGACTGCACGAGTTCTGTTTGAATCGGTGATGGAAACACCTCGAGATCTGCTGTACCCACGGCTGCTGAGCCATGGCATAACTCTTACTTTTTACCCAGATGTTTAGAGATGCTAATACCTGCTAATAGGCAGAAGTGACTAAAAATAGTATTATATGGAAAATTTACATTTAATTTTTTGTACTTCAGGATCTTTCAGCCTTTTCATTGTAGCTGTGCCAGAAAGTGATGCTGAAAGAGATGAACCAGAACCAGAAACCTCAGGTTTAACGCTGTGCCCAGTTCAACCCTCTCACCCAGCTTTTTGCCAACACCAAAGCAGTCAAGGGAGCTGGTGCACTGCAAGCAAAGACTTGCCTGGATCAGATTTAGGGGCTGAAGCACATGAGGCAAAAGGAAACAATTGGGATTAAACCAATTTAAAACACCTTCACGCTGCAAAGCTGTAAGGGGAATAGCTGGCACTGTGCTGAGCCCAGCCTGCTGAGCACTCTCATTTATCTCCAGCGTGCGTGCATCGCAAACAGGCTGCTGGAGAGGCAAGTTAATAGAGCCACTGCTGTACTCGCATTTATTGCCCTTTCTTCCACGCATTAATGGCAGCTGTTGACATTCTTAAATCCTCAGGGTTACTGGTGGGAGGGTGTTACACTAACCTGGTATATTTTCAGCCCAGCTTTTCCAGAGCACAGGCAAGAACAAGACTTTCTAAGTGCAAAAATCCTGTGAAAATGGTTAAAACCACGTTCAGCAACACGGGCACGTGCCCACACGTGCCTCTCCCTCACCTGCAGAAGCCACAGTGCACATTTAAAACCCCTCAGCCCAATGAACCATGATGCATTTAAGATCTAATGCCACAAATAAAAAAGCAGTGCCAATACAAGCAGGGGCAACGTTACCACCTGAAGCCTCAGGGCTCGGTCCCATGATGGGGCAGAACCTGATCTAGAACCTGATCTAGAACCTGATCTACCAGCCCCAAGGCACAGGGCAGAGCTGCAGCCCTCCTGCACACCATGAGCTGTGGTAGGGCTGATGGATGGGTGCTGGGAACATCATCAGCTCCCAGCATGGGCACCCACACCCCTCCTCGTCCCCCCAGGACCGTGCCCAGCTCCATGGGGCTGTTTGCAGGAGCTGCTTTATCGATGGCACCGAGCTTCCCACAGAAATCGCTGTATCATTAACCTGAGCTTGGCTTTGAACCAGGGCTTTAAGAGTTTATACAAGTAGTAGCTAAAAGGCATTTAATAGCACACTGCAGCCAATAAGCAATGAATTATTTAGAATATTTTACTAAGAATAATTGCTGTTTTTAAAGAGATTTTTTTTTCCCCCATCCTCCCTGGGGCCTGTAAATGGTAGTAATAGCAAGTAAGAAAAAAACCCTAAAATACAAAGCCACCTAATAGCGGCTGCCTGGGATCAGCTAAACCATGATGCAGAGCAGAAACAGTATCTCAAATGTGGTTTCAGCGTATGTTTATTAATTAAAGTAAATACACAACCGCAGACAATAAAGCAAAAGCACTGCCAAGAGCCAGGTTCACAGCCCAGCTAGTCCAGGCAGGATTGTGCACACTCTCCCACTTTTAAAATTTATTATAACTCCCTCAAAATGATATAAAAAAAATGTAGCTGGGTCCTGGCCCCATGCCCGAGGTCCATTGCGTGCTCCCTGACATGGTGGCACGTGTGTCCCTCCCGCGGGCGGGATGCTGCAGGGACGCGTCACAACCCCTGCCCGGCCCTGGCATGCACCTAAAAACATTGCACTGCATTTGCCTTCCTTTGGCTCAAAGAACTGTCACAAAAAGGAGCAAAAGCATTATTTTTTTGCAATTATTTGTGTATTTTTTTTTCTCTCCCTGGTATATAACTGATGTCTGTGGGTGGGTGGGTTGGGAGCTCTGAAACTGGATTTCAGCACAGGGCCATTTCCCAGTGGTCAGGGATGGGCAGCCAAAGACAACAGCATCAACGCTCCCCTTCAATGATGGAGGGATGTCATGGCCTGGGGGCAGCTGGAGAGGCAGCAAAGATTTTTCCTGGAGGTTCAATGGAAACTGCTCCACCTGGATAAAAGACATGAAGGGTGATGCTCAACCCACCCACCCAATCCTGGGGCTGCTCAAGCCAGGGCTGAGTTCAGAGGATGCTCTGCCTGCCAAGAGCCCCCTCTCCTGAAAACCTGGCATCTGCTGGCATATATTTTATATATAATTTTATATATATATATTCATATATATATATATATATATATATATTTATATATACATGTTATATAACAACAAAATATTTTTCTTATTAATGTGCTGTTTCAGGCTGTGAACACTGCTGAGGGGACAGGTACAAGAGAAGAGGGATCAGAGATTTACTACTTATAAGTTGAAGAGAAGGGTCAAACTCAAGCAGAGCTGCCCCTGGCTTTTGCTCAAACGTTTTGGAAATTTGTCCTTTCCCAAAATCCTGAGGTGAGAAACTTCTCTGTTCCTTCAAAACACAGGTGGGAATGAGATGCTTCACTGAAGACACAGAGGAGTCCAGAAGAGAAAGGGAAAACAAACCCACCTCCAAAAACTCTGTTAAAAAAATCTGAGGATTCTCCAGCTGCCAGTCATTTCCTCTGGATTGCAAATGTTTCCTCTAATTAATAGTACTCAGCTCCTTGAGTGTCTACTAATGATAAGCTCGGGGCAGAAGACCTAGAGCAGGGAGCTCTCTATTGATTCCTGTATTGATTTTTTATCTTTTTCCCTGTTGTTATTGTACATGCAAATGCCTGGTAATGACTCGACATTACAACCACTCTCTTCCATTTAGGAAAAAGTGATTTAATCAGAGGGCCCAATGTGGCTCTTTTCCCTCTCAATTCCCCTCCTGCTTGGCCAGGGTGACCCCATGGTGCTGGCCTTGCCTGAGCCCCCTCCTCCCCAGGAGCATCACACACCAGTTCACTTTAATTCTCCCCAAAACTCTGCACCAGTGTGGGCTGACCCAGGCACCCCAGGGGGTCTGTCCCTCATGCTCCCCAATGACATGGGAAGCCTCCATGGATAAGGGGGTCATGGAGAGTGGGGGGACAGTTCCACACAGCCCCACCTTCAGCATCCCCCACCCCACAGGCAGCACCTGAGCTGAAGGGAAATTTTAAACTCTCTGAGGTGGAGCACAGAGCCCAGCAGTGGGTGCAGGGAAGAGCAAAATCATTTTCACAGGGCAGGAACCACTTTCAATCATGTACCTTCAATCAGTAAAAGGTGTTGGTTTTTGGAGGGGTTTTTTGATTTTGTTTTTTTTTTCTTATAGCCATAATTTTAGAACCCTTAAAGCTATCATTTGTTTAATTTTTAGAATGCATTTTAAGGAGCTGTTTGAATAAGAACATGTATTCATTCCTTCCACTAAGTTTACTGCTACCACCTTGCTTTGCCTAGACAAAATAACTTGTTAAGTGATGTTATCTCCTTTCTTCCCTCTTTCTTCAGTATTTTTGCTTGAGACTGGTGAATGTTGTGCTATATTCTCCAAAAAGTGAGCAAAGAAGTGCTACTTTTCTTCAAGCCTTGCCTTTTTCTTGCTGCTTTTTTCACCCTGTAACACTCAAAACAATGCAGCCATGTACCAGCCCAACACGCTCCCCAACAGGATCGTGTCAACACAAACCAGAAGAAGAAAAAACCCCAAAGCACCAAATAAATTTCATTTGAATGTGGTTAAAAAAATAGAGCCCTGTAAGAAATGACCAGACTTGGAGCTGGTGCTCGTCCATCCCAGCCAGCCTGTGACAGTTCAGCTGGGAAGTCAAAGATTGCAGATTTTCTTGGGAAATTCCTGACATTTTCTCCTTCTGGATAGGCCAGAAGATACCATGAGAGCAGTCTTTCCCCTGGCATTTTGTATTTCATTTCTGGGAACCTCAAGTCTGCCCTGTGGCATCACCTGAAGCTCAGCTGGCCACAAGGGATGGCATGAAACCTCCTTTGATCCCTGGCTTTGCACTCAAGCAAGAAACATCATTTACTGAATAGCAAGGAATGAGGTTTTCTTCCAAATTTTGTAATGTTTTACAAATTAACTCCTGCTGGTGGGAAATGGTTTATTCTTGCCCTGAAGAGCAGTCTGGTCCAAGAGGTGACAGCTACACTCAATGCAGAGAGAAACGGTCCCCAGCAGAATGAGCTGCTTTGTCTCAGGGTGTCCTGGTGCAGCAGCTGATGGGGTGGAAGGGAGAGTGACTGGGGGAAATGTTCAGTCTGATTTGGAGTGGGGTCAGACTTCAGCTCCATCCTGTCTCCAACACCCTGAGGAAAGGCCAGGGAAGGGGATGGTGAAGCCATCCAACCTCTTGATCAAGCCAATCCAAGCTCCAACAGCCTCAGCCCATCTGAGAGCCAGAGGCACTGCTGCCCTGCAATGGGGCTGGATGCTCGGCCAAAATGAAGCAGCCACATCCCTGCCCCAGGAGTGTTGCCCCTTGTGCTACACAAACAGCTATGGGGCTACTGAGCAAAGGTGTCAACGAGGCCAGGGACATTAAATGAGGGTCATCATCACATGTGTGAAATGGTGATTGATAGAAGAGGTGACCGATGACACTCACACCCTGATATGAGAGGAGAGAAAGAAAGAAGTAAGTACAACAGAGGAAAGAAGGAGCCCTTCAGGGTTGTACCGATTCCTGGAGCAAAGCTCACATTTCCCAGCTCAGTCCCTGGAGGAAAATTCACTTTTCCCAGCTCTCTTTAAGAACCGTAGAGCTGTAAATGCTGAGCGTACATCACATTAATCTGATGACTCTCCGAGATGTCTAGACTATTGTTGGAGCTGATAGGAACCTGGCATCATCCGAGCTTTTTGAGCTTTTCTTGCTCTTTTTCTTTCTTTTTTTTTTTTCCTTTAAAGTAGTAATAAGATTCTTTTCATATTAAGCACTGCTGGAAAGCCCCGTTTGCATGCAGACAGCTGCTGTGTTTATAGACACCATCCAAAACGCAGCTAAACACGACAGCTCGCTTCAAGCAGAGCAGCAGGAATTTGTTAAAATGATCGTTTCCAGAGGGATTGCAGGACATCTTGACTTTTTTTTTCTTTTTTTTTTTCTATTTTAAAGGTAAAGCCTTGTCCTTATGCAAAGACAAAAGTCCCACATGGAAACACACCTTGGGAAGATCCTGAAAAAAAAAAGAATCCTTAAAAGTGAATGACATCCTGAAAATCAGCAGCTCCCATTAATGCTAACCTGAAATACAAATGATGAACTAAAGAGGCCATTCCCTGTGAGCGGTCGAGGGTCATTTTGAAAGCAGAAGAAAGCTGGCTCACCTTTAGAGCTGCACAAAATGAGTACCTGAAATCCTTCCTTGCAGACCTGCAGTGCTAAAATAAAAACGAAGCAGGGAATCACATCAAAACTGTCTCCAATTTAAAAAAAAGTCTGTGAGAAAAGCAGTTTGGGAGGGTTCCTTCCAAGCAATTTTCCCCCATTATAATACAAGAGGAGTCATTGTACAGAAGAAAACAAAGGAAGACAATTAATTTGAAGATGCATTTCAAATGAAACACCGTTTTCCCCCAGATGGAAACCCCACACTTAAAGCAAACAGGTGAATTGTGTTAAAGACACAAAATAGAGCTGGGGAGGGAGAAAATCAGCTTAGATTAAAGGTATTTGCATATGTGTAGTGAGGATGCTCTTGTTGGAGAGTGGTACAGACGCTGCCCACGCTGTGGCCCCAGTTCTCCCCTCCCCACGCTCACTCTGCCTTCGCCCCAGCCCTTCCCATCAACAACCCCTCTGCCCACTTTAACCAGCACAGTGTACAAAGCAGGTTTTAGTTCAAAAGCAGTGTGGTATGGGAAGAGGAGCAGGAAGCAGCTCAGGGCTCACAAGCTTTTTCCTCAGGAGCTTTTCCCCATGGCATGGGGCTGTATCACAGCTCAGGGGAATGAGGTGGCTGCTCTGGGGCTGCAGAGTCACCCACCTGAAATAAACCCATAAAAACCACACATTCCCTTGGATATAGTAAAGTACACAGTGCCCTCTCCTGCCAGGAGCCTCTGGTTTTTAAATATTCCCCCTCACCAGCCTTTTTACCCTTGTTTAAGTGATGAAAATTAATTTACGGTTTGCTTTCCTAAGATGTTGGTCACAAACTGCCAGCGAGCTTGAAAAAAATGGTGTGATTTTTCCTCGCCAACCTTTGGGCTCAGACAGCCCTGGCCCCAGCAGCACAAATCCAGACCCAACCGTGACATCTAGTGGGTAAGCAGCTCAATGCTAGTCTTCTTTGGAGAGAAAAGGGAAAAATAAAGGTCATTTTCCCTTCCCACCCATTCCCGCACCTCCATTACACAAGAGCAGCCCCAGGGATTTGTCTCCCCTTGGGAAGGGCTCCAAGCCCCCAGCCAGCTCCAGCCCCAGCTCCAGCCCCAGCCCCAGCCCCAGCCCCAGCTCCAGCTCCAGCCCCGCAGCGTTACAGCTGGGCAGTGGCTGTGCAGGGACATAACCTGGCTCTGGCAGGGAAGAGGGTGATGCCACAGTCACTGCAGCCCTGTGATGAGCAAAAAACCAAAAATCAAATGCTCCCAGCTCTTTGCTAGGTCACAGCAACAAGATCCAGCTCTATTTTTCGGGCAGCTTCAGGTGCCCAAAGGCAACTGCCCTCGTTTGCTGCGATGCTATCTCCCTGCAGACCTCCGTATTCATGCACAAAAATATTGGGTTATGCAGACAGGGCAATATACAATATTCCTGAGAAGCTTCTTCCTCCTCTACTGGGATGTGGGCAACACCTTTGAATAAGAACAAGCATCATAAAAAAATAAACAAAGATTAAAAACTTAAGCAGCTTTCAAAATCAAGTCATGAATGTTTGTTTTCTATTATTTAGTTTCTATTTCTCCTTGCAAAAAGATTGCCATCAACTATACAGGACTGCTGCCAAAAGGTTAAAAACGCTTCAGACTCCTGAAGTCCTAAGCAACCAGAAACAGAGTCTGTCTCAGTCAAGAATAATTTGTCCTGGGCCTCCTTTTGCAGGTGCAGAGGGAACATTTTCTTTGTTTCCATTTATTCCATATATTTAGAAGAGTAAATATTTCATTCAGAGTTTAAAAGACCAAATGGGTTTTGAAGAAAAAGCACAGGAAATTTGTTTTCCTCTTGCAGTTGAATTAAAAATAAAATCAGAGGCGAGATTATGGGATTCACCATTCTAACATTATAGAAGTCCAAGCTGAAAAAAGAACCAAAAATGAAACAAAACACCAAGAACAAAACTTCCAATTCATTAAGGGCAAACCGAGATAGCATTAAAGCCCATTTTAGACACAAAACATGCTGACTTACAGGCAGTTTCACTCAACACAAAAATCAGTTCATGCATTTTTATTGGGTTCTAGTTTCCAAACATAGCTCAAGACTGGGAAAATTCAGTCCATGAGAACTGTTTCTTTCACTACAACACAGAGGAGGTGTGGAAATCCAGTCTGAATAAATGTGCACAAGCAAACAACTCATACAAAGGTATGGATCTAAACTAGCTCCAAAGTATCTATAAAATAGATCAAGCTTAGCAGAGACACTTCGGGGCCAGTGTGTCATTGTTACCTAAGAGAATTAATTACAATATTTTCCCAAAGAACATCTGAAATTATTAAACATCAGACCCATCCATCCTGGCATCACACACAGAGCTCCAAATGCATCTCACTGAAGCAGGCAGCAGCTTCCCAGCATTTTCTCCCCCGATGAGGACACCTTCTCCAGCCCAAGGGCGTGAAGGGCTCATTGACAGTGGGGTGGCTCGGGAGCACAGTGCTGGTTTTTAGGTGTTACCCTGTCCAATGGCTCTGGTGTGCACCTGATAACACGTTTTGCTGCCCACATGCACTACCCAGGGCTATTCTAACACACTGAAATAGTTGAGGTTGGCATAGGATGATGCCCCACAGGCTGCGTGCAGATGACTCTCGTTTCTCCCTTGTCAGCAACGGAGCTCACTTCTACCACCAGGTTGAAGAGGAGAAAGTGCTGATAAATCTGGCTTACAAAAACAGAATCCAATTATCATCAACTTTTGTCCAAAAGAAGCCATGAGCTTTTTTTTCTAGGCAGTAACCTCAAACACACATGTCCCCAGACATCCTTTTTGGAACAGTCACATCTCATCTGTCCGCAGTGCAAGCGATACCCTACCAAAGGCGAGGAGAGGGTACTCGGTCGGGTCTCTCTGCCAGAGCTCAGAGGTGATGCAGGGGAACAGGCAGCTGGCACAGGATCAGAACTGAGGGAGGCTGAATCCCACAGCTTGCCTGGAGAAACTATTTCAAGCATGTTAAATTTTAACCACACATGGCAGCATCTCTATGCTCCAGGGAAGAGGTCAGCACAGAGAATCACAAGCTCCATCCCAAGAGGCCCAAAATAAGAAACAATTTTTCAAAACATCCCAACTCCCTGCAAGCTGAGAGTCTGGAACAGAACTCTTCCTCTGCCTCAAGACATGAAAATACCCAGCACTCCTCATCGCTGACCTTTACATTGTCAGGGAACTCATACAAACAATCTTCCCAGAGAAGCCATGGGGAAGGTGAAAGGAGAACATGGCATATGAATAAATGTAAATCCAGAGGGGAGTGGTGGGAGGAAATCAGCATTAAGTGGTGCTGTGCCTGATCCAGGTTATAATTTAGGAAAGGAAGCACAAAGTAGATGAGATTCCAGCTGTCATACCCTAATGATGCTGCCCTGATGCAGCCTGTGTTCCTAACCTGGAGCTCAGCAGCCACCCTACAAAAGAGGTGTCATGGGACTGGCTAAGAATCACATGGATGGAGCTTCTGAGAAATCAGGAGCTGTCAGTACTAGCACACGCTGCAGAAACCTACCTGAGATGCACAAACCCTCCTGTACCCTGGGTCTGTCGCCCAGCTGCAGGAATCACAGCAGTCTCCTGCTTGAGGAAACCATTTTCTGTGGCAGGACCCTCTGCATCACTCCCTTACCTTCATCCCACCCTTGAAGCTGGCTCCTGTGCAGCAACCTTTAGTGCAATTCTTTATTCCTCTTTTTCCTCTTCCTCTTTCCCCTCTGGCACTGCCAGCCCAGCTCATGCATGAGCGACTTGTCATGGAGGAACTGTCAGCTTCTAACCCAGAGGAGTAGTATTCTTCTTCCTGTGGTTCCTGCTACAAAGCCCTGCTGCCAGGGGGTTCCTGCTATAAACCCTCCTGACCTCCAAACGGAGAAGCCACGTCCTTCTCAGCCCCTGTTCATTACAGCATCAGTGCTGACGTGCTGCGTGCCACTCTGAAGCCACACCAGCACTAGAAGTGAGAGTGTGAGACAGGCAGCTGGGAGGGGACTCGTTTCACCTATCGTTGGCTTTTCTTTGCACATCAGCTCCAAGACAACATCAATTAGCAAAACCCAAAATAGAGAGCCCTCCCCGCAGCGTGTGAGCAAACACAAGTGTCTAAGTTGGTGCTGAGCTGCATAAGAAGATGAATGGCTCTAAACTGGAAGAGGGGAGGTTTAGATTAGATCTGAGGAAGAAATTCTTCACTGTGAGGGTGACCTCCAAAGGGTCTCCCACATGAGGCACTTGAACCAGCTCAGTAACACATTGGCTTGCTGACCACGACCAGATGTGACGTACCCTAAGCACAGCTCTCAGAATTTCCTACATCCCCCCGACCTCCTTAACTTCACCCACGTCATGTCATTATAGCACCGTCACTGCAAAGGGGACCACGAAGGCCAGACTCCTCCCAGTCCATCTGCTCTCAAGCAGGGACCCTGTGGCTGTCCCACTTCTCCATCCTGCCTTAGCAGAGGTGATAGACATGCTCTGTACCAGCCTCCCGACGGGCAGCGATGCCGGGATCACTCCCTCGCCGGTCGGTCGAGCGGAGGTGCCTGCAGGAATCGGGGCCGGAGACGCTCCCAGTTGTGCAATAGCAGCTGCTGGTGGCACAGCTGCTGCCTCTCTCCTCAGGGGTGAGGAGAAAACAGATTAATCAATGAAACCGAATCTGCTTCATCAGAAACTACAGCCATCTGTCAGATTATTAATAGACACAGCACTCATGTCAAGCACTGGCATGGATACTCCAGCGGTATCTCTTTTTCTGGAGGAACAGTTGAGGTTAGCAGCAACTGCAGTGTCTGTGTACGTGTTGGTGGTGTTTAAATCAGTGTCATTTTTTCCTTCTGAAAAATCAAATTAGTGGATTTCTCCCCACTTTCCTCCAGTACAGCATCTCACCCCTCAGAAGGCAAAAGCCTTATTTTATTTTTTTTTAATATAATCCTCACCCCAGGCCTTTAGGTTCCTAAAGCACTCACCTGCCTGCTCATCCCTAAGGACTCTTCCTACTGAAGGGCGTGCAGGCTAAAAGAGGGAACGTGTCTCAATAACCTCCCCACCCCAACTTCAACAAGGAACAAACACATCCCAGCCTTGTCAGACGTGTGGAGCAAAAAACAGGAGTTGTTTTCATATAGGAGACCAATAAAACACTTACAGAAACCCAACAGCACTTAAACGATCTCATCTTCTCTTCTTTGACCACGAGACTGAACAGGTGGGAGTTGGGGAGAGGAAACAACTTGCCAGATTATTTTAAACCATCTCTTATTTTTGAGATATGCATTTAAACTGGGTGCTTGTTCTGCTCTTCCTTTTTTATAATCAAGTTATTTCTGCACTCTGCTTGACTCTCTTGTGAGAACAGGCAGCTAAAATAAACGCTCCATATTTACTCACATCAAATAGTTTTTCCAAGAGGAACTGAAATATAACTGATGAGCAGCCTATTATGCCTTAACTTCCAGCTTCTTGTCCTTCAAACATCGTGGCCAGAGGAGCTGGCCTCCCTCACTTGCACCTTGCTCTCTCAGAAGCAGACACAGTGGATGGACCCAGGATGAGGTGGCACCATGAACCATCTCACTCTCACACGATTTTTCTCACATCTGACCAGCTGGATAGAGCACAGCCAAAGCAGATGTCTCTTTTCTAACGCCTGCAAAGGGGAACACAAGTAGCCCTGTCCCTGCAGTGTGACAAGCAGGGACCCTGCTCCCCCTGCACAGCCCTGGGGCTGGGATAGTGCTGCAGAATTCACCTCCCCACCCCAGGAGGGAAGCTAGCCAAGGGTGGACAACCATCAAATGGGCCACCCACAGATGTCAGTCAAACCACACCAAACAGATCGAGGGTAGGAAAGCAGTAGGAGCTCCTGGAGATGAGCATAAATCAGCCAGGACAATAAATGCGAGCGGGCAGCAGACGAGAGCAGCAGCTCAAGACCTCAACCCGCAGCGTACAAACAGCAAAGCTGAAACAAGATCCAGGCTCCAGCAAAATGGACTATTTCCAAGTATTTGAGAAAGCTTCAAACAGCTGCAGGGAGGAAGAAAAGTCCCACAGCCTGTGATGAGGCAGAGCAAGACAGACCGAAAACAAGGTCCCCCCAAACCAGAAAGGGCAGCGAGGCTGTGACGACGGCCGGAGGGCACGGGTGGTGCTGGCTGGGCACGCTCAGCAGCCTCCTGCCGCTACACCATGTTTGAGGAAAACCCTCCTTCAAGATATTTGACAAGACTTGCCCACCCAGAAAACTGCCAAGAAACCAACACAGCTGTAAGTCATGTTTTGGGGGATCAGGAAAACTCAGGACACGTCCCAATGGACAACAGCCACAGCTTTGCTTCCTCCAGCGACTTGCCAGCAAACCCCACCTCCCCGCAGCACCACCTGGCCACTCTGAAGATGCTGATGTCCAGGCAGAAGGCAGAGTACGAATCTAAGATTGCAAGGTAAAACACTTTTATAACTCTGAGGTGTTTTCATCTCTTCCTACTGTGCACAACCACTGTGGGGTCCTCATCTGCGAGCAGGGTCTGTGGCTGCTGCTGCAGTCAACGCTGCCACGTACCACTGCGAACGTCACCCAGGATCCCGCGTTACAGGATTAGGTCAGCAATTATTCAGAGTTAATTTGAATTCATTTTCATGGGAGGTGCTTGAGAAACTGCAGAACATCCATAAGATTTTTTTTTTTTGCAGGGCTGCACACAGCCTTTGAAAATCCTCTGGTCTATTGTGTATTTTTCTCTTTTGCCTTAATCCAATATTAAGCTTTTCTCTAGGGAAAAATGCGCTGGCTCCTCAGCAGCGGTAGCAGTAAGTCATTATTCTTTACAAATTGCAAGTCATGAATTTTAACAACTCAGGGGAAAGTGTTCTAAGTATTTTCCCAATTTCTAAGATTAGAAATTGAATAGAGATTTAGCCCTAGCTTGTTATCAAGGAAAGAAAAAATAAAAAAGCAGAAACATTTCCAGGCTCTACTTTCCAAACAGTGCTGCTGTTCTGTTGTGTACTCAAAAAGAATGAACGTTTTAAATACTCTATTGTTCATTAGTTATAAGTATTTTGTGCAAATTGACCATTTGATTAAATCATAAAATACCCCAACATGCATCCTTGCAACAGATGGCAAGTGGGCAATGCTGAATTACCCTTTGCCTTGAACATTGTATAAAGAAAAAAAAATATATCCATTTAAACTTCAATTTCTTCTTAGTAAAAGGGGCTATTCCTGGGGTTTTGGTTGTTTTTTTTCTCTTCTTTTACATCTCTGCTGTGTTCTGCTTATGTTTTCCCTTGAAGTTCAAAGGAACTACAACAAGCAGAATCCTCAGTGTTAGCTAAAATATGCTGCATTGCCATTTGTTGTTAGACTACTGTAATATTCCACTACCAAAAAAAAAACAAACCCCAACCACAAAAAAAAATTACTCCTTTGGCCACACAGTTATTTCTATTTATTGTAAATTAGGATAACTAAAAATTGCAGCTTTTATTTTAATATCTAACACCATAAATTGGAACAGTATTGGGGATGCCAATACTTGTATTTATGGGAACATACATTAAAAAAAGCTAGCTTTAAAAAAAAAAAGCCTGCAGATTTATTAAGAAAGGGTGGGAAAAAATCCTGTAATTTATAATATCGTTCCCTCCAACAGCCTGGAGCAGCGGAACAGAGAGCTGCAGTCGGAGATCAAGGATCTGCATTCAAAACTGGGACAGCAGCGTAAGCGGCGCAGCCTCGTGGAGATGAAAATGCAAAACGCAGAGAGAGCAAAGGAAGATGCGGAGAGAAGAAATGAAATGCTCCAAAAAGAAATGGAAGAGTTTTTTGAAACCTTCGGGGGAATTAACAGATGGAAATAAGCAGGAGCGTGTTTAGTTTGACATTGAGGGCCACATCCTGATTTCAGCACGTTACTCCCATTTTAGAGATGAAATAAGGAACCCAACAGTAAAAACCAGGCTCGTTGGGATCCCTCAACCCCAGGAGCTCTGCACCACCCTGCTCATGCCAGGCGCACCTTCCCCGACCACTGGAAAAATCCTTCAGACACTCCCAAGCCAGCCCATGCAGCATGCTGGGGAAGCACCAGGGTGTTTTTTGGCTGGACTTGAGTCTTGTACTGATGCTCTAAATGCCTGAGTGGCCGAGTGCTTTCAATCAAGGGGTGCCACGCTTGTTGCAGTGTTTTATCAGCCACCCCAGAGGTCACGTAGGTATCACACAGGCTTGGAGAGTGCTGAGCTTTTACCTGCGTCCCAAAGTCAGCTGTTTCAGCTAGAGACAAACACAGAGAGACAATGAGACAAGACACTTGCACCTCCCTCCAGTCCCACCAGCACTCTCTCCTGGCCCTGTGCCTGGGATCCAGAGGTGGGATGTTCATTCATGGAGGAGGAGCAGGTCTCTTACAAAGCCATTTGCTCCTCTAGGTTATAATTAGCCTCCCTCCAGGTCTCCCATAAGGCAATATTAGTCTTAAGACTGTCATTGGTAGAGTCCCTTGCTCATGTCTCTTCAGAGCTACCTCTCTCCACATGAGAAATGTGTTAACTATTTTGACACCAGCATTAAGGACACAGATACAGTCAAATATTAAGACAATAACTGCTGTTCTTTTAACACACCGCAGAACTTTAACGTGAACAATGGCATCTGTATACATAAACTTGTACTGAACTTAAAATTATACTTCATACAAGAAAAAACATGTGGTTCATTATTTGCTCTTCATCAAGTGCACAGTGACCATCTACTTGATAACTCAGTATCTCACTAAAACAGCTTCTGATGCATAAGCAGCCACTGCACATATTTTTCTTCCCTAGAGAGGAGGGAGCAGCATGTTTTAAGATCAAATACAAGTGAATCATAAAACCAGAGTCTTATCCCACAAGGTTCATGGGGTGAAGCAGCCCTGCCCTATTCCATGCCCAGGGCCAAGCTGCAGAAGCTCTTTATTCGTAACTGCACCCTCATCAACCCCTTCCATGCAAAAACTTCGAGTTCTCCACACAAGCAATAGCAATGTTGCTGTAAACATTATGTCAGACTGCCACAGGTGAAGCTTTTACACCACCACAGTCTGGCTGAGAGCCCTAGCCACATATCTAGAAAGGCAGCTATGTTAGCCCTTCATTTAATACTAGTAAACCTCCAGAAAAAGCAATTAGATCAAAGCAGTTAAATTTTACTTCACCTTCCCCAGAGTCAGAGCAGACAGCTTTGCAAAGTACCTGGAAACCTCATCACTGTCTTTGCAAGAATACTCACCTCTTCCTCAAAATAAGGAAAATGGAATTATTTTTTCAAGTTAGCTGTACCTCTGTCTTGTTCAGTGAGAACAAAATGAAACACAACGTTGTTTGAGTACAAGGTGAAGGGAGGTCCCTTCATATACATACACACACACACATATAGCCAACAGCTTGCAGGATGGTTGACAATCTGGTATGACACTGTTTAAGCACATGGATGCAAATACAGATTGGTCAGTATGGCCAGGCAAGCTTCTGCAATTTTAAAAACAAAAAACCAAACAAATTTCAAAATACACTTGTCAGTAAAACCAAGTGCTGTTGATGTGTCCAAATGTGCCAGTTGATCAGGAGAAAGCAGTTCCAATCAATCTCTTAAGGCTGTTCTTCATTCATTTTTTTGGTACCAACACTTACTTTTTGATTGACTGCAAGCTGAAGTGGTAACTGAAATTATATTTGAAGATAACTAAGAGCATACATCACTTTGGTTATATAAAACGTTCAACACAGGAAGAATCAAGAAAAATAAAACATAGCTACAATAAATAAGACAGACTGCTCAAATCATTTAAGTATACATATTTATTTGTAATTTTACAGTGGCTTTAGTACTGGTTTATGATATGGTTTTTGGAGGAAAAAAAACCCCAACAATAAAATGCTTTAGAACAAGGCTTTAACTAGCACTTCATAACTAGTTATTGACAGTTTTCCTAATGAAATTCTAGTTTCCTTAAAGAAAAACAAAACAACCCAAAAAAAACCAAGGAAGCATGACTGTTGTCCATAAAAAAACCCAAAACAACAACTCAAAAAGCTTTCTAGTCATCCTGAAAACAAAGTCCAGCATCAGACAAAATAGCCACTGCGTTGAAAGGAACATGTTCCTATTGCACAAGCATCAAGAATGAGATATGACAATCAAAGCTGAATTTCATAGGCAGAAGAGGCCACATGTATCTATATAATTAGACTTCAAAGCACATCTTTCTTCTGAAATTATATACCATCCTGTAACTTGTATTAAGGCCATAAAATCAGAACACTGTAAGAAGTGATAGGGCTTGATGCTACTTTTTGTGACACTTGGTAAACAGAAGGGGGGGAAAAGAGGGCCAAAACAAGCCATAGAAAGCGTTCTGAAGGGAGTTAAAACTCAAAGGCATTTCAAAATAAATTCTCAAAGAAGTGATTTTTGAAGGGGGTTTATTTTGAGTCATTAGATAAAAGTGGATTTTGTAACAAATCACTCAAGGAGACTACTATACTCTTTAATAGCACGTGTTCTGGAGTATACTATAGAATATATTCTCTAAAATTAACATTTCAATTTGTATGAAAACATTTAATTTGTTATTCCCTCTTTAAAATAGATGAAAATTTACATAACCTTTACAAATTGTCCTAATGACCAGATAAGGCTTCACTGTACTGAGTTAACTGCTCACAGGTATCTGTGATTTGCTCTTGACTAGGGATCTCCATTACACCAAACTCCTAAAACCACCCAGGGAACCCAACATGTCATGGAATTTAAAGAAAGGGATAATTATGTATTGCTGCCTTTTCTAATTGTGTTCATTTGGTTAGTGTATAACACACCTGAAAGCAATAGCTCCAAAGAAGCAGTAACTACCAAGGAAGTTTAAACTTTTTACTTCAGGAGAATCTGGGAATCTGATGCAAGATGCAAATGCACATTAGTAATTTTATAAAGTCTGGATTGCCACCATTTAAGAAAATATAGGTATCAAAAACAGACAAATACACTGCTAAACATCTGTTACATTTTCTGTTTTTAAAAATTAGCACCAATTTAAGCATCCCAATTCATAGAAAAGCTAGTGACACACTTGTTTCAAAAAGGTTTTTCCCCATGAGAAGACAATCCATTAGCAAATGCTCACAGGTATTAAATTAGCTTCGTTATCCGTAACAAGCACGACTGTTTCAGGCAGTGAACATAAAATGTTGCTCTTACCCTTCTTCTCTCTGCTTTTTTTCCCTTCCTTCTCTCTGCTTTTGCTATCCTAAAAAACTATGGAGTGCTGAACTACAGATCCAGCCTGGGAAACAAACACACATGTACTTGCTGAAGTACACCCTGGGAAACCAACACACATGTACTTGCTGAAGTACACCCTGGGAAGCCTCAGGGTTTGGGGCTGGTATGTCAGAGCAGGGACAGTGTCCTCCCGTGGTACTCACAGAGCATCTATTGCAGTGGAGTCCCAACCTGCAGATGTCCTGGGCTCACCACAGCACACAGAACGACCTTATGATGCATAGCCAAAAGTTAATAACAAGGTTTTTGTTTAAGAAAAAGATTCCTAGCTAGCTGACCTTACTACAGGAACAAACATTGCTGTATCTTTGTTGTATCTTTATCTAATAGATGGCTAGATAGTCACATTGCCATTCAAGTCACCCTACAGGCATGTGAGTACAAGATATTTCTCAAATGATCTCTTACCATGTGTTAAATTTCAGCCCATTAAAAAAAAATATTCCAATTTAAAATCTCTGGAAACAGGTTTATATTTAAAATAACATGCTGATCAAATCTGTCAGAAGTAAAGATTCCAACCAAAATTTAAACTTCTTTCTGTCATTCTTTTTCACAACTTATACTGGTTGTATTTAGAAGAATCCTAAAGTGCTTCAAACCCAGCAATTAATAAAGTTGATTTCTTTTGTGCAAAACTGCAAGCACCTTTTCAAAAAATAAGCAGCAACACCATAGTCAAATGTATTTTCTCTATTTGTTTTGAATACTTGGACCAAAATAAATTTGCCATATTTTCAATAACAAGCTGCAGAAGAGTGCATTTTATTAGTTTCATTTCATACTGGACTTGTTATACATATACTGCTTGAAATAGCGGACCCAGGTAAATTTATATCCACAAAGCAACACTGTGGGATTGAAATCCATCAGCTAAAATTTTTGCTACAAAAATAGTCATTTTATAGAACACAAAACAGAAACGAGGGTTATCGCTCCACTTTCCTCCAACACTAATATGAGAAAAGATGGTTTACCTAAAACATTAGTTTAGCTCCAGACATTTTTAGCATGCAGAGCGGGCAAAAAATAAAACCCATTTGATAAGTTGTGTAATAAGCTTTCAGAATATCACTATCACTCATGTAATAGGCAATCTAAAATATATGTAAAATAATGAGCCAGAATACATTTTTTTTTTCTGTCATATTTCAACATGTTTAAAAAAAAAAATCAAAAGACACTCTGGAAAAAACAAAGAAATCATTAGATTCATCTACAGGAACTCAAGTCCAAATTCTGCATCTGGGTGCACGTGTCCCTGAATCAAAACCAGTTTTGAGCAGGAATTCCACAACACACATCCCAGGAAAGGATTTGGTTCCCAGTATATGGTATCACTAAGTTTAGCATCAAGCCCTGATAGAATCCATGTGACATATGTAGAATATACAGACAAAGGCTGTTCAGCATTTACCCCCATCACACATAAGGTACTTCCATTTCAAGTGTCACAATCCAAATGACACACTCCACACACGCTGTATTGCTGCAAGACTGAACCCGGACTCCAGAACGGCGTCATCTTCAGTAAAGATTTGTCTGCACTTTAAGGTCTCAACTTCCAGCACAGACCAAACTAGAGGACTGCACTTCTGCCACAAGAAAAGGTTCTTGGAGACCTGGTATGTCAGTTGCATTTTGAGTGTCTAAATCCCACTTCATTCTTACAATTATAATTTTAAGTCAAATACAACCAGATCTGAAAAGGAAATGGATTTAGCGTTTCAGCTCCTTCCTTTAGGAAGGAAAAAGTAAACATATGGAATCAGTTTGTTTGGGGTTTGGGTCTTTTTAAAATATTTTTTAATAAACACATATGCTGTTAGGGCTTTAAAAACACAAAGAAAACCCCAAGAGCCCTCTGGTTCCTAACAGTTTTTGAAACTTACCAACCAACTAGTTAATTTCTAGTTAAGGTTGAGTTTATTTTTCATTATTTTGACAAGGAAAGGCAAACCCTTACTGGAAACATTACAAAACCTCAAAGGTTGTTTGCAAACACTAGTTTCCAGTCATTAGACTAGTTTATTTTCCATGATCCATGCAGACAAAGCCTTAATTTTGACATTAATTTCTCATCTTTTACAATAAAAAAAATAGACTTGTCATATCACAGTATTTCCTCAAAGCACACTTACAGGCTCCTTATCCAGATTTCAAAAGGCCAAGTTTCTCTTTCTAAGTTTCTGGGGTTTTTTTGAGGAAAAATGATATGAGCACAGATGAAACAAACTGTTTAAAAACATACTCCATTTCTGCAATGCCATTCAGCTACTCAGTGTTCATATATTTAACACAATGTTTCTGGTAAATAATCTGATTTTTTTTTTTTCAGGTGAGCAGTTAAGATTATTACAGATTGTATCTACGTTGACCACCACTTATTTTAGTCATATTTCATAAACCATTTATGTATACTGCAGTAGTGTTAACACTATACAAAGTCTCTCATAAAGAAAAAAGTAACATTCATGTTTACAAAACTGAGGAGGTTTTTTTTTTTAATACATATGTATACACACACTCACATATTCTTAATCTTTAAATACATATAAATATTTATAAATGCCAAAGTGCAAAAAAAAAAAGGTCAATTGCATCACTTTACATACATGATTTTAATATTAGGAATAAAAGTGATTATATTGCACACCAAACTCTCAACTTTTAAACCCTTGTCAAGTTACATGTGCATTTTTTTTTTTCCCCCATCAATGATGAGGTTCTCACAGCACTGACAACCATTTCACAATGAACTGTGGCACTGAACTTAATCTGCAGTCAGGAATACACCTATATGTATATAATCTGCATGCAGTGTATGTATAGTCTATATGTGCACACTGAAATAGTGTGGGAACTTCAGCATGCACCTACTCTGCATGCGTTTTTCTGAATATAATCTGTATAAATGTGCATTCTTGAGCCCGCTGTTCATCCAGGTTATGAGCAATTTGGTTTTTGAATTACACTGGAATCAAAACTCACAATTTTCACAGACATTTCATGCATGCTCTGAAGGCAGCAACATTTCTGTAAAATTTTGAAGCTTCAGTATAGGCCACAGCAAGAAGGCATTAAAAAAATAAGGTATGAGACAGCTTTTCCTACAACAAGATTTTCAAATAAACTCAGTTAATCTCAGGAATTTTTTTGTTCCAAGAGTACATATTTAAGTTAACAGTATGTACTAGAAGGTCAGATATCAATTCAAATCATGGAGATAGGACAGTTGTGTTAAAAAACAACGTTAAAAGACAATTTGAATCACAGAATAATTGAGGTTGGAAGAAACCTGGAGGTCAACTGGTCCAACCCCACCTTGTTCTGAGCAGCCCAAGTCCAATAGGAAAAAAATTCAACTCTGCAAAGATCCAAAACACATGAAAAAAAAAAAAAAAATCTTTGTTGCCTTAAGTCCTCTAAAGCATTAATTGTTAATATGAACATAATGAAGTGCAACTTCAGTTGAAAAAGATAAAAATCTTGAAAAAATGACATTAATCAGATCATTTCCACAGTGAATCACTAATGTTCATTTTGAACAGGTGCCTTCAGTAATAGCAACTTACACAAATAACAAGGATTTTTAGAAATGCAGAACAACAGCAACTTGTACTGTTCCACTATATGGTAAATAAGTATTTTAAAAATGTTTTTCTAGTGACAAAAATGTAGTAAAAGTATTTTGCATATACTGTCAGTATCCAAAGATAAACTAAGGTATCCATAGGTTTAAAACCAAACTACTGGGAAAAAACCAAGCCCCAACATCCTGCAATTCAGTTAAACAGAATTTTAAAAATCCAAGATTCCAGATGCCAATTCTGAAGTTAACATCATATTAAGTACTTAAAGTTTTGGGGTTTTTTAAAACCTTCTGGGACAGTAAAACCTTATTATTTTTGCTACAGCAAATTAAGCTATTAAAAACAGGGTAAAATTTTAATATAAAGGCAATGTTTGCATAAAGAGAAATTGCTGCTTTTTAAATTGTGAGGCCAGAAACAATGGACAATTTTCTTTTACAAGATAAATATGTCAGTAATGCAACAGCTGCTGAACTTCTATATTTTATAAGTTCTATGTATATATTCAAGTCAAGAGTATCTGGATCAACAGTTAAAGATAGTGCCTTTAAGAAAGTGGTGTTTCACCTCATCTTGTATATCTCTATTATTCTTATATAGTTTAATCTCACACACATGCACACACACAAGATCCTTTAGCAAAAGTTCACAGCTGTGCACTCCAAAGTGAACGTGCTCAAGTTCACAAGTGTGTAGTATTAAGTGATTTAAGCCTTACTCTGCTGCAAACACATGTTCTAATTCAACATATCGTGCAATGTAACAGGCAATGTTTGTATTATATGATTCTGAAAACTGCATTGATAAGCCTGTATTGAAACAGCAAATTATCTCCTCCTCTCCTCCTTCCTTTTTTCTATTTAAAAAAAAATAAGTATTAAGTATGTTTTTCTCCCCCCATACAAATAGAGATGTTTTCCTAATGCAGGAATAGAGCTAAGTTCTGTTAACTAAATACTTAATTTACAAGTGACTCAAAAGTACTGTATTTTTATTTCTTTAATTATTTGCTAGAAAGAATGGACCCATTTAAAAAAATGGAAAACATTTATGCAGCTCTTTTTGAGGCTGCAAGTCTCTCCAATTCACCTCTCCTTTTATCAGAGTTTGCAGTGAATGAAGAGTAGCAGATACAATTTCCTTTTCTGTTTGTTTTTGTTAAAGGACCAGTATCAACAAGCTAGAAAATACATTTTAGCACTCTCTCCTCTTCTAAACAGGCACTGCTTCACAGAGAAGTCACTCATCCTTCCTTAAGATTTAATTAAGCCACCATATCTTCCATCCACAATTTAAAAACATTGAAAAAAGTTAGAGACACATACTGAAATACAAAGTAGTGGCTATATTCTTTAAAATTCATGTTTCTCTCTTCTACAAGAAGACAGAATTGTTGGAAAATGAAGATAGGAAGGGCTCAATTTAAAAAAAAAAAGTGCTATGTGGAAGAATAACTGCCCTTTAAACATAGTTCTGAGAGCATTCAGTGTGTGAGTTCACACTTACATCCAACACTCCAGTCGTTAAATAAAGCAACCTGACACAGTCACACGTTAAAACAAACTTCATAGAGACTGTACATTCAAAAAACCTACTAATGGCAATACTGTACTAAAATGTAAACAACCATTGTGTCACAGAAGCCAGCCAGTTGGGACTGAAGGTTCATGAACCCACCTATGAGGAGTTATCAGCTGCAAGTCTATTATAACTGCTCACCTGAAATAGGCTGAAACAAAGAAAAGCCTAAAATAGTGTCTAAATTTAATTTCTTTTTCTTCAGAAATCGTTTTGCTTTCATTCTACAACATTAAGCAGGCAATTTCATCACAACTGAGTAAAAACCAAAATGAAAATCAGGCATTACTTTAGCAGAACATGCAGAATATGGAGTTTTTTCTACTTGGTTCCATTAACTTACAAGCAATTCAGGCCCAATGGAAGCAAGAGTTCTTTTCCCAAGTCCAGTCTGCAATCCTGGCTGATCATCGACATCCTTCAAGGGGTCCTGTCAAGGCATCGAGGCTGCTGTCTGTATCTGAGGCCAATGTTTGCTCTGTTGACATGGATGAAATGTCATTGATAGATGATGACTGGGAAGGACTGGTGTTGCTATTCACTGCTGCATCTGTGCTAAGTAAACCAAACATAATAAAATCTGAGGCAAGACAATATTGCAGGTACAAATAACCACACTTAGAGGCTTTGAGTATCATTTTCCCCACAGAAATTATTGGAAAATAAATAAATTTATAAACAGTACAAAAGCAAGAACTAAGGTCCCTAGTACCCAAAACCTGAGGTGAACATTAAGAAAAGAGATTTTTATTTTTCTCTGTCTCTAGGAAGGAAGGGGGGCAAGGAAGCAATGTATAATATGAACAGTGACCTGAGCATCAAGAAATCTAACAGATATAGTTAATAAAAGACAGTACAATATTCCAATTACTGAACCAAGACAACATCAAGCATTCAATCATGGGCATAAATATTTTGCACTATTTTAAGGGAGCCCTAATGATGTTTAACCCTGCATGAAAGAGACTCACTCCTGCAGAGCCACAGAACAAGCATTCAGCATAAAAGATATCAAAGCAACAGTTGATGTAACGTGGTATCCATGATTTCATTTGATGACTGAGCCCTTTGGGGAGAAGGCAGCTCAAGGTGCTGCACACACAAGACCTCTGAAGTCTTCCTAAAACTTACATCATAACCATGAAGAACTACTGTGCATGGATCTCCCATGGCTAACCAGAATCAAGAGTCCTGAACAACAAAACTTTTGCCTACCTGGATTATTAAGCAGGATTTCTTCATTCACCAGTGCAACAGATCAGCACTATGTGTCACAGTTACAGGAGAACTACTGAAACAATGACTAACCTGAGGGCTGATCTTTTACCACACCATTCTTGCTCCTTTCTTCCCAATCCATTACTTCTTTGTATATTAATTCTGACGAGAGAAAGGTGGGAGGAATGAAGGAAGAGACAAAAAAACCACTGTAAAATCACAGAGAATTTGTATACAATTTATATATGCGTAAAGGTACAACAAAATGTTTGTAATCTCAGTCTGGAAGGATTGAGATTACAAACAGTTAACAGTAACAAAATCCTCAGAAAAAAAATGAAAGCTGTGGCATTTTGCTGGACAAACTTCAGAATGTTATATATATATACACACACATACATATATGCATGTGTACATATATATTTTTTTTCCCCACTCCAAACAGAATATTTTCTATTACTGATTTCTTTTCATATTGCCACAAGCAGTACTGTATAATTGGAATAGTGGGTTCCAGTCAGTTACACAGTCCAGCACACCTGTACTGTGAGTTATGCATTAATAATAAAAGTTATTACAATAAATGTCATTTGTCATGCTCACTTTTTACCTTTCCATTCTTCAATTGCATGTTCTCTTTCTTCTAATTGTGCATCATAGATTTGAGGTGGAGGCTACAAAGAAAAGAAAGTCTATAGTGTATCTACTACATGAGATTAACACAACCAATCACAACTAAAAAAAAACCAACCTAAACCCAACAATTTTTTTAGCATTTTGTTACCTTTATCTTTGGCAGTCTATTCCCTATACCTCAAAATTACATTTATTTTACAACTCCAGAATCTGCTTTTAAGTCCTACCTCCCACTGAAAAGGTGTTTAAAAGCATCAACTAAAATTAAACTCATCCTAAGGCTTTATGTGGCCTTAGAGAAAGTCCCCTTTTCATAAAGCCCTAGATTACCACCACATAGGCAATTCTTTCCATAAAGTAAAGGGAACTACCAACAACTACATTCAAAACTACCAATTCTACTCCAGCAGCTGTTCTTCAAGCAATTCTGCCCCTAATGTTGATCTGAAGGCTTTATATGTGACTTCTGCTAGCCAAAGAATGAGTTCAAAGCATGCTCTTGACTACAACTTAATGTACTCTCTTAAATTATTAAGCTGGTATCTTAAAATTTATTTTAAATGCAAACTTACAGCTTCTGCTTCAGCTGGATCATACCAGACAGTAATATAAGGATGACGTAAGGCTTCATCGACAGAAATTCTCTTGTCTGGATCTACTACAAGCATTTTTGATAATAAATCTCTAGCTTGACTGGCTAGAAAGTAAAAGTGAGAAGAACATCCATGTAAAAGAGCTGTAGAGTTTAATGTCTGAAACAGAAAATGAATACTGGGAACAGATGACACACACTGCAACAGATTTCTTAAGCATCGATGCCTTCCAACAAGTTCCATTTATTGGTGACACGAGTGCTTAACTTTTAATCCTATAGGGTTAGATGAGTCTCACTGTGCACTGATTTTAAATCAACTGCTTAGTACCAAAGCTCCACAAGCTTGTCATATACTCAGAAGCATCACCAAGCACTGTCAAAACAGGCCCAAAATGCAAACTTCCCTATGCTGTTACTGTTTTGTTTTTTTTTTAAATGAGGTCACAATCCTTTACTGTAAATGTGACTTTACTATTATCTAAAACATAAACCCTGCAGCTGACACCACCCAGCCTCAATTTTGAACAGTTCTGTTGTCACATGGGTCACAGTTTTTTTGGCACTCACTACTGAACATAAAACATACTAAAAAATTTTAATAATTTTTTAAAAATACATCTTGGTACAGTAACTATCTAATTTCTCTAATATTAAATTAGTTTTTCCTTCAAAGATGTTACTGCACGGTAACTGGCTACCCATTCACTGACATTTCTTTTTTGTCTGAACAATCCTTGACAGCTATTGCAATAAACATTTTATATTAGTTTGTTGTTTGTTTTTTTTTAATTAAGTGCACTGCAGACATTTGAAATTAATATCTTTAAGGAAAAAAATGAGAGAATAAATTCGCCTTACTTTTTAACTTGTCCCGATCTGATTCTGATGGAAATATCCAGTCTGGGAAGAGCTCTTCAAATTTAATACCAGGATATTTTGGCCTGTTTTCTACATAATTCCTCACTGTAGGCTGTAGTTTCTTCATGAAGTCTGCTGATGGTGTTCCTAATTGTTCAATAACTTTATTCCATTGATCAATATCTGCACCATATCTTTAGGAAAATCAGCTGAAGAATTTGAAGTCTGCACTATATAAAAATATGACTTACAGAAATCTGAAAAGTTAATGAAAACTTGAACAAAGGACACAAATATGAACTTCATTCTAGCATCAACAGTACTCTGAGCTGCCATGCAAAAAGCTAGATTGACATAAAAATAAGATGCAGATTTTGTAATCTTAAGGACAGGCTAGAAGTGCTGCACGATGCATTATGCTTAAATATCTTTTGTTAATTATTATCTATTGGCTAGTACTGAAAGCAATACTTTTTTGGAGTCCAAAAGAAGCTTTATTTGGCAACTGTATCCATAGCAAAACAACTGTAAGGACAGAAAAGAAAGCCTGCTGTTCAATCTTCTGAAGTACAACGTAATACCATCTACACTGAAGATTCCTGAAGGGAGGGAAAAAATACATGAAAAAACCTAAAGCACAAATACATCTCACCCACAGTAAGGAATTTTGTACCTGTCTCCTAAGGAAATCTGGCTTTGAGGTGTAGGGTATTTTAGGGGGTTGGCTGGATGGTTGGGGTTTGTTTTGTTGTTTGGGGCTGGGGTTTTTTTGTTTCATTTTGTTTATTTTCAACTTCAGAAAAGGTTCAAAGGAGTTCTGAACAATGAATCCAGATTCCTGTAGGTGTTTAGCAGTTTCTTTTGTTTGAGTGCATCACCTGTGATAATACTCAAAGACTACTCTTCTTAAATTCTGAATTTAAATATTTTGTAGGAACTGATTGCATTTACAAGCCACCAGTTGAAATTGTGTTTCATGTTTCTGCTGGACTGTCCCTCCTCCCTCTTTTAAGTGAAGGCATTTTCCCTAGACATGGTGACACTTGTGACAGAGATACCAGAGTTCGCTCTGAACGAGCCTAATTGGGATAACAAAGCTCATTTATCACACTGAGAAGACACTGCATTAGTATTCCTGATATTTAAGTTTGCTCAGACTTACACTTTACAGTTTTTCTGATAAAAAAAGTCTGTAATTCCAACAAAGTCTAACCATCAACCTTGCATTTACAGCTGAATTCCTAATCCAGCACTTCAACCTATCCATTCTCATAAACAGCTTTTGTAGAAAAACAATATATTTGCTGCACTTTGAGTTAAGATGTATTTAAAAAACACTGAGGCATTTTATTTCAGTTTGTGTGCCAAGAATACAACTAGAAATATATGCACAGTCATTGCTTCATGCTAAAACTTTAGACTTCTGGTATAAAGATTGAAAATTGTATTTGCTTACTGAATATATTCCAATGAAAAAACTATATTAAAATCAAAATTAAGAAGTCAATATTGTTAACTCCCATGCTAAAATAAAGCACAGACAAAGAAAATTTTAACATACATCAGGAAATTTTGTTCCTAGCTGGAAAACTGTTTTCTGTGAGATCTCCACCAATCTAGATTCAAGAAGATGCTTTTTCTTTGAGTAACAGCAGTGTGGTTAGTCAGCTAATCAAATTAGAGTCCAGACTACTGTAGTCTCAGAGCACTGGGGGGAGGGCAGAAAAACTTAATTACCTTCCCCACTTTAGTAATAAAATAAATGTCTCTATTGGATTGTTTCAAAGTACTTTACAGGTACTTAAAATTGGAAAAGAAAATAAAATCCTCAATATAGAGTTGGACTTGAAATAGGTTAAGCCTGTTATCAGAAACCCAACTGAGAAAAAAAACCTTAATTTCAGTGTAAAGCATGCAGAGAGTGCAATTTGAACAACCTTGCAACCTGCAGATAGAACCACCCTTCCTGTTCTACTGACCTCAAGGTCAAAAGTAACCAGAACAGTTTAGTCCATGCCTGCCTACTTCTGGGGACTCTGGCAGAAGAGAAGTTGAAAACAAAATCTTATTACAATCACAATAAAGCATGAATTTTCCCAAGAAACCATTAATACCCCCCTCATGCTTTTTGCATCAGTCAGGCATGCAGTTTCCTTCACCAGCTGGGCAGAAAGAGCATTAAAAACACTCTGGTGCTGCTGGACTTTCCATTATGTCATCTTAGGCATCCACATCACCTGGCTTTTCTACACTTCTCATCTTCACTGCACCAGCAACTGCCAGTAACTCAGGCCAGTAACTGTAAGATGTTGTTCATCCTCCACAGCACCAGTGAGGAGCAGGCTCAGTGCATCCATCACCCTGGCAACACGGAGCATCTCAGTCCAGCCAGAGCACTGCTGCAGCCTGGAGAAGAGATCTGATCAATGTCTATAAATATCTGAAATGTGGGGGCCAAATGGATGGGGCTGGGCTCTTTTCAGTGGTGCCCAGTGACAGGACAAGGGGCAATGGGCACAAACTGGAACACCAGAAGTTCCAGACAAACTTAAGGAAAAACTTCTTTACTGTGAGGGTGACGGAGCCCTGGGACAGGCTGCCCAGAGAGGGTGTGGAGTCTCCATCTCTGGAGATGTTCAAACCCACCTGGACACTTTCCTGTGCAACCTGGTGTAGGGAACCTGCTTTGGCAGGGGGGTTGGACTGGATGATCTCCTGAGGTACCTTCCAACCCCCACCATTCTGGGATTCTGTAATCCTGGCAATCTCCTTCAATCACAGGGAAAATACAAACTACTGAGTCTAGGAGTAGGTTTTCTGGTAGGTAGTCAAGGGCACATCACTAGGGAATAGGCTGAGCTTGGTTCCCTGCTCTAAATCCCCAAATACTAAGACATTTTTAAATTTAAGTACAAAAAAACCCCCAAAACGAAACAGAAAAATTACAAGCTTCGTGGCCATGCACAGCAGCACCCCCCATAAACCACACTCTCAAAATAACCCTGCAACTGAAGGTAAAAGAAAACAACAATTTGACCAAAGCAGTTATCAGTCAGGAAAAGTTTCAACAAAGCAAACCATTATCAGTACTTCACATGAAAGAGAACTGCAGGTCTTGTAAGAGGAAAAATAAAAACCCTGTAAGCATAGCTGTGCACTGTGATACCAGGGGAGGAGACTCCTTGAAACATAGACTGGTGGAGCTTCACTGACCTCCAGAGAACCACAAGTGATATCTTGCATATTCAACAAGTATGGACAAAATTTCCTTCACTGATTCATGATTAAATTAAAACAGCCCATGCTAACATGCAGGTGAAAGACACACAACAGACATGAAGAATTGTGTTAGGTTGGTCTGAAGGCTTCAAAAGGTAAAAGAGTAAGTTATAGAAAGCAAGAAAGGTGGAAAACAAAAAGACTTATTTATCAATTAATCATTTGTACTACTAAACAATGCATGATCAACTGCTGAAGATTAGTGTCATGAAATTTAGCACTGAAAGTCCTCCTCTATAAGATGCATAGGAATCTGCAAACATGTACTTGATATTTTAGTGGTGGACTCAACTTTTCCTTGTTGACAAGCAAAAATACTACACTTCCTTCAAAATCTTGGCCCACTGAGCAGCTACAGCTTCTTATAACCTACAGCCATAACTGGCAATTGTGGTTTAATTACACTGTCTGGAATATATTTATTTACATATATTTTGAATGTCTAGTCCTGCAACACTTCTACTTCATAAGATATTCTGTATAAAGGATGAAATTGGGTTTTGCTCCATTTTTTACAACTGGAACTTGATAATGAGTCAAATGTTTTAAATTTTGCTTCTAGGGAAATATTTTGAAATACATCAAAATCTTCAAGGATCATTTACTTTATTAAAGGATCACTTCTGTCACTTAATACAGTGTAAAAGCTTAGTGATCCAGTGATGTATTATTGAGACTTTCAGTCTCTAAGGCATGAAAACATATATATGAGGGGTTTGTTTGTTTTTAATACAGTAAAATTTCCTACAATTATCATCATACAAGAAAGCAGAATTTTATCAAGACAAATCCAAGTCAAAAGTATTGAAGGTAGGAATGGAGGAATAACAATCTTACAGGAAAAGTAAGCCCCAAATAAAATTTTCATAGAATGAAAAAAACTCCAAAAAGAAAAAGTTTTTCTTTTTACAATAAATAACAGTAAGAAAAAAAAATTCTCATGCAGTGTGCTTGGAATTAGGACACTGCTGTCCAGCAAGTGCTAACAAGCAAGAAAAAAAATCTGATTAAAACTCAAAAAATTGTACAATATAAAAAAAAAGTCTACTGTTCAAACAAATAGTAAGCAAAATCCATGCACAGTAAAAAGTCACTTTGTAGGCTTTTGCTTAAAACACTTATCTACGAAGAACAAGAGTAAGAAAATATACTTACTGCTATATATATTTTTAAACCTAACAGTAGCCTTTTTTAGAGCTACAAAAGCTGAAGCTTTTAATACAAATTCTATGGATTCAACCAGTACAAATTACTTGAAATATAGTCTACTAAGAAAATAAAATGGCAAACTCAACAATTTGGTTAATGACACTAATTTCAAATAGTAGAGTAGATCTATGAAAACATATTATTGAAAATATTGCTTATGCTTTTATACTTATACAGATCAAAATAGTTGTGTTTCTGATGGAAGTAGAATGGGATTCAAGGATGACTAGGGAAGGATACGATCAGTGCCTTGGAATATCACACAACCTTTCACCAATTCTCCCATGATGCACCCAACTGACCAGATATCAACTGAAAGTAAAATGAAATGATGAAATTATGAAGTATCATGAACAAAAGTGAGGAAACAAACAAAAACATCTAACATCTACAATAAAACACAACAATGTGGAAAAACCAAACCACTAACATGAATTTTCAATCATATCAACACCAACTGACTGTTGCTACACTTTGTTATTAGCATTTTGTAAAACATAATCAGTGTTTACATTTCTGCAACGACCGTGAAGAAGGATACAATCTCTTCCTGGGAACAGGACTTTATGGAGGACCATTTCTGCCATAATACACCCAACAGACCAGATATCCACTATCATATGTTAGGTGCAACAAGGACAAAAGATTAAAGAGGTTTTTTTAAATACCACAATGATGTATTTGTATGCTCACACTGTATTCCTACAGTCCTTCAGATAATTTAGTTTTTGTCCCATCCAGAACAGCCTCTGTTAAAGTTCTGATCCACATCAGCCCTCACTGTACGACAAACTGCTTTGTACATTAATTACAAGGTTTTTTTTCATTATCAGTGGCCCAGCAAGGTCCTACGAGTCCCTTGCTTTACAGAGCTGAAGCTACACATATACAAAAAGCATAAATCCCCAAAGCCCCTGTGAGAAATCAAACAGATGTACTAGCACAGAAGTTCAGAGGAGGTAAAACCTCTAAAAATGCAACTCAAGGACAACATCCTTGCCAGTAATTTTGTTGTCTGCACATTCAATGTATTATAGCTGTGTTGGTTTTAATAATATAATATCTAGCCTCTTTGAGTGCTATGCAGATTTAAGAGAGTACAAAACATGGTTTAGCATAGGGATCTGAAACAGATTTTAATAGAGTAATCAGAGATGCAAAAGGGGACAAACCGTCAAAAGAAGATGCTTCAGAATAAAATCACATTGATAAAAGGGTTTATTATTTATAGATTGATGAGTGTTAATTTTTTTCAACATCATCCAGCAGAAGTGTCTCAACAGGTTTTTTTGTAGGATTAAAAAAATGGCAACAAGACAACAGGACAACACATGAAAAAAAATAGCAATAGCAAGGGAGGGGTAGCAGTATACATTAAATGGAGATAGGCAGGCAGAGCAGAAAACTATTATATTCTCCAAAATTATTACAATGTAATTTTTGTTATTTCCAATACCATGATTAACATACTCTAACAACAGACATGGCAGGGGAAAACCAGCCCTCCTTTCCACCTTTTAAAGCTGTTATGTTCCAAGACAGATATGCTTTAGACAAAAGATTTAAAGCATTACTCCAGCAACTTACCATTCTCCTTATATCCCATTCCAAGGATAACCTCTGGTGCTCTGTAATACCGCGTTACTACATACGGAGTCATCATGAAGTTAGTGCATGCTGTCCTTGCCAGTCCAAAATCAAGGATTTTGAGTGTACAATCTGATTTTACTACTATGTTGCTGGGTTTCAAATCCTAACAAGAAATAACTTCAGTTAAGGAAGGAGCAACATATAAGGATACACACAGTCAACATACATCACCAGTTCATTAACAACTGCATATTCCTGCTCTGATGGATCAGCTTGTTTATACAGACTAGAGACAAGTTAAAGGCTGCAACACCAAGTACTCAAGAAATTCAGTGAAAATCAGGATGAAAGTTGCCTGCAGAATCTTATTTTACCCAGTTGTGCACTGACCATATGGTCAGTTACATAATGGTCTGTATATATGCACAATGTGTACGTGTGTCTGCTTCCTTTAACACATGAAGTGGATCTATTTTGGGTATGAACAGTTGCATGGTTAAAGAGATTGTGTTCCAAATGCTGTCATTAGGGCACAGAACCTAAAGACAACTTCATGAATTAGTCAATTATCTGTAAGAAAAGGAGCATCTCACCAGGTGAAGCATTAATAAGTGTATTTGTTAATGACAGATAAGCCACCTGCGTCATAGTGATTAGCAAAATTTCACAGGATTAGGATGCAGTGAAAACACAGAGTTACTCAATAAGCAAGGAGAAAAATAAAGTACTTTAGGGGATATGCCTGATGGGAAGAGTCATTATTGCACCCAAAGGAATACACAGTTAGGGAAAACTAGAATAATTGGGTTTTATTCACAAAATATCAGAAGTAGGCGAGTTACAGATGTACAAGTACATTTAATTTTGCTGACATGCTTGACTTTGTTTCAACCACACAAACCATGTTCTCAGGTACAGAACTTCCTTTTCTTAAAGGAGAAAGGGACATGCAAATAATTCACATGGGTTGGTATGTTTCAGGAAGGCAACAAATCTGCAGAACACTTAGTAGGTAAAACTACTGAATTTACCCTATTTGGTCACAGACTCTTTTGAGTACTTCCTACATGTAATTCCTACTATTCCATTCCTTCTGAACTATCCCAGCTCTGCTCCTTTCCCAGCCTGGTTTCTTTTTAAAACCAAATCTCTCAATCTAATTTCCACTCCAGAAAAGTCATTTTGTTTTGGTCCCAAACTAACCCACCCTAATGCTCACCACTTTAGCTTCTCTATTCAAACAAACCTCACACCTCTGTTTAGCTATTGACAGTGTGGTTCCTCTTATTGCCCATGTTCTTGTTCAGCCAGTATCGGTTCTGCTGATCGCTCTGTTAGCTCCCATGAGCTCCAATTTCTCAGCAAATACTCTGTTTCTCCTTTAACTCCAAATCAGAGTCAACATGTCAGGTGGAGTCCAGCTGGAGTTTCAGCCCTCCTCACTTCAGTCTCTTACACACCTCACTCCATCATTTTAGGAATGTCCAGTATCAAGACTATCTGGATACAAACTTAACTACACAACTTCCTTGCCAACCTCACTGGATTCTTATGGTAGATTTTTTTCAGCAAAGGAAGTAGATTTGTTGGAATTTACACAGCTTCTCAATTATGGTTATGGATTGAACAGAAAGATGAAAAAAGCACATTAAACTAGAACTGGATGGAATTTTCAGCCACTAGGCAAAAAAGAAATAAATTTAAGAGGTAAGTGTGTCCAGGAAGTAGGGGAAGAAAAGGAACAGAAAACAAGCAGAACCATCAGACTAGTCATGAAATTTAAAAAAAAAAAAAAAAAAAAGAGAGAGAGACCAGCAGCAGAACAACAGAAGCAAAGAAAGAAATGAAGCCTGCACAGGACTTTGAAATTCTGCTCATTTACAGACTTTACTTTTCAGAATCACAGATGTTGGAAGGGATCTCTGGAGGTCATCTGATTGAACCTCCTTGCTCAAGCAGGGCCACCTGCAGCCAGCTGCCCAGGACAATGTCCAGGTGGCTTTTACATATGTCCAAGGATAGAGATATTTTAGAGGTAAATATTACATTTTAAAAAGACTCATTCTTTAGTAGTTTGAAAGATCCTCACTCATGTTTTATCTTTCAATCAGTTCAACATTAGTTAAATCTACAGAGGTAACCTGATTTAAGATCTAGTTAATAACTCAGTCTTTACCTTTGAACTAGAAAAAATCTTCAGGTTTAACAATATTCTTATGAATGAAAAAAAAATGAGTTTATGAAACAGCAACCCCTTGCCTCCCCCCTGTTTCATAAGAACATCTGTGTTCATAAAGAGTATTGTTAATGATCTAATACTACCTACTCTGTGGATGATACCAGCTGAGTGGAGATGTTTGATACCACATAGCATCTGGTAAAGAAGGTAAGACATTCTCTCATGATCCAATTCCATATGAATAACCTGGCACAAATTTGCATCCATCAGCTCCATAACCAAATACCTAAAGCACAAGAAAGAAAGCATTAAGAAAGCTCAAGTCTTACTTTTCATATCAGGTTTAAGCTTAGCATGAGAGATGTTTAATAAAAGTCAAATATTTTGCTAATGTGTCAAAAACTTATGATAAAAAAAATCAGTTTCAAAATTAAACTATTAAAATAGTTTTACTATTAAAAATTAAGTGTTCAAGAGTCCATCACAAGATCCTAGAATTCCACTAGTTCTATAAACAGTAATACAGAAAAATAATTATGAGTTTATGCAGCATGAAAAACTAAGACTGACTGAAGTTGATCTAGAAATTGCAGATATTGCAATGTATAAAAAAAAATCATGCTTCCTTTCACCCTATTTTATTTTTTTTAAAAAACAAGAAAATTAAGAAAAGCACATTAAGAACTAAGAAGGAATTATTCATTTTCAAGGTAAAATACCATCTGCTTACCTGCTTCAGAAAACACACCATTTACCCAAGAAGCCCATTCACAAACCACAACAGTGTATTCACTGGAACCTATGAATACCCCATCAATTAAATCACCATGAATCCCTTCTAGACCAATGGACACAGCTTACAGAAAAAAGAAATATATACAGTTCTTAATTGAGGCCAAAAATACTATTGTGCTGATGTGACTGCTATTGCAAAAAAAATGCTATCAGGTTATCCAGACCGAGTTATTATCCTGAGATGACCCATTTAGCTAAAGGACAACGCACACAAACTAGATGCAGGTGCAATCAGCCAAGTACAGCAGACAGATGAATAAAGGGTAAATCACCTTTTCTTATTTCCCACTTCTATCTTAGGCATGTAGTGAAACAACCTTCTTGCTCTTTCTTAAAGAAATATAGAAAGAAAGACTAATTAAAGGCTAAATTTGGCCTTTAGCTACCCTCTGTTTTCAAAGTACAAAGTCTGCAGGATACTGGAAATACAGCTCCAGGGCCTAGGCCAATATTTGTCAGGAAATTTAAAACAAAGATCTAGTACTTACACATCTTGAAATTCTTCTAGTGTCTTCTGTGGTGTAAATACATTTAATAAACTAATTATCTATAAAATAAAAATAAACATTAGAAGAAACTTCCACTGTAATTCACAGTCAAATCCTCTACTGCAGAAGTTACTATTCAAAATCAAATGCATACTGTTACTTCATACAATTTCAGTGTTACTTGGCTGCACTTGATTCACATGTGCTGAAAACCTGCCAATGCAGAAATAGTTCAAAACTGCAGCATGTATGCCAAAGGAACTAAGACAGCACAAAACCACTTTTCTCTTGTTAAAGTTATAGGACACCTTCTATCTCCCTCCCCAGTGCATGAAATATATCCCATTTTTGCCCCATAAATAATAATCTCTTCTTTTAAATCCCATGTTGTGTGAGGAATTTTAACCAAGGCTGTCCAACAACACATACACAGATGTGTCCCACACCATCCCATTAAACTTAAATTACAATGTCCTATTTCCAGAAGAACTGCTAAAATTACTGTACTGCCATCCTTAATAACCACCTTGTTTTTTATTCTGGTACTTCTGGATTTCACCAAAAGCTTACTTAAATAGCAATTCTAAAAGGCTAATTGACTCCAGGAAGTTGGAGACCTGAGTGCACAAGCTCAATGATCAGCAATACTTCTAGTTCATGTTAGTATCAGAACATAACAGGCACACAAACCTTACCTTCTTGTACTTGAACATTTAAATATTGACATTAAGGCTTGTTATTTTAGAAGGTTCAAAGATTTTTAAAAATATATATATATAGTCTATAGTATTTCACTTCTCTTTACTAGTAAATTGTTATGACAGTGCTGCACTCCTGCAAACCTCACCAGTTAAACACTGTATTTAACAAAAATCTTGTCTAAGCTCAGATAATTTAACTACAGGGCACTTCAAGAGCCAAACCCACAAAGGAACCCACTGCCAAACAAACTCTGCTGTAGCATGACATAAAAGGACAAATGCCATACTCTCTAAAGCTCTATAAAGCTGACACTGATGGTAAACCTATACCAACAACACAGCAAAAACCTCCTCCTCTTGGCACTTCACACTCCAAACAGCTCACCCAAGAACTTAACCATACAGTGTGGAGAACTGCATTGCCCTTAGCAAATCCTTCCAGCCCTTCTCTCGCTATTTTTCCATTACTTTGGTTCCTAACAGCAAGTAAGAGAACAAATCTGAGCTTTTCTGACAACTTACAGTAACGAGGGAGAGGAACAGAAAAGCCACACTCACATTTTTGTGATTGACGCATTTCAGGAGAACAAGCTCTCTGTAAGCCCTTTTTGCGTGGGTTTGATTCTGAAAAGGACGACTCAGCTTCTTCACAGCAACGTTGATTCCAAGGACCGTATCAAACGCAGCACTACAAGTTTTCAAAGACAAACAACTTAAGTTGAGGTCTGTTTGAGGGAAAGGAGGAGGGGAAAAAGGAGATGGTAGTGAGGAAAGGAATGATGCATATCCACTAAGCTGTTTATACTAAGTTCATCTAGTTTTCATTTATCCTTTAAAATCTACACATCCTTTGAAAAATAAAAATAGGTTAAACAGAAGGCACTGACACTCATCAGAAGTCTTCCTGCTCTCCTTTCTGTCTTAAAATCGAATCTGCTGACTCAAGACTCGCATTCAAAATCACAAGGTCTAAAAATATTTTAAGCTTATTCAAAATCAAGCATGTTTCAGTTGCCTAATCTGTATATTTGGAATATTTTTTGGACACTGTTGCTAACTGACAACCATTCAGTATTTGTAATATAAATTTCTCTTTGCTAAAGAAGAGTCACAACCATGTCTCCATGATCCATTCTGCAGGCATCAATACTCTCCTGTATGGGGATAGTTTACAATTATAAACCATTGTAGTTCTTAGCAGAAAATTACAATCATGTGGGAAAATATAAAATCCACATAATTAAGAAGTAGGAAAAACTCAGATTGCAGGGAGCCATACAAGAGTTTTAAAGTGAACATGATCATTCATTTTGTCCTTGAGTTTCAGTTGTGCTTGCCCCTTCTCTCTGCAGTTTGAGGTACAGGTGTAAACTTGCTTTAATAGCTGTAAGAATCTAAAGCTAAATTATCTGTGTATCCAGAACAAGATTAAAGTAGGAACACTCTTCATTATTAACACACAGACTATTCAGCAAAATATACATGAATTTATACCACAAATTACTCAAGAGTTCAAATCTTTAAATAGTACCAGTGTTAAATAAGGATTCCCACCTTCACCTTATTTCCATTTAACTTTACTTCCATAGGGTAGAAAACAGTTCTCATTCACACATATATTTTCAAGCACATTTAAGCTCTTTGTGAGCTCCTTCCCTATCTCATCAAGATCTGTACAATACCAGACTTAAAAGGACCATTATATTGTAGTACTCTTACAAAAAGTACTCTGTGATAGCAAGAATAATCAAATTATATGAAGTTTGCCAACACTAAGTCGCTGCTTTCCCTACTGGAAAAAGAAACATCACCACAAAGCAGGGCTCACCCACGAGACAACGTGCTTTCTTGGGAGGCATGTCACAAATTTTATGTCCCAGATTTGAACAATGAGTCATTTGCACTAAAGGCTTGCTAGCATTTATTTCAACTTAGTTCTGTGAAATATGTAAGTCATTATTCAATGATAATTACACCTGGGAATTAGTATAAATTCAGTAACCAACAAGGTTAGCTGTTGAAGTCAATTGCAGGTCGGCAGTGGACAAAGGAGCAGTTTTAGGGGAAATGTCCCCAGCAGTGGACAAAGGAGCAGTTGTAGGGGAAATGTCCCTTTGTGATCCAACAAATCAGGTACATGTCAAGGATCATCTGAGCACCTATGAAGAACTCCACCCAAATCTGTTATTTGCTCATCTACATGGGAGTAACTGACATTGCAACTCAAAAAATGTATGCATATGTATTTACTTAATTTACCAAGAAAAAAAAATGACAGAATATAACCTCTATTACTGCCAAGACCACACTTCTAAATATCATGTAATTTTAGAGAAATGAACAAACAAAAATTATGGATGTAATTGGTGTTGAATGTCTTTCCCCATCCCTGCTCACTTGAAGGCAAAAGAGACTTCCATCATGGCAACTGTTTCAGGCAGAGAGTTTTAAAAAGTGGATTTGCTAGAGTCTGTGCAGTTATCACCTTGCCTACCAACAGACTGGCTATAAAGTATTTCAGCACTTGATATCATGGAAGAATCTCAACGTCTATCCCACCACATAACAGCAATTCCAATTTGATTCTAGTGAATTGTAGGAAGGTCTTCACTGCACTTGTGATAGTTTTGCATCTTGAGGAAACATTTAATATTAAGAGTAGTGATGCCATATACATGATGAAGTTATTAACCAAACATTCTAACCTAAATTACAGCAGGAAATCACACTTCATTTCTGTAGGCAAATGACCTTTGCTTTGAACCACAATATGCTACTCCTGTGGGCTCTTGCTCTGCCAGTCCCACTTCACCGGCTCTTTCTTGTCTGAACAAGGGTTTGCAAAGAGTAACAAACTTAACCCGACTTGTTTCTTCAGCTGCAACCATGAGTACAGTTACCAACCCAGTCAAAGCTGTGCTATTTATAAGATCATTGTTTTGCTGCATTGCAGGACAAAAGAAATTTGCTGGGACAGAAAAATCAGATTCACCAGAAAATTTAGGAAGTCAAGGACAAGAAAAGAAAAAAAAAATAGTAATTTTTGTCTTTTTCAGGGAGAAAAAGACAAAAATTATTTCAAAAGAATAATTCTGTGCAAGTGATTATTCAGTCCTAAATAGATTGTATGACTTCAAATGTATTAATACTTAGGAAGAAAGAAGCGTGGAGAATCATGTATAAAAGTGTACTCTGTATATAAAATACAAAAGGTTATATTTAACTTCTCTCCTAGCCCGTCTGCAGTGTGAACTAGAAATACCATCTACATAAAAACTGAGTTACTTTTAATCTTCCTAGAGCTTTCATTTATCACTTTTAAGTACATATTTTTAAAACTACTTATTTCCCTGCATTTAATCTCAAATAAAAAAATTAAGCAGAAGCAATACCAATGGAGTTTCCTATTATTATTTTCATTTTTCAAAAAACAGCAAAATTCAGACCTCTCCCAGCTCAAGTGACACGTGGTATTAAAAATCAAAAACAAAATCCACACATAAAGCTCCAGAAATACTTTTCCTAATTTTTATGTTAAACACTAGATGATAAAAAAAAAAGCATCACACCTGTGTGTCACACTAATGACTTGATATTTTTTGCAGCCAAACATGACCAGATAACACTCACTTTACACTGAGTTTTCTATATGTTACATCCTAGTATTTTGTACCTTTCCTTTGTGTATTATAAGGAATTTTAGAATAAGTTAAGATTTTGCACCTTCTCCAACTGGGACATGGTTTTCAGATGTTTCACATGAAGACAAAAATCGATGCAATGTTTCACTCTGTTGCTCCATAAATCAAGTATTCTCAAAACAAGTCAATAAAACAGATAATTCCTTCATCCTCCCAAAATGTTGACCTTAACTTCATTTTGAAGCAGACATCCTAGTTTAAGTCATATAGTTTAGAAATGCACTACTTCTAATCAAAGGAGGAACACTTACAACCACCTTAAATCCCTGCATGTCATCTAGAACAAGCATAACTAAGAATATTTATGATACCTGGCAAATGCTTGCACAATATTAAATGTTACTCAAACACTAACAGCCAAGATCTAGTATGCCTATCCACTCATGACTCAACTCACACAAAAATGAAATATGGTGTTTTCATGTTGCTTATTTTTCACCTATTAGCAGGGCAATAGGGGAATCTAAATAATTTAAAAATAAAGGCATATTCTCACAAAAATGTGCTCTTTTCCTACATATATAACTTATGACAGTTATGAAAAGGATAAAAAGAGATGAGCAGGTGCCATCTAAGGAGTTGCTCTCAATACATGAGTCATCACACTTATTCTGCAGAATTTATAGATGAAAAGAAACTGCAGAGTGGATTTAAAGCGTGAACAGCCCACCACGTGTTGTGATTAAGTCTAATATTAGATAGTTCTTGAGCATTTCTGTTTGCTCCCCTGTGTATGGAATTGTAAAAAACATCAATAAACATTTCTGCTGTTACCAAAGTAAGTTTTTCCCCAACAAAACGTGGGCTGGCACTAAGTTGTGTAGAATGGATTGCTGCAGTCTAAAAAGCATTTGAAAATGTTTACCTTTAGCTGGCCCAGAGGTGTGGTGCCATACAAGAGACTAAGGTTCAGGATCAGACTAACGACTCTCACGTCCTGGGCCAGTGGAGGCTGGACACATAGCTGAGGTGACACACCAAGGAAGAGCCGGCCAGCCCAACCCCTCACACAGCATCCCTTTCTGGTTAATCCATGGAGTGACAATGACACTGATTTGCCTCATCCTGCCAGTTAATGGCAAGGCACTGCATTGATGGCTCCTAGAAACGGACAGGAGTGATTGGGGAATAAAAGAGGGGGAAGAAAGGGGGCCATGATGAAGAAACGAGTAAAACCCAGAGTCTCTCACCATCGCATTGTCATACCTTACACTGCAATATCACAACTACACAGGGAACGTGAGAACTAGAAACAGAAATAAGGTGGTTAATAAGAAGGGAGCTTGTTGACCATTTTAATTTTATGTAGTTATGCAAATATTAATTTCCCCCTAAAAACAACAAGAAAAGGTTTGCACATGAACTATAGCAAGCAGGTATTTTAGAATTTTAGTCCTTAACTCTGACAAATTATCATCAATATTTTACATCCTAGCACCTCTATCAGGAATACATTCAAATTCTGTTTTCTATTTATAGCTTTTTATATTTAAATAAAGTATTTATTACTCACCAAACAATGCCCTGTGCCCCTGATCCTATGGGCTTCAATTGCTGGTAACGTTTTAGAACAGTGAATGTTGAATCTGCAACTTGAACACTGTAAAACTGACTATCACATTTACTGTCACTCATGGTGTAGTGTCATGTAGTTTTCTCTCTCAAGGACCTGGTAAAGTTTTCAAGATCTTAAAGAAAAAGAAAGAAAACATGTTCAATTTCTCACTCATTTCAGGCAGACAAGATGGAAAATATATTATACATATTGTAATATATACAAATTTTTCAACAGCACACCATTAAATAAGCATTCTTTCAACTTTGTGTATTGCCACTGCTAATAAAATATACTTGTAGACAGACAGCAAATAAGTACAGACTTCGTAGCTTTAAGTACATGTGTTTCTATTCCAATTTCTAAAACAAAAAGCAGCTAAGTAAACAACTGTAAAAACAAACAAAACCACCCAAATTCAACAATTCTCTACTCCTTGGAAGCTACTTCCTAACTCAGAATTACTCCCATGTGCTAGGACTGTATTAGTTTCTGTGTTACAGCAAAAAAATCATAAATGATGTCTTTCAAACACTGATAATGCAGATAAAAGCACCAGCAGAAACCCACAGAGTCCACAGGTAGAGAAAGAAAGAGGGTTTTAACACAAGACTTGATTACAACTGCAAAACAGGTTTGAAACAAAACAGCTGCCCCCAAAATAGCCACTCCTGGTGCAGTTTCTCCAACAGTCCCTTTCACCCTTGTTCTGTTGGAAATTTCAAGCAGGGCTCTCCCACCTCACCTCAGTCAGGTCTGTACCTTCTGCAACCCACACTCCCTGCCATGTAAACACACCCTAACACTCTGCACTGTCAGTGCACCTACAGCCCTACGAGAATGAGAGTTTTGTGCTACAGTTTGAAAGAGACTTTCATGCCATAATAGAGAGTAAGTTATATTCATCTCTCAAGAATGAACTAGAGGCAGGTAATTACATTGAAGAGCAAGGTAATGGACTAAACCTCTTTAGCTCTCAGACCTCCAGTTTTCCTGTGCCTCCATTCTTCTTCTAAACCTTACAAGACAATTACCTCAGTAATTACTGAAAAGGTCTCTAACAAGTTCTCCCATTTTTAATTTCACATTCACTATGACAGATAGCCCAGAGTAAATTGCACAGTCAAGTGTTCCTTGAAACAGGAAATGAAAGGAGATCACCTTCCCCCGGAGCAGCTGTCCTGACCACCGGCCTGGACAATGTCTGTTTTAGCTAAAGAGCAGCCAGTCTCTCTCTCTCTCTCTTTGCTGGCCTACAGAGCATTTGTGAGCCAGTGCAAACCAGAAAAGCCTCAAGAGCAACCCAGAACCACATCCTAGAAGAGCATACAGCCACACCAATAGTTTTTGGTTGCTTCAAGAGTTACAATTTGGACCTCACTCTTCCTGGGTGCCCACAGGAGAGAGCAGCATCTTTTCCATGGCTTAAGCTAGCAGATGAACTCCAAGAAATCTGCAAATAAAGCAGGTGGAAGACCTACAAATCCTAATAAAGAATGGGTTTAAACTGAACTGGTAATGGTTAGTCTTAAAGGATTCTCAATAACTGTCTAGAGTCACTTTTACCTCCTAGTTTCTCAAAAATCTAAGCAGCATTTTAAGAAGTAGACATTCAACTTGGTCAGCTCTGGCAGCGATTCAGACAGTAAGTTTACTTGATATTTCCTCTTAGAAGCTTAAGAAAAAAGAAGAGGGGAAAGAATCAGCAAAGAGAAAATGTAAGCTAGCTTTCTGCCACAGCAGTAAGGGCAGGGAGAAGAGAATTACACCTGCTATGCAGTATTTTTAGGGGCAGATGCAGTTCCACAGTCAGCTCACACGAGCATGAGACCAAAGTGCTGCCTTAAGAGATGCTCTCAACCTTCCCTACCATATCCCAGGAAAAACCTCGCTCTTCTTTCCAACTCTTTTTATTACTTCAAAGCTATGGACTCTGAGGTACCCCCTTTTCCACAGTATTTTCAGGGAATCTTTGTACATTGCAAGAAAGGTACAGTTGGAAGGTCAGGATCCTATCTTTGGAAAGGACTTACAGAACAAAACCAAAAAATACAGATTTTGCACAAGCTGGGTAGCAGGTCAGAGACCCGTTAGTTACACCAGAACTATGCTGTACCTCTTCATGGGTTAATGAAACACTTTGCTATACCAGAGATAAAGAAGTAGGGGAAAAGGAAGTTACACTGAAGCAGAGATACCCTCCCTTTTAGGAACCTTGTCTTCACAAACCTATCTTTAAAAAAAAAATCATTTAGAGATCAGGACAAGCTCTTTAAATAAAACCCAAAGAGGGAATCAGGCATCACAACACACAAGGTTCCTGCATTCTGCCATCCTTTGCCATTCACCATCCTAAGTACCTGACCTCTCCAAAAGCTGAACTCTAATTTTCACTTGGGCTGCAAGATGTTTGTATGCATCAGGACATACATTATTTCAGACACACGTATTAATGTAAAATTAGCTGCCTAGGGATTGTAGCTGTTCACAGGGCTGCAGACAGACAATCTATTTTGAGTGCAAGATGCATCAAATAAAAACAGGGGAAGTATATCTGGCAAGTAAGTTTCTTAATCCTGAGCTGTTACTCTCCTACCTGAAATAATTTGATTCATCACTCTAGCTAACACACTCCACACTTCTCCTATACAGAAATTTTTTGGAAGTAAGCATTATTTCCATTTCTGAAGTAAAAGTTTTCATTTATAGCTTCCTAGCTGCAGCTGCACCAAACAGGACCACCAGCAAATGTCAAAGTCACAGTATGGTCAGCAAGCATACTTCTACTTACTGATAACAGCATATTACTGAATCACAATGTTTCCATATGTTTTTCTATTTCAGAGCATGCCAAAGATGTACATAAATTGAGTGTGGGTTTTGTTTGTCTTTTATACAACTTGCTTGTACAATTAGGGAAATTTAAGAATCGCAAGGGTGACTGAACACATCACATGCAGGAAACTTACAGGAGTGGTTTTCAACTTGTAGTCTACAAAGGATACTTAGAAAAATAATCAACACATCAAACCTACCATCAGTAGAGGCTTAGGAGTTGTTATAGATAAATTTTTTAAGAGCTAAAAGCAATTGCACTATAGCATACACCCTGTATTAAACAGTCACTTCTCTTAAAGGCATTTGTTAAAATGGCAACTTATTGTTAACCAGATCTGTCCTCTGGATAGCTTCAAGTCAAAAGCTTCAAAACAAACAGGTTGTAGCAGCTGGGAACACATTCCCAGGGTTGTTTTGGTTACAGAAATGTTATTACTGACAATGAAGCATAAGAGCATCAAGAAACCTAGCTTCATTTTTAAGCCTCAAGCTAAAATTCTACTGCTCGACAGAACAAATAGATAATGAACATATATATATATTTATGAAAAGATATGGAAATTCTGTGCAGAAAATCTCCTCCTGTCCTCTTATTCACCCTTGCAAATGCACTTCAAATTCAGGTGTGTCCTTTTAAGGTCTATTATCCAATAGTGTTGGGGTTTTTTTGATCTTTACAGCAACGTATATCAACAGGTATGAGTCCAACTACAAAATCACAGTGAGTTACCTCCTACCCCTCTACTCACAACCCTTCAACACTCTGTTATAAAAGGTAAGTGCAGTAAAGCAGTAGCTGAGTAATGTCAATCGATTACCGCAGAGTTTAGAGGTGCTCTGTATCCGTTCAGCTCTTTGAAAAGTTAACCTTTTTCTTTAGGCAACCCAAACTATTACTGATTTTAGAGATTTTTTCCAACCACCTGTTACAGTATCGTTCAGCTGTTAAACACACAGTGCAGACAAACACTGGATCTATCTCAGAGGCCCTGGTAAGGCAAGTTGGTGGAAAGAGGGAAAAAGTTTAAGCGTGCCTCTGCTGTAACCAATTGGGCTGGTGTAAAACCGCGCCAGCCGTGTACCCGGGCACGAGCGCTTCCGACACCGCTTTTAAAACTTCTGCCGAGAAACTGCGTCGCCGGCTCAAGAGAAATCTCGGCTCCGCTCTCGCTGCATCGGGAGGGGCGCGCAGCTCGGGCCTTTCCCCCGGCTCGGCCGCGCTCCCTTCCACCCTCTCAGGACTGGGGGAGCTTCCAGGGGACGCCGAGCGCCGGCCCGGCCGCACATCGCGGCACCGGCGGGGTAGCAACCCCGGCCCCCAGAGACACGGCGCGCTGCCCTCGCCGGCGGGAACGGGGCAGGGGGCGATCCCGCCGCGGGCCGGACATGAAGGAAGAGGGGAGAAGGCGGAGGAGAGGCAGCGCCCAGCGCAGTGGGGACGGCTCCCACCGGGAGCGGAGCGGGCCGTGGCTGGCACTGCGGCACGGGAAAGGGCGGGGGGCTCGGCCAGGGCAGCCCCGCGGGAAAAGGAACGAACGAGCCCCCAGCCGCGCCGCGCCTCTCGTGTCGCTCCTCCCGCCTCCCTCCCGCTCGGCCGGGCCCGGGGCAGCGGCACACGGGGAACCCCGGCTCTGCCCGCGCCTCGGCGGGCGGGGCCCGCGGGAGAAGCCGGGGACTCCGCTCGTCACAGGGCCGGGGAGCTCTCCCCACTCCAGCTCCGGCCCCGCCGCCCGCAGGGCCCCGCTCACGGCGGCTGGTCTGCCTCCCTCCCTGCTTCCCTCCCTCACCGTCTCCTCCCTCGGTCGGGCTTCGGCGGGACGGGACGGGGCGCGGCGCTCGCGGCCGCCTCCTCCTCCGGCGCGCAGAGCTGCCCCAGCCACAATGGCCTCCCGGTGCTCCACACAGGCCGCGCCAGGCCTGCGCCCCTGACAGACAGCAGCTCAGCCCAATCACAGCCCGGTACCGGCGCAGCTCAACCAATCGAGATCCGGAGGCGGGACCTAGGAGCCGCTATATAAGGGAGGGCGGTGAAGCACTGCAGTAGACAGGGAAGTTCAGGCCAATCCGGGCGCAGGCCCCGCCCTTTGGCGTGATGTCATCACACACGTCACGCTGTCACCATATATTTGATGTCACCTCACAGCAGTGCTTCGTCACGAGTTGCTGTGGCACAGCCCTCGCTGGCGTGTGGTGCCGTCAGGTCCTCACAGCCACCCTGCTCCGTGGGGTCAGCACCTCCTGTGCACAGGAAACCCTCAAAGCGCCACCGCAAAATGACATCACCCAGCGGCAGCTGGTCACAGCACCACAACACACCACGGCCACCGCACAGCCCTGCTGGGGATGACAACAGAGGGCCCAGTCCCTCAGTGCAGGGTCATGCAGCTGCAAGTTTGTCCCAGTGGGTCTGTCACAGCCCCAAGCACTGGGGCACGGGCCTCACACAGCTTTTCCAGGGGGGGTGGTGCAGAAGGGAAGGGATTTATTCCCTCCCCTGGTAGCCCAGCTATTTTTGACCCCACTCAAAAATGATAAGCCTTCTATACATTACCATACCATCTGCCTTAATGTTTGGGCTGCTTCTTTTTCAAAACAGGTGCTGACTAAAAATAAATTCAATATATTTTTCCACCTCTCCTAGGATTAACAGCAGCTTTCTTTTCTGTGATTTCTATTCCCATAAATGATTTTAGAAAAAACACACCTGTAATTTGTTTTAATAAATCAATTTAATGTATCATCTAGACTAGATGACACCAGTTTCCCTTAATAGCTCCTCTTCAGTATGAAGAGGATACTCATTCTAGTCAGACAGTAAAAGGGGCCTTTGCATCACTTACCAAAACATGTTGGATACAGAGTTACATATTCTTGGCATCTAGGTCAAATTATCACTATGCTTTTCGTTATGATTTGGGTTCTTTTATTCGGTTATAAAAAGTACTAGGGCAGTTTCCAGTAAGAAGCTCCTATTACAACACACTAATGTAGCACTTTCAAGCTATTAACCTACATAAGCATTCAAACATCTCCATTTAGAAGCAAGCCTGCAGAGGAATACCCTAAAGAAAGCTTTACTAGTCAAGAATTTAGTTAATGAAATGCAGAAATGAAAGATTATCACTTCTGACTGTTCCAAAATAACAAATTACTAGAGAACTTCATGTGTGTACCTACTTTATTTCTTTGAGGTTTATAGATGCTTCCTACAACTAGCAAAGTGTGCCTTTGCAAATATATACATTAATAAAATAGGGCTTTAGTCCTAGCTTAAAGATGTAATTAGTATTGTCTTATTTGCTGGTATAGTGTTGGGTTTTTTTAATATATGTGCTTCAGAATCTGTAGTTTAGATACTATATTAAATGCAAGTTTATGGCAATTTTTTCTTGGCCAAGGAGGCAACTTTATCACCATAAACAGCATATGTAAAGATACAGACACAGCCTGTATTTTTTACCTGTAGGAAATTTCTTTCTACATTCATCAGCAAAAGGTAAAATATGAGCTGGTATGAACTACAGTAGGAGCTACAATCAGAGACTCCACTGCTGTATCAGTACATCTCTGGCAAAACACTGACAAACACTCACCAAATTCAGTTCTCCTGTACTCACGCACTCCAGAAAGATGGTGATATGGAGCAAGCTACCCAAACCTCACATATTGTTTTGAAACACAGCTGCTGGATAAGGAAAAGGTAGAAACTCTGGGAAAACTCTCACACAGAAAGAACTAACCCAAGAAACAGATGAAAGAATTCTGGTATAAGGATTTAGGCAAGACTTGGGGAGAACACTCTCTCTCTCTCACTTGTATCAGAGTACTGCAGTGTTCTATCTATATTCAGACCTGAGATAAGGAATCATCAAGTTAAAAAAACAAACAACCAACCAAACACACAAACAACAAAAGAAACAAAAAAAAACCCTCAACCAAAACAGAAACAAGAATTATATCATCTTTTAATTGCACTGTAATTTCATTGTACACTCTTCAAACAGACATAGCACTTGAAAGACATCCCGTTCCCTTCTTTGGTTGCACTGTACATGTTATGCGAGTAAGAGCTGCAGTGGCATACAAAACAAAATGTTGCTCTGGCTTTTCAAATAATTAGCTGAAAGCAGCAGAAATTTAAAACATAGCTGGGAATTTACAGCCACAGAAGAACTTTGCAAATGACTGGTTAAGTATGAAACACAGATTCAAAGAGGGGAGGGGAAGCTAGGGACAGAGGGACAACAAATTTCCAGTTTGAGGCTAAAGTAGGAAAAAAAAACCCTAACAACTGTACACAAATGTCAATACGCTCAGTATTTACATTCTGAGCACTAACAATGCTACAGATAAGCAATGTACTAAAAAAATAACTTAAAAAAACCTATACAATTGTAGTTATAAATACTGTATCTTTAAAACTAGTTTAGTGTAGGCTAAAAAAAATGTTCACAGTTACTCTGAAGAGAGCTGTATATATATATATATATTGCACAGTAGAAAAGTTCATTCAGTATACCATGTGTAAACAATTTTTATCTTCTCCTTTGGCAATTTCAGGACTTAGGAATATTTGCTGTGAGCAAAAGCACTTGGGTACAAGGCACATCAAAAGCTTTTAAAGCTGCAAGGTAAATCCTTCTGGCACTTTCCAGTTAGCACAGTCATTCTCTTTAGAAAAATGTGTACCTATCGGTTCAGAACACCACATTTCTACAAGTATAACTCAGAGGTCTGGTGACAAAAACATCAGCTGTTCTTGGCTGTTATTCTACAGTAACAGATTTGGCCAAGTTTCTTGGAAAGTCCACCTAGAATGAAGAGAGAGACTTTCAGTATATGACAGAGTAATACTGACATTCTGCATCTGATGGTTCATTTAGTGTGCTTTTTTTAGATTTCCTAATGAGTTCTGCTTTATTCTAGACACATTAATGCACACAAGAGACTACAGACCTGCAGATAATGACTCACTGTTGAATTCATTCTCGCTTCCAAAACCCTCCTAACAAATATATATTTCTTTTGCACAGGGTACCTTTCCAAAGCAGTTATCATTATCAAACTGACACACCTAGCCAGTGTCAAACTAAGCTGTACAAGGCACTGAACTATTTTAGGTCAAAGTGCAATACCACATTTGAAGGTTTAGTTCTCTGAAAAAGTCCCATCTCCACTCTTAACTAATGAAACTAAGCAAGTGATCTTCAAAATGTTTTTAGAAGGATACCAATTAAAAAAAAATAAAGCTGAAGAATTGGCACTGAAATGCCACCTCTACTACCACAGTCACTATAAGCTCCTCAATTATCATAGTTCTTTGTTAGATATGCTGTATAACTGGGTCTCTCACTTTACACTGGTACAAGGAAGTTGAAAACTGCACTAACTGTAGTGCTAAATACAGAAAGCACTTACATCATATCCTCGGAGAACAGCCAGGTGGAATGAAAGCAACTGGAGAGGAATAACACTCAAGACTCCTTGAAGGCAGTCAACTGTATGAGGCAGCTCAATGGTTTTGTAGGCAAATTTTGAGCTTTCTGTGTCTTCTTTAGAACAAAGAATGATTGGACGACCCTGTAAATAAAATTTTGCAGTGTTACATGAAAAGCTGGCTTGGAACTGCTTTGAAATATTGGTTCATAGCGTGCCAGTAATATGCTTGAAGAATGTTCAGGTAGCTAACAAAGACAATGCCAGTCTTGCACAATGACTTTTGTCATTCACTGTTTTGTGAGACTTGAATGTTTTCACCCTGTAGAGTTTAATATTATTCTACTTGCTTCAAAACAAACCAAAAAAAACCCCAAACCCACATACAATCAATTTTCAGTACTGTAATGACAACCTACAATGCAGATAATAGCATCTTATTTATAATTTAATAATTAGAAAAAAAATAATCACCAATACATCCTTTTCCTGGGGTACAATCTCTTTACCTACGACATTTCATATTGGTTAGACAGCTTACCTGTCGAGCTGTGACCTGTTGCAGAGCATTCTGGCACTTGGTGAAACAAGGATCCTTCATGATCACCATGATAACAGGCATTTGTTTATCTATTAGGGCTAATGGCCCATGTTTCAGCTCACCAGCCAGGATACCTTCAGAGTGCATATAGGTGATTTCTTTTATTTTCTAAAAACAAAAATCAAATGCCATCAAGTTACTAGTAAACCAGATGAGAAATAAGAAGCAAACACCAAGGCTGTACATCTGCGACTTAAATACAGGCATATGGTATCAAGTCGGTATTTTGAAATAGCAGTTAATAGTGAAAACAGACTGACTTGTCTGCTGGGATTTCTAGCAGGCTGCTGGTAGAAGCAGAGCTTGCCTGTGCACATGTATTTGCAGATAAAGAAATGGAGTAATCAAAAGAGACTTTAAGAACCAAACACCCAGTGCAACCTTGACTAATGCAGTCTACCTTTAACATGTCAAACTTCAGTGAGAGATGGATACGTGTCCATTCCACCAGACTGTTCACAACATAATTTATGAGTTTCCTGCAGAAGCATCTCATCTGCACATCAGCACATTGTGTTTTTCTGATGTTATTTTCAAGTAGGTCAGCATTTTAAATGCTTTTTGTTTTGTTTTAAATAGACTCATTAAACACTGCATTTATTATGTGAAAGAAATAAGAAACTGATATCACATTCAGGTTCACCATATGTATGTGTTCAATCCAACAGGACTGAATGTTCTTAGTTATAAATAGGAGTTTCATTGCAGTAAAATTGATTTGTAATAAAATATTAGAAATAAACTATGTTGCAGAAGCCACAAAAGCTCATTTTAAATAATATTCAACAATACTGAGAGGTCCCTACCAGAGCTCCCTCCAGACAAGTGGCATAATTATATCCACGACCCATAACCAGCAGAGACCTTTGTTTGTACAGTTCAAGAGCCAAATCATGTATCTTCTCATCCAAGGACAAGACTTCTTTAATCATCTCTATTGGAGCACACAAAAAGCATATATTAAAAACTCTTTTAATTGGAAAGGAATAGTTTGCTTGTAGTAGGATTTTCTAATGATCTCTCAGAGCAAATACGCTTAATATAATTCAACCATTAACTTTATAACTTTGCAGTTTAAGGATATTTTCTTCAGCCTTATTTACAGTAACAAATTTAAAGCAGCTATTGGTTTAAGCAGTGCTCACACATTCCATTTGTATTTCTAAAGGAAGTTGTGAATATCCATTTTAAAGTCACCTTAAATTAGTTTCCTTTTATCTACCCTGATTTAAAGTGAAAGGCTTTAGAAATTTCAAAACATCAATTCAGGAGATCAAGCAGTATTTCTCATACAAAACTACCTTGTTGTAATTAGAAAACCCAACCCATGAAAATTCTGATCTTCCTGTCAAGTTTCTTGGAAGGGCACTTGTAAAACGGGCAAACCAGTGCAGAAACTAATAGTCCCTTTTTCTTATATTGTCTGCCTTTCAGGAGAAGGGCAAGAGGGAAGCTTAAATGAGAACAAACATCCCTGAGTAGTATTTTATATTGCCTATTACACAACATCCCCTATCACTCCTCAAAGCCCAAATATCAATATACCTGGCAGTGATTTTAGTCCACTAATGATTTCCTGTCTCCTCTTCTGCAAGGAAATTCTGTCTTCAGACATCATTAGGCCAAACATTACAAGAGACACGAACTGGCTGGTGTAAGCCTACAGACAAAACAAGACATTTAGCAGCTAAGTCTGCAGAGAGTATGATGTCAGTTTGAAGTGCTACAATTAAAATCTTGATTGGATTCCTGGAGTATGAAAGTCAAACACTGAACAGCCATTACCTTTGTGCTTGCCACACCTATCTCAGGTCCTGCATTGATATGTACACCACAGTCAGTCTCCCTGGATATTGAGCTTCCAACTGTGTTTGTGATGCCAACTGTTAGAGCACGACGTTCTTTACAATACCTCAAGGCCATAAGTGTATCTGCAGTTTCACCTGGAAAACATGTACATCTTGACTTTAGGTTGACAGAGGATAGTAATGATTCCTGAAAAGCATAAAAATCTACACAAGCATGTTTTAAATAACTGCATCCACACTTAACACAATGCAAAATGCAACTGAAAATCTTTCAGCACTCACTGCCTATGTATTAGAATCAAGTCTTAAATAAACTTTCATTCAAGACAAATTTATAGCCCATCAGCCATTATCCTCATCTGCATCATGCAGAAAGCAATAAATCATTGGCTTTTAAAATTTTTTTCCACAGTTTTCACTCAACTGAAGATAAACAGTAGTCAATGCAGCTCACCTGACTGACTTATGAAAAAGCACACGTCATCTCTGAACACAGGTGTGTTTCTATCCAGGAAGTCACTAGCAAGTTCCACCATCACTGGTAGTTCAGTTAATTCTTCCAATACTTGTCGAGTCTGTATTCAAGCAGCACACAATATTTGTTAATATTGCCACCCATAAAAGTCTTGATGTCTTAAAGAGTCCAAGAAGGGGTGTGGTTAGTAGGTCAAGAGAGGTTCTTCTTCCCCTCTACTCTGCCCTGGTGAGGCCACATCTGGAATATTGTGTCCAGTTCTGGGCCCCACAGGTCAAGAAGGACAGGGAACTGCTTGAGAGAGTCCAGAGAAGAGCCACCAAGGTGATGAAGGGAGTGGAACATCTCCCTTATGAGGAAAGGCTGAGGGAGCTGGGGCTCTTTAGCTTGGAGAAGAGGAGGCTGAGGGGGGACCTCATTAATGTTTATAAATACATGAAGGGTGAGTGTCAGGAGGATGGAGCCAGGCTCTTCTCAGTGATGTCCAATGATAGGACAAGGGGCAATGGGTGTAAGCTGGAACACAGGAGGTTCTGCTTAAATTTGAGAGGGTAACAGAGCACTGGAACAGGCTGCCCAGGGAGGTTGTGGAGTCTCCTTCTCTGGAGACATTCAAGACCCGCCTGGACGCCTTCCTGTGTGATCTCATGTAGGTGTTCCTGCTCCAGCAGGAGGATTGGACTAGATGATCTTTCGAGGTCCCTTCCAATCCCTGACATTCTGTGATTCTGTGTAAATGGATTCTTATTACAAAAATTGATATTACAGCTCACCAGAGCTTTAAAAACAAGGGTGAAAAAGGTTGATTTCTAGCATGATAGGTAATGGCATTGGAACTTTAATATGTGTCACAAAGGAAAATTAAATAAAGGGCAAAACCCCTCAATGAAAGGCAAAGTTTGAAATATAGAAGAAAAAGCAGAGTAAGAGCTGTTGTCTAAAAACCCAGCACTGAGGAGTTACATATGCATTTCAGCTAAGGCTGAACCTACAGCTACTGCAGCATGGTAACTGGTCCCACAGCCAATAATTATCAGTCTTCGGCATCTTCTGATTTCTTTCAAATGATCCTTCAGCCCTCCTAGCAGAACTGTAAACAAACAAACAAAAAAGCATATATCAATGCTACAATATTTTATTTTCTAGTTAATATGTTCAAAATCTGCAGGCTTAGTGCAGCTTGAATGTCTGTTCTGAATTACCTGTGCTGCTCTCGAAATTCACCCTGCCTCTCATCGTATTGACAACTGATTCTGGTTGCTCAAAAATTTCCTTTTGCATGAATGCACTGAAGTTACCTGTTTAGAAAAACATTGCATGGTAAAGCTTAGGTACATGGATTGTTATTTGAAGCCTATTTCAGTTACAAAGACATGACTTTTAAGATGACCTGTGGTAGCAAGCTAATTAATTTGAGTTGACTTGGTTAGCTTAAATAAAAGCTTAGGAATAGGTGAGAAGAAAGGAGGGATTGGTACTTTGCTCTATTAGGTTGGTTTCATTTCCCAACACTGACAAGGTAACTGGATTCCTTTTTAAAGAAACTTCTCTATTCCACTTCAGTTCTTAGTTTACAGTCAAAGTTTGCCAAAAACTACAACAACATGTTAACATCAGTTATATTTTCACAAAATATTGAGATGAATAGGAGTATCTAGGACTATTCCGAAGCTAAAAATGGATAGGGTCCCATACCACCCATCTTCCCTAGGGCTTAAAGCTTGGAATTGTCAGTTCCCAGTACAAACAGTCCAAATACCAGGTAATTTTTACAACAAATTAGCCGAAATATCAGGTAATTTTTACAACAAATTAGCATTTTTCTGCCTTATTTACTACACAAACAGTCAGTAGCTATCTATCTTTGATGATACTCATTTACAGATGTTTCAACCCACCCTTCATGATTTGCTGCAGTTCCATCTGCAAGGTTTGGATGGCCCGGGAAGGATCATCACTAGCTGAACGCTTCAGACGGTGAATTGAAAGCTTCCCATCAGTTACTGCTGCAATGTCATCATCTTCTAAGAAAATTACTCTGTTGGTGTGCTCAATGATAGCACTATAGAAAAAAACAGAAGCAAGACAAGCCTGGCACGTCAGTAAGAGTTGGTAGCAGCACTCCTCAAAGCAATTAAACGTGCCACACAGCACTAGCTCCCTTTCTATCTTCCTGTTGGATACAACTACAGCTAGAGCCATCTTAAAGGAAATGGCTCCATCTGCTGCTCCTCCTGCACTCTCACAGGAACCCAGAGCAGAAGGTTCAGGAACCACAGCATCTCACATCAGCAAGTTCTGATCTTGCCTCTCAGTGTTCCTGATGGACCTCTAAGGTCACAATCTTGCTTCTGAGATAAATGCATACCTGGTGTCCAGGTTCCTGCTATGTTTGGAACCACAACACTATTTCATCCTGATAGCTGGAGTAAAATGCCAAAACTCAGACTGGGCTGACAGTGTCCTACCTGTACCCAACTTTTCCTACACTGGATGTTATTTTACATAGGGGTTAGCAATTGGCAGATATTGCACCTGTTTGCAGTTGAAATGCTGATGTCAAGCCTTAGCATTTTTCAAGTACCTCAGCCTGGGGGCTTTATGAAGTTATCTGTATTGGAACCTATTCTATCAGAAAACAATTGCACAGCAGCAAGACAGCATCAGATTTCCAGAACTATCTCACTTCTGAACAAAAGCAGTACTTTGAGAAACACTGAAGTACTTCTACTACCTTGCATCTGAAGCAAAGAAGAATTCTACTGCCTTATCCCCAACAGCATGAAGGCAGGTAGAGCTGTCCAGTCTTTTCATTCGTGAATTGCATATGTTCTTCACATTCTCAATGTTGCCTATTAAAGAAATTAAATGCTTTAAATGTAAAAACAGATCTGTTCAAGTTAGAGATTACAGAATATACAGGTTCAAGATATCACAGGTCCACAAGTATTTTGGGGAATGGGACTTTTACACAAACTATGCATTCAGTAGTATAAAAATAGAATATCCTCAGCTAAGAAGCTATTTGGAGCACCAGCTAGTAGTTTTATAGTACAAAGACCAATTAACCTAATTTCTAATCATAAAGTAACAATAATTTTAGCTCTTAAAAATAAAGTAATTGGATTTATCAACTTACACGTTCTATATAAAACAGGAATTTGTTCAGTGGAAAGCTTGTACTTGCTCCTAACCCCAATGAGCAAAGGACTCCCTCTCCTACAAAGGCAAAACATGCAAGTTTATAGAAGGTACATATAAAGAAGTCAAAGGACATCTGTGAGGTTGAAATACAATATCCCATCTAGCTTTCTAAATAGGAAAATCTTCCTCAACCCTGATCCTAAAGCCATTACATGGCAGGAGCTACATAAACTTGGCTTGTTTCTGTAAGATTTACCAAATGTTATTATATGAATAAGTACCACATGCCTTGGTGATTCTTTCCCCATGAACTATAGCCAGGTAGAAAATGTAGGAACTAGTTGTTTTCCTCCCAGTAATCACAAAAGAGTTTAGCACAAGCACCAATTTGAATACTGTTTTTAAACAAAACTCACTCTGCCTTGGAAATGAGCCAGCAATAAACTCCAGTGCTCTTTACTACTGAAATACCCTTCTACCCTTTAGCCTTTTAAATTCAGAAATGTCAACCATTACTACTGCACCTCTGAAACTGTAGAATATTAAGATCACTTTTTAATTATATGGGTCACACACCACACTGAAGAGCATATTAATATATATATAAACATATATCTCACAGGAATAAAAGAGTAATTCAACCCCCAACACCTCAGATTACAAGTTTAGCTTCTGTTAACCTCCTCACTCCTAAGAATCCAAACCTGAACCACATATACAACAGTTCATTTCAGATGTTCTCCAGTTAGAGTGATGGTACAGCTGGGTTGGGTTTTTGCTTTGGTTTTTTTTCAAAATTTTAATATAGTCCTATTTTAGAACCACAGAAGCAATGGGCTTTTTGGTTGTAGAATAAGCCAGTCTTTACTTTCACTGCTACTTCACTTGCTAATTTAATACCTTTACATTTCCTGAAAGTTGTTTTCCAGGTCATAAATAAAAGTAGAGCTTCTACAAGAAACCTCACAAATGCTATGACAGCTATAGAACACTATTTGTATAACCTATTAGTATGATGGCTTTTTAGCCAACCTGAACATACTTCTCTCAATCTTTATTCAATGTGAAGTAAAATTGAACCACACCTTTTTCCTCCCCTTTCTGATATAGGAGAAAGGTTAGCACACTCTTAACACAATCTTAGAGCAAATACTGAGCTTCTTTCCTGACACACTGGAATGATAAAAAGGCCAGGCTATGGGAATGAGTTTGTCAGTGTAATGTTCTGAGTGTGTCATTTGGACATCTCCACCCAAAAGTGTATTTGCATGAAGCAAGAAAACATCACCTGATTACTTTTCACTACTGGCTTTGCATCCTCAAAAAGTGAGTAGTCACAGTTAATTTATTAAACAAAATCAAGTTAAGGATTATAGAGAATCAACACAAGCTTCTGAAAATTCTGTGACCTACAGCTCAAATGAAGTTATATTTAACAGTCAGTTGAAGAGGTGCTCAGCAGAGCTCTGCTGCACTTCACAGATTCCACTAGTGCAGCTATGTACCTTCTGAGTTTTGGTTAATTAAGCACTTTAGGCATCAGTATTCCAGTACTTTTTTTTTTTTTAACCTAAAAAGCGTGAATTATGTATAAAATGGACTTTTACTAACCTGGTAGCAACAGCTTCACCTGGGTAATGGATGCTCTTGAAAACCAATGCAAAAGCACCTTCCTGGAAACCATGTAAACAGAAGAGAAAAAACTAAAAATCCTGAACAACTGATGTCACTTAGTTGCATCTCACTAAAGTGGGGCCCCTCTTCCTGAAGAGGCTGTGAAGGAAAGCTCTTTACTACTATCAGGAATCTTTTCCTGGAGGGCAGACTGCACCTTTAAAGGAATTGGTCACAGAGCAGAACAAGCTAACATGCATGTAACAGTGCAACAGCTGAAAGATCAGGAAGTGAGCACTTAGCCTCTCTTTATAAATAAAACCAGTACTTTCTAATGCAAGGGTTAAGAAAATCTCCCCATTACTGGTAATCCATGTGGAGACTGTTAGAGATTTACTTCTAGAAAGACTTTTAATAAGAATGTGCATGTAGCTGCATTTTATTATGTATTTTCAGCTAAAATTTTGGAGTTACTACTTTTAATTTAAGGAGCAAATTCTCACTAATGTCTTTCAAAAAACAAACAAACAAACAAAAAAGCCTCCACCATAAAACCAGAAAAAAACCATAATGCAAGAACAAAACCAGGAACACACAATCAACCACTCAATAGTATTAATGCAGCTTGCAGACTTGAAGACTATTCCAAAAGCAGAAGCAAAAGTCCCCCCACACCTTGTAAACAGAAAACAGAACAGAGATGGTAATATTCACTCCTCTGGCAGGGACTCCAGTCTGAGATACTCTGCTCTTGCTCTGCGGTCAGGTAAAGTCACCCTTCCCCTCAACTGCACCACTATTCCCTCTTGACCCACACAGGTCTGCACTTGATGTGTATTCCAGCCCTTCTCTAGGGAACCCTACAGAGCTGCTTTAGAGAGGAGAAAGGGGAGCTGAAACCAGGGTAAGAAACTGCAGGAAGGGGAGGGAAAACATCTGCCCAGAGACTGGGGGAGGAAACAAAGCAAGCTTTCTCCAAGTTTGCAATGCATCTATCAAAGTTTTTAAGCATTCACATACTAAGGAACAGTAGATTCCCACTTTGCAGCTGGGAACCAGCTACACCATGAACCAATACAGCTTTTTAGATCTATTTGCAAATATGGGAGCCAAGGCATATTATTAGACAAACTTGAACCACAGCAGTGTTTTAACATGATCAGAATAGCCTTTAAGAACACACTGCCCTTTAGGAGAGATTTCAACCCCTAGAGGCTCCTACAATTCTGTCTAATTAAGCTGCTTCATTAAAAACTGGGATAACCTCTTGCTTAAAAAAAAATAAAATAAAATTCCCAAACAAAAAACCTTGCTAACACAATTTAAAAATTTGCCACTGAAAAGCCTTTGAAGTTTCCAAAATTGTAATCTCATTTCTTGGTCTATTAAACATTGTTTAGAGGCCAAAAAGCATTATTTGAAGCACCTTCTAAGGATTCCTGCAGAGGATCTAAATGCAGAAATGCAGAATACTAAGGAACCCCACAAATAGCTTACACTGTAGTACAGGAAAAAAAAAAAGGAACTTACCAGCTGTTGAATAACTCTTTCTACCAAGGCTGAAAAGCTGGTCTCCTCACTCTCCCTGTTGTCATACATATATTTGATCAGTTTGGGGATCGTTTCTGTATCCGTTTCAGACTCGAATTCATAGCCTTTGCTCTCCTGAAATATCATACCATGTAGAAGAGTAAAAAGTGTTTTCATCCTCAGGCCAAGAAACACTGAAGAGCCTTTCAGCTGCCTCCCACCAGAAACTGCACAGTAAGAGAGGCTGCTTGGAGCAACACCCTGGACTAGTGGATATATATCACTATAGACAAAATACAAAGACTTATCCTGGTCCTAGCTACTCTTCCAGAAATACTGTAACAAGACATGTAGTAAGACTTGCTTAGCATCTGTCAAGCAACAAGAGACAGAAGAGAGCCCATTCCACACTCCCTCTCAATAAATGTGAGTGTAAATTGCTACTCTACTCATAAATACTTTGCACTTCACCAGCTCCCAAGTATCTTTATTAGGCAGAGTCCTTCACACTACTGTTTTATAGATGATATCAAGAAACTTGAATTCAGATTCCAACAAAGCCATGAAAGATCTCATGATAGTAGCTGGTGGAGCATTTACTTTCTAGTTTTAGAATCAAGTTGCTACAGACTCACCAGAAATTTTCTCAGGTCCTTATAATTTGTGATGATTCCATTATGGATAACAACGAATTCTAAAAGCAAAAAAAAAAATAATTAAATATTCATTACCAATGAAAAATTAAGATATTTAACTCAGAACACAAAATTAGGGGGAAAAAAAGCTTGCAAATACACTAGAAACTACCTGCTATAGCTTTCAGATCTACAGCTTATCAGAACATGGACAACAGAAAGCAGAAGCTCACAAATTCTGAAGGCATACACAGGTTGTTCCAAACCATTAAGACAGTTTTAAACTACACCCAGTAGAATAGCACCAAGCCATCTCAAGTGAAAAACTATATGAAATCTTCCTTTTCCAGCCCAGACAATACTGATGCATTTACTTTTTCAGAGTCTTTTAAAAGAAGAGTGTTGTACTTTGACTAACTTGCACTCCAATTTTCAGAAAACAAATCTCATTAATCTTTTACAGTGTTACTTCAGCCTCAGAAGAGGCTATTTTATTGCAAAAGTGTCTAACCTAGATAGAATGGCAACACTTAGCTCTAGTACACAAAATAGATACCATAACACCAGTTAGAACAGAGAGATTATGTACTATGTGGATTGAACCATTCCAAATTCATACAGTTCCAGAGTGCTGCAGAGATTACATACCATTCCTTTTATCTGATCTCTGAGGGTGACTGTTTATTGCACTTGGTACTCCATGGGTCGCCCAGCGAGTATGAGCAATTCCAAAATGTGTTTCAAAATCTGCTTTTGAATCCAGGTCATCTTGTTCTATTCATAAGAAATTCAATTTACTGAATAATTAATGAATATTTAAAGTTGAGTCTCCTTCTTCCACGTGCACAACTAATAAAACACTCAGATAATTTCTACAGGCAAAAATCTAAGTTATCTTGCAGCCTTCTTTTAAACCTTTTGCTTTCTTGACATTACACTTCAGATAGTTCAAGCTACTGTGCTTAAAACTTTGTTGCCAAGCCTCAAGCATTTTCAGCCAATACTAACAGCTAGGCTAACAGACCACATTACTACAAATGATAATGGCAACGTATTAAAAGACAACTTCAGTTCTTCACAGATGGAAGCACTGCATAAAGCAGATTGTGATGACAGCCAGATGCTTAAATGCTTGTAAATTCTGTCAGAGTCCATGTTCCAACATTTCAGCTCCCAAGCACAGAAATCATCCAAGGAAAGGATGCTCAAGGAAGCCCAGGTTTTGAACAAAGGAGCAAACAAAAGAGGGGAGAGTAGACTGATAATTCTACAGCACTATACCTAAAGATCAGCTTGACTTTCTTGTGCAGCTCTGGGGGGCAGAAACAATTTAAATGCCATTGGATTACACAGTGTGGTTATTTCTGGTACAAAATCATAGCTGTAATTTCATGGTCTGACTTTCTGCTGAGATGCAGATATTATCTGGATGGGAGGCCAAAATAAGGGGTAATTTTTAAGATACTTACTGTACAACTCTTCTTCCAGGGCCTTCACTTTTCCTCTTTTCTTAACTAGTTTGATGAATCTTTCTTTATCTTCATTATTATTTCCATCAATTGCCACTCCTACAGTGCAGGACAAAGTCAGAAGTGTTATTTAAAGCATGAAATACACTGGATGAAAAAAAAAAGGCTCAGAAAATACAGACAAGCACACACCAGTGAAACAATTATTTTAAAACTATCCTTCAAAAGGATACACTAAGTCTGCCACTAGACCTGTATATGTTCAAATTAATCTAGGTGAAGTATATATCCACTGCACAGATGAAAATACATGAGTCATCTCAAATTTTGCTTGAGGGCAGACTGATACACTTTATTCAAATTTAAAGACAAGTTTAATCTTCCTCATCCCTTCACTGGAACTCACAAAAAAGGCTGAGGCACAAACTACATGACCCCATATGGAGACTGTCTTCCTCACACCCTGTTTGCTTTGCTTATGTGTACTAAACCTCAACCACTATCTGATTACAGAGCTGAACACACAATTTAACATCCTGAGAAAAGCTGAAGAAGAAACTCCAATAATCAAGGCAATTAAGTTCTGATCTTTCAATCTGCAGGATGAAAAAAATAAAAAAGAGAAATCCAACACACAGAAGCACACAAAAAGTAGCTACTGGTTGCTAAAATGTATTTGGTGAGTTAGTTTACATACCTGCAGAGTCATATCCTCTGTATTCCAGTCTCTGTAATCCTTTTATCAGGGTTTCAAATATTTCCTTCCGAGTCCGAGGCACTCTGTAGTTTAGATAAGCAAAAATTCCTGTTTAAAGAGAAAAGGGGAAGGGGGGGGGAAAGAAGCAAAGAGTTTTTTAGAGTCTCTATCTCTTCAGATTCAATTTTAAATCCTTTAAAACTAGCAAAGAGAGGTCCTAGGGTGACCCCATCCCTCCTTTAGTACAATTCTTCCTGCTGGGTTTTTAAATGGAAAGAGTTAAAATAGAATAAAGGATTTAGGACCCTCATTTTCACCATGCAAACACATATGCCTTCCCAGCCAGTTTCCCTCCCCTCATGTTACCCACCAAGAGTTAAACAGTTGAGAGAGCTTAAAAAAAATCTACTTTTCGTGAAAACCACAGCTGAAAATGGGAACATTGTGATCTATTTCACATCCAGATCCCAAACTAGACATTGAAAGAAGGAATATATTCACCGGTACTAACACAAGGAGACTTTTGTAATCAAAGTCATGGCCTTAAATACCCACGGGTAGGTACTAGGCACAAGATCTATTTCTGAAAGGCTCCAGCTCAATCCTGTATACAACAGTCACTTCAGCAGGAAGAGAACAGAGAAGAAAATATAAAGAAAGGGCAGAAGTCAAAAGGATAGGACAACAAAGGAAAGAAACAGAAGATACAACCCAGCATCACCCAGAAAACAAGCATTCACCCCGTGTGCTGCCTCAACACAATGCCGCCTGCCAAACCCAACTCCACAGAGACCCCAGGTCCCTTTGCTCGCCCCGTTACTCGGGTCAGCTCTTACAGAGGCATCAGAAGGAAAGATGTGAACTCAATCCTTGCCTACTCGGCAAACAGAGCCTGGAAGAGCCTGCAAGTCTGATCCCTCTCCTCTTGAATAGAGCAGTCATCAACCAAGAAGTGGCCTTTTTAGTTTTTGGGTTGGTTCCTCTCCCTCATCCAAATCTTTTTTTTTTTTTGAAGGCAAAAATACACAAGCATTTTTTTCATTGGAAAGACTTTGGGGGATGTTGTTTTATCTTTAGAAAAGGTGTAATAAAAAGGTTACCTCCAAAGGAAAACACAACCATTCCTTTTCTCTGCCTACTGCTTTTCCTAGGACTTCTGCTTTTTTAACCCTTTTGCCCTTGTTATTAACTCTTGCAAATCTGTACCCCAATAAAACAGAAATTTCTAATCACACTGTTCCAACAGTTTCTCCAAGCAACAAGTCAGGACTGGAGACTACAGTCAGCAAAAACCAGACTGTAAGAGCTTCACAGATAAGGAGTTCAGACAAGCAAGTGTTTTAAATAGAGAGAGCCTTTGTTTGAAATGTAACACCCTCTTTCCCTTCAATTAAGGCTTTTGAACTGTCAATGGCTGTAGTGAAGAAGCTGTTATAGATACACCAATAAATCTCCTTTATAAATATTGCTGTGAATTCAGTTACTCCACTGGTTTTAAGACATTAAGACTGTTGATTTGGCAGTGAGACTATGAGACTATTACATTGGTCTCTGAATTTATCTTGGAAGGATTAAAGGATAGAAAATGCTTTTCTGCTACAGAAGTGAGATTTATGAGGAGCCCAACCTAATTATTTCTAGACTGTCCAACATTAATGGAGATATTAAGACAACAGTTGCATTTAAAGAGGTATTTGGTAATTTGAACAGCTAAATACTGTTCTTCATGGACACTTTTAAAAGTAATGCCGCTGGTTATATACAGTCACCTTAGACTGAGAGCTTGTTGATCATTTTTCCAGACAGACATTTACCGTTCTCTGGCACTAACCATGAACTTCAAGAGCAGCATTCTTCAATTTCTTCAATACAAATTTCTCAACATCATTCCAAAACATTGCTACACACCTCATTTCAGATCCAGCTCTACTTTCTAGGCCAGATTTCACAATGCATTTAAGACGAATCAGCCTTGTATGTTCCATGTGGCATCTTTGACTACACAGAGCTCCAGGAAAAAAAAAAATCTTCCTTTGGGACCATCCTTACAATGCTACCAGTGTGCTGCAGTTGTTAAAAAGATCCTTGTTTCCAGGGAACTGTAGCTGTGCTTCCACACATGTGAATTAGAAGACACAGAAGTCACCAGAGGCCATTTACAATGAAAGCAATAGTTGCAGCCTTACTTCTCAAGGAATGTATCATAAACTCTTTCATTTAAAGGAAATAAATCTTACTCTCAGCACTGTTTCTCTAGTACTTTCCTGTTTGATTATTTACCCACTTGCATATTTTTTTCCCTACTCAGTCATCATTTTGGCTAGATTTAAAGCACATTGCTCAACTCATGTAGAAACAACTTTTGATAAAGACTTTTTGTAGTTTAATTCCTTCTGGAAGCAAACCAGTATGACTGAATTTTAGTTGAATCATAGTCATAGGAGAGTTTTGTGATGCTCACAAGTTACTTTAAAACGGCCTCCTCAAGCTATTAAATGCCATTTCCAGAACTTGCATCTCTCCCCCCCAGTGAAGACTCAAGTACTCTCTAAGCTAATGCAATACTGAAGTGATACAGCAATGTCACTAGCGACTTAGCAATACTAAGTCCTTCCAGGACTGCAAGCAGAGCATCAAGAAGAGGAAAAGTTCACTGAGTATTTTTTTTTTTTGTGGGAAAAATCCACAAGAACTCTTGCAATTGCAAGACTTCACCAAAAATCAAGAAGGGGGCAGCCTATACTTGAAGTTTGAACTACATTTTTATTTATTTTTTTTTAATGAAAGGATGTCTTTATTGGGGTAAGCACTTTGTTGATGCCAGAAACTTTGCTTTGAGAAAGTCCCATTCTGAACTTCATACCCTGATGAAACTAATTTTCATTTTCAATAGGTAGATCATCAATTTAAGATCATGTTAGCTGGTTTTTAAACCCCACATACTTTTGCTATACTGTCTTCTTATATGTCAGCGTGATAACAACTGTGTTTCCTAAAGAGCATGTTTACGGTGGTATTTAATGGCAAAACCAGGACACCTATGTATTTTCAGAACAGAAAACAATGGGTTTAAATCTTTATGTGCTACTTGAAGTCAGAGAAAACATAAGAGGATGTATTTTCAACATTTAAACCTGGAAAGATACGCAAAAATAAAAACAAACAAACAAAAAAGTAATTTAGAAACCGTTGGCTGCAAGCTCAAGAACTCCTGTACTTCCTACAGCAGACCAGCATATCAAGGAAGATAAGGGACATCTTTCATGGTAACAAATGTCATATAGAAGGTCTCCAAATGTTGATTGGAAGAAAACTAACACTACTCTCACTGCACTTTGGGGAACTGCTGCTCTTTCTGCCTTTTCATGCTGAGTCAGTCACTCCACCCCAAGCTAGATGTTTTACCAAACTCATTTAACACTGTTAACACCCTCATTTCCCAATCAATATACAGCCCAGATATGCTAAGTTTCAGATATTACCATCACATGTCTCTCTGCTTTGTACTTGCCACCAATACCTTTGGTTTGCTTAGGCACTGAGCTAAGTCTCTCACCTGGAAGGGTTTTGTGTAGAAGACACCGAGTTTGTCTCAGTGATAGCAATCCAAGAGTCACGTAGGCACTGAAACAATATCAGCTCGTGTTTCCATTCAAGTGAAAGACCCTCCCTAAGACTCCTCACTCTTTCCGAGGTTACAATTAAAGAGGATGTGGAGGCAGCAAGAAGATATCTAGCTCAGCACATAGGGTTTTGGGAGCTGTAATCACTCACTTTCACTCTGCATCTCACAAAAGAAGTTTTGTTCACGATGGCTAAGAAGTACAAGCGCTAATTTTTACTGCTTTCAACAAAAGTATCTTTCCAGACCTGAGAGGAGTTTTCAGTGAAGGAACAGGTAAAGTCTCACTAAAATTTGTTACATGAATAGAATACATTGCATTAGCAGCTTCCAAACCCCCACTTTGATTTTAATGTCATCCAAAGCATATCTAAGCAATTGTACACATGGTGTAGGTTCTATCTTCACCATCTCATCTTTATTAGATAGAGGAAGGTGAGTAAACTCACATCAGCTCAGAATTAAGCTCCTTCAGAGCCTTTGTTTGAAAACCACTAACTCCCCATTGCCGCAGCTGGGACATGAGTCACAACTCATCCCTCGTCCTGGGTGAGGAAAGACCGAGCCAAGCGCACCAGGAAGCCTGTGCCCCCGCCAAGCAGCGATGCGGAGGCATCTGGACCAGGAGGAGCAAAGGTTAACGAGGCAGCCGAGATACCCCCGGAGGAGCCGGGCGGTGGGAACGGGACCTTTTTCTATCACCAGATCTGGGGAGAAGCAGGCGGTCAAGGAGGAGACAGAGAGAGGCTGTGGGAGCAGAAAGTCCGTCGGGAGAAAGGGGCAGACGGAAGAGCTTTACCTTCACCTGCCACCACCGCAAGAGCCGGTCGTTCTCCCTTCCCACCCACACAGAATGGATGTAGCGGGGCCCGTCCCGAACGAACCCGCTGCGGGGGCAGCGACGGCGGGTTCCGCAGCGCCGGGACCACCCAGTTCAGGGACAAAGCAGCCCCGGTCCCGCACCCCGACAGAAGGGGCGGCCGGCCCCAGCACAGCCCGCTTTATCCGCTGGCACCCCGCTTCTACCAGCGACCGCGGCCGGGGGCCGCTAGCTCCGTCCCGCCCGGAAGGCGAGGGGCTGCGGCGGGCCCGAGCTGCCCCTTGACGGACGGCGAGGGGCGGCAGCCGCGGCCCCGTCACTCACCGCACATGGTCGCGCCACACGGTCCTTCCCGCTGACAGGAAACGCAGCTCCCGCCCGACGACCTGACTCAGGCACTGCCGCCTCCCCGGCCGCCCCGGCTCTTATAGCGGCTCGGCCCCTGCCTCCCCGCTCATTGGCCGGTGAACGGGCGCTGGGGCCGCTCCGCCCGGGGCCCCGAGCGGGTGCACGGCGGGGGCAGAGCCCCGGCGCGGAGGCGGCCCGGGGGCGGAGGACCGCGGCGGTTCACGCCCTGCCCCCGGCCTGGCCCTGCCCCGCTCGACCCTTCGTGGGGTCGCTGAGAGCTGTGGCGAGTGGTGGGGTCTATTGGGCCCCGAACACGGAGAAGCCGGGACAGGAGGCGAAGCTTTCCGTCGTGTCAGGGCAACATGAGGGGCCTGCGGCGGAGGGGCAGGGCAGCCCCTCTCCCAGGTTTCCAGAGGGTGGTGTCCCCAGTTTTCCAGCCTTTTCGGCCACGGGCATTTATTGACACAGGCTCAGTAGCCAACTTAATCCACACGGGCAGGACCGGGAGCACCTGGTTCGTGCTCAGCTGAACCAGGGCCAAAGGCGAGGGCCTGAGGGAGAGCCTTTCCCTGCAGCAGCAGCCTGAGCTCCTGGTCAGTCCAGTGTGGTCTCTTCCATTTAGCTGTCAAGAGAGAAACTGCAGATCGGCTCCAGGAGCCTTCTCCAGCCTCTTCTTCCCGGGCTGGGCTCTCTTCTGGAGGCAGACATTGTGAGGGTGAGGAAGGCCACAGGCCCAGGCCTGGCCGGTATCATCTGCAGGGCGCAAATCAGCGCAGTTCAGTCCTCAGCTGGGTCAAGATGTGTCTTCTTCTGAAGAAACTTGTAGTTCCTCATCTCAGGGAGCCTCCTCTGAGCAAAGGGAACGATGACTGTTAAAGCGAGTGCCCTGCAGCGTGCTTGGGACTGCGAGCCTTCACAGAAGTAGCTCAAGCCACTATTTGAACAAACAGTTCCTGAAAATACATAAAGTTTAATGATGATTCAGCCAGCTTATAGTTTCTTCTTATTAAAAAATAACTATTTTGTAGAGACAATCGTGGTTATCTCATATATAGAGTTATTAAAACTCAAGCACAAGGCATCTTATTTAAGCTAGAATTTAAAAGGCTTATTTTTCTCTTGGGGGGTTTTTTGTTTTGTTTTTTGGGGTTTTTTTGTAGTTCATTTTTTACTTGAAGTAGTGGTTCCTTCAACCTTTGTCATACTTTTGCTTGATGGAGAGATCGAATGAAGGATAAAGATTGGAACATCATCATTTCAACTATAAAAAAAATACCTTTTGGGGGTTTTTTTGTAAATTTTTGTGCCACGTTAAGAAAGGGAAATTGTCAATTTTAAGTCAAAGACCTGGATTTAAAATATTTTAAAGTAATAAAATTGAAGAAGTTAGTGTTAGAAATTCTGTTTTAAATTATTTTATAAGAAGGAATAAGTGTATTTTTTACTGCCTATATGAAATAGCTATGCACACCATGGTCTGCAAAAAAACAGTTTTGTTTTCCTCCCCCATCCCCCAGAATAAGACTGAACAGGCCCATGATTTGTCGCCATTGTAGTCCCAGCTCTGTCACTGACCTGCGTGTGACATCAGGCAAGTCATTTTGACACTCCATTCCAGTTTGTCTTGTCTGTTTAGGTTAATTTGCTCCTCCACTGAAGCAATCTCTGATCTTGTTTCCCCCAGTCCAGCCCAAGCAGAGGGGGAGGTTCCTAATCTCAGCTATGTGTGTTAAGTAGCATGCTATTTATATTAAATTGCATACTGTAAAGATAAACTCTTTTTTTTTTGCTCCCTGTGCAACATGAATTTTAACTAATGAGTGGTGCAAACATTGAGAAAGAAGCATTTTTTTTAACATTGCTGCAACACTAATTGCCAAAGATCACGAGTCAGAGCCCAAAATTTCACTCATGCAAGACATTTCATGTTTCCATGTGACATTCCCAGAGAGAAAACTACACAAAAATGAGACACAACTGCAAGTACGTACTGTATTAATCAGTGGTTAATGTGTCATTTTGATAACTTATCAGTCAACACATCCCAGAGTCATCTCTCTAATGCTATTTGGCTTTTTCATGACTTTTTGGAAGTATATTAGAAAATACAATAATTGTATTTACTGGTGGATTTGTTTGGCTTGAAGGGATAGATTTTACAGCACTCAGGTGAGATGAACAAACTGATCCCCTCTCACCTTAAAACGTTAAAGTCTAAAAGCTAAAATACGTGAAAGCATCATCTACCATATTCAACACAAGAAGGATAAAGCAATTCTGCTGGACTCTGGAAAACTGCTCTTCTCAGGAGATCATTAAAAAAAAAAACCCAAACAGATAGCACTTCTAAAAGAGTTTGTAAATTGAAGGTTGTCATTTTCATGCTATAGGAGGCAGGCAACTGATACAACTTCCCACAAAAGTCTGAACACAAACCTGAAGTGACACTCCAAGGACCAGGAATTTTTGCCCAGCTACACCTTTCTTTTTCCTATCTTTGTACAAGTGATCAAAAATAGGAGTAGGAAATAGTGGGGTACAGTATGGAGACTACCATATCCCTGTTTTAGTGTCAGATAACAAGGAAGTTGCCTTGGGTGCTGTTAGGAAAAGGTGAGGAGCAATAAAAATCATTCAGGATGTGGCTGGAACGAAGAGAGATTTATGCTTAGGCTCTTTCTGAGAGCAGGTACTAGTTCTCACAGCATTTATGATCTGCCCTGAAAAGCAGCCAGCAAGCATTCTAAGGACAGCTATTTCAAACTGTGTTTGCATATTCAAGAGATTCAGATACATATCTAAACGCCTTGTTCTGTTCCATCCTAGATACCAAAGGGGACTGAATTTCCTACTGAGGAGTTTCAGTAAATTCAGTTGTCCCAGGGAGTAAAAGGACCAAAACACCCTCATTAGTAAACAGGGGAGAGAAAAAAGTAGTAGTGGATGGGAACTGCAAAAAGAAAGAACTGTGATAAATAGCAGGAAAAAATTAGGAGAAACAGTTACTCTGTAGAGCAAGCTGTAAAGGCTGGTTTATGGCCCTTTCACTGGTGACACTGCTGGAGGAGACACTGCCTTGCAAGGAAGCACTGAAGCGAGTGATCTGTGTATGGTGTGGAGGATAATGGGTCACCAAATGGAAGTCCCTTCCAGCTCCAGCACTTGTGTGGTTATAGCTGGGTTATAACACTCCTTTTAAATGACCCTTTTTGGACTGCTGGTTGAGTGGCTACTACATTTTCTGAGAACTAAGAGCCTGTTGCTAGATTCATACTAGAATACACAGCACAAGTTCTTATAGGAACAATGACAATTCATTATTTTAGTTATATGTTTATATGAAAGAAAGAAATATCAAACTGAAGAAAAGTAACCCTAGGAAGGACTCCCTTGAAGAATATTTCTTGCTTTAAAATGTGGGAGTTGAGAGACCAAAAGCAGCCTTTGTACATTACAGATCATCATCCTCCTCAACCAGACTCCTGCACTTCTGCATTTTTTATGTATTGCTCCCAATATTGAAAACATGGAGAAAAGCTGAGCACTCCCATCACCATCACTTTAATTTTAACAAAATGGGATAGAGTTATTCCTTACCAAAGCTCTCAAGAATATTTGGGCTGCCAGCTTGATCTGTATTTCTGATATCTTCCCAGTTTGAAAACAGTGACTGCTATTAACCAGGAGTCACTCCAGTGAATCTGAATTTCACCAACAAAAAAATCCAAATATGAAGCTGACCTTGCTGGCATTTGAAGGAGGTTGGACTGTGTATGGAGACTTCAGGAGAGGACACAACTACGTAGGAAAAGCCAACTGCATCCATCTCAGCTTCAGAGTGAGTTTTGAAGATAATCAGCGAACGCCTCTGAAGTGAAGACAGCAACACCTTTCTTCTGCTGAGGAGTTCAAAGGAGGGGAAGACATTTATTATATTGATGGTTCTCTCAGCAGAGGTGTCAACTAGCTGTTCACCTAGGATCTGTCTAGGACCAAGGAATTAGTATTTTCAGTTTAAAAGTACATAATAGTAATTTAACAGCTTTTCCTTTGTGACCAGAGGAGAGTTAATTGTAATTTTTCACTGTCAGACAGCTGTCTCTGAAATGCTAAAAATTACATGTGTTAGGAGGAGTTACACATAAATGTGAGTCAGTGTCATAGCTATTATTGAGAATTAAGTAACCCTGATTTAATTCAGTGATGGCTTTTCAGCTGAATTATCATGATGAGCATGTGATGTAAAACCAACCTGGCTAATTAACTAAATTTGAAATACTTTACAAACACAAAGGTGCATTTAATAATAATTTATCTAAAGCATTGCGTTTTAAACAGCATTAAGTGCTTTCCTGAGTATTTGATGTAAATTCCTTGTAACAGGAGCTGCAAATAAGTTAATAGGAAGTGTCAGGGAGTCAAAGAAACATTTGGAAAAGTCTGTAGATTTTTCCAGTAAGCTAGCTTTTGGCACTGGATTAATTTTCTCAGCCTGCTGTGTGGTCCTTCAGGTCAAGAGTGAGAAATGCTGACAGAGCAATATGAGTATCTATACACCTGCCTTCCCCTCTCCCATTTCTGGGGATCAGGACCATCCACTCAGTATGTTTTGTAAATACAGGATTCTCACAGATTACCTGAGGTTGGAGGGAGCAAAGCTAACTGCTTACAATAGCTGGGGAAAGCATGCCTATCTAAGAAGTAAAAAAGCTTAAATTCCAGAGATAAAGCATGAAAAGAAATCCTTAATTCTTTCCAGTATGCACCAAATTACGGCTTTGCTGGAAGTGTTGGAACAAGGAGCTGATTGTAAAAACCAGAAGGGTACCACAGCTTCTCCATATGGCACATGCAGCTAAATCACACTGCAGGACTGGCCACAGCATCACCCCTGAGTTCTTCCCTAAAGAAAAGCTTTACACAGTTCCTGGGGAGCCCTCCTGGCAGCCACCACCCTCCAAACACAATAATTCAGCGCTTCCCAAGCTGCGCTGCCTCACTCAACACCACACAACAGGGTGAAGTGCAACTTCTATGCAGCTCTGGTTAATTTTATTTATAAGCATATGAACGTGGCTTGCTATTTTGGTAAGAACAATTTTGTTCCATTCCTCTCTTGATTTGTTTTCACAGCTTTAATACTTCAAGGATTTAAACTGGCCTTTGAAAGGAACACCTTTGAAGCTAGAAAATAGTTTTGCTGCTGGCTGCCCCCCCGTTTGCCCTTTAGACAGTTCTCTGGCAAAAAGCTTCTGATTTTGCAAATCAAAACCTGCTGTTTTCTAGAACATATACCTGCACTCTCCACAAAGCAAGGCAAGGGGATGCTAAACAACAGTCTGATTTTCTCCACTCTTGTCACCCCCCCAACATTGCTTCTGCCACCACTGCCCAGCAAGAAGCTGTTATGGCAGCAACTGGAAGGAAGCGAGGTGCTGGGAGTACGAGTTGCTTCCATACAGCTCCACTTATCAGCAATTCTAGGCTAAAAGAAAACAAATCCAAATTTCTAAAAGCAGCCTGTGTAACAAGATGCATCTGGCTTCACCTTACACGTTCAGATCTGCTGTCCTTATCACTTCCTTCTACAATCAAGATAGGCATCAAAAGATTACATACTGGGGACTTAAACACTCCCCCTCTTCCTCTTTTTCTCCCATTTATGATTAAAATAAATAAATGGGGGTAGCCAGATTCAAGATACAGCAGTAATTTTAAGGACTGGTGTATTTAACTTTGCAGCTACTGTGTTAATATTTATTTTAAAAGAGGCTGAAAGTGAAGTACCTCATGCCTGAACACCACTAAACACCCACAGGTGACCAGAGATTCTCTGACTTTAATAAGTATGTTAACAGTTCTGATAGATGTGTGATGCAATTGTTTAGCAACTGAAAAGTGATTGAAGGAAACTCATCTGCCAGGTGGTTTATTTTCAGTCCTGGAGTCACAGCTATTGCACTGATATCTGCTCTTGCTTACAGTTTCTATATTTTTCTCCTTTTGAATGCTTGACACAAATCACAGCTACAGCTACCTGAAGTTGTTTTTGTAACAGCTTATGATCTTGTTCTTTTGTCAGCTTTCAAAGAAAAATGGCATAAACTACGGTTAAATAGAAGCATTCATTTCCTCATACTGCCAATTAATGACCCCTCTATATCTCTATTTCTAGAGTTTTTGGGGTTATTTGATCTGGTGTAATCCACCATGTTTGGACACATTTGCATTGGCAGAAATAAAGACATTGCACAGAGGGGATTTCAGCATAATTTTTCCATCATAGCTATTTGCAAAGCCAGTTCAGCTTTTGTGTAGTTCCTCTGTACTGGGAGTGAGGAAGCACTTAAGAAGAAATAATGCAGGGCATCAATTTGTTCACTATTTGCATAGTATTGCTATAGGACAGGGTGATAGAGACTGCTGAGGAGAAGTTACACGTTGATAAACTAACAGAAACCGTGCTGTACAACCTGTGAGAAGTGCGCAGGACAGTGTCATTAAATTAACAGGAAACAGAGGAAAAGTTGTGGGGGGATATGGCAGCTCCCCACTGTGTCACCCAGAGTGCATGTCCCAAACCAACCCACCGCTGCCACTACCACCCCTCAGTCAGGCTCACATCCAGCTATAAATCTAAGGGCTGTGGTTAGTAGGTCAAGAGAGGTTCTTCTTCCCCTCTACTCTGCCCTGGTGAGGCCACATCTGGAATATTGTGTCCAGTTCTGGGCCCCACAGTTCAAGAAGGACAGGGAGCTGCTTGAGAGAGTCCAGCACAGAGCCACCAAAATGATTAAGGGAGTGGAGCATCTCCCTTATGATGAAAGGCTGAGGGAGCTGGGCCTCTTTAGCTTGGAGAAGAGGAGGCTGAGGGGGGACCTGATTAATGTTTATAAATATTTGAAGGGTGAGTGTCAGGAGGATGGGGCCAGCCTCTTCACAGTGATGACCAATGATAGGACAAGGGGCAATGGGTGTGAGCTGGAACACAGGAGGTTCCGCTTAAATTTGAGAAGGAACTTCTTTACTGTGAGGGTGCCAGAGCACTGGAACAGGCTGCCCAGGGAGGTTGTGGAGTCTCCTTCTCTGGAGACATTCAAGACCCGCCTGGACGCCTTCCTGTGTGAACTCATCTAGGTGTTCCTGCTCCGGCAGGGGGATTGGACTGGATGATCTTTCGAGGTCCCTTCCAATCCCTGACATTCTGTGATTCTGTGACAACTTCTGCAAACTACACAGGCAAACAACTGCTATGACCAAGCTATGACTTGCACTGTTTTACTGCCAGTAAAAATTCCTTGTATTTTTCCTTTTTTTTTTTTAAATATAGTTTTCCCTCCTATTAAGCATAGGATTTTTGTGTTACAGTGAAATTAAAGTTCCCTTTGGAGTTCACTCATTCAGATGGACTCAAGCTACTGCTAACAGCTCCAACTACTCACTGGATTTAGAACCTCCTGTTTAGTGTATCCCATGAGATGCATGAAAGGATGACACCCCCATGGGGTTGTTTATGCTGTTGCACTGTGAAGCTGCCTTTGGCAACCAAATTTGCCTGTGGTATTGTCGTTGGGTTATGATTATTTTGGTGTGAACACGCCAGATGAAGTAAGCTGTAGGTTGACTGAAAGCAGGAAATTCAGTTTTGAAGCAAAACATTGTCCTCAACTTACCCCACTGTTGTATCTATCTTGTATCTCTCTGTGGGAGACAAGATGATGGTCACCATAACCTGGACAAAATTTAGGGAAGAATTTAGGAGGGTGGGGTGAGGACTGAGTTGCAAGAAAACCAAAGAGGAGTAGATATTTACATTTTCTGCATTTTAGTTACATCTTAAAATGAAGTGGTTTTACTCTTAAAAAATATTCTCCTCCAATCATAGCATTTAATTTCAAGTCAGATCCAAACCCTTTTATTTAAACTTTACATTTTGACAGCAAACACAGGCAGTTTTCAATTTGTTCAACCAAAACTGGCTGGCAAACTTGAAACCAAAACAGCTAAATCCCTTATTTGTACAGCTGCATGCACCAAGTTCTTCTCCACCCCCCATAAACGACCATGCTGCAGGACATCAGCTCCACATCAAGGCAGTTAGTAAGTCTCTTCTGGCGTTAACAAGCTACGAAGGTCCTGCCCATGTTTTTGAGGGAAGCAGTGCTGAAGTCTCCTAACCATTGCAATATTTAAAGTGGTGCTTGTACAGCTACACATGTGGCATTGCTGGAGCCTAAGAGAGCATTGGAATGCAACTCAGTAAATTCAGGTTCAGAGCTTGGCCTCAGATGTGTTGTTATAATATGGTTTGATTACATCAAATTAACTCAAGCACAGATAGGTGTTGAATTAAAGGCATTAAATGGTCAACTTTTAACAGGAGTATATGCATTTATAAATCCACCTGGCATGAGAAATTGAAGTTACTTCTAAGCAACCTAAATGAATGCAGTTTTAACCTGTATGTGCTAAAAACCATCTTAAATTCTTGAGAAATTTTCAAATAAAGAACCATTCTATTTTATATCACTTATCTTCTGAGTTCATTTACCACAAGCAGCACTAAAAGAAGGCAGAAGGAACAGCTTCACAGTCTGTCTTGCATCTGCCAGTGGAGTTGGAACAAGCATTTCCATGCTGGGAACCCAAGGCACTGCTCTTCAGGGAAGACTGTCAGTTCACCAAGCAAGCGCCAGCACCCTTGGCACCAAGGACCAGCAAGTTGCTCCTTCAGCTCTGCAGTGATTTCTACGAAATGCAATTTGCGTTTTGAACTGAGTCACGCTAAGGAAATCCCAGCTAAGAGTCTTTGCCTTTTCCAAGAAATGGAGGATTATCAGCTGCCATCAGTACACATTCCAGTTTACAGACAAAAAAATTCCAATTTCGTTTTTCTCTGAGTCACATTGTTTACTGGCTGCCTCAGAGTGAGGAGCACAGATGTTAAGTGAAGTAACAAGCCACAACACCTTCTCTACACTATAGATTAGAGATGAAGGCTGCTGAGGGGTTAGCTCATCCTTAGCTCCAACTGCCAAGAGCCATCCTCCTGTCCAGATACGGGCAAAGCTTTCTTACATCAGGACTTCTGCTTTGAGGCTCTTGTGACACACTGAATCTTCTCCCCTCACATCTACATAGGAGGATAACACCTCACTCAGCTTGGAAATCCAACAGGACTAAGAATAAGAAGGAGAAACAGGGATTTTTTTTAATTTTTTTTAAAGCAACCAAGTCTCCCAATCCCAAAGCAGTTTACCTAACACTTTTAAAGTCCCAAGCAAAGTGGTTTTGTGAGCCTGTATTTACGTAAGGCTTAAAGGATTTCCCAGACTGTAGGTGCATATAAACCACCTCAGCATTCACCAGCAAGACAGCTTCCAGAAGCTCGTGTTGAAATATCCTTTGTAGCAGATCCACAGCCCGTACTGCAAGGTTTTAGCAGAAAAGGTTTCACATGTGGGCATCTCCCTCCACCTCCCCTTTGCTTATTGCAAAGGCGGCTCTCCAAAGCCTTGTTATTTGTTGCTGTGCCGCTTGTGCTTGTCAGAAAGCTGCTGGCCCTGGACCAGGGCCCAGCCTCTCCTGTAGTTTAGCATCAGAGGAGTGTAACAAGGTAGGAAATATTTATTGTCTAAAGGATACTGGGAAGTAACACATCAGAGAAGGGTGATTCCTGGGGCAGGCTTGGGGCACAGGACCTCAAGGAAAATGCTCCAGAAGTGAGTTGCCAGGAGCTGGCACAATTTCATTGCCAATCCCAAACAGGGAGAGCTTGGAGCAGCAAATCTGGACGGTGGGAATGGATGAAAAACCTACCAAGTGGAAGAAGCAGAAATGAGACTCTGAGGAGGGAGAGCTCCAAGCAGAACCTGGCTAAGAGCTCTGTGCCAGGGCAGCAGGGCTGGCGCCCAGCTCGAGAAGGCTGCACCACTCCTCTACTTTTACTCATGCAAACATTTTTTCACTGCCCCTAAAATAATTCCACTTCCAGCTTTTTCCAGGCAGTTGCATTATTGAAATGCTGCAGTCTGCTCTCTCTAAGTGCCTAGAAAACAAACTCATCCAATAGAAAGTGCAAAAACCAAAACTCTACCTTTCCAAGACATGGCACCACATGCCTGGACATATTATCAAAGAACTTTGCTCATGGCTCAAGTCAGGATGTCACAGGTTAATAATCACTGTGTGGTTTTTATTTCTGTCCAGGGCTCCTGCATGCTTTTTGGTAGAAGAAAGAGATCCTTGTAGGAAAAACTACACAGTCTGAACTCTTCAGTGAATAAATTAACAGCACTTCTCCTGTCTCCTCCCCTTTCCTTTACAAGGTTAGCACAACTGCAGGCTTTAGTAGCAAGTATCATGTTGGTGTTCTCCAAATAAACCTGAATTCCAGAGAAGCTTTTAAGAGCTCCTCTTCTCAGTAAAGGTTTGCTCTCACAGATAAAGCAAACCAGGAAAAAGAAATTCACAAGTGTTTGATTTTTCTGTCCAGTCACTTATTTGGTCAAAGAGAGCAAAGAAACTCTTTCGCACCCCTTACTATGAATTTTCAGCTCTGTTTGCTTTGCCTTCTTGTAACTAAGCCAAGGAATTAAAAAAAAATAATAAAAAAAACAACCCACGTCTGAAAATTTTCACTAATGAATTCCAGACTTCTGGACTGCAAAACCATCTGCTTTCTCCCAAGTCGTGTTGTCAACAACTGAGCACAGCTGGATGAAGGGCAACAAAATATACAGTTACTTGTGTTTCTACACCCCCAAATTTGCAGGCTTGTTGAAGTACATTAGGGAAACCTTCTAGGTTCAATGCAAGGCTTTGAAGGCTTTACCTTTGCAGAAGCCAGCAATGTTACCCTGATCACACTGGGCAGACAGGTAACGTAGGTGGCCCCATCTTCATTGGTTTTGCACAATCTTATAAGAGCCAGTGGACAGCAAGGCTCACTACCCAGGCTTTTGTCATCCAACTTGGGAGGCAGGAGTGGGGATGCTGCACATTAATGATGTTAAATAGCTCAGAGACTCTCCTGTTGTACCTGGGCAGCCCAGCAGCTCTCAAGGAGACAGTATGCGTGGAAATAAGAAGGTCCATTGAGCTTATGATGTTTGTCAAACCAAACTATTGCCTTAACATTGCAAACTACCAGACAGATTCTTTTTCCCAGTTCTGAGGCTATCAGTGACATCCATCTACAAGTCTGCTAGCAACTATGTGCAGGGTAAGGGCAATAGGTTGCTTTGCTACCTGAATGTGCTGCAGACACCATGGAGCATCCTCTGCAAGAACAACCATCATCAGCCATCACACCCATTTGGTGCAACAAACCTGATTAAAGCATTAGCACTAAACCCTTTCCTTTTTTTTGAAAAATAGTATAAGATCTTCAGTGACTCTGAGAGAGTGAGGGCCACCTTTCTGTGCCTTACCTGCAGATACCAGCTCCAGCAGCACAGGGTTCCTGGTCACACACTGAGTGTTGTTCCAAGGCAAGGGCATCATCACTGAGACAACGGCAGCGGCACCAGCCTGAGCCAGTCTGCTGTCAGTAACACACAGCTTCCCGCTGCAAATCACACCAGGCAGCCTGATGCTCTTCTTGAATACAGCAGGGATTTTATCTTTTGCCTCTGGAAGATGGTTTCTAAGTACACCTGCTTTGGACACAAACAGTTGAAGTGATTGCTTCTTACCTTCAGCCCAGTAAACACATCCTCACCAACTGCAGAGGCAAATATTGTGAGGCAAATAAAGTTTTAGCTAAGTCTAACTCTGGTATCTTCAAGAGCTCCATCCTTAAGTGCAACTTCTTCCTTAAAAAGACCTAGATGCATTTACAATTTTAAAATAAATACAAACTAATTAATTAATAGAATTAATATAGCATTTTCAATGTACCAATAAGAAGGCAAGGAGAGCTGGTACTATGGAAGGCTTCCAACATCCTCCTCTATTGTCTGGGCAAACCCCTAGAAAGTTTTTAACTTTCAAGTTTCCTCACTAGTTTTCTTCCAGCCTTTCTTTTAATAAGGCACAGGGGAAAGAAAGTCTTTGAGGGAGACCTGTAGAAACTAAACCCTCACATTTAACATAGAGCCTGTCAAATATTTCAAGTCAGAAATACTCAGCAACACATAAATAGCTTAAGCTTCAGTTGTTACAGCCTCTCTGAATACATTTTTTCTAGATAAGCTGGGGAAAAGCACAATTCAGAATAGAGCAGGAATAAATACTGTTTCATTTATTTTACAGACTAACAAGGTACAAAACCCAACCCTAGTCTTCCTCTCCCTACTCTGCTAAAGGTATAAACTACAGCTGACTCATTGCCTTGAGCCTGGGAGATCCCCTTTCGGCTGCTAATACTGAACCAACTTAAGCTTCTTCTTTATCCTTTAAGTTGATGGATCTAAATATATATTTAAAAAATAAAAATCACTTCTTCATAAGCACAACCAGTCAGATACAATTTGGGGAGAGGGTAAAGGCTACAGCCCTTAAATATAACCAAGGGTCACCCATAAGTAGGAGTTCAGCCACACAACAGAGTAATTTACCTTATCTACATCAGCTGAGAGCAGCTGAGTTAATTCACAGATGGAGACTACAAGCTTTTCAAGGAAAAATCCCAAATACAGAGCTGCTTTGGGAACCTTAGCTCCATTTTCCATAGAGATGGCTTAAGGAGTGAGGATGAGATCTGAGTTTTCAGAAGCATGAGCTACATTTGTGCACGTTGCATCCATCAGGCTCTTCTGAAAACCACTCTGCTGTAAACTGGTGCAAAATTGAGCAGGTCTCATGGAAACATTCAAGACAAGCAGTGGCATGTGCTGTAAGGTGCTGCACCAACTACTTTGTTTTGCCTTGTGGCTAGTGGGCCCTGGCCCCCAGGGCTGTCCTGTGTATCATCCCTTGAGTTAAAATAAGCAAGAATGAATCCTTTCTTGTTCAGACTGGTGGTTTTATTGCTTCTTATCAGCTCTGGGCCAGGTGGCCACTTGCTTGACCCAAGCCTAACTGCTGGCTCAGGGAGTCCCTGCCCACTGATAGTTTGCATCCAGTACCTGTGTGTCTCTTTACACTCATATCTGTCTGTTTTCCTTAGACAGGCAATCAGCTGCTAGGAAAATTCCTAGGAAAGCAAGTCTTCATTGCTAGAAGTTTCAAAGCACACAAGTATAGTGCTGGGTGCAGCATGTAGACTTCGTAGGTCGGGGCAAGAGCTGTCCTGTAACAGGCATGATCTCAGATCTGTGCACATGGCTGTCAGTGAACAGAGATGTACATCAGAGGGATTATTCACAGCACCTACAATTCAGCATTTGTATTTGGCTTTAACAGGGCAAAGCATCTGCAGAGGAAATAAATAAAGTGATAAATAAATATTCCTGTTTGTGAGGTAAAGGACTTCCCTCTGAAGAAAGCCAGAGGCAGTGCATGATGCTGAGCATGAAGTCCCTGCAGTGTCTCTGTCCCAACCACAAGCCCACCTCTCAGATCACACTTGAAAACAAAAGGTGATGAAATATTTCACTTTTCCCTACAAGAGGTCTCCTAGATGCTATAGGCAGGTAGGACCTGCCCTGTACAAATGTACCTTCTGAAAACTCTTAACTCTTCTTCCCTTGCAATTCTTATTTATCAGTGTGTTACTCAGTGCTTGAGAGCACATACCCAAGAGGAGATGGAATGCTTTTGTTGTCAACAAGAAAAATAGAGGAGCAATTCCAGTACCCTTCACCTCTTTACCTGTTTTTACTGTCCTGTGGTACGCCTTGCTAGTGAAACAGTACCATAATGCAATAAAAAACTTTCCCTTCTTTGTTAAGCTCTTGGCAACAGAAAGAACTAAGAAGTATCCCCTGAGTAAGCCACATCCAGTTCTCTTTCCCCTTTTATTAAGAGATCATCTCTAATAAATGGCTTTTAGTGAGAACTTAGAGGAGGTTTCGGTAATAACTGTCTTTTAACGGATCTGAGCTCAGTTCACTGGGCAGAAAATTAAAAGGCATGTCTGCAGAATTAACAGGAAATGCATCCTTTTCTGGCATGCAAAAATACAATTCCTTTCTACCAATTTTTGGCTTAGATTTAACAAAGCATGCTACACAGATGGAGACTCTTTCAAAAACAAATGAGCCATCCTAAGCTAACCAAGCTTTAATGGTGCCAGTAGGACAGTAAATAAACTACCCACCGATATTAGTTATATATTCCCTTTTCTATCAGTGTATTGCTTGGCAATTGATTGTGTTTTATATGGAGATTATTGTCAGAGTAATAATGCTATAAGGCAAAGTTCAGCCTATCAGTTTCTGCAAATGTTTATTTTCACTATTTGTGATACAATATTTGGGGCAAATGGATTCTATGGAATAAATAGAATTTATTTAAGTCTTAAAATACAGAAACAGTGAATTAGAATGTGCTTTTGCCCTATGTGAATTTTCTGATGAAATATTGTTTGTACCTCTTTGAGGAATCATAAACATTTCCAGAAATCACTGCTTAGCCATTCCAGCACTCAGACAGTTAATGGTCTTTTTCATGCTAATAGCAACCAAGTGAATTAATCTTTTCTGTTTGATAAGATTTTGTAGTGTTCATCCAGCTCCAGCCTCATGTATGGAAATAGTTAGGTTCCTCTGCTTTCCATATTTTGATTCAGGAAAAGAAAGAAGCTGGTCTTTTGATCCTGTACTGCTCAAAATGAAACTAAACCCACAGAACATTTTGTCAGATCTGTTGTGGTAAAGCAGTATCCTCACTGTTTGCAACAAGCCTCTCTGCTTCCTCCCACAAAATGAGACATCAGAAGAATGCCGTTGGGAGAGGAAGCTAACAAAAGGAAGGTATCTTCAGTGAAAATTATTTCCCTTTGCAGAATGTATTTAGATATCTAAAAACTTTCCAAGAAAATGGCTTAGCACATGCATTATATTCCCCAGCACCCCAGCTGCTAGCAGCTGGATGCAGCGTTTCAGCAGTCACTCTTGTAGGAAATATAACAGCAATTTGCAATAATAGACAATAAGTATCCATGGACGTAGACTAGGAGCCTGATTTTGCAATATAGCCCCCCCACCACCACGACTTCCCTTTGAAGCACAGTCCCACTAGCCAAGATGCTGAAACTCTCAGCCTGCAAATTCTTTAGAACAGGCTCTGAGCAGCTGATTTCCTGACCTTCAGAAAGTGCTACAAAAGCAGAATGTAGCCCTTAAGGGACATGAAATACCTATCAAGTCTGCTTCCTACTTAGAGGTGTCTCCAAGCTGAACCCCAGAACTAAGCTTGTGGCATTTTCCTTTAGCTCTAAAGCACCAGTTACACCAGGGGAAGATGGTTCAGGGGTTAAACGGGCTTTAGTAGATCCTATTTCAATCTCATGCTCCACCATTGATTTTTTTTTAATATAAATGTAGGTAAGTCACTTAAATCCAGATCATTAAAAATAGCTGGGTACCACTTTGCTTAGTATCAATGCCTTGTGCTTAGGCAACGTGGGAATTTAAGCCCTGAGCCTTTAAAAGCAACTCAGCAGCACTTTCAGCCCTTGGTAGCCTTGCTTTCAAATTATGCGTGGGAAAAGAGCAGTTAAGGAAGGAAAGGTGTCCTTGAGGAACAAGGAAATAAACCCCACTGAAACATCAAAGCTACCCTGATATGACCTGATATGAAAGATGTTCAGATGACAAAGCAGCTGCCCAATCTGTCTGTCTGACCTGATATGTGTATCTGACACAAGGAACAGACAGTTCCTTCTGCCAGAATAGCCATGAACCCTCTCCCAGCCGCCTGTGTGTACATCCCATAACCCGTCCCCTCCCAGCCAAACCCACCTCATGCTCATGCCCTCCCGCAGTGTCCCTAGTGTGCTTCCCACTCTTCCTTCTGTGGGTGCTCTGTGTTATCCCTTCTTGATGTAGGAGAACAGATTCAACTGTCTGGTCCCTACCAGTGACTATTTCCCTGACACACTCTGCATGAGTTGGGATAATGAGGACTGATCTGTACAAAATGTGTTGGGCTTTATTCTACTCTTGCTAGGAGTTACTTCAGCTCTAAAGCCAGGCTGGATTAATCTGTTCCTCACAAAATCATCTAAATATTAAATTTATGTCCCTAACCCTTTTTGAAGTCTTTTGGAGAAATCTAGTCTCGAAAACACTTCACATGACTATGCCAATAATGTCTCTAAACTTTCTCTCTAGTGAAAGGACTGACAGAAAAAATCTAATTCCTTCCTAACTACTCACTTTTTGCTGTCTGCCTCTCCCCTTGTGCGTAGAAGCACAGTCAAGCGCTGGGATGATGTGCATCTTAGTGACAAATACGACTTAGCTAATGCAGGAAGAGGTTGTGTTCAAGACGGAAATGACACATTGAAGTTGTAGCATCAGATTTTGCACTGTCGGGAATTACATCTCATAATCTTCTACAATAAATACAGGCTGAAGCATGGAGTCAGCTAAGCAAGAGGTAGGGAAAAAATGACCTACAGAGAGTTCAAACCATCTTCTAGCTAACTAATTTACATTACAGTTGGCAGATTTGAAGATAAGTATGGAAAGGTAAGTATGCAACTACCAAAGACCTGTAAAAGAACCACAGAAATGTGCAGTCTCCATCAGCATTTGCTGGAAAATGACTCAGAGTTGTGTTGCTGAGTTCAGGGCAGAATCCAGCTGATCACACAGAGAGGATGAACTGTTTTGTGGCATCTTCCTGACTTCTAGTGGCCATGATTTGATTGGCTTTGTTCTATCTACAGCCATAGTTTGGGCAACCTGGCTCATCTTCTGAGTCCTCCTTTTACCTTTTATAAACCTGTCTAAGCAGGCAAACTATAACTGTAGCCAGGCTGGACTAGCAGCCCCGTATTTAAAGGAAGGGTCTGCAAGGAAAAGCATTGAATAGCACAGTTTGGGAAAGAGTTGAAGCTGAAGATTGTGTTTTGTTCTTGGTGTTTCCAATGAAGACCAATAGTAGAAGACTTAGAATTGTTTGTACCATCTCCAAAGGGAACAACGCTTTAGGATTCTTCAGCAGAAATGGATCCTAGAACATAGCTAGAGAAGTGATTTCAAGTATCACCAATTTTTGATACTCAATTTGAATCACTGTGCAGAGGAGAACACCTCTCTCACATCTGGTGTTTAGCTGTAACACCAACTGTCTAAGATCATCACTGTCTTTGCAGAAAAAGGTCTTTAAGATAACAATGAGGATCAACTTTTTGAAGAGGATAGCAGACAATAGCACCAGGTCTGAAAAGCTTCTCGGACAGACACCAGGTTTGCAGCAGGGTGAGCCATCTTACCAGACACTAATTGTAGCAGATAATGACTTCTTCAGTGACATTTTACACAGAACTAGATTTTGGGGGTGGGAGAACTTGCATTATGACAGTTCAATGACCTTCTTCATTTGCAATGCAACATCTATCATCAGAATTGTTTTTTCAATCTGACACTGCGGATTACACAGCAGTTTTGACCCTCATAAAAAGAATTTTCTTCTTGATCTTCACCATTTGACTGAGCCAGTCTTAAACTTTCCCAGCAGGGCACACTGATGAAAACAGGATGCGATAGTAGGTTCTGCTTTCTGTACAAATCCAGACTTGCACATTAGCTAAACCATATTTGCTGCAGGGGAAGAATTGTTGGGTTTTGTTGGGTTTTTTTTTTTTCTTCTTTCCCATCTGTTTTGTCTTTTCTCTAGGGCATCCATTCTAACATTTAATCTTGACACTGAGCAACATCAGTGCGTACATGACGCCACTAGTGAGGTTGGGCACTTATCAGGAACATCAACAGCAGCCAGAAGTTTAGCCTCTGAGCAAAGTCACTCAGTGGCCATCTGAACATTTACACTGAATATTTTCTTTTTCAACTTCCACCAAAGGGTGTTCAATTTTATCCTTTTATTTCTTCAGTAGCAGAAGAGACATTTTGTATAAAGCAAGGGGGATACTTCTGATTGTTTGGATTGTGTTCAAGAAGGACAGATTTATATGTTTACCCTGGAAATGACTTATTGAATCATACTTACAAGCAGAGCCAGGGAGCCCCTTGCCTCCACCTCCCCCAGCCAGTCCTCAGGGCTCTGCCACAATGTGGTTTTAATTATAAGCAGGAGCTGCTGCAGCATTTTCTTCCTTACTACAGTATTTTTCATTATGCAGGCAGGAGAACAAGTAGGAAAATCAAACTCTGTTAAGAAAATAATTGATTAAACCTATTGGGAGACAGAACTGCTTTTATATATGTGCAGTTGTGTTAAAGACGTGATGATGGAGGGTGAGGGGAGCCTTATCCAGTGTCTAAAGTGCAGCAATGTGAGTTAATCAGGATTCAATGGCAATGGACCTCAAAACTCGGTTTGTATCTTTGCTGTGCCCCAAATTATTGCCTGAACTTCCGGCATATTTGCTCCATTTGGTTACTTTGGTGGTGATCCTACCAAGGAATGGTTCTGCTTGCCAGCTCACCTCCTAGGTGCTGCCACATCCCAGGCTGGCTGGGTGAAAATGATAAAGTGCTTCTAGAAAGATAAAGATACTGAAGAAATTCTTCTTCAGTTTCATCTTTCCTTGGGCTTTATTTTTTCAAGCTTTCAGTACCTAAGGGTTAATCAAGTCCAAGATATCTCTCTTGTTTCTGTCATGTCACTATAAAGCTCTCTGGAGGAATACCAGAACGTAACTGTTCACTCTGTTGCCTGGAGGGAGAGAAGACAGAGATCCCATGGGTGAAAAAATAATTACCACTTTTTGGTGACAAAAATACTCATCCCAGTAACTTGCTGTGTGACTGTGCTTTTGCAAGGCTTTTTTTGCCAGCTTCATTCATGTCACATTTGTTCTGCCACCAGGAATTGGAGCCCAGCTGCTTCTTCAGCAAACCATTCCTGTAGTTATATTATCTGCAAAAAAAAAGCTGTGACACCAACAAAGAGACCAGTCTTGTGCATGTCAGCCCTGTTCACCACATTCCCATCTGTGCCTGGCACAACAGTGGCCAAGCAAGGAGACCACTTGGTGCAGACCCTGGAGGTCTGTGGGTTGCTGTGAGCATTTCAGCACTGCCCCATGGAATTGTCCTAATAAATGCCAAAAATACTGTCAAAGCTTGGAGGGATTTTTACCTTCACAGCCCTTCAATATCCGTCAGAGGCTGATATATAACAAGTTACTTGTGTTAGCATCATGGTAGAAGACAAATTTCACTGGATGACAGAAACACCTCCTGTTATTCTCTTAAGGGGAGAAAAAGTGAAGGGCTGTAGGGCAGAACTGCTCTTTGACATGTTGTTACAGCCACAGGAGGAGGTTATTACAACATCTGCTGTTGATCTGCATGACCCTGGAAGTGGACACATTTCACGCAGCAGCTTTGCTTGTGGATTTGCTTGTGCCTTTCTTCAGCTTTCTCCTTCTCTTTTTAACCTCTTACTCCTTCAGAATGAAGTAATTTAGAGGAAGCTTTAGTGAGTGATATCCTGTTTTATATGATTTTTTTTAACTTTAATGAGGATGAGAAATGATGAAGCTGAGCAGTGAACAAGTCTATCTGAACTTCTGAGGCTTCCATGGGAATTCCTGGTCTAGGGTTCATGCACCCCTCCCACAACAGTCAGCCATGAGATGTGAGATAGTCTTTGATGCATGAGACATGACAAAATCACCTCTCCACAAAAAGGCATTCACAAATTCATGTATTTTGTCTTCGAATATTTCCTTTTCAGCTGTGGCTTTGCGTGAGACAACCCAATCCTGTTGGTTTTTTAAAGAAAACACAAAAACTAGCAGATATAATGACTTAGGATATTGAGCAAGGAACCATTTACCCAATTGCAACCACTTGAATCATTCTCCAGATGTACCTAGAGCTTCCCCACCACGTTACATGAAAATTCTGGGGCAGAGTAGACCAGCTGCCATGTCTCTGACAGAAACAGCACTGCAGCTCTGCTAGAGAGACATTTTCAACCTAATAGCAAAGCTCACAGCAGTGTGACATTTCTTGCATTGGGTGGGACAAATGATGTTTCATTAATCATTGCTTATTTTGGAGTTACATCACTGTCTATGAAATTGAAAAACAGAGTATGTTGTGTAGCTTCAGTAGGTTTGACCATAGAATTATGCAATTCATCAGTAGCAGGGGAGTGGAACAGGCCACTCTCATGGGTTGCAACGCCCAGTCCTACCTAATGTTTTTTTTTTTTTTCATCTGAAAGTGGCTGTGTCTAAATCACCCTGAAAATGACACTGAAAAACTGTGTCATTGACCTCAGCTTTGCTAACGATGATGTTGAATATGAAGTCTGCCCCAGCAAAAATACCTCTTTTTTTTTTTTATGTGGTAAAAATCAGACATAGAACTGTTAAAGTTTGTCAGTGACATTTTAAATAACCACCATTAGGGATTTTTGAAACTTGTAATATTTGGGAATGGGAAACACATTACCAACACTCTGCAAATTGCTGTCACCTTTCAGTGTTGCAAGACAAGACTGGCCATTTTCAATCGTGACCTTTGCCCACTGCTGTATATTGCTCAAGTACAGCAAAATTAATACCAAAAGAATGGATGAATTCTTTAAAAAATCCAAGCTTTGCACCACTGGGTACCCAGATCCAGCTGGCTGCCCTTTGCAGCAGGGGGTCTTCATAGTTGTGGGCTGTTGTGGAAGGAGCAATTCTGTATACACAGCAGAAGGCAGGATCCTACAGCAGATGCTGGAAGTTTTTTTGCCAACCCTTAGCCTGGAGAGGCTGGCTGAGCACTTGGAGATTTGGCCAGTTCTTGTTCTTGCTGAAGTTAATGGATTTTGGCATTATTCTCGATGGGCAGCATAATCAATCTTCCAGGGGGTTTTCTCCCACATGTGTGATTAAATCTGTGTACAAGCTCCTGACTCAGTATTTCATCGGTCATTCCTTTAATTGAGTTTGTACTTTCCAGACATACAAAATAAACATTGATTTCCTTTGTTAAATGGAGAGCAATAAACTGGGCTTGCATACTTTTATTATCAGGAAGTAGTATAATACTCCAAAGTCAAAAGTGTGCAGTTCAGTATGCTGTACATCTAACCCTGGGATGAAAATATCCCATCATGATATCAGAAAAAGACTTTGCACAATAGTATTTATTTACATATGTATTTACATCCATACATGAAGCAAGATGTGGCTAGCCCATAAAAATGTAGAGAATGATAAAGCAAGAGAAACAATATATAAAATTATAATCTTCTCCATCTACAATAGTCAACTACATCTGTGTTGGATCAGAGTTTGGCTGCTGAGGATGAACTTTCAGAATATGTTGTTCCCATTTTTGGTTCTTTGGGGAATTGAGGAGGTTTTCCTCTACATTTTCATGAGCTCTTCATTTTATATTGCAAAGAGCTGAGCAATTACAGAGTTATAATGTGGTAGTTATTTAGGCAGGGGAAAATGCTCTATGGCATTTTCTCTTTCACATATTTGTAAACTTCATGTGCCCACAAGGACTTGGGCAGAAAGCTCCTCAGCACATAACTACTAAATGGCTGGGAGGCAGATTTCCTCCTGTCTCTAAAGTGGAAGAACTCAAGATGTTAAAGCCTGATGTGTCAAAAAAGCCCAGTGGCCAAAATCATCATGAATGAATAGTTCCAACCCTGAGACTCCAGTATCCAAACATAGACAGAGAATTTACTGTCACAGAGTAGCTTTTATCAGAAATGTCTATCAAGAGGTAAGGGTTGAACCAAGTATAGAAAATATAAAGAGCCAAGAGTACAAAAAAATGGCTACATTTTGAGATTTTAAGCCCCAAGACTCAGAATGCACCATCTGTTGTATAATGCTTCATAATGCCTTTCTGTATAGTCCAGTTCTTATCCCACTTTGAAGGGCAATCATTGACCAGGTACAGTGTCAAAGAGCTCCTTCACTGGCCTTTGTTTTCCACTGACATGGCTTCATGGCCAAAAGCTGACCACATCTACTCAAGCCTTTCAAAGAGCCATCCTATAATTGAGAGATGGCCAATTTCTGGTGCTTGAGAGCCCGCTTCATTTCTAGTCACATCTTCACGTGGCAGTTGGTGTGATAACCCCTGCCCAAATCTGCAGCAGGCAATGTTCCCAGCAGCCAAACTAAAAGCTGTGGGGTTTTAAATTCCAAATCTAATTCCTTCTCCTAAACCATTACTACCTGGTTGATTCAGACCTCACTTTGTATGGGGTAACCAGCCTGCAGTAAGCACAGGGTCACAGTGGAGATGCTGGAAGTACCACACTGCACCATGCCACGAGTGACAGTGTCAGAGTGGAAATGGTTCAATCAGTACGTGTTCTCATCGTAACACTGGGGGATTCTGGAGCTGGTGGTGCAGCCCCAGGTAATGCTGTCTGCCCTGTCTGATTTTTCTCCTTTTATTTTTAATTCTTTTGTTCCTGTGGGAGGTCTTGCTGGGATGTTCCTGATTTGGAGATCAGTGCTTTGCATCATTTCCCTTCTACAACAGATTTGCTCTCTCTGTTGTGGTGAGCAGTGAGACATTATAGCAGTTCACATTTGTTTAGGTTTGTGGATTTTTTTTTTTTATGGTAACTACTTACCCAGCCCCTTTTTGTAGCAGCTGTTTTTCTGTAACTTGCATCTGTGGCATGTTTTTTGAGGCCAGGAGATAACAGATTTGTTGCTGAATGTAGACATAATATACATTGTCATATGCAATGAAAATCTGCACCCCTTCAGAATGCACCAGGGTTTATTTGTTTTCTCAGTTTAAACATCTTTCACTGATCACTTGCTGCCTGGAGTTTGGCACAAATTCTGTGGCAGGATCAAGGGAGCTGATAGCTCAGGAATATCTGAATCACTAAGTTTGGGGGTTGAGGGGGCATTTTAATCCTACAACTTGTGCTTTTTTTAAGGCAATAAAGTAAAAAAAAAAAGTAGCAGGCAGCTATTTGGTTTCTTATGACACAATGTTCAGTCTTAGCTAATTTATCCTGGTAAACTGCAGCACAGTTCTACCCTTCAAACAGGGGTTTGGATATACTCACATGGAAAAGCCACAGGACAACCAGCCAGATTCCAACCTCACTCCAGAACTGCCTCCCCCTGCACCTCTGGGAAAGAGTGACATTAACCCTGACACCTGGGCAGTCCCCACTGCTCATCAGTCAGATGAGGTGGTACATAAGAGCAGGACACAAGAGGACACGTGAGCAAACCTTGGTTTGTATCTACAGAGAAAGAGCTTTTTGGGTTTCCTGTGCCAGTCACTCTCCATGGGGCTGGCATGCTATGCTCCAGGTGACTTGCTTTGGAGGATGTCCAAAGAGACTGGCACAGAAAGCAGCATGCAAGAGAGAGAGAAGACATTCCCATGTAACTTACAGTATTTGACCTACTATGAGCTTGGATACCCAGGTTGGCAAAACTGTGCTGAGCTCTCCAAGTCCCACATTGAACCCAATGTGGCTCCTGCGGCGCTTGGGTCTGAATCTCTCCCATCTCTTTGGCACAAGGCAGCTCTGATTAGGGATGGACAGATCCCTTCTACCCCAAAGGCTCATCAGACATGGGCAGAACCTTCTGCTGCTTATTTTAGTGTTTTGAAATAAGAACATCCATGTTTTTCGTTGCAGAAGGCTTCCTTGCTGTCCACCAGCTGGCACTAACCCCACCCCAGCCTGGCAGCTTGCAAGAGGGGGGGAGGGAGGGTGACCAGAAAGTATGAGAAAAGCAGAAATAATGGACTTTAAAGGAAAGTCTTCTTCACTAGATCTACAGTTTCATTTATCCTGTCAAGACTCAAAGTCTTCCACGGAAGAATGCATCAAAAGGAGACCTACAAGGAAAACCACAGATTTATTTTTTTTTGCTTGGAAGGAAAGATTTTCTTTAATTTCATAACCTGCAGCATTTTCATTTTGCTCCAAACCTAATTTCCTAATGTTTTATCTTCTGGAAGATGATTGTATGTATTTCTTTCAAACTTTAATCACTGTATTTCATACATGGAATAACCTGAGTGTGCCTGAAGTCTCATTCTATATTCAGACATAAAAAACCAGGATAAACCCATATTGCAAGTTACCAAAAGTAACACAGGTTGCACTAACAAAATCTTTCCTTGATAAGTGATTTTCTAAACTACAGGGATGTGGTAGATCTTATCTACCAGGACTTCAGTAAAGCCTTTGCTTTGCTATCACCAGGAAAATCAAATAAATTGGAGGAAATGGGTATTAATAAGGAACTGTTGATTAAATAATTTCCCCAGCTAAAGAGAAAACACTGATTTTGCATTAAAAAAGGGAAATACCAAACCAGCAGCAGAAAAGGGAACTACTGGCTGCCCACGTCACATGGGGAGTTCCTCAAAGATTTTGAGAAATGACTTCTTCAGCCTAAGCAAGTGAGAATGGACACTGATGGCTTTCTATAAATACTTGGAAAAATAATGCCTGTGAGAGAGAAGAGCCATTTAAGAGCAATTTTGGCAGGGTAACAGATGAGGTGAACAGACCACAGACCAGTTCAGGCTGGGAATCAGGGGCTTTCTCACCATCTGAGCAGTGTGCTTCTGGAATAGCCTCCAAAGGCAAAGAAACCCAACTAACACTCCACGTATGGTGGCATTACCCAGGAGGGGGCTGGGCCATAGGGTGAATCATTTATTCCCAGATTGATGCCACTGTAAACCCTGGCATCGTATGCCACAGAGGTGGCAGCTGTTCTTCAACTGTCACAGGCTGAGCCATAGCGGGGTGATGCTCCAGCTCCTCTCCCTGTGCCCTGTTGTGTGCACTGGCCTCCAGGCATGGCCACCGAATCCATCCTCTCCTGCCTCCTGCAGCACAGATGCATCATGTTGCAGTCTCTAAAAACCTCAGAGAGAAACTTCTCTCTAAAATGGAGGAAAATTGAGCTCAGCAAAGCCAAAGGGGTGAAAATCCTCGTGTGCTGCTGGCACCCTGGAGGCAGCAGAGGGCTGGCATGGTCCCCAGGTTAACCTAGAACAGTCCCACGCCTGCTTCACGAGGATCTGCACGATGGCATCCCACCATCTACCACCACCATCTACCAGCCACCCTTTCTACCTTCTTCCTCCCTCTGCTCTCCATCTTTCTGCCCAAGGGGAGGAGGAGGCAGGGAGCAGAGGGTTGATGCCTGTCATGGAGATAGATGTGGGATTGTGGCTGTTTTCAGCCCCTTTTGTGGTCCTTTCACTGCTGTATGAGTGGTGCAAAGAGGTGCAGTGGGGCTGCGTGTCCTTCCCTGGCAGCACGGAGGGAGGGCCAGCACTCTCCCAGGCTGTGGGCTGCTTTTTGGGGATGCAGTGTGCCTGGGAACTGTGGGTGCTGTTTGAAAGGACAGGAGGAAGGAGCTTCACCCGGCTCCTACACAGGGGTCACAATTTGACCCTTAAAACCAAAGAATGTGAAGTCAACTTGTGAGGATTAGAGATGTTGGGATTCAGATTTTTTTATTTTTTTATTTTTAATTTGCTCTGTGCTTTAAAAATCCCACAAGCATGGAAGAAAAAAATGCACCCATGCAGTCTGAAGCTCTTCTGGCTTCCAGCTCAGCCCAGGATGACTGTGGCACAATCGATTCCAGATGCTGAGTTTCCGGCAGTGGCTGACACAGACACACACACACACAATTCCTCAGCTCCACAGGCTCAGACACAATCCCAGACTACTACAGACAGCAGAGACTGGCAGCTTGAGAAAAGGAGACATTACCAACTCCCAAACTCATTCCCTGTGGACATGCCGAGCTCACAGGCTGGTAAATACTCGGGGTATTTTTAGGAGTGCATGAGCAGGGTGACATCCTCTGCCTGGAGTAGCCACGAAGGAGCCCAGTGCATTGCTCCAGACTTTGGAGCAACGTCACTTCCAGCCCCATGGGATTGCAAACAGGATCAGGCTCCAGAGGTGCAGCTCAGTGAGATTAGTGGCTGCTTAACCTGTTGCTGGTTGTAGGCAGAAAATGAACGATCTGATTCCAATTGTAAATATTCCAGAGAGGGCTAATGATGATTAATCTGTTGTTACGGAGTTGGTCTTTTATGACTTGTTATTTATTGCTCGTATGACTGTACTCACTTGTGACACCTGTTCCTCATGGAAACATCTATCACCTATTAAATCTTTGTAAGTAATTCAGTAGGGTAACCATCATGTCTAGATGATACTTATGTCACTTTTTAATATGATGAATGGCACTAGAGATCAATTGGCAACGCATAACTAGAATTTACAGGATCAAAAACCCCAGATACATTTTACATCTTGTATTTTGTAAGGCTGCTGCCCAGCAGCAGTGAGAAGAAGCAATTAAACCATAGAATCTCTCTGGCATGATGAGGGAGACCATCCTCACTCCTCCCATCCAACACAGATCAGAGCTTCTGCTGCCAATAATAGACTCCAGGAATGCCCACAGGCAAGGGCTCTCGCTGGGACTCAGCACAAGGTCAGAGGAAAGCTAATTTTATTAAGAATTTTTACTATGAAGATATAAACTTGCAATAAAAAGTTAGCAACTGCTTTAGGCTGGGATTTTCCAGAAACTCAAGGGGCAAAAGGTTCCCAAATCCCACCGAACTGGTACCCAGTTCTTACAGGCTTCTCTGAACAGCCCAACCTTCGCTCTGACTCATTACCCATTCCACTGCCATTATTTCTTCATAAGCTTTTGTTTAAGTTATTGTGCTATTAATTTCCTGTTTCACAATCCTTTAGTGATGCCAGCAAAATATATTAATTCAGATTTCTGGATTTGCATTTGAACATGGAAAGGATTAAAATTAATCACAGCTTCTCATTGGCTCAGGGCGATCAAAGGTTTATAGTGTCCACGTTTCAGATGATGAATATTTCTTCTGACTGTCACTTGCCAAAGCCCAAGTGAAAAACCAAAAAAAAAAGGCAACTGGATCTTTAGCAGACACATAAATTACTGGAGCAAATCCAAGTCTAGGACAAAGAGGTGAACCTCCATTAATTGCAGTGGAGATAGGCTGGCTGCGTAGCTGTTCAGCTTGATCCGAAGTGAGGAAGTGCACCGACAAAAGTAGGGTTGTGCTCACCATGAGTAACGAACTCCTGCAGCTCAGGTCTCTGACTAAGGGCTGCTTCACCAGCACTGTCATTATTTCATCATATATGAACCTTTTTTTTTTTAGTAAGAAACCATTTCTCCCAATAGATGTGTAAAAGCCGGTGAAGTGGGCGTAAAACTGGGCACGAGCAAAAGATCTGTCAGCAGAAGTATCGGGTTTGTAGGAAAGGCTTGGAGACATTCTGACATCAGGATTTACTTCTGACTGTGCCTCTGGAGGCTCTGTTATGCAAGATCCCCAGGAGTGTGAAGGGGAAAAAAAAACCCAATAGCAGTGAAGCATCTGGACTGCCAGGAACATCTGATTGCAGAGTAACTCAAGTGCCTCCAGTGACCCACACAGAACAAAGGTGACTTGCCCAGATCACCCAGTGGGCCCATGGCCAAACTGGAGTGAGGATCCCAGCCTCCTAAACCCCAGCCAGCTGAGTGTATCTATCTCCAGCTAAAAGATTTTTGTGGGATGGATTTGAGTTCTTAAAATGGATTTTTGCCCCTGATTTATGCACAGTCCACCCTCACCAGTTTAGCAATGGAATCTGGTCCTTTTAGTCTCATTTCCATTGCAGTTAGCAAACATCTTCCAAAAGAGTCTGGTGTCAAGATGTTTGTTGGGGTTGGTGGTTTGGTCAGATGGGAATAAGGGAAGTTAATTCTCCAGGGGGGGATGTGTGTAGTCCTAATTCTTTCTTCTAACCATGTGTCCGGCCAGACAAATCCACAAACATGCAAGATGGTCACAACTGCAGCCAATGGAATTTTTCTAATTATTTTTCTGTGCAGAAGATCTGTGTTTCTGTACCTCAGACTCCATCTCAAGTGTGTTTAAGTTGATGGAAAGACTCCCACTGGATGCAGTGGGCTCTGGGTCAGGGCCGTGGGACAAGAGGCAGAGCAGTGGCTCCATTTACTTTAGAAATTCCACCCGTGAGTGCAGTGTTTGTTGGAGGAGTCCTGTTCCCTCAACATGAAACAGCTCTCAGTGCTCTGGTCTGTTGTTCCAATCACTGCTCCAGCCAGTGACATTTTGGGTGCATAAATAATTACTCTTTGGACTCCGGAGGCATCGCTTTCCATTTCCATTTCCATTGCCAGCCATCTCCTGCCCTCTTCCCTCATGTCTAGCACTGATCTACAGAGCTTTTGTGAGCCTCAGGTGTGAAAAGCAGGCCAGTTCCAAGGCCTGAAGTGGAAACTGGAAAACAAACCAAGCTAAATAAAATATCTAAGCCAGGTATTTTGGGCATGTGTAGCAACATGTGCTGTTATCCAGAAAGTCTGAAGCCTCTCCCCTCTCTAGATGATGGGAGGAGTCATTCAGGTCATTTTCTGTTGCTGTACCCAGCACTGAAGAATGGGGATCAAACACTTGTTTTCCAAGCTGGTCAATATTTATAACTACTGTTTTCTAAGTGACAGTGCATGTCTTTTTCTCCATTTTAGGAAATGCCCTGGAAGGTTGTGGCTGTTGAGTTCCTGAAGAGGGGAAAGAGCTCTTTTTAGCTACTGCTGTTTGATAAAACCAGCATTGCTGGAAGCTCTGAGTAAGTCCAAGAGGGATAGTTAATATCTGTCAAGCTTATACCATGCAGCATCCACTACAGATAGTCCAGGCAGCTTGGGGTGAGTCAGCTTTTGTACTGGACCCAGTTAGCTGTAGGGTGGAAGGATGGGATGGAGGGAAGAAGGGACCAAGGTGAGGGCTGTGATAGTGCCAAGGGATGGGGGAACACATCCTGCACCAGCTGATGCTGTGGTACAGCTTGAGGTCCTCCAGGCCACCTCAGTAAATCCATGGCTGTGTTACTGCCAAGCTCTGGGCAGCCTAATTTCTGTTGCTTAGATACCAAAACAGCCAAGCTGATCTCTGCCTGGTGCAGATGTAGCCTCAGACCTGAGATCTGCCTGCATTTAATCTGTCTGCAGCCCAGGCAGGTGGCCTGGACACTGCTTTGGGTTGCACTTGCCTTCAGCAAAGCAACAGGGAGGAAAGCAGATGGTCCAGGTTTGGGGAAGCTGATAAACCTGTGGATGGAAAGGAAGGCATGGCCTGGCCAGCCTGGTTTAGGTCCAGGTGGCAGCAGGGGACAGACATTGTCCCCATGTTTGGAGAAAGAAATGAGAGTTGAAAGCAAACAGAAGGGAAAAGCCAAGTCCAGCAAAGTTAATGGCAAAACTTCCAGTGACTGCACTGCATTGCATAAAAATTTCACTGCATTTCATAAAGATTTCTCTTCTGTGGCTTACACCCCTGGTTATTAAAAGCCAGGTGTACTGCTCATTTTGAATAAAATGTGGTGGATATTTAAATTTATACAATTTGTTGCATTTATAGTATTAATAAAGATAAAGCCTATAAAAAGGAGGCATTTTGGGGAAAGTTTAGTTAACACAGGACAGATGTTTCTTCTCCTACTGACAGTCAGCAGTTCATAATAATGGAATTTGCTCCCTTTTTAATTAAAAAGGCTAGTGTTTGCTGAAAGGTGAATAAGAGTAGATGTTTGGCAAAGAATTTTCAAGTATATTTTGAAAGAGGTCTGTTTCATTTCCACACTCACAGCTGCTCATAAGTCTAAATCTCTGACCTGACTCTGCTGCTTTGGTAATTAAATACGATATATCCCCTTATCTTCTCACTCTGGAAATGGCTCAACGTTGAATGCTCTTGTTATGCAACTTCATCTGCTCATGGATGGGCAAATAGGGGTGATGCGGGCTGGTTTGGGTTGGGTTCATTTCACTTGCTGGAAAGCAACTGGAAACAATTTTCTAGTGGAGTGTTACGCCTTGTCATTTGACATCAGGCAGAATCATGCGACTTGCCCTGCGAAATGTCACACAGGGAACGCAACCGATGGCTTCTGGCTCCAGACTGAAGGAGTCTGCTCAGAGCTCCTTCCCCAGCAAACCTGCCCCTGTGAGAAGAGCCCAGGCTGGCTCCTTCTCAATGTGTGTGGTCACATTTCCCATGTGCTGGGGGAGAGGAGAGAGCGGCAAGGAGGCAGGAGAAGATAAATCTCCTGAGCCCATGTGAAGAGGCTTGGCCATGAACTGCTCAGACAACCAAGGGAGAACCAGTCCCTTGACATAGAGGACAGAGCCGAAGGGTTGGCCAAAGGGACAGGCACTTGGCCAGGGATTGAGTCTGAATTATTGGTTGGATAAAGGGAAGAGATCCAGGGCTGATGGGCCTCCCACCAAGATTTCCTAGAGAGGAAAAAATTCTCTCCAGAAATCCTGCCCTGACCTTTCCCCGAGCTGCTGCGTCCGCCCGGAGCACACTGGTCTCTTACCCAGGACAGAAGGGATTTTCCTTGGCACCCAAGACTGGATCATGTTAGTTTTTGTTTGTTGTTGAGTTGGGGGTTTTTTTTAGTCTTAGAGATGGCTAGAAAGGCATTATGTTTAATAAAAAAATAAATGTTTCAAAATTTATTTTCTTTCAGCTTAGAAATGAAATTGAAGCCGTTCAAGAAAATTAACTCCCCCTAAGTCACCCTAATAAATCTTCCAGCCAACTTGAGCTGAGGGGTTTTGTTTGCTTGTTGTTTTTTTGGGTGTTTTTTTTTGTTCTTTTTTAGCAAAAAGCATAATAAAAAAAATCCCAGTCTTTTTCTTTTATGGAGGTAGATGAGAAAAAGAGACTGAATGAGTGCTTTCAAACTTGTTAAATCACCTCTAAAGAGTTCAGAGGTCTGGAAGTGAACACATTTCCTTGGTGAGGGTCAGCTTTCACCCCAGGCAGAACCAGCTGTGGCTGCAGTTAGAGACAACAAATTGTGACAGCAATGCCTGTGACAGATGGTCCATATATATGTGTATATATATATATAAAAACTATCTGTATGTAGACTTATCAACCCTTACATTCATCCACCTTTTCAAAATGTTTTGTGACCCTCAGATGAACGCTGATGTTTTTAAGAGCAAAATATTATTGTTGCTTCATTGTGGCAGGAAAAGAGCTTTGCATCTTGAGAGCTTTATTAGCTAGTGTGGAACAAAAATAATTTAACTGCTTGCTAGAAATGTGGAAATTAATTACACTCGATTTCATCGAATTCCTAGGGAAAAAAAAAATAAAATGTTTGGGTATTTTAACAGCTTTTAAATAAATGAACTGCCAAGTGCAAACAGCTGAGCTCTGGAACAGAGGACTTGGCTCGCAGTGGGAACCAGCCCAGGGCTAACTGCTCACGTGGTTTTTATTTGCTGCTTTTTTCCAGGTAGGGCTGTCATCCAGGGAGATGATAAACTCCAACACCTTGTAATTATTTCAGCAAAACCCACTTGGAACCATGAATCTTAAATTAAAGGGTACTGAAAAATGGAAATTGGGGTGACTGTACTTTCTATACCTCTTTCTGTTGTTCTTCAAGGATAAAATTCTTTCTTGTCTACAATTTATATGAATTGAGATCAAATCTGAGAACTCCCAGAAGCACTGGACACTCCGTGTGTCAGCAGTCACTGTGGCTGGGACGTGCAGAATAGACACTGAACCGTTCTTCTCTGAGACGAATCGCTGGAGCTGGGCTGGCTCTACAAAAAAATACTCTATTTACACTTCAATCCTCCACTGCACATCACAGAGCTTCTCACTAGGTCTGGGGTGTTCCAGCAACTGCAGTCCACCAAATGAATTTAAGAATGAAAAATAAAATAAAGTAAAATAAAATAAAATAAAGTATAATAAAATAAAATAAAATAAAATAAAAATAATAAAATAAAATAAAATAAAATAAAATAAAATAAAATAAAATAAAATAAAATAAAATAAAATAAAATAAAATAAAATAAAATAAAATAAAATAAAATAATTTTAAAAAAAATATAAGAAAAGCTGTGGATGAGATGTTGGACTGGAAGTTTTGGTGCTGCTCCAGTGTAACCAGAGACTGGTTGGGGAAGCGTTCCCCCTGCCCCACGTTCCCTCTGCCCCACGTTCCCCTTCCACTCTTTGCTTTATCTGTTTAAAATGTGAATCCTTCTGGGGAAGCAGCGTGTCTGCGAGGCTGTGCACAGTACAGAGCACTGAGCAGCTCCACTCTCATATCAGGCTTTTAGGCACCCATGAAATATCAACACGAACAAACTGTTGTGGACAGCAACCCCTCCCTCCTCATCACCTCTAGCTGTGTAGCAAATATAACCCAAAATCACTGCAGCACCTTCCCAGACTCAGAAGTCTCCCTGAAAGAGGAAAATAATTAGGATATGAAATGAAAGCTGAAGGCAGGATTAAGGCAGATGGAAATGAAGGGTAGGCATGTTGAGTCAAATGCCTTATTCCTAAAACTTTTCCATTGTTTTTAAAACAAAATTAATGATTTTTTTTCCAGCCATAATTCTCTTCAAATCTGTATTTGCTTCTCCCATGAGGTGTAGCGTGCCCCATGGCAGACCTTGTTATTTTTGAGAGCTGTGATGGCCAAGGGATATATGTGCATTAGGAGCACTAAATCTCCAACCTTTAGAGGACTTTTCTTGTAGAAGAACTTCAGAACATCTGTTTGTTTTATCATGTCCAATTGCCATGGAGATGTGAACACCCTGTGTTATTCACAGGAAGATGACATAGCTATTCTTCTGCAAAACAGAAAGTGCTTTTTAAGTATTTCCAATCATAAATCAGGAAAACACCCAAAATCCACGTTCCACCCATGGCCCAAAATACCACACCCGATTCTGTCAATTTAAAATAAATGTCTGTGATAACCTTAAGCTCAATTTGGACTTGTCCTGCCCTGAGGGCAGCTCCCCTTTGGACATCCATTGCTGCCACAACCTTTCTCTGAGTAATGGAAGTATTTGCATGGGCAGCCTGGGTGCAGAAGCAATGCTCATCCTGGCAGAAAGTCTTTTTCTGTTTGTATTTCAGCTATCAGCCATTGGTGGTGAAGACACACCAGAATGACCCACATGACCCTTCTTGGACAACCTGTCTGGGAAACAATTAATGTGTTTTAAGGAAGAAGAGGATTATTACTGCTCTCCAAGCAGAAAGCTGCTAGTGGAACAAAATACATGTGGTTATATGAGCCAGTCTCTAGGCTCTGCCCTGTATTAAATCTTTCAAGTCTGTTACTGTCTGATTATTTTAGCAATAATGTCATATTAAATACCAGAGCTTTAACCCCTAAGTGCAGTCAGTGAGGCACCCCAGCACAGAACTGCCCCTGCGCTACCGTCCTGTGGTTTCCCTTTCCTTTCCCATCTGCCCACCAGCAACCCCTCTCTGCATTTTCCCTCTGCCCTGCCTGCCCGCAGGAATATTGGTTCCTCTGATGTGTGTGCATCCAACATCAATAAGCCTGGAAACCCAGCTGACAAGTGTGCTCTGTCTTCTTCACTGGACTTCCACTCCTAGGAGCAAGAGAGGTGAAAGAAGGAAACTGAGACACCATCAGGAAGAGGCAGCTAAACTCTCAGATCATGAACTATTGGCTTTGTCTTTTTGGGAATGTAGCTCCTTCAAAATACATGGAAATTTGGCTAGAGTTGCAAGCTCCTCTGCAAAAACCTCATTTTTCTGGTTTCCTTTTGTACCCCACTCTCCATTGTCTCAGCATGAGTTGTGTCCTCCTACTTGCATTACCTGAATAAGTGGATGTCCCATTTTTATTGAAAAGCAACAAAATGAAGCATCACTTAGGATGCCATCGAGGTGTGAGGTTATAGTGACCGAGGTACCAGCAGAGGTGGCTGCACACACAGCAGCATCTCAGGGAACACTGACAAACTGCTCTGCAGTGGCTTTGCAAGCTGTAGTGGGGGATGCACCACTGCTGGGTCTCCTGATCTATTTGGATAATTAGAACTCAGCTGTATTGGGAATTAATTCAACGCCTCCAGCTCTTGCAACATTACAAGGACAATTGCCAGGCACAAGGTTTTCCTTTCTAAAACATAGCTTTAGTCTCATAATCCCAGCCTGCTATTTCACCCTCCAGCTATTTCCCCCGTTTTATGATTAAAGTAGGCTTTCAATTAACTTGTCTTACGGATCAGAAGCCACCTGCAGATACAAAAACAAACCTAAAGAATGGAAGGTGGTTCAGAGGCTGGAGAAAAACCCTGCAATTTATCACTCATTTAAATCCAGTCAGATTGATGAAGAATGGAGGTGGTTGCTGATGGCTCTCCAGGAGACGATGTTTAGTTTTCTGTGCATCCCATCTTCCATAAGCACTGACACTGCTGACCTCTGTAGTACTATGGGGCACAAAATGGATCATCCTATAGACAAGTGGCTTGTTTAATGGAAGAAGATTACAGGCATGTATGATAACTCATTCTGAAAGTATTTTTATAAATAACTTCAAATCTTTTTCAGGTTATTCTCCTGCAGGATCTTAGCAAACGTTGACCTCGTGCTGTGCTCCCTTCTTGTACATGTTGATGAGTGAGAGGGAACTCCACCCTCCTACACCTTCACACCATGAGGAAAACAACCATTAATTTCTAAAATGACTGGCTAATATTAGCAGAATAAAACCACCCAAGGCAGAAATTCCAGCTGATGTGAGATGAAGCTGACTTATCTCGCTGCAGTTTCCTCTGGGGGAGCCACAGGGAGGTACAGGGGTTTGCAGAGCATTAGCTCTTCCTCTGGCAGACTCAGCCAGGAGCATTGCCCAGGGAGCTCCTCAGGGCCCTCAGCAGCGATGCAGATGAAGAATTGCATAAGTCTATGAGATAACTTATCTGTTCTTCTGGGAGGGAGAGCAGGAATGTTTTAGAGACTTCCAGCACACAATGTCATATTTTCTAGTGGAGCTCAATCAGTGGCTCACAAATTTTTTATGTTACATAGATTTTTAAGTGGTCTGGAAGATATAGTTGTAAATGTCTATATTCTCTTTTGCAATCTACATATGCAGAATTTGAAAAATTTATATGTCCACTAGAAAAATTTGAGGGAATCACTAAGTTAAAAAGGGTTGAAACCCATCTGTCTGTGCCTTAGCTGCAGATTACCACCACAATGCAAAGGAGCACGTGGATTTTAGCCCCTGCCTGCAGCTATGCCAAGCAACCTGCCATGGGAAGATGACTGCAGTCAAATAAGGGGTCAGTGCATATGGATGAGGGAGTGTTAAGGTCAGTCCTAACAGGATTCTTAGAGAAATACCCTAATTACCCCAGAACTACCTTCACACACAAGGTTCCCAAGAAGCAGCAGGAAGAAGATGGGCTCTCAGGGACAGCGTGAAGGGGCAGCTCAGCCTTGCCAAGCCCCTCACTGCTCCAGCCAGGCTGCTGTCAGTGCAGGAACCAGCCACCCTGGGACATCTCCAGGGACACCAAGAGTCCTTCACCCACTTGTGTCTACAGGGACCTGGGTGAGGCTTTGCCACGCACAGAAATGGGTTTGCAGGTGGATGGGGCTGCCCAGTGCTGCTGGGTCCCCACCGAGCTTTGCTTGGCTTAGTCCTGAGTTTAACCCAGCAAAATTTGGCCTCCTCAGCTCTCAAAGTTCTGTACACGAGCAGGTTTGGTGCCTGCACGTCCCTGCCCTCCCTGCCTGGGTGTTGCACGACGTGGGGCAGGGAGGTGGCAGCTGCCAGATAATCCGGTTTCTCCTCCTAAGGTCGCTTACACTGGCCCCTGCGCGCACGTGCACAGTTTGCTTATAAACAGCATCACAGTTAGGATCAAATCAGGATCCTCCTGTGCTAAGGAGTCTGTTCTTCTGGAGAGCTGTACATTTATAAAAGAGGAGAGCCAAGAGGATGGAGAGCACACAACAGAATGGTGTTTTTAAAACATCTAACATTTGTGGGGTGCTTTTTTTCCCCAAATTTATACTAATTATCCTTCTTTGGCTTTTTGCTAGGTAATTAGCTAGTCAGTTAAGTGGCATCGCAGCAAAAATATAAATCAAAATGGGATCTGAGGGGAAGGAGTCCTGGTCTTCTGAGTGAAGGCAGCTCAGGGGATCAAGATCCAAGAGTCAGGAGAGAGGCAGGGGAAGGAGCTGCCATGTCAGTGGGAAAGGGCAGTATTGCTTTTGGAGCAGCAGAGTGCAGGGCAGGAGGAGGTACTAGAGGAGGGTGACAGAGGTGGGAGGTGCTGGTTTCCAAAAGCCCTGGCAGGTGGGTCCACACCTTCATGAATCAAAGCACTTTGAAAGATTTATTAAGAATCAAAGGAAAGCCAGTTGGCTGAAAAGTGGGTATTTATCCCCAAATCATCTGACTTTCAAATGAGACAGAAACAAAAGAATAATTTAGGAATTACTACTGGGAAGTACAAATGCTTGTAATAGAGTCATAAAATCCACCCAGTCTCCCTACAAAGGCAGCTGTGATAACAGAGTTGCTTTTCCTTTCCATTTTTTACAGGCGACTTTACGACTGTAGAGAACCCAGCGCTGTGTGTAACGCTCCGCTCCGTGGTGGGCACAGCCGAGCTGAACGCTTTAAGGAGCGTAATGTCCTCTGTGGGAAGCTCTGCAGAGCCTCACCACCAGTAGAGCCAAACCACAGGGCTTGCCAGCCTTCCTCCTGCTGCTGCTGGTTGTTGGCAATGAAACCCCAATATCTGCAGGACACGGCAGGAAGTAGCTCACCAGGCATCATCTCTCCTGGGCCGCTTCGCAAAAGGCACAAACAACCTGGTTTCTATAAGGCAAACCATGGAAACATCGAATGCTGTGAGTTGGAAGGGACCCACAAGGAGCATCGAGTCCAACTCCTGTCCCTGCACAGGACAATCCCAACATTCAGACCATGTGTCTGAGGGCCTTGGCCAAATGCTGCTGGAATCTTGTCAGGCTTGGTGCCATGAGCACCTCCCTGGGGAGCCTGCTCCAGTGCTCCACCACCCTCTGCCTCAAGAACCTTTTCCTCATGGCCAACCTCACCCTCCCCTGCCACATCTTCCTGCCATGTCCTCTGCTCCTGGCATTGGTGGCTGGAGAGAAGAGCTCAGCGCCTGCCCCTCCTCTTCTTCTTGTGAGGAAGTTCTAGATCATGATGAGATCTCCTCTCAGTCTCCTTTTCTCCAGGCTGAACAAACAAAGTGACTTCAGCCTCTCCTCATACAACTGTTTTATACCATTTCTTCTTAAATTGCTTGTTCTCTGATCCAGCTTCTCCTCTGTCTTCCAGACATGAGCATCCAGGATACTTTCTCGTAGATGCTTGGAAGGGAGGAGTAGTCCCTTGGAGTTACTATAGCTATCTCAGGGAATGGTGCCAAAGAGAGACAGCACATTACAGTGCCCTTTCTAATATTGTTAAGTGCACAAGGACCACAGTAACAGAGTTAACACCACCTCAATCAACTGAAATGATGCTCTAAGGGCAGCTATCGATTAGAGGGAAGAAACAGGTTTCAATGAACAAAGGCAAAGCTGGTGATGACTTTGAGCTGGCATTCAGTGCAGGTTCAAAGTGTCCAAACTCCCACTCCAGGGAGCACCCAACCCTCCCACTGTTTCCTGGGTGCAGTTGCACCTACTGAACCCCTCAGCTGGTAGCTGGACCAGAGCATCTGGGCTGACACAAAAACTTCCTGATGAATTCTGCGGTTTGGGTTACAAAGGCGGCAAAAATGGCAATTGCTGAGCTCCCTGTAATATTTCCAAATCTATTTTCTATATGTTACTAAGCTACATATGAGGTAACCAATCAGTTCTGACTGGGAAAGGCTGGGATTTGTGTGTTCAGCTGTTACTTGTGACATAGGAAGGAAAACATCTGGGTCAATTCAGTCACCTCCATGAGCAACAGCGTAGATCAGACACTACGGAGCAGGCAGAACTTATGTGAAAAATCTGAGGATTAGGTCATATCTTACACAACCTTTTTATCTTTAATGCATTTAAAAATATGAAGCAATCCCTTTAATCATTAAACTTCCAGGAAAAAAAAAAATCCTAACCAAAAAAGAGCAAGTCTTTTACATCTGCCCATACTGGTAATTGGTTAGAGCTAAAACCAGAAATGCCTTTTTCTTTTTACAGCTTGGTTATATGGAACATCACTTTTCCTGTGCATAGCAGTACAGCTGTTGAAAAACAAAGATCTTTTATGGACAACCTACAGGTCCTTCAAAATACTGTCAAACATTTCCCCTGCCAAATGAGAACAATTTTATACCATATAATATAGTGTAATACACCCAACACACCCTATGACGCATCAAGTAATACTGCGTCATTAACAAAGTTACTGGAGCCAATGCTTAAAGAAGTCATTTATTTTGAAAATATGCTGTTTTACCCTGCATTATCTGCTTTTTTAATCTGACCTGAAGAGGTGGTCTGATAAAGCTCATTTGAATTCAGGCAGTCTGGCATGAAGGAGGAGTTTCTTTTTTAGAAGCACTTGAATGTTTCCATTAAATCGCTTTTTTTTTCTTTCTTAGAGGTCTTTAGAACCACGCAAAGCACTCCAACAGCCAATTTTAAATACACAAGCAGTTTCAGTGAGATCAATGAAATTATTCACATTCATTGCATAAGCACTGAAATGCTTTGTAGGGCCATGATGAGCAGCTACAAAGTAGGAACCAGATCCTTTGATCTGAACCTCTGCATCCTCACACTTGGAGGAAGCAGGATTGAGGCTGCAGTCTGGTTTTCAGCGATAACTGACAGAATTCCTGAAATCTCTCATCAAAAAAAAAAAAAAAAAAAAAAAAAAAAGGGTATTTTGGTATTTTTGCAGCTTGACTTTATTACTGCTGGGGTCTGGAGCAGATCTCCCCTCTGCATTCCTGCATGTTAATTGCCTCCGCTCCCCCTTGACTCTGCAGCCTGGGCTGCTCCTCCTTCGCTTCCAGCTCTTTCATGGTGTTGAGCCAGAAGGTTACTTCACCTGCTGCACTGGATTATGATTTCCTTCGTTCAGTTCTGTGCTGGTGAGACACAGTTTGCAGCAGGGCCGGTGCATTCCTTAGGGCTGTACAAGCCTCCGGGGATGTACACTAGAAAAAAGCACAGAATAAAATCCCTGGAACCATTCTGACCTTCACAAGCATCACCTAAGGACCACAAACACTTCAATGAAAGCTGTTTCATATGAGAAAAACACAGGCATGGCCTGAATCTCTGTGGGCAAAGCTCCAGCTGAGAAGCTTTTTTTTTCCTAACAAAACAAGACATAGAGGATCTGGTCTCTGCAGGGTAACTGGCAACAGAATCCTCTCATAGAAAGGAAAACCTTTTCCTTCTGGCTGGAACATACTAACCCCACAAATTTATAGTAAAAGCTCTAAATACATTTTCAGCTCGCCCTCATTCAGATCCACTTGGGAACACATCAGATTTATCTTTTCCTTAGGTTAAACATTTTTCAGCTGAAACCTGCAGACATCAAAGGTCAGTTGATGGATTCTTATCAGGTTTACTGGAGTTTTCCATGGGAAAATCCCAGCAGGGCACTATACCTCCCCCATAGAGGGTGGAGTTGCTCTGATTACTAATTCTCCTTAGCCCCATCTATATCTAAGAGCAGGACACTGTATGTGAGATAGCAGCTGCCTTGGCTGATAGCCAGAGAACTGAACTCATGACATGCCCAGCCACAGGAGCCAGAGCTGATGTTCAGCTTTGCTAAGCTAGCGAAGGAGACAGCCTTTAACCTGCTCACCCATCAGTACTGATATGAGCACCATGTTCTTTGCCAAAATGAAGTGAAGCATTCCTTTAGTCTCTCGGCACGCACACCTTCTCCCTTCGGCTAGAAAACAATGTCAAATGGCAGTCAAGGGACACAGTGAATATTGCAGCATGTGAACCACCTCCAAGGCATGTGGAATGGCAGAGCTTCCCAAATCAGAGAATAACACAGATGAGCTCAGCTGGACTTTCAGATTGAAGTGCCTCTGCTCCTGAGTGAGGCTCCGTGACTTGCCTCTGAGCAATTCAACTCTTTTTTTTAAGAAAAAGACACAGCTTAGAAACGAAGTTAAAACAATTTACACCACTAAATAAGACCAGAAAGATTGTCCTGGTCCCACCTTCATGCTAGTGTTCATTCACAAGGCAGGTCCTTCTTTTGCAAGCCATAAAAGACACCTTACAAGAATGAATTTGTTTAGTAGACCATGGTCCAGCCCCCAGTGCCATCAGCCCCAAGTACGAGAAGGTGGAGGGGAGATTCAGGTTTGAGGTCCTGTTTATAGAGCTGGGCACCATCCTGCACATCCACATTCCATCTACAATTAATATCATGTTCCCTATTTTATTGAAATTAAGTAAGAAAGAGCTGACCAGCCTGTGAGGGACATCTCTAATAGCGTGAGCCATCCGCGCTCCTACAACGGGTGGGTGGTTCCTCCCACGTCACCACAGTGAAGGTTACTGGCAGGACAGCCAGTCTACATCAGGACTTATTCCCAGAGCTTTCCTATCATCCTGTCCTGAAGGGAATTGTACTTGCTAGCACTGATATTCCTGCAAGCACCACCCTTCAGAAGCAGCATGTTGCAATCACACGTCAGAATCTGGCTAAGTTTGATCGATAACTTCATATCAGTTGCTACTTCCACTTTTACTTAAGAACAAATAAGTCATCACTAACAACTCCCTTTCTCCACTTCAAATGTGTCTTTTATAGGATGGTTTACTAACTAGTCGTTTTTTTGTGTAAACTTTATAAAAAATAACTTAGAAATATGCAACCTCATTGAAGAACATTCCTGCTATTAACATTTACCATGTGATTTACCAGCTGACTGGGACACAAAATTAATATCCACTCTTTGGAAAAGTTGGGGTTTGGCTTAACTACAACTCTGGAGAACTGCAATGATAATTCATCTTCTAGATTACCCAGATGAGAATTAATGAGGTCTTAGTGGTAAAAGTTTAATGAAAGAAAAGGTAATATTGCCACATAGTGTAATAAGCACCTGCCTGAGACGGGTTTACATTGAAAAACAGATGACACAGTGACTACAGTGTATTGAGAACTAATTTAAACTACACAGAAGAAACCTCTGGAAGATCTGGAAGTCTGTCCAGTTCCTTGGAGAATTGTTTTTTTTTTTCTATGTCCAAGTCGTTTCACTTTTTGTACATTTAAGTTGGGAACAGGATCCCAGCCTGCTGCTGCAGAAGAAAAGTTCTGGCTTGTCAGAAGCAAGACGTAAAACCTCAAACACAATTTAATTGCAGTCGGTTTATAGTTCAATCCTGAAAAAACCTAAACTACTCAGAATAAGCAAAGCCAAGATGGATCACATACTCTTGTGACAGCATCCATTTCCCAGAGCATAAAATGTTGACATTTCTGCTCTCACAACTATAAACAGATATATACAAATATAATAGATTAAAGGTATAATATTTTTGACATGATCAGCTACACCTGAAAATACATGCCATGGAGGAAGGTTAAGACTCTTGGTACACGTCAGCTGTGCTCTGACAAGGTCTGACGAGGAAAGAACTCGGTCATTATCCCAGTGGCCAAACTGCAGATGTTGTTGTGCAGATGTGGTCGCTTTTAAGGGCAGTCTGAAAGCAATTATAAACCCAGTCAAATGAGAAACCTGAGGTTAGATCGCCTTAATTTCATTTAAGAACATTTCATTGAAGCTCTGCTTTTCAGGCCAGAACAGACTGTCACAACACGTAAGTTAATTATGAAAGTCCAGTTATTAAAAAAAAAAAAAAAAGTTTGCAGCTTTATTGGAGCTCAAATATTCCAAAGCAAGCAGTAAACAAAATGTCTGTACTAAATAAATTAATGTATTATTGACATATGGATTAACTGGGCTGGATGCTTCCAAACCACGTCTGCATCTTTGTCCAGTCCCATGCAGACGTTCTCACCAGGCCAATACAAAGAACCACCTTATCACAACGCTCACAGGAATAGCTGTCCAAAATAATTGACATTGCTCCTGTTGATGTCCAGGGAAGAATGATGATAGGGAAGAACGTTCTGTACATTTTATCTGCCAGCTGGAGGGCAGACTCAACCCAGTGGCCAGACCTTGTCTGTTTGAAGCACCGCCTTGGCTGTCATCACACCTCTCAGGAGTATTTTGGGCTGGAAGAGATTGTTTCCTTTCAGCAGCACTGCTAGCTGATGCAACCAGTTTAATTCAGCTTTCCCGGGCAGGTACACGCTGTCTGTGGGAGCTCGATGCTTTCCCAGCCCCGCTGCTCTGCTGGCTCAGCACTACCTGCACGCTTCCGCAGCAAAATGATCCCGCACGGGATTACAGAGTCAAGCCAAGACAAGCTCTTTTAGTAACACAGCAAAAGAGCTCACAGAGGAAAAAGTGTCTCTAGAAATGCCAGTGGAAGGGAGGGGCTTTAGCTTTTGTGGAAAAACAGAACCACTTGGAGCAAGCCAGGTGCTCATCATCTCTGGAAACAACTTTCCTGCTCCCTACTCCTTTTTATAAAATAAAATGAAGCTTTGCAAAGACAAATTCTTTAAAAAAAAATAAATTAAAAAGTGATGCAATGAACATGTGCTACCACCTGCTGCCCAGTATTTGCAAGAGCAGCCTCCTCAGCACGGTCTGGCACTGGATGGTCTCTCAGCGTTGCAGCCTGATGTCCCACTCCTGCCCCAGCACACTGGGAGCAGCTTCAGTCTGTGCTGGGACAGCCTCAGCGGGAGGAAACAGCCAGGCTAAAGAGAGAGATTTTGAGATTCTGATGAATTATGTTCAATAAAGAGCAAGAGAGGAGAGAATTAGGATACGAGGTTAAAGGGAAGGTCAGAAAGGTGCCCAGTTTCATGCCAATGTCACAGAATCACACAATCACCTTGACTGGAAAAGACAACTTTAAGATCATTGAGTTCAATCATTAACCTCACACTGACAAGTCCCCAACTAAACCACATCCCTCAGCACTATCTACATGCCTCTTAATGTCAGATCCATTCATGAACATGGAGGTACCAAGACAGAGAACACAGCAGCGGCAGCTCCACATGCCCACGTCCTGGGTGCTCTCCTGGGGTCTGTCACCACCCGCTGGCACATCACTGACAGGCTCCTGCTGTTCCCAACAGCCGTTATGGCCAACAACGGCAAAAGATTCACCAAATAAATACAGGTTTAAATAGATAAATTTGTGTACAGGTCACTTCACTTCCACACATCCCCACCAGGTCATCAACCCTGAACTAGCAACGCAGATTTGAATCAATAAATCACCTAAGGCTGGCAAGAAAAATGGCCCAGAGATTATCAATACAAAGAATGTATTTAAGCTTTTTCTTTTGCTGTGGTGAGCAAACAGAGTGTGCCTGGCACACTAGGCAGCAAAGGTCCAGGCTCTTCTTGTGTTAACATATTACCCATAATTATTTGTAAAATAAAACGGAGACCAGTGGGGTCAGTCTAGGTACTCGCCACTCTCGCAGAGAAAGGACTCCCAGGAATCATTATGCTCCCAAAGTCTTGCTGAATAGGGAATTAAAGGAGAAAAAATGATCTGGTTCCAATTGTAGTAACAAGAACCACGTCTGTCCTGAACTCATGGTTACACATAAGATCTTACAGGGGGAAAAGAATGGGAAAAAACTTCTGGGCACATAAAAAAATCCACCTTTATCCTTCTCAGCCTGTGCAGAGGCTTTGGGGTTTGCAAGGGCCCTGAGCATCAGTTCCATACCTCAAAGTCTTCACATCTGCTTCTTTTGCAACATGTCACTGGTACCACTGGTCCACAGTGCCTCTGATCAAAACACCTCTACAACCCATTAATCAAGCACATGGTTTTACAAAGGTTGAATGAACTAATCCCTCACACACATTATAGAGCTGAGCAGCAAACTTCAAACACCAACTCTGTGGTGCAGAAGATGTTACAGATCTGTCTCGAACAGCCAATGCACTCAGCTGTGCTGGTAGAGATCACACGTTGAACATTTGTGAAGAAGAAATTGGGAAGGATGTTACCTTTCCTCAGCACATGCATGAAAATAGAGTGTGGCTAAATTGAATTAATAAATTAATCATCTATAATATTTTGATCAACTGCAACTGAAAGTTTGATGGCAGCAGAGTTTTCACTGGTGACTTCCCTGGACTCCCCAAGCCTGTTGCAGTTTGCTCTGAAAGCAAAACTCTACTAGGTTGGTTTGGAAGAGATCATTTCTCTAACCATGTTCACCCCAGTTTTATCTGAAACCATTTCTGTTCAGCCAAGGTACTGGAGCAGCAAATACCAAGGAATAAAAAGGACAATCCAGCATCGGTGTAAAGTAGAAAGGTAAAAGGAATTCAGAAAACAAGCAAAAAGGGGAATAAGTTAATGGCAATCCAGGCTTTACAAATATGTTTCAAGGGCTCTTACTTCCCATCTGCCACAAGGAGAAGAAAGAAACAATCTATGGTGAAATAAAAATGAGCAAAGGAAGAAAACAACATGCTTGCTAAACCCATTTTTTCAAAACCTTGATGGCATTTCTCTGCTGCAGCACTCCAGAGCTCTCCGTAGGCTCGAGCCCGTGAGCGGATGCTGGGTTACTTCACTCTCATAGCATGAACTCGTACTCCTTGCTATTCTCAATCTGTCACATTCAACAATCACATGCAAAAATGACTCAGGCTGCCAGTTGTCTGTGTGTTGTGCTCGTTGAGCACTTGCCAGCTCCTCAGGAGTAGGCTTGATATTGAGAGCCACACTTTAGGAAACATGATTTAGCCTAAGGCTGCTGCATTAGGCTCAAACATTTTGATTTTTGGCCTACAACTTTTTGTCTTTTTTTGTTTTGTTTTTTAATCTTGCACCCCAATAATTCTGGACAAAGAGGAAACAACAGCAGATCAGACCTGGTGGCTCGTTCAACCTGGCATTTCGCCCTGACTGAAGGCATTTATCCAAAGTGCCTAATATTTTGGAAAGAGTAGAAAAACCCTTAATGTGCCACACCAATCACCAGCTGTAAACGTTGGACACATTTTCTTCCTGTCACCTGCAGTGATGACTTGAGAAGCAGACAATGATTTTCATCTTTGTCTGAGCAAATGCTGTTTTGTGGTGCAGACACCGAGTCAGCCCCCTCCCCTTCGCAGCACTGAATACCCTCAGCTCGCTGAGGACTCCTGGCACTTGGAAACAAACCTCCTCCAGTTTCATAATCTCAGCTCCAATGCCTGCCTTCAGAGCTTTCAAAAAGAAATTACAGCCCCAAGGATGCATGCTGTAGCCTCCACTGATGATAAAGGCATCCTACAGCGAGCAGCTCACAGACATGGACAGTGTATGCCCACGCTTCTTGAGGTGAACCCTGTCCCAGAGCACCAGACCCGGCTCTGCAGCAGGGAAGTGATCTAACACGTAGCTCCATGAGAAGCTGATGAGTTTTAGTATTTAATTATTTTGGCTGTGGTGGTGTTTCACCCAATACTATGTTGTCCCCCTTCTCTGCAAACCTGGTGTCCTAAGAAAAGTACTTTGTCAATTCAGATAATATGGAAATATCTTGACTTTATTAGCTAAATTTATCAATAATTTTGTGGTTTTTTTGAACTACCAATGGGAAAAAAAAGTATTAGTGCCTATAACAGCCTCATGATTAAAGTGTACTTCATAAATTCAGTGGAGTATTTTTTCCCCCACTAGAGATTATCCCTAGCCAGAACTCTTCACACAAAAGATTTTCTCTTTTTGTCCTCCTCCAATGTCCTCATTGCTGAATACAAAGCATTCAGCAATGAGGACATTTAACATCTTGGAAATGTGTAACAGGTAGCAAAAGGAAGACTATGTATAACTGTAATTGGAAATTGTATGAAGTCATTTACTGTTATACAAGTACAATTTGTGCCTAAGGTTTGATGCAAGAAATGAGAAAATTATAGAGATTGAGTCTAAAAGCTTCATGCAACCATTTTATTGTTATTCAAAGCAATTAAACTGAGTTACTAATTTACAAAAAGTAAACAATAAATCACTCATTCCATCTCTTACTCAAAAGTAAGGTCATGGGAACGAGAAATGAAGTTGGCAATGTCTTCTAATAATGCAGCAAATGGACTTTACGTTCAAGAAGCCTCCGTAACTTCCCCCAATGACACAGATAGTTGTCTGAAAGCATAAGGTTTGTGTAAAGACTGCATGTACCATATGCACATATCACTTCACTTTCCACTGAAACAGTTGTGTCATGGGTGGAATGTGGCAACTCTACCCACACACAGTAATGTGAGACAACAGATGAAGATAGTGGAAAGCCGTGAAACCGCATGGAGAAATTTAAGTAGATTGAGTCCATCTCTACTTCAATGGGAATTAGATCAGGCCCCAGATGAGAATTTATGCATGACAGCTGGATTAACATATATATTTCCTCAAAGATAGTACCTTTATAAGCTGAAGAGTCCCATCGTGTCACACTGGAGCATTAGTTCATTTTTTATTAAGGGAGAAACCATCATTTTGTAATTCATGGTAATTTCCTCCAGGACATAGGTCTCCTTAGTTATCTCTTTTGAGTTCTGATCCTATTTAATTTGCAAGGTATGAGACTGCAGCAGGGACAGCTGAGTGTATCTTTGAGTTATAGTCCCCATATATTCTGGTTCATGAGCAGGAAACCGTGCAAGCCTAAGAGACTCAATTAAGTTAAAAGTTCAGCAATGTTCCATTTCAGTGAACTATCAGGGCTCAGATGATTTCAGTATTATTGCATTTTCTTACATAAGGAAAACTGCACACCCTCTTGTTTTGAAAAACCATGCCCAAGCAGCAGTTCCCAGCCTGTCTGATCCATGGTGTGAACTCCTGGCACTCCTGAAGGATGGAGCTTCCTCGCTGTCGTACGAAACAAAACCAGACGTGCAGAGCCACGGCAGGGGAAGCTTCACAATGCAGGAGCACAGATGGTATCAGCTTGCAAGTAAATATGTTTCTGTTGATAGAGAAAAGCACAGAAAGCAACAATGAATAAAAATGAAAAACAAGATGCTGACAGAAGTAAGGAAAAAACCTGCCAAAATGGGTAAAAAGACCAAAGAGCTGGACAGGAAGTTTGAGCAGCTGGCTTTGTGCTAATGCAAATCCTTCCATCTTATATCAATAACGCCATAATTTGACATTTCACCTCTCAGTTGTGACTCCATTACTGGGCATTCAAGTATTTCATAGCAATTTTCACTATTCCCTCACATATATAAAAGCCCTTGCCATGAAAGGCAAAGCCTTGTGCTCCTTTTGAGGTGCTTTGAATGCAACCAGGAGCTCTGCTTGTGTTATGAATGCATGCAGGTCATACCTTTTACTTTTTCTTTCATATCAATAACTTAGTTTTAATAAGAAAAGATAGTCATTTTCTTGGAGAAAGGTAACCAAGAGTTGGAGAGGTGACTCTAGAGACAAAGATTTTAAGAATGAACCTGTACCTAAAAAATTACAGTGAGGAAAACAACATTATGGTTCATAATTTCAGCTTCTTAATGGTGTTCAGATTTCGATATTTGATTAGAACTAGTAAGAACTATGGTATTCTTAGATCTGTTACTTCACTACTATGGTACAGCACAAATGCACACACCAGAAAATATTAATGAGTAAATGCTCTGTAGACCTGCAAGCTTGAGGTAGAGAAGATTCAATCCACATTTTAAACTGTTACAATCCTAATAACAGATCAAATATCTAAATAATTATAACAGTCAGCTAAATATGGCATAGAAGCATCTCAGGTGGTGGGAGAGTTAAGTGGTAGCATCCATGATAGGCAAAAAGGAGTTAGAAATTCTTCTCTCACTATGGAAGTCTTCATACTAAATGCAGATATTTCTAGAAAGAAAGCTTTTGATCATATTCAAGTTCTTTTTAAGTACTTAGACCATTTTTGTGGAACAATGCATATTAAAGTAATGCTAAAGCTGCAAAGCCCTTACCTACAAATTGTGCCATCCCAGGATTAAAATTCCTTAATTCAGCCCTGTTGTGGATATGCATAAGGGGAGTTTTCAATTATCTTTTTACATACAAGTCTTCTAGAAACCACTGAACTCCATTCCATGCAGAGGAAAGCAGGAATATTAATTGCCTCAATGCTTTTTGCATGGGGCTTTCATTGTAGTTTTAATGCTCCATAAACATCAAAGATTTATCTTTACTATCCAACTGTGACAGAAGATGCTCTTACATTCACTTGGTAGATGGAGAACAGGCCATAAAACTTAAGGCTGAAATCATTAAGCATCTATGAGTGTAATATGAGTGCTCCAAGTCCTCATTTTTCAGAGTACCTGTCATTTTAGGAATATCCCATATTCAGAGCAGTGATCTCACCACTCTCAATAACCATGGAAGCCATCCTGCAGTTCAGATCCCTGTCTCTCTACCTGGATATATTGAAAATGCAGATGATAATTAAGCTCTGCCCTCCTATTTGGGATCCCTCTCCTCCTCCCTGTTACTCCCTTCTTTCCTCCTCGTTATCTCCCATGCTTTACCATAACTCTGTTCTCCCTTCCCTGCTCCATGTCTTGCCTCCAGTTTGACTGGGTTTTTTAACATTTCCTGGGCAAAGAAAGCAGGGGAGCAGAGAGCACTGAGCCTTTCTTCGTTCATCTCCTCTGTAACCAGACACGAGAGCTTTCACAAGCTCTCTGTACCTGCTGTTTCTGAGGATAGGGTGATGTCTCTTCAGCTCACCCATCATGTATGAGCCGTGGAGGATGAAGGATATATCTTCTACTACAAAGAATTTGTAGTAGCTGAACAAGCCTCTATTGTACAACTATATATAGATATTTCAAATGAGCACAGCTTCACCAAATTTGGCGATTTAAGCAAAGCAAAAAGTACCATAGCTCTGCCACAAAGACAACTTTCTACTACAAGTTTCACATCCCTCCTCTGTCAGTGCATGGGGGCAACAGGACCTCAAACCAGCTGTAAGGGTTGGTAAGATGGACCAAGAAGCCCTCCCCAAGTCCTCGCAGGCCTGCTCCCCAGCTCCTGCCTTGGATGTACCCATGACGAGGGGAGATGGCAGGGGTGCTAAGAGTTTTTAAACTACTCACAACAAAAACTCTGAGTGTAAGGGCAGAAAGGCCGTAGGACATTCACTCTCATTTTGTGGGATAGGTGGTTGTGTGTCACAAGCAAGATTTGGCCCAACTGGAGCCTTATTCCACAGCACAAAAAGGTATTTTTGTTTTAGAGTTAATGAATGAAAACTTACACTGGGAGTATGGTCACTTTGTGTTTTTAAAAGTGACTAATTTCTGCTCTATTCTGATTGCCTTTCACAGCAGGACTGTCCTGAACCAGAACACCACCACTCCGTGCAACACGGCAGCTCCTGAGACGTGTGGAAACTGTCATGGGCAGGTAAAAGATTAATGGGAAGGGCTCTCTTTTGATTGATGAATCTGTGACCTTGACCAACAAGAGCACTTGCACGAAGTATATCTGCCATGCGAGACAGACAAAATGAAAGAGGCTCATATTGCACTCTCAGATCTCATTAAGCACCCAGGCCCGAAACACCGATACCGGCACTGGCCATCTGCTCCACTGTTTGCCTGGTTACAGGTCTGATAACACTTACAGGGAGCAAAAGTTAATCATACGTACAGATGAGCAACAGCACTTCTGCACAGGAAATGCAGTGGAGCATAACAGTTTCTTAAAAAAAACCTAAAACCCCACATACCTGTTTTTACTTCATTTTGTTGTTTCAAAACACACAGCCAAGCTGGCAGTTCAAAGAAAAAATGTTGACATAAAAGGCCATAACTTTAGACTCTTCAAATATTGCTTGTTTTTTTCATAAATAACCTGTAAAGTTATCATAAATTTAATTAACTTGAAATCTGCCAAATTGCTGTGATCTCCTGTTAGTCTATATAATGGGCAATAATACAGAATTATTTTTAATTGCTTTTAAATTATTTCCTCTGATGCTCTTTTTTGCTTATCTCAGTTATTTGAGAATTACTAGTATTTTCTGCCATTTGCTCTCCACCTGCAGCGATGAAGCCCCACGCCAGTAGATCTTTCCAAGTCTCCTGTAATATTACCCCAGCATCCATCCCCGAGGAATGAAGTTTCCCTGCAAGCGTTTTTCGAGAGACTTATGATCAGCTGAATTTTCTCTGCTGAGCAGCAATTCCTGGAAAATCCTGCAACGTGTTCAAAGCCTTTCCTACTGCTTTTGGAGAATTAGCTCTGGGCAAAATGATATAGTCTATTGAGGCCATATCTGACCTAGAAAGTATTAACTGAAGAATGTGGGGGACAGCTGGTTATCGGAAAGGAAAGACAGGCAGTGCAGGAGAATGACATGTAGAGCTACTCGAGTTAGTTCTGAATGACTGTCAGCTCTCCAGAGCCAGCCAAGCCCGGGAAGCAGATACAGAGCTTCTGCCAGAGCCTGTGCCGCATCCCATAACGGAGCTAGCTCAGATATCTCTAGCACAGGACTGCGCCGTGCGGCGAGGAGATACTTTATCATCCGAGAGCATTTCAGATACACGAGATGATAAGGCTGAAGAGAAATCTGAAATATAGCAGGATTATTTCCAGCAAAGTACCAAAGGGCTCAGCCTTTCAACAGAGGACGTTCTCCGATCGGGTTTGGTACGCAGCGTGCCAGGGTCATCTTTTTCAAAGCGTGGTTGTTGGTGGTGGTGGTGTTCCTCAGAAGCACGACCATCCTCCTTTAAATTATGTTGAAAGAGAATGCTTTATTGCACAACAGTGTGAGTGCCATTTATTTCCAGCTACATACCCAGTTACACCTAAACAGATGAGGCTTCAATTCTTACTCAGCTTTCCCAATTCAAAAATAGGGTTCTGTATCTGGGATAATGTCTTTTTCTTTCCTATTCCTGTCAACAAGCTGGTGCACACCAAGCGTACATTTGCTGCCTCATCACCAATGCTTGAACATTTTAATTCTCTGAAAATCAGATTAAATCCTTCATTTGGAAGTCATTATTTACGATTTTGGCCTGTGCCACATCACGGATGGCACTTCAGTTCTCCAAGCATCTCTCATTTCACTTGTTGCACAGGGGCAGTAATAACACTTCATGAGAACATCCTTTATTTTTCCAGATCTATTAGCTGGTTCAAGGAAAAGATGATGTGAGCCAAAACCCGAGCTTCACAAAGGTGCTGATGGTGATTCTGGTGGCCATTTCACGGTAAACACTGTGCGAATGTCCTACCAAAGGATCTGGGGAGCTATTTTGCTATTAAAGACAATAAACATATAAAAGATACTCTCCTTCCTAAAAAGCGCTCAGCACACCATCCACATTTTGCCTCAGCATATGCCCACCGCAAGTTTGAGTTCCCGATCCGGATTTTTGCAGGATAATTTAAAGTTCTTTTTCAAACAAGTGACCATTTTAATCAGGCTTCTTGGACTCCTGCTAGAAACCGTTTCCCTGCGATACACCATTTATACCGGTTTCGTGCTTTACGATACAGCGGACACGGTGTTTTCACCCACTTTTCTGCCTCCCCCTTCCCTCCTCGCCCCCAGCCCCCCCGATTCCTACGGAGTTGCCCCAAAACAGACGCCTTCCCCCACCTTTTATCACCCCCACGGCCCCTCCACCCCTTCCCAGCTCCGCCGCAGCCCCCCGACCCCTCACTCGCGGGTGCCCCCATGCTCTCCCCAGCCTCCTGCCCCCCGTTCCCCAGCCCCGCGTTCCCCTCCGCGTCCGCGGAGCGTGCGCGGAGTGCAGGCAGGCTGGGCAGGAGGGGCGGAGGGAGAAGGAGGAGGGAGAGGAGGAGGAGGAGGAGGGCCGGCCCGCCCGCAGCCGCCGCCGCCGCCAGCGCCGCCATGATGCTTGTTTGCTTTCAATGAGTGTGAGGAGGAGGCGGGGGGGAGCTGCTCTCCCGTCCGGCCCGCGGCAGGAAACAAAGAGCCAGGCAGGCGGCGGAGCGAGGGCGGCGGGGGGACGGGGATGCTGCAGCCACAGGTAGGGGCGGCCCCCGCTGCGTGGGGTGTCCGCGGTGCCTCGCCTGGAGGGGGGGCTGTGGCTCGAGGGGGCAGAACGGGTTGGGGGGGGGGATACTGTTGTGGGGGAGGGGAGGGGCGGTATAACCGGGAGGGAGGGGGGACCCTCCCTCAGAGTTTGGCGGGGGAAAGGGGGGGTGTCTCCCTCCGCGCTGTGTCGTTTGGGGGTGTCGGGGGGGGGTGGCGAGGCCCCTCTGGGCGTGAGGGGGCTCCGGGGACGGGGGGGCGGCGCTGGAGGAAGCGCTGGGCCCCGGGCGGTTGTTGCTGCGGGGATGGCCGGGGGAGGCTCCGTGCCCCCGGGGAAGCGGGTGGGAGATGTTTGGAGCGACGGGGAAAGGGGGCTCAGCCGCCGGGAACTTGCCTGGCCACGCACCCCCCCGGCCGGGGGCCAGTAAACACCCACCGGCGTGCGGGGGGGAGCCGGGCCGGGCCGCGACGCCTCGCAGGGAGCTCGGGCGTATTTGCATCGGGAAGGCAATTAAAAGAAATTAGTATAATGGCATCGGGAAGTCTGAAGTTTTTTGTTGTTGTTTTTTTTTCCCCCTTACTGTGCAATTGAGTTTAAAATAATTAAACAAAGGCAGAGGGAAATGACATCAATCGGTAATTGCCCGTCTACCCTCAGCGCTCGGCTCCCCCGCGCCTCTGCCTCCCCGCAGGCCGATCCGCCTCGCTGAGATCGCTCCGAGGGCCGGCAGCGCTGCCTGTCAGCTCCTGCTCCGGAAGGAGCTGCCGCAGCTGCCCGCCCCGCCGGCAGCGGGAGCTCAGGCCTCGCTGGCGCCGGGGCCCGGAGCGGCCCTCGCTCGTTCCGGCGGAGGGAAACGGCGAGGCGGGTGCGGGACGTGATTGTCAACCCCGGCGGCCAATGGGGGAGCGCGGGAGGCGGGCGGAGCGCTGGCACGTGAGGGCGCGGGCCAGACGCATGCCGGGGTAAACAGAGGGGAATTGGGGCGGGGGGGGACGGGACTCACGGCGGGTTCCGAGCGGCGGTTACGCGGTTATTGAGCTCCCTGGGGGGCGGATTTTTATCGCGTGGGTTCGACTCGCAGGAGTGCAAAGGGGCTGAGCAGGCGAACGGGGTGTAAAACTGCAGCGTGTGCGGCCTTCGGGTGTGGAGGAGGCGGGTGGGAGCTGCGGGGCTCCATCCTCTGCCTTCCAGCCTGCAGCGCAGCTTTCCTCGTTTAGCGTTTTACAGAGAATTTTAAGCCTGGGATCAGCCAAGATTTCAGAAGAGTGCGTATCTATACACCTGTCTCTATCTTGATATACACATATATTGTGAATACCTATTTTATCAGCAGTTTTTCCACAAACATTACAAATTCATATGAAACCTACTTTGCTTTGTGTAATATATCTATCCGGAACACAGTGAAACAGGTTTTGTTGTGTTTGTTTGTTTTTTAATACAGATACCTGTATGTCCACAAATGCATAGCAAATTATATTACTGAAAATATAACTTCATTGGTAGATATTTGCTTTGTAACTAGAGTTGCAGATCTTCTGGTTTTTCATTTGATTACTGGGGCTTATTTTTTTCTTTAATCTAGATTTCTCCACAATGGGTAACTAATTCAAAATTCAAGGGATTAAGAAATACCTGTGGTATTTGTCTGGCTTAAATATAAAGATGTGCAAGTGTTGACTGGTAATTGTCTTGTATCTTGCATTTTTTTTTTTTTTTTTTTTCATTCTAGAGCAGGTCTCGTAATTGGGAATTTATCAACATTTCCACTGGGGTAATTTTACAGGATTATCCGCCCTCTGTTCTTCCTGCTGGTTCATCTGGACTCTGTGGAGTTTGCTGCTAGCAATGAAGCCTTCTGTGGGGGTTTATTCATGCTATTACTGAAATGGAGCCCTTCGCATTTGGATTAACTCTTTGTTCACTTTTCACCTGAATCGCTTGGATCAGTCCATTTATAAAAAGGATACTACCATGCATCTCTTTTCTGTTTGCATTTTGAAGTTGAACTCTGAATACAGTCTTGCTGTGTTCAGGCTGTTTACTTTGCTTGAATTTTAGAGGAAGAACTGAAATATAAAGCTAGATGAGACTGTAATACTGCATGGGCAGGTAAATACTTTTGATATTTTATATACAAAGGCTTGAAAACGTGTTGCAAAGGGTCACACATTGGAGGAGGTAAAATCAAGGTAAAATAATTAAAATCAGGCTGTACTAGATATTTGGAAGACATTTTTATAAGCAAGTGCAATGGTTATGATGGAAACCACTGTCTTTAAAATGGAGTCCAATGCTCCCAAGATTGAGCAAACTAAAAATTATTTCCCAACTGATGAACAAAAAGCATGGCAATGTAAATAAAAAAGGCCTTGTTAGTAGATCACTGAAAAGTTAAGTATTTTTGTTTGTAGTGCATTGTGTCTTATTATTTGGACATGGAGGCCTGGTGGTAAACCAGAATTCCTCCTTCCAGTTGTGCAGTCCCTGTTGCAGAGGCCCTGGTTCTGTTTGCTAGCAGAATATTGAGGTTTACAATTATTCTCTGGGTTTATCACATAATGTTGGCTGTACGTGTGTATATGTGCAGTTTGTAACATCCCTGGCTCAAATGGAGCCATGTTAAGTGAAGATTTGTACACAGACTGTAGCTTCATGAATGAAAATACCTTTCAGTCTTCAGAATTTAAATAATATACAAGAATTTTCACTTATTCCCATAGGTTTTTGGCAGGAGAAATGTGTGGTACTCAAAGGTTACAATTATGTATGATGAGCTTGAAAAAGTACCACTGACCTTAAAACCCCACAAGAATAATCCCAACAGACTCTACCTCTAGATTTTAGTCCTAGTTGTGTGAAACAGGTGGACCCTCCCTTGCCCTGTTGTAGATAATGTTTCTGAGTTTTTTTTTTCTATCTGTATATTGAGATTTTACACTACTTTCGGTGTCAAAATACTGACATTACTGAGCCCAGTCTAAACTGAGACTTCTTCATGGTGTAATTTTGAAAGCTGTATACACAAATTGCTTAAACTGAGTCACTGCAGGGTTTCATCTGTTTTATATTCCCTCTTCAGTGTTGGCGCTTCACACTTGGAAGTGTGATTATTGTACAATATCCTGCAAGATTATTAGCATTGTATTAAGTGACATAATTTATGTTCTTGCATTTAATTTGGGCTGTAGGTCCACTCAACAGGGAAGCTTGGCATAAGCTTGAGAACCTGCACTCTCAATTTCTACATTGAGCAATTTCTGCAGTTGAAGTCTTGAGTTTACAAATGCTTAGGCAGATCCCATGGAAAAAAGCTGTTGAAATGCTTAACATGTACTTTAGAGCTACTAATTACACTTCCAAGATGGTGCTTATTTAAAACAAAACAAAAAAAAATTGGCAACAACTCAATTTTCTCTTTTGTAAGACTGCAACATGAATCCTTTTGTTAATGCCTCAGAGGGCTTTTTTTAATCAAGGAGGGACTAGGAGCAGAAAATATATACATAGTTATTTACTTTAGAACTAAAATACTTGCTGTTAGTATTCTGATTTATGCTGTAGTGGAGCTCTGTTTTTTTTCAGACTGGCAAAGCCGTTAGGTGTGTTACAGAGGCTGCCATCGAGATGTGATCGCAGCCTGGATATTTTGATGGCTCTCTTGCGTGTCTTTGTTCGTGTTCCTGATATGCAACCTTTATTTTGCAACTTAAGTGGCTTCCTACATTAAATGTCTCCTGAAAGTTTCTACCATTTTATAATACTGGTATCTCCAAGGCCTCCTTCAGCTCTTTGAACTCCCCTCTTTCCTTAGCAAGGCAGCAGTTTCAGTCTGAAGGCCGGGGGTTTCTAGACATGCTGAAGCAACCTGAGTTGATAGCTCATGTCATTAGGCTACAGCATGTTGCCATAGTTTGGAGACCATGAAGCATACAATAATTTAGTATACTGCATATTACAAGTAATCTGTGCAGCTTTATTTCTCAAGCTATTTTCAGGTATATTAATGAGTGAGGTGTGGATCCTGCAAGTTGATCTGACTTAAATGATGCTTCACAACAGTGTCTCTCTGCATGGATCAGTTTGCAGAGTCAGGGATCAGGAAAAGACTTTAAGCACTGGCTGTGCTTCACAGATAGAGCCTTTCATGTGCTTTTTGGAATAAAAACCACATTGAACCAACACCTACAAAGACAGGAGGGTTTGAAGATAAAAGACGACTGGGTTTGGGCGTGCACAGTCTGATGTGCATCTCCTGTCAGAACATGGAGACAGCATCATAATGGCTAAATAATAAAAAGTATTAAGATGGCTTGTGCCAAACTTTGACCATTAATGCTTTTTAGTAATCTTTTAAGTAAGTTTTAACAGTTGTCCACCGAACAGAAGAGCTTTGCCTGACAAAGCAAAAAAGGTCCTGTGGACTCAGGAGCTTCAGTGCTGCTTAAATCGCAATTCATCTGTAAATAGATGAGTACTTTCAGGAACAAGAGTTTTTGAGAACAAGTAATCTGTGTGAAGAATAATAAAAACTAGGAAGGAATCTTTGCTTTGCTGAGGAACATCATGAAAGGTCCAGCTCTGGAGATTAGAGAACTCGTACAGTAATTGTCAGTCATGGCATAGGTGCTTTCTGTGTAGGGAGCAATGGGCCAGATCAGCTCTCTGTTTGTTCTGGTGTAGCGTGTCAGGGCTTTTCTCCAGGGGCAGAACTTGGAAAGCTGCTACTTTGGTTGCTCATTAACTCCACATAATGTACGTCAGTACAACCATCGTTGGAGTAATGCTGAAAACCAACCAGTGACGTGGCTGCAGTGGTGATACTTTATTTATTTATTAAACCCACCAGCTATAAACCTCACCTTCTCAGCTGGGTATCATTGTTGGTTTTCAGCATTGTCTCACGAACAGCTGCACCAGCACAACGGAGGGAGGTGATGAAGTGGAACGTGGGGACAGGAAATAAATCTCAAATTGGCTTTGCTGCACAAGTGCGTGGTTGTGGAACAACATTCTCGGGCTTGTTGGTTTAATTTGAAGTAAAAACAATCTATGAATAGTCTGGTTGCTTGTGTCAGGATGTGGCTAGATGGGTAGAGCGTGAGCTGCATCAGCAAGTTCTGTAATATCCTGAACTTCAGTTAGTTTAGCAACTCTAATGTTAACAAATATTTAAATATCTATAAATTGTTTTTTAGGAAGGAAAGATTTTCTTTTAATTTAGATGCTGGCATTTCTTGTCAAGCTCTCCTTCAGATCTATAGCAGGAATGCTGAAAACAAGCTCATGTCCAAACTTCATTTAAAATAGATAGGTTATCTCTTACTCCTAAGTTCTATTGCAAGGCTAAGAAAGAGAATAATGTTTTGTGCAGTGACTGCATGTTTTCACCCACAAAACAACATAAATGTGGTCAGTATTCTGCAGATACACAAAGGAAAATGTGGTAAGGAGCGTTGTGGTATACATGCCAGCATTTAGAGTAGCTTACTGAGTTGGACCAAGATGAGAAATGGTGCAGTAGTTGCTCTAAACAAGGTTTAATGTTCCATGTGTCATGAAGAATCATAACTAAATTGTCAAATATGATTGTCTGGACACAACCAGTGGAGTGAGAGTTGGCATTGTATTAACGTTTTGGAGTGTAAGACCTTCTCACTAGCTTTCTGAAGGTGTTTGTAGGTGAAGCTTTTAGACCTTGGTCTTACTGTCTCTCTGACCTGCATTTTTAAAACTTGAATCCAAATGTTTTAAGACAGAACTGTTCCTTTTAAAGTTGATCTTCTAGGTTCCATCTTATTTGTACAGTATATAATTATGTAATGCAAGTACAGTCTTAATTAATGAACCTGAGTGATCTTTTAATGTGTTGGTATTTCAGAATGCACTAAAATAGGAAATGCAGAGTTCTGAATGTCGTGCAGCACTCATTAGCTAGCCAGAGTGTTTCTAGGGATACCAGTTAAAGGTCAGCCTTTGCTTTGCAATTTGGTTTTCCATTAATGTTTGTTTTGTATACAGCAGCCTCGTACTATAGGCATAATTACATAAAATTGCTGATAATTAAGAACTATTCTAATCATCCGGACTATGTCTGTGCTACACTGAGAACATTTGGACGTAGTATTTCTGATCATTAGATGTTGTACAGGGTAAGGAGTGGGAAATTGAGTTCTTTATCACCACTCAGATAAAACAGCTCTGTCTTGTAGGTCTGTCTAGCAGATGGAGCAGTCAAGGACCTCTGTGCTGAATTGTGCCTTTTGTACTCTGACCAGTTTAGAGTTCTCTTTTGAACCCAAACTGGTCTTTATAGCAACTGAACATGGAAGTGAAAATGTCTTATTTGTGCTAGTGAAACTACAATAAATAAGTTTTGCACACCTTCTAAGGTTTAGGGGGTTACATGTACCATCAGAATATTGAGCTGCAGGTTGCAAATCTGATGGGAAATTGTGATTGCAGGTGGAGTGGAGGGCTGGCAGGTTGGGCAGGAGCAGAAGTAGAGGTTTGGAAAATGGCAACTTCCCTACCCCTGCCACACATCTTGTAATCAGCCAGGTTGACTTTCTATTAACAAGTAGCTAAGAAGGACATAGAAACCTTAATTAAATATAAAATACCTGGAAGTCAAAACTTAATAATATGGTCATCTTAAAAATACGAATGGACTGATTTTTGGACTTAAAATTTAAAGCCTGACTAGTCGGTGCTATATGGCTCTGTAGTTTAATTTAAAGTTTTCCTGATTCAAAAACAGCAGGATACATCCTTTGACTTTTATGGCCCAGTTGATCTGAACCAGGATGCTTTGCTTTTTTTAAGTTCCAGGAGTGTTATGCCTTATTTTAGTCAGCTTCAGTTAGATTAAGGGTTTTGCAGAACTTTTACAGCTATAAAGTTTGTTTTTTTAAAATAATATTAAAGCATTTGTCAACTTCTGAGTTTTCTGTCATTGAATTTATATATGCAAAATCAAATAACTTATCTGATTAATCATATTCCAGATATACTGACATCAACTAATATGTATTGACTTAATCAGTATCTTGTATTTATTATTACATAGTTGTAATGCATGTTCACATCCCACTGCATTATCTTAAGTCTGAAAAAGAGGAAGAGTAACTTGTGGTTTTGTATTGGCAGTCATGTAAAATTTTAGTTTTAGAAGTCCTCAAAATATGATGAAGAAGCATTACTTCCCCGATGAAGCCATTAAATTCTAACAGCCACTAAAATGTGATCCTGCCAAGTGAAAAAGCACTTGAAATGAATCAATTGACTTTGTGTTGACTCAACAGCATTTTTATTTTTTTTAATCTAGATTATTCCAACATTAAGCTATAAATTAAGTTAAAGGGATCTTGACACTTTCCCACATGTTATTGTTGAGTCTCTTAGGGGTGGGGAGCATTTCAGGAGTCATTCTTGTGCTGCTCAGTTCTTCAGTTCTGCCTGTGCACACAGCTGGTGCATGCCATCCCTCCCCACACTAGGTAAAAGGACATTTTTAACTCACATAATGTATTCTGAAAAATTCAGGTGTTACCCTCCAGCTAATTTCCCAATTGTATTTTGCTAGTCTTATTTTTTCAATACTATATGCTTACTGTAAAAGAAAAAAAAAATTACTTGAACAGCCTTTTGTAAATAAAATGCCAAGAGTGTTTGCACTAGTCATCAAATAATGGATGTTTACACAACAGGCTTGATATTTACCTAAAAGTAGCATACTAGTAGAGGGGGAAAAAAAGAAAAAAAAAAAAAATCTGTGTTTTCTTGCAACACTGACATTTTCTTTTTGTATATTTCAATAGAGCAATCTTGTTCACTCCTACGAAGTTAAATGTAAGGTTTATTTCAATAGATAGGCAAGTCCTCACATTTCTGTTTCCTCAGCATCAAAATATTTTAGTTATAATGTTCTTTAGTACAGATTCCTCTAATTTCAGGAAGCTTTTAATTCTTTCAGATTTTTTTCTTTTAGGTGGTGACTTACACCTGCATTTCTGAAACTTGGTTTATCTACTTGCACAGTGGTGTATTGTAGCAAAATATAACTAGAAGCTATGTTTCATAGCAGGGTGCAAGTTTTCTTCCATATTATGGTATATACCTGTAGGTGTATGTTAAGATTTATTTTTTTAAAAAAACAAAGTTTCAATTTAGTATGTTCTGAATAAGACATTGATAGAAATAAGACTGACATGAAATTTGGAAGACTGTAGGAACAGTATCAGGCATATAAAAAACCCATTTAATTCTCTAGTTTAAGTTTCATGTCTCAGGGGGGTGGTCTCAAATAATTTTAAATAACAGTTTAGCTCAGGTACATGAAATTTACTTCACGTGACACTTGAGGTTTAGTTGGGATGTGTTTGGTACTTGCTTACTTCCTTTCCTCATCATGGTGTCTTGCCTAATTTTCTGTAATTTTTTCAGTATGAAGATCACTGTCTAGTTTGTCGCCCATGCATGATATAGACTGAGTATAAACGCAGTCATTGACTCAACTTGTCAATTCAAGTGTGTAAATTCTGTAGGGACTGACCTTTATCATGAACATGTTGAAGCTTCTGTTGCTTTTCCATGAAAAGCCAGATACTGCACCTTGTCATCCCGGGCAGGGACAGTGTCCATTTATGCAGGGTTGTTGCTTCATTTCCCTGTACTTTAATCTGAAATTGAATTAAGTTCCTATAGAAATTCATAACTTGCTGAGTAAAGTGCCACCAGTGACAGCAAGGTGAAAGCAGTAAGCTTGATTGATTTGGGAAAAGCACTGTTTTAAAGAATAGCTAGTGAGTCTTTGCGTGGGAATGAGCAAATCTGAAGTTTTATGGTAAAAACTGATAGACAACATTGTTAAATTACCTTAATTTTTTTTTTCCAGTGCATAATAGTTATTTTTTAGATATACTTCTGTTCCCTTTGAAGAGAATCACTGGAGTTTAAAGCAGTAATTTCTGTTCATTCTAGTAAAGCTCAACAGTAGAGATTAACCCTTTAAACACAGGTTAACATTTCTGATTAGCCTGTACACTGCTAGAACTGCGACGACTTTTAAGTTATGTAAAAGCAGTGTACTTTGCCTTCAGTTAGGATTTCAGACTTTGCTCAGTGTTACCGTTTAACTGACGCATGGGTGAGGGAAGTTAGAATCCAGATTTTGCTTCCTGGTGCGTGAGAAAAGATCTCAGGTAGGTGTGACCAGAAAGACAATTATATTGTTGTCCTGATTTCAGACCTGGAAGCAGCTGCACTGCAAATCCACACATACATTACTGCTACACAGGAATAACAGTACATGAAGCTAGGCTCCCTCAAATATTTTTTTTTCTGTTCTCCCTCTTTTTTTTGGGCAGTTTAATTCTCTTCACCACCTCCTTTTTGTCATCAGGCAAAAGTCAGTGTTGATGCAAATGAAGTGGAAATACGTGATCCTGGAGAGGAAGGAACTGCAGCAGGTCCAGCTTAGTTCTGCTTCATGTGTTGTAAAACCCCAGTGCAAGTGGCTGGTGTGGGGGGATGAGGAGGATCCTAAATTAACTTTGAATTCAAGATGTATAAGTCAATTTAAGAAACACTTATATTTGTGGGGGAAATCACTGTAACCTATTTACCAAACAACTTTCCAAATATAAAATGAAACTTTGGATTACATGGAAAAGAGCTTCAAGATTAAAGGCGCAAGGTTACAAAGGAATGGTCTGGTATGAGGTTCCAGTATTATGATTTGGAGATAAACAGTAAAAGTCTCATATGTGCTATCATTTTCTTCTTAAACTTTTAAGCAACTTAAAGGTTTATAATTAATAGGAAGTAATGTGGGTTGTGCTCTTTCCTGCTCATTTTCAGCAGTGCAGAAGTTATTTGGTAAGTAATACTGTACTGTGTTGATAAATAGAAAATTACTTAAATTGTCTTGTTACTTCTAACTTTGTTATGTCTGGGTTTGTATAGTTTATTCAGTGTTTTTAATTAAAGTAGCAAGAAGTTGGAGTAATTCTCTACTTGATCAGGGTGGTTCTACTTTGTTTATTTCCCCTTCCTGTCTGTCTTCTGCGCTACATCAGTTTATTACTGTTCCCAAGTAAAAGGAGGGAAAAAAAAGTCAAAAGAAGTTATCAACATGTGTCTAGAAGTTTCAGAAGGGGAGTTGTAAAATTAATCTTGAGGTATTTCTAAAGGTACTCACATGTTTGTAAATGGGATTTGTAGATGCTGCTTAGTAAGTATTGAAATAGTTATTTCAGAATAGTTGATTAAATCAGATAAAGTTGTATCTGAAAATTAACCCCATGCTACTCTCACTTGTTCCTTGTTTTATGAAGTTTTAGAATTCAAGTTTTCTTTGCCTAATTTAAATTTTGATATTTAAGACGCTGATGTTTCTAGGAGAGTTTTTTCTAGCGAACTTGATTATCTGGATTTATATTCAAGTTAATACAATGATGGATTGATGGTAAGCTTGGCCTACAGGAGTTCTCTGATGGTTTTAGTTTTGGCACAAGAGTTAATTTATCTGTGGTAGTATAGAAAGCATTTCAGGAAATGAAGAACTGCTGTAGTGTTTTCTGTTGGAGCTGTTAACACTTTACAGCTTACTCTGAAGAAAACGGCTCGTCTTTCCTGGCCTGTCGCTCACAGCAGTTTCCTTAGACTGTCCCCCCTCCATTTTAGAGGAGTTATTTATTGATAGTTTCCACAGTCATCTGGAGAGTTAACTACCTCATAGCCTAGCCTGGGAGGCCTACCATTTCAAAAGCCTCGTTGGGCGATGGTCTGAACTCATTTTGAGCTTCATTTTTAGCTACAATGGCTCGGCCTTCGGGCAATTCCCTCTCTCCTAGGCCTCCATCTCCTCCTCGCACCCTGCCCTTAATGGCGCTGGTGCGGAGCAGCAGCAGTTCCATAGCGCAGGGCTCCTGGTAATCCCACCGGCTCCTTTCCAGGACAGGTCTCTCTCTAAAAGGACACCTGGCCTGGCTGTTCATCACCTGACTGCACTCATTGCTTTCATCTGGAGGGACCTGCTGCCATCGGTGCAGGTGCACCTCAGCCCAGGAACCTGTGGCTTTGTCTCTAGTGCTCTGTTCCTGAGTGAAGGCACCGGTCCTCCATCATCCACCTGCTCTGTTAGCCAACTGTCAGCTCTTCTTCTGGCAGCGTGCCCTCTCCTGACTTTACAACCTTCAGGTGTTTTCTTCTTCTCTTTCTGACCCTCATCATCCCTGCTCTGTGCCTTCCCCTGAGGGGTCTTGTCTGGCCCTGCTCTCCCTCGCCCTGTCCTGCCGCCTTCCTCTCGGTACCCGCGGTGCAGACAAGGCCTTAAAGCTGTGTCCTCACGGAAGACTCGAGATCTAATTCCCTACGTCAGACCCTTGGCACTCTTGACGTCATCGGCCTCGATTAGCTCAGTTTCTTGGAGGTAATAGGTGTTAATTCTGTGTTGGGACTAAGTGACCTGGGGTGGGAATGGGCAGCCATGTGCCTTTTAAACTCCCAAGCTCCTCTGTTTTTTTACAACTATTTAAATAACATTTTTAATAACCTGGTACAAGATAGTAAACAATTTCATATTTAAATGTCCTCTTCGTTAAATTTATGTAATCTGGGGTGCACTCCAGGCATCCATGTCATATCTTTGTTTATAAAGGTTTTCTCCTTTGCCAACTCCCTTGCTGCCTGTGGTAACAGCCTCATCTCAGTGGTGCTTTCCACCATCTGTGTTGGCGTAGCTGAAAATTACACGTGGTGGAAGCTCTTTGGAAAATTATGATCGTGATAGTTGGAAGCTACAGTTATCAATGGCTTTAAGGGTTATTCAGCTCTGTTTTATGGCTCTTAAAATTGCTTTAGTCTGACAAAACTGTATCACTTAATCTGACATTTACCTCAGCTTTTATGGTTAACTCTAGCAGCTCAGCAGGCTCTAAATTTGGATTTGGGGAGGTGGAGACAGGAGAGACAGTGATTTGTGACTGATTTTCTTGAACTCCTCAGTACTGTGAAGTTTTGAAATGCAATTCAAGGTATTGCGCTCGTGTTTTATGATGGCCTATGAAATATGACCCAGATTTAGCCTTGCTGTCAGATCCTGAGAAATCTTGAGCTCTGCATGATGGATCAAGGTGCCCTAACACTTGGTGGGACAGTATCCATGGTGGTGTGATGCTGGTGGTCAGCGGCAGCTCCTTCAGCCTGGAGGCTCTCCTGCATTTGCTGCTTTTTTTTTTTTTTGCTCCTGGTAAATCCAAACAGCAGAGAATTTTCTGCTGTGAAATGAAGCACAGAGAAAGGAACAACTATCAGGAGCATTAACTTCAGTGAGAGTGGTGCCAGGGATGGACCAGGAGCACAGGGTCACCAGAATCCAGTGTTAAAACCTCAAATTCCTAAATCTCTAAATTGTTTTAACACACATTAGCAAAACCCACTGGAGAAGTATGTCATCCTCTGCTGGTACCAGCAAGGCTGTTAATTAGTGCATGTGATTGAGTGTGCTCTGGGGGGTGTTCGTGTTTCTGTACTGAATGAGATTTCTGTCTCTAATATATCTGCTTCGTTTCTTGAAAAATTAGAACATATTCATTAGTTCAGGGAGCTGCAGGAAGAAAAAGCATCAAATGACCAAGGAAGGTAAATGTCCCCTGACAAACTGGAGCATTCCCATGTGGCACTGGTTTTTGTGAATGATATATAATTATATAGAGCAATTTCAGAAAATATATTCTATACATTACATATATTATTGCACTAGTTGCATAGTTATAGCAGGGAGAAGTTAGGTCTTTATCCTTCCAGCAGTTATAATCCAGTCTTATCTCCTTTAATTAGCTTAGTTTAAAGAAGAGAGTGTTACACTTGGTGATTCGAGTACTCTGGGTAGTCAAGTGTCTTCATTCTTTAAGGAGGTCCACCCAGCTGCTATTTATAATCTCATCCTTTTACCCACAGTTCACTTTTTAAAGGGGAATTTCTTTTCACTGCAGAAATCTGGTTTTGACCAGTAGTGGGAGTGGGAAAGGGAAGGAGGAGTGTGAATTAGTAAAAGAGCTGTTGTATTAAAGTAAGCGTGTGGTGCCTAAAAGCTTTATTTATTGAAGGTGTTTAATTAGCTGAAAGTTTTGGGGGATATTCTGTTGTTGTTTTAACACATGGAGTAAACATTTTCCAGGAAATTAAATAAACAGAGAATAAGTCTGATTGATAATCTAATTTGCTAACAGTTATTCCTTGTTTATTCTCTATATATAATTACAACACTTCTCTGATGTATTCACTTTGTCCAGGGATATGAAAAAAATAGAAACCCTTAAAAGACCTGGTAGGTAGGTAGGTATGCTCATAATTTTGACCAGTATAGCTCCTTCTTTAACTGAGTGGTTTTGGGTAGTATTATAATATTGCTGTAGTATATTTTGCTTATTGGTTACATAATATTGCTTGTAATGTGTTTGTAAGTGTGATTTGAGCCAGCATTGTGTAATTTCTCCATTTCACATAAATAATTTTAACTTGTTGCTTGTGCCTTTCTGTATATATTTTGGATGTGGCAGCTTAAGATAGTGAAATTTTTGCTGTAAAAGCTCTTGGATGTATGTAGGGCCATGCAGAAACTTTTATTTTATTTGTGATAAGTGCGATTGATATTGGAAGTCCTATGTAACTTGAAAACATGGAGCTAATTTGCAAATTAAGATAGTATCAATTGATTTATTTAAAATATATGTAAGCTGGTTTTCTTCTTAAACTGACTAAAAGCCAGATGTATTTCTCCTGGGACAGGGGAGAGCTAGCTCATAGTACAGGGAGGGCTTTAGTATGGAGCCAGGAATGCCTTTTTTTTAAATTTTATTTTCCTTCCTCCTCTTTGCAGTGAAGCGGTACACACATGTTGATGGGTAGGAAAGGGGGAAAGAGGTTTTTTGGAGAGGAATTTTTGCCACTTCTCTCTCATAGTCTGTGATTGGTAAAAAGAGATAAGAAATTAGAAAACATTTCTGGTAAAGTTATCAGGAATGATGTGAAAGAGAGTGAGAGAAACGGAGCTAAACTTCAGTGTTAAACCCCTGGCTGAAGAAAGTGATAGGAATATCTACTTCAGGTACAGTATTTCAGAAAAGAGTAGGGTAAGGATTGAATTAAAAATTAAAAGCTAATGTTTTGCAGACTTGAAGCACTGAGGATCTTTTTGAAACCTTAATTCTTTTCTTGGATGCTGTCTCGTGTGAAGAGTTGAGAATTGCATTAAACCTGGAACTGGTAGACAGCCGAGGTTATTAACAAATGTTTAATAACCTCGGCTGTCTACCGAGTTTGTATGAGAGAGAATTCTCATACAAATTCATAGTTTGTATGAGAGAGAATTCTGGTGATGGTGGTCATCACTTTTTGAAGTTTCAGTGTTGAAGAAGCCAGAGCTTGTGGTAGGATGGATTGACTTTGGAGGATTTAGTGACATACTCATGAAAGATGGCAGGACACAGTGTTTATGTTTGTCTACAGATTTTGTTTCTGTTATTGGGTTGGGGGTTTAGAGGCTGTTGCCTGCCACTCTAGGAGCATCACAAATCTCTGTTCTTCTATTTTATAGCTGCCTTTCCCACTCTGTGAAGTTTGTAATGGACATGGGTTATTTTTATCTGAGGTTTTGAAAAGTAACTGAAATGGAAATTACTTTTTAAAGCATTCTCTGTATGTAATATAATTATTTGGCTTTTTGTCTCAACAGGAATGCCCAAGGAAAAGTACGATCCACCTGATCCACGGAGGATGTACACAATTATGTCCTCAGAGGAAGCAGCCAACGGAAAGAAATCACACTGGGCAGAGTTGGAAATAAGTGGTAAGAAATTGAGGAGTAGTCCTGAGTTATGAGCTCATTGCAAGTTAAGAGTAGCCTGTGTAGTGTGGGCTTGGACAAGGAGTCTGGTGGAGTTACCTGTCTTGAAGTGAGCCAGCGTAGCAGCTGCCAGCCTGGGGTGTGTCCAGGGAAGAGGCTGAGTTGGGATAACTTAGGGAGCTATAGGAGAGGTAAATTGAGGCAGGTGAGGAATCCTAACACGTAGGGAAGTTGGGGAAGATGAGGATATGGATGTGAGTTCTTCGTGTTTTAGGAAGATGGGGTGGGTGACAGTGTGGATTTAAGATGTATTTTGTGAAAGAGGGTGAAGTTGGGGATGATATACAGACATAAACCTTTACTTTAAGTAATGTAACAACAGTGTTGTATTAGTCCATAATGGTGTAGTTTCTATTGGAGCAGAAGTTTTCAGTTTAAAAGCAGTTGTGAACCTTTGCTCTGTTCTTGAGATAGAAAAAGAAAAAAAAAGAAAAAGATACTTCAAGAACTGTGCTAGCTTTCAGGTACTGTTTGACTTTTGGATCTTTTCTTGAAAGTAAGATAATGTTCAGAATTCATAAGCATGAATTCCAACTGGTGTGGGACACCAGTCTCTCTTGATTTGTAGAGTCTGATTTTGCTACATAAAGTGCTTTTTACAAGGAGATTCAAATAAATATTTTAAGAATTTAAAAATTATTTTGTGAAGTTGTAAATTTAGGCTGAAGTTTTGCTTAAATGTGGAGGTTCTTTAAGAGACTGCAGAAATTGTTATGTGGTATTTCTAAATGACTATCCAATAGAGGAATTTATGGAAGGAAGAATACAAATCGAGTTCTTTGAATCCTGAAGAGTCTTTCCATTCAGATCATTGAACCTGTGTCTTGCTTCAAGTGCCACATGCCTTAGCATGTGAATAGCATTCTTTACTTGAAGGTTACAGATACAGAAACCTGGTGAAATGCCAATTCAGGAATCAGCATTTTATATATATTTATTTATATATATATATACATATATATATCAGCGTTAGGCTTGGATATCCATGTGGACATCTGCTGCCTCTGCGTAGGAGATGCATGCAGTGATGGCTCTTTTCTTTCGTGCCTGGTAATCTCACTACAGACTGATTCCAGCCAAGAGAGGTGCAGGGGGTGGATATGGATCAGGGATGTTGATTGGAAATCCTTTCAGCCACAATGGTTTCCTTGATCACTTTCACCTGTTTGCAATGCAGAAGGGAAAGAAATGTTAATACAATTTTTAAAATGCAGAGAACTATTGATTTGTATTTTAAAACTTTCAACAGATTTCTTAATGAGCATTACAGTAGCATGAGTCCTTGAAGAACTGTATGCCTTTGCCTTGCAGAATAAAATGTTACAGTGTTTTTGTTTTATTAATGTTCACACTGTCTTTTTCTTGCAGAATACTTGGTCATCTAATTTAGAAAGCCACAGATGTTTTAACTGCTCTCATTTAGATCACTGATCTTTTTCACTGCAGGCTTTTTAATGCCACTCACTTTCTCACAGCTCCATGGAAGTGATACCTGTATTAAACCTTGTGTTACCAGGGACTGAGTCCCAGATACACCTGTATCAGGGTAGCTTTCCCCAGGCACTAAATATGACTTTTTTATTTCAAAGAAAATCATTTAAGGAAAGGAATTACAGTGTGTGTGTGTTGGTATAATATTAACCAGACTGTGGGGTTTTTAGAGGGTGTCACAAGTTACTTTTTGTCTTGGACAAACTGGTGTTGGTACTCTTCTTCTAATGGTTTTGGTACAGTCAGATAATTCTTGGAGAGAAGAAATGTTTTGAGACCTTCTGATAATATCTCACATTCCTTGGGTGCAGCAGTGGAAAAATCTTGATTCTGTCACACAGATCCATGTTCCCACCCTTCAGTTTATACAAAAATCATACTGCTTTTTAAAATATCTGGCAATAGTTTATGCAGCTTTTAGTTGAATGCCAGATGGAAATCCATGTTCTCAGCTAAGCATTTTAGTCACCCTAAATATAGTGCTTCTATCTGTTCTTGGCTGGATTAATGCCATAGAATAAAGATTTTTGGTTTGAAAGATGTTGTGCAGAAATAAGGGGCAAACCAAAGAAGCATTTTTCATCTCAAGCATAAGCTATAGTTGAAAACAATGTGTTTCTTACACCTCTGCTAATTATTGAATTCATGGTCAGTTAGTAAATATGTCTTGTTTTGTATGGAACCTGAGAAAGAGATGTTTTAAACCTTAAGTATGGATTGCAAAAAACAATCTCAGCATCCCTGGCAACACCTTAGATTTTCTCACACATTACCAGTATCTTTTTTTATCTATAGAATCAATTATTAATGCAATTTTCATTGAATAAATAATACTAATAATAAACACAACAAAAAATAAACAAAACTCTCCCTCAAGCCCTGCCCCATACATACTTACAAAATAGGTTATTATTGCTAAACCTATATATTTTCAACGTTCTGTTTTCTTTTCTGCCTTCCTTCCCCAGGGAAAGTGAGAAGCTTGAGTTCATCGTTGTGGACACTGACCCATTTGACAGCTTTGCATCTCAGTGACAATTCCTTATCCCGTATTCCTTCAGACATTGCCAAGCTTCACAATCTGGTATATCTGGACCTGTCCTCTAATAAAATCCGCAGTTTACCAGCAGAGCTCGGAAACATGGTGTCACTCAGGTATGTAAATCTGAACAGGAGTTAATATTGTTCTCTTATTGTCTTTGTAGCAACAGTTTAAATTTCAGTATCATTTTTTACATTCTAGTAAACAAAAAGCATCAAGAAATTCCCCTTTCCTCACTTCTTTTTATCTCTCTACCTGAATACTTGATGTGGTCTGTGCAGCCGTAGCAATCCTGGGTTTTCTGTGATCTCCTATTCCAATGTATGACAGTATAGAATGAGCTTCAGAAGTGCTCAGTTTGATAGCAATCACCCATTTTCTGTTTTTCCAGGTCAAGTTTCCTCTCTTATGCATCTCTTTCCAGACTCCTTTACAAATCTTTATGTGTCATTTTTCTCTAAGAAATACAGATACACAAAAGAATTGCTTTTAACACATAGTAAGGTAGGAAAAAGGTCAGATGAAACATTTGTAACCATGCTAACTACAGTTTTTTCCTCTTGATTCATCTTTAGTAATTATTCTTAAAAATAGCTCCTATTCTGCTTATTTTATAGCAGCTGTGACTTTTCTAATATCTTCTCCTTCCCTCCTTTGCTGTCATGTAACTGTTTTCCTGTGCAAACTGAGAGGAGGAAAAAAAATGTTCTAAAAGCACCTTTTTTTCCCCCCCAATTTTACAATGCCAAGATGTGCACAGTTTGCATGGAATGAGATACCTCCTTTTGGAAGTGAAACATGAATAGTGATCACTATTTAGATTATAATTAAAGCTGCAGCATTTCACTTTGTAAGAACACTGTTAGGTAAATATATAAATGGTTCATATAAGAGCAGATATTTACAGGCAACATTCTTTTTGCCCTTGACCCCAAAGGAAGAGCCTTATCTTAGGTTTATTAGACAGTTACCAGTAATTACCTTCATTGCTTTTAATTTTGAAGACATTTATGGACAACATTTCAAATCCAGAAAACATTTGAGTCTAAAAGTAACAAGAATGTTATTAGAAGTAAAGAAGACAATAGAGAAATGGACTGCCAGCACAGCTTTAATTAAACTGGAAGCAAAGCAAGTTTGCACATAGAAATATCAGTCATTGCATTTCCTTATGCTTTAGAAAAGTCCACTCTGTTGGGGAGGATTAAACTAGCTGATTAAATTGGTACTAAAAGCTCAAATTCCAAAGCAGTTAAAGTCTGAACCTTGGAGGCTGAGCAAAGGGACCTTGCTTTTTAGAGCATAATTGGCAGCTCTGTTTTGTAGTGTGTGGTGTGGTTGTTTTCAGCTGTGAAGTAGTCTGTTGTAAAGAAAGCTTTGTGTTACTATTTCAGTTAAAAGCAGTTATTACTAACAGGTTTCTTCCCTCCTTTATCCACTCCTCAGGTACTGTGAGTTAGCAGTCCTAAATTGACTGGAACATTCTCAAATGTATTTTTGTTCTTCTTTAGCACCCTTTTATTTTAATTAATCTTTTTCCTTTTAGAATATCGCTGTAAACGTAATGACATGCAGTTAGCTTAGCACTGTGTAGTCATCAGCAGTGTCAAAAGATACTGTGCCTTCTTCCCAACACTTTTTTTGCAATTTCTGGTGGCTGATTCTATGAAGCTTCAGTTCTTTGAAGTCCTAAGTGTCTTCTGGGTAGAGGAGGCTAAAACTGGGGAATGTGAAATGGGTAGCTAAAGTCTAGGATCTCACTAGTTTTCTGTCTGTGACCTAAACACAACAGTTGAATCCAGATCTCTAGACATGAAAACCTTGTGCATTAATCCATTGTGTGCTCTCTGTCCTCAGTAACTGCAGCTGATCCATGATTTCTTTTTGCTAGGGTGAAAGTGTAGAAAAACCTAAGTGCATCCTATGTGATAGCGCTCTGCAGGTCTCAGCTGTGCTGGAGTTTTATGTTTCAGGCTGACTCTTACTGCAGACACTTCCCATAGCTTCTGGGAAGATGTTCAAAGTAATGGTGATTCAACACTGGGCACTGCTGATATCCTGAGCTACAGAACTAATTTGTGCTCTTGCACTTGAGAATTGATAACAGGTCTTCCAGCTCCCACATCTGGAACTCTGGGTTTGTTCTGTATGGCAAAGCTCGCCTAAGGCTCCTTGCATCTCAGTTTTTACTGCAGGTACTTGAAGAAAGAAGTGTCACAGAGAGCAGTAAGATTTCTGCTCGTTACAGAAAAAGATAAACACTGTAACATGTTATCTTGGAAAGCTCAGCTGTAAAACAGCTTCTCTTGATACCCTTGAAAGAGCTGGTGGGATTTGCTCTGATCCCCTTTGCTGTGTAGAGGGGGTGGGTTCTGTGGAGGCAGGGATCATTAGAGAAAATAATTCTTTCATCCAAGAGAGAAAGTGTAATGATACCTACTACTGTGCCATTCTTCCAGCTCCATGTTTTTCCTCTAAAAGACTCAGTATATTTTTTTTGTAATTCCTACATAACTTATTTTAGACTTCAGCAGTGCTTTGAAAAACTCTCAGAGGAAAAAGTAGCTTCCTAAAGAATAAACTAGTAGCTTTATAATGTCAAATAGAATATAATCCCTAAAAATAATAGCCATTTAAATCTCAAATGTCTATGGAAGTGCTGAGAAGTAGGGGAGATGTTGATTTTTAACCTCCTCATCCTCTCTTCTGCCTGCCATCTCCCTCTTTCATACTTAGAAACCCTAGAATGACACAGTGGGCTTCTGAATTTCTTTCTAAAATATGTTGTCTATGTGATTTTTTTTTATTTAAATAAACCCCAATTGGCTAGGTGTGTTACAGTCTGGCAATCAGTTGAGCAATGACTTGACATTTCTAGATAACCCAGTGAAATAAGAAGAAAGTCCTCTCCTGTATCTTCTTCCACTGTTCCCCACCCCAGAACGTCTCTAAAACAAGCCAGTTTACTTTTACCAAGGTTTTGAAATAGGCAGTGAAACTGAGAGAATTTCTCAGGAAGTCTAAAAAGAGCTAAGGTAACTCTTGGCATCCAGGTTTCCTTTTTTTTCTCCTCTCTTTTTTGTTGTCCTAAAATACTTTTCAAATCTCTAGAGACCAGGTTGTAAACACTCTGAAGTAGCAATTTTATGTTCAATATGGTAAGGAAAGTCTTCACTGCTTAGATGGGTATGCATTTAAGGAAGTGAAAAGCTCCTAACAAGTCCATTGTCTGTGCTCAGTTCATTGGGATATCAGAATTCAGGACATGAATTCTGTTCCTGTCTGCATATTGTTTTTGTAAGATAAAACCCACATATTTTGTCTTAACACTGAAATTAGGAGAAAAAACAATAAAAAACTACTATTGGAAATGACTATTACATGGCCATATCACAGCTCTAATCATACTGCCATGATCCTGGATTTTTTGCTTATTTGTTTTTTTGGGATATAATTTCCTTTTATTTGGCCTTTAGTCATAGCCAAACTATTTTGTGATCTGGTTTGTTAGAGCTGTTACTGCTTCATCACTTGTAGTTATTAAAGTATTTAATTATTGCTAATGTTTACAAAATTTCTGACTTGTTAAGATGAACTCTCCAAACAGTTGCTTTTCTCTGTACTTCATCATAACGTGTATTTTGTCTGTGAGTGTGTTTTGAGTACAGCAGGATTTCCCTAACTATTGCTGTTTAGTCTTTTGAGTTTTTCAATATTGTGCTTTGCTAGTATATTGTTTCTCTTTTAGTTAAACTTTTTGTACTGTGCTGCTGAAGACAAATGTTGGTCTGTTTTTAGCCCTGTTTGATTCTTGCTCTGTCTACAGGGAACTACATTTAAATAACAACCTGTTACGAGTTTTACCTTTTGAGCTGGGAAAACTGTTCCAGTTACAGACTCTGGGTCTGAAAGGTATTGCTGCTTTTTCTTGGTGTCCATGTTTTGTTTAATGATACCACTTTTGAGATAGAATGCTGTAGACTACTAGTTCATAAAATGTTACTCAATAGCAATCACAGATGTAGCTACATACTCCACAATTATAAATATTGTTATTTAGGGATTATTTAAAAAAAGAGAAATAATGAGTTTGGTGAAACACTCCACGTATAAAGAGGTTTGTTTCTCTTTCTGCAGAGTGAGCAGAAGCTTTTTCTGGTTTTGCTTGCATAGGGGTTGAATACAGTGCTGCTTTAACTGAGAAATAGTCTGCAGTTACCTGTAGGTATTCAACCAGAAAGGGAATGTGTTTTGTACTGCTGTAGGGTAACGTGCTACTTATGCAGGCAGCAATTTAAATCTTTTTTCCTATTTTTTTTTCTATAAACTCTATGGATTCTAGCTATAAAATCACTGACCTCAGGGGAATTTGTATCACAAAATCAGGAGCACTGAGTGATGCAATACCTCTAAACACCTCTAAGTCTCCAAAGTCTGTTTTTCTCCCAGTTAAAACTGGATAATTGCAATGTGCACTGCCCATGAAAACTTCTCCAGTCTGTTAAGTGTTTGGCTGATGGTGGAGACTCTAAACAGATACAACTGGCAAATGAACTTGTGCTGGATGTCTCCCTCATGTTGAGCAGAGCAAGCATATGCAGCTCTCACATTTGGCCTCATCAGCTCTGCCTGCACCATGCCAGTTCTTCACTCCTCTTAGGTCCAGTGACCACACTTGGGGTGGTCGATCAGAAGACAGACACGGGAAGGAATGTGGTTAACTTCATATCTACTGTTTTATGGGATTGAAGACTTGAGATCTGAAACCTCTACATAGTTCCTAGTAGATGCAGTATGTTTTCTCAGAGATGCCAGCTTTCAGCACTGATATGATATGTAAGTGTGTAATGGTTCTGCATTCAATATTCAATATTTCTGTATATGTTTGCAGGAAATCCACTCACACAGGATATTCTGAACCTTTATCAGGAACCGGATGGGACACGAAGGCTACTGAACTATTTGCTTGATAATTTGGCAGGTACTGCAAAAAGAAGTAAGTGATCATTCTTAAAACATTTGTTTGGGCTGTACAAAATAAATGTGATTATCACTTGTTGTATCTCTTCTTTAAAATATTCCCATAGTTTCAACGGAACAACCACCTCCAAGATCTTGGATAATGTTGCAAGAACCAGACCGTACAAGACCAACAGGTACTGTAACACTTTAAGGATTTTCCCTTTTGTAAAAGCTATTGTTCTTTACTATCTCCTGAAAAAAAATAAATGCTTAAATCAACCAATAATCTGTGAAGTGCTGACTGGCCTGCTGCAGTACTTCTGTCTCAGTTGGAACACCTGTTCCAAATTTATCCATCTTTTACTATAAAGTAATTTCTTTTTAATTAACATCCTCCTCACAGGAATTGAAACTGTTGTCCACAATTAGTTAAATAGTTGAATTATAACAGGCTTAATTGAATATTTGTTGAAGAATTTAAAAAATGGAAGATCATGAGCATAATTTCCCAAAAACATATAATTTTTTTTTTTAAGTAACCAGTGTATCATCTTTGACTCAGCACTTTTCTTGCTGTTTGTATTCAGGTCATGTTTAATGGTTTACTAATTTTTTTCTGCATGAATTGTCTAAAATACAGCCTTTCCTATTTACCTGCACATCAAAGATATTGGTACATTTTTCTCTTGTATTGCAGTGTCCTTTCCCTCAGGACTAATGCACATTACTTTCCCCTGTTCATTTTATTAAGGCAGTTGCTTCAAAGGTGATGTTAATGCAACTTGTCTTTTGCTATCACCTGTTTATTTTCAAAGTCCTGGGCTTTGACCCTCAGTTTGTTGCCTCATGATTGTTGCCTCAATTTGCTAAATCCTCCAACTGTCTTGTTTCTTTATTCCTGAGTTGTACTCCACCTTTGAGAGGAGTTCCCAGTAAGCTTCCAAGTATCTCACTGTCAAACTGCAAATTCCTTAGTGCTTTTTAAAAACAAACAAAAAACCCCAACAAAACAAAAACCAAAATCCTGCTGCTGGATTACCTGTCAGGTTGCCCTAAACTATCTCATTATCACTCCTGTTCCAAATGGGTACAGAGAGTAAAAGTTTCTTGTCTTTAAACCTGAATTGTAAGCTTTTTGAAGGGGAAACATTTCAGATTTTACTTTGTCTGTACTTTTTCATTGTGCAAAGGCATCCTTGCCCTGTCTATGGATCTGTTGATGATAATTAAGGTAGATTTTAAATAATCTGTTTGAAGAGTTCACAAACCTTTGTATAGTTAGCAAGTGTAAGTGTGCAAATAAACTTACCTTGGTTTAAGCTTGTCACAGTAGAGCACTATTTAGCTCTATTAGTACATTTGTCTGCTGCTTACTGCATGAACTGTATAAAGAGGAGGTTTGGTTTTTGTTTTCTAATTAAATGCTAGAAGACAGCTGCTCTAAGTCCAAACTTGTAATTTATCTTCTTGAGACACACAGATTTTTTTTTAGTATAGATACACGAGCTGTGTTTTGGTTGAAGCGAGAGAAGCATGAACTGATAAATTTGCAGAAGACAAAAGTGAAGATGATGATTGTGTGTATATATATATTTTTTTTCTTTTTTTGTTAACTCTATCAATATGTAAGTATAATTATTGTTCTGCAGCCTTGTTTTCTGTCATGTGTTACAACGTCCTCTGTGATAAATATGCTACCCGGCAGCTCTATGGCTATTGTCCATCTTGGGCATTGAACTGGGAATACAGAAAAAAAGCCATTATGCAGGAAATCCTGAGCTGCAATGCTGACATCATAAGTCTTCAGGTAAAACATAGACTGTTATTTCTTTTCCTTTTCTATTCCCATGTGCTGGTTTCTCTATATTAAATGTATTTACAATAAATGGTCTGTTTTCAAAACCTTCTGAAAACAAAGGAAAAAAAGAAGTGGTGTTTAGAACGTTATTTATTGCTTGACATCAAAAGAATGCTTTTCAGCCCACACAGTTGGAATGTGAACCAGCAGCTGCTGATCAAAGAAATGTACGTGGGGGTGTCTTTGTGCCTGCATGTGTATCTGGGACTATAATTGACATGTTTTCAAATAAAAGGCTCAAGATAATCATAACTCTGGGGATTACAGAAATTCATTTCTATTTTTTTAAAGTAGGGATATTGCTTTCTAATTTGCATTCTCTGATATACTTACATCTTACAATTCTTACTTTTTTTTTTCCCTTTAATTTGAAAGTGATTTACACTTCTGAAGAGTCTAAATAATATCAGTCTTCTGTATTTTGCTTATAGTACGTTCATGCTGTGCTGTCTTATAACTTTATAGGAGGTTGAAACAGAGCAGTACTACAGTTTTTTCCTGGTAGAATTGAAAGAACGTGGCTACAATGGATTCTTCAGTCCAAAATCTAGAGCTAGGACAATGTCAGAACAGGAAAGAAAACATGTTGATGGTTGTGCAATATTTTTCAAAACAGAAAAGTAAGTGATGTGTTTTGCAAAGCCTTCTATTGTGTCTTGCTCTTTTACATAATTTCTCAGGTCAGTCTACAGCTTAAACAGTTTGGCATTAGTCACCCTTGTTGTAGCTGTTTGGTGTTTCTCACAGAGCATTCCTGTCCTTGGAAGAGCGGTCTGTGCAAGAGAAATCATTCCGTGTGTAACTGTCAATAGAAAATTTTACCCTGAAGTTTTGTTTAAGTTGAAATTTCATTCTGTGAGAGCAATGCAGATTAAGAGTTCACTAAGTTATACTTCAGTTTTGAGTGTGTGTGTCCCAACTGCTTGATGTTAATAATGAAAAATGAAGCAAATGTCTTATTTCCTTGCAGTTTTTGAGTAAAGGAATTGGTAATCACCCAAATAGCTGAAATAAGACCTCAGATGATACTGACTGTTTGATTACATTAGCCTTCTGATAAAGCAACAGACAAGGCACTTAATATCACTGCTTACTTCTGGAAAAAAAAAAAAGCCATTATTTAAGAGCTGCAGCACTTACTGATTGTGTTATATTGTACTTGTACAAGTGTTTGGATATGAGGGTAATAACTTCCCTTCCTCCTCCTGCTTTCATTCCTTTGTGTCTGCCAGTAAATGTAGGTTTGATACTTTTTGGCTTAGATAAAGTATTTAATCCTTCTCTATTAAAGCTGCATCTTGGAGCTAGAAACTGGTGCAGAATTAGAAACAAGCACTCCTTTTCTATAGTTTCTCAATCTCTCTCTCCCTCTGGAAAGAAAACATTTTAATTGAAACAAAGGTAGTATAAAATACATTAAAATGCTGAGAAAAAATATATGCTTTGATTTCAGTTAAGGATTTTATGAAATTATGTGATTGGCTGAGATTATAAATCACATCATAAATGTGTTTGAGCTTTAATTAAAAGGAGAATTATCAGTGACATTTCCTTTTATATCTGGCTGCTGAAAAAAACCATATGATATTTCTCTTTCAGATTTACTTTGGTTCAAAAACATACTGTTGAGTTCAATCAGCTTGCTATGGCAAACTCAGAAGGTTCGGAAGCTATGCTGAACAGAGTCATGACAAAAGATAACATTGGAGTTGCTGTGTTGTTAGAACTGCGGAAGGAATTGATAGAAATGTCATGTAAGTCCTATTTAGTGTGAGTTTTATTTCTTTTTTTAAGAGTTTGTATTTTGTGAATGAAATAATTGACTTTTGTTACAGTAAACCAGAGAAACGAGGCTCTGCAGTTTAATATATCTTTGCACATTATGTGCTCAGACAAATTTATTTCTAAAGAGGATTTTGGGAAAAGTCTTATTACTTAAATGATGAAGATTTTTTTTTCCACTTATACCTTTTTGCTTAAAAAATACAAAGACTTCAATTTGAGTGATTGTTGCTTAAATACAGAATCAAAGAATCAGTTGGTTTTAGTTGTGTGTTTCTGGGTCATGTATCTGCATCATTTTAGCTTGTTATTTTCTTCACTGTCATGCTTATACAACCTGCTTGTTCTGCCCTGTCATTCTTAATTTAGGAAATGTAAATTGGCTTTATGAGTATTACAGTGGGTACCTATTCAACCTGTGTTGTGTTTATCCAAATTATATTTTATTAATTCAGATTCTAACAAACAAGGCTTTAAAGAAGCACTTGTATCAAGAGAGGTAACTTACAATGTGGATAACTTAAAATTCAGAGCTCATTGCCTAATAAGTGAGAGCAGCATCTGTTTGCTATCACAACCTGAGGAAAACTGTTGCAATTTTTTAGAATGGTACTATTTGCCTCTGATTAGGATTATCTGTTATTTATTTTAATTCACAGTATTATATACATAAGCATTACCTCTAACAAGATTGTCTGTTACTGGTCTTGAATGTGAAACACAATTATTCCTAATGCTTTGTATTAACTTAAACACTTAGTAAATGAAAGAGGAGTTGTCTGACCCTCTTAAATTAAATTGTACTGTCATTCTTCAAGTTATACTGGTATTTTATTTTATTTTTTCTTCCCATCAAACATCTTATTTAAGATTCAATAATAGTGTTTTCTGTTGCTGACCATGTAGGATAAATAATTGATTTTAAATTTTAGCTGGAAAGCCACATCTTGGGATGGAAAAGCAGCTAGTTCTTGTTGCTAATGCACATATGCATTGGGACCCAGATTATTCTGATGTGAAGCTGGTTCAGACTATGATGTTCCTGTCCGAGGTAAAGAACATTATTGATAAAGCTTCTCGTAGTCTCAAACCTGGTGTTTCGGGAGAACTTGGAACCATTCCACTTGTACTGTGTGCAGATCTCAATTCTCTACCAGACTCTGGTAAGAGTTCTATTTCCTTTTTTTTTATTTTATTTTTTTTTTAGACTGTTGCAAGTGTGTAACAATTTAAATTTTAAGGTCACACTTTTTTAAAGGAATTTTCAGCTTTGAGAATATGTTGTTTGATATTACAAGCTCTAAAGGTACTAAGAAAATAGAAGGAAGAGAGAAAAGATAGAATTGTTTCTTTTGTGAGTGACCTTATTGCCTATGCAGTAGTGTAGTTATGTCTGGTCTTTCAGGATCATTTGCATTGTTATTGTACAATACAGGAATGGGAAGAAAGAAAATATCTTCCAAAAATAACTGGAAACATTAGTATGTTGTTGATAATAAGGTTTTCTTAATTTTAAGTGTGAGAAGATAGGTTCTTCTCTTCAAAGGTGCCAGGATACAGTAATTTTCTGCAGCTCAAATATTTCAAGACTTCTAAACTTCAATACATCTCCTACCAGAAAGGGATTCTTCAGAACTCTTTACTAACATACAACTTTTTTTTCACTTGATGGCAACTTTATAAAGTGCAAGAAAAGAACAGAATCAGTGATCACCTTCTTGGCTTTCTTGGGTACCCAGCTGAAGTGCTGAACTCAAGAGCCATCCTTCCTTCTTACTGCTAGCTGTTCAATATAATAATCTCCATTCCTGGTCCCCCTTCCTTCTGGCCTCTGCTTGGCAACTCATTTTGACATCTGTTAGGGTTGATAGGAGCCATTACTGCACAGCAGTACTGAAAATCTGATTCTTTTTGATCCCAGGAAGGAAAGTATCGCTAGTGGCTATTGCCATAGCTAGTTCATGTGTCTGATTGTGTCTTCAGAACAACTAATTGCTTCTTTTACCTTCCAGAACCTTAACACAGCTATTCAGAAATTAAGAGGTATGACCATAGTGTTCCAAGACACAAATCTTGTCAATTTGGCTTTGCAGCATTTTTAAAGTTCACTTTATTTGGAGTAATGTTACAAAAGTTGGTTTTCTTGCAACGTTTTAGTTGAAGAACATTCAAAGCCAGGACTGGAGCATAGAGAGGAGGAAGCTACCTAGCATCTATAGAATTCTACTTTCACTTTTTTCATCTTCTCCCCTAGTTTGCTCCTTATTAACCTTCTCATTTTTTTCTAATCAAAGCATATTTCTGATCTAGGTGTTGTTTGCTCTTGACAGACATAGACATTGTCTTGCAATATCTGAAAAGAACTACTGCTGACTGTATTGTATATGTGTTAAGGTTTTGCTTATATAAAGCATAAAATTTAGTGTGTATATGACTCATAGTGCCTACACACTCTTATTTGCTGAATGCTTGTTAATACCTTCTTGTATGTATGTGTCTCTCCTGATAGGTGTTGTTGAGTACTTGAGCACTGGTGGAGTGGAAACCAACCACAAAGATTTTAAGGAACTGAGATACAATGAAAGTCTTACTAACTTCAGCTGTAATGGGAAAAATGGGACAACAAATGGAAGAATCACACATGGTTTCAAGTTGAAGAGTGCCTATGAGAACGGTCTCATGCCTTATACAAATTATACGTTTGACTTCAAGGTAAGGACTTGGCTGAGATTTTGGAAATGTTCTCCATAGTGAAGATTAACATTAGTTAATCACATAAATGTGATTTTCTGGATGAAACTGATTAACCAAGAAGTTAATCCCTTTGGGTAGCTAACAGTAAATTCACCAAGTTTAGTTTGCTATGTTTTAAATATAGAGTGTGCAACAGTTCAGTCTCCTAGAAACCAAATTTTCCTTTTCCTTGTTAGTAACTTGTAATAGAATTGCAACAGTTGGGGTCCTGTTAACCTTCCCTGTAAACAAGAAGAGTCTGTATTTTAATACTCCAAGCTAAATTGAATAGTACAACAGGGGCACTTAAGCTGTCAACTGGAAGGAAATAATCCATGTTGCTGCTGGAGAACTCTCGGTGCTCTGTTGCCCAGGGGAAACAAAGATAACTCTTTGCCTCTTCAAAATCAGATAGATACGATTTGCAGGTATGTAGGAAATTGGAAATGACAACCCACAAAAGCACAGCAGAGGTGATACAGGGTGGACTTTGGTTTTCCTAATCTATACTGGGATACAGGAAGTAGAAGCCTCCTAAGCCAGTGAAGTGCCATAGAGAAGGAATGCTAGCATGTCACCTACCTGTTGTTCAGAATAACTTGAGTCAAGAATATATGCTAATAATCAATTTTATTTCTTTTGTTTCAGGGTATTATTGACTACATCTTCTACTCTAAACCTCAGCTAAACATACTTGGCATTCTTGGACCTTTGGATCATCATTGGTTAATAGAGAACAATATAAGTGGTTGTCCACACCCACTCATCCCTTCTGACCACTTCTCACTTTTTGCACAACTGGAGCTTTTGCTGCCTTTCCTGCCTCCTGTAAATGGAATCCATCTCCCTGGCAGGAGGTAGTCAAGTACATTTTAGAGGGCAACCTCAATCTAACTTGTACAATTGTAAAATCTGAATATAGAGGAGTGAGGTATGGCCAACAGGGATTTTTTTTTTTTTCTCTTAATAATCTTAATCTTAAATCTAATTATTTGCTCAAGACATAGTAAAAGCCAGGTGCTATCAACAGACACAATTCTGAGCCCAAAATCCTTTGTATACCGTTCGACAGCGATTGGTGCGTTTGCACCTTTCTTTAATACGTTACAATTAACCTTCCTGTTTCTTTGATCCAACGTGACATTTTCATGCCTTGAAATAGGGAATTGTTATACAGTATATTCTCTTTGCACAGTTATCTGTAGCACTACTTTTTTGAGGCCAGTAGGAACATCCACAGAACATTCTTCCGTACTTCACTCCCTCCTTTTTCAGACTTGTTTGTAAAATAGAGAATTTGAATTTAGCCTTTATTGATTGTATATGAACAACAGAAAAACCTGATTTATGAGATTTTGTACTTTAAAAAAAAAAAAAAAGAAAAATCAGATTTGGAAAATGATTGTATTGTAAACTAAGGCTAAATTTTTATCTGTTTTCATGTGTTATAAAGGCCAGCTTGTAAAAGAGGTTGTCACAGGTTTTCTCTGCTAATGATTTGCACTGTTAGGGTTTCATTAGCCCTTTTGTACTACTTTTTATGTTCAATTGAGAACATTGCTTTTAAAATCCAAACCTGTAAAATCTTAATATCTTACAGAGACAACTAAATACATTCTGTCTATTTCTGATTTTTAAAAAAAAATAAAGAGAAGAGCATAGAGTTCTCGCAGAAGAGATAAGCTAAGCAGTGAATATAAGTAGACCTGTACAAATGGAAAGTTATTGCTGATGTGTATACACTCAGATATTTTCTCATCTCTAACTTTTGACGTAAAATTTAAGGATACTTGTGTACAGCTTCTTCATTTCTGTTTTAAATACTTGTCCTATCTCCACTGTGCCTGCTTAAATTTGTTCTCAACTAGCACTGCCTGTGCATGCAGAGAGATCCTGTGCATCCTCTTTTATTTTTTTAAATAATGTTAACACTTGTGAAAATTTTATGAAGATACTTTTGTATAAGCTGTGGCATCTTTTTTCCTTTGTGAAGCATTGAATATCACACTTTTTGAACATGTTCAGGTTATGGGTACACAGTTTCTAGCTTCTAATACCCATGCACTGCTTCTTTCAGTGTCATTGCACAGTGCTGTTTTTCCCACTAAGAATTACTATCATGTGAATTCTCTTCCGTTTAAGTGTGTTCCTCTGTTTCAGAAGGTATAATTCCTTGAAGAAAAAAAAACAACCAACCAACCAACCCTACATTTTCTATTGATGAAGCAGTGTAAAATAAATGCATTTTCAATACAGGTCCCCAAGACAATTCTTCAGATCATTTTTTTTAAAGTGACCAAGTCTTATTTTAAAGTGTCAAGCAAGACTAAAGTTACAGTGTACCCTCAGTGCCATTTGTGTCATAAAGCCAAGTGTATAACAGCTTACAAATTTAACTTGTCTATTTGTATCCTAAAAGGGAGATTTTATTATCTCCTTAAACTAATACAACTTGAATAATCAATGTTAAAAAGAATAAAAAAAAAAAAAAAAAGGAGATAGAGAGCTTGGTCTTGAACATCTTTTGTTTCAGCTGCGGGCAGGGAAGCAAAAGGACACTGAGCATTAAGAGAAAACTTTCTAAATATTGTTAATTTTTATATATAAAAGAGTGGATTGGTAATAATGATTCAAAATTTTATGGAAAAGTAGTCAGCACAAAAGTGTGCTCAAACCGTTCTGTTTTCAGCTGAAAGTAAAAAAAAAAAATAAAAATAAAATTGCAAACAGTTCGGATATGTAAAATGTACATTTTAAAATTTCAGTAGGAGAAATTTTGATCTTGAATCCTTGTCTGGGACCTGATCTCTTGGGGTTATTTTGTTTTGGTTTTAGTTGTGAAAACACCAAACATGTCCAGTTTATAATCAGTACATTGAAATGCTGGTAGTATTGCTGTAGTAGACTTAATGCGTAGTGTTATGTTTTTTTCTGTTTGGTTTTTTTTGGGTTTTTTTTTTGTAAAGTGTGAATAAAAGGTGTTTTACTCTTGTTTCCTTAATGATGTCTTGGTAATGTACATCATGACAATTTCCAGTGATGATGAGCCCATTTAGCTTGTCAAACTGAGCAAACTGTTTTTTCTTTTCTGATGATCTGGATTGTGTAATGAGTCCAGAAAGCTTTACAGAAGGGGAAGGGAAGCACTTACTCATTTTGTATTTCTTAGAGGGGGATAATTTACTTTAGTAGATGCTGGAGCTTGAGTGCACTTGTTAGATTCTAAAGGTTTGAGCTTTATCCCATATGTGTTCTCCTGTATTGCTTAGTCTTAAAAATATCTGAATTTCTGACAGCATGTTACAATACAGCCCCTTGTGCTTTTGGAGACACAACTGTTCCTGCTTAATCACCTTCCAGTCTAAGGGTCCATTGAAGTAACTGTTTCCTCCAGCTTTTATATAGCCCATCAGGTCCCAATTGAAAACCCACTGAATACATTGAAGACACTCCTTTGACTTCACTGGGTTTTATCTGGGCTGCAGCTATGACTTGGGGGCTGAAGGAAGGAGAAATATTTTTAATATAGGGAAAGACCAGCTGGCACCAAAACAGAGCTGAGAGAAACTTTGTCAAACAATCTTTCAAAGAAAAGAGAGTCCTGTGTCAAGCAAATCTAACTCAAAAGTCTCAGTTTCCAGCTATAACATAGAATAAGGCAATAAACTGTGTCTTCACAATATCAAAATGTTTGCTTCATAGTTTTTAACATTTAAATGGTTATTTGCAATATTTTTATTTGAGGTGGTTTTGGGTGTTGCCATAATGTACCTTCAGTGTTCTTGTTGTAAAAGCACATATAGCAAAAGTCACAGAGCATCCTTGGGGTTTGAAGGATTTATTTAGGTTAGACCAGGCTTTTTTTCCACTTAAAGTACAGTCAGCCATATCTTGTCTAGTTTTATTTACATTTACCTAGAATTCTGGGTGTCAAAGTGTAAATTGAAATATACCTTTAACGAAAATAATTGATTAGTACAAGACTAATACCACAAGTTACTGCTTTTAACATAACACGAGTAGGGGGGAAATACCATATAAGTCAGTGTGTGTTGTAATTATTTTGTCCTTTTAGCAGCCTAAAAAAAAAAAAAGAAGTAAATTTGGCTAGCATTTGACAAAATTGACTTTGGGAACATTTTATGTGTGCAGCTTTGATGTAACTTTAGGAAATCTCTCAAGGTGGTTTTTGGTGGGTTTTTAGAGCAGACTTAGAAAACAGCTTACCATTTGCTTTTTCAACCACACAAAACCTGTCTGAAAGACAAAATAATTACAATACCATTTGGGGAGGGGTGGGGGGAGAAAACCAGCAGACTAATTACACTGTAAAACTTAAAAAGAATTCACTTAACCGCAGAAGTAGCAAGCCTTTTTCATCCAGCCGGACACAGTATTTTTTAGTATGTTAACTGCTATTCTTTTCTTTTTGGTTGCATAAATTTGTAATACTTAAGTGTCTTGGTATGTTTAAGTAGTGTCTAAAATAGAGTATCTTAGTCTTTATTCACAGTACTTCTGTATAATGTGTAATGCACTGGACTAACTCTTGTTTACCATTCATGTAACAAAAACCAGCACATTATCTGCACTAAGCTCAAAGAATGTTGCATTTGTCTATAGGCAGCTCTTCAATAAGATAAATGGGAAACTGAATATGGTCTGATGGTAAACAAGGGCTTTTACTGTTCTCTTCAGTGGAACTTTCTTCTTGGTCAAATTTTAACTAGTTAGTATTATATTTATATACAGGGTCTTCTTTTTCTTTACCAATGTATTTTCCTACTCATAGCTGACCAATAAATCCAATATCTGTTTCAAACCTTTTTGAAGTCTAATTCATATTTTAACTTAATTCCTAAAGCTTTTCCTGAAGAGTTACACATCAGCCCAAGTGAGTGAAGTGTGTGAAGGTAAAATAGAAGCATGAAAGAAACTTAATAATCCCAGAAAGTCCTTTCTGTAACTTTTTTAGATCTGCAAACCAGAAAGCTACTTGAACCAGTTGGCTTTGGATTGCAAAGTGAAGACCTGGTTAGTAGTGCCTCCAGAGATTGTGGAAAACCTGTGTCCAAACCTACTCTGATCTTGACCCCATGTCTTCATATCTGGCCATCTTCTGACCTTCCCAAGTCAGTAAGATCGGTTGTGCAGTGTAGGGTTGGCAGGTTTTGTCTAGGTCTTGTAGACCCTCCTCCTTCCATCCTCTTCCCTCCCCACACCAGAAGGCTCAAAGTAGACTTGAGGTCTGGCAGTAGGAAGAAATTCCAAGATTTCATTAATTTACAACAGAAGGGGAAAAAAAGTGAAGATTTCTTGCATCTTTTTATTCAGGAATGAGATTCACCTACCTCTTGTCCTTAGTTCATTTTTCTGCTGCGTTCTTTCCAGGGGGTTTCTTCTGTATCCGGGTGTGCGTAACAACGCAGACTCTTACGTTCTGTGTGATGTTCCCCTCACTAGCAGCAGAAAACAAACACACTTGTGTAAAGCACTGAACCACACCAGACATCTCCCTGGCACCCCTGCATCTCTTCAGAACTCACGTTGGCACTTGCTTTGCTTTGAAACAAATGACCTAGTGCAGTGTTTCCAGAAATACCACACTGCCCAGAGGATTCGGCTTGTTTGTTGTTTTAAAACTTGCTGTCTTGAAGCAGCTGTAAGTCCCCAGCAGTGTGACAAGTCCATTCCTGACTTCAGCAGTGCCTTTTCTGTTCTTTCCCAGGGTGAGATTTCCATTCCCACCATCACATGTGCAGTTTTGCCACTAGATGGTGCGTGTAACACAGGCTCTGTGTGCACGGAGTTAAAACAACGTGTTTGAGAATGATGGCCAGAAAGCTGAGCTTGTAGAATTATTCTTAAAGAGTATTTGGGGGAATTCAGGCCCAGGAACAAACCTTTTCCAGTGGCAACAGTTGGTTTGGTGATGTCTATGCCAATTAAATGTTGGCTTTATAAATCCAGCTGTCATGATGGGAATAAAAACAACCAACTTGGTCTTCAATGGTAAAATCATTCTAGGGCCTTCACTTGCTCCATTTAATCTACATAATGTTGTGTTTTAAGATGAGTGCAGTTGTTACATGGTTCCAAACTAGAGTTTTTCAGCTCTTAATGTCTGCTAACCTGGCGTGTAAGTATTGGGAGCCAAAATTAATGGAGAGCCTGGTGTCCTGTCCAGAGGATGCATATGGAAAACAGCATCTCTCCCTCAAAGACAAAGGATTGAGTTGAGCTCGTGTCCTGTGGGCCTAAGCCAGGTAAGGACCAAATTTGTTTTTCCTTAACTTGCAAAAAAATAACTACAGCTATTTTAATATAGTTGAATACAAACTGGTCCTTCATACCCTGTGTCTGTTGGCTCTTCAGTGGGTGGGAGTTTCCCAAATCAGTGCAGGTGACTGTGTGGCATTTCTCTTCTACTGACATGGGTAGAGCAGAGGAGCCTTAAAGCTCTAGAATTGAGCCTGGAGAGAGAGAGGGAAGGAGGAGAAACTGAGAAGGTGGTAAGTGGAAAGGACAAGAATATGCAAGGTACATGGATGACCTTTTGGGAGAACCCATACTGCATTAAAGGTGAGTGTTCTGGTGACTTTCTTGCTTTTCATCTTCCCCTCCTAACCCAGAGGCGCTAATTGTTCGCTCTCTAAGTGTTCACTTACTCTATTTGCATGGAAAGTAGCAAAGCTAATTAAGCTGTGGGGACCTTTGTTGCATTTGAATATTTTCTTATTCCAGAATAAGCCTGGTACTCTCTCAGGCTGTCAGTTTCTAAAAGATAGGAATGTATGTTCTGATTAAATCTTTCTGGTGTATTAGTAGACAATATTAATTTATTTTTAAAATGTGAGGTGTTTATTGTAAAAAAAACATACATAACAGAAAATAAACCCATATATGCACTCCTACTGGATTTTCATGACCACAAAGATTTAAGTTTCAGCTAATTATTCAGCTAATAGCACGCTTTTTTCCTCCTAGTTAGTTGTTAATTTATTTTTTCTTTTTTTCCACAGTTTTTTATAGCTTTTTCTAGTTCAAGGCACAGACTGCCCCCTTTGAGTGCCAATAGTGAATTACCAGTAGTTTCTCCACTGTGGCTAACGGTATTGATAGCTCTTCAGAGACTCAATTTATTGATTTTATTTCCCTTTTTTCCTTTTTAGAAAATGGCATAACCAGTTAATAGTCTGCTTTTTGGCCAAGGGAGCTAAGACCCGTTTTATCTGAAGACCTGAACGAAGCCATGTGCTGGTTTTGCTGATCCTGGCAGCAAAACGTCACCAAGGTGCAGATTAGACAGGGAAAAGCCTAGAGATGGGCAAGGATTTATTTTAACCTTCTCCTCACCTCTCACAGACAAGGCAGTGGGAGAGGGAAGTATTAGGATTGTGTACAGGTTGCTCCACGAGTGTGGGGTGAAGGGAAACATCTGCCCAACGCTGTGTCTGGCAATGTGGTATCCGTGGGACAGGGCTGTTGCTTCTAACGTGTCAGTCTCTTGATGAGGCTGCACCTTTTCTTTTCTTGTTTAATTGCTCTCTGCAGTTTTCTGGGCTCCATGGGGACACGATCAGTCAGTGTCATTGTGTGGTGGTGGTGGTGGTGGGATGCTGGGAACCCAGTTCTTGTTACTTGGACTTGTGGAGTCACGCAGGTGGTAGGGCACGGATGCTGCCATCCATGGAAGAGTTGCTGCTGGAATCTCAGAAATAGGAATTACAGGTTACCATGCAAAGGAAGAGAACAGAGATATTTAATATCTGTCTTGGTTAACACCTCCAAAGACTGAGCTTCCTTTGTCACAGCATGGTCATGAGTTTTCGAGTCAATAAGAGCAAATATGTATATATATATATTCAGAAAAAGCCTGTGTGCACTGTCCAGAGAGACAGGAGCAAGCCAGAGATCCTTATCTTTCAATCTGTGTTTTGATTTTCAGATTCTCCCTTCATGAGCTGCTGTATTTTCATTCCTTTCACAATGTTTTCAGACAGTGAGTGCAACAGCTGCAGGTTCCTCGTTCCTTCGCTGCTCTCTGAAAGGCTGGACCTCCGTGTCAGCGTGGGCTACTCCTGCACACACTCACACATGGATTAAACTAGAAGTATTTCTGGTGTCAGTTTAGGTAACAGACTGCAGGAATTACTCTTGGTAATGTTTTTTTTTTCTCTTAGGTGGAATCCTTCATCCAGGAAGCAGTGAGGGAGGAGGGAGATGAACAAAAAGTTGAAATCTGGGTCTTGGCCCAAGACAACCAACGGGAAATTTTCCATTAACTCCACTGGGCTTTCACTGGGAAAATGGATATTCCAGGAGTACAAAAACTGAAGTTACCACATGTGCATGTAGAACAGACTGTCTCCCCTGGGGTCTGTCCTAACCCCCCAACCACGGCAGGCGGGGAGGGCGAGTGTCTGTCCTGCAGCACCGCACGCGGGAATTCACATTCCTCTGAACTGGGTTTTACAGCGCTGGGTCCAGTCCCGACTCTGTGGCATGGCTGTACAATTTAATGAAGCTTTCATATTTGGTGGTGTGAAAACTGCAGTTTCATCTGGTTACATCATGTTCAGCAGGCAGCCAGCCTTTTTCTTACCTTTGTCTTTGCATTACTCATGTCCCATAGGAACTATGGAAATGAATCGAGAACCCACCCAGCGCTGCAGCACGTGTTCCTCTCTTACCACTTCAGTTCTTTCCTGGCTGTGATAAATCTTTCTATATAATTATTTTTTTCTTACAGGTTTAGCTGATCTTACAAATCCTCCCTCTTCTTCCCCTAAGTAGGAATTATTCCCATTCTACAGAAAGCAAAAATAACTGAAAAAGCCACCAACTTGCTGAAGGTCCTGGGTGTCGGGGCTGTGGAGCAGATCACACCTGCAGTCCCCAGCTCCAGCTCCTTGGTTGTTTCTGCTCCCTCGTGTCCTGTAGTTGAGCATCACCTCCCGTGAGCCAAAGTGTGTGGAGAGAGCTTAACAGCAGTGTAACAGCTCTGCATTCAGGTAGATCAGGTGGTATGAGAAGTTCACAGAGCTGTGGCCACGTCCTTCCACAGCAGGTTGAGCAAAGTGCCTTCAGTCTGTTGAGGGGCTTGGTTCCCTCCTCTGTCCCCAGTAAAATAAATGCATGCAGTGCAGAGCTTTGTTTTCATAGTGATTTTAAAAATACTTTATGATTCTGAAGACAATGGCTCCTTAAATATGTCTGCAAAGGCCCTGATCCACAAAGACCTGTGTTGTCTGTTGAGGTACCAGGGAGCTGCAATAGCTCAGGAGTTAGTGTGGATCAGGGTGTGAAGGTTTATACCAGGAGCAGTAACACCTTATAGACCAACTGTTTTATTATGATCTGAGCAAGAAATAATTATCTAGGAGGGAAAAAAAAAATACATGTGACAAACTGCTGTGTAAATGCAGCCCTTGATACTGTTAATGAGAAAGGAAAGAATTCTAATAAATGCTAATTAGAGCGTTCTGTCTGCTAGCTGGGTCCTTGCAGCCTGGCTATGTCTCAGAGTCTGACAAAGTTGTGACAGATCGTATTAAGGGTTGTTATTCCTGGAAGAGCAGGCAGTAAGGAAAATGGAAAACACAATATGATTTTGCAAAGCCTTTTAAACTTCATTTTGAAATAAAATCACTAGGATTGACCAAAGAGCATTGGATGCAACAGAATTTGGTGGGGAGGTTTGAGGAGGGTTTGTTTTCTTGGCAATTTTGGTAGCAGTTGTTTTCATCCTTATTTTCAGATACCAAAATTTCAAAGGCAATGGGCATCCCAGATTTCTACCAAGCTTAATGGGATGATATTTAAATATTGACCTGTTTTCCTTTCTACCCTGTATCTACCCCGGACTGTAGGAAGAAGGTTTTGTCTTTCTGCACAGAATCTAAAGATTTCCACTGCTGGACTGAGATTACCAGGTAATTTTCTGTTGCCAGCTTTAGGTTTAGCAAAACCTTTGTCTCAGAATCCTTTTGTTGAAGACAGTGAAATTCAATGAAGTGAACCGATGAGCTCGGAGCGGGTTGTACTACCCTTGCTGTCACAGACAGCGCTCCGTGCCTTCTGGCATACTGTGCCAGGAGCATTTTTATGGTGTCAGAAAAATGTGCAAAGACTATAGATTTTTGTCAGCATCTTTCTAATGAAAAAGAATATTTCAGAAGAGATTATACTGGGCATCCCAGCTGTTACCTCCATAGAGCAGCTAGTATGTATCTGCCCACTGTGTTTCACTGGGGATTTTGCTTCTTTGCTTACTTACAGCAAGACTCAATTTCTTTTCCTCTCTTTGGTCATAGAAACCATTGCTCCCATTAGCCCCCCAAACATTTTCCTATTATGCCATTAGTGTTGGCTTTTGAATTCAGCTATTGTTTTTCCAGTTGATGCTATCATATAGTTAAACAATTAATTTGGTTAAATATGCTTAGAAAAGGGTTTCAGGGTGGAGACCCAACCAGCTCATCTGCAGCCCATGTATTGTGCAGCTCATTTTCTTCTTGATAAATGATTTGGTCTGAAGCAGAGGCAGCAGCGAAGGTGAAACTTCCATTTCCTATCTTTAAAACTAGGAGAGGAGGGTTTCACCACATGCTGTGTCATGGACCAGTCATTGCTGCAGCTCTCAGGGACTTCCTACAGCAGGCAATGCTTTATTATTCTAAAGAAAAAGAAGAGTCTCTGCAATAGATCCTGCTATTTGCTTGTTGCTATAAAAGGATTGGGAAGGGGAGGTGGGGAAGGATCTGCTTTAAATCCAGCTGGTACCAGCTCAGCCCCTCAGGGAAGCACAACGCTTAATTTCTCTTGTATTTCTTTGACCCAGTTAGCATTGCACAAATGTTCCTGATCACAGGACTGTCTAATCCTCTCTTGAATCCTGTGAAATTTTATCTTGTTGACATCCTGCAACAATTAATTCCAGGAGCTGACCCTGCACAGCAAGGAAGCCTGGCACTTTCTCTCTGAATCATCTACTTTTCATTTTCCTTGTTCCAACAAACAGACATCCATCTGTCCTTAAACTGGGGTCCTGAGTAGGACCTGGATGTTTCTGGATTCAAAATTGGGCATGATCAAGCCTGTACTTATATTTTCTTGCCCTAAAGACCAGGAATATTTTTAGCTAGCAGCACTGGCCCTGCTGTGAGCAAGGACCGTGCACAAGTTCCTTTGCTCTTGGTGCAAATCAGCCTTAACCTGAAGCACCCAGCTAATCTTGCTAACGAGGTTTAAATGGCTCATAAGCTTAGCAAGTCAGGGATGGCTGCTCTCTGGGCATCTGTACAGCACCCAGCTGAGCAGGACCTGGTGGGTGGTTGGCATTACTAACCCACACAAGCCAACTGTGAGCAAACATCACCATTTTCTTCTGTGCAGTTTGATGCTTCTACAGCATCAAGAGCTGGAGGGGAACGTGAAGAGCATCTGAAGCAAAGTTGGTATTTCTTATGTAATTGTGTAATTGCTTTGGAGTTTGGACACTCAAGATGTGGCATCTCGTTTCTGAAGCTGAGCCATGAGCCAGGTTAGCTCCATCAGATGTTCCATCAAGTTGGTGAGATAAAAAACCTGCAGCCCAGCACACTGCTATAATCCAGAAGCCATTTTTCTCTCCTACACACTTGTGACCAAAGGGAAAATAACAACATGTTCAGTTAAACTCGGCTGGTTTGTAGATGTCCTATTCCACCATCAGATGAGATGTGGCAGTCTCCCTGCTGGCTACTTCTGCTTCCCCCTTGTGTGCCCATCCTGCTTTGCAGAACAGGGACTTGCTGATCACAGAGGGGAAAAGCCACTGCAAGTTGGGTGAAGTGCTGGCAGGGAGAACCTTGTGGTTAACACACAGTTTTTGCTAAGCTCACAGCTGGCTGATGGGCTTTCAGCTGGATTAATTTAAAAGCAAAGACAAGAAATGGTTGACGAAATGTTAATACCCAAATATAAATAAACTAATAATTTGATTTCTCTCATCAGCTGCTATTAGAAATCTGTGCTTTAAATGTTGCAGAAAATTATTCCCATTACAAGCCCATTCCAATGCATTTAGGGGCTCCCTTTGATTTCAAATGGCATTTAGTCAAATGTTATGTAGCAACTAGATGGTATTCCAAAAATGCCCAGTTTTTATACAGCTCCTCACAACAGTCCTTGGAAGTGTTGCCTCCAGTAGCTTTAATTCCAGGAAGGCTGTGATTGCCAGGAACATTGTATCTGTATTTATATAATGAGTATTTTGCATCAGCTCTAGCTTGTGCCAGGGAAATTAAATTATACTTGAGAAGCCCAGAGCCTGGGAAAAGGCCATGAGCCCAAGACGTGGTGCTCCAGGGGTCACCACTGGTGTCAACTATGGCCCACATAAGTGATGCCAGCCACAAAAACACACATGGGCTCTGGTGAGCAAGGCAGAGAGCTGTGCTTGGATGATCTAACACTTCAAATTCAAGCAGAAAAGCTTTCAGCCATCATTTCAGATCTCTCTTCTGCCCGTGGTTACAGCTGCAAATGCAAAACACTTTGCCATCAGTCATGTTGCTGATGGGACATCCCAGGTCTTCATTCAAAGCTGAGGGATTCCTACTTAGTCACTAAGTGCAATTTAACTTCATTGTGCACCATTTATCATTACTCTTCACCTAGGAAGGCTCAAAGTTAATTAAAATATACCCTCAAAGAGCAATTAGGCCCAATTGCAGGTGCTTCAGGGCACGGGGAAATCCTGATGCACCATGCACAAAGCCTTTGCTTAAAGCAGAGGGACCCTGTCTTCTGCCTCAGGCTTGGGTCTGATCTCTTTAAATGAGGCACTGTGTTTTCTCTTGGAGCTTTAAGGGTTGCATTTTTTTCTTAAAACAAAAATAGCTGCTTTTATCCTAACTTCAGAGCTCACATCTAAAGACCTTCTTAGAAACTGGTTTTGCTAATCTCACTTACACATCTCCAGCACCTCCCTGTTCATGTGTAGCCCTTAGATCTGCTCCTGCTTGTCTCTGGTCATCACGTTTCCTCCCTCACAGAGACCAGTTCATGACCTATCCCTGTCTGCAATCACGTTGCACTGGCTCATATTTTAGTTTCTAATCAACATCAGTCTTCTTGGCTGCCCATGTTGGCACAGACAGGCCTCTCCTGTGGTGGATGAGGGTCTCTGTGTGCTGTGGCTCCTGGAAGAGTTTCTGAGCTGCTTCTGCATTGTACAGGTCTCATCATAGATCCAATTAGTGAGGCTCACCAAGCAGGAAGCAACCTTCCTCATCTTCGCTTTGAGCTGGTCAGTATCTTTGTCATTTAAAGGACAAGCATTTGAGGAAAGAGCAGGAATGGTTTTGTTTCTACTTCACCATCTCTGGTTTGTAAATTCTGGTCAGGATTTTCATGTCCAAACGCATTTCCTGTTTGCAGCAGTAAGAGGCTGCGTGAGCACCGTGTTAGCCCGTGGGTTGCTGGTGAACTGGTTGTGAAGGCTGAGACTGAGAGGTGCCAGTGGGATTTGGATACCCATTCCCCACTCAAATTAATCCAAATCCCTTTGGCAGTTCTGATGAGCTCAATAAATGAGGTTTTTCTGCCAGTGACTTCAAATGCAGAGGCTGCCATGAGATTGGCCATGGAAGCAGCATGGCTTTTATCTCACTCTGTGACCTAAATTCCTAGCTCAGGTTTTCCTTCTTGTCTGGGAGCACTTTGGCAGGTTTATCCCGACTGGTGATTCCTCAACCATTCTTCTGCAGAGAGGAAAAGAGGGAGAGTGTTTACCAATGGCCCCAGGTGTACATTGGTGGGGCAAAACCGTCACCAAGGTGGTGGACAGGGAGCAAAGTGCTGTATAACCACATGCCATGTGTCCCGATCCAAATGCATCCTATTTATTTCCCTCTGGTAGGACTGCAGCTCCCTTGGCACCTCTCAGTCACTTTCTGAGGAGCCCTTGGTGGAAGGGGAGCCACAGGAGCATCACAGCAGCCAACTCTGGCAGCAATAGGGCAAAGGGGCTACCCCACACCCTGGCTCCTCGCTCAGTGTCCATGGGAGGAGAATGATGTTGTACAGCTGCAAAACCACCTTATCCCGGGAGCTGTTGCAGCAGGGCTTGATGTGCTCCTTCCCAACAAAGGTGATGGTGAAGAAGGTGAGGTTGTGCTTTTCAAAGCAGGGTTTATTGGAACCTGAAGGGTGGCTCACAGCCCTCTGGGTCCTCAGCATCCCCCTTCTGCTGGGAGCTGCCCCACTCACAGGCATCACCATCCCGTGTTTCCCTCCTCTCACCCTGCTGCCTTGTCACTCCTGTGACCCTAATATGTCTGTGCCTCTGTTTGTTCCCCTCTTTGCTGCATCCCAGCAGCTTTGGCCCCACACAAAACCCAGTTACTTGAAGAGAACCTCCATTTTTCACTAAAGTATGCTCTAGAAAAAACCAATCTACTCCAAAGCTTCCTTCCTACAAGCCTTGCTGCACCTAACCGCAAACACCTCGTGCTCAATGGGCACATTGCAGCCTGTTGCTGAGGAACCTGAGCCACTATCAGGTTTATAAATGTCCCCAGCACTGATCCCAGCCCTGCCACACGCCCCAGTACCACAGATCATGGTGCTGCTCCATGTCCTGTGTGAGAGGAGCTGGGGACTTTTCCCAGGGTGCCCTGAGTTGCAGCTCTAACCCACTTGTGCACCTCTTTGCTCTGGATATTGAAATATTTGCAGAGCCACGGGCAGCAGGAGAGGCTGAGTTGTGAGCCCCAAGGCTGGGCTCTCCTCTGGACACGGCACATCAGTGCTCTTGTCCCTGCTCATGTGTTTTCAATCTCTAGGAAAAGTTCCAGCTCTGCTGGAAAAGTTGATGGATTTCAGGGTTTGAGAGACTCATGAGATTTTGTGGCAGCTGAGAAGGAATCACAGTGTTGGGTATCAGCTGCCAAAGGGGTGAGGTGTGAAAGCCCTCTTGTGCCTCTGCTATGAGGATGAGTATTTTAGCAACAGAGGAACCTGCGGCTGCACAGCTTGGCTGGTTTTGAGAGAAGCAATCACCTGGGTCCTGGGCACTGAAGGCCTGACCCTGACAAGGCAGAAAAGCTTTGCAAGACCTTCAATGTGTGGGGAAAGAGCTCAGGAGCTGGCTCTGTCGGTGACCTGGTGGGATGAGAGGGGTTTGGGTGGCAAGTCCTAAGCTCATGTGCTGTGGACTAAAAATAATTGCCCGTGGTCCTGCAGTAACGGCAACAGCAGCTCAGTGTAACGGTTTTATTTGTTTTCTCTGTCAAAAGCAGCGATACATGCAGTTGGCACAAGACTTGCTAGGCATCAGTGTCATAAATATTCACATGGAGAGAAATTCAAATGTCAGCAGGGCAATGAGGACAAGCATCACTTACATCCCAGCGTTAACCTGAGAAGGAAGGGAAAAACGTGGAGAAGGCAGAGCAGGCTGGCACCTTCCTTGGTTGAGCTCTCTCCATCAGCTCTAATAAATGCTGGAGCCGCCTTCACTTTTGTTCTTGCTGTGTGGTTAGTTCAAAAATGGAGATGAGAAGGAGTTTAGCTGCGTAGCACTAATGAGTTTCAACAGGAGAAAAAATATTTGAGGTAAGAGGTGTGAGAATGAGAAGAACAAATATGCTCACCTTTTGATCCTCGAGCATATTTACACTCTTGTTGGTACTGAGCAGAAGTTGCCTTCTGATTTAACCTGCTCAAGGGTGATTTAGAAATCACTTGTGAGCATTTTTCTAATTGCAGCTTTCCAATGGTATTTCTCATCTTAGCTGCAGTTGAACAAACAGCCTGGTCCCTCTGCTCTCTTCTGTGCCAAAAGATTTACTCCTAGTAGTAGTAATAGTAATTATGCTAGTATTCCTTAGGAGTTTTCTCACCTACTTCTCTTGCTGGCTCTGGTGAGGGCTGTACCAAACTCAGGTGTGTGAGATTGCTCTGACTGCAGGAGAAAGTGCCGACTGGAGATTGTTCCTCTGGATGGAGAAGTCTCTGCACAGCAGTGAGGGATGACCTGGGTCTGTGTTCACCATGCTGCACCGAGATCTTAAAGGAAAGCTTCTCTTCCTACAGATATCCCACGTAGCATTAACACCAACTGAATTGGTTTGTATATGTTCTGTGCTGGATGGCTGTAAAATGCACATGTTTTTTCATATTTCAGTCTCACAGCACCAGGCAGAGAGCAGTCAGCATCATTAGCACGGTCAGGTAGGTGAGGATACAGGAACACAGATATGAAGGGAAAGCCAGAAATGATTATTTTACATTCAGGTCCCACGAACTCCCACCCAGCATCCCCAGGCTGTCCTCAGCCAAAGCTGCTCCTCTTGTCGTGCCACAGAACTGCTGGGAGCTCGTGGGGTTCCTGCACCCCAGCAGCAAACCCTGTGGGTGCCCGTGGTGTCCAGCCTGGCTGGTGTGAGTGTGCCAGGGCAGAGACCAGCGCGGTATCTGGGGTTTTACAGCTGGCACCACAGGCTGTTACAGCTCCAGGACAGCCACAATGCCCACCCAGGGCTCCCAGCTCTCCTCCTGCCCAGAGTAAACCAAGGAGTAACCAAATTGTGCCAGGGTAAGCGAGAGGAGGAGCTGCACCATTCTCCATATTGCCCTCTAGCAAATCCTCATAAAAGATTTCTTATGATTTAAAAAAAACCACATTTCTTTACGCTACAGCACTAACAGGTGACCTGTCCATTGGTGTTCTGGTGTTGGGGCAGTGATCTACAATGGGTCTCCTATGAAATGTGTATGTCAGAGACAGCACATGTAGTGCTGTCCAAGCACTGGTCACAATGTTCCTTTCCTGTACCCAGGTGTGAGCAACTTCTGGCTCTTTGGCATTTGCTGGAAGACACCAGTAGCTTGATGTTCCCACGGATCTCTTCTCCTCCAGAACAGAAAGGGGGTTGTACTCTCTCCAGCTTTTCTTCGTGCTCAGGACAATAGGTGGAGGGGTTGGAGATACTTTATGAACTGTTGCCTTACCAAACGAGAATTATATGCTGTTTTCTTAGTGGATGAGACTCCAAATTGTCCCTTTGCCCACCGATGAGGGATATGATGGATCACAAAAGTTTGCCTGACTTGCATGCACATTCAAGACATGTTTTCTGTGTAAGGACTCCAGGGAGAGCTTCTAGAGCACAAGGTGGTTATTTCTTGTGAATAAAATTACTCTGAGAGCAACTTCTTCACACTTCAGCAATGGCTGGGAGCAAACAAGCTCTTACCTTTGCCTCTTTCCAAATGCTTCTATGCTCTGAAATCCAGTTATGGATCATGGCTTTTTTAGCTGCATGGAAGCACTCGGAGTATCTTTGCTTAGTGGGGACATCACCCATTCCATTTTTGTCACAGTGAGAATTTCCTCTCCCTTCTTTTTCATCAGTGCCTGCCACATTGGACAAACAACTATTGCTTCTTACGGAGCAGCGCCAGGCTGGGTTTCCCAGCAGCTTCCCTCTGGCTGTGCATGGTGATGGCTCTTCACCGGTAATGAACACGGAGCTGTTTTCTTTCTGACTGTGGTTACTCCCTAAAACTGCTCCCTCATCTCTTCTGAGATACTTCAGCTCTGAGCAGAGTGCTTCTCTCTGCACTGGTCTTGGGGAGGGAAGCCTTGGAAAACTGAACACTCGTGGCAAATCCGGTTTTGCTGTGGCTTTTTCTTTTGTATTTGGGGGATGAAGTTCACTGTTTGGGGAGGAGGAGTTGCACTGTGAGTAACCTGTGCTGGAGCTTTTACATGAAGAAGCCTTGGAGGAGCAGAGCTTTCCTGTGCAGGTGTAAATCTGTGCCAGGGGATCCTCTCTGGACCAGCAGTTGGCTTCTGCAGGCATGACTTTTCCCAGCGGCACCACGTTTGAGATGAAGTTGGTCAATTTACATTTTGATGTTTCACGCTGTTTCCCCCCAAGGGATGGAGACCATGACCTGTCTTCAAGGGTCTTCAGGGTCTTTCTGTCCTGAGCCTTACTGCTGCTTTCAGGAAAGGCTGGGAAGGTGGGTCTGGCAAGGTGGCAGATGGATTGAATGTAATCATCACTGGAGTACGAGTCTGGGCTGGCTGCAATGCTTCCAGTGCGCTTTGGGTTGCCGGTTGACTCTTCCATCACTTCCTCATGGGTTTCGCAAATGGTTGGGAGAGCCTTCGAAAGACTCAGTCTTATCCGAGGTGCCATGGCTGCAAAGACCAGACGAGACATGATCAGCATGTGAAAGCCAGTTGTGGTAAGGAAATTCTGGGCTTGTGTCTGTAATGTCCATGCCTGAGCCACCTCATGTTTTCTTGTGGTGAACAGTGGCCTTTACAGAAACTGCATTTTAAAAGTTTGCTGGCAGTACTTTTATATCCATGGCTTCACAAAGAGCCCATATACACAAGAGAAGCCAAGAGATTAAGTGCAGTAGAAAATAAAAGGCTCATTAAAGAGATCAGCATTGGTGCTCCCTTCTGAAGCAAGGCAAAGGGTCAGCAACTGAGGCAGTGTGGGACAAGGACATTGCTTGGGTGGGAGCAACAAGGGACAAACTCCTCTCCTCATTTAACACTCTGCTGGTCTATTCACTGCAACAGGGCTCTGCCTTCATATTGTGTCCCAACAGGTAAGAGCTGATCTCAACAGGAGAGGAGATGACCTACCCTGTAAGGAGCATCATGTAAATGAAGTGATATTACAGCTGATCTTGTCTAGAAGCTGTAGGTGATCATGTGCAAACATGTTCATTTTTGTCTCTGCCAGCAGTTCGTAAATGTACTTATGGAGTGGGAGATCCCTCCCTGAATGCTTGCATAGAGCCAAAGGGATTTTATTCATGTCCTTTACATTCAAATAATTATCCTCAACTCTTTTTCATAGAATCATAGAATCATGGCTGGAAAAGACCTCTGAGATCATCGAGTCCAACCATACCTGTCCACTACTAAACCATATCTCTGAGCACCCCATCTAGCCATCTTTTAAACACCTCCAGAGATGGTGGCTTGGGATGGATTTCCATCAAACTGTTCCCACTAGTCAGGTAAACCTTTTTTACAATATTTCATGCTGCAGTGTTTGCTAGCTCTACTGATTTATTTTTTTTGTTGTTCTCAAAATTCTCTCGCCTGCACTTTGCTTATCTCTCCTCCTGGCAGAAATGACCACAGAGCCCAGATCCCTTTTTGCTTTTACTATCCCTTCCCAGTATGTGAATAATCTGCCGACACAATATAGCTTTGTTGTGTGATTAAACACAAAAGTGCTTTGCTAGCTATTTTAGTGCCTTGCTTGTCATTGCTGGAAATAAATCTGGCTTTGTTGACCCTCCCTGTGAAGCTGCAGATCACGTACAGAGCGTAAGTGAGCAGATCCTACTGAGCCCAGGGTAGAGCTCGTGGGGTGTCCATCCCTCCCCCAGCTGCTGCTGGTTTTTACTGGTTTTCATATCAGGTGCTACTGGTAAAGTCAGCCACACTGGGGATTTGCTGAACTGAGAGCTGGAGATGCTTCTTTTAAACCTTACAGCCTTTTAATTTCCCTTTATTTATTCTCTCTTCTCCTTTCTCATTTCCTTCAGCATTAAGAAGGTTTGCTCCCCCAAGTCTTCGGGCTGGGCAGTGCTGGGATGGGGGCCTGCTCTGACCTGGCATCAAGGACGGCAGCCGGATGCTTCTGACAATGGGCACGGCCACGTCATGCCAACTTACACTAGTGCTAATCATTAACTAACGCCTTAACTTAGGCTAGTGCTAATCATTAACTAATGCCTTAACTTAGGCTAGTGCTAATCATTAACCGAGTCCTGTTCAGGTGCCCTTCCTCAGGAAGGAAATTAAATTACCTATTTACAGTAAAACTCTCCTGATGGGATGGATCGGTTCCAGCCCGGATGCAATCCCCTTCGCCCTGGGCACCATGCTGGCATGGCCCTGCTCCAGCCAAGGCCATCTTCCCACCGTCAGCCCCTGAGAGCATGAACCCCTCTGCCCCACAGCCTCCACCAGCCACGCCCAGGGCATCACCATTGCCACCATCCTGGGTCCTTCCCAGCAATGCTGGGGATGCAGCCGGCATCCAGCCCCCGGCTTTTTGACACCCTCCCCTTACCTGTGCCGCTGCCTGCTGCGGAGGGATGGATGGCTTTCAGCTCCCACGTCTCTCCCTGGCTCTCTCCCTCCCTGTTTCCAGTGCAGAATATGTGCTGTCTCCAACCAGCCCGTGCATCAGGCTCCTGCCTCCTGTCAGCTGATTCCGCTGCCTGTTTTGTTGCTGTGGCTAAATATAGCCCGCTGGCTGCCTGCCCGGCCGAGAGCCCGCGGCTGGCACACGCCGTGGAGCATCGGGACAGCAAACGGGCACCAGGGAGGTAGGGCCACCTCGTCCCCAACGGGACAGTCCAGGACAAATCCCTGCTGCTCCACTGCTGCTTTATATTTCCCCGTGTGAAACGGGAGTGCGGTGCTGTGGTCGTGCCTGTGCTCTGAGCTGGGGGGTGGGAAAGAGGAGCCGGTGTGCCATTGTATTTCATCGCTGAGATTCAGCCCTTAGGTTTTGGGCTGCTTTTTCTCCTTCTCTGCATTATTTTGGGAGCAAATTAGTGCCATTTTGCCCAGTTTGCCCAAGAGAGCGGGGGGGATGCTTGCAGCATCGTTATCGCTGCTCTCCTCCCTCCCCATTCCCAGCCCAGGGGGAACGGCTGCCTGAGCCATACGGCCACTGCTGAGGCATACGGTCCCCATGCTGTGCTGGCAGCCCTGTCCCTCCCCGGGCTCCTCTAACCCCCCCTCTCCCTACTGCCCCCAGGAAGGGGAGCAGCATCAGCCCACAGCACCCACCGAGTGAGACCACACAAGAGTGTGAGTGCAAAGGGTTCTGCCAGGAGGATTGGCAGCGTCCGACCTCGCGGGTCTGTGGGTACAAGGGGTTTGTCTTTGTTTTCTGGTTTATTAACATGCTGCGAGCTGGTTGCAATTCTGCTCTAACTCCAGTATCCCAGCATCACGTTGGGTGGGGAGATGAATCATTGTTTTGTAGCAGAATCATTCTTGTGCTGTTATTTCCCAATAGTGTCCTCAGAGGGAGCCTTGGTAGCTGCTATTCCAGGGAACAGCCACCCTGCACAACATCCCTGTGTGACCCAGGCCAGAGAGCATGACCACGTTTCTGAACCTTGCTCCTTCCCACACCACCTGTCCTGAGTTGCTGGGAGGGATAGAGGGAAAGGCAGAAATACTAGATTAAAAATCACTGCTTTAGTTTTATGGAAATATTCTCAGTGTTACCAGCATTCAGACTAGAATTGGGTTTGACTGCTGATTTGGTGGCCCAAGCCCACCCTCACCATCCAGGTTCTTTCTTTATCTCCAGTGGAAAGAAATCAGCAGCTAAAAAGACTTGTGCATCCCTTCAGGATATGGTTCAAAGCAGAGATTATTTGCTTTCTGGAAATAGCCATTGCTTAGCATTTAAATAGCAAAGATGTGCAAGCTTAAGCTGTTTGCCTGGACTCCTGATGCCAAAGAGCTGAAGTTAGCTGAAATGACCCTCAACCTTCATGCATTAAATTTGCTAACAGCAATGATCAACTGGGATCATGTTGTAGTAACAACTTAGAGCTTAGATTTCCCCTTCTTGCTTGCAGGCACTGTAATTACCATCAATTGGAAAAAAAAAAAAAACAAAGTGAAACAACTGAGAACCCAGCTACGCTCAGCAGCTGTAGTATAAAGCTTGGGAAAGCCATTTCATGAGGAAAATCAGTGATCTGGCAAAAAAATTCCATATGTACAGATGTGCCTGGATATGTTATCTTTCTAAAACTCTTTGAGATCGTTCCCTTCCCTGGGACAAGTCCCTCCTCTTGGCTGGAGACATCTCCTTTAAGGCCGCGTGGTCTGATGGAGCAAGCAGAACTGGGGTGGTGCGAGGTGCCAGGCTGGCCATGGCCACCCCACCTGCCACAGCAGCTGAATTAGGAAAACATCATCTCCAGGGGAATCTCAAACTCAGGGTTGGGTTATCAGATGTCTCACAATGTCATTGACTCTCCTAAAGCTTCTCCATATCATCATCCCTCTGTGTGGTTTTGGTGGTGTCCAGTGGGATGTGGCAGCCTCCCCGGGGCCAACAGGGCTGCAGGAACCTCCCACCCTGCACTGAGAAGCTGCCCAAGAGCCTCTAACGTGATCAGAGTCCTCACAAAATGTGGTTAGGTAAGGTGTTTCTTTATGAAACTACACTGAAAATATGGGTTTGCAATAAAAATCCTGTCTGTCTATTGGAATTCGTTTCTTCCAGATGTCTGGTGTTGCTGTAGGAAAATCACATTTATTCGAATCACTGTTATTCAAATTACTCAGATAATCCCAGTATAAATTATTTGTTCTCAATCATCTGTTTTACATTCTTGATGATATAAGATTAAAATATAAATTGAAAGGACCAGATACAGCTTAAAAAGTAGCTATCATTAACCAAATATAATTTACAGCAATACCTCTTTGTTTGTTACCTCAACCACAGATGCTCAGTTTTCTCTTTCATCAAATGGTTGCTGAAAAATGTAAAAAAAAAAACAACTTTAAAAAAAGTGCACCTTTGAATGCTTGTTTGTCTCTTCACAAAACTGCTGTAGCCTTCTTCCAAGCACTTCTGAGGATGGCTCTGGTTAAACCACCCTGGTCTCCTGTACTTATAATCCCCAGAGAGATTGTGGTGAGTCAGCATTCCTGAGTGCACGAAACCCACAACCAAATAACAAAGAAAACAACAGCAGCAGCAATGCCCAAGCTGCTGAAGAAAACACGAGTTATTAGTTCTTCAAGGTTTGGTTGAATGTTTGAGATCAAAATGTTGTAAAGTTATTTTTTTGGTTGTTTTTTTCTCTTTGTTAGATTTTTTTTTTTAATGTTCCCAGTTTAGGGGAAAGCCTTGTGTTCAAACAGCTCTGCAGAGTTGCACAAGTGGAACAAGCAGCTCTCCTTTGGGCATTTTTGAAGCTTGTTGATGTTCAAATAAACAAACTAATTAACCTTTGGGAGCCCTAAATGGATACCAAAGTCAATTCCCATTTTGGGTATTCTCAGGAAAAATACTTTTAATGACAAACTGGGATGGTGCCAGTGCTGCTGGCCAAAGCCAATGTCCACCTGATGGGGCACCAGCACTGCCAAGGCTGTTTCATAAATAACTTTTGCTTCAGAATATTGCAAGGAATATTTATTTGGGGGGTGGGGAGGAAATCACCTTATGCTTTCCAAAGTAATTAATCTGTACAGGAAAGGTAAAAAGGAAAAAGGTCCTCCAGCCTGGTTTGGTGCCCGGGGAGCTGGGCAGCTGTGTTGAGCTCAGCAGCTGGATGGAGGTCAGGCCTGGTGGCACTGATGTGACAGCTCAGTGATGCCACATTGCTGCTGTGCTTGTGCCTGTGGTGACACAGCTGGGCACCGGCCACTGGGACACGGGCATCACTGTCCTGGGCTGCACCAGCAAAATCAGAGTTTGAAGGAAATCCCAGTTTTCAAGCTCCTGCACAGGGAGGCTGAGCCTGCTGCCAGAAGTGGGTCAAAAGGACACTGAACTGAAGGTCTATTCCCTTCACTTTCTGATTACAAAGTCTCCAAGGCTGCCAGGTTCAAGCTTTCCCAGTGACCAATAGAACTCTAAATTAACTTGTTTTAAAACTTTTTTTATTATTATTTTTATTAAGCAGTTTTTACCCTGCTTGGCACCTCTCAGCCTCTGCTCATCTCTGCCTTCTCCTCCTCCTGGGGCAGCCACAGCACCCAAAGGCACCAGCATTGCAAAGGGACAACCACTGGCCTGCACATGCAGTCCTGCCACACTGCTGCCTGCAGAAATGAAGCTTTTTGGTAAATTAGCAAATATTGTGACTGGTGCATGTTTGGAGAATGCTGCCACATTGCTCCAGTGCTGCGAGACTACCTAAAAATGTGTCAGAGTGTCAGGTGGGAGCGGCATTAATTGTAGAATCATAAAGATTGGAAAAGACCTTTAAGATCACCAGATCCAACCAGCAACCCAACACCACCATGCCCACTAAACCACATCCTGAAGTGCCATGGCTACAGGTTTTTGAGCACCTCCAGGGCTGGTGACTCCACTGCTTCCCTGGGCAGCCTGTTCCAGTACCAGGCTTTGCTGTAGCAGGATGGGGTATGAGGTTAGCATGACCCTGAGCATCTCCAAGCCTGGGTGCAGTGAGCTGCTTCTCTCTTCCATGTTTGTCATTAAAAGTTCAGGAAAGGAAAAAAAAAAGTTTGATGCTATTTGTGCCAGATTCCAGATCATTTGCGTTCTCTAATTATACCCCCCAGCCCATTAACCTCCCGTGCATTGCAGCAAGCAGCCGCCTCGGTACACAGCAAAGATATTCCCATGAAACATTAACGAGCTGTTTTCGTATTAACCAGACAGAGCTGGGTTAGAAATGTCTCACCCACAGCTGTTGCCTTGACTGCAGCTCACAGGGTGACTGGTAGTGGCTCCTTGTACAAACACTATAATTGATGCACACAGATTTTCTGGAAATTACCAGGTATTTCTTGGGCTTTTGCAAGCAAGGAACCAGTTGCTGCGTGGACTGGGTTACTGCAGCCCAAAGCCATTGAGCACAAGGCTGGTTTGCAGGGGTTGAGCTTCTCCATCCAGCTGGGAACACGGATGGAATCCTCCCAGGAGGCTTTGAAAAGGCTCGGAGTGGTTTAGGCACTCAGTTTCCTTGGGATTTTAATTAAGCTTGGAGAATGACTCCAGGGAGCCTTCACTGGGAGTTTCTAGGCCATACTAGTGTCCTGGGTTCTTCAGCCCAGCTCTCGTCAGTGCTGTCTGCCCATGGCCAGCAGAGAGCTTGATGCTGCTGCAGACATTTTTGAAGCATTTTAAGGTTTCAGAAACTGCAAACCATGGTGGCTGCTCACTGATGACTTCCCCTGACAATCTAGCCTAGGATATTTATTTTAAATAATATAAATATTTCTTAATTGATATTATTACTGGTCTGCATAAGGTCATATTGTGTCTTTGCATGCATGCATTTTTCCATGCATCATTTTAGATTATAGAAATGCTCATCCAGACTCCACCAGAACTCCTGACCATCCCAAAGTGCCTGACCACTGATACAGATTCATCCCTTTTGGATGTGCACCATGAAGCTGAGCACTGAGGATCGTGACAGGACTTGGTGAGGACACTGTGCTGCCATCACTTGAAAGCCTTCTCCTTCCTGGAGTCCCAGGAACACTCCAGGTGTGGAGTTGCTCACAGTGGCTGCCTGAAGCCAGAACTGGTCAGGGTGGCCCAGGAACGCTGTCAGTGGCTGGAAAACCTGAGAAATCTGTACCCAGGGAAGCAGCCAGCCGTGCAGATGCTGTGAAGTACTACACACAACAAGCTGTTTCCTGCTGGTCAGCCCTTGCAGGAGACCTGCACTTCACTTGTGTAGCTCCTTTCCAACCCCCCTCTGGCACTGCTGGCAGGGGAAAGGGGTCTAAACATGCTGTGCTACCGATCCACCTCACCTCGTGCTGAAAACAAACCCAGCTGGACCACGGTTAGAGCACAAACACGCTGTGCGGAAGAGCAGGTACCTGCTCAGCTCCCGGGAAGGACACCTTTGCTTCCCTTTGCTCTGAGAGGACCTCAGCTGCACAGCAGTCCAGCTTTCATTTTCCAGGCCCTGGGATCTCCATCCTTTAAATACAGAGAGCAATTTTATTTTGGAAGGTGTCCTGGTCAGTCTCATAGACCCTCCCAGCACAGCTCACAAAGGACCAAACAGTTTGAGCAAACCTGCTGCAAATGACTTTTATGGCCTAGAGAGATTCCTTGATCATGACCAACTACAGGAACATCCCAGTCACTTGCAAACAGAAACAAACCCCCTTTTGCTGCAGAAAGGATTTGTTTCAAACTCAGCTCAGCACTTGGTTGTTAATCCTGCTGGCTGACCCAAGACAGGTTTATCTTCCCACAGATATTGCATTTCTTTAATAGAAGAGTTTTGCCTGGTTAAAAAATTTGTGAGACAGGTTTATAATAACCATCAGTGGAAAACTGCAGTGTTACTGTCCTCTAAACTGTGTTTAGATGAGTTAAAAAACAGCACTGCCAGAAAATAACATGATTCCTGGATTATTTTCTGTGGTTTGGGTGGTGGGGCTGATCACAGCTCTGTTTCTCCACTGCTGCTGCTGTCTCTTGTTTCTCTCATCCAGGCTTTCTGCTGATTCTTCAGACCAGTACAAAAACATCTTTCAATATGTTCACGCTGTGGTGGGGACTGAGCTGAGCTGGTTTTACTCCATCTGGTCCTTCCTGCAAAGCCTGGGTGCAGCGAGCTCTTCGCACTGGATCCATCCAGGGATTTTTTCACCAGAGGCCAGCGGCTGTTTCATAACTGTACTCCTTGTGCCTTGCCACCATCTAGTGGTAACTCAACTAGAAATTCTGCATCTGGAGAGGCAAAGCAGGGTGAGTGGATGCTACATCGTTGTTTTTCTGGGAACCCATGCTCTGCTTGGGACAGCGTGGATGCAAAGTGCGATTGCATCGCCTAAGGCTGGTGGGACCACTCTGCTGATGAAGCAGAAAAACCAGCAGATTAACTATGATGAGGTTCTCCCACATGTGGCATCCTGCTCTGTTTCTCATTGTAATGAGTTTTTAGAGGGGCACTTGTACTTGGTGTCATTTTGTAGCTCCATTGCTTCAGTCTCTGCGGCTTTGGAAAGCTGCTAATGAAGGAAAGCTTGTGGAAGGGTGGTGGGGAGGGGAGCAGGGGAGAGAGGAGAGGAGAGTGATATACACACACATTTCCAGCTCCAATGGGCTTTCCAGGCATTCAGCCCCCAAAAGGGCTCTGCACCAGTTCTGACCCCTGTGAGCAGAGCCAAGTGTGGAGCCAGCAGCGCCCGGGTGGGTGGCTGGAAATCATTCTGCACCCCCTCACCATGTGAAGGGGCAGTTGTATTTGTATGGCACTTTGGAGGAGCTATGTTCTGCGTGGTGTAATTGGGAAGAACCTACATAACTGCTTTCCTGGCCTGGAATTGCTCCTTGAACTGCTTTTATTTATTTTCAGGGAGTGCTCAGCAGAGCCAACGTTGGGATCCCCCAACTGCTCGTTTCTGCACCACCCAGCTGCCAGTGCTTCTCCCAAGACATAAGTGTTTGCTGAGGGAGGCTCTGGTTTAGCAGCACATGCTCCTTACTCTGCCCAAGCTACCTCTTACTGGTGTAAGTGCTGCAAGCAGCTTTGGGGGGGATGTCTGCTGGGAAGCTCCATCACCAGCCCATTCCTCCTTGCTGAACCTGTTGACCCCAGGTAACCCTGCAGCTCCTGAGCTTGCCTGTGCAGGGGCACAATCCCCTTCCACACACAGAAAAGTGTAAACACACACCACAAATTAACTCATGCCCTGTACAAAGAAGCTGAGCCCCCTGATAATGCCCAGCACCAGCCCCCCTACTGTCTAAGCAGTGCACGGGACAATTTTATTTCTTCCAAGGCCAAAGTGGTGGTTCTCATGAAGACAATGGGGTCTCCCCTCAGCACCCATCAGGATGGGATCCTCGGGCACAGAGGACAGAGGGTGCAAATGTTGAGGCCCCCTTTTGCAGTGCAATCTATGGTTTTGGCATTCAGCTTATAGCTTGCTGCCAGGGTATTGCATGTGGTGGGGTTGCTTTTGTGGGGACACATGGAGCCAGGCATGGCTTCACGTACAGGAACAGGCAAAACACCCGTATTTGGTGTTTGTGAATGCTGCAGGAGGAGGATACTGTACAGACATCATCTATGTGAACGAGATAGAGCATTCTCCCTTCAGCTTCTCTTTAGGATAACATTTCCTTTCCTTCCACTGCCAGAAAGCTTCTGCTCTAATGCACACACTGCTCGAGCTGGATAAATGAACCCCAGCTGGTCGGTATTCAGTGGTGTTTAACCTGCTGTGATCCTGTACTCCCTGCAGGACCAGGCTTCCTGGATGGAACTTGTTACCTGCAATGAGACCTGAGCTAGGCCACTTGATTCTGGGGGCATGAGCGTCACACCTTCACCTGGCTGAGGCTCCTGGAGCTGTTCCCTGAGCACGGCTTCCAGGCACATCCAGCCCCACAGCAGGTACCTGCTTCCATCTTCAAATACGCTTGGAGAAAGAGATGTTGTGTGGCTGTTAACCTGTCACAGGCTTTCCAAAGCAGTGGCAGTCCCCCAGCAGGGCCCAGGGGACAATCACAATATTTCCCCTTAGAGGTGAGGTAGATTTTTAAGTTAAAAATCCCCACACTAGGGAAATAATGCCCAGGAGCTCTGATACCTGGGAATGGGCCAGAGCTGCATCCCTGGGGCCATGTCTACGTCTGTCCGGGCTCCCATATGGGCACCAGGTATTGCCCAAATGTGCAGAACAGATGAAAAGGGGTTAAAAGCTGATGTAGGCCAGGGGAGGAAGAGATAGACTCCTGTAGTTGTCATCTTTAGGCATTTCAGACATAGAGAGGAGGACCGGGTGGGGAGGGATGGGTGTTGGATGTGTCTGACCTCACCATGGGTGTTGGATGTGTCTGACCTCACCATGGGTGTTTCTCCTGTTTGGGGTACGGATGTGAGACCCTTTCTTGTGATCACCCTAAAAATTGCTAAATCTTCAGGTTGGGAAAGCAAAAGCCAATTAAATATAAACCTTGTCACAGCTATAAATAAGATACTGTACGAATTGTCACAGTAAGTGAAACGCAGGTTTTGCCTGGTCTGCTGTTTTATCACGATATTTAAGTAAGTAAATGTCTTTTCCGTATTGAAAATGCTGAGGTGGTTTGTTACGTGATTAAAGAACATGTTGGACATGAATGCACTGCATGGTGCTAACTGAATCATCAAGGTAAGCGGGGATCTTTCACATCCTCAGGCAACAAACTCCAATTAGATGGGAGAGATTCAATTATCCTTGAAAGGGAACCTGGCTACGAGCATGTAGGATATGGCAGGAAAATGTATGCAAAATAATTTCATGGAAAGGAGCAATTATTTTATCAATAGGCCATGCAAAGTGAAATTTGCTCATCAGTCCTGAATAGAAGCCCCAGTAACTGAGCCTTTTAAGGAGATGATACATGGACCAGGATGGATTTCAGCTGATTGTAAAGGATGAGAGCCTCAAGCAGGTTTCACTGAGTGTGATTAAATATCCATGTAGTTATCAACCCAGGTTTTGGTCCACTGGCTTCATGATATTTCACCTTGGATAATGGATGTTGTAACAAGGATGTAGGACTCTGGCATAAAGTGCATCCCAATTCATTAAGATAAAGTTTTAGAAATTAAATTGGTTTTGACTCTGAAGATGCTGGTTCTTCCTCCCCCAGCATCTCTGCATAATATTACTCCCATAAACAAAGGACAGGGAAAAGTCAAACACTTTGCAAAAGAACACAGACATTTGAATTTAATAAATTATAAAATTAAAGATTCTAATTTGTATATACATTTTTAATATACAAGAAATGGCTATTTATTGCAATTTCTGTTAAGGCATATGTAAGTGAATGGAAGTTGCATATAGATACTCAGATGAACAAGCTAATACTGTGCATTGTAGGTGAGTAAATAAGACATTAAATGCATTACGTAATAAAATAAAACATAAAACCCTTTGAGTACTGGTAAAGCACCATTTCTAGAATTCTCAAAATATCTGAAAGCATTCTATGGAGATGTTGTGAGACTCTAAATATTGAATGGATAATATGAATATAAAAAGTGATGCATTCATAACAGATCACAGAAATTTTTAAAGGAATGTTGATGAAAAAAAAAATGGCAGTGGATTGGAGCCAAAGAAAACAGAATAGCTTTGGGACCTTTTTTTTAATGTGGGGCTGTCACTTGGATTTCAAGTTTAGACCAACAGAAAAATGACAATTTAGAAAGCAGTGTACTTGCATGGTTAGATCACAAAATGCATTGCTTAATGGGAGCACGTTGCTTTAGCTCTCAGATCTTTGAGATGGTCTCTGCAGGAGCACATTTGCTTACAAATCTGCTCTCTTTAGTTTCTGGGGATTAGGTTAAATTAAAATACCACTCTCTGCTCATTTTGTCTCAAAATGCAGTACCTGGGCAACAGCAAAATGGTTACAGAAGACACACTATGATGATGCTCTTGCCCAATTACAGTATTGTAGAAAAGAGGAAACAGTTGTCAAAGTTCAACCACCCCCAAAAAATGACCAAAATTTCCACTGCATGACAAGGAAGGAAGATCAGCTGAGAGCAAAACCCCACGTATTGCCTTGGGCTGCTATTTCTTGATCAGTAGAGCTCTGCCCTGTGTTTTCCAGCAGAAGTGAGGTACATGTTCTCAGAAAACCACCATCATGGGGAACTGCTGAAAAAAACACCTGAAAAACTCACGCCAGCTTGAAACAAAGGCATCTTTCCTGGTCTGAAGAGACTTTTTTTTTTTCCCCTCATACAGCAAGACTGCAAAGAGAAGGCAGCTGGTGGCTCTGTTCTATAAGGAGATGGACCAGTCTGTGTCTATCAGTGTCTCACTGCCTTGAACAATCTAGACTGAAGCTGCTCCTGCAAATATCATTTCAGTGTTCCCCAAATAACAGATAGAGAAATATTCAGTAGAATTAAAACCAGTGGGGAATCAATTAAATCTCCCAAAAGGTGAGACTGAGAAGGGAGCAAGCCCTTCCTAAATGCAGATGCCACTAGGCATTGCATCATCAGGTCCCTAACGAACACCAGACCTAGTGTAGCATCACACCAGCCTTCTGGGAAGCAGCTCCTGCTCCAGGATACAGCAGAAGTTTCCACCTTATCTGGAAAAATGCTTTTGGTTGGTTTGGTCATGAACTGGCTCACTCTGGAGAAAAAACAAAGTGGACAAGTTTCTGAACTTTGAACCAGCTCTGCAAGCTCAGCCAGGGTGTCCATACTGCACATGAGTGAGTGAACCCCTGTGAATTGACCTTGCCCAGCCTACAGCAGACCTGGCCACTGGGACACAGCTGGAAATGCTCAGCACAGAACCAACCCATCCTTTTTAAACATTGGGCCTCCACACTGGAACAGCCCTTTCCTCGTGCTGTTTGCAAAAAAAGTCATTTAAAGTCGCACCAAATAAATTCCCACCCCACTTGTGTCCATTAGGACACAACTTCCAAGTCCTCAGACAGAAGAGGCTACATGTGAGACAGCATTTGAGCTGCAGGCACCTCCTCCTGTGGCATTTCTTCACCTTGCCTGGTTAACTAAGCCTAATCCTGATGCTAAGGAAGAACAGAAGCCATTATCTCAGGCTTCTGGAGGTCAGAAAAATGGGTCTCCACAAAGTCCCAGAGAGTAAGACTGGTACCATTCAGGCAGCAAACTTCTACCTCCCCCAACCCTTTCTACCCTTGGCTTTGTGCGGGTTCTTCCATTTATATGGTATTTTTATTGTATGCTTGGATCTGCTTCTAGGCTATGAAAAAGCAGGGGATTGTGGTTTATTTTTATGCCCACAGAGCTAAAAGCAGGATACTAACTCGAAGGGGAAGAGATGAGTTTTACGCTAACCACATCTGTGTAAAGGAAATGTGGAAGGCAAGAAATACTCACTATGTCTACAGGCTGGGAGCCCAACTACAGCTTGTGTCTCTTGTGGCCCAGCAGCTGGAATGATGCTGATTTAGACACGTCTTCCTTGCTTATAAATAGCCTGGTGGGTTTTTTTCCCTTCCCTAGGTAGCCCCAAGGCCCTGGGCACAAGGATCCCGGGGCCAGGCTGGGCTCGTTACAGAGCATCGTGGCTCTATAACGGCAGGCATGCCACGCAGCTGGGACCAGCAAAGGCTACCTCCTGGGCAACTAAAGATAAGCAACCTTGGACTGTAGGAAAATGTGTCTCAAGAGTTAAAGCCTGAGGTGGGACTCCTGCCACTGCTCCAGCCAACGGCTGCTCAGTGCTGCCAAACCATGGAGCTTTAGTTTTACTTTTCAAAACCAGAACAGATGACTCTGTTGCTTGCGCTGGCTGCTGCTTTCACATCTGCAGCCACGTCTGCTTGGCTCAGGAGATGTTTCCTAGTGTTCTGGACTTCTACCAGGCCCATTATGCTTCCCGGTCTTCTTGGTCTTCAGTGTAACTCCCACCTCTGTACCATCATCTCAGCTGCTCCAAAACATTTATCACCCCAGTCCTCTGTAAGAAGGGACACTTGGTGCCACCACACCAGCTGAAAGCATTCCTTCTCTGCTTCGGCTTGTATCTCCATAAAGTATTTTTCTTAAACCAGGTCTAGTCCTTCAAAGATTTTTGGGCACAGCTCAGTCCAGAACAGTTCAACATCTCAGTGCTGCAAAGGCTGCCGTTCCCACCTGCTCTTGCCTCGTTTCCAGCAGGACTGGCTTGTTCTGAAGAGGAAACTGGGCAGCTCATTCAGCCGTGGTGGCTGAGGGCAGAGGGTAGGGTCACAGGAAGCCACACGTGGTTCACCTTGCAATACTTCTGAAGCTCTTTACCAGCAGCTGGGCCACAGAAAAGCTTACACATTGCTGGAAACTCATCACATTTCCAATAATTATGTGACTGTAGATACAGGCTTATTACTGGCGCTGCTTCAAACTAAGACCAGCTCAGGCTGGAGGATGAGATCCTACTCTCAGACTGGAAAATCTGAACTAGCAGCCATCAGACCTACCCAGTGGTAAAAGGAGGATTTCAGGGAAGCCTTGGGCTCTGCAGGAGGTTTACCAGCAAAGAGGAAACAAATGGAAGAGTCCAAGCCAGGAGACAGGAGACAAACTGCTCAGATACCACCCGCAGCAGGAACCAGTCCACACTCCCCATCTCTGCAGTGTTAGAGCCAAGCTGAACTCATCTTCTGATCTCCAACCAGGAATTCAAAATGACCTATGAAAACCATGATGACCCTGAGGGGAAATGAAGTACTCAAAGGGTTGTCAGGTTATACATCTTAAAGTTTCTAGCAGACCTGGTACTGTGAGCACACGTGTGTGTAGTACGTGTAGATGTAAGGGCACAGCAAACAACTGTTCACTTCTGCACCAATAAAGCTGTCCTAAGGAAAGGAAGATAATACAAAATTATTTCCTCCAAAATAACCTCATCCTATGGGAGAAAAAAAAAATGTTTTCTTAACAAAGCACCAAAGAAAAGGCAACATGAATCCAGTCATCTTTAAGTTAAAACAGTATGTGGGTAGAAAAAAAAATCAGCCCAATAAAAAAAGCACCAACCAACAAAGATCACTGAGGCTGTTGCATTACAGGAACTTAAAGACTATAAAAAATATGGATAATTGTAAACAGGAAGACTAGGATGTTGTCAGTCCGAGTTGGCTGGATCTACCCTACTAAATGTCTTGCATGTATTTAAAACTTTCAGAGAATCCTTTGAAATTGTTTATGGAAATATGTAAACTACTGTGTGCCAGTTTTAAATTTACACATAAATATATGGCTACAGAACTTCCTATATATTTTCTTACACAGTCCCAGTTAAGAAAGCTATGTAAGCACATGCCTAGCTGGAACCACAGGAGCAGCTCTACTGAAATCAGCTGAACTTAAGTCTGGCATGTCCTTACATACCTTCCTGAACTGGGGCCGAGTTAGTACCCAGGTTTATGCAATGCACAGAAGCATCACAGGATTGCTGACCACCTGCTTGTCAGTGTTAAAGGGATTTATTATATCTTGGGACTATTTTCCTTCATCCTAAGTGTAACTCCCATTATTATTATTCCCAAGCAGTTTTACATAGGCCTGAAAGACTTAAAAGAGCCCATAAACAAGAAACCTGCTAACCTGGCCTAGGTATTACAGTTGGTTTGGATTCAGTGAAATGCTGTCATGATATTGCACTAATACTCTACTGTACCCTGTAAACCTAGCCGCCAAAGTGTTTGGATTAGCACTTATGAAACAATCTGTCATTTCCATTTCTAGTAGGCTTTAGAATTTGGCATCTCTGCCATAGCACCACTTTGATTTTCCCCCGTTTTTAGTCTCTACAACATGGGCAACACTATGATGTTGGTAACATCTCTATAAGAGAAAAATGTTATTTTGCGCCATATTTCCATTTTAGTTTATTTTCCTAAGAGTCTCTTTTTTCCTTTTCTCAGCAATCAGCTCCTGAATTCTTTGATTCCTTGTCCTTTCATAAGGTATCCTCCTCCGTGTAATGATGTTGTGCTGTGGCACTTCATTATCCAACCCATCGATTTTATAGGGAACATCCACCGCATTGATTTCTGGGTGCTCCTCGGTGGCATTGGAAGGAGGTGCACGTGTTTTGGAAACGAGAGGAGGGCTGGTGGCAGACTGTGTGGTGGACACTCCCATGGGAGGGCTGAGGGTTGTCACCAGCTCCTCCTCAATGACATTATTCTTATTTATGTTAGAATCAGTGACATTGTCGTCCTCTGTTATGTTGCTGTACATGTTACAGGACTTGCAACACAGCTTATGGTAACCGGGAATCGAGCAGTAACGAGAGAGAACCTCCATGCGACAAAACATTGACTTGTCTCCTTGACATTGATCTTCTGAAAGAGAAAAAGGGAACAGATAAATAAAGAGCATCTTCCTGTTAATCAGAAAAAGAAACACAGCTGAAGCTTTGGCAGTGGGCAGAGGGTTTGGTGTTTAAAGTAGGATGGGAAACTGGCAAATGAGCCTTCTATAAGCAGAAGCAGGCTTAATATTAAACCTAAAACTCAGCTCACTTCAAGGGAGGCAAAAGCTGATCTGAACTCTGTGTACCAGCCCCATCCATGCTATAGACCGTAACACTCCAATTTTTGGCTTCACATTCCACAAACCCTTCTCTGGAGACCATGCAGCCATGATGACGGGTGTTCCTGCCTTGGCTTAGAGTTCAAAACACACCAATTGCGCTGTCTTGTTGCTAATGCTACATAAAACCCCCAGAAAGTCATCAAGGTTTATATTAAGAAATAATTTTCCCCCTTTCACTCCTTTTAATGCTTTTCTGCAATCTAACAGTGACTAACCATGGTCAGGGGTAATTTATATTTATCATCTGGACTGTCTCAAGAAAGTCATCTTATTCCTATGTGTAACATGTAACTCTCTGAATGAATCCATCTCCCACTGGAGTGATTTTTTTTGCCAGGCACCTTTATTCTGAAAACAGCAGCATTGCCTGAGCATGTCTGTTGCTCGAGAGAAAAGTGGTGCATTTAGCATCAGCTTTTCTCCTCCTCCTAGAAGGGAGTTGATATTGTCAGAACCACTAACTCCAGTGCGATGAAGCCAAGCGAGTCCATCGACAACTGGGAGACTCAAGATTACTCAAGCCCTCATGATTTCTGCTCAGAGGAGGCAGGGAACTGTATGAATTGATGGATGGTGAGGGGTTAGCAGGATCCTTGGAGAGAAAGCTACATGTCCTCCATCTTACATACACGCTCTACAGCTCCTGTGCCTCCAGGCTGAAGTGACAGAGCCAGGAACTATCGGGAATTGCAGCCAAGGAAAAATCCCAACATGCAGCCCATGCTGAAAGAAAGAGGAGTTAGAGGGCTTGTAGGCGAGGAGAGGGCTGAGGAGAAGGGCAGACTGACCAACACTTGGCATAATCAGTACCAAAACATTTTCTGTGTGACCAGAGTGCTGAGACAGATTAAACCACTTCTGCCTCTCTCCCTGCTCTTACTACATTTCCACCTACTCTTACAGTAAAGGATGAGTAACTCCAATGACTCGCCTTGATTTAGAGTGTACCCGATGGCAGACAGCGTGCTCGAGTCGGCGTGCTACTGGAGCTCCCATTTCACCATCCTGCCACAAACACTGACTTACCCTGTCAGCAACCTTACAGCAAAGCAGAGAACCAGAGCAGATTCAGAGATATCAAAGGGAACTCAGAAAGTGGAGGTGTTGCCTCTTCACTCATCCTCAGTTAACAAAACAGGGCATTATAGGTGTTTAATTGGCAAACATATCAGTCTCAAATAAACTAGTAACTGCTGTTGCTGCTTTAAAATGCTAGTGCTGGCTGAGGAAGGTGGAAACACCCTCCTTGCATTGTATTTATGCCCTGATTGTTGCTTCTGTTGCAGAAAAGCCAAATTCTGGTTCTTGTTTTCAAACGTGTCAATTCATCTTCATATTTTTCAAATGCTAAACTGAGATGCTGCTGGAAATAAAGAACAACGCCTTCCTTAGGAACCTAAGAATAGTACCTTGGTTTTGGAGACATTTTCAAACCAGTCTTTAAAAGCTGGGAGAGTTCATATCTGCATGTACAACTCTATACAAAGGACTGCATGTACCTATACACCTTTATATATATATTATTTTTTTTACATACCAGGTAGAGTCCCCTTTGAACATCTGGCCTTGTGTTGCATGACCTTAAAGCAAGCTTCTCCAAATGGCTTGCAAAATGAAAGCCAACACACGTAACACTTAAATGTAGTTTCAACAAAGCAGATCTGTTCTTGGCTTTGTAAGAATCCCTAAAAGCACCTTTAGAAAAATGCCTTTTTCCCTATCAAAAATATGTAATGTCAAGCTTAAAAATAGAGGAAAATAAAACTGCATTATGTAATATGTTTAGTGACATCTGATAAGTTATATAAATAAACTCTGAAACTTATGAATGTCAGAATGAAATTTTTATCCTCTATCCAAACCAAAATATCCAGACTTGCTGAACTTTTATTTATTTTTACTTGCAGTATGCATGACAGACTGGAAGTATATCTTCAAAACATCAGTAAGAAAAAAATAAATCCGTTTCACAGTCACTTTGGTACACATTAGTCTCATAAAAAAATATTGAAAAGCAAACTGAATTGGCACATCTTTAATATTATGTTAAATACATACAAAACACTAATAAAATATCCCTGATAAACCAAAGTGCATATAGACATAGTGCACAATGCCCAGATACCTTATTGCACCATTCTCTATAGCCACCCATCTCTTGAAACATCACTAAACATTTTCTATTTAAAGGTAACAGTCATGAATATATTTATACAGTTAAACACCAATTATTTTACATAACAGTATTCAGTGCCAGATACGTGTCTTTGCTTTTTCACCTTGTCATGTAAATTGTTAACATGTTTCAGGAAATTATCATATTAAACAGCAAAATTTAAATATGTGATCACATGATAATGACAAGTTTGAAGTGCTACACTGTTGAAGACCCAAAGATTCAAAAATGCCACTTTTCCAAAGAATATGATCAATGCAATAAGGTAGTAATTTGCTCCAAGACTACTAAAGTTGATAACGTTTCTACTATTGATACTGACTGTCACAAACAGGTTTATGACTTGTGAATTCCAAACCTCCAACACAAACACGGAAGGTGAAGCAAGAATGCCAGTTAAATTTCAGTAAGTCAGGTCACAATCCTGTCTCGATGAGGATATGGATATGCACTGTGCAAATCAACCCCAGATTAAATTTACTGCCTTCTAATAGTTATCATTCAAGTAAAAACGCTCCATATGAAGATTAACTCAAGGTACCAGTGTACTGTTTCTATTTAAAGCTGGATCTGGTAAACGAATGCCATTTACATTTCAACATTAAGGCATTTTTCTAAAATTCTTCTTCTAAGCAAAGAAAAAAAAAAAAGCAATAAAAATTGAGGTAATTCTGTAGTAGTTCACACTGTTATGTTTGCCAGTTGACACATCTATAGAGCACACACACACACACACACACACACAACCGTACCAGTCAAGTCAGACATGCACATGGTGAAAAAAGACCAAAGATGTAATGAGTATAAACAGCTCCGTGCCGAGCAGCTGGAGACATCGTAGTCAATGAAAACATCATATTGCCTCCGCCAGGTTAAGTAAAACACCACCACGCAACCTTCAACATGGACCACGCCTGTTCTGCTTCAGTTTCGTTTTTCTAAAGTGAAAATACGCAAAACTGGCAAAAATTGTGCGACGGGAAAGATGAATGCAGCTTTTCTCAGGGAAAAAGATTTCAAACCACCACCAGGAGTTTGGTGAGAGCTGACGGTGTCATAGCAGCATGGAAAGTACTGACAGAAGCTGAGCTTCTGCTTCCCAGTGAGCCCTCCACGGGTTATAAACATAAATATGAGGGTCAGGAATAAAAAATGAGCAGCAAGGGTGAGTAAAGCAACAGCACCGCAAAGGAAAATGGAATGAAAAAAATCCTTTCACTCATCAGACTACCCTGTCAGTGAACTAAAACTAGAGAGTTATGAGATTTAGGGTTTTTAGATAAAGGAGAACTTTAGCACAACAAGGTGTCATTATTGTGATGTGATCACATTCACAATAAGTTCTCAGTTTTGCTATCAAACTGAACATCATGAACCAGTAAGAGCCTTTTTTCACCATCACCAAGCAACAAGCAAACCGATCCCAGCTCCCTTTCAGAGGACTGCAACATACTGTGGAGATCCAACTTCACACATCCAACACTTCAAGACCTCCACCACCAGTGCTACGCAAGCTCCAGAGAAGAAAGACACCGAGCACCAAGTGCCTGGTGTGAAAAAAAGATTCAGCCCAAGATTTAAACTTGGCAAAGTCAAGGGAACTTTCCGCATAGAGAGAAGAAGAGAGCAAAAGGCAAAGTCCACATTCGATGTGGCATGCATTTAAGGGCAAAGGCAGAGTTATAAATGGGTCTTTTACTTGAAGATATTTTCTGGATGGGGTAGTCTGGATCAGGTCTTGACAGCCATTGTATCATGTAGGTTTTCTTTGAAGGATCAGAAACGTTTCCTTGAATAGAGGGGAACAAAAAAAAGATGTAACACAAGATAGATTAGTATTAGGTATTGACCTGTCAGAAGCAGCTAAGGTAAGAGAGCGAGTGAGTGGGCTGCAATGGTGAAGGCACCTGGGGAAGGATCATGCCCAGGCTGTGTAGTTTGGGGCAGAAGAGTTTTCCAGTTTGCTACAACTTGTGCCCAGCACTTGTCATCCAACACTGAACACAGCCTGAAGGCCAGTTCTCCAGCAGTACTTCTCACAGCAGCATTAAGGATGTCCTAAGATACATCCAGTCTAGTTTAGTTACACTGCCTCTTTAAAATCTTTATATTGGAGACCCTAATTGACAGCTCGGTTCTAATTAATAAGGAATCAAAAGCTACCCTGAAAAATATATCAGGAATAAAAGAAAATTATGAATTACTTAATAATAGGAATATGTAAAATGATCTCACAAGCATAATTTGCAAACAAGGATAAAGGCATTAGTGTCCCAGATTGAGTAGAAATAAATTTATTATATCTTTAAAAAAATTGAGTTAGATAACCCCTGAAGATAACTTGTGCTTGACAGAATGGAAAAAAAGCCTGGAACTGTCACTGGAGATGGGGAAAGCAAAGAGACATCTTTGTACATGATGGCTTTCATTAGCCACAACTCAGAAGCCTCTTGGCAAGCCCAGCACCCCTCAGGGGCACAGGGCTGGGTTCAGGCACTGCTTCTCACCCAGGGTAACTTGTCTGCTGGCCAGATCCAGCCATCACCACTGTGCTGAGCTCTGCCCCAGCTTCTCGTGCTGTCCTGGGGCAAGTGGTCCTCCTCACCAGGAGAAGAGAACAACCACATTCCCAAGAAGGCCATCAACCACACAGCAGCTCTACATGTGGAAAGTCCACTCAAAACCGCGGCTATGGAGATCTGCCAGCCCAGGAGACGTAGCACACAAGTCTAAATTTGATAAAGGCATTCCAAATAAATACAATCAACATAATTTTTTTTCAGCAAGTAATAACTGCTAGAGAAGACAAGCACTTACTTGGACAGGGAGGTAGTCTGCAAATCCTTACAGTCTCTGGTTTATTTTCTTTACAAAGGCCGATAGCGTTGTCCCTGGTCCGGCACAGGACCGGGCGATCCTGCGTGCCATTGCCACAGCTGACAGAGCACTGAAAGGAGATGTACCAGTTAGAACCTCACCCACCCTTTGGAAACAATGGATTAGAAATTAGCTTGTAAATTTTAAACCACTGCCCTTGATTTGAACTGACATGGTACATTCTTTGAACCACCACAGTACCTACAGTAACTAAACAAGAGGGAGAACCACTGGTTTTTGTGGTACACCAGTAATTGTGAAACACTCCAAGAAAGACCTTAAGGTCTGAGTGATAAAGAAACAACTGTGACTGTGAGGATCTATTCATAGTGTGCACCAAGAATAGCATTGCTTGTGACACCTATTCAACCCAGTGAGGAAAAAATGGTTTGTGCTTATTTGCATGGTGCAGTTCCAAAATACAACGTTGCATCTCCAAATGCAGTCAAGTTTTTTTTAAGGAATTTAATGGAGAAACACTGAGATGAACTGTGAGGATCCTGCATATCAAAATTATATGAACAATTTAATGTTGCAATATTCCACTCACTTTTCTTGCCTTTTGATTATTGCAAATATGAATAAATGAAGCTTCTTATTGCTCTAGTAAATACTTTATCACGAAACAGTCTGCCCACAGTGGCATCTACATTTCTTGCTCACACAGCGAGTCAGCCAAAGAGCCAGGGATGGAAAGCACAAAATGCCCAGCTCCTGGCACTTGTTATGGGAGTGACTGAGTCCTGTTTTGCCCACAGCAATGGCAAACAAAAAAAGGCTTCATGAATAGATGCCCTGTATTTCCATAGTAAACCAGGTGATAAACTGTCCTTTAGGTTACAGCCAGAACCTCATGAGGCTGAGCAGCTACATCTGCTGAAGGCCTTTACATCAAAGATGCTTGTACTTTGAATTGACATGAGTGTTGGTGCCTAACTTCCTTAGGTGCCCTTAATCACAGTGTCTGAAGTCTTTAAAGTCTGCTTTACTTAAAAGAAAGTAAAACAGTGATAAAGAATTGCCGTTCTCTCAGCTTAAGTCAACAGGTAAATGATTGTGAGCAGAATAAAGAAGAGGTAGAATTCAGCTTTCTGGATGGTGACATCTTGTATGGGTGGCTCACGGAGTCTGGATCATCCAGCATCACTGCAGGGTGGCTTTACTGGCTGTTTCACTACCACCATCTCCATCTAACTCACCTGCTGTGGCATTAGTAGCAGTGGAAAGAGTACACTCTCTGTGTTGGTATCAGTTTATTGTGTCAACGCATTTGAATAAAAAACACAGAACAAACACCAAGATTTTTTCCCTTGCATTATAAGAAATAACTTGCTTGAGACCTCCAAAAAGAGACTGACCTGTGACCAGTGTCCTATTCTCCACTGTGCTGGGCAAAGCTCCCGGTTGCAAGGCCTCCTGCCTTCTGGACGGTCATTGTTGCAGTACTTGGTATGAACAGACCGATTCGTGTTATCGTGCAGGGGCTGGATACATCGGACAGAGCGCACTTGATATCCTGTTTTCCCACAGCTCTTGCTGCAAGGCTCCCATTCCCCTGTAACCCATCTGGGTTAGTGGAAAGAGAATAAATTGTGTAAAATTCTCTCTCTCCTAAATCAGGTGAGTTCAAGCTGTCTGTTGAACTGTAACTCTTAAACACAGGTTTACCAGGATGTTAACACTAGTTCTGATATAGAAAAAGAAGATAAACAGTAAAGCAGTTATAGTGAGGGTTATTTGATTGTGTCCCTGAAAAAAAACCACAGTAATATGACCCAGATCTTTAAAATGACTTTCTCATTATCTCTGAGATAAGCATTATTCTCACTGTGCTTCATTTGCCTTCATTTTAAGCTGGCAACCGCAGCATCATAAATGTTTGGCTTTGGAGAAGGTAACACTTCACAGGAACTCAGAAGGTCTGAGTTCATAATGTGAAAACCAGTCTGGACACTGAAAAATGAAACCTATGGTTTGCTGATCATCCAAACTGGCTCAAGAATTACAGCTACAAACTGTAAGGAACTTAGACAAGAGCAACAAGGACAGACAGGACCAGAGGAAATTTATGTAGACTACTGAAAGCTTGGTTATAATCAAGTAAGTGAAGATATACAGCTGTCTATAAATATTTACAGAACACAGAGATCTGCAAGAAGGAAATATTGTTCAATGTAAACAGTATTCATGGGATAAACTTAACCAAATATATATATATATATATATATATATATATATATATATATATATAGTCTGAAGAAATATCCTGATTCTGAAGCAATTGTCCTAAAATACTCATAAAATCCTGGGCTTAGAAATAGTTAAGAAATAGCATGTGCACAAAGCAAGGCACTAAAAGCTTGAGTTAAACAAAAGGTAAAGTAGCAATTTCACCCAACTCTCTCTTTGTAGTCTATTGAAATTACACAGCTATGGAGGAAGCTGAGTGCTGTGGAGCACAAAACCATGAACCCTAAGGTGATTTCTGAGCCAAAGATGATTTTTTCCCAGCAGTGAAGAAGCAGCATATTAGTGTATTGGGTGTCACAGAGCTTCATAAAATCTCTTAAATAATTGCAAAATGCTCTGATGCCATTCTATGGAAACAGAGGTGACTGAAACATTCAGGAATCCAAGTACAATTTAGGATCCTATTGAGTCTTTGCAGTACCTGTGTCCAATTATATCTGCAGCTGAAAGAAGAATACAGTCCTTTCCAGAGAGCCTGAGATACAGTTAGATCATTACTTCAGTTTGCCAATAAATAAATGTTAAACCCTGACCCATGCTGAGTTTATGGGGTACAGTTTCCTAACTTTTCTCTCCTTCAAATATTTTCTGAAAGGAAGTTAGGAAATATTGTGTGGTATGTTCTACTTATTTGCTGTGCTTCCTGGAATCTAGACTTAATCCCCAGAGATAAAAGCTGGGATCAACAGAGTGCTTTCTTGTTGAAGTAGCAACACAAGGAACATATGAATCCTGCATGTGGCAGGATTAACCTGCTGCCAGTCAAAAAAAAGCACCTGTAAAATGTGAATTAAAATATTCATAACTCTTGACTAGGTACAGCAAAGACAAAGGTACAGCAGGCATACCATGCTGTACGAGGGCAGCCAGAGAAATCGAGCAGGTCAAATATTTTTTGAAGATTTGGATTTGAGAAGCTGTATGATATTGGTTTTCTTATGTAGCACTCTGCAAATTTGTTCTTACATGGTTAATTCACACTGTGTAAAATCAATTGGTATAAATTGAATTTATGTCTATTTTTTATTACCTCAGGATGGCCTGAACACAAATGTCTGGATCAAGACCACTTCTTTTCTAATGCAACTTACTTCCCAAAATAGAATCATAGAATCATGGAATGGTTTGGGTTGGAAGGGACCTTAAAGCTCATCCAGTTCCAACCCCTCTGCCATCAGCAGGGACACCTTCCACTAGACCAGGTTGCTCAAAGCCTCATCCAACCTGGCCTTGAACACATCAACAGCTTCTCTGGGCAACCTGGGCCAGTGTCTCACCATCCTCATGGTGAAAATAGTATTTCTACAAGCAGAATATAGCATGACATCCTCACAGTCCTGGGTCTCTGTAATGATGCATGGAGATGAAGCTCACGCCACCTTCTCTCAGGCAACAAGTATGAGCTGGGTGGGCAGTGATGCTTACATGGGCTGGGAGCACTCCTGGAGGTTGCACACCCTGCGAATGGGCTTAGGCTTTTGGATCAACTCGCAGTAGCTCCGATGAACCATCTTGTGGTCTGTCTTCCTCCGGCACCCGTATTTCGTGAATTGGTAGCCTGAAGAAAGACACTTTTATTATCAGTACTGGTAGATCTGACACAGGACTCAGGTTTTAAACAAACTGCACATACATTGTCAAAGGTTGCAGCTGGAACTACAGGTGAACACACTACAAAAGGAACTGGAAATTGCACTGAATAAACACTTATTTACGTAGATTTAGCACCCAGAATTGCTCATCCCCTTTATTTTTCACTACAGGCTTTAATGAGAAAAACAACATCATCTAGCATTTCAAAAACATTCTGCAAACCTGCTCATCAGCCTGGTGAACAGCACAAGGGTATCCATCTGGCCCCAAAAGCAGGGGTCTTACATTGTAAGGTCCACATCACAGGATGCAGATTTACTTAAGGGCTGCCCCATGGCACCTTGAGGTTTGCCACCCTCACAGTTTGGAGACCCTCATCCAAATCTTGCACATTTGTACAATTTTTTCAGTTTCATAAACATAAATCAGAAATGAGCCACCCCAGATCTGCCCCCCACAAATAATTTAAGTTAGATTTTTAACTCAATCTGCTATTTATTTATCTATTTCTAACTAAAACCCTCCCATACTGCTGGTCTCCCTAACGTTTTGTGGCAATGAATTCCACACGTGCTGTTTGTTCTTTCTGTTTTCTCTTAATCAATTTTGAAGGCTTTGGGGTTTTGTTTTTACCTCCTCCACAAGGTTTTGAACATTGAGACCATTTCTTCAGAGCCCATTCATATGACACCGAGTCCTCTTCCAAAACATTATTGCTGTCTACATTCAAGGAATCTTCATGGATCATGTACTTGTAAGTCAAAGATATCTTGGCACCACCGTGAGGAATTACCTAGTAAGCAAAATAGATGTAGAGAAAAAAAGATTTGAAAGACTGATATCAGAAGCTATGTGAGATGATGTGAAAGAACAATCATCATGGCTCAGATATAAAAACATCCCCAGAGGGATTTAAACCTTTCAGTTGCACTCAACACATTTTTTTTTTCCCCTGATGAAAAAGTGTCTCTATCCTTATGACACAGAGTTTCTAAACTGCGTATTAAGAAAGACTGTTGTTGATTTAGACTCATTTTTCTTGCCAGCATTGGACTGACTTCACGATACTAAATTTTTTCCATATCCCATCATAAAGGAAGGAAATGTTGCACTAAAATGATAATGGATGGTTCCACTGAAAGACAAAGCAAATTCAAATGCACAGATAACTGAAAGCAGTGAAGAAAATTGCTTATATTTCTGATAAAACACAAATATTCTTATGATAATCCTGGGAATTCTGTGAAGCCTGTTACTTAATCCTGACAGAAATATAAACTATTTAGAAAGAGTTTTCACTATCACACTGCAGAAAGACAAATGCAAGAAAACAGAACTTAATGTGAATAAAGTGCAAAATATTGGTCCTTTGAAAACATAATATTTATTCCTCTGCTGACATTCAGCTGGTGTAGATCAACACGTTAGAGCTGCTTTCAGAGGGATGCTGAATCAATCCACCCCTACTCATCGTAGTCTATTGCTTGCTGGTTTGCAGTGAAAAAAGAATATAGATGGGTGGGTTTGGGAACTGCAGAACAGGCTGTGCCCTGACAAAGTGAGCCTGGAAACACAAGAATCCTGCATCTGCCTTTGCAGGATACAATTTCAAAACATGGACAGAAGGAGGAGCTATTAGATCTATCTGATATGAACCATTCTGACCTTTTTTTTAACTAATGCTCACATGTCAGATACGATAAGTAAGCTAGAGAGTCTGTACACAGTGGCCAGTCACTAGGCCATCCATAGGAAATCATCAGGAGAGCTGGTTGCTCATCACATAACCCTGAGCTATAACAACTCTTGTACAGAGCACTGAATTAGGAGAAAGGAATTAAAATACATCTTCTATTGTCTCATAATTGAAGCAGATGTCTTCCTGCAACTCATAAGAGGAATCTAAAATATATTCTAGCATATTATGGCTCTGTAATCCTGACACTGTGTTCTGTGGAAGATGGTTTTCATCTGACTTACCAGAATGACTATTCCATTACGCAGCGGCCCCATGGTCTGCACGGTTTCTCTATCGTCGTCATTCCGATATTCCCACTCCACACCCATGTCAATAAATACTTTAGAGTCTGGCACATAGTTGTCTTCACTTAGAATGAATTTCCCCGTTTCACGATTTTTAATTGCTAGGAACAACATAAGAAAAGTGAATATGAGAGGCTCACTCCTGAGTTTTGTTCTGCTCTTGTCCCACTGAAAGAAGCAGAAAAGGCCAGCGTGTATTTTCTGTTCCCTCACAGGGTTGGAAAGACTTTTTCAGGTGTTTCACTGAACTGCCAACGCTTTTCTGCTCAGCTCCAGAAGCATCAATTGTCCTTTTTTTTCCTTTTTCATAGCCTGCCTTGCCAGAGAAATGAGGCCAGCGTGACTGCACCGCATGTGTCCGTCTGTCTGCTCCCAACTAACAACTTCTGAATCCACTGGCCAAATCCGAGCCAATTTGAGAGCTGGTGGGGGTCCCACGGCTACTCAGCTCTTTGACATGTTGTAAGGCAGCTCAGGGGGCTGTTACCACTCCACGAGAGAAAGGCTACTGGGCTAACCCCCAGCAGGTCCCCACAGCAAGAGAGAGACACTAGAAACTGTATTAATTCTCCTGCTCAGATCCAGCCCTGACACCAACACAGCCCTGCTCAAGCTCCTGTAGGTTGTTTTGCAGGCGCCTGCCATCACACACACCACCTGATTCCTATAATTAATGCCCCATCCTTCATCCAAAGCCACCTTTGAATTAGGACACTTGGTTTTCTCCTGAGATGGAAAATTTGCTCTCCTTGTTAGAAGAAGAAGGGACTATTTGTTATTTACCATCAGTTTTTAACTCATTTCTCTTTCTAGCAGCTACCTGAGGATCCTGGTCTGTCACACTGGCCTTGACAGTGAACAAGCTCTTTGTGTCCCCTGTGTATCCCTCACCCCACACCGACAGAAGAACCTGGTCTGAATCGACGAGCCATTGCTCTGCTGATCCACGGGGCGAGGCTGCACTGAGCAGCCAAGGAAGCGTTTGCTGGTGAGAAGTTGGAGTGACTCACGATACAATTAGCGGGCCATTTGCTGTGAATCTAATTCCAATTAATAACAGCCAACTAGACCCTGCTTTGCATTGATTACAGGGCACCGCGAGGAGCGGATTTCAATTACTTTCTAAGCTGTGTGATTGATCAGGCAGCTTTGAGTCAATACTGTTAGCAATGGGGCAGAACCTGGAATGGATTTGGATGTATCTGGGAAATGACTGAGGATGGGAACCACATTACAAGAGATGCACACAAAGATAACACATTGCATCCCATAATGTCATTCAGCTTCTCTTCCAGCAGCTTTGCACATACACATGCCAATGGAGGGATCTTTGGGCTAGGACACCAGGGAATACAGCACAGGGAAATCAAATTGCTAAACAAGTTTCCTAATTTAACATATTTAAAGGAGGTACGTGGTGTAGGAGGATAATGGGTAAACAAATGCATAAACACATTGTAAAGCTCTAGAGACAAAAATAAACAGCAGAAAAAAATATTCTGACTGAAAATTTTCCTACTTGTTACTTACCAAGATTATGACTGGTGGCGTCTGTTTCCTGTATAAGTAAATGTCTCGCACCAACAGGAATTTCAAACATCTTAATGTGCCCTTTATTGTAGGATTTGAAAAGATAGTAACTGGTTAGTAGGCCACAAACAGGAAGAGTCTGTCTTAGGTTTTTAAACAAATCTTATTTTCTAAAAGCAGGGTGTATTACAGCAAGCTGAACCTAAGCCAGCAGCATTCCCATCCCTATTTCTGTGCCAAGTGATGGAATATAACAGGGACAAAGGGCTTTGGGTCAGAAGAAGAATGCCTTGAGTATCATCAACAAACTGACTTTGCTTCAGACTAAAATGGCCTTTGAGGGCCATATGTACCCACAGAGAGGGACCATGCAAGCTCCTGTCTGACGGTGAGGGATGAGGACATATTATTGCAGCACTCCAGTGGCTCGGACGGAGCAGCACAAGTAGGTCCATAGCTCTCCGAGAAGGAGCACTGAAGCCCTCCTCTACGTATGCACAGGCCTGATATCAGCAGATTTAACTGACCACTGGACAGAAGTCTTATTTTCAAGTTCTAGACACATCTCAAAGTAAAGTCCAGATTTTTGGTTAGAATTCATGATGCTGGAAGTAGGTGATGGCTCTGGTACATTCCATGAAACAGAAGAGATCAAACAGAAATACCCTGAATTCCCCAGGACAGAATGCACTGAATGCACTGACCTTGCTTCTTCGGTATTCTTGAAAATGTTCCTTTCACCACTTTGCAGTGGGAATTATCTCCTCCACAAACACCACACTTATCTTCCTGCTTCGTGGAACCTATGACCCTGTCACACCCAACTTTCTGTGTCCAAAAGAGAAAAACAGTCATTCTTATGTATCCATGCTCCAATTCAAATGAGCCTTCACTTCAGCTATCAAAACTCAGACTTCTGCTTCAGCAAAAAAGTACAAGTTGTAGTGTTTTCCTGGAAGATCAATATCTAGACAGATTTTAATACTTCCAGTTCCCATAATAGCTGTCAATCAGGTGACCGTATTTTTATGTTATGCTTCACAGCAGTCCGAAAGGAAAGCAGCATGGTTAAGGAAAAGCTCTTAAGCCTCAGCTTATCTTAAAACAGATGCTTAAATTCCAGGAGAATCAAAGCATCAACATGAGGATAAGCACCTCCACCTTAGCTTTGCTAAGTCAGAGCCTCTAATTCTGTTGGAATGATCTGTGGCAGATCCCAGCTTGGAGGAACTATCATTGATTTTTTAAAAATAGCAGGATCAAACACAGAGAGAAGGCACATCAGCCACATCTTACCACCACTTTCCTTGAAAGCTGCTGCATGTTCCTGTTTCATTGTACATTCCACCCCCACTTAAACCTCAGCAGGAAAAGCTTTCATTGAAAGCTTATTGTAATTGTTAATCTTAAAATACTGCATTAAATATGACTTGTGTAGGTAGGCGCTGTTGGAATTGAGTCACATGCAATGCGATGGCAACTTTGAATATCACACATAATATTGTGACAATAATTCTAATGAAATCTCCTTCTTGCCCAAAGCGTTATTATACTTAAATAGTCATTCTTGGAGAGAAACACTCCAGCTTCCATTTTAATTGTTTCCACAACACTAAGCTCTGAAACAAGCCCTCAAAAGCTTACCAAGCAGTCTCCTCGCACGCAGATGCTGTAAGCGTCTTTGTAGGAGCAGCGGGTCCCATCGTGTACCATCCTCTTCATATACACCACGTCCCCCGTTTCCTTTGATTCACAATACAGGTGGCACCTTTCCTTAGCTGGAAAATAAAAAGACACAAACTGTGCACGTTCAGCTGTAACAATTTAATTGCTGACTTTGGTAATGGCGCTTTTGATAGTGTCAGCAATCTCTCCTTCCTTGCATACATCACAGAACACAACACGGTACCTCATAAACCATCCGTGCTTATCCCCTTTCAAAGGCTGTGTGATCATTTGGGAACTGATGAATCATAAAGAGCCCATATGTCATCATTAGGAGACAGCCTTAAAAACAACAGGTTATTTACATTGTTGAGGGGTACCACTATTTAATCCTTTGCTGGATGATGCAATCTGGTAGAGGTTTCCACAGTCTGCTGCATGACTACCTGTGAGAGATGCAGGTTTCTGCATCAGTTTCTCCTGCACTGCACTTAAATCTGAAAAAAAACAAAAAGTCATTTTGCCATTAAAAGCAGCTGTTCAACCCTAGTGAATCTGGCATCCAAAAGGTCTGTAGAGACAGCTGGGTCATACCATTTCCTCCTAAACATGAAGTTAATTCTCCCTCGTTGTTGTACGTGTATTTACAATAGTTTAAATCATTAGACAAGATGAGATGTCAGAGAGATTCAGAAAAAAACATTTTTTTACTGATAATGTGCACAAACAGTCAGATGAGTGGACCTTTCTCCTAATCTGTTACAAGGATCTAAGAACAAAAAATAAAGCTGAAATGGCTAGTCAGTGGCTGAATAAAGTTGTATTCCACCAGTGCATTTCATTTTGCCCAAATCTCTTGCTGTCCCCTGCCCCATAATAGGATTCACTATGCTTTCCTTGGCAGTGAAGAGCAGATGGCCTTTCTGTCAGATGAAACAAATAAAGATTCTGCTATATTAACATGCTTAAAAGTTGGGACACTTTTCCCACCATTTAAAACAGTTTGTTATAGCAATTCAACTAAAATAAACCTTCACAGGCCCTTTGCGTTCTTCCCCTGTACAGTTCCATAGCCTCTGCCCTCTTTTAATAAAGTCCTTGTTATTGCTGTTGATGTCCTCGTGGACACTGGGTACTGGTACATCAGAGACCTTTGTCACTGCTCCTGAACAACACAGAGATGTCATGCTAAAAATGTAGGGTCTAGATTATTAAAACAGGTACTTTACTTTTTTAGTGTAAATTCTTAACGGGGGACTATTAAAATCATAATCATAATCACAGACCTAATTTGCACATACTAGAAACATTAAACTATGCACAAGACATATATGAGTACACACACACACCCCCCTTGAGTACGTACCCACACCCACCCCACACATACTGACCACAATTAAATGAAAATATCAGAAGGTCTAACTGGGTGCCAACAACTCTGTTACAAGGGTTTTATTTTAGAGAGGGTTCTCTTCCCATTGTTCCATAGGAACAGAAAATGTGCAAGTGCTATTAAATTGGACCCTGTTAATTGGAAATAATTATTTTCTTTCTAGTCACTGGTGTTGGGCATAGTAAAGGTACAGGAGCATGGAAGTGAGCATGTGCCAGTCTGCTCTCTGTGTGTTTCCTTCTTGTGTAACTGAGGCTGGGAGCCAACAGCCAATGTCACTTGGCATTGCCCTGGCAGATGCATGGCACAGGGGTATGTGAGCCCCACAGAGGTTGAGAGATGGGGGGCTCAGGGGGCTCGGAGCAGAAGCAAGACAACGGCACGGTGCAGCACTGGGGTGCTCAAGCTTGGCAGCTTCTCTCTGGCCATGGGATGAAATGTTCCTTTCTGTCCCCAACACATCCACAATGTGCCAGACATGTCCAGCTGAGCTGTGTGCCAAGTGTATGGATTTATGTCGCTTTTGAGCCGGGACTGCATTATCTGCACAAAGAATGCCACTGATATGCCTTATCTTTACAAAAAAGAGTTTTAAATTGTTAAGAGTTCAAGCATAAGGCACCCTCTGGCCTTGTTTTCACACAAAAGCTGTTCCCTCTAATAACCCTGCACAGGTAAATGTAACTCTAAAGGTGGCTGCAGTGATACCATAGTTATATGGGAAACCAGCAGTGCCCAGCGATCAGTGCTCAGACATCAGTGAGCTGGTTTCTGACCAAGAAGCCATTGAATTTAATAGAAAAACATCTGATTAGTTTCAGTGGTCTTTGCAGCAGACTGCTCCAAGGGCTAAAGCAAAAGCAAAGGTCTGTGGGCCACAGCGTTTGTCCCCTCTCCCTGTGCCAGCAAAGCTATTTCATGAATTTAAGCTGTGAGGCTGTGTCTGCGACTCTGAAAATCCCAGATTGCACAAGATGGCCCGAAAAGAATGAGGGAACCCTGAGAATGTTTGGGAAGAAAGTCAGGCAAATTAATGACACGGAATGTGCTATTAACTTCTGGCAGAGTTTCCTCCCACGGTAATGCAAAATGATTCACCCAAAGTGACCCGTCCCCTCACAGAGATGGGTGCTTGGCTGAGGACAGCTTGGGTGCCCAGTACCTGTCCCTTGTCATTCCAGCCCTGCCCTGGAGCACCCATCATTCAAATGAAGTGATCAGGTTTAAAAATTGCAAGCATCCTGCACTCTTCACCAAACAAGTTAAGAATCATTGCCCTCTGCCTTTTTGTTTGGTAAAACCTCTTCTCGGCATGTTTTCAACACACTGTGGCAATAGCACAGCAACAGTCTCCATGGTCCAAATCAACCAGCTGCACCTTCACTGACAGTTAAGCAGAGGCATTAACAGGAAAATGAACATTTTTGTTCTAAGAGGCAATTTCTGCCAAGATGTCAGAACATCAGACTGACCGTGCTGGTTCAGACCCAGCACCCATCCAACCCAACAGCTGCCAGCAGTGTTTGCAGGAAGATGTGAGAACAAACCTGTTACTTTTCTCAGAATATTCTCCAAGTTCCTTGCAAACTGCAGCTTGGGAACTTCCTAAGTCACGGCTGGAGCTTGGTATTTAATAACTCTTAACAGATTATAGAACTTTCAAGAATTTCTCTAAATCACTTCTAAAACTTTCTGGCATCTGCAACTTCCTGTGGCAATGAATTGCAGTTTAATTATATGCTGTGTAGAAAAGTACTTCCTCTTATTTGTTTTAAATCTGCCACCTGATGATTTTATTTTATGTTCCCAGGCTAGTGTTATGAGAAACAGTGAATAATCATTCCACGTTCAGTCTCTTCATGCCAGTCACAACTCTGTAACTCTATCTTCTTAATCTAAATTGTCACTTTTTCAGGGTGAAAAGTCATAGTTTATCTAAACTCCCCTTATTCAGAAGTCACTGTTTATGTTTGCTTTATTTGAGCCTTCTTGAGTTCAGCTGTGGGTTTTTGTTAGCCATGGCGATAGCAGTGAGATGGGCACAACGTGAGCTACATTGGTGGAGTATTTAAAACTGAGACACATCATGCAGGTACAGAGAGGCAGATCAGTGCTACCCATCCCCCTCTCAACAGCCACTGAGCTGATGTTTTCCTAAAGCCATTCCCAACTCCCAAACCTTTCTCTTCAAAGACCACCTTGTGTACAGACCCTTACACATACACACACTTACCATTTTTTATCCCCATATCCATTATTGTCATTTATCAATGACACACTTCATTTCAGTCACCTAGTGTCACCTAGTGTCACCAGGTCCTTCTGCAGCTCCCACTGTGGGCCATCTTATTTTAATTAGCTTAATTTTGTATCCCAAGCAGATTTTGTCACCTCATTCGCTCCCTTTCCCAGCTCACTGCCACATGTGCTCAGCAGCACCCATGCTGCCAGCACCCATCCATGTGGAACACACTCCCCCATACAAGACTATTCCCTTTTATTTGATGATAATGCAGTTTAAGAGCAGTTTTTGGGGAACAGGGTCCAAGGCTCTATGAAAATCCAAATATACTGTATGAATTGGATCACTCATGCACTGATACTCACTGATCTCTCCAAACAACTCGTAACAGATTCATGAGGGATGATTTCCCTAGAAGAATTTTTACCTCTCCTTATATAGAATCACAGAATGGTTTGGGCTGGAAGGGACCTCAAAGCTCATCCAGTTCCAATCCCCCTGCCATCAGCAGAGACACCTTCCACTAGACCAGGTTGCTCAAAGCCTCATCCAGCCTGTCCTTAAGCACTTCAAGGGAGGGGGCATCCACAACTTCTTTGGGCAACCTGTTCCAGTGTCTAATATAATTTTTACTCATTTTTGCATCTGACTTGACTTTTCATAGGAAAAAGGAACTGCTCACCATCGACATGTTCATAGGGGAGCCAGTGGTGTTTGGTGTTCTGGTACTCAAAGTAAGGATCCCACTGCCGGCACTGCTCCTCTCTGAAATCCTCAAAGTCCTTAGGACAGTCCTGAGTGTTGCAGAGCTGGAACTCATAGCTTGGCCCCACGCACGTCCGGCCCCCGTTGGCAGGACTGTGTGGAGGAGAGAAAGCCATGGTTAGTTTTGCCATTAATGCACCAATCAAGCATCTATCAAATCCTTTGAGAAGCAGTTTAATTCCCAATCATGTCAGTGGGCACTTGATTAAGCCAGTGATGTATTTCTGGTATGGAAAATATGTATTTCCTTTAAAAACCCACCGCCACTATTTAGCTCTTAAAAACCAATTTCTGCAAGAAAAACCTCAAACCACTTGACAAAGGCAAGAAAAGCCATTTTCTTGGTTTGGCCCCAGAAAGGGAAGCACAAGCAGATGAAGCAACTCATTCAATTCACCCCTAAGGCAGCAGCAAATGCAGAGACGGAGCCCAGCTCAGTGCTGCATCTGGCAGCACAAAGCTCAAGAGTCATAGCTGGGTTTGCACCCTCTTCCAGGAAAACACAGAAAACATTTTAAATAGTACATTGGGCTTTTCCTACATGAAAATAGATTTTACAACTAAAACTGTGCCCACAATTATAAAGGTCACTTTCATGTTGCCAAAGGCTGAAATTAGAAAGGATAAATTTTTTCTTAACAGAACAATTTCCACCAAAAGATGCTGCTTCATAAAACTTGGGGTTTTTTTCTTAATCCATGATAAGATGATTTTTAACACTAGTCAAGTTCAATCACTTTATCAGCACAAACTGAGAAAGTCAATGTTAAAAATATTCTATTGGTAAAATAATTTAATTCTGACAATTGTTTCAGTTCTTCCTGTTAGGATCTTGCCATTTTATGATACTGCAATAAGATAGCAATAATTTCACATTTCACATCATTTGTACATACCAATCTATATTAAATATATTATACCTCCAGTGTTACTGAAATTAACTCATTCTACATTATCTAGGTGAGCCATACATAAATTATCAAACCAAAACAATTCAATATTACTAAAATTAACTGATCTCTGGAGCTTTGTTCCAACTTGGAATGAAAACAGTTTGAAAATATTTTAAGACTTTCTTGTTGAAATATCCAAAAACAATGGATTAAACAAAAAAATGTTAAAAGGTATATGAATTTTAAAAAATAATGCAAGAAAAAACTAGTCCATTGCCATTATTTCATACTCACATACTAAAATAAGGCATAAATAGGGCCCTAAACTTTTATTTACGCTTTATGCAATAGTGCAATAGTACTTCCAAGATCCTTCTAACTGCATAAGCAGCTTAATGGATGGATAAACTAAGAAATAAAGATGATTCATGACTTGCTAAGGGCCAAAAAGAGACTTTCCAACAATATATAATATAGGTCAAATTTAACAAGCACCACTCAACATCCTTTACTGCATTATTGCATTAGCAATTTAGCAAGGACTCTCACCACTCATTCACTGCACACCAGAAGAACACAGGGGTGCATGTATACTCACTGGGGATTGTCACACTGCCGTGTCCTATACTTCACCCCGGTGCCACAGGTGCGAGAACAAGAGCCAAACTTACTCCATGCCCCCCAGTGTCCATCCTGCTTCAGGATGTCTGGCGTCAGCCAGATGCAATGACCTTTAAAGCAATGCTAAAAGAAAAAAATTAGATGTCAAAGGTGATGAAATTATATCATATGAGAAGCTGTGGTACAACAGATTTCATTTTAGGCCCAAATTATCATAGAATCACAGAATAGTTTGGGTTGAAAGGGACCTTAAAGATCATCTAGTTCCATCTAGTTCAAAATTCTGGATTTTTTTTCACCTCTCCAGGAGAAAGTAGTGAGACTCACTGTCAGACTGTGCCCATGATCACAAACTCACTCTGATATTAGCAATTTACACGTTAAGTATGCACATATATACTTGCAGGAGTCCAGCCTACCAAGTTCATTAAACTGCCCTCAGCATTACACATCTTCATCATATATCTGCAGTGGTGATTTCACCATAACTAACACAGATTCACTGAAGGGAAATGGCAGAGTCCCAAATCTTGGAGGCTAAAGGTAAAACTCTGCACGCAGCCACTTCAGGCAGCGATGGCGAGAGCTCCCGCCGCAGCACCGCCCTTCCCAGCGGCTCCCACCTCGGCATACACAGTCCTGCAATAAATGCGGGCAGTAAAGTGGCATGAAATTAAAGCCAGCTCCCATTTTAGACATTATTGCTATTAAATAAAGAACTTTTACAGTCTCCCTGGAGATCTCATAGTAAAACTGACCAACACACCAGCGAGCAGCCCTGGACAGTCCCACTTCTACACAATCACGCCCTACCAGGCTTTCTCTTTTCCTTTATCTGATTTTTAATACAGTCATTCTACGAGGCTGAAACACACAATTTGCTACATTCCCCAAACCTGTAAGATATTTACACATTTCTTTAAGAGCTTTCATAGCTTCAGTACTGATGCTCTCTACTGTCTTGCCCTCATTAAAGAAACTCATCGATGCCTTTTCCACCAATTCCGTCAGCCCCTAATCAAAGAACTTTTTCTTAGCTGAAGTCAGAATGATTTCTTCTCAAAGATCACCAGATTCTGGCCCTTCCTGGTACTATTCCTGCTTTCATAAAAGTCTACTGATTAACTGTGGGTGCTGGAAAAATATTTCCAGCCCAACAAATGACTCTGCATTAGACTGTCGCAGTTTGTCTGCGTTAACAGATACTGCCGGGATAAGAGCTCTGGCTCAGGCACACAGATGGCCATAACAACAAGTGCAATCAGTCACTTACTTTCCTTAACGTTCAAGTCAACAACAACATTTTACACAGCTTAACAAGCCCTGGAATGCAGGAATTTGGCAGGAAGCACAAGCTGAGCATATGGCTAAATGCACGCTGCCAGCAAAAACAAAATCAGAAGATATATAACAGGAGAGCCTTCTTAAGCATAGAGTGATTAGTGATCTGGAAGACAAATTTAAAAGTGATGGTTAATCATTAATAATACTGAATTTAAAGAGAGAATCATTAGTAAAATAGTGACAAGACACAGCTTACTGATTCGCTCATCTGCTCAATGACTGGTTCTTTATTAATGTAATTTATTTTGGTGCTGATTTGGTTGGACAAGTTGTAGAAAAGAGAGTGGAAATTAGTTTTCAACTATTCATTCTTTCTCATGACTTCAAATATTCAAAGTCAAAACCTATGAAATAGATGAGTTACTACAAAGCCAATTATACCAATCCTACTCCGGAGCCGTAATGGGCAGATTTTTCTTAGCTGTTTGACAGAACAAGAGATAATTCAGCAAAGCATGAAAGAAATGCAAAATGCTAATATGTCTTTTGCTTTCTTCAGTTTTGAAGCTCAGTGCTGTACCCTTCAGGGACTGTTTACTTATGGCTTTAGAGGGGTTTGTTTGAATGAACAATTTGAGCTGCCGGGCCCCGCGTAGCAATGGGACCATTCAGAGAGGCAGGGGAAGCTGGCAACACATCAGCTTGTCAATACAAATTTCAGCTGGGCTTGGAAGGAGATGAGATGTGACAGCTCCTGATCTATTCTTGCTTAAACACCCTTTTATCAGGGCTCTGCATCCCTTAGGTGTCACTAAGTCACTGAATCCATTTCAAGAGCCACGTAGCATCATGTTCATTATGCGATGATCCAGGATCCAGCACTTGGACTCCACGGAGGAGAGGGAGAGACAAGTCATGTTGTGTTTTCCAATCTCTTTTCCCTGTTTTAGCCAGCAACAGGGGGATGTGGGTTTGCAACAACCACTAATAAACCACCTATCTGACACTGTGACTAGTCCTTGAACTGAAAGGCAAACATGGAAAAGTGTTATTGACCTGGCTGTGTAAAGGAAAGAGCAGCACTGATTTTTACTGGAGAAGCTGGTCATATGTTGATTGTTGGGAAGCTGAGGCAGAGCTATTAGGAGACAAGCATTTGTGTAAAATGAGTCATCCTCAGCTCTGCCTTTTTGTTTGTGGAGTAAAAGAAAGGAGCCTACATAAAATAAAATGATTCACAACAGAGTCTTACTCTGTGCAGACCTATGCAAGGAAACGCGTGAGGAGGTAAAACCAGAGATGCAGCAATCTCCAGTGTAATAAAGGAAGCTAGAGACAACCCTTCCTATTGCTACTACATTAACTACATAATGAGGTGGAAAAGAGCCAATTTCAACCACTATTCCCTTCATAAACAGTGGGCTTCATTTAAAGAGTGAAGCATATTAAAGCTTTTTTTTTTTAATGAGAGAAAACCAAACCATGGGTAAATGCAAATTGTTTTCTTAGTGGAGGACAAGATGACTTCTTGCAGTCTCGCCTATTTTTCTGGCAAACAGGACAGTCCAAAACAAGTGCAATTTCCAGGAGAGGAAGCTTGAATCTCCTGCAGTAAAACATTCCACTGCTGTTTTCAGCAGTTCTTTGAAACAACTGCTGTGGACGCCAAAAAAAGAGCCAGTGTGTTCCTGTGGGCTTAACGCATCTGCAAGTTAATTTTTCAAGAAAACACTTGCAGATCTTCCATGGCTATCTCTACCTATTTTATATCAGGCAGTAGCTGGCAAGTCTCCTATCTCCTCCCTTGACACCCCGTTATCTACCAGGTAACCCCTCGTACTGCATCACGGCTGGTGGCCCTCAGCTCTCCCCACTCTCCTGAGGTGGTATCAGGAGAAGGTTACTTATTTATTTGTATTTCCCATCACAAGCAGGCTGGCCCGCTCTGCTCCATCTGTTTGAGAATAATTAGTTGCAAGGGATAAACTGAAAGCTCTAACACTAAAGTATATTGTGAGCCAGTAAAAGTTTCTTCAGTGGAGAATCAAGTATTCTCACTGTTTCTGTGGTGACTAACACAGCATACACTTACCCATCTGTCTCCTGTCTCCGAGAGAAGCTGAGGTCAGCTTTCTCAGTGGGAAATTATCTGGATTGCTTTGAGTACACATTAGTGTTTTCAGAAACCTTTTTTCTCAGTCCATTTTTCTTCTCAATAATATCTATTTATTTCAATATTTAATCATTCCCTTCCTTTCCTGACAGACCAAAAAAATCGTTCCAAGTTTGACTCAGATCATCTCATTAGCATGGTACAAGCAAAGAGAAACCTGCTAGGTTTGTGCTGGATCCTTGGCACATGAGCCAAATCCAAGAGCAACATCAGCTTGGCTGGCAGGGGCAGGTACCAGGCTCTCACCTCTCTCCAAGAAAAGAAACAAAGGAGACTGAGGTGATGCAAACCTTTGTGTTAGTCACTGCAGCAAGCAGATGGACTCCAGCATGCCATCTCCTTGCATGAATGACTTTGGGTTTTATTTCTGTCCTGGGGAGAGCAGTTAGCTACTTCAGACGATATAAATGTCTCCCCAGAAGAATAATCTGTTAAAAAAAACGAACAACAAAACCTGATGATCTCTTTCTGAAGGTTGCCTGGCTTCAGAAGCCAAAGGCTAACAGTGGAGCTGACAGAATTGTATATAAGTAAATAAATTATCAACTGAAAGCATATGGTTTTTAATCCACAGAATGCTATGCAGAGTTAAGCTTTGCACAGATATGTCCTGTCTGCATGGTTCACTGTAGCAATTTATGGAGTGTCTTTGATTTCACATTAAGACTCTGCCCCTCCATGTGCTTTACTTTACACACTGGAGTTATTTCATGGAAGTTAATGTGACCATTCAGACACAGAAGTAACTGTGAGTTGCTGCATCATCAAAGCTTCACAAAACTGACAGAATCTTCCCTCTTGCTATTGAAAACTCAATCTAGCTTAAAAAAATCAGACTGGGAGCAATATAAAATACACAATTTCCTTTAGGATTCTATAAAAATAGTAGTTTTCTTCTCTGCCTGGGAAGCTCCAAGAGAATATTTTCTTTTTCTATCCCTAAACCCAGTAAATTATTAGTTTGCTGCCAGTTAACATAACGGTTGTTCAATGTCCCCGTTTGCCCAAGGAGACTTATTGAAAAGTGTTTGAAATGGCAGAACCTCACTCTTTTGGCAACTTATATCAAATAACCACATGCACAGAAGAGCTTACACACATTTACATATATTTACTGAAATGGACATCTATGAGCATGCATACATGCATATGTGCACACATATAGACAGCATTAGACAGTCTGATCTTCTTTGCATCTCTAAGGGTCAGCGTGAAAGTCCTGGGTGTGGAGGGACATGGCCCTTATCAGCGTGCATGAAAAATGTGCTACAGATCTCGTGTGTCCCATAGGTGTTCTTTCCCCTTGATCACCAGTTAGGAAGGAGGCAACTGGACTGGATTCTCCTCAGTAGCATCTGCTAAGTTTGGGAAAGTGAAGAGACCAGTTATGGGTTATCTGAACACCAGGCTGAGGTGAGAATATCTATGCATCATCCTCCATGTGACATCTCCCAAACATCACGTTCATTTCTGGCATTCGGTCCCCTCAGCTGCTGCAAAGCCAGGATGTTTCTTTGACACATCAGCAGTGTTGTGATTGGTTTGAGCTTAAAATAGGCCCTGGGAATTAGTGGTATGAAATCACAAAAACTGCAAGTCTCTAAAGTGGGAAACAAATGGATCTTTTTGAATCAACATCTTTAATTGCTTATGTTTCTGTTCTTTTCTGGCGTTATTCCCAAGAAAACAGTGGATCAAGTTTGAAGTTATTTTCCTGTTCCTCATGTGCTGCTGAAGTATCATGGGAGATGTATCTTAAAGGAGGATGCCACACTGTGACTGAGTCCCAGCTTTGGGCACAGTGTGCATTTAACAGTCCTCATCCTTTCAGATAAGAGTCTGGTATTGTCCAAATCAGTGAAGAAAGTGAAGAGAGAAAGGACAAATCAAATGAAAAGGAAAGGGACAGGTGGAAAAGGACTGATCTGATGTGTCTGTATTAAAATCACCAACAACTAATAAATACACCTGTCAAATGCTGAGCTCAGATATACAAAGTCAGTTGTATAACCTTCATAATTCATGTTCTTTAAAAAAAACCTGTTTAAACTCAGACTGCTGAGCTTTATCTAACAAAATGGTTTTCTTTTTATATTATTTTCTCGGGTTCTCCTGGAAGGCTGCAATAAGTTTATTTATCAAAAAACTGGGACAGCTCCTCTGGGAATAAAACAAGTCATAGTCCTATCATCTACTGAAACTTCAGAATGTGCACATACTCTCCTGCATCTCCACCAAACTAAAAAGCTTGGCTGTTTGCACAGTTTGCTGAAGCCTTGGATCCCAAGTTTCAGTCCAGGGAAAATTTTTACAGCTGAGTTGCATAATATCCTGACAAACTGTTTATAATGGAAGCGCTGACAGATCCTTAACTGTATGGTTACAAGTTATTTTTTTCTTCTCATTTCTCTTCAAATACTCATATGAATGAATGGCTTGGGGAAGAGCGTGCCACAACAAAATGGAATATAATTGTATTTTTCTGGGGGTTTCATGAATGTTTCTACCACAAAAATCAAGATAGAGAAAAATGAATCCAAAGAAACTGTTTAAGATTTTGGATTGTAATTTAAAAATGCATATGTTTTTAAACAAGAAAAAAAGCTGTTACAACAGGAATAATCTAAAGAAGAGAAAATCAGAAGGGAGTGGTTTATATAGAGCATGACTTGCTGGGGAATTAATTTAGCATTACATTACATTTAAAAAAAAAAGACATTTCAAACTGTAACAGCAGCTGCTAATACGGTTCATTTATCACATAAATGATGTCATCCATTGGGTTTTACAAAACAGCTTTCCAAGTAGCGACATCTTCCTCTCCCCCTCATTCAGTCCATCCAAAGCCCAGGGAAGCCAGACGTTTTCAGCAGACTTCAAAGGACTTGGGAGTTCAGATCTGCTATGAGCACAGCATGACCTCCACAGGATAACTGAGACCTGGAGCAGGTCCAGCATGGTGGCTGAGGGGTCGGAGCTGTCTGAGCCCTTGCCACCTCACACCTTCCCTCTACAGTTCCTCATGCCTCCCTTGGCTCTCATCAAGCCAGCCAACCCACCTCTGCTAATCTGCTCTTCCCTCTTCACAGTCCCTCTCTGCCATGATGATGGCACTCAGCTCCCACATCCATCCTTTCCCTCAGGGCAGCCACAGCGGCCTTAGCTTGACTGTCATCTCCAGGACCTCACTGCTCCCTGCACCCCCAGCACCACTGAAGTCAGCCAGCATCACTACAACCATCACTGACACAAACACGACCCCCTCCGACCTCACACAAGTTGTGGGCAAGTGGAAATTTCCCCATTTTTGGCTCTGTCACAAAGACTTGCCAAGAAGGACAAGGCAGTCTGCATATACCTCCATGGCTTGCGTGAGGACAGGGTTTGATGGTCACAGAGCTGCCACGAAGACACACCAGCTCTGGACCCTGCCTCCTCATCACGTGCTGCTCAACAGCCTTACTTGCATTCCTGAGTTTGCCCCACATCTTAGTGGACTTCAAGTCCTCAAGATATGTTCTTCTCTTGTTCCTCTTGAACTTCACCAGCTGCACACAAACACACGTGAGTGTGTAGGTCCATGTAGCACCTGCTCTCACCTTTCCTGGTGCACACATGGTCCCGTCCAGCGGAGGCCCTTTCTTGGTTTTGCAGAAGTAGGGGTTCTCGGGGTGGCTACACCACAGCTGCTTGCAGGGATCAAAGGTACGGAACTGAAACACAGGAAAAATCAGAGTGGACAATGCTTTGAGAGAGCTGCCACTGGAAACTGCAAGAGAAGCTGCAGCACGGTGGGGTTTTCCCTTTCTTAGCTGATCCCTGAGGAACACCGTTGTGTCTGTGTCTGTGGATTGAGCAAATCTGAATTTTCACACAAAATCATCAGTGACTCTGGAGTGAGATCCCACCTGCATTTGATGGAATAAGGTCAGGCAAAGATAGTTTTACACTAGTGACCAAAGGCAGATTGGACAAGGGGAAAACCAGTTCCTCCAGGTGGTAAGACACAAACTGCCCTTTCTTACAGTTTTTCCAAATGGTCCTGCTTCATTTGGCAAACAAAACAAAAAACCCTTGAGGATTCATGGGAGACGGAAATGAGCTGCTCAGACTGAAGTTCAGCTGCTGCAATCACCTTCTTAGGAGGCTGGAAATCTGAGCTCAGGACTCTGATCAATGAATAAAATGGCATTTTACCTACAATGCAAGAGCTTGTATAGGAGAGGATGAGAACCGTCTACCATACAATACACTAAAACATTATGTCTGGACATACTTTGTGGCTGTTCTGAACAAAGAAGAACAGAAAGCCTCCATCTCAGCTGTAAGAAAAGACTCTCTTTAGTTGGGACATTATTCCAAGGCAGCATCAGCGGGAACTGTGACAAGACACAATACTACAGCTGATGCTTTAAAGGTTCTCATCCATTATCTAGAGACACCACTCGGCACACATATTCCTGCAGATGGGAATCAAAGCAGAAATGTTATGTGCTAGCAGCTGCCACACCAGCTGAAAACATCTCTTTCCATTTAATATTTTGTCCTACTTTGTCTCCTGGAAGTGGGAGGCACAGCCCTGCTGCAGAAGACAGTTCTTTTTGAGGCCAGTCCACTGAGAATTACAATAATCTTGCCTTGCTTTAAATTTAGACTTTGTCTCTTGTTTTCCTGGTACAAGAGAGCCAACCGTGTCATCAAGAGTCCTTGCAAGTTGCTCTACACACTGTCACGCTTATTTTCTCATGTTAGGCATCAAAATGCATCACACTTCCCATAAAATTGGATCATAAAAGCATACTGCCCTGTGTTAGCACTACAAGATGTGCCACCAAGTCCATCTCCTTCACACGTGGGTGGGAGTTTTGTAGCAAAATAACTATCTGCCAGCAATAGGATGCTCAGTAATGCAGCAAGCTTGTTTGCTTAAAGTCTACAGCTATTTATGAAACTATAGAACAATTATTTCTGTAACTCCAGTTAGAAAAAAAAAAAAAAAGACACAGATACTTAAAATATTTGTCAACATTCAGTTGTTATTCCTTGCTTACAGCTAAGTCGGCACATCTTTTCTCATGGGCTTCACTACACTGTCCCTATTAAGGACATTTCAGAGACACTTACAACACTCCTGGATGAGAAATAGCAGAAGCCAAACTTAAGTACTCACAGCTGTGCACATCATGTAGCCCAAACCAAAATCGAAACGGCACTGCTCATTCATGGAGTAGTGAATTCCTGGCAGCTGTGGAAGGGAAGGCCAGTCATGTTCGAAGGGATCATCACGCAGACAATCATAGGAACTGCAACAGGCAAAAATTACAGTAACAGATGGGGCTGTGAGACTTGCACAGTGTTTGTGGTTTCATTGCCTTTTTATTCCAAACAAAACAGAGCCGATGATTTTTCAGACACTGGTTGTGAAGAGCAGCTGATATTGCAGTTACACTCACATTAACTTTATCATGTTGGATCCACCTTTAATGGATTCTCTATCTAGTTTTTCTGAAGCCCTTCCATTGTAACTTCTATTTAGCTTCCATGTAAATTCCTATCAGTCTCCAGGCTCCCTATGTCAAAGGAATCAAAGGAAGAATCCGCATGAGACCAAGAAGAAAAGAAATTTTAATTAATTTTCCATTTGTGGAATTTCTTGCTGCCTGCAACTGTCTTTCAAGTGACGTTTTAGAAGCAGAAGCCAGGGTAACCATCTGAGATTACCACTAAGCTTGCAGTCTTCCTGTGTCCTTGCTGAGAAGCAGCGACTCCTTTACAAGCACGTGTACTTTCCTGCCTGCATTAAGTGCTCAGGTCTGTTCCTTCTCTGTTTCTGCTGATAGCTCACAGCTCCATCCATAAGTTGTACAAAGTTTCCTTTCTCTGTGATGTATAGATTGGATGTGAGGAAGAATTTCTTTGCTGAAAGGGTTCTGAGGCATTGGAAGGGGTTGCCCAGGGCAGTGGTGGAGTCCCCATCCCTGGAGGGATTGAAGAGTCGTGTAGACACAGTGCTAAGGGACATGGGTCAGTCAGGGACTTGTCAGTGTTGGGTTAATGATTGGACTTGATGATCTGAAAGGGCTTTTGCAATCCAGGCAATTCTATGATTCTGATTCTGTGACCACCGAGTGGTTAACACGTATAATCACTGGTTAATCCATAAAACCAACATGGTCAACAGTATCTCTGAAATGTCTCCAAGTCATTTAACAGACATGAGGACACCCTACACAAGTCTATTCTGGCAATCATTCCAGTTGCCTTGAAGATACCAATAGTCAAAAGCAGAATTTTGAGGTTAGATTGACTTCAAAGCAAACCATCGTTCTGCTTTGTTATGAGATACTTAAAAATAGCTATATTTAAAAGAATGTAAAGCAGCCCTCTAGGCCAGATGATTTTTTATTTAATGGCTAAAGTTCTAAAGGATCTCGCTAACTGAAACAATCACACTTCTCTCACAATATTTTTACTCCTTATTGCCATACCTAAGATATCTAAGACAATAAAAATATTGACAAAAAGACTGACTTATGTTTACTTCAAGTATTTTGCTGCATTTTTTCCCACTCATTTTCAGTTTTTGGTAGGTAACCTAGTAGTTTCCCCACATTTTTCCATACAACTTGCACATAACAACAAGGGGAAGGTTTTTTTTCTATAAAGAGCAAAAACATGGTCATAAACTTCAGAGTCTCTGAGGGAACTTCAGAGCAGAGCAGGTCTAGTGCCCAAAGTGTCAGGTTCAAAGGAAAGACAAGGGACATGGATGAAGCTGTTTAAATAGCTATTGCATTTAGGGTACTTAAAGGAAAAATAACAACTGAAGAAAGAATTCTAGAACCACATTCTTTCTTTAGATATCTATTAAGGTCAAGAAAAGCCCTGAGCACTTAAAGGGCAGAATTTCCTCTTTAGGCAGCACCATCTTATCATTGACAGGTATCATAAGCAACAAACGACCCTGGAAGCCGAATTTGGTATCTGTAAGATACACACCACATTGATGGGTAGCACAGACATTTCTCCAGCTACAAGTTAGATTAGGGAGGGAGGAAAGGTAGCAATGAGATCAGTAATAGTGCCTTCTCATAACCCCTGAGAGGACAGCACACATACAATCACTGTCCAGAAACTGAACAGATGTATGTGAAATGAGAACACTTTAAAATGGCCTGAAATCAAAGTCATGGAGAACTTGCATTATTATTTGCAATTGGTGGGAAAGCATCTTGCTCCCAATAAGATGGGGAGGTTTCTTTTATTTATTTCTTTTTATTTCTTTTATTTAACCACACTTGAGTAACTAACAAAAGGAGAAAGCACAAATGCTAGATACAGAGTTGTTCTTACACACTTCCTAATCAAAGGAGAGAGGCTGCTTAACAGTTACTCACTGGAGATATCGATTCAGCTCTTGCTGGCTGCAACGAGACCAGTGGAAGCGATGAAATGCGGCTTGCACGAGGGGGGCCATGATGCTCCCCAGACGGACTTCGTCCCCACATCTGTTCCCTTGGCCGTCGTGCTCCATGCCTAAACTGCCCCACAGAGGAGAGAGCCAGCAGGGTTACATCGCAGGGGAACTCCGAGTGCCCAAGTGACATCCCAATATGTCACCAGTGGTTGATTACAACAAGGTTCTTACATCCCATGACCATGTCCATATCAGCAAAGTCATGAGAAGTGAGACAGGGTGAGACTGAAGCTGAAGAGCTAGTCTGGAGTCACTCCCACATAGAAGTATTGACCCCTGAGAGTACTTGCATGTGATTAGCTTAATCCACTTTCAATATAGACCAAAAATGCCTTCTTTGGACTTCTATGCACACCCACATTTGTGAATTACTACAGATAAATGAATCAATTTCTGGATTAAAGATCTACTGCACCCTCCAGGAGTATTAACAGAAATTTATTCATACTCCAATCTCGAGCTATTCAGGAGTTTATTTAATTTTTTAAAAAACTACACCTTAGCTTAATTGGAAGTAATTTGCAATTGTAGACAAGTCCTTTGCATGGAAAATAAAAGATGCCACACTGAAAGCTAGTTTAGACTAGCTGCTGCTATTGCCCAGTAGCAATTCCCCATTGTTTATATGTGAAACAGCCTGGAAAGCGTTGGGTGTTTTCTAGAAAATTACCCCAGGTTACAGATACTTTAAATTTTATTTTTTGCTTTATTACAAATATATTTTCTCCTTTCCTTTGTTAGGATCTTATATTGCATTTTTTCTATAAGCACTGTTTGACTAACATGGGCAATGTCTATCCAGAACTTAAACCAAATTAACAGATTGGGGCTGGATGTGATTTGAGGGATTACAAACATTCTTCAGCAGTATCTCTTTTAAAGCTCACTGTGTATTCTTTTTAATCCTAATTAAAAAATTCTGGAATTAAATACCATCTGGGTATCAATTCTATGTCCCTGTCTAATTAAGACACATTTACAGTGAGATTCAATAAACTTTAGCATTTTTTTGTTTAAAGCCCTTAATAATTCTGATACAACAAAGAGAAAAGGGCCTGCAGGCATTCTTAGGGAAAACAGAATAGATTGAAACTGTTCAGAAAAAGCCTTCTGGGAACTGTTGTTCTACCAAAGAGAAAATGGGAAATCAGTGGGTGTTCTCTACAAACAGGGAAACTAAAATGCTCTGGGAGAAACCAAAGCTCTGACAACTGCTGCCTGGTCATTGACTCTAATCACATCAATAAGGAAAATGATTGGGTTTTTTATATTAAATATCTAGAACAGCAGTAACCTCAGTGCTTGGCACCCCATTTCTATACAGTATTGTATCCTTTACCAGCAGTAACATATGCAGATGATGTAGATGATTATTTAATATGGATTGTTTTCAAGAATCATGTATTCCACTGACTCAATGAATTCGTATTTCAGCATTATAAGTACTTTACATTTCCACCAGGAGACTATAATACATCATTCAATCTACTCTCAAAGCAGTCCTGGAAAGTATTTTGCTATTAGTTCCTTTTTCCATTTGAAAATATCAAAATACAAAGCTTATTTAAGACTTTAAAGAAAGCCTTGAGAGAGCTGAGATCTGAAGCCAGGGCTAGCCCTGAATATTGTTTCTTTACATAAACTGCATCTTTCCAGTGTCATGGATATTTGTCAGCATCAACCACATTATAAGGTCGGGGACAGAACATCCACAGTTCTACTCACACATGTCCAGTTTCATGAGCCACCACAAATGCAGATGAAAAGCCATCCTCATGGTTGAGAGTGCAGCTTCGAACGGGATGACACATTCCAGTGACTGGAGCGTAGCCTGTGAGAAACACCCAGTGTTGCAGAAAATGAACAAGTATGGAAAGGCGATGGGTAAGAAGCTCTAGGACAAGTATCTGTCTTCTCTTGTAACACAAGCATAGTTGAAGTGGTCCTCTCAGGAGATTTCTGCCCCTGAACATTTAAAAATGTGCTCCCACATCTACAAAACAGCTGAAACCAGACTGTTGAACAAATTAAAACTATATTCCTGGCTCATCAAAAAATGTGTTGTCACCTCTACGACCATCCTGCAACTGCCTTTTCCAAGTGCATGAGGCAACTGGGGAAAGGACACCACGTGCTGCTGTGTCACAGCTCACGAGGAGCTCTGTGCAGTTCCAGCCCTCAGGGAACATGAGGAACAAAGTCCCAGCCCTGTGCTGACAGCAGGTCTGGACAACCTGAAAGAAACGGAAAAACTCTGAGATTCATCCCCTCCAGTGCACAAATCTGATCTCACAGGAGGCAGAGTCCTGCAAAAAGGAAAAAGTGGAGAGTACTTGGCCTTCCCATTCTACACCTCGCTGTAACAATATTTCTTGGCAATTCTGCTGGAACACGGCAACGGCTTTGGAGACTTTTTAAACACAAAATCGGTTCTTTAATCTTTGGGTGTTTTCAGGACTGTTTACATAGGGATCCCATTTGCTTGGCTTCAGCAAGAGCAAAGAAATGATCCAATAAACAACCCCACCAGTAAGAAAAGATAAAATAATAAGTGAAACAGTTACAACTGAAAATGGCTGTGTGCAGAAGTCCTGGGGAGAGAAAACATGGACCAAAACTAAGCAAAACAGAGATAAACAACTAAACTTTGCACCACTACCCTTGCTAAGTGCTAAACACAAATGCTGCTCAGAAGTCTTGACACTGACAAAACAAAACCTGATGAACTTCTTACCTTGCATGCCAGATGGACCAAAATCCTGCCTTGTGAGGAAGATAGCATGGTCGTGATATTCTGCATGCCCAGTGTCAGGTTTCTGTTGCAAGTAGGCCCAGCGACACACGTTTTCCAGACTTTGTGAAGGGTTTCCAATCTCTATCAGACTCATGGACTGCACATGCCCAGGAGAAAAAAAAAAGACACCAATAGTTATTTATTAAAAGCTTGGATCATTTTTTTCCCCCAACTTGTTCAGGCACTTGACTAAACATTCCATTTCCATTAAAAGTCTGTTCTTAATGAAGAGATAATTACACTTCAGAAACACTTTTTACTGGATCAAGAAAGTAAGAATATAGCTAAAGTTTGTGATTAGAATAAATGCAATTTCTGCATTTAATGAAGTTCAAGATATAAAAAAATAAAAATATAAATACATAACTGAAGAAAAATATGGGTATTTAATGACAAAAATGGGTATTTAATGACAATACTGACATTGTATTGTGCACTGTGTGTTATTATTTCCATGCCACCCTGGAACCAGCTTGCACCATCACTTCCAGTCTGGATACACAGCTTCTGATGGAGCCCGTGTCCCTGTTGGAACTGCAGCAGTTCTTGGCCATTGGAGACTAACCCAGCATGGGAAGGGTAACACCTCATGGCCAAGGGGAGCAAAGGGCACCAAGAGCAGCCAGCCAGCACCCTGCCCTGGTTCATCATCACTTTTGTCGTGAAACCAAGCTGTTAGGGCTGTTTTGTCAGACCTCTGAACACTACTGGATGACCTAGAAAGTGTAAAAACTAGGGGTACTTTTTTCAGCTATGTCCTGTCAGAAATGGACTTTCCCAATGACTGTGTTTTAAAGAGAATTTTTATTAACTCATTCCACATCTGAAGATCATTCAGAAGGCAGCACACATAACTTTCCACTGTGGTACACCATTTTCTCTATGAACCACGCACTACATGGGTTGTGTGTCGACACGGCTTAGCCAACTCAAATGAGCTAACATGTGCTAGATGCAGTGCAAAGGACAATTCTTTTGTACAAGAAAGATATTTTAAAATCCAACTATTACATCTGCCTTTTTTTGAAGCAGTACTTTCTTAAGCATTCCCAGCTAATTCTACTTAATACTGTGCATTGCTAAGACTTAGGAAAGCTTATTGTATGTGGGATGCTATAAAATGTATGACTAATTGACCCATCCCAGGCCTTCCAGGATTTGTAAGAACTACATATGTGAACCCTGGCTTTGCATTGCAAAAATTACATTACCATGACAACACTGTAATCATAACACAAACCACTACAATTTAGATGCTATACTGTACTGTAAGCATTTGTCATTCCAAAATACTTAATGTAGAGCAAAACCTATCCTGGGCCAAAAATAAGAGAGAAGTACTATAGTTCGTGTTTCAGTACTGATGTATTTGACATATCCTCTAATTGAGTGCATGATGGAGTACACAGGGTATTGACTACATGAAAAAGAAAATCCTCAAAGGGTTGTGGAAGAACAACTGGAACTGATAAATGAAGAGTCTGCCAAACTGAGGTCTGATTTTGGCAAAACTGGGATATTAAAATTCTGCAAATGTTCAGAAAAACAAATTAATAAACCAAATAGAGGCACAGTTTGGATTCTGATACCGCTGTGGAATGAAAAAGTTGTAATATAATCCTGCACTGGATCATACTGCTTCCAGCCATAATTCCCTTGGAAATTGAACTCACAACTGTATTAAAATGGTGGGACCCTTGTGGTGCCATTATTGTACCTTCATATATTTACAAAAACAAACTTAAACAAATTTTGATTGACTATAACAGGGTAAATCTTGGGTCTTCAAGCAAAAATCCTCTTCAGTTAAACAAGGCTTGACCATTGATGAAAGCTTTAGTAACATCCATCAGTGATAAAATAAAAACAAACAAACAATCAATCTACTTCATCTCCACCTTGTTCCCATTTCTCCAGTGCCTCACAAGAGAAATCAATCCTTTCCAGGAGCTTAGTGAGAAATCTGACTGCTAGATTCAAAAAGCAAAGAATATTGTAAAATGAAGTTGAAAAATCTCAGATTGTGTATCATTTACTAAAATTTCTGTGTCTCAAAATGACCTCCTTCTGTACATTTTACCAAATAAAAATCAGCACATTTTATAAGATGCATCGATCAGAAAACAAACAAAAAATACGCACAAACAACACCCTTTGTTTAAGGGTATCTGAATAGTTGCAAAGAAATCTCTGCAAACAGGGACAGAATATATAAAAAAACCAATAAATTCTAAATAACTGTTGTTTTACAGCTTTTCTTTGTCATATGCCCCCTCTTCCCTATCCCCTAAACTGAAATGTTTGCAGGGGACCCCAGCACAGAAGCAAAAGACCAGTCTGTGAATGAACTAACACAGCAGTTTGCAGCACTTCTCTGACAGACATTGAGCCTGCCAGAGTCCAGGCTCAGGCACTGTGCTGGCATCTGGCTTGAGTTCACAACCATTTTCACTGTACACCAAAGTCCACTCTGAGAGTAAAACCACTAGTTCAATCCAAGAGCATCTCAAAGGCTATTTATCAAAACAGTGATTGTAGAGTTTGTCTTCAAGCAAACAAAAGGAGAACCCACTGGTTAATGTGGAACATTGTGGGGGTTTTTGCATCCAATGCAATGGGGAAAATGAAGAAAATCCCTTTGGCATAGGAGAAGAAACTGAGAACACACAAATCCATGAAACACATTTCATCTGACAGCCTGACTTCTTTGCCCACGACACAATTTTACATCAGAAACATGGCACATGTGAAATTGAACCTTACTGCTCTTTAAGTTGGGAAATGAGGTACCCAGAAGGAAGCCAATTATTTTAAGAGTCCATGTGCTACAGATATAAACAGCAAGTCAATGCCCTGTGTCAGTGAGGAGGACTTCCGAAGAGTAAGAGGGAAAATTCAATCTACCTGCTGAGTACACAAATCATCTGCCCTTGACTTTCTTCACTATAATGTAGCAGCCTGAGAAGAGAAATCCTCTTGATTCCTGGCAAATTTTCACATGAATTCCCACTTTGTGCAATTTATCAAGGACATCCAAATCAGAAAGGCTCCAACAGTACTAACAGAGAATACTGCATGGCCGGGGAACCGCCAATCTAGAGTCTGAGTCAACCTCTCCATGCTACACAACTGCAATGGTTCAGACCAAAGAACCATGTAAGCCATGGTCCTCTCCTGTAGTAGAGGCAATGGGATGCCCAGGAAAGGGAATTAGAGGAGCACAAGTATAGCATAGTATTTGTCTCCAAATAACCTGCTCCAAGGCTCCAGTGGTCTTCTGACCAGAGATTTTCTGAGCCAGACATGTCTTTATATTGCATTTTATTCACTTTTTCAGCTGCTTCACCTTTAAACGTTGCTGTTCTGCAAGAAAGGAGCTTAGGAGATCATGGGACCAAGCACAACTTGTTACTAGACAGGGCAGATATAATATGTTTTGGAAGGATATTGTCCAAAAATTTACTCCTGTAGAGATATCAGATAACACTTGATAATATTTTCTGTTGGAAGTCAATGGGGAGCTTTCATCAGACTCAGAAAAGCCCAGTTCCTTATTAAATGGACAAAGCAAGAGGAGAAAGAGGAGAACAGATGAACTGTACACAGTAATATGGACTATAAGTTAAAATCCCTCTTTGTCAGACATCAAACAGAGAAAGTTTGGGGGCTAAGAGGCTGCATATGGAGGAGAGGTGTAGGTGTTACTGTTGGCCAGCAAAGGGCCCACACTGCCAGGAACATGCAGGTCCTGCAGCTGGCTAGGAGCTCAGACCTGGCTGGGAAGGATCTCTTTCCAAACAGGACAGCAGGCCTGTGGAGAGCATTACTCAGCTGATCAGCAGGAAAACTGCCAATGGAAAGAGAAACTTTCCTTCTCACAGCAAGAAAAGTAAAAAAAATCTGTGGGCATTTCAGAGAACTGCTGATGGAAACAGATGGAGATGTTGGCCAAGAAGTGGAAAGGGTTCAGCTGGGAGAACATTTCCCCATGCGACGAAACACCACCGAGGGTTATGAGGACAGTCTGCCCTAGAGAACCAGCTGAGATCCTTGCTCTGGAGAACTCAATATCTACTAATGCCTTCCATTTTCCTTCTTTTTTGATTCTGCCTTCATTTCCTCTCTACTCCCTTCCTTCTTATATGGAAGCAGCAGAAAAAAAATAAACAAAAATAGAAGACAACTGAATTGCAACTACCACTTGTACAAAGAGGCAAAGCAGGGCAGTAAGAAATGGTTGAAAGTTGTTACTACATAGATCCAGAGGCCAGTTACCTTAGAAGAAAACTGCAAATTTAGTCTATGGTCTAACCAAACTTTTAAAGAAAGTTCAAGTTGCTGGTACATGTGAAAGACACTGGTATCAACATGGAATGGCAGCTTTACTTAACCAACTGTGATATTTATCTGCCATTTGGCATAACCAGGCACAATTTTGGAATGGTGTTGATGAGCAGGTACTTGATGAGAAGAACATAAGAAATTTAGGCTGGCCAGAAGCTTGCTGGAAAAGGACCTTTCCTAACTCATCCATTAGGTGGTGCTCCAAGAGAACCAACAGAGAAGGCGTTGCTGCTCTTCAGTAGCTCCAGGAGCAGAAATATACTTAACTTTAGATAGACTTCAAACTATGGTAGCAAAAATTGGACCACAGCAGTGCACATATTCGGGAAACAATTTAACATATGACTGTCCCTTCTTGAATGTGTAAAGTCTTTGCAAAACACACTGTTTACGTTGCTTCTGCTTGGCATTTCTATTGTTCATTGTATATGGGATTAGATCTTCTATATTCTTCTCATATTCTGAACAAGACAAGTAAAAAGTAAATAAGTACAATTATGGAGTGTCCATGGTAACTGAACTAACAAAAATAGCTCATTCAGCAAACTGTCATTTTGCATTCAAAGGATTTGTAAAGCTTTCTTATGGCAGCAGTTTGCAAACACTTTTCAGTCCCTAATTCTGTATGAACATAAGCAGATCAGGAATACAAAGTACTGTTTATGCTATCAGCCAGCTCTACACTCTTCAAGGTCCCAACAAAACACACTGGGAAATTATAAGCTATCAGTCTAATACATAAACAAGGCAATGCAACAATTTACCCAGATAAAAAACAAGAGGGACTGTATCTTCTCTCATCTTTATCCCCACCCTAAACCTATGAAAACTGCAGAAATATGAACAGAAGACAGAATGCTATATAATATGTAGGTTTTGGCCTTGCAACTCAGCATGTGCACAACTGGTTAGTGGAAATGGCCAAAGGCTGGGGTCAAGAACTCCATCTTCAGACATGCTTATAGAGCAAGCTGTATTGGGCTTGATTCCTGCTGATACTTTCAGGTCATCTGCATCTACCAGTGTCAGTGGAAAGCTAAGATACTCAACTCACATCAGTCACCTTCTAATACAAGCAGAGGCTGGAGAAAAGAAGGCTCAGGGGGATCTTATCAATGTATACAAATGCCTGTTGGGAGGGGAATAAAGACAACTGAGCCAGATTCTTCTCAGTGGCATCCAGAGAAAGGACAAGAGGCAATGGGCACAAACTGAAATACAGGAAATTCCATTTAAATGCAAGGAAAAAACTCTAAGAGTGTTACAGCAGTTTTACCATAAGAGTGGCCAAGCATTGGGAAAGGCTGTCCAGAAAGGTTGTGGACTCTCTATCTTTGGAGATATTCAAAACCCAGCTGGACAAGGTTCTAAGCAACCTGCTGTAGGCTGGAGCAGGGGTGTTGGACTAGATGATGCCCAGAAGTCCATTCCAAGCACAGCTATTCCATGACTCTAATGCAGAGCTAACAAAACCCTTGCCATGCCAGGCACAACTGCTCTCAGCCAGAGTCTTTGCCTCTTCCGGGGACAAACAGAGATGAGAGGAGCACTCATCCCTTTCCCTCCAAACAGGGTCAACAGCAAAATGGTAACAAAGAACATCAGATGTAAGAGATAAACCTGGCTTGTCCTCCCATCTCAGCTGTGCCACTTGTGCCACCCTCTGGGAAACAGAGAGAAGAACCTGGCTCAGAGAGAACCACTGCTTTCTATCCTAGCTGAACTGAGAACATCTTCTCTGCTTGCACCAAGCTTAGACATTAAAAGGTCAGATGGCAGAGATAGAGAGCACCATTTTATGAGAAGATTGAAGGTAAAATCTTGTCCCAGAGGAAGGCAGCAGGAGCTCTACTAACATCTCAGATGTACACAACTGAAAAATCATGCTCAGTTGAACAGTCCTGTCCTATGAGATTGTAAGCATCCACCTCATACTACCTTCTTCCTGAACAGTCATCTTAAAGCCATTTGGGTTTTCCTCCCACCCCTAATCTTTTCAAAAGGCTCTCTGCCTTGGTGGTCAGGTTCCTCTTTCAGTTTGACCAAGTTAATACATGGCCAGAGTCCAACCACTTGTTCTGGGGCCAGCATGGGTTTATAGCTAACATGGGTTTTCTCTCCCAACTGGTTGCCATCCCAGTAGCCTACAGAGCAGGTAAGACATCCCTCAGCCTATCTCACCCTGTTCCAGTCTAAATACAGATGACTTGGGCTGTGCTTGTTGTTCCAAATGAGAGTTCAGGGATGTCCTGCACTGCCATGTTCACATTTCCCAAGAAATAACTCTCTCAAATCTCAGGTGGTTGCATTTACTGAAACCCCTGCAGTTCCTGCAAAAGTCTTTTTGACTTTTTTTTTGGTTTTCATTAATAACTATCTTAATTACACCCATCCCAGCTAATGTGTGTGCTTTTCTCTGCCGCTGTGCAAGGGCAGCTCATCTGCACACAAAGTCACCATTGTCAATGGATAGAACGTGGAGCTGGAGCCAGGAATTTATGAGGTCTTATCCCCAGCCTGCCAGTGGCCTTCCGTGTGGCCTTGGAAAATAACACTTAACATCTTTGTTTTTTTAGCTGTAAAATGGGAATAATAACCTTTATTCATTCACCTCAAAGAGGTGATGAGAGGATTTTATGCAGTGCTCAGGATTTAAATGTTTCCAAACAAATTTTATAACAACCAGTCAGGATTTTTAAATCCATTCTCAGCTCATCTCTTGCCACCTCCTCTGCACTTGGTGATAGTGGTTGCTTTGCTTATTCCTCTGAGTATTCGACAGCTAGCTGGATTACAGAGCCGTTACAACCAAAATAGGTCTAAATGGAATGATTTGCCCAAATGTTGAATTATGTTCATTTCAAATGTATCCACAGTTTCCAAAATTTTGAAGCAAACTTCCTACTACTGAAGTCAAAAAGCAAGCCAGCTCATCTTCCTCCCATTTAAATAAAAATGCACCACATGCACCCTGTTTACTTATTTGCAGTATCCCACCACACCAAAAAAGCCTGTGACTTTGGGAGTGAATGTAAAGAAAATGCAGAGAAATGCATGGTAGCTTCTGAAGCCACCACAGATATGGAGCAGCCTTTGCAGAACACCTTTTTCTACCTTATTGATGGAAACGATAAATGAGTGGGCAGGGTACAGCTGAAACCTTCACATCAGCCCCTGTGGCACAACAGAAAGCGTTGTTCCTTTATTTGAAGTATGAAGAGAAAAGTGGGGAATGAGGAAAGAGCTGTTAGCTTCAGCACACCAACCCCAGACACAGCACATTTACCCCTGAATTTGCCCCTGAAGTAATTTCAACATGTGATCACCAAGGAACATCTTCCATTTTTTCCATTTTACCAGGGCAATTAATGCAATTACTGAAATGATTGCAACTTTTGTATGTATAGCTGTCTGTGTTTGAAAATATTAAAAAATAAGTACATTTCAAGGAATGGAGTACCTTCAAGCAAGAATCACTGAAAAGCTGGTTGCTATGCAACTCAAGTATTGTCCATATAATTCTTATCAACAGATGACATATTGTATAAAATAATATAATCCTCTTAAGAAAAAAAAAAACCCACAATAGAGTAGAAGGCTGTTCAGGGGTGGAGAATTGGCAGTAGCTCAGAGTGCTGTCACAAACCTGATGTTGATGGTACATACTTCATCAGTTACAGAACCATAATGTAATTATTATGATTATTTAAATGGCACCCTTGATAATATATATAAATTGCCTACAATGAAACAAATGAATTTGAAGATATCACAGCTACATGCTTTCAAAAGAAAGGCTTACTCAGACAAGACTGGGATGATATTTTCACATTGTGAAGCCAACCAGGCTGCTTCATTCACGCACTGCTTTAACTTGTAGACACACCCTTCCTTTTATCACGTACTTTGAATACATACCCCTAAAAATTGTTAGTGCTGGTGTGTTTTAGCGGGACAGTAAAATACCAAAGGCTTTGTTCTAATTCCTCAGAACAGGTTCAGAAAGTAAGAACAAAACATATTTTCTCTCTCCTTTTCCACTGCTAAATAATCTCAACCCTCTGAAGAGAAACCTCCTCACCTTCTGCTCCCTCTAGTTCTCTCATCAGGTGCTTTAAAAATATGAACATATAAAAATGTATTCTTATACAGCCAGGGCATGCAGGCCCCCATGCCATCAGGTGGAGAAGCTCTGAAATGATACCTTTTACATTCATTTTACTTTTTTCAGAAAGCCATAAATTGCCTTTCATGCAAATAAGAATCAGATACAGAAATGCACAAAAAATTATCTTCATGGTTATTTAGGGCAAGGTTGTGACACTAGAATTATTCCATTGTATGCCTTGCTGAAGCCAACAAGAGAATTCAGGAACTAAAACATCATCCACTGCAGATTACGCACCTTGAATCCAGAAGCCTATCCACCAGCAGATTACATAGATCTACCTGCAACAGCTATTTTTCTGATGTAGCCAAAGACTCACCAAGAAGTTCAGGTTTCCATGCTCCATCCTACTCTCCTCTCTAGAGAACATTAATATGAAATCACTAACTTTCAAATTATCCATGGACAATGCTTTATTCTTCAGAAGAAAACAAAGATTCTTAAAGTAAAATGCAGTTTACCGTAGCTGTTGTCTACGATCAGAAAAATGGCAGAAGTTATCAGAGTTCAGTTTGGTGCAGATCTACAGAGCTAAAGATGGACACACGTAACAATTATGAAATACTTATGAAATAAATGAAATAAGGACAGCAAAGAAGTGACTAGCCCACGTGCTACTTCTGCTGGCTTCTACCACTACTGCAATATCAGAATTTTTCGAGAATTATTAGTCAATCTGCAATCGCTCAAATTGCTGTCATTACAGCAATCACAAGGATATTTCATTTATTTTGTAATTTGATGTTAACTACACACACCATGAACTTTCAATTACAAAATATCTTTTATTTTAGAACATGCATCTGATTAAGCTTATCCAAAACACTTAACTACATCATTATCTACATCACTGCAGGAAGAGCAGAGGTGGATCAGTGTGTTTAGTTCTCAGATGGAGAAGCTCAGACAGAACAGCTCATCCCACATCCAGGTAACCAGTCTCCAGCAGAGTCCAGACAAAAACTCAGAGCTCCCTCATTTGCACCAGGGAGGAAAACTCTTGGCTGGTGTTGAGCTGGGTAAACTGGTGAATGTCAGTGGAGCTTCACCACTGACACCATCTGCGCTGGCTCTTCACTGACAGCATTTCAGTAATTCTATGAACATACACAGGGTCTTCCAGAACCCAAGTTTATTCCATGAACATGCAAACACCAGCCACTCCAGTCCCAGATAGGGACACTAGATGTTAACACTTTGCTTTGAGCAGCTGCTAAAATCGCATGTCCTTCACCAAAGCATTTATTCAACGTGTCTGAAATGCCCCGTTCCTGTTTCCATGGAATTTGATGTTGATTTAGCCAAAACAGGACACAGGTACTGAGCAGTTCAATACTTCTGAAGCCCATTTAGCATTTCATTCCTCTTTACCCGAGTTTTGCATGTAAAGTGACCCCTTCCACAGAAACAGCAAGAGAACACTTGGTATTGTGAATTACAGGTTTGATTTGCAGAGCTCTTGCCTTCTGGCCCCTATCCCACCGAACTTGCACTTAACTTTAAGCACATGTGTAGTTCCACTAACATTAAGCCCAAGTTTAGAGTTCTTGGAATGAGGCTGTAGCCCTCAGCATCATGCAGAACTCTTCTTGTGTTTATTGTAACTCACACACAGTTCTACCACAACATCTCATGGTTTCTTTAGGAACCAAAACGTTCACTATGTTTCATGGATTATTCCAAACAAATTTGAAAAGACAGACTGCCAGAGCTAAGCAGCAGCTTAAAATAACACAGGAAAAACACAGAAGAAATTGAAATTATTTGAAATGTTTGAATGCTAAACCAATACATATAAACATAAAAAGCTCTTTAAGTTCATAGGTCAGTAAGGACACGGTATGAATTAAAATACAAACCCAATATATGTCACCAGTAACTACACTGTTCATAAAAGAATGAAGTTCAGAGCTATTGATATCCTCCATTTAAATTAACCTTTACTTACCTTGCCGTAGCTCAGCAGGATAATCCTCACCAAGACGACGTTAATGTGAGCACCCAGGGACTCATCATGATAAATTTCATTAACCTGCAAAAAAGGTTCATCACTTTAACCATGGTGCTGGCAACAAGTAACTCGGAAAGCAGTGACACAGCAGTTCCTGTTAGGTACTGTCATTAAGCCAAAGATCACTTTGCAATCATATATAAAATGGGGAAATTCTACCAATGTGAGAGGGAATGTTTTTATTTTTTAAACTCTGTTGTAGCCTCCCAACAGGCCATAACTCAGGAAATAATTTAAAGTCAACACATGATCACAGACTTCATATTAACAGGTATTTAAGCACCAGTCTAAATGGACTTATATGTATCATGATGCATCTACACGATACAGCTGAGCTGATCTAACAGCTACTGCTACTAAGAAGGAAGATTCCCAGCTTTCCTAACTCCATCCCAGCTGTGCATGCCCACTGGAGCCCAGACCATGGTAATCTAAGCACAATCCTGAGCAGATCTCTGCTGGGCAAGACCGTGCATGGGACAGGGAATGAGTGAGCAGAGGGACAGGACGTCTCTCCCGAGAGTCATTTGCTAGATCAGCCCAGCTGCACCCTGTAACTTCCATCTGGGACCCATCACATCACACTCTGACAAGAGGATATACTTCCCTCAAAAAACATGGTCAGCCACATGGGCTGGCTCTATTGTGTGTCAAAACTAATCAATGTTAAACTTTGCAAGCAGAACAAAAGCTACAAAATGCCAGCAAATTAAAAGCTGTCTTCTTTTTTATACTAGAGCTACATTAACTGAACATGCACATGGGGAAATCACCCTAGGAACACTGAAAAGAGAACTGTAAATATTTAGAGTGGAGAATTAAATGTGGATGTATAAAGACTACTTAGAAAACACTACCACAAGCAAGCTAGGCAAATATTAACTGGTAAAGGGGCTGTGATGAAGACTACGTGAGACTTGGCCAAGTAGCAGGGGTTTAGCTGTACAAATCAGAAAAGGCAGATGAGATTCCCTGCAAGGCAAGTATCTTTCCTAATTCCTCTTTCCCTTGGTAAAGGTTGCACCAAACTGGACTGCTTTGCTGACTGGATGTGATTTCATTTATTCCTACAAAAAAGATTCATTACTACAAGCTAATAAGTAACTTTCAGAAAACCCTTCATTAGAAATGTAGTAAATAATGTCCTGTTTCTTCAATCAGCCCTAGATTTAATGGCCCATCTTTTAGCTCTATAAAAATAATTAAAACTAAATACATCAGTGTAGGTTTTGCTAAGCAATCCCCATTGACATTTTAAAGTGAATTTTAATTCATTTTATCAGCATTTTTGGAAATAAGAGCTTCATTTCATGCCTGGTAAAAGTCCAAGTTTTCAGAAGTCCTGAGCATCCTGCGCTGCTGGTTATGAGACAGCCTGGCTGAACCACGGCTCCAGGAGCAGACTCACACCCTGCAGGGCATCTGCCCAGGCACCTGGGGAACAAGCTGTGGGATGCCCAGGATCCAGCTCGTTATCAGTTGATGAGCAGATCCTTGGCTGGAAGATGGTGAGTGAGGAGCCCGTGGCTATGACTGGCTTCAGGGTCCACTATTTTCATTGCAGTGTAAAGTTCTGTTCGGATCTGCTTTGTAAACAATACTTCTGAAAATTAGGTCATTTATTTGCACATCTAAATAAGACTTTGTAAGACTATATTCCTATATTTATTTGGAGGAGGCTTAGGGGAGATCTTATAGTGGCCTCCCAGTACCTGAAGGGGCTACAAGAAAGCTGGGGAGGGACTTTTTATAAGGGCAGTTAATGATAGAACAAGGGGAAATGGCTCTAAACTGGAAGAGGGCAGGTTTAGGTTAGAGATGAGGAAGAAATTCTTCACTGTGAGGGTGGTGAGACACTGGCACAGGTTGCCCAGAGAAGCTGTGGCTGCTCCTCCCTGGAAGTGTTGAAGGCCAGGTTGGATGAGGCTTTGAGCAACCTGGTCTAGTGGAAGGTGTCCCTGCTGATGGCAGGGGGGTTGGAACTGGATGAGCTTTAAGGTCCCTTCCAACCCAAACCAGTCTATGATTCATTCTATGACTCTATGATATTTTAAAAAATCTTTTACTTCTACTTTGAGGACCATTCCTGAACACAGATTATCAAGAGGTAAGATGTAAACACACAATTTGATTTACAAAAATTCTTTCACCCAGGAAAAAGACCCTTGTGTGTTGTCAAGGGAGGCAGGGATATTAATTTGCCTCACACTTTGTGTAGTGGGAAGGCAGCACACACATCAAGGATATGAGGCTGAAATAAGCTGTAAATGACCTATACATGAAATGAGGACTGAACAAAAACTCCTGTGTATAGAGGACAGTAAACACAGCATGTAAATAAGCATTTAATTAGTTCATAAAGCATAATCCAAATTGCTGCACACCGCTCTCTCATTAACTTCCAAAATTTAACCTAAACCTCTTTTAACAATAGCTGAGTAACAGAACAACAGTATCGCTGCTGCGTGCCAAAATGAAACTTGGCTTTAAAACGTTGATGGAACAGAACTGAAACACTGTTTGACTGTTCATGCAAATGACATCTACCAAACAAACTGTGAATGAACAGAAAAGCACAAGCACTGTAAAAAAGCTGCTGGGTTCTCTTGGGATACTGGATTGTCTGCAAGACAGTGGGTCAATTCAAAGCTCTGGGTCTTGGTTTCATTAATAAGATTGAGTCCAACCCCTCTTCACACAGCAGCTGAACTGAACCCCTTGCACCTTTCTCTAAGTTCAGCTGTGGCTGTACTAGTAGTGTCTCACTGCACGTAGATAATACGCTGAAATAGATGCTTTTTTTTTTTCAGCATGACCTAAATTGCACCTATTTGTTTCAGGAAGTTATTAAAGATACAAGATCCAAGGGACTGAATGTTGTGCTCTCAAACATTCAAGAAAAGTGCACACATTGAAAGGGCCTCCACAATCCCTATTTCACATTTTTCCAAATTTCCTCCTGTTGAAATAACAGGTGGAGTTAAGCTCATGCAGTTCATTGTATAGGGCACAAAATGTCCAACCAACCTGTGCAATTGGAAAGCTCCAGGCTCTCATCCAACACCACTGCTGAAATGTTTGTTTCAAAGCAGAGATAACCAGACAATGGATAAATATGTTCAGATGTCTGTGTAATAAATACACACAGGTGTGAAAATGATTATGTAGTACTTCTACAGCACTGCATCTCCGTGTACTTCAGTAGGAGATCCTATCATATCAGCACAGGAAAAATCAGAGTCAATCTCCTGTTGTTCTTAGATCAGTAAGTCTAAAATTTTGTTACTGCATAGGAAAAGAAAGTACACAGACACCATCCCAAAATCACAGCTCCTTTAACGGAGGCAGTGAATGCATTAAATCTTGTTAGACGTCCTACAGTGATTCAGCATTTACAGAGGGTGAGGAAGAAGGCTGGGTGAATCTCAAGGAATTCAAAGCACGGTGGAATACTGTCAAGAGACTTTTATCAAGCTACAGTAGTTCACAAACTATTTTGGGACAACTTGGGTTTATTTTTCTGGGATATTTAAATCAAAGCAAAACATGCATTTGTATTTAAAGTTTCTGTTTAGAAATCAGGCGGGCACAGATTGGTGCTACATCAGAAAAACAAAGACTTTATTTTTTTCTTCTGTCTCTCTCCGCTTATTTAATAATTCTTCTGCCCGAGTGAGTTTCAAGTCAGCACAGCAAGCACACAGAATATATATATATAAAACAACTAAAGACAAGCAAGCATGTGTGAGCTGCATCATGCTTTGTACAAGAAGCTCTGCAAAGTTTTTATTATTGGGGTCCAATCCTAAAAGGGAATTTTGAAAACCGCTGTAACACAAACAGTAACAAACAGGCTGCAGTTTTGTTAGTCTTGGTGCAGAGCGAGTTACCTGCTGATACAGCTGGCAGGATTTTTAGGGCAAGTCAGGTGGTTCCCTGAATCTCTAATTAAACCAATGTGCAATAGGAGAAAGAATAATCTGCATATTTTGGCAAGTCATCGGCAAACTCATTCATGCAGTTGGATGGAGTTTCCAGCCTTGCAAAGTTTGTTAGTATCTGCTATGCAAAAGACATCCCACTTCATCACAACACGGCTCCATCCCGCTGAACCATAAATCATCGCTCATGAGTTCATCCCCAGGCGCGCCCTCTGCGGCTCCACGCATCGCGCCGTACGGTTGGGTAAGCACTGCTTCCTCCGGCTCCCTGAGCACACACCCCTGACAGACAACTAATAGTCTCAACCTCTGGCTACCATCAGCCTCAAACGGATCTGACCCAACTACAGTGGCCATCAGAGGGCACATCTAACCATTCATGGAGGGCACAATACAAGATGGAGTTTATGCATCTGGCTTTTCAGCCACCACAAATTGCTGACCCATCCAACCCAATTAGGCTGCTCTTTGATCACCCAACAGTCTTATGTTACTACTGTTGGAGAAACTGGGGATGGCTACATGCTCTGGGGCAGAGTGGGGACCACGAGCGATAGTGGAGGAGGCTGGAGAGCATCAGAGCCTTCCCCATGGGACAGCAGAGCTCCTGGCAAGCCATTGTTTGAGCCCAGCCCGAGATGCAGCTCATTCATCGGATCATAATTATCTGCAGCAAAGCCTCAGTGCCTGGTGGGCATCCAGTGATTGTCTATTTCTGTAAGAAATGGCTGGTTTGAATTACAGAATAGGAACCAGAAATGTCATGGTAGATATTGAGCACAAACTTGTGTAATCTGACCCTCCCAAAAGCGTTCCCCTCTCACTTTATTTTTCTGTTTTCCCACTTCAAACACCACTATCCTCTTCGATTTTCATCACCTCTTTTATGCTTTTGAAGATATCAAATTAACATTTCTAACATTCCCAAAGCTTCATCTTAATCCCACAGGAATAACATTACATCAATTCCTTGGGTGGATAAACTCTGGTCACACAGAAAGTCATCAGGCAAAATCCAGGGCTCCCAGTCTCCCTTTCTAGTCCTTACAAGGCATTTCCTCATTTCCTCAGAAAGGAACTCTTTTTTTTTCCTGAAATCTTTGTTGAGTGTCACAAGGCAAAAAGAATAAGGAAAGCACACAGCACACATGAATCTTAAAGGTCAAACTGTGATCTCAGATTTGGAAAACATCTATCACCCTGCTCAAAACCACAGGCAACAGGCAGTTTTAGAAGAGCTTGGCAATGTACATTGCAAAACAGAGATAAGAATCTGGCATTCTGTAGGCAAATACAAGTTCAAGTCCTGATTTACCTTCCCTAGTGTGAGAGTCAGTAGATGATACCAAGTCCAAGTTAGCTGCTTCTGATCAAAATGAAAAACATTCCCCAGAGCAGATGTGTTGGCAAGGCACTAGGTAGCTTTGTGTTATGGGTCTCTATCTCATCTTCAACTGAACGTTGGCTTCAGAAAGGTCATAGACTTTGTTTTCTGACTTCATGACTAATTTATTGTTCTTAGTTCCTCCCTCAGGCTCTTGGAACTCCTCATTCTTGCCCACAAACCACTGCTCTGAGAAGTTCCTCTTAGCACTGTAAATCACCTTTGCACCAAAAGACTTAGGATTTTTCTGAATTAGTCTCAAGATCACTTTAATCAATCAACTATAGTATCATAAATAATTAAGCAGATTCATATTACTACCAAGGACAGGGGTGTGGTGTCAATGCAATAAATATGGTGACCTCTTCAAATCTCAGTGGTTTAGTTAAGAAAAGCATTGAAAATTTGAAAGCTGACACTAATTATCCATACTCCATCATGCAAACCACACTGTCACAATTCCAAAGTTCCTGACTGTAACCTGTATGGTTAAAGCTCATGGTGGTATTTGGAGTAAAGGAAAAAACTGGTTTTTAACAGTAACTACCCTCTACCTCAAGGATGGTGCCAAAACCTGTGTGATGCTCTATGTCCAACAGGGCAGCAAGGCACATTCCAATTAATAATAATGAGAAATGCTCACCAAATTGCCACTGGAAAGGATACTCCTGTGAAAATGTAAGAGTTCAGAGAGGGTATTTCCTGTGGGACCTCCTGAAAGCTCAATCACAAGTACAACATCTACTGTAGCGTGACAATCGAGACAATGAACAAAAATAATCTCATGAGGCCTCTTCAGAAACTGTTCCTCTCACTAGTCACAGCTACTGGATTATAATGAACAGTCCAAACACAGAGTTAACTCACATACATATATTTCAATTTTCAAACAAGCTGCAATTCAACTACTGACAGCTGAAGTCCCTCAGATGAATAGAGCTGGACTTGCATTTGTTATTTGTGGAACTTCTTAGAGTTAGTTCAGATCTGAAGTGTATACATATTGAAATAAATTTATTTGAAATAATGAGTATTGGTGCTTATGAATTATTTAATTTTTAAAATCCAGTCAATTCTATCTTACTGAAATATCCTTCCCTTCTAAAAAAATGCTTTTCAGTTTAAAAAGCATGATTCTGAATACAGGGTGCACCATTATTTCAAACTATTCAATCATCACTTTCTTTTTAACAGCTTGAACATGCTTTCAGGTTTCCATCCAACTGCCAGTTAGAAACCAATGGCATTTCTGCCCTTTCCTCTCATTAGGGACTTGCTGTTCTGTACCTGCAAATCTCCATCCCTCATCAGCCAGAGACACGAAAGCAGAAATCTCATCTATAACAGTCGTATCATGTACATCCTATTAAAGAGGACAGATAACATATTCAAAAGTGCCTTCAGGCCACAATTTCAGAGACGTGTGTAGTGCTGAAAGATGCAGGTGAAAGACTCCAGGGACTTTCCAAAGCTCCCAGCTGCATCACTCCCATTCATTTCAGTTATTCAAATGAAAAGTTGTTTAATGTATTTGTTCTGGAGCTGAAGTTCCACTTTAAAGTCTGGGAGAGATAATCCCATGGGCTAATTTTTAAAACTGATTCCCAGTTATTTCAAAGGCAAGTGAATTACTAAATACTTGAATAAATGTAGCCCAGACTGAGGCATAAATCCTATTTAGGGTCTATCTCCCTGTGAAATAATGGCAGTTAGACACCTATCTGCTTTGAGGATATGGCTTTTAACATCACCAACATTTTGGCCATATATCCATTATATATTGCAATATCATATCTTTTACAGTAAAGGAATGGAAAGGAAATTAAAGATTTTTTTTTTTCCCCTGGAAATTGTCCAAAAATCAAAAAAAGTACATACTTTGTAGACAAATTCTTCCAAAAACAGATACAAGGATGACAATTGTCAGCATTAGAAAATGAGGTAGTTGAGGAACTGAGGAATATAGTGAAGGAAGAAAGACAAAGGATACAAGAAAAAGCTAAAACAGGGTCTTCACTGGGGGAAAAAAAAAAATAAATAAAAAAACATTTGCAATTGAGCTTATTTCATGAGACTTCGCTAATTGGAATGTCCAAAATATCATAAGATCACATGTTCTACCTCTGCCTCTTTAGGAAGTCTGTTTTGAACATATCCTAAACAGAGGATTGTAGAGGCTGAAACATTCACCCCAATCAACACTGCAGGCCCAGCCAGGCAAAGGTACTGGTGAGTCCCAGGTCTGCTGCTCTTCCCCAGCAGGCAGCAAAAGGCCCACTTAAGCCTGAAAACTGTTTTAAAGAGGGTTGTGAAACTATCAGAGAATTTCAGCCCTGGGGCTGGCTACCACCAATGCCCACTTGGAGCTCACTGAGACCCATTCAGCACCCTGCTCCTCCGCCCAAAACATCCAGCACCCAAATCCTTTTGTTTCCCAAGTGTCCTGGCTTTTGAACAAGAATGAGATAATTCTCCAACACCAGTTCTGGCCTTGTGCTTTTCTAATATTTCCCAAACACTTGTATGAGCAGATAAAATCCCTGGGATTTTTAGCTGCCTTCTGGCTGAAATAAAATTACTTTCCATGTTCTTGAGTAAACTACAGAGCTGGAAGATACCGCCCCAAATATCTCTCCTCTGTTGCAATGCTCCTGCATGTTATAAATACAAAGTTGATTTGTGCAATGGGTGGGCTTACACTTGGAAATGCAGAGGACTGTGCAAGCTAATATCCTCCCCAGGAAAAAACACAGCATGATGTACGACAGAAAATGGGGCAAGCAAGAGGCTGCCCAGGGTCTCCAAGGCGAAAACAATGGTATGTTTTCCAAAGATGGACTGAATGGCCCAATGGTGCTGAGCAGAGAAAAGAGAGGATGTCAAGAGAAACCAGTTTTTGTATGAGGAAATGACTGGAGGATAAAAAGGGGGTGGCAAGAGGCCGAGCTCACTGCGGTGAAACGGCTGGTGTACAGTCAGGCGATACATGGCTGCAGCCCAAAGCGTTAAAGATCCTCTGGCGTCTATCACCATTCATTTGGGAGTGACTTCATTTCCAAACTTTGGGATAAATATCAGGACAACTATTCAAAATAGCCAGGACACCCAGCCCCAGCTTTTCTCACTTTATGGCTTTTAGGTGTGGACTGTAACACATCACTTAAGCAGCACAAAACAGATTTACTGAGAAAGTTATTGCAGTGAGCTTGAAAAACAAAAATATTGTTTTGATTGGGTTGGTGGTAGGGTTCCACCCAAGATCCTTGGGAAAAGTTAATTAAGGACAACTGTACATGCCATTACACACAGTGAAATCAAGCAAAGTGGGGAGAAACAGCCATGCTTCTTCTGGGAAAGTGATTTCATGCCTCCAGGAGCTTGGGAATAAGTCAGGCTTCACCTGGGATTTATTTCATTTTTGGAACCACAGAAATTCAACTATTTGATCACCCTTTTATGTCCAGCAAATACTTCCACTATTATTTTATTTACTTACAATGCATTCTTTGATTTCATGCTTACTAGCTTGCTACTGTACAAAGCTAATTGATTTTATGCTTACTGCCTTGTTACTGTACGAAGTTAATTGATTACATCCATAAAACCAGCAGGGTACACACAATCTGATGGTTATGGGAGGATCTTGCACCAGATTTAAAAAGACAGATGGAATTTTTTGTAGCTGTCTCTTCTTTTTCAGCTACCCTTGGACCTACATATCTCATTAGAAACATACTGTCTACATGTGGCCCCTAACAGCTAGAGACCTCAAGGCTTTCTATATTGGGCCCATTTTCTACAGCAACAAAAATCTACTCAAGGAGGCAGGAGAGAGGACAATGGGGGAGTCACTGTGTGAACTTCAGCAAAGGAGATCAAAGCAATGGTCTACAGAGAAATACACCCTGCATCCATCTAGCAAGAGCTGGAGGAACTGCCAGCTGGACTCACGCTGCCAAGGGGAAGGAGAAGTTCTGCATTGTGGTGTCCCTCGACACAATATGGGTCCCCAGCATCGCCTGGGATCTGCAGTGACAAACCCTTCTTGCCTCTCTATACTACAGCAACGCTTGGACAGCTGGAAACAGAACTGGTTACCATCACCCATCCCCCTGCTACAATACAGACTCTAGAAATCAGCTGAGTTTTGAAGAAGGAAAGAACAGGACAACACTGATGACTATCAAAGACCATCCAGAGCCTCCTCAAGAGTCTCTGTGGATTTTAAACAGCTCCCCACATCTTGGACACAAGGCAAGGGACACATCCTCAGTCCCCAAAAGACATGTTTCTACCTCAGATCTCCCAACAGAACAACTACTGCCTATGCCAAGAGCCGCTACAGCCCTGTGGGTATGGTCACACAGGCTGCACTTTCTAAACCACTTGCAGAGACAGGATGCTTAAGAGTTGTTATTTCTTACCATTTGTGTGTTGGACAGTTTGCTAAAATTAGGAAAAAGTATATTCCAGAGCAGGAACATTTATGGCTTCTTTACCATTACTGTATATTTTAATCCTTAAAAATAGATTTCAGTGACATGATAAGTAGAGAGTCCTGTTTAATCTATTTCAGCCTGTTTGCCACATCCCAGGTTTGGCCTGTTTGGCTTGTTAATTTAGAGATGCATAAAACCATCTGTTTCACTGTAGACTTTGTTTTAAGCCTCAGAGGAAACAAACCACACAAATAAATGAAATTCACTAAGTCATTTCTGTTAGAATATATGCATTTATAGCCATCAGAGCAGACACTAAGTACCCTATAACTCTAATCTTAGTGCAGATTTTTAACTATTTACAATACCGTTATAAAAAGTCAGTGCAGCTGAATTTGTATCACACCAGGGATTTTTTTAAATGGCATTCCTCCTCTCATTTAAAGTGACAAACAGTGACATTCTACACATTGTTAAAAGAATGTAATAAAGAAAGAAAGAAAAAAAAGCTTCATCATTAAAAAATATATCTTGGAAAACACACATTCCAGGCAAACGTACCTAATAGCCTGGATTTCTGTCCATGTATCTGCCTCTAGGGTTTGTAATGCCAAGAAGTCAACTACAGACACTCATCCTCTTGACATGACTGTAAAACTCAGCAGTCATACTCTATTTGTCAAAAACAGAGAAGACCTACAATTTTTTACTCAACAATATTTCACTAAGAACATACATTCACTGAACCTGAAGTTTTTACTGAAGTGTGTTTTACTGAGAAGAGACTCCTGCTCCAGATGAGAATGAGAACAGTCATCCCTGAATCAGTTGCCTATGAAGGGGGCTGCCACTCACTTCCATTTTTTGGCCAGAAGAATAAAATGTATTTTGGTTTTGATCTACAGAATTAAAGAATGTATTGGGTTGGAAGGAACCTTCAAAGGTCATCTAGTCCAACCCCCCTTCAGCAAGCAGGGATGTCTTTACTAGAGCAGGTTGCATGACCTTGAATATCTCCATAGAGATGATTTTTTCAAAACTTGATTATTTTCCCACAAAATAAGAGTCCTTGCTCACTGACCAGGGTACTAGAGGGCTGCTGTGTCTTCTCCACTGATATATAGAAAAAAAAAAAAGGTTCTTTCAATATTATATTCTCTCATGTCTCCTTTCATCACTACTACACTATATAGTCTGTTGCACAATGTTCTGAAGATTAAATATTTAACCAAGGAAACCTAAAGATGTCAGTCATGGAGTAAATATTAAAACAATTTAAGAAAGTTCATGATATACTGCATAACGTTTTACTGCAGGGTGGACAAGGAGTAGGTAGGTGGCCTGGGACCTAAAGTGACTGTCAAGGAATCAAAGAATTTAACCAAGTAGTTTTAAAAATGTATAAGCCATTCAAAGTTTCTAATAGAGTCTTATTTGAAGACAGTTCTCCAAACTGTGTGTTCCAGCAAGGAGCTTAGGTTAAGGGAATACACATCTAAACCATACTGATTTCCAAGAACCTGAGCCCCTGACCCTGTGCCCCTATCCACCAAAGCACATAAGGAGGACTTTGAACATTTAAGTCCCACAGTCAGTTTCTTTCTCGGCCCCTTTTTCTTTTTTTCCTACTTCTCTTTTGGCTTTTCTGAAAGTGGCCTGGATTTTCCTCCTAGAACTACTTTATCTCCTGCCATGAGAAAAATCTGTGATGTCTTACTCAAAGGTCTAAACCAACCTACATTCACTGTCTTTCGGTGCTTTCCCACAGAGCAGTTAGCAGGGTTGTACTCACAATATTCATCAGGGTCAGCAGGTATTTCTGAACATGTTCTTTCCCATGGAATTGAACAACTGAGTCATCAACCCCCAGAAGGACTTCAATATTGTAATCATCATCCGTCGCATGCCTTCGATGGCGCTGCCTCGATCTGTGCACCCGCTCTTCAATGAAGCTCAACGTGCTGTCAAGACTATCCAAATCAGTGAGGTTAGGCGCTGAAATCAAACAGACAAAGCAGTTATCAACCAAGAGACGTTGGAGGCTCAGGTCTCAGCCAAGCTGGTAGAAATTTGAAGTAGCAGCGTTTGTGAAGTTCTGTGTGTTATGTAACAGAACGAGTTTCACTTAATGTCAACTGAAAATCACCTAAACCAGAGAGGAATCTGACCTGAAAGATTTTTACTTCACAATACTTTCTACAAAGTAACATTGCATAATAAATACAAGGCCAAAAGCATAGCAAGTCATACCAATGTCTTCATGAGAAGAATGGAGCTGTTTGCAGTAAAATCCTTACTGCTTAAAAGTACTTGTAACAAAAATACAGCGTTCAGGGGTCTTGTGGTACCAAGGATACCCTCCAGTTCAGAACCACAATTAAAGACAGACATCACACTTCAAAATCTGATCTTACTGCCCACAGAATCCTAATTCAAGGCAAGTGTAGCTGCCAATATAAACTTTATATCCAGGCAGGTAGTAATAAACCAATCCCCATCACTTCAACACATGAGCTCCTTTCCTAGACACACATATACAACTCAACAGTAGCAACATGGATCCTCTTTACCATCACAACTCAGGAACGCATTTTAGATACAAAATTAATTCATTTATAGCTACATTCAATATTTTTTTAACAGCTTTTCACCCCTCATTTCCAATTTGTCATGTCATTTTGCATTATTGTACGTCAAAGACAAACACATTAGACACAACAGTAGCTAACTTTATTACTAACAATCTCTAATAGTGCCTGTGATATGCAAAGTACCTTCTTTGACAGCATGGGATACAGTTAATGTGGTAGCTATGTATTAAAAATTAACATGAAAATATGGAATCTTGACATTTTACCCTATAGAATAACAATGATTAATATCATCATTGTCATTTGCATTACAAGAGCTCTGGAAGCCCCAACAAAAAATCTCATGATTTCAGAGAATGTCAGGAAAAGACTTGCTCAGAGAGGGGAAGAAAGGCAGCAAGAGCACTGCGGATTGATTAAAGGCTCCCAGGGCTTAGCTCACAGAAACTTAATAGGAAGCAAAGGGAGAAGCTAAAGCCATCACCTTCAAAGCAGGAATAAGAAATAACTCTTGGAAATGTTACAAAAGTGGATTCTCCATCTTCATTTATTGAAGTTTTCACATCAAAACTGGCTGCTTGGGAAGGGATGAATGAGTCATCAGATCACTGGGCTCATTACAAGAACATCTGTGCTCTTGCCTTAAGACCGCTGCCTGGGGCTGCTGTTTCAGCAGGTCCTGGGCAATGTGCAGCCCGAGCAGAGTCCCCTGCAGCTCTCTGCCATGGTGACAACAACGTACCAACCTCAACAGCCTCTGGATGCCAGGAGGGACACAAACCCTTTCTCCTTGATCCCCACCACCACCTTCCTTACTGCCCTGTGCTTCAGGCTGTGCCTTGTGTGGTGAGATGCTTGTCTCTGTGCCTCCTAGAAGATTGCTCCAGTCAAAGGACAGCCACTGAAAGACATGTTTGCCTGGGCAGCTTTTACCATCTCTCCACCAAGCTCCAAGGACATGCTTGTCATGAAATCCACAGCTGCAGGCCACTGCACTGCACTGGCAGAGCTTCCCTCACCCACCAGACAGACAGAAGGCCCTACGCGGTGGTCCTACATCTCCATGGAGCTACAGTGCCCTTCTCCTGGGAGGGCAGCATTTAATGCAGCTAATAAGCACGATCACCATGTTCTCATTGTCAGCCCCAGGGCTCTCAGCAGCTTCTGCTCCCAGGGCTGCAAGTTCTTAAAATTAGTTTGGTCCAAATCCATGATTCAGCATGAAAATTCACTCTTCACGCAGAGCCCAGCTGTCACTCCCAGGTTCACCATGGAGAGGGAACTGGTCTGGCCTTGCAGCAATGGAGACAGCTCTTTATCAAGGCTCAAAACCTGCCAAGCATCCAGCTCCAGCCCTACTTCATGGTTTACTCCACCAGGAACATTTCAGTGTTAATCCTTGCTAGCGCCCAGAAGTAATGACCTAGCAATCACTGCAGCCTCAAGGGATTTGCTATGGGATCGTGGGGCAGTCATACATTCATGATCTACAAGGCAAATCACAGACACTGTAAAACTTGGCTATAAATCTTAAAAGCTCTCTGGAAAAGCAAGACTAGGCTGGCAGGGGCTGCAGGTCATGTCCTCTCACTACAGTCACCAGCAGCAAGGCCAAAGCTATCAGATCTGCTATGGCAGAACGCTGTGCTGGGCAGGCAGGAAGAGCCCTGTGGCTGCCAACGGGCAGCTCTGCTGGCTGGGGCTGCTCTTATTTTGGGGGATGTTGGCTGTCAAGGTATCTGGAGCTTTTGTGCTTTCACTTTTTTCCCTTACGTGTCAAAGTTAAAGTAACTCCTAGTGTGGTATCTTTATTCTTGCTGTAAGTCAGCCAGAGGCAAAATGTGATCTTACCATCATCCCTACATCTACCATCCTGCAGTGGCAACTGCCTGTCCTCCCCCTTTGCTCCTCACTTCATCACCGTCACACTGCAGCCCTTACAGTCCTGCCAGCTCCTGAGAAAAATTATCAGGAGGTTCCCTGGGACTCATTTCGCTGACAGTGGGTGTCAACCAACTACTTTAAATTTTGTTTGGAGCATAAAAGTTCCCCACAGCCACATTTACCTTCACCCCTTGAGTGTTACCCCCTCAAGACAACACGCCCAGTGGGCACTGGTACCCCTGAGGCACCGACCCGATGTGCTTCCTAGCAGAGAGAGCAAGCCACACCAGCTCCAGCTGGCACTGGAACCATCCCAAGACCAGCAGCGCAGCTCAAAACATTTACAACAGTAGCTGTAAGATTTTTGATTCAGGTCCCAACTTCCCACCAAGTGTCCTTTCCTGGGAGGCTCTCATGGGACAGCTCGGGATGCCTCCACACACAGCCTGACCACACATCGCATGGACTCCTCCTCCAGCACTGCTCTGCCTCTCAGTCTCCTGGATGATGAATTGCTGGATTTGTTGGCCCATGCTGTGTTATATCCATGTTGTATTTGCTCCAAAATGACAGTTACATCAAAATCAAACTAACACCTTTATCTTCTGCAGAGGAAGTGCAACAAAACTGCATCTAGAGTAAATGAGAAATCCATCATGTTTCTGCATCCCAACTTGCCTTACTTAACATCAGTAACTTCGCTGTAACATTGTGCTGCTAACAATAAGCTAGCAAAGCTCAAGAGAAAAACTCAAAGAACTAAATAAGACACAAAGCTTCCCTTTCACATTTTCCACCTTACCTTCCTTCTGATCACCCCTGCACTTTGCACAATAACATCCCAAAAGTCACCTCAAACTGCACTGCGTTTTATTAAATCATCCCAAGACCTCTCCATCAGATGTTCATTTTCAGCAACTTTTGCCAAATCAGTGCATCAGCCACTAATTATTGGTGCCAACTTTGTGCTCCATCTCCCAAGAGCAGACACTTGGCATTTGCAGGGTCTAACAATAGCCTGTGTTGAAACCTTCTCCTTGCTCCAGCTAGGAAAAATTCAAATTTGTTAAAGTTAACTGCTGAGAGACATGGCTGTATTTTTTCCTTGTGTTGCTCATCGAGAATAAATCAAAAGGGGAGCAGCACTGTAACAGCTCACCCCAAAATCCCTCAAAAAAGCCCCTTTTTTCTAAAGCCAACTAAAACCATTGATATTTCAGTGATTTTCTCCTAACACTGCAGACCATCTTCCAGCGAAGGAATAAAAAGTGCCCAAGTCATTGATAGAATGGAAACCTGTACTCCTGGCTTAAACATAAAACCAGGAGCCAGGCAGCCTGGCTTGTGCTCCTGCCTCTGACACAGACTTTCCCCGTGGTGCTGGGAGATGCAGAAGGCAGCTGAGAGCTGGGCAGCAAAAGCATTGAGGGAAAAGCGTCTGCACGACCCCGCGTGGGGCTGCAGCCTGGGGTTTTTGTGGGTGTTCTCCATTGCTTGCAGTTAATGCAGGCAAGTGATCCTAACTGCTCCTAGGCAGCAAAGTCCTAGTCGTTTGCTGACTCAAGAAGCAGACAACATCCCCAGCTGTGACAGCCCTTAATTAGTGATTATATATATTGATATATATATAATGATGCATTAATATATGTAGAGAACATTGAAACCTAAAGAGGGCAGGGCTTTATACCATACAGGTGCAAATTGCTTACAACAGTGTACATCATACAAGATCCCTCTCCTCTGTTCCCTTCTCCTGGGCAATGTGCAATATCCCAACTTTTTACCTAAACTGTTCCACTTTTTGATCTAGTATTTTAATTTTTGTACCTGGGCTCCACCTGAGTTTCCACGTTTGCTGGGACTAGAGGTCTGAACACCCAGTACCATGGCAGCACCATGCAGCCTGGCTCCGATCACCATCTCTAGGACAGGGAAAATTCCCATTGACACAAACATCAGTTTTACCTTTGCAGGTCTTCAGAATAATTCTCCATCTGTGACAGTTTGGGATGTCCAATGCCACCTTACTTTCTGGGAATTTTTGCCTTGCTCATTAACCTTTAAAATCATGTGCTTTACAGAAACCTAATTACATGACATCTCCTGATCCTGCCTTACCCATGGTGGCAGGCAAAGCTCGAACAGATGCTATGAGTTACCAAAGCATGAACACGCTGCCTGCCACGAAAAATGCCACTCCCAGTGTTTTCTGTCACTCTCTTTAGGACACCCACCAAAAGAAGAGTCGTTTTCCTGTGATTGTGTTCTGTTTTTTTCATGATCCCTTTCAAAAAGGCTCAGGGAAATATGGCTGCACCTACAGTTCTTAAAGAGTCGCTTACGAAGCTACTGCACTTTAATAGTACCAGCTTTAAGGTTCCCCAGTCCCACAGCAGCAATATTGGCCTAATAAAGCAGTTTCTACCTCTTCACCACCTCTTTCTGGTTAGGGGAAGGGGACTTTCTGGCAAGCCCAGAGCAGAGACTAGGACAGGCAGCTGCGAGACTGAACTGTGTGCCATGTTCACAGCCATTATCTGTGGCTTGTCAGCACAGCAACTCACTGGAATTCCTTTTCAAATACGAGCATGAAGCATTCAGACTGGCCAGTCACCATTTCAAATGTAGCTTGTTTGCCTTTGTGGACACTTCACCTGTCACAGCGGGAGCAGACAAACACCTGAGCTGACTGCTGAGCATCTTCTCTGCAGCCTCACAGGGATGAGCACTTCTGACTCGCTGCTTTGCTGCTGATCTCCATTCCTGGGACACATTCCTGAAGGGACTTTGGGCTCCCCATTCCTTCACGTGGCTTGCTGCAAACCACCAGCTTTTTTGGTTTGGTTTTGGTTTTTTTTAGTCTTTTTAACTCTAGTGACTCAAACTGAACACCAGTGAAGCACAGCTGGAGCCATTCCATTGCGGTGACAAGTATATCTGTGCATGCAGCTCTGTGACAGTGCAGAAGCATGGGACACCCACCCTCTCAGCTCCACTGCAGCTGGTGGCAATGCCACTCTGAGCCTTGCAATCACAGCGTAGGCATGAGGTTCATCCATCACTTGGTGCTGCAAATGCAGGAGGAACAGGCTGTGTAGTAGGGAAGCAGAAGGAGGCAGGATGGACTTGCTTTAGCTCTCAGCTTCCCACTGCTCAAGTACATCTGCACCTCTGGAAAAGAACCAAACGCCCTCGACAGCTTGACAAAGAACTGCTCTTTTGGGAATTGCACTTTAAATCACAAGTCAGCTTTCTGTAATGCTCCCTGCCACTCATATGCTGTAGGCTTCTGTTGTGTCTGTCCTCTGTGATCAACTGACTCCTCAATTAGCCCCCAATTAGCCTAGTCGTGTATTCTACCACAGTCCTCATTTGTCTTCCATGGTAAATTGAAGCCCAACCTGTGGAGGATGAAGGCAATAATGAACAGTCAACAAATCTTGCTTTTTATCCCCTGGCAATTTTTTCCTCCCATTTTTAAGGTCCTTAGTTTGTGGGTTTGTTTTTCATTCCAGTTGCAGACAATTGTATTGTGTTTTGTTCCTTTGCTAATCAATAGTTTCTCTGATTTTAAAATTTTTAAATAATTATTTCTGTTGGTTTTCCAGCCCTGCTCACCTTCCTCTTTGCTTTCTGTTTTGTTTTCCAAATGTCCTCTATTTGTCTTTCTTCTCCTCCTTAACCATCCTGCTCAGCTACACTGGTCTTTCATAATTTATAAACCCCATTCCCATACTACAGTCTGCATTTGGACCCTTCTGCTATAGATCATTCATAAGAAAACTGGGCAAATCCAGCAAGGTGAACTAAAATGGAAGAGAGCTCCTGTGAGGTGAAAGCAAATTGGAAACGGTCTAAACAAGAGAAGCAAATCACACACAGTGCACTGGGTACACGATATAAAGTTAACCCTGTTTAAAAGGCATTCCCAGGAGGACACTGCCTCAACACCACCTTAACTTGGAGCTCAATTTTCATAGGATTCTTGTGATTTCTTGCAGCACAGGTTAACACAGTGGCTGCTACTTGGTAAATCTTTAACCAAGAGCAATTAACTGCAGTAGAACTCTCTTTGGGTGTGTGTTCAAATTCCTCATCTTCCATTTTTTTATATAAACCAAAAGCAAGATCACACTAGTAGTCTGAAGACCAGACATGCACCAGGCATCCTCACCAAGGTTACGAATCCTCGTCCTGCCCTTTATCTGCAAAGAGGCAGTAATTTAAAAGGAAATTTTTGGGCCACATGCCTTGCTAACCATATGATCTCATTATGAGCTCCCTGCCTCTTAATTTACAGTAATGCCGTTTCTAGTCAAATCACATTTTAAACACAGAGCCTGCTCCACCTTTCATCTGTCTGGGGGAAGTTTGTCACGGGTGTCAGGGTAAGCTGGGTTGGGCTCTCAAAAACAGGTCTCCAGCTGCAAGAAGGTCAGAAGATACGGCAGCTGAACTCCTGCTGGAATGATCTGGTCGTGGCATTTGAAATCAGGAAGAGTTCAAAGTATTTAACAATATTTCAAATACTGTACATCTGGGCCTTGATAGAGCAATGCTTGTAAACTTCTTGGGGCAGAACAATTCTCTTGTATTTGCAGAATTTTGTCCTTGCAAACACACAGGCACAATCATTGTTCCCTTTCTTTCTTGTCACCTATGCAACAGCACAGTGACTTTAAATCTCAGGACATGCCCAAGTGCCTGCCTGAATCAGAGTTAGAAAGAATAACGAAGCTGAAACCTAGCAAAGTGGGAAAATAGAGGAGAACTTTCAAAACTCAAAAAATTAAAAAAAAATTGTCTTTTCTGAAGGATAAACCAATTAGCGCAGTGACAATGTCCAGGTGGACGCCGTGGCAAACGGCCAGGCGAGAGGCACTAAGAATAACCACAGCTAGATGTTGCCAAGGAGATATCTTCTGGCATGTCACAACAAAGGGAAAAGGTATTACAATACTAAAAAGAAAAGTTGAAAACTAAATTGATCTCATCAGGGCCACAGTCACACAATGAGTAACACAAAGACGAGAGATAATTGCACTGTTAAAAGATTAAGTGAGAGAGAGGTAATAGAATACTCAGGCTAAAACTTTTTCTCTTTTTTTCCTCTTTTTTTTTCTTTTTTTTTTTGCAAAATGGTGAAACATATTGTGTTACAATTTTAACTTTCATATTACAACACAATAGTCAAAAAGGGGAAATGAAAGGAATGGCAAACCAGCCAGGCAAACCAAATCTGCGTGACCTGGTTGAAATGGAACTCTTTGAGAACTGAACATCAGGTTTTTCCAACAGCAAAAACTTACCCATTGGAAAAATTTCAGCTATCATCAACCTTACTAATGCAAGCACAGGTTTCCCAATTTAGCACCAAATAATGAATGAGCAAGATGCTTTTAACTCAGTGCTTAAAAGTAAGTTCCAAAAGGGGCAGAAAAGTTACTCTGTAGAAAATTTATGGGCCAACTTCTAAGTTTCACCGACTTAATTGATTGCATCTGGGAAAGGCCTATTTTGCAAATATTTTGGCAAGTCATTGTAAACTGGCCTGTATGGCAGAGCCTGTGACTTGCAAAACATGTTGCCTGATTTACCACATCCCACCCATTCAGAGAGCCCCCAGCTGCCCCAGGAATGGGGCTCCGTCCCTCGCAAGCCTTCGAGCGCACGTGTGCACCCGCGCGAAGCAGACTTTGTTTTACACGACTCACGTGGAGCTACAAAGGGAGCTCAACGCTCTTAATCTCATTTGCAGCTAGTGTATAATTAATTAAACCGCAGAGTTCAGCCACATCTCCACGCAGGCACTCGGCACAGAGCCATGGCTCCACAAAGCTGCACGAGCCCCAGAGATCCCTCCTCAAGTCCCAAACGCTGAGGCTTCTCGCTTCCCTTGGAGCAAAGGATCAGGATCTGACCCACAATTTACTTTAACAAACTCTTTATGTTCCAGTTTGCTACCAAGATACTCGAATGTCCAATCCATATTCCAAGCATGATTAATTTACAGCAAATTAGCACATTAAGTAAACTGCTGAGCTGACCTCCTGGCTTTGTAGGTGACATGTCTAACAATCCCACTTGCATTTTTAACAGGCTGAAATGCCAAACCATGGTACAGGACCTGAATAACAACAGGTTACAGAGGATGGCAGTTGTCTTTCCATAAGCCAAATATTCTGCAAGGAGGGGAAATTAAGTTTAATTACAGTTTAGCAAACAAACATTTAAAAACACACAGGTTAAAAAAAAAAAAAGGCAAATTCCTAGCCAGGGCAGGGGGAGTGAGAACAGGGAGAAAGGACAAAGAAATACATACAATAACCATACACCATTGTGAATACTACTGGAAAATAATGGCTGAAGCAAATATGTATCTTTCCAAATGTTTTTAGCCATAAATGCAGAAGAACAAATCTTGCCTTTCAGTAACATTTCAAAGCAGAATTATACAATCTTTTTAAAAGGGGAGCCATGTCGGGTATGAAGTCTAACAAAGTTGTAAATGATCCAATTAAATGTTTTCAATGTCAAGTATAACGAACGCAGTACAAAACTCATCAGTGTAAATAACGTGTCACGCAAATGACAATGCAAACAGCTCCTGTTCTTCTATATAATCATAATGATCTTTTAATTAGACAAAGTAAATGATCTGCTCGTTTCACCTTGTAAAGAAAAGCATGGGAAGAAAGTTTTTCAAATTCTAAGGTGAAAAATACGTGCAACTTGAACTACTTTTAAGTTCAACCAACTTCTTGTACAGCTCAGCATATTATGCCAGAAATCAGCAGTGAGTCAGAAATAAAAAGGCTAATTTGAGTTTCACAAAAAGAAAACATCATCCGGGCAGTGGGAGCAAAGGCAATGCGATGTACGATGCCTTGGCTACTCACACCAGCAGGATTGGAACCAGAGCAAGAAGGAGTTATAATTTTACCTATGTTTTGAAAAAATCCTTGTTCCTAAATCTGCTTGGACTTTCTGCAATAACAAAACCAGCTGCAATTGATTAGAGACTGTAAGAAAGACAAAGCTAACTTGGAGGATGAAGGAATTTCTTCAACTTCAAAATGACAGTAAAAAACCCTGAAAGAACGAACCAGTCTCTGCTCCGGTGAAAGCGCAGGAGGTTTATTCCCAAGGCATTTCCAAATCAAGGGCAGAGGCTTCTTCTGTCATTTGTATAAGAGTTCTGAATCTGTCAGGCCCTACAAAAGGCAAACTGCTAAAGGCTGCCCTTCCTACTGCGGTGTGTGGGAAGGAGACAAGGTCCCAAAGACAACAGCTGAGAAGAGATGCTTCCAAAACACAGCACTTCTCATGAGCATGTACCAGGGATGGAGAGAGGGGGAAGGACGGGAGGAAGGAAAGAAGCTGGATGGATGCATGGATACCAAAAACTCTCTGGAGAGAAGGCAAATCAAGAGGTGGAAGTGGGAACAACACAAATGCAGGAGATGAAAGTAAGTAGAAATCATGGCCAGTCTTCCCGCTGCAGATCCTCACTGCCCCCAGGAAAGCAAAGCCAGGGCTTGCTCCCACCTCCTGCTCCCCAGCTTGGAGAGCTGCAGCCTGCAAACATCTTCCAGGCTTTGAGGAGTGCAGGGATGAAAGCCTGGGTCTGCAGGACAATCCATCTCCCCAGCACACGTGGGCAGAGCTTTAATGTTTCTTTTTCAAGATAAATTTAGCATTAATATCTGTGGGCTTTAGAGGGATTAGGGGCAGGTCAACATGCAGTTTAGTTTTCTGGCAGGTCCAAGGTATATTTAATTCCTTTTGGGTCAGATGGACTGGAATACTGATTTTTTTTTAAAGTGAAGAATCAAACAAATCAGTTCATCACATTTTACTCATTTGATATGAAATCAAGCACTTGAAGTCTCAATTCAGGGACTCATTTAAAAATAGAAGACATTTTAAGGGGAAGAAGGGAAATGGTTTGTTTCAAACCCACTGCCATGAAATCCTTCAACCCCTTTCAGGGTTTTTCTTTCTTTATCTGTGTGAAGTTCAGTTAAAATTCAGTATCTTTTATCATCAATAAAAAATTTAGCTGAACTCAATTGCAAGTGCCAGACCTAAAGAGTTTCCATTTGTCTCTTTCCACCATCTACCCCCCTTCCTCCAAAGGAATGATCATCATTTCAGAACCTCTGTATTTTTGTTGGGTTATTCACATATTATTGATAAGCAAACTGTACTCAATGCTGTCTGACTTGTCCTTCAGATTGGCTTCCAGCCTAATCAAACTGAGGTTGTTTGTCTATTAAATGAGATGTAGCTGGTAGGATGTAATGCTCCTTGGCAGGCGATAGAGAACTCTCCTATAGGGACAAATCAGACCTGAACCTGTCGAAGGTAAAAGCCTTTCAAGAATTATGTAGCAAGGAATTTATCTCCTGAATTAAAGACAGTATCATCTTTGTCTGTGTAAATAAGGCTTACAGTGGTCAGAAATTGCATTTGTATTCACTTTGCAGAGTGTTAGAAAATTGCTTTAGTATTTATGACTACTCAGCCATTACTACAGAGAAGGAAATCAGACTTTGGAAAGCAAATGTACAATGTCCAGTAAGAAGGGCTGGGAAGCCTTTTACACATACATATATACATATACATATATATATATATATATGTACACACATATATAGGTATACACACATGTATTAATCGCTAAAATGAAAGAACTCTGTATTTTAACAAGGTATATGGTGGTTGTAGGGTTGATGGACAACTCACGTGTTAGCTAACAGTTCTATTAGAAATGTTTTTAAAAGGAGTTAAATATATTGGAAAATTATAATAAAAAACAGTAAATTGATATATTCAATTTTTAAAATTCAATGAAATTCTCTTTACATGGTGTTAACCCAAACTGATGCTAAAAAGTGTAGACAGGTCAATGGCTGTTAGAGAAAAGGTAGAAGCTGTTAAGGATAGAGCCAGACAGTTGGTCCAAAGCTTCAAGTAGTTCCTGAACTGGAACAGTGTATAAAGACCATTTAGCCTCTATCCTGTTATTTTTCCAGAGTAAACAGGAAATGTCAAAGTCAACACCAAAAAAACCTTTCAAATTGCCTTACAAAGTAGTTGCTAGAGTAGTCAATAGGTAGTAAAGGCTACCAGTAACTAACACATTCTGGCTAAAACTGGTAAAAATTGAGTCACTCAGGATCTGACTTTGTGCAATGAGTTACAGGTTTTATGTAAGTACTGGACTTGGATTAGTAGAATTCTGTCACTGTTTCTACCTAGTTAAGAATTGGCTAACCAAGCCACTCCTAGTTTACTTGATTCTAAAAAAGCCTGTGATTAGTTAAACAATAACCATAGGAAGAGATGGAATAAATACAAAAACCTTCCACAAATCATCAGCTATAACACTAGAGTTTATATTTAATTTTAGGAACCAAAAGGTAAAAAGCTCTCCATGAGTATATCCATCTTCTTTATTCTTCAAAAACCTAAATGTTTAGATAAAAATACTGATCATGCAGACACTGAAAATATTAATTATTAAGGCACACTGTGCTAGCAGAAGTAGTAGCATGGTCCTCTCATCTGAAGTCAGAACAGACTCTTTCAGTTCTTGCTGAGCAAGAGAAGATTATTCCTTCAGTTGTTCAACAGAGTAATTCTTTATATTCTCCCATAATCCCCAAAAGAAGTCTACAAAGCTAAACAGCAAAGCTAAATACTAACTGAACTTACTTTAAAGAAATAAAGTGACACCTTGTAGCGTGGTGGAAGAAGCAAGGCTGGAGGGAAAAGGAGCTGGTAGCTGAAGAAGGCACCTTTTGGGTGTCAGGGTCTCTTCAACAGACCATTGTACCCATTGCTTCCTACCTGTCTCCTCAGTAACATGAGTACCACAAACACCTTCAGTCCACCTAAAGCATCTGTTCACACAGATCTGAGACCATAAATCAGTGCTGAAAAGTAACATTTTTGAAAGTCAGACAAATCAGCATTGACTTGTCTGACAACAGTGCTATTCAATCATGTAATAAGAACAAGACGTGAAAGCACCACAGTCAATAAAGACTCCACTTGGCTTTAGTGCCCTGGAAGCCCCCCCCGAGCCTTCAACAATTATTTTGGACTTGTGGGACTCTCTATGATCTTCTGCAGTGTGGGAGCTGGACATGTATTTATTGAAGCTGACACTAATCAATACCCATCACTTTCTCACTGGTTTCAACTTTATTAGAAAAATTATATTAACAGCTGTTCCTATCCCACTGAGCTTCAAAAGAAAGCAGAGGGTTGATGGCATCTAGGTGCTCTCACTGCCTGGTTCTCCAGCTTATCTTCATCTGAGCTCCAGGCTGCCTTTAGTGCAAAGTTTTCCATTTGACCTTTCCTATACTTCTCTTAGGATCAGAGAATTTTAATTTATTACTTTTTCACTCTTTCCAATCTATTTCTGTCTAATCTTCTCTAAAATTTCCGAAGCATTCAGAAAGGTTTCCTACAGTCTGGTTTTAGTTCAAGGTGCCTTAGTCTGAAATACTGCAGTGCAGCTGGGCAACTCTTACATTTTGCTGAATAACTGGGTCACCAAAACCAGGTTTTGATTGTTTTGAAATTATTTTCAAATGGAACCACAGGCTTTTTGAGGGGTAAAAAAAAAAAAGAATGAAGCAAGGACTCATGTTTCATTTCAGTGAACATATATTCCACAATATTAAAGCACCCAACCAGCTCAGGCTACAGCAGAGAGGAGGAGAGGAGGACATGCAACCATGCCAGCACCTAGAGGTGTTTATCTTCCAATGATAGAAGGCAGCTCTAGCTTGAGAAGTTGCACAAGTTGTAAAGTTGGTCCATGCCTTGGCTGTCTGAAGTACAACGTGCATTAAAGGAGTTAGCTCACAGAAGGAGCTGAAAGGCTGCACCTTGCCAAAGGACTGGCACAACCAGGCAGCATGAGGGAGATTCTCAACCTCTAGCCCAAGAGCTTGCTTTCTGCAGAGACTGTCCAGTTGGAAGCTATCACCTGCTTCTTGACCCAAAAAGGCCATTTGAATGGGAAATCATTATCAAAGTCTTCAGCAACGTTCCTCAGCCTTGATAAAAATCAGGAAAACCTGATTCTGAGCAGCCAGCTGCACTGTTGAGGGGGGTGCAAGAAAACAAACCAAAGCATTCCCCACCACAATGAAAAAACCTCACAATGTGAAAAGAAGTGAAGCAAAGCATCTGACAAAGGGAAAAGCCTGTTAAAGGTGAAACCACAAAGCAGGAGTGTCAAACTGCAGTATGAAATTAGTGCAGCAACCATCACACATTGGATGAGTTTCAGCTGCCTCTTCTGGCTGAGCCCAGCTATGGGCTTGGTCCAGGGTTTGGGGGGCTAAACATTTTCAGACAGAATTCCACTAAATTGCATTTAAAAGCTCATCTAGAAAGCCAAGCAACAGTCTGGGAGACAAAGGAGAACATCAGTATTTGCATGACCTTAAGTACAAGGAAAATCAGTGAAGAACAAAATGTCTAAAACATTAACCTGCCAGGATTATTTCCTAATGTCACAAATTTCAGGTCCATTTGAAGTCTCACAACACAGAAACTAAGGCAACTGATTGAACTTCTTTGTGAAAAGATTAAAAAAAAAAAATTCCTATAGAATCCAGCATGTGGCCTTGCAGATATGTCCTGAATTCACCCAGCGAGACTGACTCCTGTTGCAGAAACTCTCTGTGGCCATTAGTCAAGGCAAAGAGAGGGCAAAAATGTACTTTTTCATCCAGCTGCAAATGCAGCTCCTCTCTCTTTGTTTCCCAGTCTTCCAGGCATGGATCTTGCTCAATCCAGACATTACCTAGAGCTATCTCAACAAGGCCAAAAACAAGTCCAACAGCCTGGGATCAATATCCTGCCCCACTGGTATCAGCAGCTTAATTTCAACACAGCCATGTTTCCACCTTCTCCTTCCAACTCAGAATAATCTCCAGAAAGCCAACACCCTTCCACAAAGACAAGTGATGGCAAAATCCCAACAGGTTCTGTAGATAACCATCTGGGCAAGGAAAAGGTTCATGCCAAAATGCACATGTGAGGGGGAAGAGGATTGTCTGGGGAGAAGAGTTCCTCTGTTTGGCAGGTACATGTAGAATATGGTGATGGAGCCAGAGGGCTTTGGGAAGAGACATTTCAATGTGCTTCTAAGTGCTGGACCATGGATGGAAACACCAGTGAAGAACTGTAAGAAAAGAGGCAAAAAAAAGAGGCACTGATGGCACAAAAGTGTAGAGGTCTGAAAACACATATTTGTGAAGAATAGGGGAGTGAGTAGAGAGAAAGAACCAAGTGACAAGGAAGCAATGCCCAGCTGCCAGCATGGGGGCTGGTGACCACTGGTGGTTTCACGCTCTCCTGCACAAGCAGCTCATCTTCCACAGACTCTGGATAATGCAGGGCAGAGCTGACTGAACATCTGCCAGGAATGAAAGTTTCCTCTAGGAAACCTAAGCAGCCAGTGGATTGGCAGGTAATTGTAAAGGAAGGAGCAGTGTTAAAGCTCTGATTTTCACACTCTGAGTTATCATGAGGTGCTTCCAGTCCTGCCTGGGCTTTAGGTATAACCATCACGTAAGCAGCTGATAGCAACAAGCCTTTTTCTTCCCCTGGAGCCAACTGTTTCCTCAAACTTCTGTAAATCTCTGCTTCCCAACACGAAGTTAGCACGGCTCTGTAATTATGGATGGAGCATAAGGAGCAGACAAGCTGAATTAGGCTTCCGATTGCGTGTCTAATTTATGTACAACTGCAGCAATTACAGATGCAAATTAAATAACTGTGCAGAAAATGGGTTTTATTAGCCATAACTAAAACCCAATAAAACTCAGTAGCTCATGCACATTTCTGCATTCAATGTGCCTCTTTAGAATGTCAATTAGAAATGTGAGAAACAACCAGGATTTTCTATTTCCTAATCTGAATCAAAAAAAAACCAAACTCCCACAAAAAAATAAACTGTCAGAGCACATGTCTTTCTTCCACAACAAAATGAACAGGAGCTCTAATTGGCAATTTCAGAGCAACACATTGTTTTACAGACAGCAGTTATATGCAGCTTTTAAACACATTATTTATCCTCAGTCTTTCATACCTGACATGGCTGAGAAAAGTCTCATCTAACAAAATCATATGCTAAATGTAATTCAGCTTCAGAAGAGGCCCATTCTGACTGCTTGGCAGGTTGGGATTTAAAAGTTTAAACTCCAAGCTGAGGGGCACTGTGCTTAACTTCACAGCCCTTCTGAGATTTGGGAAGTTGGGGGCCTCTTAGCATCATATCGACTGGGTCCAGGGCTGTGGAAAAGCCTCTCTGGATGTTTTAATGCTGAAACCACTCAAATCTTCTGTCATTCAGACTTAGCAGGAGTGCTGCCATGTCTAAGGAGCCAGCACTAACCTGTCAATTTGTTTAAAAGCAATAAAAAAAAATTGTTCCCATTAAATCAAGGTTAATCCTCCTGCATAGTTCTCACACAATTCCCTGCTACGTACGATTAAACCTGCTCCATAGATATGTAGCACAAACACCTGGATAAAAAGTTTATCTACACCACAGTGTGCCTTCACTGTCCATTTGCTTCATTTCTTGTTTTCCAAGGGAGAGGGGGCTTTCCTGGCTGGCTGCATTAGACACACGTGAGTTAATCACCCTGGCTCTGAGCAGGAGTGATCGTTGGCTCTCAGCGTGAGCATCCTGACGTGTTCCCGTACAGCCACCTCTACACACCTGAGCACACCACTGATGCACAGCAGAGAGGCAGGCCAAGAAGTCCACTTACAGTAGAGATAATTCCCACTACACATCACACATCCTTCCTTCCCCACCCAGGTGCTCCGTTCCTCCCCAGCCACCTGTGTACATCCCAGGCAGGGTGGGATTGCCCAGTTCCCTTCCCCAAGAGGCTCTGGTGGCCACCAAGCAGAGACAGCCCCTGGGCACCAGGATGAGACAGAAACACTCAGCTTCTTGTGTGGGGCAGGGAACAGACATCAGGAGGGGAGCAGGCAGCATGCCATGGTTAGCAGGTGGCCTTGTCTCCAGCCTCCCTCGAACACAGCTTCCACTGGCACCCTCTTCTCCCACTAATGTCCACAGATGCTCTCCACTTCCTCAGCTGTCCCACTTCATGATGTATTACTTCCAATATTGCATCTTCCCCAACAGTAACACGTGTGGGACAGCATATGAGATTCCTACACCACTTCCCAGTGGACCTGGTCCCGCGTGCGGTGCTGTCCCTGCAGCTGCCCTGCACTTCTCCTGCCAGGCCACAGCATGGACACTCATTCTGGATGCAGAAACCTCCTTCAAAATTTAAATATACCACATCTACTGACTTCCCCTGATCTCTTGTGGCAGTTCTATCCTCAAACAACTCTAGTAAATTACTTAAGCATGACCTCCCCTGCCTGAATGTCTGCCAGGTAGTCTTAATTAAACTGTGCATTCCCACATACACTCCCCACAGCACCCTGAGGAGAGGTTTCCAAGATTTCTTCATTTTGTGTATTCCCTTGGATCATCTGTCATTAAACAGCAATAACGATAAGCAAAATGAAAAAGATAAGAATAGTTTGGTATCTGCAGAAAGACAGCACATAAAAAATAAGTAACTAGAAATTAGTTATTAGACCAGCCACCATGCCTCTCCCCAAACAGAGATCCTGAGATGTTGAGCACTTCACTACAGCTACTGAAGTAGAAGATTGTGGTGAAGAACATCTCAGTAAAATCTAAAGAAGATGTGTTCAGAGCAAGTCTTATCACAGGAAGGTTTATTTAAGTTGCTAAAAGAAAAGGTGGCCCAGAAATATTGATTCTGCTTATGATTTAAATAACAGAAGCATGTACATGGAATCATTTCCACATTTCATATCTAAGGGACTCATATCAAAAACATTATCATTTGATAACTAATTTTTTTATGTTGCAGCTTTACATTCAGATGTTCCAGATTCCATAAAAAGCTTTTAAAAATCCCAACACTCAATGAGTTCATTCCCCTTCCCAAACTGGTCCCCTCCTCTTAAATCAATGTCAGACCTACTTTTAGGGGCAGGCAGACCTCTGCACAGAGTGCCTCAGCACTTGAAGGAAACACCTTCTCTTGGAGGTGGACTGTGCTGGGAAAGGTGATTTTGTGACACTGGGAATAGTCAAAGGACAGGGACTGAATCACACTCTCCAAAACTCCAGCCATCAGAGACGTCACTGCGGCTATAACACAACAGCAGCAGCATCCTTGGCCCCAAGAGCCTGACACAGAGCATATAACATCCAAAGGTGAGCAAGGTAATGTAAGGCACAGGTTTATTAATCTTGTCAAAAAACAATTTAAGGAGATTTAGGATTTACACTTATCCCCTGCCTGATTTAAAAAGATATTTTAAGTCAAGCCTTTGTTTCTAGCTGTGTTTTGTAGCTGACCTACTTCTGTTCATAATTAACACTGGAGTTTTGTTTTATGCCAGGATCAGGATAGCTATGGAAAAATGGGTTGTATTTGGACTGATGTAACAAGATTATTACCTAAATTCTAAGTACAAGACTTTGTTGTTGCTGATGAGTGAGCAGAAGAGAAAGCGTTTTGATTCTGTGATCCAAGCTCAACTTTGCACAGCTCAGCGCTCAAAGAAATGCTCTATTCCTAACAGCACAATGAAATCTGGCAGCATTTCCACAGCAATGCATATAGAAATCCACAATGTCATCTCTGGAAAGTCATTTTTCCACAGGAGAAGAACACCCACAACTGACCCATTCCATCAAAAAATTCCTTCACTGCTACCTAGCCCAGGGAATGTCAGGCAATAAAAACCCAGCAGGTCACACCACAGCTATTCCATTCATGTAACACAGGAGTAGCTGAAGAGAAAAAAAAAATGCTTTTCATTAAAACAAATGTTTTAATAATACAAGAAAATTCTTGCACACTACTACCTGCCCTTAATGCCTGCTGGTGGTGGTTGGTTGGCTGAGGACACCAGTGTGGGGGGCAGACAGTTAGGATGCTGGGGCAGGAGAGGAGAGACAAATGAGAGAAAAATGGGGGAAGGAGGAGAGTTATAGACATGGCCAAACTGTGCCTCCATAAAATAGATGAAAAAAAACAGGGGATTCTATTTTATGGAGCAATGGATCTAATAAGAGTAGTTATAGTCATTCACAGTGGTCTAGAACAGGAAACTCTGTGTGAGACAAATGAATTACACCACAGTAAATACATGGGCACATCCATTTTGGATTTGGACCTTGTACATGCAACTGGTGTGAAACCACAGGCAAGACTCGGTATTGACATCTGTGGTTTGTGGGCAGCACTTCCATTACACAGGCAGGATACAGACTCACTGCAGCCAGAAGACCTATTGAGATCATCTAGGTAGAAGACATAAATTTCTTACATTGCATACAGTGCATCTGTGTTAAAAATTAATGACGAATTGGGTACAAACATCAATAAAGAGGGACAAAAGTGAATACCATGTGCAAGAGGTTTCTGTGCACCTCAGGAAAAGAGTCACTTTCGGTTTTCCAAGCAGAATACCACACACAGTTACTTTGCTAGTGCAGCATCCCCAAAAGTCAGTGCATCACCAGATGCCATCGATCCGTGCCAGGTTATGCAAGGTCTAGAGCACACTTCCTACAGAAACTTGCCAAAAAAGAAATCCTTTTAGTACTTAACTTGAGATTTTGTTAAAATTCACTTAATCTGCCTTCTTAAAGTACATTTACAAAAGCAAAAATGATCAATAACTCCACCATTAAATTGCATTACTTTGCATAAATAATTTGGGACAATACATTAAGTAAATGAATGAATAATCCTTGAAATCTACATACAGTTAGGACAACAGCTTTAATAGCAAATCTCTGCTGGAAGGAAAACCAGCAATTCAGATGACTCACTCAATCTACAAGGCAACTTATGAAAACCAGAAAACAATCAGTTTCATACTGGAAGCAAGTGGATTAACTTTAAAAGACAACAGCGTAGCAATTTATAGCTATTACAATTTTTTTGACAACATAAATTTCCAATTTCAGCAGCCACAGTAGGTGAAGCTTTAAGCACAAAGAGCTCATTGATTCAATATGTCTGTACAGTTTAATTCTGAAAAATCGATCATAGTGCATTTCCTCCAACACTTTTTTTGTAGCGTCCTCCTATGCAATTTATTATTATTGCTTATTGCTAAAACAGAAAAGGTGATTCCACTGCTCTCAGCCCTACTAAATCATTATTTAATGCTGCATGGCTACCCTCCTTATATAAAGGGATAGCTTGGTTTATTATGAAGAATATTATTATTAAACATTTCTCAGTTGTGTTTATAGTTGATGGCGATTCTTTTAAGAATTCTCTGTTTTCTTTAAATAATTTTCCTTGCCCCACCTATGTCCTGTGGAGCTCTTGGAATCACCTCTAAAGGAAAGGGTCACTTTTGGCTTATGAAGTTTCCCACAGCAGAAGCCAGAAGCTATAAACATGAATTTTTCATTATATTAATTGTCCTAGTTTAACTGTGCAACATGACTCTGTATCATAACCAATACAGAATTTTAATTGTGTGTGAAATACTCAGTTTCTAGAAGCCCCCTTCCTAACCTTTTTTTATACTGGAGGGAGCTTCTGCCAACAAACACTGCCTCTTAGCTAATGTTCAACTTCCTTTGTAATTCACTTTCCTGACCTTTTATTTTGACATTTTCACCTCATATATTAATTTCTGCCTGCACTGAATACTGCAGCATTATAATTACTTACATATAAACCTTTCATCACATCTTTCTTTGGACTTTGTAAGAAGATGCTGTATATCAAATAACAGCAAATTTCACATTAATCAGCTGGCCTTTCAGAAGAACAGGCTGCCAGCAGCCAGGAGATGATCACACCTAGAGCCTCTGTGCCACCGGGCATGGGTCAGAGGAACCCTCTGCTTTCAGAGAGCAACATGGGGCACCCAAAAGAGAGAAAACAGCTTTCCCAGACCTCCCACACCACCTGTGGATTTGTCCCCAGACTTGCCCAGCTTTGGGGCAGCTATAAATTAGCCAGGACACCAAGCACCCTTCCCACACAACCCAGGAGCCCCACCACCCCAAGAAGCTTTCAGATGGACTCGAGTTACCTTTCTTATCCTGTTCTCTGCATTAATGGATGTTCTGGGTAATTAAAACCACATTTTCCAGTGAGTTTATACCCATATCAATAAAAACCCCACATAAATCATGCAGCTTTTATTGTATATTTTTATCTATGGCATATCACACACCATAAGATGCAATAACACACTGAAGCAGTCACATTCAATAAATGTTTTTCTCACCTAGTTTCCACACTAGAAACAAGGAACAAAAACTGCACAAGGCGTAATTCAGGTGATCAGCTCTAGTAAGGTGGTGTCCACTGGACCTGACATCTCCTAAAACCAGCCCAGTGATCCCCCTGAGGGTCCACCACAGTAAGGTGGCATTGAGCAAACAGAGCTTCGTGCACCCTTGTACACCACGCCAGAGTCTGACCTGCCTCACCGGATGAGAGGAGACCTGTCCCGTTAGTAACAAGCACCCGGCCCAGCAGCTGTTCTCCACAGTATTTCTGATTCTTCAGCTTAGAGATGAAAGTCTCCAAACTGCCCAGGTGACTGCAATATCCCACGGTGACTTCTGGACATCAACACAGATTTCAGCCCTCCTTATCTTGCTGGCTCCTCTTCCCACAGCACAGCAGTGTTTAAAGTAGCAACTTTCCAGGGACAGGGAGGTGTTGGGATGACAACCAACGGCAAGTGAGAGAGCTTTAATTTCTCAAAGTCCCAGCATAGCTTCTTTTTAGTCCTGTTCCATAAAATATCATAAAAAGCATTTACATTTTTTCCACAGCGTTTGCCTTCAGAAAGTCTCTTGGATGTGACTGCTCTAAATACAATTCCAGCCTTTTTGGGCTTTTAATCTTTTAGTTACACTGAAGGAACTGTAGGACCTTCACAGCTGTCACCAATTTTTGATACCTAGACAGAAGAGATTATCAAATATTGTGTGCAAGCAGCACAGATGTTTTTGCATTGTTCTTCCAGCTTCCATTCAGCCAAAGTCCTTAGTTCTGTTATTTACCATGGAGACTAGTGAAAAACTAATCCAAATGTGTGGGTGAATTGAAGAAACCTTGTCAATAGTTCTGAGAAGTGGGTATGTGCTCAGCGGAGCAAGAGAGACAAAAAAACACACTAAAGCTATTTCAAACATCGTACAGCGGGAGCTGCAGTCACACTGGAACTATGTGTCAGTGGAAAATATCCACAATTCTGTTAACCATCCTTTTCTTTTACTGGCTAATAAAAATATAACTCAATTGTCTGCAGGCAGACATAGCTGAATATTCTTCATGTAGAGATCTAAGTCACCATCTAATACCTTAACCATGTAACACACTGAGATTCTGGAGCGATGCTTGACATGCAGGGTAAAACTGTACAAGAGAGAAAAAGATAGAGGCAACAGCTGATAATGCTGCCATATATTAAACACATTTTCTGCAGTAGAAAAGTATACAGGGACAACATCACAGAGATGTTCCTAGGCTGTTCAGCCTTTCTGGTTCCCTTAAGGCATTTCACATTTCTCTTTCTTCCTCTTGTCCAGGTCCTGTCTCGCACCCAGTTTAGTACTAGTCCTTAAACAAAACCTCCGCTCCAAAATTTACAAGCACATTTTCAACTCCTGCCACTAATAAGAGATATTCCCATTAATTTAGAGCCACCATTTCAGCCTAATCTTTGCTAAATAACCAAAACATAACTAAGAGCACAAGCATTACTAAGCAGACATAATCTGTGCCAGAGATAATCCTGTCGCTGAGAGAACTGTGAGGTATTTATCTCGCATTTTTGCTTTCCAAGACCACCAGAACAGTGTTTTGTTAGTACACTTGGAGCAAAATCAACATGCTGTTTTATTCATCTCAAACTCAAAAGACAAGTCACCTCAAAACTCCAACCATGATCTTTGCTTCTAACTTGCTAAGAAGAGGCAGACAGCTCACAATCAATGTCCCACTATTTTTTAAATACCATTTCAAATCTCTCCAAGCAGATTATTTCAAAGCTTGCTCCCAGCTCACCGCAGAGCGATGCTCTTGTGGAACTCCTGGTAATGCGAAAAGAGCAAGCAACACAATGGCTATTTATCAGAGCACATTGTAGGAGAGAACTTTGTGCCCATAAAAGCACAGCCGGGTCCCTTGGGTCTGTCCAGACACCAGAACTTCTATTTAATCGCTGGAAGCTGGAGGAACATTCAGAATCCTGGAATGTAAGTCAGTAAATTAAACAAGTGAAGCTTCTCTCTTTCTTTAACCATTAAAAGGAAATTTCAGCAAAATTCTGAAACCCAGGCAATATGGATGTGCTTTATTGCCAGCACAAGGAAACAGCAACAAACCTTCCCAGGCTTGGCAAAGGGCAAAGGAATTAATCGTGCAGGGGTTTGCTGTGTGCTTTCCCTGCATACCTGCACAGTCCAGGGGACACTTCAGAGGTCACAGCTGTGATCCCACAGGTCAGGCTGAGCCAAGTCTTGCACTTGGAGCAAAGCTCCAGCTATCTTCATACGAAGGACACAGTATGGCATGCCCAAAGTTACAGAACTTAATTTCTAAGAATAGCATCCAGCCCTGAGAATGTAGAAGCAAATCTATTATTTAACTTATAATTCTAAACTAATAAAAAAATTGGCCCTCCAAGAGCCTCAGCACCACATATAAACACCAGGTACTTGTTCTTTTTGACTGAAAAATTGAGCTGTTCTCTTCAGCCTTCCCGCTTACACAGAACTCACATCTTATGCCATTTTTTATTTATTTTGTTTAATAAATACGATGGGATATTTCCCTCTGTTACTCTTCAAAGACAAAAGCCTCCTCATAGAAGAACTAAAGCAAACACTTCTAATCACACCGACCCCCTTTATACAGCAGTTTGACACAGACTGATGAGCAGCCCTATGGACATCATCGCTGCTGCTGCTGCTGGAGGCAATTCCAAGACAAACCCACATCCTTAGGAAAGGCTGCAGCTCCCCTATGGCACAGAAATCTCTGATGTACCCACAGCTGTACAGGACAGGACATCAAGTACCACAAATTCTAACCTGTCACCAGCCCAACACTTTGCCACTGTCCAGGACAAAGCCCTCGGCATAGGGGGCCACCTCCAGACACCCGGGAAGCGGATGCCCAGCAGGATGCCAGGCTTGCTTTGTAGGAGCATTCCCCTCTCATTGCTCATGGTGAGTATCAGAGCAGCAGTTCCAAGGAAAGGGGCAGGTGGCACCTCATAACAGAAATCTCTCATCTTTTCCAAGTACTGTTCCAACAGGAAAATATATGTTTTATGCCTTCTTTATATTTCTATGTCTTCACTTGCTTGGATTTCTTTAACCTCATTATCAGATATTCCTCATTTTTTCACTCCTCATTTAGGGACAATTCCATCACCCCTAAAACATATTATCTTTTTAGATTACTCCCAATCACAATTTCAATATACAGTCTTTTTTGGCAATATGGTATTCTCAATCAAAAATTACTCTGATTCTTCTCTATCAAAGTTGGGAATAGGTGAAGTCAGTTAAATTGGTGCTAGAAAAACAAAACAAAACAAAACAAGGTTAAACTTAACCACCCCAAAATGCAGAAAGATGTTGTGTGCATGGCTAATGAGACACTATTTAAAACCAGGAATATATCCTGTGCTACCCCAACCCTAAATAACTAAAAGTTGGCTCAGTAATAGCACAAGCATTTTGTTGTGTTTATTGTGGGAATGGCCCACAGTTAAGTGCAGTAACAGAGGGTGCATTCTGCACGGAGGGTAACGAGCCCTGGGAGAGGCACACACACAGCCATCTCCACACAGCAAAACTGTCTGTGCAAAAGTTTGTTAATCTCTGCTATGAGACATTGCCATTAAAACACGTTCCATGAAGCCACAGGTTCGTTCCGCCAAAACCAGGGAGCTAGACCGACTCGTCAGCAAGCAGAGCCGTGGAAGACCTCAGTCTGTGTTTAATGATCATCTCAACAAAACTTGCATTTACCCAAAGAGCAACAGCAATCCATGTTCTGCACTGTTTCCCAAGCCAGATACCTGCATCCAAACCTATGTGGCCACAAACTTTCCTTTATTTTGCTACAGAAGCAGGGGATAAATTCTTCCAAGACCTGAATACTTGTGTATCCGTCAGGAAGAGCACTCCAAAAGCAACCGATTTTTATATTCATCATAATATTCAACAAGATCCTGAACACTGACTTTACAGCAGGAGATAGTATAAATTTAAGGGATTGAATTAAGATAAGAATAAACAAGACAGAAGAGAAGGCTAAAGCCATTTATTACAAATACATAAATATCACTAAAACTTCTAAAAATGACAGATTACTTTTTTTCTTTCAGCAGGCCCTTGAAGGTCAGTCAATTTGAATGACTTTGGAAAAAGGGAACACGTTAAGTCTGAAGCTGAAAATCCACCGCAGAGAACGTCTAGACAGCGAGTCTTAAATCTCACTCCTAAATCAACCGAGATGCAGCTCAGCCGGCCCTGCCACGTCGTTGTGCCAGGTGAGAGACAAGTCTCAGTGAGGAGGAGTCCCCAGACACCACCACAAAGATGAGCTCTGAGCGCCTGGGGTGCTGTCCCGAGGGCAGGTGACAGTCCCACCCCACAGCAGAGATGCTCTGGGTAAGTGGTACCATATCGGGGATTTTTATTTTTTTTAAGAAGTCAGTAATGTTCTGCCTGAGCTTCCAGGTGGATTTAAGAAGCACACCTGCAGCAGCAGCAAAAGCAGAGGCAGCAGCCAACCTTTTAATCTACAAATATCAAAATACTTTAAAAAGAGACTTGTATCGTTACATCACGGTACAGAGAGATAAAATGTGGCTCTGGGAGGGGAGGTGACTGCATGGAGAGCAGCCCAGTGCAACAACATCCCCACTCCCACCACTGCACGTTCTCTGAAGGTGCCCACTAGCTATCCTCCTCCTTTAATAACAGCAGATCTTCCAGCTGTTATTCGTTTCAGGTACCCTCTGAACACAGTCACAAGAAAACTCACCGTCATCAGAAGTTTAGTGTCTGTTTTTCCCCACAGCAAGGAACAGAAAACTCCGTTCACCAATTTCTAATTCCACTGGCTGCACAGACCTCCTTCAAAGACTCGGACCCAAAGTTGTGTTGTATTTTGTGCACCAGAGGGTAAAAGCTGTAAATTGTATCACTTCGGGCGCTGTCTTCTTCGAACGTGATTTATCAGACCCAGCTCACCATGAGGAATATTATGCAGGGGAAGAAGAGTGATAAATGCCATTAATGACTGGCCTGAGAACACGGAGGGTGGAATGGCAGGATAATGAATAGTATGGGACTCCTACCTCCTGGTCATGGCTTTAGACCATTAGACAAAGATATTTTTTTTATGCTACAACAGGTTCAGACACACTCCATCCTTTTGTTTAATCCATGAAATATAGATCTAGCAGAGAAACAGACATGCAGCAGCTCAAAAATAACAGAGAAGCTTTTCCTTTTTCCTCCTTTTTCTTTTCTTTACTTTTTTTATCCATCCCTTTACTTGTTCTTCCTCCTCTTCCCTTTCAAACATACCCTTTTCTTGCTGTTGGGTTTCCCCCACTCCCCCCAACCAAAAAAAAAGACAGAAAGAAGTCACCATTGTTACTGAGCCTTGATCTTTGCCAGTCCTTGGTTTGACTCTCTCTAATTTCAGAAAAGATCCTGAAGCTAATAAACAATTTAATCACAGAGGAAAGCCACCTGGAAGATGTATTGCAGCAGGAATTAAACAGAGACTTTTATTTTTTTTTATTTATTTATTTATTTATTTTTGGCTAAGTAGATAGTAAATACAAAAATATTCTGAGCAGTCTGATGGCTTTGGGATTCGTGGGGTGAGACTCACGAACATGGTACCAGTTGTATGCAAATATCAATAATTTTGTATAGTTGTTTCAGTGAGGAGAAAAATATATAAATAATTTTTTTAAAAAATTAATCTTAAAGAATAAATGAGGAGAGAAAGAAACTAAGGGGTGGTGCAGAAATCGAAATGTCAGAGAATGTCGCAGGCAGAGGGTAGGTATGGGAATAACAGATCCAGAGCAAATCTGCTGGCGATGTTAAGAGCTGGCAAAAGATCAAAGCGATAAGAAACAGGAATGGAAATAACCTTTAATTCTGTGCCTATAAGAGGACGTGAAAAAAACCCATTGCAAAGGCCAGCCAAGGTAACATGGAAAGGGGCCTAGTCATGCGCTGGGAGCTCTGCTCGCCTCAATCCAAACCTAAGGCTTTTGTCCTACTTTAAAAAGCACTCTGCTAAAAACACAGCACAGAAAAGTTCTGAAACAAAGCTGAAACACTTTGGGGTTTTTTTTTTAGTAAACCAAGGCTTTAATTGCAGTTTTCTAACTCCAGACATCCCAGCCTCTGCAAAGATGCGTTTTCACTCCTCTTCCAGATATGGAGGCAAGCCTGTTCCACCGTCTATAAGGAGTGCTATTTATGGCACCATGTTTAATTAGGTGACACAGCAGAGAGACAAATGACCAAACCCTGCCTTTCCTCCCAGCACCCTGTTCCACCTCTGAAGACAGTCAGAAAGCAGTTATTCATCAAGCCACCAAATAGCCACTGTTACCGATAAGCTCTACCCAGCCCTGACTGACCACTATTTGCTTACTAAGATGACAAGTAACAAGTAGATTGTTTTTTCATTTGAAATCTGGACATTACTGCATTGCTACAGAGCAGGTACAAACCTGCCCAGGTGCTCCACCAGTGCAGGTCCAAGAGCCCAAGTCCCCTTCTTGGATTGCACACAAGCTCAGCCAAACCCTTATCTACTTCTTTTTAAAGTGGAGGAACGCAGCTTTGCTGGAGCACAAGCAAACGCTGATCTTCTCTAAACCTGAGCTAAAATTGTCCTGAAATCAGAAGAGTATATGGGGCTGACACAGAATATAATCTTTGATCCAAACACGTTTCTATCTTTAGATCACCTGTTTCTTCCTACCTCATCCCCACCCCAAAGTGCCAAAACACTGCTAGGGAATGGTTGAGGATTTTACAGCTTGGTCCCCATCTAGAAATTCCAGAAAAATCTTAACTTTACAAGAGCAACAAATGCGGTTTGGCAAAACTTGAGATGCTTCAAAAACCTTGGCTAAAGCCTGGAGAATCGCTGAGCTTTTGAGCAGTATCCGAATTGAACCACAGGGAAAAACTGAGGTTCGTTCATCACTAATTAAGGGCTTAACTGACATTACGAACGCTTAGCAAATGTTCTTCCCCATTAGCTTCCAAGAACAACAACAGGCCTGCAAGATTATTTTGAGCATGAGTTGAAATAAGGTGAACCATACCTTAGGCCAACAAAATTTCCCAGAAGGAACAAACACTTTGTTTACTCTGAAGTTAATTCTAAGACACAAAGTGTTTACCCAACTTCAGCACACACAAGCCACTGGTGAGCCACATTTCCAGCAAACTCAATTCAGCTTTATTCTTACTTCTTCACTTCAGCAATTTCAATTTGCTCATATAAATCTGAATGGTGGTAAAAGATATTATAATAAAGCCCATTCTATTAAATGAGCACATTTTTTGAAGTTGCAAAGTTTTTCCACACGATAGCTGTGCAGTATTTTGCTTGTTCTAGTAGGGCTGATATCCTTTGTACCTGCACAATATGTCCTTTAATGCACATAGATGTAATATACAATACATGAAATATATATTTGTGATGGAAACTACCTATACCAAGCCTATCAAAGACCTCAAAAAGCCACAGAACTTGCTTCAACATTAAAAAGTTAATCCTAATGTGGATTTCTTGCCATATTATGGTCTAAAACTACACAGTGCTCACTAACATCCTTATCCATGGGCACACACATGGAGTTTCAGAGAACTTTCTATGATGCTTTTATATTTAAAGGTTTATACGGTCAGAGGCTCAGATGTCATTATTCATGAGCAAATAAAATTTCAGAACTGCAAGGCATTATGGAAAATGTCAAATGCAGCTCAGCTCATTTTCACATAAGTTTTTATCATCATCACTTCATCAACATTATTTAATGTTATTGTTTGTTATACAGGGAAAAAAATATCATTCCTATTTTTAAAATGGAACACTCAGTTAGTAAAACAGCATATTTATTTATTAAGTTTTAAAAATCAATCTGGGTCCTACTAAAGCTGGCAGAAAATTTCATTGATTCCACCAGGAAATAGGTCAGGCTTTCAAATACAGACCAAAAAAGTAAGGTTTCCTACAAATGTAGAATAAGTATATTGCTCAAAGGCCTATAGCCATCAGGTGCCAGCTCTCCTACAAATACTGGGTGCTGGGATGGGGTGGGACGGGAGGTCTCTTCCTTGTTTGGTTCAGGATCACCCCAATCCCAGTGGCAAGGGGAAGGGCTTGCCCACTTTTATAATACAGCCCAGATCTGGTACATACACCTGAACTGAAAGCAAGCGAGAACCTTGACATTTTCTTCAGGGATCAAAAATTTCATCATTGAAAAGTGCCATCATTTATTTCATGTCTTGCCAGACACCAGTTTAATACACTTAGGGCTGAAATCCTGCCAGCCCTCCCTACCACCACGCTGGTATCTTTTGCTAGAAAACCAGTATCCCTGGCGTAAATAAATACTTGGCACCAGGCAGATCTCCATCCACTGTGAAAAGGTCAGACACATCCCAGACTATTTCTAGTGTGTATTTAAAGCCCGTTCAGCCTTGATTTATGCCTCCTTTTATTTCAGAGTGTTAAGAAAAGCATAAAGTTACAGTACTTTACAGCTCATTTAGAAAACGCCTAAATGGAAACCCTAACGACCTCCCAGTGGCCCAAGATGGATTTAAGTGTGATTAGTAACAGAAATGAAAATTCATTTTCTTGTGGTAAAGGACAGTAGGCTTCATCATTATGGTGTTATAATTTAGTCTTAAATAAATTGTATTTATAGCCTTTCTGGTGTCTTACACCATGTCTGGTGAAATAGTTTTATGTAACAAAAGCCAAACAACCTCAGTAGGTAGGATCTTCTCAGGCAGCAAGTGATTTTTGGTGCCTGAGATGTCCTCAGTAAGCCTGACTTCCCAAGCAAGCGTGGCTCAGCAGTTTTTGAAAATGAGGCCTTTACAAAAGTATTAAAAATTGTAATATAGCAGCTACCTTCAAAAACATGGGCCACCTGCTGCCTTCAGTGGAAAAACCATCAGGATGCTTGTTCTCAAATCTTCAAGCAAGCCAAACTGGCTATGAAATATTATTTCCCTTCCACAGTCTGCCAAAGTCAACTGTCTGGTGTAGGAGATGCTCAGTTTTGAAGTTGCTTCTGTGAGGAAAGACTATGTGCTAGGAACAGCTCAAGGGGACTCAACCACAAGTACATCCCAGGACGCAGTCCTTGGCGAGAGAGGAAGGTGAAGTTGTTGTGCCTCAATTCAGGATTATTCAGGGGTTGAAGGGAGAAAGAGAAAGGGAAAAAAGTTTGTCAAGTGATGCAGCTTAGCATTTTATAGTGGCAGATGAAACAGAAAACACAGGATCAGTGTATACACCAATAAAGCTCTGAGATAATGTAATGAAATCCTGCCCACGTAATCCAAAATTGCGGTTGTCTACCCCAGTGTTTCCAGTCTGAGAAAAACTTCAGGAGTTCTGTACTCTAGGGTTGTCCCATAGCAGCATGGGGAATGCTGGTTATCCTACTGGAAGCCCCTGTTTGCAAGCTTGGCTCATGTTTTGTGTGCAGGAGATGTAGGATGTCAAACTGAAGAGTGGTGTACACAGCCAACAAAAGTCCTGCAGCCCATCAGCACCTGAAAGGTCTGCTAGGGAACCTCTTTTTCTATCAAAGCATAAGAAAGTTTCCATCCTCATCAAACATATTTCAAAGTGATTCTAATGTAGAACACACAAAAAAAACCCAAACCATCACAGTTGTTGTAGTCCATAATGGGGAAGGTGGGAAAAGATTAGAAGAATTCAGATTTAGTCCTTGAATGGCAACTAACACACTAAACAGTCAACAGTCACAAGTGGCCTTAATAAAGGGAGTCAAAGTAGTCATTTTTCTCTTCTCCTGGTAGTCAGTTTGCACATTTACCTCTCTCTGAAGAGGTTCTCTTTATTTTATGTATGTGTGAAAATATATATGTGTGTATATATATATATATAAGAATAAATATACATGACCAGTAAAGAGTCTTTCACCCATCCAGAGCAACAACTGACAACAACCTTAAAATCTGCCACTGGAGACTTTACCTGTCTCCCAGAAACTCTAATTGCTTTCCTGGTATCACTAATGAACTGAAACTCTGTAACCTACATTCAAGTTGTCAAATCTCACAGCATACTAATATTCACAAAAAGCAACATACCTCTTTTCTCTGCAAGCAACAAACTATTTTCACTAATTAAACTACAGAAAATAGAGGCATTTTAACTGCAGTTTCATTTCCTAGACACCTGTTGCTTTACTTGAAGAAACCATTTTTTATCCACAAAAACTAGATTAACTTTAGGAAAACGACCACAAAAGCAGGTTGGCAAATTTATATGATGGGATACAGACAAGACCTTTATTAAAAATGGCATTTCTGTCAATGAACCAAAAAATGTTTAATATTAAATTGTGTTTTCATATATCCACAGGAAACAGCCGTACTGCTCTCCCACACTGCCAAATATCCTCCTGCCACTTGCATCACGTGAGTCAAAATACTTCACTGAAATCCATGGTAAAGTAAGTTAGCAGAGCACTGCTGCTTATCTGGAGACCTAAATGGACTTACATTATTGTCTCACACAGATCATGGACACAGGGAAGGATTCTGGTGATACAACAACGTGCATTCCATTTTCCAGCCTAATAGCCTCAGAAATCAACCACGTATCCCTAATGCAGACAGAAAAATAAAGCAAATGAAACTAATTTCTGGCAAAATGAAAGAGAAAGTGAGGGTTCAGCTGGCTGCTGCCACTCATGGACTGGTTGTTTCACCAGGACACACACAAGAGAACAGATCTGTAAAATTAATGGTGTGGCATCACAGGTGAGCTGTGCTTTGTGTTAGTTTCTAAAAGCAACCTGGTGCCAGGGTTAGGAGCCTCCTCATTTCACCTTCAACTAATAGTTGCACACTGTGTAGCCAGATCCACCAGCAATACTCACCAGTTAGCATTTTAATAGCTCTCTACAGGTAAATATGACAAGCATTTAGGAAGCTACCTTCTTGGCTATGTAAGCTTTCATAAATCAGCAATATTAGCTGTGTGGAATAAGATAGAGAAGCTGCAGATTTTCACCTCAAAGAATGAGATGAGGTGGTTTGCCTTTATTCCTTGCTGGGGACTAGTGATTTCTGTTTGACTTCTGTCTTTTCAGTAATACTCCATCAATGGGCTTTGCTCAGGAGTTCCAGGAAACTGACCTTTGGGTTGAAATCCTGCACAGGCTCCATGCACCCACCCCAGTGAGAAACCCTTTATGTATCCCCCTGTCTGTATATTTGTTTCACAACCTGTGCTGAAGGACCATCCACCCAGGACCTCCAGTAGGAAGGTCAAGTCAGTCGTGTACAATTTACAAGACCTTAGCTTTCATAAGCTTCTTTCCATGCTGGAACCTGTTGTACAAAAGATTTGCCCTATAAAAACACTATGTAGATACAGTAGAATTTCCCTGACGTGTCCAGCTCCACTGCTGCTGTTATCCTTGCAGCACTCCCAACGTCTCTCACACACCTTCTCCTGCAGACAGCTCAAACTAGGTCACTATCCACAGAGTGAGTCATCATGCCTAACTTTAGCATCTGATCCAGCTAGCTGTTTAGGAATCTACTCACCTTAGATCCTATAAATAGTCAGCAAAGAAAAAAAACAAAAAAAAAGGCATCTCCAGACAGTGATTCAGAAAAAGACATCAACCGAGACGCTCCGAATCCTTTTCAAGAGGAATTTCTTTGTCTGCTGACTGCGTAAGATGGAAGGCAAGGGACACAGGGCAGGTGGCTGTGTGTCAGAGCTGGGTGCTAGGCAGAGTGCTTTTTATTATAGTGATAGCAAAGCCTGATATTAAGCTCCATTTTCAACTCTTGAGGACAGGCATAGAAGGACTCTTTTCCTGTAAAACAAAACTCAGAGGGTCTATATGTAATCACCAGGCTCATATGCTTGCACTTCTCCCAGCCCCTTCAGCTGGGGCTGTGCTGGAACCTCACCCTGGGCACCACTTTGAACAAAACAGACTCCCACCATGCCCTACTACTATCCCCACCATCACCTACCCCAAAAGGTTCACTGAACAGTATTATTTTCTCAATGAACAACTAAACCCACTTCTGTATAAGCATTAAACCGCCTAATGGTTGCTCAGTTTTTGCAAGCAACAAAAGAGGAGGCAGAAGAAAATAAAGTTGAACAGATTATCTCTATCCAGCCCACGTTTGCCTTCACTGGATAGATGTTATTACTTTGCAACTGGTTTCATTCACAGCTGTGACTGGGGGTCTTAATTGGTGTTTTTGGTTGTAGAGTGCTACATTATGAAAGCAAAATTTGCCCTTTTTAACAAGCTAAGACATTTAAGTATATTTTCAAAAACCAGAATATTCAGAAATATTCAACTATCACTTCTTTTCAACCAGTATCTGTTTTCTGCTCAGTGATGTTTCCATAATCTCAAATCCAGCAAATTTTTACAACCACTGCTGATTGAAACTCTGGTTAGCTAACGACTGCATGTTAACACGCCTCACTCTGTCCAGCACAGCAGACATGATTTATTTTTTCAGTACATTTTCATCACAGCACTCAAAATGCAGGCTGTGGAGAGCAAGTACTGTCTTATGGCAAATTCTAGTCTCTGCTAACATCATGGAAGTGTCATGTAAATTGGTATAATTCGAATCTCAGAAGATAAATATCTGCCCCACCTAGGACTGTAGCAGCAACTGTCATCAAAATTTCTAGAAATTTATCAGGGCAAAGAAAAACCTCAATAACTAAACATTTTACTGCATAGTCTCTTGACTTTGCCTTTTAAAGAACAACATTTCTTGAAATAAGGAAAACCAGTCAAAGAAGGCTAGACTGGCATTTATTAAATATCACTTACCCATAGCACAGATATAGATTATTTAGGCCTTTTCCAGCAGTCTGGTGCTAGAGAATAACAATGATTTCACTGAGCTTTAGATTAACTCCCACTGGAAGTATTTCAGGAATCAATCACTGCCCAAGTATCCACCAGAAAACACCTCAGATCATATCAAGTCCAGTAGGAAACCGTAATAAGTACAGATTGTCCTTCAGCTCTCTAACACAGAAAAACAGATATCCAACGTTTAAATAGCATTTCTAAAGCAGCAGTGTCAAAGGTTGTCTCAGCTACAAAGATTGCTTCCTGGAAATGCCTTAATTAATGCTTGTGCAACCTTAACCCTGGTCCCCAGCGCTTATGTATTATGATATAGATTTTAATGAGATGCTCACATACTCTTTATTTCCACTGAACCCCTGACCACATGAATTATAAGCATGGGTAGACATGAATCAGAACAGGGTAGTGAATAATTTTCTGTGGAATTTCTTTTATTCCATGTTGCAAAAGATGAGAAATGTGTTGAAAAGCATCTAGGGAAGGAATACAGAGAAGCACTGGAAAACTGAACTCTGCTGTATCACACACACCACAGAGATTTTCCTTTGCAGGTACTACTAAGTACGTGCTCTTCATTTAGTAGCCATCTGGCTTGAAACATCAGCTTTTGATTTGCAAAAGCCTCGAGCATTTCTGTCTGCAACTAGACATTACAGTCCCTCAGTGTGTTTTGAATGTTCAAATCGCTTAAAAAAAGGTGCCTCAAACAGGTCAGCCAGAATAGGAGGGAAGTTTAAGCTCTAACCACTGGTGAGTTGGTTCCCTCCTCTGTAAGATGTGGAAAAATCACTCTCTTCTCAGAGAAGACTATGAAAACAGATGCACTGATGGCTGTGAAATGTTCAGGCAGAGCAGTGATTAGCGTCAAGGAAAAACCCTGGAGGAAGTTCAGTCATCAGAGCTGGGTCTGAAAAGGGATCAGGAATGAAGGCATGAAAGGACACTCTGGACATGAAAAAGAAAACCAAATCCTGAGCAGGTGTTCTTCTGGAGAGCCTTGTTTACTCTGTTCATCAAGTAGGACTTGAATAGCATTGCCAAAAGCCATTCTGGCTGAAGTCTCCATCAATACTTGGCCCTAGCAAACACCTGACACAAAAACTTCAGTCCAATGTAATACAGTTGGGCAAATTTTTAGCACCATTAAATGAGAGTTCAATAATAGGAAGCATCATGTAAACCCAGTGATAGCTGATACTGCCCACTCTGCTTACAACTCTGCTGTCTCCCAAGATAAACTGCCAGCTTCAAACTGCCCACGTAAGATTCATTGAGGTGCCCGGAGGAAAGTTCCGTGTTGCTTTGTTCAGGGAAAAGTGTGAAATTTATCATATGCCCTTTTTTTTCTTTCTTTCTTTCTTTCTTTCTCTTTTCCCCTTACTTCAGACTGACAAGTGCAAATTAAAATTTCACACCCTGCCTCAAGCAGGGAGCATGAAATTCTGATTTGGGGGATTTAGGCAGATTTCTCCAGGATTACACGGACGGCAGCTGCCCAAACCAGTGCCACCAAGCCTGCCCTGGCCAGCCTGCCCTGGCCAGCCTGCCCTGCTCTCCAGCAAAAACTTCTTGATGCAAACATTTAATGGGGAGAAAATGCACGTGTGGCACTATTACATATTCATATGTTGGTTTTTATTATTGATATTAATATATAAATATTAATATATATATAAATATATATATATATATCTCAATATTTATTATTGATATTAATAATAATAAATATTGATACTGCAAAGTACCCTCATAGAATGGTTAGGATTGGAGGGGACCTTAAAGATCATCTAGTTCCAACTGAACTAGATCAATTGGAGCAATTGATCAATTAAATTGAGGCCATAGATGCTACATGAATGGATGGCTGGTTCTCAATGTCAGTGCAAGAGGGCCACTTATGGGGTACTCAGAGATAACCAGAAGTTACTTAGCTTGAAAAGACTTATATTGAAACATCTAAAACTTAATAGATGGATAGTACTGAACAGAGATTTTTATTGGGCCATTTCTAGAAACAAGAAAGGATTTGTTACTTTGGACCATTTTTTAGATACTCCCTGTCCTTAGAATCCTCTTGATATTTTCTCTCTCTGTGGAGGCCCCACTAATCTACTCCATGTTCTGGGAAGGGCTGAGGACAGAATTATTGCTGAGATGCTGACCTTGATCTCTTGGGCATGGTTATTCCATGGCAACCTCAAGAACACTTCTATCATTGCTAAAGAAGAGCCATGGAAAAGAGTAATAGGAGACAGAAACAAAAAAAGATTGAGAAATGTTAGTATTGTGAGGTACTGAGCATCTTCAGCTCCACTGTTACACTTTGCCCCTGTTCTTTTAGCCCTTGGAGACCTCTGGAGTTGCATAGTGAACACCCCCTCCTATATATAACCCCCTCCACCAGTGCCTTCTATTTCCTTCAAAGTTTTGTTGGATAATTCACTGGTCCTTGAGAAGTCCTGTCTCTTGTTGCAACCCAGTGTCACTTCAGTCCCAACCAAGAGCAGTAAACGAGGGAATAGCTTAGCAAAGTTCACAAGACACTTTTACATGCCAAAAGCATAACATAACACCCTACCAAAAGGGAGCTCCCAGTAAGTTCACAACTTCACTCACGTTTGATTGTCCCAAATTGTCCAATATCTGTTGTGTAGAAGCCTGTGTTTGGCACAGTGGCACTTCTGATTGACAATATTTTACTTTCCAATTACTTTATTAAGCAAAAAAGTTATTTCCAAAGCACGTGGGTGAATAACATTAACACTTTGAACTTGACAGAGACTCAGTCCCATTGCCAAACTGCTGCAGCACGGCAGTGCTGGATGAGAGAACACATGTGGATGTTAGCAAGTGCCACTCGCTTCTGTATTTTTCATTACCTTGAGCAGTGGAGTTTCATTTTTATAATGTTAAATTCCCACCAGTTCCCACTGACATTCATGATTTAACTGGCAAGGACTGCAGCAAACTGAGCAATCCATTTAAAGAAATAGGTTGGATGTATTAGCTAGGAATTTTCTGGCACCAGTTCCCGAGTTTTGGTTAGTATATACCGCAGCACAGACATGCAATGGTCTATTTTCCTCTTTGCAGAGAACAACATTCTCCCCATTTTTGGAAAGCACCTAGCACATGGATAAATAAAGAGGTGGGACTAGAGTCAACTCTCAGTTGTGTGTAGATATTTAGTGTAATCTCAATGAAGTCAATGGCTCTGCAGAGTTTTGGACCATCACCAGTGTAGTTGAGAGAAGTTATTGACTCAGTAACTCTTGAAAAGCCCCTCTATGAGACAGATCCAGTAATTCAGCACTTGCATTATCAAGGTTTGTGTTTGTGACTATGGTTTATTATCTCTGAAACATCTGTAATTCAAAGTCAGGACGTGATGCCATTCCAACACCACACAACCACACCACTTCTGGAAAAGTATCCTTGGAAGAAAACAACTTCACCAAAGTCAGGACAGCACCACAGGATTGATAGCATCCTCCACATTTGACTATTGCTTTGTCCCAATTCCGAATCTACAAAATCCAGCCTTGCTCAGTCAGGATGTTTTAATCATCAAGACTTATTCAGGAATATAAACGTATGAATAAGAGTCACTCCTCATTCCAACCACCACCAAACCACAGCAGAACATTAACTCTGCTCAAGGACACACATTTACTCAACTGATGACTATGTTGCCAAGCTGCCTACCCATTTGCTTTATTTTTCTTTTTTAAGGGTGTGGAAATGTTTGTTCACTTCAAGGCATCCTTCTGGTTTATTGTCCTAGATCACCTACCTTCTGGATGATGATTATCAGTACAAGCAACAGTGTGGGCATTGGGATAAAGGTGCCTTATCCCCAGCAGAATTTGTCTTCCCACAGAACTAAGTTACACAACGACACAAGCGAGGTTGCATTATTTTAACTACAGGAGGTTACATTAGTACGATTTTTGTATTTACATAAAGATGAAGAAAAAAAAAAATAATCATCTACAGGAACTAAAAAGTACATCTTGATTGAAAGATGGCTGAGACAACCTGATAACAGCTTATGTGTCTAGAAAACACTGGCACATGGAAGGGAAGGAATTTTTTATTTAAGAAGAAAGTGGGGGAGGGTTAGCTACAAAGGATAGATTGTGAAAAATTATTAAACCTAAACCCCAGAAAACATTTTAAGCAGCGAGATAATTTAGACTACAATGTAGGCTCCAAGTGCAAATTGTTGAATTTCTTTCTCTGGAATTCTTTGAAGTCTGAACAATGCACAGGAGGGAGTGGGGATACACAGGCTTGGGGTGCACTGAAGGACCAAAGAGATTATTTCCATAGTAGAGGACACCGATACTGCTAGACAAGTGACCTCAAAGATCTGGAGTATTTGCCTTTTGAATCATAAAGGACAATAAAAATCTCGTATTCTAACCACATTTCTAAGGTTTTGTTTACACTGAAAAAATCATACATCAGATGGCAGGCAGAACGGCACGAGGCAGAGACACAGATGCAAAGAGAGAAGAATAATTTGTAACCATTGCAAAGCATCCCTCCATGGGGAATCCTGCGTTTCTCTGGGTTACACAGATATTATTAAGTACATTTCCTGCCCATTTGGTCGGAGGGAGTGAATGGAAAGTAACAGCCTCTCAAGACAAGTGAAATATGGGAATACCAACAGTCAAGAAACAGACTGGAAATGTCAAGTCAAAACAAGACTTTCATTTAAATTCAGCAAACCATTATCAAACACTCATAGCTAGGAGAAAAATACAGCCAAAACCAACTAATAACAAGGAAAATGCCTTCACCTAAGCGCTCTGACTGAACGCTTCTCCACGCTCACAAAGAGAAAGGCTGGTGTGTATGAGTCTGTACGATCAAGAACTTACAGCCTTCATGATAAATCATTTGCACTAAATTTTCAACTTCATTTTTAAATGTTTTTTCCTTCAGCTAATTATACATGACTTGGAAAATTCAAACTACACTCACTCCTGCTTTGATAAGAATGGTTATAAAATCAAAACAAGCTCTGATTTTGGCCAAAATTGAATATTTCCAGAGGGGGAAAGAAAAAAAAACAAAACGAGAAACAGAAAAAAAAATATATACCTTTGTGGGTGGCCTCCTGCAAAACTGGCAAAAGAAACCCACTGCTTTCCAGTTTCACTTCTATATTCAGACATGTTTGCATAACTTTTGCATTTGGAAAGGATCTTTCATATTTCAGGGGAAGATAGTTCTAGTGAGAAAAAAATTCTTTACCCAATAACAAGTTCCTTTTGTATTCCTCATTTTTAGTTAGAAAGCTTCATCTTGTTCAACAACACAATCCAAAAACCACTGAAACTTGATTCTTATCAAACACAATCCTAACAAAGCTCTTGAGAACAGAACGTCCTTGAGACTAAGGTCTTGACATTAGTTTCTTCATCTAGGTTTCCTCCTACTTCTGCTCTTTATCTTCCCAGAAATTTTGCCTAGGTGGAATTAGAGAACACTAGTTGTTTGTCTCACATTTCTAGATGTCCAGATGTCTGACCAAGCTACTGGTGTTTTGGAACACTCCTTCATGGAAGAGCACTGGTGATGAGGTAACCAGCTCCATAACCACAATAAATCTAGAGCAGCTGCAATGTACTGGAACAAGAGAGCCACACATGTACCCAGTAAGTTTGAGACATCCTTCAGCACTGTCCCATGTGCAGAGCATGCTCTAAAATTTCCTCAGCATACACAGCAAGCAGGACACAACTGGTATGTACTGGGTTTACAGCATGTAGGTGGACCAGTGGTGCAGGACATGCACAGAGTCCCACACATCTTGCATATCTTGTCCCACACAGCTTGGACACTGCAGATTCCATTTGGTCAAAGCACACACGGATCATTGTTTGGAAAATCCTGGACAGAATAATGATCCCCAAGGTCTAACAGATATGCCCAGGTCCTATTAAAATGCATCAAAACTCAGGTGACGCTGAAATTCTTCATGAAACCCGATCATTTAGCCATAAGGATATATACTCCTTGCAAGATACAGCTAAATCAGCAAAGAACAACACTTCAGATTGGAAGGCAGATTGGAAGAATCGAGTTTTTTGACACTGCTTAATTAAGCTATGCTGCTTTTCACACCAGGACTGCTAGCAGAAGGCAAAACATATTGCAAGCATACAGTTCTCTCTACAACCAGACACTAAATGGCACTCTTTCTTCGCTTCCTCACTCTGCTACGTGTCGTTCCACCTTGCCTACCAATCCTCCTGGCAGGAAACCATCCTGCACTGAGCGTGCACCAGAGCTGTTCTTCTCCAGGAGTAAGGTGAGTTGTGCTGCTGTCCTCCTCACCCCATCTGCCCAGGAGCAACGGAGCCCCTCAGCCAGCAGGGACAGGGACTACGTGTCTATACTCTAAGCAGTCAAGTTTTCTCCTGCCAACAGGCAAGAGCATCAAGGAATGGAAGCACCTGCAGCAGTGGTGTGGTGTCTTTAGACCCCTCTGCAAAGGCAGAACAGATCCCACCCGGGACTTGCACAGCAGCCCCCTCTTCCAGCCCAAGCTCAGCACTTCCAAGGGGAGGAAATTCACCCTGAGCTCTTGGCAACGTTTCTGAAACATCCTGTTAATCACTTTGTGGTTTTTAAGAGCAAAAAGTGAAATGCAATGAAGTCCAAGGGCTTACCCTGACTTTGTCATTAAGGCAATTGTGAAGGGGAGAAACAAGAGAGCAGCTAACGGATATAGAGAGGTCAGACCAGGAGCTTCAAAGTGTGTAGGTGCCTTATTGATTCTCACTTCAGATCCTGAAACCAATAAAATTACCTTCTTGAGATCCTTTCTATAGAGGCTGAAGACAGTAATTTCTCCTGGTTACCTAAAGAACTTGAAACATGTTTTGAAAAACTGGAACTATTTCCATTTATTATAAAGGAAGTGAGAAAGATATTTGCATGTGACAATGACTTCTGGAAGAAAGGGGAGAGATAAACACTGGAGGATGCTTTTGCATCTTAGTGTGCAAGGAGGTGTGTTTCTATCCCTTTCAGCTCTAACAGAACTGAGAGATGCTTTGCTTGGATTTAATGGATATTTGAGGATTTGGGGAACAAGGCTTGCCTCTTGGGTTTGTGTTTTGAGTCAAATTTGTCTCTGAATGAGAAATTCTCCTAACTGCTAATGCAATGATATAAAATTCTTCAACAATTTCACTACAAATTGGAAGAAAGTAAAATGAGAGCAACAAAGGCCTCATGCAACATGACATCTTGGTATACAGCGGTCAAAATACTGAGGGTGTATGACTGGTGCCTTGAAAAATGTGGATGAGAAGTCTGAAAGACAATGGAGTATCTGGGAAAGATGGAAATCATTGAGATATCACCTGAAGACCTAAATATGACTAATTAGCTATTGTTAAAAAAAAGAAGTGGCTCAGCTGGATGATACAAAAAAGAGAGGAACTGGAAGAACAAACCAGGAACAGCAGAGCTGAGGAATAAAAATTTTAGACTTCTTAAAATTACACTGTAGAGTTGAAATAGTTTTGGTGAACTACAGAAACATAGAGGAGAACAGCCCAATGCTAATTCAATCAATTATTGAAATCAGTTGAGCAGTTTTCAGAAAACTGGAGCAGAGGTATGAGAAGAAGATACTGTAACATGAACACAGAGCAGTGATTTTTGGAAAGTACCATGGGAAAGGAAGGCACTACATATGTCCTGCAAATTAGATTAAAATCAAAGGATGAATGGAATAATGAGATTAAGCACAACGAAGTGCACGTCCCCAAAGAGGGCTGTACAAAGAAAATTCTGAAAATTATTTAATCAGAAAGCACCAGAAGGAACAGAGGCATGATTATTACTGACAGAGCTTAACAAAATTACATCCAGCTCTGAATGCATCTGGAGGAAGGCTTACCTGACCAGGTGATAAGCAGAAAGACTGCACTCATTAAAAAGAAAAAGAAGCAGCTTGCTCTGAAAGCCCAAGACATATAATTTGGTCACTTATGATCTGGAAGCTTCTGATCAGGTTCATTAACAACAAATTAGTTCAACTGGTTGAAACTAGTGATGTGTTTCTTGAGATGAGGAAGAGTAATGACAAAGCGTTAAGTTAGGAGGAAAAAAAATCATCTCATGGTGGCCGAGCTGCCAAAGGCAGAAAAAGACTCTGCCTGAATGCTGAGCAAGTTATGTGAATGTGCATGGCATTGCCACGAGCCTGTATGCTAAGCAATGAAAGCACATCTGTTGCAACTGTAATGTCAGTAAAATAGCACATAAAGGCACACAATCTAGGCATAGAATACAGTGGTGAAACAGTAAAAAAAGTAAGAATGTTTTCCAAGGGGCTCTGGTAATTTTTCTTGAACAGTGAAAAATGTTGCTGTCTCTTGACAGATATAAAAGGGGTGTCAGAGAGTGAGGAACCATGTGGTGTAGCTTCATGAGGAATACCTGGGGCCATTCCATCATGTCCATAGGTACACTCCATCATTAGGAACACACAGGTCATATTCTCAATGCTCAATGCTTAACATAACTTCAAGTTACAGATTAGTTTCAATGTGTTCAAGTGAATCTCTAAGTAAACCATGAAACCCAGAAGGTACATAATTAAGCAAAACAGAGGCAAAGACACTTTAAAATTCAGACAAATTAAGCCACTCGGTTTCCCACAGCCTTGCACTGGGTCTGCCCCAACTAAACTCACTCACTAAATAACCTTTCCCATTAAAATCAGTGTGAATGGGATCAAGTGCACGGCTTGGCTGAACCCTATCCACTTGCCAACCAGTAATTTATTATTACAAAGGCAGTTCCCAGAAATTGCATTCATATAAGGTCTGTGAGAATTAGCTATCACATAACATGTGTTGCCTACGGGGATTTTGAAAGAGACACTCATTTATTTGGTGAGAGTACAGCTCCATCTCACATTGCAAAGACTCCAAGCTCTCCTTTAAAAACTTCAAAAAAATTGAAAAGAAATAATCTTAAGGAAGAAATGTGGCCTTTTAGCTAAGAGATTCATTCTCCCAGAGATTCCTGGAAATGCCCCACCATCACTTCAGAGACAATCAGGCTTTCCAGTTGTCTGACCTGAGCCCCATAAGGACTATAAATCCTACCAGTGCAATCAATCTTATCTGCTGCAAATCTTCAGAGCTTAGATGCACCAGTTTTCTTGCAAGGAACTCTCTGCCCTTTGCCCATGCTTTCCCCCAGGGTTTCAGCAGCATAGAAGACCATTTAATTCTCTTCAGGATGTCTGATAAGAGGGTCCCAAATGGAAAAACAGGCAATCAGTTATTATGGATCAGTAAACACCTCCACATAGATCTAAGGCTTAACTAATTGGAGCCATGTGCCCTTCCCACCCACATCCCACCAGCATCACCAACAGCCAGCGTAACAGTAGCATGAAGACAGCCAGGTGAGCCTCTCTTGAAGCCTGTTAGCACCTCCAATAAAAGTGTAATAGGAGTTGCTACAACACTTTTACAACCATCCCACATCTACCACACATCCAGCCACAAATACAAGCCAGATCCACAGCCAAAAAATGGCAGAAACCTTCCCCTTGAGGCTGTCACTTGATGTTACCCACTGTCAGTGGAGTCTTAAACAAAACTTCCACTTAACTTTCAGCCCAGGCTTTATTCCAAAGCCTGTGTTTTCTCATCTACTTTTTTTTTTTTGCTCTGCAGTTGTCTGTACATTTTGCAGCAGACTGACAGATTTTGCTAGTCTTCCAAAACTATTCTGCTTCAGTAACTTATGACCTGCAGGTCAATATCTGAAATGCTACAATGGGTTGCCATAGAAATGTCAATACCATCCTTTTCTCTGCAAGCATGTAATTGGGATATCCAAGAAAAATACCTGGAAATTTAGAAATTATATTCAAGTCATCTTATGGTGACTTAAAATCAGATTTTCTCCTCTTGTTATATTTTTATGCTGGAGATTGAGCAGCGTTTTAGGGCTGCCTAGGACATTTAATATCCCTTGCTAGAGCCTTTGGGCTGCCTTTTTCTAACAATTTCATAGTTTAACAAGTCTCCAGAGACTCTGCTTAAAGAAAAACAAAGCAAAAAAATACTTCAGCTTGGAAGTAGAACATAAAGTTAAAACATATGATTTTCAGCCTGCTCTTTAGTCAACGCTTTCTTAACAGGGATTGGGAAAAGGCTGAGTTGAACTGGCAGGAAGAATGGCCAATGAGCCTGTGAACAAGGATTCAAGCCCAGATTTAATCTATGGGTTTAGACAATACATCATTTTAAGATCAGATCTCTGAAAGAACTGATGCCTCAATCCCCAGGAAATCCATTTTTTCACGTATTGGGAAAAAAAAAATCTGTTTTAAAAGCCACTGAACAAATATATTCAAGCCCCAAATATCTAGGGTTTGGCATACCCAACTTCAACATGAATAAATGGGTACGAGAGCAGCGAGACGCAGAGATGATCTCTGTAAACAGGGACTGAACCTCTGCCCTACTCCACAGGGAGAAAAACGTGAATGACTGTGATATGTTATGCTCCTTACTATAAATAACAGTGTCTCTCTAAAAAAGGAAAACCCTAGAAAGAAAGAAACCCAGTAGGATGAATGAACTCTGAACACTATGATATAGTGAAGCTCAATTAGACAAACAGGATTGCTGCCCACTCACAACACAAAACACAGCTCCTAAGATGCAATTCTCAGTGCCTGTTAATTTCATTTATATTAATAGTGAGTCAAGGGCAATTTCTCATATCACTATTCAGTTACTGATGCTACCAGTCACACTAGATGCTTTCCCAGGATGTGACCTGGGTTTGCTGACCTATGGAATAATAATGTTTCTAAAACATCACCACTTCCCACATCTGAAGACCCATTCAAAACCCCACGACACTTAAACCACACTGAGCATTTATTCTGGAGATACATCACCAAAAAAATAAAATAATAATAATTTTTAAAAAAAGAGATCAGACAGAGGAAACATAAATGTTTCATATTTATTTAAAAGTTCTTTTAAAAATATCCCTCCATCACCAAGGTAAACTTTCTCTGCTGGCTTCTCTGCTAAGCCTGCGAGGTGGTTTCTGAAGGGAGGCACAGGGATGGGCGTTTCAGAGGCAGCTGCTTCAGGCAGAAAACATTTCTCGGTGTCTCTCACCATTCACTGTCGGCAAACACCTTCAACAGCTGTAATATGCCTCCACATGTACAACAGGAAAAAAGATCTCCTTCACAGGCAAACAGATGCACTCACAAAATGCACAGATACCTGACAAGATTATAAGCTAAAAAAATTCTCACAGGTGGCAGTTTATAGAAACCACTATTAGGCTTTTCTTTCCAGTTACTTTTAGGACCGAGCATGTGTTATGCTGTAAATAATCACTCCAGTTTTTAAAAAGCTATGATTGTTGAAGCAATGTTAAAATACTAGGGTTACTGGGGGGGGGGGGGGGGGGGGGGGCGAAGCTGCAAAATGGAGCAAAGCCCAAGGAAATGAATTTTGTTCCAAGGACAACTGTCTGAAGCCCAGCAGTGCTAAAGACATGAGGCTCCTGCAGCACGACAGCCGCCGAGCGGGCCAGCAGCGAGGGACTGCGGAGGCTGAGCTGCCAAGGACCACTGCTCCCAACTCCTCCCTTCCACTTGGTCCTTTGGGATTTCTGGCCACCTTTCCTCACATACCCATCAGGCAATCCTGCAAAGGGCTGTTGAGAAACCTTCTCTGAAGAGCTACCTACCTGTGGAACTGGCAAATCTGGAGTTGAAATAAAACCACAATCCCTAACCCCCTCGCCATCCAGATTGTGATTAATAATTTTTTCCCCCTGAAAGCTCCACACACTGCCGGGCAGGCGAGCAGTGCCAGATGGTCTGTGCACACACAGAGAGCTGGAACAAGTAAGTGACTGCACAAAAACTCACAGATAAAAGGAAGAGCAAAGATGCATACCAGGCTTTTAATCAAACAACTTGCTGAAAAATAAAGCACACTGTATTTAACCCATTAACAAGCATGGCAGTTTCAAAAGCCATGCAACATCACATAGTGAAAGAGGAGAACTCTTGGTCTGCAAGTGACTACACCCTTTGCACAGGGATGGGACAAGTGCACAAGGTTGCTGATCTCTGTGAAGGTCTCTTTTGAGACACACAGCCAGGGGAGGACAGGGTCTCTGCAGGCACTGAGGAAAGCCATGCAATGAGTCAGCTGCTGCCTTGGCGTTGTTGGACCATCCAACAGCCTCCAGCTGGTGACTGCAGTCCTCTCAGCAATGCGGCTCAGATGGCAACAGCTGGCAGAAGGGCTGCGGGGCTGGCAGGAGAGAGAAGGACTAGTCTGTCATTAACACAGAGCTAGAATGGTTTAAACTAATTGCCAAACCATGCCCCTGTTCTTATTATGATAGTAGGGTTTCTGCAGTAGAGTATGAGGATGCAGGTCTGTGCAGACAGCACTGCGGGGCTCCAACTAAGCAAGAGCATCACGCCACGCCTGGGATGCGATGGGAAGTCAGTGAAGCAGCTAGTGGTTACTGCTCACGTGGAGGCCTTAAACAGAAACAGTTCAAATCCTCTATATTAACAAAATAATAGTTGTTTGGCTTAAAAATACACAATGGTTCAAGTCAGTCCTGCAAACAGAACATTTTACATTTAATATGCAAATGTTAAATAGCACGGCTCCTGAGGTTTATATTCCAATGGGCAAAGACAATGAAATTCAAACCATTACCAGCAAACGTGCATGTGAGACACTGTGCCACACACAGTTTGGCACAAAATATTTTGAAAAGTAATCATAAATCAATCATTTGTAATATGATCATTTAGAAAAATCCAAGTTTGAGCTCAAAGCTTGCAGTAGCAGCTTCTGCTACTGCCTTAAACTTCTCACACTGTTTCGAACCAGTGTTTCTGCTGTATAGAAAGGCACAAATTTTTCAAGAAGAAATAGATTTACTACTGTGCCAAAGTGTAGATTCAAAGCAATTGAAATCAGAAATCTTACTGGCTTTTTCCTGGGCTGATACCCTCTTACCTTTTATAATTTCAGGAAAGCACAAGGGAAAGAGACTTGAACTAGCTAAAATGAAATTTAGCACTGCTGTTGTTTGCTTTTCAAGTGAAAGTTATTGTTACCTAAAAAGTCTAGGCATCCCCAAGTATTGCTTAGGGAGTTCAAAACATGGAGAAGACAAATAAATAAGCAAGAGTTACAAAACAGCTACAGAAAGTCATTACTCAACACCAGGCTCTAGCTATAAACCAAGGCTCTGTAGACCGGGCAACTAACTCATACCAACCACCGGGTTACTACAGGTGTACTCCCTGGTCTCCCACAGAGTGTAACACATGCTTTGCTAAAGCATAAGCATCAAAGCAGCACATGCTTCCCTGCTCATCACTGCCCCGGCACACACCAGGGGAAGAATCAGGCCCAAAGAGCTGCATCCCCCTCTCACTCTGTCTCCAAAGGCAGGTGAAATGCTCCGTGTCCTCTCCCTCTGGCCAGTTCACCCAGCAGATAGTAGTGGTGAGCAGGAGCTGTCTGCACTGCTGAGCTCCCCCAGCACTGGCGTGCCTCACTGAGACATGTGGGACCTGAGACTGCAACAGGGAAGGGAGGCAGGACAAGTAGTGGGAGATGGGTTTAGGGCAGTGAGAAGAACAGCCTTTAAAAGGAACAGTGCATAATACAGTGATTAAATCCACTCATTATATCATGTATAACCTGCCATACACACAGGCAGCTAAAGAAAACCATCCTTTAGCTCAGATATGACCTACCTGGGCTTTCACTTTGAATGTGCCCGATGACAACTGGCTAAGCAGCATCAGCTCTGAGACAGTGAAGTACTCCCCCTTCAACCAGCATCAAGCTCACAAGCAACACAGCATGTGCTTGTAGGGATGTGTGTGGTGTACAGTAGCCACCATGAATGAAATTAGTGCAGAGGAAGACCAAGCAATTTGTGTCTCCTTCTCCAGCTGGGTCTCACACTGCTGTAAATGCAGCGACCCTTCCAGTGCCCCTTCTGCAAGCACCGAAATAACCAGCAGCACAGAGCATTTCTTCAGTGGCCAGCCACTGAGGAGCAGATTTCACACAGCTGAGAATAGTCAGAACCAGCTGGAATACATTTTTAATCCTTGGACCACTTCACAAGGCCTCACATGTGGCTCTTCTGTTGCAAGAAATGACAGAAATTTAGATGTTTGAAGGATATCCGTCTTCCTTGCAACTCTGGGCTTGCCCATTGCTTTCATTTGATGATGCCTGGAGCTTTTAGTCTGATCAAAGCACTTTATCATCATTATCATGGAGAGCAGACAAAATTTATGCCACTTTTAGTCAGAAAACATTTTAAACAGAAAATGTTTATCGGCATTTTTCTACTAGAGCTTATTTTAGTGACGCATACCAGATGCTATTTTGCGTATTGTTATTAAACACAGAGTTTGAATCCCATGGTACCAAACAGCAAACATTACATACTACCCATATTTTTGAATTCTCAGTTCCAGAATCCATTTCCTAAACAGAGATATGGGTTGCAGAACACTTGCAGTTTGTCAGGACAGAATATTAAGGTCTTTCTGTGAACAAGTTTCTCCCTCTTTGTGCCTGGCAGAGACACCAGAACCCACTGGATCATTGCCATCCTCTGTCTTTCTCAGCAGGTTGGACAACATGAACACAGCTTGTAAATAAACAAACCCCAACAGGATGACACTTCACAGGGAAAAAACACACCAGTAAATGTGAAATTGCAAAAAAACCATGTGGGTGTGCACATACATTTTCATAAGGAAACACTCACATGCCTGTGGGCGGCTGCACACGCTCGCACACGCGAGCGCTCGCAGGGGCTCCGGCGGCAAAGGGCTGGCTGACGACCTGCTGCTTCCATGAACTCTGCTCTTACACGGGGCTGTTACCAGCAAGAAACAGGATCAGCTTTCAGTAAAAACAAGGTTTATGTTACTCTTGTCCAAAAGGCAAATATTTTGTTCTCTCTTTCCTCCCAGGAGACTGAGAGGCTAAATTCATTAAGGCTTGTGAGATCAATGGATATTATAAGGAATTAAAAAAACCCCCCAAACCTTACTGAAAGCTGGTGTGAAGAGTTTTGTCTCTATAAACATATCTATAAACAAACAAGTGTTAACTAAATGTAAACATAAACAAAAAAGTGATTAATCCAAGCTTAGTTTCACACACCCCTAGTGCTGAATGAAATGACAGAAAAATGTGAAAAAAAAATAAGCACTGTCCCGATGCTTTCATCAGAGCTTCTCACAAAAGTTTTGCAGGAATATTTGTATGAACACTGGAAATTGTTGTTTTATAGACCAGTATCAGCTTTATTATCATTTTGTTATATTTAGCAATATTTGGTAATGTGCAGCCCAGCTGTAAGCTGTTCACAACAATCATTTAGGAGAGCCTTTATCATAGTGTTTGAATTTAGTACAGAGGCTAAAATGAACTCATCAGTTGAGAATGAAATCAATTTTATTTTTACCTTAGCTAATGATACAAGCAAATCAGTGATATTTAAATACCCACAAATAATTAAGTAGTTCACCATTAATTCATGCATATCTGAATGGAAGTCACTTGCTCTGGTAACATGCTTCATAACCCAAACAGGAACCCACTCCCATTCAGGATAAAAAACATTTAGCCTAAGGTACATATCTGAATCCCACTGAAATAAATTTGACTTAAATACCTGCTTAAAGTTAAGCATGTACTTAAGTGCTCCTCAAAATCTATGTAGATCTCACAGTACCTAATGAGAAAGGCAAATATAGGGACTGAGCTTCTTAACATACTATTATTACGTTGCTGTATTCCACATTTAGTGGCAGGTTATTAGAGGAATGACTGCAGTTTTGTGGAGTGGATGGAAGAGGGAGGTGACAGCTCAGCTCCAGGAACCCGTAGCGGAGCAGGTCCATGCAGCAGCTCCCTGCTCCAGCCTCTCCCTGCTCCCCATCCCAGCCGCAGCATCACCGTGCAGCACAGCTCTCTGCATCTCCCCACGCTGCCCCACCAGCTCACTGATCTACAAGAGGATTTCTCTTACTGGTGAAATAAAACAGTGCTGCAGCGACTACAGCATCTGACATCACGAAGAAATAATAAAGAGAAAGTATTTAATGCATGTTCAAGTGCTCTGAAAGTGATTTTTAGCATCTAGGAAAATGAGATGTTTAATTAAAAGCAAAAATCCTTTGAAGATGCAATAAGCTTTCCAAAGCACTCAAAAATGCAAAAAAGGCCACTGTAAAAGTAGCTCACACAGCTTTCCTGTGGTCCCGATACACATGCGCATCACCACGCGCCTTTTAGTTACGTGAGCACTTCCCCTCCAAAAAACTCACAGCAAAATTACTAGTATTAAAAAAAAAAAAAAGTTCAGTTATCTTCATTATAACCTTATTTCTAGGCAAAAGAAAACTGATTGTCCCAGAAGCACAGGACTGGTTGATTTTTTACCTGAGACCATTCCGTGGCCCAGCTACGGCCACCCACTGGGGAGGTCTATGGGAGAAAATTCCATCAAGTCTGGCAAATAGAGGCTGTTCCTTCTATTTAACACCAAGCACATGTAAGAGCACTGTTCATTAGCATTCACCTAATCATCCCAGATTTATTGCACTGTTGTCAACATAGAAACCTTTAGATTTATCCTAAAGTTTCGTATTAAAATTGCTGCAAGGATCTTTGCCTGTGACAGCAAAGAACTGCTTCATCAGCTGTGCCTATGGGTGGGAAGGGTGACATCCAATGGCCTAATGCAACTCTCTGAAGACTTATTTTCATGACTGCACAACCTTGCTTCTTATTCCAAAGTTGATTCACAACCAAATTCTCAATCTTCCTCTTCCCAGAAAAGTCACATGAATCTGCAATATGAAATCCAAAGAAAAGCAAAGACAGGAGAGAAAGACAGATGTATTTATCATGCACAGATGATGTAGGAAGGAGACAAAAAATATTGTCATCAGTGCTTTACTGACTGCAAAATAAGGGAACAGTAATTAATCAGCCAGAGTACACACTGAGAGGAAATATTGATTGAATTTGGAGAAACTTCAGTTTCCTGAAGGAACTGTTCCTCTGCAAAGGTAACCAGGAAAGTTTCTGTAAATTAGAATGGCAACCAGCCAGCCTGCAGCCAATCTGAGTGTCGTTTCAGGCATCCAGAAAAATATACACCAGATGCACGTTGGTTTCTAAAAAGTAATTTAAATACATTAGTAAATCAATGGCATTGACAGTTTGATGGACTATGATGGAGGAGTCTTCCTCTGAAATATCATCTGTAAAACCTGCAAAGCTCTGGCAACCGAGTTGTTACAACTTTATCATATTTTTATCTTTTTCATCTTTTCCAGCATCTTCTGGTGTTTGGTTATTTCAGTTTACATTGACATGGATTGCTCTCCTGCTGAATTGGCCCCCAGCCCCTCAGGACTCCCTAATGTCCCATCAGTGTGAGGAGCGGGAAAGGCTTTTGTCCTTTTGCATCACGGAGGGGCAGATGTCAGTAACAGGACTGAGGAGCAGCTCTGCTCTGCTGAGGGTTGGGTATCTGTCAGAAAGGAGCTGGTTGCCTCTATTGAGTAGAAGCCACAACTTATTATTTCTGCCCTTTTACCTGACTGCTGTGTGTTTACAGCCAGGGGGATGTTAGCCACCCCTGACATAAAAAAGGCAACAGTAGTAAAATTTCAAAAAAACATAAAGGATGAGGTTTGCCCCAGGAAAACATCATGGGATCACACAAAACGATCAGATCTTTCAGCACCAAGCCACTACCCCTCTGAAGGTCTGACCACAAGCAAACCCACGTACTGCCCTGGGAGGGAGTGACGAGTCTCCAGCGGAGGCTGTGAGTCTGTCCATCCCATCAGCCCCGAGTGTGTTCATGATGGGACTTGTGTCAGATGGGGTTTGGCCATTCCAAGGGATTTAATTAGCAGTTAAACAACAGTCTGCCTGGTTTAAGCACATTTGGAGAGTTACCTTGCTGTCTTCCTCAGTAATAAACTGTTCTTGTCTAAGGTCATCTTTCATCTGCACAGTAAATAAAACTGTCAGCTGAAGCTGAGTTTCTGTTTCTCATCAGTCAAGCAATACAATAAAACTTGGAGCAGCATATTTAGACAATGATTTTGAGAGAGAAGGCAAACCTTAAGGAAGTTTTAGTATAATCATTTCCTCTCAGTTGATCAACATAACAGACATGGTAATTTAGCTGGGAAATGTGATATAAAGCTTACAAGCCTGATAATCAGATTGTCTTTAGAGACAAAAATCAAGCTGGCTTTCCAGACCTCACCATACCCATTAATTAAATCCTCACCATCTCTTCACTTAACATCTAAAGAACATTCAAGCAAAAATCCATCAGTTTCAAGGAAAAAAAAACCCAATCTCCTCTTGCTTGCCTATTTAATTCTAGTTCTATCATGTAGGAAGTTTTACTGCTGTCAAGCAAAATTTCTCATCTTTTTAAGAAGGAACTCAACTGGAAATATTAAAATATTTTTAACATGCTGCTCATTTTTATCTAGAGGAAGATAAATTATTACATGCATGCAAAGTAGTAAAAGCAGTTGCCAGAAAAAATAGGGTTTATTCCCACCATACCTGCAATACATCAACCACTACATAAAAATATTTCTCTTTCCAAAACAATTAGCCTAATTTGTAGTAAGCTCACACAGATTTTCACAGTACTGTGTGCTGCAGACTATTACTTGCCCAAAACACGATGCTTACATCTCTTCAGTACATAAACAAATAGTATTGTTTGAGAGGGGAAAACCAGGTATCAATTTTACAGCCTTTATTCTGTGATTCTCACAAACACCAGTCAAAACACAACGTTTCAAGCTGCCAAAACAAGTATTTACTTTTCCCAATACTCTGATAGCATTTTACATAAGTGCAAAAGCAAACCTGAAATCAGACTACAGCTCTGCTGCTTGTTTCACATCCATTCTCTCCCAGCACATCCCACTTCTTAAAACCCAGCACATCAGCAGAGCCTTGATAAAAGAAGATGCATACCTTCCTCTCTCCAGGGCTTAGGAGGTGATAGAATCATAGAACCATGGAATGGTTTGGGTTGGAAGGGACCTTAAAGCTCATCCAGTTCCAACCCCCCTGCCATCAGCAGGGACACCTTCCACTAGACCAGGTTGCTCAAAGCCTCATCCAACCTGGCCTTCAACACTTCCAGGGAGGAGCAGGCACAGCTTCTCTGGGCAACCTGGGCCAGTGTCTCACCAACCTCACAGTGAAGAATTTCTTCCTAATATCTCATCTAAACCTCCCCTTTTCCAGTTTGAGCCATTTCCCCTTGTTCTGTCACTAACTGCCCTTATAAAAAGGGGGTTTGTTTGTTCATATTTTTTGTTTGTTCATATTTTTTAAATAGATGGAATAAAATCTCTATTTCCCTCACTATAGTACAAAAGATAGATAACAGCATATGGAAAATGCTAGAAAACCCCTGCTGTCAGGTCCACCTCACTGTACCTGTTAGCACAATATAGAATTTACTCCCATGGTTGAGAAAATGCAAATTTTGGGAAATATCAGCTGCCCATCAGCTTTCAGGGGCCTCTCTCCTGTTGTCTCACAGCTCCATGTTGGAGCTCTCTGCCTGGGCAGCCACGGGGACATGCATGTTGACTTGGGGTACTGAGATCTCCAACAAAACACCATCCAGAAGAACTGCATTTAGGAGACTATGTCCTCGTATGGATTCATTATGAGAATAACTACAGTTAGAGCAAGTTTGCCCCCAAAGCCTCAAATGACTAAGTGAGACCACCTACTCAGGCAGCACCTTGGGCATGAAGAGCTCTTGACTTCTGCATGGAGATGGGAGACAAGAAGAGCCTCCCTCACACTGCACAGCCCCGTGCCCTGCGCTGCAGGAGGTCCCCTGCACCCAGCTGGGATCTTCTGCTCCACAGACCCAGCCCCAGTTCTTCAAGGGAGAACCTGGAGACATTTCCCTAACAGCAGCATCCTAATGGACCCATTGGTGGTGGGATCAAATCCTAAAGCCCTTGTGCTGTGCAATGTTCAGCATGACCACTGCCCAGCGCAAGCCCCAAGTCCTTGAAATGACAAAAGACCCACCCAACTCCAAGGTCACGGAGCTTTCAAGTCCTTCACCTCCTGTTTCACTGGGGAGAGAACAGCTTGTCCTATTTTCTTGTGAAAAGAATGCCAGAGATAGGAATAATTATAAGGAATTTGTAGCTATCTATCCAAAACCAAACATTCAAAAATCATGACTCACAATCCCCTCCCAAATCATGGGATTAAACTAACATGTGATTTTGAAAGATGCTGTCTTAAAATCTATAGAATACAATATATTTTGTGTTACTCCTTACTTTAAAATATTTAGACAGTCATAAACTATGAAGTTTTTTATCAACAGTCAAAAGCCCCAGAAGCTCACCTAGGAAAAAAAATAATAACCATCACATAGTCATATGATTCCTGAAGGCTGGATCTTTAAAAATAGTCCAAGTGTTACAATTCATCACAAGTAAATTTATGGGATTTGGCAACAATGCAGTTGTCTCCAGGGATGGTGGAAGAGGGGGAATGCTCTTGGTTAACCTCTTTTTAATTTTTTTTTTAAATAGATACAGCATGCTGAAAGTGCCCTACTAAGTATTTCCTAAATAAGCCCATTGATTAATTTAAAGCACTATGGAAACATGCAGCACAGCGTGCTTATCAACACCCAGTCACTAAATATTTTGACGTTTGTTAACCAAAACTAGATGCATTTTGGAAAAAAGGCAAACTGGAAAATAAAATTACCATTTTTGAAAGCACATCCTCTCCATGCCTGTTGCCTAGAGCAAATCAGAGGTGGGAAGCCAGGTTTAATAAAACGTACAGGAGAATAAGCTGGGTTTGGAGTGGCAGTTACTTCTTTTGTTTAAGGCAAAGAGAATTTAATGGAAAAAAAAACCCTGTACAGTATAATGGGTTTGTTTGCAAAAATAAAAATTAATCTTTAATCACTTTTACAAATCAAGAGATGGTAGATGGAAGGGAAGATTCCTACTCCTAGCATTTTTTTCCTTCTTTTAAAATTTGAAATATGAAAAATCACCGTGATTCCTACCTATCACCAACCCCTGCTGTTCCAGATATGGTCAGTGCCACAGCTCCTGCACCAGTTCAGCCTCCCCTTTTGCTTTTTAACCCCACAGTGCTGGCTGATGGCTGTTATTCCTTTGTGCCTTTGTACCAGAGCCTACAGACTCCAATTCTTCCACGAGCACACCGCGCAGGTGAGGTGACAGACGCGCAAGTCTGGTGGCATCACACACGGCGTGTGGCTTTGCTGCCAGTCACGGTGGGCAGCCCACGAGCAAGCAGCTCCACGAGAAGCCCCGCTGCACGGCGCTGCATTTCAGAGAGGTGTTTTCAGATCCTGCTGTCAGAGCCTTCCTCTAGCAGGTACCGCATGCCAATAACTGGAGCTGATCTACAATTTATGCTTTTCTGTGTACCAAACTCCTACTCCTGAGGAATATTTACTATCCAAAACCAAAAATACTGCCATAAGGTGTGAATAAAATCAAGTCTCTTTTGTTTAAAAGGAAACACAGTGACTGGCTGATATTTTCCAACATTGCAATAATTTTATAAACATCTACTAACAGAGCAACTTCCATCCTATGACTGCTGGATTGTGGCACCCTGATTCCTGCATCCTCCAGCTCTGCTCCAGAACAAGTACAAAGCAACCAGAAGAGCCCAACACAGTATTGCATCAGTCACAAAATTCAAGGGTCATTTTGATGGCCAAAGTGGAAAATAAAAGTTCACTGAATGCTATTGCCCGCTTTCTTTTTTCTCTTCTTTCCAACTTTAACATTGAGAAGTTTATACTGTTCACTTGGCCCTACTTTCAGTGCCTCATCTCTGTGTCCACCTTTTTCCTTCAAGTGGTTTCCAGGAATTACCATATGCAAGAGTAGAGTACAGAGTATAATTTTTACAACAGGTACCATACATACTCTTTGTCTTTTGAAAATGATTAAGGTAGCATAGTAGAGGGATGGGTATTATTGGGAAGATTTCTACAAAGGACAGTTGAACACACTGCATTATACTTGAAAACGTATTATACTGAAATAAGATAATATTAGGGTACGAGTGGCAAATAACTCTGCAGTATGGTACACACATTTGGAACAAAAATGTAGCTGTTTTGTTGTTTCCACTCAAATGACCCATTTAATCTCAGTGTTAACATCAGCTGTCAAAACATCCACTTACCAGATTTGCATCCCTTATTTATTCAGAAAAAAAAAAGGTGCAACATCCAAGCAGTTAACAGAGAAAAAGAAAATACCACATAGAATGAGTGTTTATGCTTAACCCCTGTTATTCCATCACTGTCTATCACATACTTATTTCATTAAATGCCACACTTGGAAACACATAAATAAATCAAGGATGTTTGTGTTCATATCTGAAGATACCATTATTTCCTTGTTGGGATTAAATTCAGCCCAGCAAAGACACTGTTAATGAGAAGCCCAGGTACCAGCTCAGCCTTGGTGTCCTTGCTGCAACCTTCCAACATGGCCTTGGCAAAGCCAGCACTGCTACCTGTCCCCAGCAGGCACAGGCACTGCTGCACTGCTGCTTCATCCACCATCCCCTTCTTCTGCTCTGACCTGGGACTCAGTGGGACACACAACTTCATGCTGGCTACCTCCACAGCCAAGGAAACTCTTTAGAGCACACACAGCTCCATCATCCTGGAGATGGTTCTGGCCACTGAAAAAGCTTGCTGGTGCCAGGTAAAGTGTCCAACACATTCCCAACCTTTTCATCCACAGAAGGAGAAGAACACATTTCCATTTTCAAGGATAAAAAAGACAGAGATAGTGGATCATCTTGGCCACACGCCTTCAGCTACACTTTATACACCAGCTGGCATTAACATCTCTGCCTTACCTTTATACAGGGTATCCACATTCTCAATAGGAAGCTGCTTCTTGGCAGCTGCTCTGCGATAGACCACGTGTGTTCTGCCTCCTCCTTCCTCCTCCTCCTGGGCCCCCTTCTCCAGAGGTTCAATGAAGAACTCGTCCTTGTCTGTGCGAATCATGCCAGCCTGCAGCGACAGGGCAGAGATCGAACATTCTGCGTTACTGCACATACAGCAGACGTAGTGAGTAAACAGTTACAATATGCTTAAGCACACTTTAGTGCTCTCTAGAGAGCAATTAGGATGCAGAGAGGAAACCAGGTGAATTCTTTATTAGAGCAAAACAAAGCATCATTTCCCCAACTTGACAAGAAAGGACAAAAAGTACAACACTGAACCAAAAGGACTTCTCAAACCACGTGAGTGAAGCAGAGGTCTAAGAATCTGTCTAGGAAATACACTCCCCATTAGAAACCAGCTACAATGAAAGTTACTATGACCTTAGCTATCTGTCAGGCTTAGACCACTCCAGTGTTTACTACCTGTGCTAAATAAAGGATCAGCTCAGTGCCACAAGCTAGCCCTGATGTGCAGTTCAACAGTCAGAAAACAAAGAGTCAGCCTTTCTGTTCAGAGGCAAGATGGAAAAATACTACATCTTGCAAGCAGGCAACTAAGCTTTGAGATTATTTCCCCCTTGACACAAAGCTTTCAGCTGACAAAATACTCTTTAAAGAACTAGCCACAAGTAGTTTAAAAAAGGTGTCAGTAGTGCATTGGTAAGAAATAAAAACTTATTCAGACTGGATCAGACACCCTGGTATGAAAGAAAGAGAAACGTGCACTTCTACAGAGCACCTCAAAGGAGCATCACCCAAGTGATTCTCACCCTCATAAAGACTGAAAACTTTTAAAAGTTTTTTCATCATCTTCATGCAGGTGAAACAACTTGGGCACCTGGGTCACCTGCATTTGTCCCCTCTTGCAGTCCTGCCCTACTGCAGAAGGAGACAGCAGCCCGGAGCTGGCTTGCAGCGACGGTTGGCTTGAATCAATTTTTCTGCATATGTTTGCACATCTGTGTTTGAGAACTTAAACTAATGAACTCTTAGCTTGTGAACAGAAAGTCTTACTATTAATGTGAAATAAAACATTCAGATTATTATTGAGAGAAGCCCCAGATCCAGCCTTCAGAAGCTCTTTCCCACTCTGCCCACTGAAGATCCTGGAGTCACTGGACTTTCAAACTGGGCACAGGAGAACATTTTGACACTGTGACACACTTCATCTTGCTACCTGAGCTTTTGGGAGCCTAAACCCTCTGCTAGGTGAAGCCCTACCTCAAGCTTCCAGGAGAACCAGTTTGCCTCATTTGAATCCAGTATCCTCACTTGAAACAAGTGTCATCTAAACACGTATAATCTAAACCCCAGCACTGAAGTTCTCATACAACACATATTTTTCTTCTACAAGCAGCAAACTATATTCCTACTGCTATAAATACAGTATGTTCTTTGGTTCCCTCCTTGGAAAAATGTCAGGTTCATTTGTCATGTCTTAACTTACATTAGGCAAGATTTCCAGTCCCAGATTTCATCTATATAATGTATACAAAAACAGATTGAAGGGGAAGGATTAAAGAAGCAAAATTATATCGAAGCAATTTCAACGGATGCCATCCTGCCTGTACAGAGGAAACTGAATTTGAAATCCTGTCCTGTTTCTTCTTATCTAATTTAGATTCTACATCAGACACAAAAAAGGTGAGACAGGCTCAGCAGCTCAAGGAACTAAGACAACCAAGAAAATAAGTGCTGAACCCAGAGAGACATCAACCCATCTTTTACTGTAAAGAGGAATGCATGAAAAATTCAGAACTGATGTTATTCTCCTTTTAATGTATATTTTAATTGTATATACACACTTCTTCTGGATATTAAATATTATATCCAGAAATTTAAAAGGTTTTTTTTTTACAAGAAATGCACAACTGAAGATCAAGAAGGAATAAGCATTTGCATGCTCAACTGCACAGAGTACGATGCACACACCATACATACGTCCAGGAGAAAGAAATACACAGAGAACATGAATGTCATGCGAAAAAAATGCCATTTTGCTTTTTGCAAGCCAGCTACATGGTGGCACACATGTTCATGTGTATTTCTGGATTTATTAACCTACTATTAACTAAGCAGAAGATCTTCCTTTAGGCTCCTGGGGGAAATGCTGCTGCGCACTGTATGCAGCAGGGGTTACTGGTGGGAGTTTGGAGGAATTTAGGTCTTCTAAGAAAATTAACAGATAGGCAACTTGTACAATCAGTTGTTGAACTGATTAGACAGAAGAACAACTTTTAGAGGTGAACTTTAGCTTCCAGGGCATGGTGGCCTTTTGGAAAAGAAAACATCTGGTCAGAGTGAAGATTTCCCCCTGAGAAGATGAAGGTGAAACCCTGGGACAGACTCTAAGACTAAACAAGACACATTTGAATGCTGGTTCCCAAGACATAAAACCAGTGGTCAAACACTGACATTTCCTGCAGATCTTTGTGCCTGGTGTTGGCCCTTTTGCGTGCAGAGGGATTCATGTGGCACTGAATACTGCCAAGCAGCAGGCCATCCATCAGGTGCTCTGATTTCACACTCTGCTTCTCAGATAGACACAACACCACACTGTACATCCCCATGGCAGCATCCTCCCTAATTCTGTTGGAATGTAGAAAGGGAGGAACTTAACCTTCAGCATGGCTGAATCTTTCTTTTCTCATTTTAATCTTGGACTAAAACAATTTTGTCTCTTACACTAGAATTTCTCTTTTCCTTTAGACTTAAGAAACACATCAATTATTTTTGGTCAGAATTATTAGGAAAGAGTTACTGTGTGTTTGAATTGTATAAGAATTACATATTTTAAATATTTTAAATATTTTAAATTTAATTTTAAATATTGTCTATCCTACACTCTCTTTAGCCAACATATTTTCATGAAATAAAATAAGAAAAAAATGTCTGTTTAAGACTTTCAGAAGAAAATTCATTTAGACAGCAAGGCAGAGCTCCTACAGCAATCCACAGTTCAAGTCATCTGCCTAATAATACACCCACAGTTATAAATGATTCATTAAGAAATACGTGGGGCTCCTGCATGTCTCCACCACACATTTCCTTACTGCTTTGAGCAAGACATTTAACCTCTTTACTTCCATTTCTCCACCTCTGAACCAGCATAACAACAGCCTCACAGGATAATCACAAGGGCTGATTTGTTATTTTTTTTGCCAAGTGCTTTTGAACATGAAAAGCTCAAGATGAATTGCCTAATGCTTTTTTTCTGATACTACTCAGAACACCCTCAAAAAGCCACCATGAAATGGAGATTGATTTTCGTCATCAACTCAACACCAGTGTTGTGCACAGCCAGGCAAGCAACATAAAGGTATGGCTCCAACAGCATGGTTTTGCCCATGCCCTTCACCCATCAGTCCTGTTCTTATCCATGGACACCATCACCCTTGTGCCAGGCTGTCATGTCAAGACAACTGTCAGACAGCCATCGAGTTTATGATGACCACAGAGAACATTAAAGTTGCTGCAATTTCCTGGAGAATGCCTCTGGGTGACTAAAACAGAAATGCTGTATTGTTTGAGCAAATCTGTGCCTTCCCTTCAACACAGGTTAGACTAGGAATTGAGAAAATTCTTGGGCCATCATCTGGACATTTACCCCAGGGGATGCAAAAGCAGAATTAAGCCTTTCAATTATCAGTTTCCCCAGTTGGTGAACAGAAGAACAGTAGTTGCTTTCATCAACTAAGAGCTTAAAAGTAATTGCTAGCAACAGTGTTTTTCTATTCCTATAGTGCTCCTCACCCATCCCAGCACTGCTGTACTTCCAGGAGTGATGGATCAGTGGTGCCTCCCCTGCACTACAATCCTGCAGCCACACATGTGCTGTGTAATTCAGAACTAGGTGGAAAGGTCTTCCAATTCTGGAAAAAACACTGAGCTAACTGTTACCTCTTCCCCTCCTCTTCTGGGAAATTTAACTTGAAACTAAAGTGAATATGGGAATATTGCTAAATAACAATGGCAGCAGCGACTGTGTCCTGTGATTAATAAAAATATAAATTAATTGAAAAAGTGTTTGCCTTTGGAAAGCACCAAAATGTAGCAAAGAGCCTCTAAAACCCCACTGTTTCGCAAAGCAGGACACCACCAGGCCTTCCTTCCAAGAGTTTTTAGATCCCAGCTTCAAATTACTCAAGTCAAGCACTGCTTAGCACTCATTAATATGCATTAAAGACCAGAGCAGAAGACACTTAATCAAAAGGAAACTGTATTTTGGAGAATCAGAAACTCTCCTAATGCTATCAAGGCACTTATTTAGAAGTTAAAGCCACACAGGAAAAAATTCACAAGGAAGGCAGAGAGTGACTGTCCTGTCTAATTAAGACAAGAATTACATTGATAAGCCATGAATCAGTCCACTGCAATACACAGGGCTGGGGTTTAGACCTCCACTAATCTCTTTTGGGGGTAGCAGGGTTCCTGTGTATCTCTGAAGACCTGCTTCCAAGGCTTTCAAGGAACCATAGGATCTGCAGATAGTGGCAACAGCAGTGGCCACATGGACCCTTCTCTACCACTCAAGCTTTACAAGGCAAGTCCACTGTGCCATCAGGTCACCATCTCCAACTGGGGCTTTCTGCCCAAGGTAATTACCCTTGTCCCACCCACCATGATGGAGCAGGAGACCTGCCAACAGTTTGCCACCACACCACAGAGCTCAGCTGAAAAGTAGGTCTCTTCTCCAGTCTCCTCAACATCCCCAACCCCTCTTGCATTTCTAAAGACATTCTTTAAAAGTCTAATTTGACAGAAAAACTGCCTGGCATATTTAGTTCTACAGAAAAGAAAACTCCAGATTTTAGAGCGTTAGCTCCTGTGGATAATTAAATGTCTCGCTGGCTCTGCACTTGGTGAGCGACTTAATTGTCTCCTCATTCCCATTCCCATCACAGCTTCTTGTTCTAGGCTGTAATGAAGTAACCCATCTAACTGCTGCTTCAGGACTCCAGAGCCTCAGCCCATCCTGTAACCACAAGTTTAATTAATGTTCATTTTCTTCCTCGTTAGTACAGGTTTACACAGTTTCTCATCGCCATATAAAGGCAGATTCACTTCCCAATCTCCAAGCACATGATACAGATAGGAAGCTAAAATTAAATGTGAGCAAACCTGAAATGAACATAAAAAAAAATTTCCAAGTGTCTGCTTAGTTAATTAAATCAGAAACCTACAAAAACAGAGTGTTTCAGAAACTCTTAGAAACAGTATTTCTGTAAACAGAGAGAGCTCTAATTTTTTTCAGTATTTAATTCTGAAAAAGGTAACCAGCCAGATGACACAACTGTGCATGAACAAATCCTAAACATGGTTCTGAATTTCAGGTGATTTTCTTGAGACCAAAGGGAGGTTCATACTATCTGATACTGAACCCCAGTGCCTGGGTGAGGAGCCTGCACTACCTGCAGTGTCAATGAAGCCTCCAGAGGGGAATTTGCAATATGGGATCCTCCCAACAATCAAATCACAGCGAAGCAGAGAGAGGAGATTTGCATTTCACTGTACAGTTGCCAAAAAATACTCTGTAGATGACTTCCAAGAGAAAATATTTATATTTGCAGGACAGCATATTGGACAAGGTCTTATTCTATTTTTATATCATGTGTCTGTACCCTAAATACACAGCTGCTGCATGTTTGACCACCAAAACTGGCACTGGTATAGCAGAGAATTTGAAAGCAAATTCTACATGTTAATTTTATTTATGATCCTTCTCTGGGTCTTAGAACCACAGGAACATACTTTTTCCAAACAACAACAGATGTGTCCTCCCAACACTCAAGTCAAGTACAGAAACATTATTAGTTCAATCACATTAGAATGGACCTGATGCACCAGGAGCTCTGACCACTGCTGCAGGAAGTCTGCAGCAGAAGGACCTAACACAGACCTTCCAAACTCATCCCTGCCCACAGGGGATCTCCCAACGTTTTCAGTTCTGCAAGGTATTCCTTCCCAGCCACACAGTACATTGATTCAGGAACAGACATGTTTGACATTTTATTTCCATTTAACTTCATTCATATAGATAACAATGCAAAAAAAAAAAAAGCTTCTTATGTCATATTTGCATTAGATTCTTTGAGAACATGGCTCAAACTACTGAAGCATTGCAGAGGAAGAATTATGCTATGCTGCAAATTCATCTTTCTTTACAGTGAACAGAGGTACTGAAAGAATTGTAGCAAACATTTGGAATAGGTTGCCACTTATTGTGCTGCTGCTGCTGCCCTAAAGCTATAGTGATTTATTCTGTCCCAGGCTGGATGGGGAAAGGGGGAAAAAGAAAGTTTTTAGCTGAGCATATAAATTGTTATTACTGTTAGTCTAAAGGAGTATTTTTCAGCTGCTTTTCGAGTGAATTTGCAATTATTTTCTCATATCCTCAAAAAATTGAAGGGGGAAATAATTATGTATACACATAGGAATTCCATAGACAGACTGACAGAGAGGCAGAGTCTGCTGGGTAACCCCATGAAAGCTGCATTTTACTTAGGACCCCTATTTATCCACTGCAGAATGGGGATAAGGTCACATTTTTAATGCACTTTGAGATCTCCTAATGAAACCATACAAGAGCTATCTGTACTGAGAGTGCTTTCACAACAGGCTGCTTTCCTGCAGCCCTCGTAGCTCAAGGGAGGACGGGAGCCATCCACTCCTGCATCCACTGCTTCCACTGCTTCCACTTCCATCTAAAACAAAGTTCTGTCCCTGGAACCCAGCTTAGTGACTACACAATTGCAGGTGTGATTAATAACAGTAGTGGGACAAAACTGCAGCCAGTATAATGTGAAGTTAAGAGAACTGCATTAGTTTATAGAGGATGAGAATCCAGACTCAAAACTTGCATTTGTATGGTATTGCTATAACTCATTTTAGAAACTCAAAAGAGTTTTCTGTGGTTTTTAAGAGACACAATAGTGAGACAGACTGTGTCTCATTCTCACTGAACCATCAAGAAAACAGACACAATTAAAGTGATTTCACAAAGCAATGCCAGCAGATTTCAAGACAAGCATCCTGGCCACAGTGCCTGGCTTTTACCAATGGACAACGCTAAAAATATTGCTTCCAACTTCTCTGCCTTTACAAGAAAATTACCAAATTCCCACCTCTGTCACTCAGTGCCTGCCTGGGGCCAGCAGCAATGCAGGGGACCAGGGCCATGACCCTGAGCATCACATCCCTTCAGTAAATCTCCTGCCTCTGTTCCCCTCAACCTGCCTCGTCGTAGCAGCTGCTCACCTCTGAATCCTGGAGATCACAAGAGGCAAATCTCATTTTCCAAAGGTTTAGGTAAGGCACAAAAACATGTTTTTCTGCAAAATTAATATCTGCAGCAAATAGGGAGTACAGCCTGCACAAGTGTAACAGAGGCTTCAGAGCAGGCAAATTCCGAGCAGAGCTCCCTGCAGCTGCTGGACAGGGAAACAGCGTCGCACCTTTGCCAGGTTGGCTTCCACCTTTCGGATGCCTCCACCACCAACAGCAGGAACCTCATTTCCAAAGAGTTCAGCTGCAAGAGCTGTTACAATTCTGTAGCTTTTGAAACAGAGACAAGCAGTTCTCTAAGCTAAAATAATGCTCAAGCAAGAACATTTTGGGAAGTCTCTAGGCTTGATGTCCACAGGTATGTGTAATTCCAAGTGGGGAACAGGTGAGTTATTAAATAGCTGTTAAGAATGAAAATGATAAATGTGGTAGATCTTGCAGACTCAGGGGATTGTAAACTTGATTGCTGTTGTTGCAAGCAGGGAATAGTAATTGCAGTTCCTTGCAACAGAGTTTCTCAATTTTAATCTTTCAGGGAGGAAAAGCATGAATATCAAGTCCATGAATTTGCTAACAGCAAGATCCAAAAGGATTAAATTTCCCAATTTTAACACAAGGAACCATTTGAAATAAAGCATTTCTGAGGTCACTTTGACAAAATGCATAGTTCAGTCCTACCCTCAGCAATAAAAATGAATTGACATTCTGCAAGAAAACAAAACCAGTCCGACTGGAAAGCTCTTCAGCTCAAACTCTCACCAAATGGGATGGTTGCTACACAAGTTTCTTTTCAAAAATATATTTGCTTAAGGCACAAATCACCACCCACTGAAGTCAAGGGGTGTCACATTGATAAATCTCAAGGCCAAGACTCATAAATGGATTCATAAATATTAAAGCAGTTTAGTCTGACCTTCTACATAAGACAGGCCAAAGACTTTCACCAAAGCATCACTGCAGCCTCCCAAAACAGCCTTCATCCTGAATTCAGCAGGGTTGGACCAGATCCATTAATGGGTAGCAAACGGAATCTAGGTCTTTGCTATGATAAATAAGATTAAAAGTATCCAGACCACAAACTGGAGAAAAAGGTTTACTATATTAAAAAAGTTTAATATATTAAATTCACTTGAGTCAAAACTTAGCATTTAAAGTAATTTAAAATTACATTACAGAAATCCTGAATCTTCCCTTTAGAAGATGTCACTGCATCAACATTTCATATTCCAAAGGAGTATGTGAGCTGCAGAGTGCAAGCTGCAGGGCAGCAGGAGCCAACTCTGGCCTGGGCCATTCCCATCTCCTCCTCCTTCGCTGTGCTCTACCACCCCTTCTCACACAGCAGCCCCAGTGCCCATGCAACCACACAGTGAGCAGGTTCAGGAAGCTTACCTCAAAATCCCCATCCTACAAAGATGTGCATCGTGGCAGAATCTCCCTAGTCCACAGCTTCTGACATTAGCTACTACAGCAAAAGCAAGAACCCCAGCAGATAGAAATTCCCACCTGGGAGAGAGCATCTCACATCCACTTCACACTGTTCTATGCAACAGCTCAGGACCCAAATCTGGACACAGGTCCAGGAGTGACCAGTGTAGTTACTCATGGCTTGGAGATCAGATAGGATCCTTCTCTGCTAAACACAAGTTTTACTTAAGCTGGATGCCCATAAGAGTGAGGGGAAACAAAAGCACCGAAAGTTTGCTACAGCTGGGACTTGTTTTCCTTTCCACATCCTATAGACAGGCTTATTTCAACCTTCCTTCTCTTCCCCTGTTTTGGAGGAATGAGCTTGGAAAGGGGTTATCCAAATGAGAGCATGAAAAACTAATGAGAGATGAGCTTTCAATTTTATACTGCACTCAGTTGTAGGCTCCCAGTACAAGATGTCAACAAAGTGCAAGATTCAGTATAGAAACAAAAATAATTAATCCCTGGAGAAACAGGCTTATTAAGAAGGATTAAATCAAAGAATTAATATGCACTATTTGTCTGTATGACAAAGAGGAAAGGAGGCATATGATAACTCTCCAAGATTTGAAAGCATAGAGAGAATAAGAATTGCTGACAAGAAAAGCTTGGACATACCAGGAAACAAACAAAAAAAGAAACTCTGATAGAAATTTTAGCCTGCACTGTTATAGGCAGTCTGAGGCAGCATTAAAAAAAAAAAAATCTCAAAAGCTTGTCCTTAAAAATCTTTAAACATTCCTAACTCGTTACATTGCACTAGTACCTACAGTTCAAGGAACAAGGTTTAGGCATTGCACAATAACAAATACGTTTTAGACTTCCACAGAGGAAGAAATAAAGAACATCAGCTGAGCCCAAACCAAGCTCAGGGAACTCAGCAGTAGCTGGTGATCTATGTCCTTGGAAAAGCAAAATCAAACATGAGCTGGGCCTCTTCTGCAAGCCCCTTGCTTGAGCAAAGGGAGCCCAGCCTGCCCCAATGCTCTGCTTCCTCCAGACTGAGCCTGCAAGGCAAAGGGGAGTTTCAGGGCCGTGGGAGCTTGTCTGCAGCTGGAAAGAAGCTGGAGGTTCTCCATCCCCAACTTCACAGGTCAGCCACAAAAACAGAAGCCAGACAGACCACCTCAAGACACCTGAAGCAATCTTCTCACTGCTCCAAGTGAAAGAAAGTGCACTCTCATATAAATGAATACTGTTCCTTAAGGGCAGTGTCTATGCATCCATAAAGCAATCTGACTGGTACAGGAAATGCGGTGGATCTCACAGCATGTCTAGACGTCCCTTAGGAAGCACTGGGGACGAGTTGATGCTCATGGTCATCGCAGGCATGAGGACAGAGGTTCTGGATGTCAAGTTGCAAGTTGAAACCAGGGGTTTCATCATGGCTTTGTTTTAATGTTCCCGGTCTGATGAAAGTCGAGAGACAGTGTGTAGCTGAGGAAATGTGGATTCAGTGGGTATGGAAACTAGAGTTTGGATTCACCAGGCTTTGGGAAAAACTCTGTAACAGATGAAGTCTGTACAGGAGAGATCAGTTTCTCCCACATCATCACTGTATTGCGTATTGGAAAGGCTGTAAAGAGTACTTTGAATAAAAGGAGAGGAGGGTACAGAAGGGCAAGTTTGATGCGTACTGATAAGAGCATATCAGACACTCAGAGAAAAGAAGACACTGTAATAGCAGGATAGAAAGCACACAGGAACAGTGTGAAGGGAGCCTAGAATTAATTCAGATTAATCATTTAACCATGTCAAAGAAGAATCCAGTATCCTTCTAGATTAAACTTCTAGGTGCATATAGGAAAAGAACAGCACAGAGCAATACTGTCAACTGCTTGACCAGGACAGGAACAGCAGCTGAGATGCACTGAGGGAGAACAGAAGTGCTACAAGGGCAAGAAGCACATAGTAATGGGAAATGTCTACAACCCCTATGGAGACTGGGCAAACATCATCTTGAGGAGTGGTGCTGAGGATGGATTATTAAATTTCATTAAAGATTGCTTCATGAAGCTCTTGAGATCAAGCCCCACAAAGGGGATGCAGCCCTCGACTGCCTGAGCTGTGTTGTTGAACCATTGCTGTTGAAGAATATTCAGGAGCACTGACCACAACCTGTGTTTGATGTTCTGGCAAAAGCAACACACCTTTAACACTTCTGCTGCAGTGCTGACTTCCAGAAAGGATGACTCCATAAGAATAAAGAAACTTGTTAAAGAAGAATTAAATGAGCACCTAAAAGAGAACTTCATTGCATTGCAGCATTGAACTACTTAAAGACCGTGCATTGAAAGCCCCAAGCAAGTGTAAAACATCCACCAAGCAAGCTCAGAAAGGGCAAATGAAAGTCAGCATTGCTAAACAGCAAGGCAAGGGAGGGTTATTGGAAGCATACAGGCATCCTACCAAAAAAACAAGCCCAAATTAGCAAAACTGAAAGGGTCATAAACTGGCAGATTAAAGGTAAAATTGCAATAAGGCAAGCCAAAGCGAGTCTGAGGAATAACTTGCAAAAAGTATAAAAACTAATCATAAAATCTTTCTGAAATACATCAGGAGCTGAAAACTCATCAGGGTATCTGTAAAGCCAACAGATTATCCAGGTTTAAAGGAGCACTCACAGACAGTACCATAACAGCAAAATTAAATTAGGTTCTTCAAAACATGCTCACCTTGGAGAGCCTGGAGGAGGCCCCTGTGTAGGAGCTCTCCCCATCTAAGGTTGAACTGAAAGATCTGCCTCAAACTGAAAAATCTGAAGAGGAGGTTATAAAATAAAATCTACCATAAAGAGGTTACAGGACTTCATCCTGACAAAACCAAGAAATGAAACAATCTAGCTACTGCCTGTGTCATGGTTTGCTCAAAACTGCTTCAAAACCAGAGGACCGAGTGCAAATGAAAATGCAAAGCCAGGTTCTAAGAAGAGCTCCTCAAGAGCACTTGGGTACAAAGACCAATAAGCCTGGCAGACAATGGGGGTACAGCTTCAAATAACATACATTTTAGTTTCGGACCCCCTTGCCATAGGATGTGTCTACTAAGAACAGAGATGACTACTGCAACAAGTTCAATGAAGATTTCCTCTCACTCTACAGTCAAAGTCAACCAGTACCATAAAAAAAAAACCAAACAGGATAAAAAAAGACAAGACAGATGGCATTATTATTCTGTTACACAAGTCAGTGGCATAACTGCATTGAAAACACTGGATTCAGGATGCCTGCAAATACAACCAAACTGAAATGTTTCCAAAGAAGTTGAATGGGAATGACCAGGACTTTAAAACCACTCTCATTTCAGCAGGGAGACTGAAGACATTAAATATTTGTTTTAATATGAATGCAAAAGAAGAAAACAATTAACAGTGCAACATGGAATACCTGAAAGTCATCTCTTCATTTCACAATAAAGAGTAGGAGAGTATCAATTAAATTAAAACATTATTTCCCCTGCTTCCCTCTGCCTAAAACAAATCACAGAGTAACTCCATGGTTTTCATTCTCCAGCTGACATCTTAAAGCAAATTAAAGACCTTTAATACAAACAGTGAGGAGTCTCAGAAGCTCCAGGGTGCCCCAGAAAGAACAGAAGCAGGTTTAGACTTCTTGGTCTTGGACTTCTGCCAGACCAAAAGACTTTATCAAATGAAAATGCCCAGAGGATCTAAAGAGAAAAACCTCTTTTAGTTTATTTGTTTAACTAGTGATATTACTTCATATTTACAGGTTGAGTTTGTACTGGTAGCTTTTTGTTTTTACAAGTCTATGTTCCAGCTGACCCTGGTTTCACAGTACTTACACCTACTGTGACAGTTTTACAACCTGTTGTAGCTGCCCCACGCAACACAGCCAAAGCTGAGCTGTTCTTTTGGTAACGCCATCAGGTTTCATAGCTCTCCTTCAACAGGTTTCAAATTCTATTTAGGCACCTCATCTCTATGGTAACTGCAAACCCTACGGAGCCTCACAGCACCGTGCTGGAGGAAAACAATCCCCCATCCCTCGCTGGGGAAACGGGATGTGGGAAAACTGGATGACTTGCCCAAGGACATGTAGGAACTCTCTGGCAGAGATGAGAAATCAGATGTCCTGAAGGCCAAGTCCAGAGCATGAACCAAAAGATATTCTTTCCTCTCCTACCAGCAAAACCTCACACTCCAAGCGGCTCTCAGTCACTTCTGACCATACTGTGGTTCTCAGTTTACAAAGCAGGAGCCTTAAGGGATGTGTCATTACATGCTCCATCCCCTGCTACTCTGCTGCAAAGAGTCAGTGAATGAACAACCCTCTTCCAGCTGCTCGCCGCCAGCACGGCCACCAGCCCGGGCCGGTCTCTGCAGTGCAATTCAGAGCTTAACACAATTAAACTTTCATGGGATTCAGCTGAACTCTGGGGAAGCAGGAATTTCACAAAGCTATAAAGGTTGTTTTAAAAAGTTTTCCAGATTTTATCATTTTTCACACAGTTTGCAATTCTCCTTCCTGGCTTTTGACAAACGACACACAGCTGTGCTTTGGATCTGGCAGCAGACGGAGGAGGCGCGATGCTAGGCTGGGGTAGCCCCTGTCACCTCAAGCTGCCCAGCGTTCCTCATCAGTGAGGAAGGACCAGTCACCCTCACCCACATGTCAGGGTGTGGCATTGCAGGCTCCTGCTGTATCACACAGCTTTTCTGAACTATTAAATCCCAATCTGGATCTGCTCTCCTGAGTAGAATCGAGGTGAAAAAATGAACACACGTATGAAAGCCAGTGGGGAAGGTACAGGAGAAAAATATAATGAGTGTTGGATTTCCTCCCACTTTAAGGCAGTTTTCTTTCTTGTATTTTTCTACTTCACGTTTTTGTTTTGTTATTTTTGATCTGTTCTGGTGTTATCCAGGCTCCTATCAATTCTCAGCATTTTATTTTCACATCCATCTTCTCCCTAGATTCTGCACATATCTCCTGCCTTTTCCCAAGAGCTCCCTGGGTTTCACGTCGTTGCAGAACAGATGGCACAACACTTAGATTTGCTTTAGTAAATGGACAAATGTGATTGCTTTGTTCTGCTCCCCTTGCATCTGCACTTGGTGGAGAAGTCTGTCTCTGTGAGCCAGGCAGCTGAGGACAGTGATGCAGTGATGCTGTGGCCATCAGCTGGCAGCAGGGCAGGACCGGGCACTCAACAAATCTCCTGGAGCCAAAGCGGCACTCGGGCAGCACGAGGTGGGCGCAGATGCAACATCTCCCAGTTGGCAGCACAAGAACCAAAAGCAAAGAGCCACCTTCCCCCCCAGGTCTACAGGAATAACAAACCTTGGGAAAGCATCAAAGCACACAGGGAGGTAGGGAGAATGAGGAGCACAAAAGAACAAGATACACTGACTCTCCCAGAAGAGCCTGAGGACAAGTACTGTCATTTCTACCCATATTTCAAGCTCTTAAGCAGCCTTCCATCAGTCAGAATTACAGTATGTGGAAGGAACCTGTCCCATCTTGGAAAGCCAGAGGCCACTCAGTCTCACAACAGCAGACTGATCAGACCCAGCTTCCTTCAGAGTATGGAGCAGTTAGAATTAACCCTTGCCCTGCCAAGCATTCTCCTGTGGTGACAGATACATGCAGCAAGTCATCCCTGAAAGTTTGGACTGGTGATGGATGAAACAGACTTTTCTTTGAAAATCCAGGTATGACTAGGTCACATCATGCTTATATAGAGGAGTCCACTCATTCTTCAAGTGGGCTTTCATGTGCCCACAAAGCACAAATGCACAGGGCCCAGAGTGGCACCTCCAGAGGTGTCCCTCTCTTAGTGGTCCAGATTTCTTCTGGACACAAGTGCCTTATAAGAGAGAAGATGATGATGAGTTCATACTTCCAACTGATCACATCAGCAACCAGACGTGTGTTTGAAAGGGGTCTGGTCTATAAGAACGTTTCAGGTCACTTCTGCTTTGTCTTCCTACAAAGGCTTAAAATTAAATGTCAGTCCTTCAGCTCTCAGACGTGATGCTTGCCTTCCTCTCACTCCAGGGTATCAGCCTTTCCTCCTTCTCCACAAAATCACCAGAATTTCATTTCAGAAGGACCAAAGGGAAGTACTTCAGCCCACTTCAGTTCATTAAGAATTTTTCAGATACTAATTTTTTGTTCCCATTTGGGCTAATACCCATTTAGATATACGGTGAATTACCATGAGAAGGAGATGTCATTTTTCAACCCATGGGGATAATCTCAGAGGAGGAAGAGAGGAAGTATAAGGAAGGTTAATGAGCTCTGAGGTCTTGCTTTGGGGAAAAACAGCACGTGAAGAGAAGGATTATTAAAACATCTGTGTGCTCCCAGAGCTCAGACTCCTCCTGGTTTTACATGGAGCTTGTGATCCTTGACGTACTACATTTGGGATGTCCTCACTTTATCAGCCAACATTAATACAGACCAAATTTTAAATGTACTAACGCATCCTTGGTTATAAAACATCAGTATGCTCATGAGCACCAAATGATTTTAGCATCAACCAACTTGTTCATCCACTCACTCACTTCTACAGTCACAAACGTGTTGTATTTGTAAAACTGGTCACTACAGATAATGCCACTGCAGGACAGCTCTGGCAGAAACAATCTTGGGTAGCTACTTCCTACCTTGGGTAAAGACGAAGAAGACGAGAGAGCAGAGTAGTGAACATCAACATTTTTCTATCGATTTTTTTTAAAGGGTTTTCTTATTGGAGGAAAAGAAAAAGTAATTTTAGTTCAGTCTCAGAGGAATTGAAAGCTTTTTTTTTTAATTTATTTTATTCCCTCCAAGTCTCTTCTTGCATCTCTCAAGAGTGAACAAAATTTTGCTTTTTTCCACATCTTACAGAGATTTTTCAAAATTAGCACAATGCTTTAAAATTAATTGCATTTTTAAAATAGGAATAACTTCAGCTTTCTTGCAGGCAGCTACTGAAGTGAATCACATGATTATGCAAACCACAACCAATATTCTGATGCCAAAAATACAACTCAGCAGAGAGACATATAAATACTGGCCAAACCTTGGAAAATAAGGGTTACAGTAGTAAGTTAAGTAGATAACAGAACTCTCCTTTCAGCAGCTATTCAAATTTCCTTCCTTTTTAACTTCTTTGGAAAGGAACCAATTAAGAAACAAACATTTCTTCAGCTTCTGCACCATCCCTTTTTATTGCTCTGTCTCATGGGGGAAGCTAAATCACACCTTAAAAATTCTCCTAACGTTTCCTTTTGGAAAGCAAAGTCACTCATGATGGGCAGAGCTCTCAGTGCTCAGCTCCTGTGCCTGGGCAGTCATGGGGCTAATAAATGCAAAACCTCAAGAAATACAAAATTCAGGGAGCAGCACTTGCTCTTTGGGACTCTGTTCTTCTCCAAGACTTGCATGTGACTCTGCAGCAATCAGTACACTTGGCACAAGTGAAAGATGTGTGCAAAGAGGGGGTTTTCCTATTTTACAAGTGATTCATGGGGCAAAAATTGCAGAAAGACCCTTTTACTTTCAAATTCGGTTTTGTGCTCTGCCAAGGTAAACTTGGGCATTTGGACAGTTCAGTGCTTGTACAAATTTTATAGAGGGCTAAAATTAATGTGCATTAACTCTTAACTACATCTCATTAAAAAAGAGCTGAAATATAATTAAGTATTTGTATGCATAACAAAGTAAACTTGCTTTTCCAACCTGGACCTGATTTTTCCTCAGTGAAGCACGCATGCAAAGAACAGCCAGGTATCTGGCATGTGCATGGACTTCTAAAATGAGAGCCAGGGACTGATACTAGGAGGCCTTTGTGAATTTACTGGGGAAAAATAACAAATCATTAAATTAGAGTATCAGTACCACAGATCAACCTTGCAGTGCAAATACTCATGGAGATCAGCACAGACCATGTGACCACACCAGCTAATGTGAATACAACGTTTCTTAAAAGCACTTGATTCATATGGAAAACATGTGGATGGAGAAGCCTAGAAAGCCCCATCTGCCACACTTTCTTCCAGTAACTCTGTCTCACTCACTAGTCATCTTAAGCCTGCAACTCTTCTTAGCAAGGAAAGGATTAATCATACTCTTAATTCTTCCTGGAAATGTCTAAATGAGAACAGCTAACATTCTTGATCTCAAGACCCTTCATGCAGTACACACCTCTGGGTGTCCGACCTCATCCTACCACTCCACAGAAGATGAGTGAGTTAACTAGCTGAATTTTTTCCATTTGTTCTCCACTGATCTGTTTTGTATCTTTTTAGTTGAGCAACACAGATAAGATCTAGGCCCTCTTGAGTGAGCTAATGCTCATTAATAATACACACAGGTTTATTGGAATTTGTTCTTCCTCTCTCCTTTGACCCAAGTGTAAGGAACAGCACACTGGAAAAAATATAGAGATATTTGTATTTTTGTCTTTTTGTGCATTTCAGACAGCACAATGTGCCTGCCCTACACACCCCATTTAAGAATGTATAATGTCAAATCAAAACAGGCTATGTTCATCTCATCTATTATTAACCAGGAATCTTCTGTACATATTTGAGTATATGTTTACTCTATGAAAACCTACATATTGCAATCTACAGTTAAGAGCAATGCTAGACACCTACATAAACAGAGAAAAAGCAAGAATTCTGCAAAGCAAATGAGTAAATGCTAAATAGATCCTATTATTGCTCTGACTCTGTTGCAGTGGAAAAGGGAGAATAAATATTGAATATGTAGTATTATCATTTATTTTTGCTGAAATAGCTCAGGAGTAGAGTGAGGCATTGCATAAATATACAAACCACAAATTGCTTATGATCAAACCATAACTAGGACTAGATTAAAAAAAAAAAAACAAGCTGAATGGGGTAAACATCAGGTAATCAGAAAGAATTATGATCTGTCAATATACAGCAGCTGGAGATGTTGAGCTCACATGAGTCCAGAGTGGGTACCCAGGTGCACATGGTGGGGACCGCATCGCTCTGCTACGCTGCTCAGGACACTGCAGCTCAGGGACCTGCCTCCCACCTGCTGCAGTCTGTATAGAGTCTGTATAGAATCATTCAGGTTGGAAAAGACCTTTAAGATCCTCAAATCCAACCATGAGATGCACAGTCCAGGGCACAGAGCCCTGGAGGCTGACTCCATATGGGAGGCACATGTCAGGCTGAGGGCATAACCACGTAAGAAATGATGAAAAAGCAACACAGGTTACAACAGATTGCCAGTTATTAATTCAAATGTGACAAATGATCCCTGTGGGCAATGCTATTTCGAGAACTGTCTACCTGACAGGGCAGCAGCAGAGTCCAGGAGCGTGGGCTTCCAGTCTGTGCTTTCCTGAAGTTGCACTTCCAGTGCTCATCCAACAACATAAAACACAGTTGGGGTAAATTACCCACATTTCTTGAAGTTCTTATAGGATTCGAAATTGCATTTATAATGACAACTTGATCACTGAGACAGACTAGAAAGAGAAGCAACAAAACAGGGTGTTTCACAAGGTCAGCATCACTTCCCAGCACGCAGGATCCCCAACCTCAGCACAGCGTAATGAAGAGCGAGCAGCCAGCAAAGCTGGCCTAGGCAATATGCAGCACCTTGTCAAATAGGCAGCACTATACATGTCTAATGCCTTTAATTTTGTATATTGCAATCTGCTGCATTAATAAAACCCATTATAATGGGCAAAAGAAAGATTGGAGCAATTTCTACAGATCAGTGTGCTTGGAAGTATTCCATTAGCTCCCAGTTTTGACAAAGTGCAAGGATAAATGGCTCTCATTAGCTGACGAGTTTTGTGAAAATTACACAAAAAATATTTGAAGGTAACTAAATCTGTGCGACTGAGTTAATATTACTTACCAAAAAAAACACCCTCAAACCAGCAATCCACTTTTATAAAATCTGATAGTCTCTGAGCCTGACATGGACTTTGTCTGACCCATTATTAGAAACAGAGAAACAGACAAAAAAGTCAGAGTTCCTCTTCATTCACTCTGCAAACTTAGGCCTGAAAAAGTCAACACTAGAGTCTGGTAATATTGCCATGGTGGAGACAGCCTTTGTATATTGGTTACTACAAAAATCAGAAGTTTCAGAGTAGGTAGAAGACAGGAAAAAATGTGACAGTTTATTTTTGTTAATGAAATTGCTTCATCTGCCTTCTAATGAAATAATATTTTGGCAGAACAGCTGGCGAGAACAGGAAATTCTGGCAAATATTACAATATTCTCACACACTCATGAATCAGAGTAGTCTGGAATCTTAGTCAACACTTTCAACAAAGTAAAAATCAGCAAAAATCAGCAAGTTATGATAATCTAATCAAAAAACAGAAAAATAAATATTGGAATTTCTGCATGCAGTGTAACAGCTGAGCTTCTGAACATCAACTGCTCACAACAAATTGCTTGTGAATGAGGTACAAAACCAGGACTGCCGACAGAAATTATTTAGTGCATATTTTTAATTAACAACTAAATTCAAGCAACTCATGCTTTATTCCCAGGCAATTCAAAATAGAAAAAGGTGACATTCATAAAATAAATTACTCTTTATGAATTATTCACCCGGTTCTAGTATCTTTTTCAGAATTTCCAATCTGTTCACTAAACCCTATTGCGAAAAGTTCAATACCATATTCATTAAAATACACTTCACATAACTCAACCCTGAAGGAAAGCATAACCAGGATTGGCCATCACAACCAACTGTTCTGCACCTGAAATTCCTGTTTTACACAAATGCAGTGTTGCCTTACCTGCAGTTTAAAAGACATATCAACACCTGGGTTCCAAGTGTTCTTCAAAAGAAACTGAAGATATCTGGGCATGACCTACTGACCTACTTCATGACAATCACTAGCAGACTTAAAAGACATTGCCTCTCTCCTGGCTGTCATAAATCTCAAGATGAAGCGCTGATCACAGACCTCTTCCCTTACCATGTGGAAGAACATGCCTAACATAAGGTGCATCACAGGCTACGAGGGAGTAAACTTTCCACATCCTGACCCTTCCCTTATGCTAAACCACCACCTTGGTCCATCCTCCGACAAGAGCAGCACAGAGGCATGCAGGCTCCTGAAACAGCATCTCTCTCAGTCCACACTGCCAGGATGCAATCACAGACCCTTCAGTGACTCATGAACGTAAATCCTACAACGGAGGCAAGTAAACCAAACGTATTCACTGACCTTTGCTTGGGGAAAGCAGGATAGTGATGAATGAAGAGGAACTGGAGCTGCCACTATCTGTATTACTCACCACGGAGAGTTCACTTCTCCCCCATTAGTAAATACAAAACTATGTAGTTTTATTGGCAGCCAAATAGCCAGGCTGTGGTCCTCAGAGGATAATCTGGCAGTCATTGCTGCAAAGTTTCTCCATTTGGTTTGATATTAAGTTAAATAAGATGTCTCAAATCTCTCTCATAACAGTCATCTGGTGTGTTATCTCCCATGTACATTAGGAGGGCTGTTTTCCCTGAAACCTAATGTATCATTGTAACCAGCATATGTCAGGGAATTGCAAATCAGCACATTACAGAGCATCACCATAGTCCCAGCCCTGAGAACAAAACACAGTACTGTACCAGAGGACAGGACCGTACGTCAGCAGAGAAGCTTCTGCTCTGCTGGGAAGCTGAGTGCGTGCTGCTCGGGGCACATCGTGGTCCCAAAGGTCAGGCAGCACTGAAGGAAGAAGACTCATGATCCAAATCTAATATTTTGATTCTTTCCCAGAATCTCAGCCAGATTGTCCATGGTTTGTTGGCAGTTCAAGTAAGCCCATGGAAGTTCATAAAAGCAGGAAAAGAAACACAATTCTGCATTACCTGGGAATGAACAAGCGGGCCCAGGACAGGCAGTGATGTACCTCAGAGCAACTTCTGTCCCTCTAGGTCATCATGACAGAGGAGGATGTCTGTGCTCACAGAGGAGAGATGAGTGAATTGCTGTGCTCAGTGCTTCTATGCAGAGGTGATGGAGAAACAGAGGAGGGGAGAGTAGAGAGGAAGGGTAGCACTTTGAAAGGCTGGAAAGGGGCTCCTCATCCACTTCCTGAGAAATATGTCAGCCTAAATAAATTACTTCTGTTCTCAATTAAATAAAAACATTTTCAATATCTGAGTTCTCTACAAATCTCAAAAAAGTTGCTGTTTCTCGTTTTTTAAGGAAAATCTAAATTTTACATAGACATTTTGGAGCAAATTTAGGGTTTGCTCTGGGAAAAGGTATTCTTTTCAGAAGGGAAATTGACCAAAACCTTCCATCTAACCCCAACAGATCCACAGCTGTGTTCCCTCTGCTATCTCACCACGCTGACCCTACACAGCCCCAGCCTCCAGTTAGCATCCAAGAAACATGACTAACGTGCTGGAGGCATAATCTGATGACTCAAAATTCTGGGCAGTCACCTCTCAGGGCAGCATGGTATGACCTGAACACAGCACAGGCTCTAACCTGCCAACAGTTTATGCACCTCTTGGACAGGGACAGACTGCAGAGGCAACCAAAGGAGCAAAAGGAAAATAGGTCCTAGAAGTTGCTGACCTGGTCCCTGTCACTCCACCTGCTCCATGCCAGCCTAACACCCCAGAAAACATTTTCTCTAGGATCTCAGCAGACCTACAGCTGAAAATTGCTTAAGATAAATCCTCTATTCACTGTGAGCAGGAAGAAAGACAGAAGGGAAAGGTCTATGACTCAAAACACTAAGGGGAGGAAAGACAAGAGGAAGAAGAGATGGGAAAGGCAGAATGGGAGAGAGAGCAAATCCTACACTAAAGAGCAAAAAGGTCCATCAGAAAATCGAGTGGCATGGAGGAGAACAGGGTTTCAACTGAAGTGTCACAAGTGGTTTGCTGCCCAGCTGGCACCACTGGATTTTCAGATATGGAAAATTTATATCGCAGGAAATATAAGGCGATGAAAAATGACCACGTAAAGGCAGGAACACCCATTCAAAGTTTCTTCTTCACTATATATATATATATCTGTAAATTTTTTTATTATTCTTACTTTTTTTTATTATTCTTACTTTTTTAAAGGAGAGAGAGAGAACCAAGCTCATTCCTCTGTTCTCTGAGATAGTCATCATTGCCTGGGTGCAGCAATACAACATATTCAGCAAGAATGACCTGTGGCAAGTGAGCACTCATGTGCAGTTCAACAGCTGCACATTGTTTTAAAGATGAACAGAAAGAGACAAAATATATTTAGTGTTATTTTAATATCTACATATAAAAATATATCTAGTAGGTAAAGGAAATCAAAATCCAAAGCACTAGCAGACTGCCAAAAGCAAAAATACGTGGTATTGCTGTTGGCTCCAAAGAGAAGGGTTTGTCTACTTTCTTCCAGGAACTTTAAAAGATAGTGATGGAAAGTAAAAGGAGAGGAGAAAAAAAAATATATAAAAAGAAGAAAATTGCCATGTAAATTGAAACCACATACAGGATCCCATATGTGTATCCCATACTCTAGCTCCTGGTATGTATCGGCCCTGTAACTCAACTGCAGGTCCATACTGTCCACTGTCACCATTCTCTCTCTAACACGCATCTGCTCGGGGCATTATTACACTCTATGGCTTATTTGTGCATGTAGAGACAGGGCAAAAGACCATCCATAAGTAACAGTCAACTTACATTATTAACAATAAAAAATGAGTTTCCCTAGAAAGCTCACACATCAGAGATGAAGTCCTTATCTCCTCTCCAGCAATGAGTTCTGCGCTACCTGAGGAGCAGGTGTGGAAGGCTTCTAACCCAGAGGAGCCTCTCACTTGTGATCACAGGAGTGGAGAGGTGAGAGGCTGACGTGACCCCATTCACAGCCATTAGCCACATCTGGGCTAATCCACAGCATTTTTTGTAAACCAGATTATTTAGTAGAGTAGAGAGAGTACAGTTGTGAGTTCTGATTGAGCCATGCCTCCTCCCCCCAGGCTAACCAGTCTCTGAGCCTCAACAACCCAATAAAAGGGGGACAGTAGACACTGGGCAGTGTGGAGGCATTGGAAGAGGACCACTCCACTGCACCGTTTAGATGTTGTGGCAACCACCTTAAAAACAGAGCTGTGGGCACCAACCATGAAAGGAGATTTCAAAATATGTGTAAGGGGAAAATTTATGTGAGAGATGTTTCAGGTGCTTGGAGCAGTTGGGAAAAAAAGTCATAGCTTGGCAGGCTTCCTACCAGGTAAGGAGGCATCACAATCTAAACCTAGAAGGGTACGCAGAGTAAGCAGAGGTAAATGCATCCACTAGTGCCACAAAGTTGATGCACATAAAGTAAAACTCATTCAGCCCTGGGGAATATGCTCATCTGGAACAGGTATTTGCTCATCATAACTTAATCCCACCCAGAGATGAACATGCAGCAACTGCACCTGCTTTACTGCCCGACAAGCCCATACTGACAGAGGCTTGGTATGCTCTAGCTAAGCCCCAGTAACTTCACAATTTTAGTGAGTTTGGATCAAATTTGTTGGTTCTTCGAATAAATAACCCTAAAACATCATTAAAGAAAACTTAAGGCTACTACACTAAGTAAATAAATCAACGTATTTCAGGACAAAAAGCAAACAATTACAGCTTCCAACTGGGATGACTTTATGCCTGCTGTTAACTTTCACGTACCTACGACTGGGACATTTGACTTTGGCCATTTTCAGAGCAGAAAAACTGACTAATGGGAAAACAGATGTGAATTGATAAGAGAGAGCACTTATTCCTGACATGCAGAAACTACACAATCTCATTTACATAGAGCACAACCCAACTCCCCCTGCGATCCACAGAAACACAGTACAGTCCCGGCTCCTGCTCCACAGCTGTGTTTCCTCAAGGAAGAGGAGAAGGATCAAGAATGTGAACATGCAGAATTCCTGTTGGTAGAAAGGCAACAAAAACAAGATTGTACAGTCTGTGAATTCAGACTGATAATCTCAGTTTTTGCCCCCACTTTTCTCCTCATTGCACCACTAAAATTAAATGAATCTGGAGCCAGTTATAAATTGGCCTTCATAAAAACGGGATTTGTTTTCTTTAATTGCACATAACTACACCATCCTGAGATACTTGAAATCTGCAGCCTTTGCACTTTAAGGGACATTAATTCAAATGAATACAGTAGCATACCACTACCATATATTACACTTTGTTTTTACAGATGTACATATTTTTCAAATTGAAAGATAAAATAATGCAAACCTAGGCAGGAGAAATAGGCGTGCAGGCAAAGTCCATGTACAGGTATGAAATATAAAGTAGGACTGGCATGCTGACAGGACTTTGCTATTCTCTAGGGGAAAACTAACATAATAAGAGAGTAGAGTGTGCAGCTTGAGAACATCTGAATGGCTGAACACAGTTTCCTGTTTACATAAATTAATAGAAGATTAGCCTTTTCCAAGGTTTGAGTTCAGCAAGTGACGTGTAAATTCCATGTGACTCACAAATCCTTTGCATATGACCCAAGAGCAAAGGATTTTCCATCCCGGATCAGAACTTGGATCCAGGATTTTCCTGTAATGGTGATTTCCGGGAAGGGGGATAGAAACTCTAAGACACTGCAATCTTTTTTTTCAATCCACCCTTCTAAAGACATGTGGGACTGGTCTGCCGTGGTAACTTTGTTTTGCAGGAGCAAGCCTGGGAAAAATGCAGACCAGATGGAAATATATAGCTATTATGAGCTAAGAAACATGCAGTATCTTCTCAGTCTGAGGTCAGTGTCCCTGCAACATAGGACTTGGTAATTCTCCGGCAGAATGGCAAAACATCTTACACGTTCCATTCCCAACACAGAGGTTAGAATAAAAGTGGGAGGATTTCTCTACAGATAGCAAATAGTCCATGTTGCAACCACAAGATGGTAAGAAACATGGGAAGCAAACTCTTACCATGTTGGGAATTGCACCTAGGGCCTCTATTGCTCAAGGAAAATATTTATATTCACCTCCACTGAATTTAAAAGCCTCATTCACGCCACGAAAAACAGGTAAGATTAGAAAACCCTCATGGCTTCTTCTTCCACTGAGGCCAAGCACTATTTCCTACAAACAGGGACTCTTTGATGATTGCTCCACTGCCAGAGTGGAAAAGGCAAGCTCCCAGCAAGGATGGGCACCACACTCGCACTATGCTAATTGGAGGAATCATCTGCTGGATGTTTTAGCTGGCCTTGCAACCCCGTCACACACAGTCCAAACACTCCTCGCAGGAAAGCTGGCAAAAGCCCCAGAGAATTACAAAATGATGAATTTTGCTTGGACAAGAGAGATTGCCAGAGTTAATTATGAACCATTATTTAGACATATTGGTGAAGAAGACATAACAATCCTCAATACTGAGACTTATTATCAGGCCTGCCAAATTCATGCCTCTCGGTACAACTCTGCACGTAGACCAAAGATTTCTTCAGAAATTGGCATCGATGAAATTTTATGAATAAGCAAAACATCCCATGAGCAAGGGGTCTCTGAACATCCATTAGTCAGAGCAGCAATAAAAGCATGGGATGGAGCGTAGACTATGCCCTATATAGTCACTTCTTGCACTGTCCCAGTGACATGATCATGAGAAACAGATTTTCAGCCACAAAAAGACCCAAGCATGTTGATAGCTTGGGAATAAGCTGAAATTTTGCACTGTTAACTAGAGCGACTGGGGAAATTATTCTGCACATTGCCAAGAAATTAAATCAAATTTAATTTCCCATCTTGGGCTTTTTTGTGTCTTCTCGACTTCTGGCAAATCAGTCATTATGCCAAGAAAATATCTTAAAAATATCACAACGAACACAAACCCCATACTGCTAAAGCAAATGGTGACTTAGAAAAAGAAAACATTTTCTCCAGTGTCTGAAAAGCTTTGATGACACCTAACAGAAGATGGAAGGAGTAGTATAATTAAAAACTGAGAAAGGTTAGTACATGGAGAGTGGTGGGATATTTGGACAACATAACACAGGAAAGCTACTGAGAACTGTATTAACAGTAAAGCTCCAAGCTACTCCTAACAGCCATACTGGGGTGTGTTGATGGGACTGTGGAGAAAAATCCTATTTTTTTCATACTCTGTGATGAGTAAGATCAAAGGTCTGCACTTACTGGGCCAAAACCAGACACAGAGATTGCAGGTATGTCTGTCTGTATAGAGGATGCTAGAGAAAACCATGACAGCAGTGTCCATGAGCCTACTGATCGCCTGAGAAGTCCCAAGGGTCCCCAGTCGCAGTAACAAATATTCTCAGTACTCTTGAGACTCCAAGATAAAAGCTCAATATTGTGTTTCCAAAGGTGTCCTATAACTGCTTCTTAAGAAATGATCTAAGAGTAAGGTAAGCAAGTAGTGACATTCTCCAGAATATACTGCTTACTTCTAGCAAAGTGCTAGTCAAGAATTTCCTGAAGCAGCACTGGTGACTGGATACTTCCCAGCCCTTAATCAATTTTCCTTCCATGAATTTCTGATGACTTTTTGAACTCATGCAACACTTCAGCATCCACAGTAGCACTCATCAAGTAGTCCCATGGCTTTATTGTGCTCTGTGTCGGCTTCCTTGTGTTTGTCTGAAACTGCTTTCTGTAAGTTTTTTTGATATCCCTTAGTTGTTACGTAGGAAGAGACATGGGACAGTGATTACCTATTTACCTTCATCCTGACCACTCATGATTTTATGGACATTGCTATCTCAGGATCTCTTTCTACCTCCCCTCCCCTGGAATTGTTCTGCCCTTTGCAGCATTGCTCAACTGCCCTAAAAGGAGACAGGTATGTGGTAGCCCACATCTCACTCCCAGGGTCCAAGAGCACAATTTCACTTAGTTCCCACACTGCTGTACAAACAGTCCAACCTTCCAGAGGCTTGGATGAGGAAGAGTTTTGTGGAAATGGTACATATTATCATTGTGACTCACTAGCTGTTCCTCTCTACATGTGAAGCTCAGCACTAGCACTGCACTTCATGGCTTTGTTTTATATTCCTTGGTAGTACCCATCATAACTCCTGCAAACTCACTCACTGCAAAGATCCCATCTACTTGTTTAGACTCAGTTCAAGGTTAAGCTCCCATCTCAATACAAGATTTGCAAGTTATAATTCAAGGTGACAGAACACTATAGTTGATGAAAAACGACAGACAGCAAAATTAGAAGTTTATCCTACACAAATAGAGTCTCTTCTGTCCCAGTGAAGTCTTTTTTTCTACCACTATAAAGTTCACACAATCCATGCTCAGAGGAAAGAACTCATTTCACAATTTTATCACTGTTGTTATGATACCAGCAGGGGTTTCTTTTAAAGCCTACTCTGGCAGGAGCATAACTCCCTATGATTTTCTCCCTGCATTTAAAACAAAACAGCTCTAGCTGTTGTGGTTGCAAAGAAATGTTTGAACTTTAATGAAATCTTAGAAGCTCGGAGGAGGCAGCAGATATAAACTCAAACATGATGAGAAATTAAACAACAAATCTGAGGATTTTTAACCAAATCTCATTTTCTGAGCAACTGGATTTAGGGCATGAACCTCCCTCTACACTCTACAGATGGTCTGTCTGCTTCCTAACGTTGTGCCTACAGCTCATGGAGGCTAAGACTGAGTTTAAAACAGGCTCCTTGGACACTCATTTCGCCGTGAAGCTCAGCTCAGGCTTATCGCTCTTTTTGGGAGGAGGGAAGTCGCAGTTACAGGTTGTTTTGGGCAGGCTGCAGCCTCTCCACCAAGTTCCTGCTGCCTCAGCAGTACTATTACCAATACTCAACTCTGTTATTTTAAAGCTAGCATGTGTAGTCTACACAAGGTGCAATCACACCTTTGACTCGAGGGCAATGCACCTAAACTGAGTTCAGGAGGAGTCCAGGTTGGATTTAACAGCTCAGAGCTTCCCTCCACGGCTTTCCGGGGTTCAGAGTACAACTGAAGGATCTTTTTCATTCTGTACATTGAACCAAGTCACAAAATAAATTCACATGTACTCTGAAATTCATGCTGTAGTTTGTACCCAACTCCCATTGGGTTCCAAATTCCTGCCTGTTTATAGGAAAACGTTGCATATTTTAAGGCTTTACATAAGATGGGAACCTAGAAATGGTAAGAGCTGCTCTAGGAAATTGGCATTCACAGGTTGGTTACATTTGATTCAGAACTTCATTTCAAAAGCTCCTCTGAATTATTATTAGCAGCTTTTATACAATGTTGAAAACATACAGATCATTTTATAAATAATATGAAGAACATTCCCTGTCCTGAAAACTTCATCACGGACTGAGTTAAGTTGGAGTCACATTTCACAATCACCTTCTCAAGTTGAGAATATAAATGGCAATGTGCACACATTTGTACAAAATGGTTACAAGTCAGCTAAATATATGTTCAGCTGAATCAAACAGGCATTTATCTGGCAATCTTGGCCTGTATAAAACTTATTTACAGCAAATGGAAAAAACATGGAGTTTTAAGATTAAAAGCTTCAAACATTCAGCATTATCAAACTGATCTACAATTGTCCTCAGCAAAATCCCCAGCACATTCACCAGCTCCGTTTCACGTCCAGCTCTGGGAATGGGCCCTCCCCTCTCCCTCAGTTTGTTTTGGGCTTATGACTTGGCCAACTCTTAGCCTGTTGCTGACTTTCATGAGCACTAACTCATTTACCCCAGCACTGCATTCAGGCCTTGGTGGTTTCCAGCCACACCTGAACACAAACTTTACTGGGAAATTCCCTGAGATGTTTCAAGGTAGCTCTCTGAGGAAATATTCCAGTTGAGAGACAGCATTTTTTTTTCTTTATTTTCTTTTTTTTTTCCCTAAATACAGATCACATTACATTTTGCCCACATTGCTTATTTTAATTGTCTCCCTTCTCCAGACACACTGTGACTTGGCAGAAGACAACTCTGCCCAGCTCCTATTCTCACACCAGGCTTTTACATTCTGTATGTTCCACCAAAAACAAAGGCTTATTTTGTTTGTTTTTTTTCTCATTTTTAACATTGTGCATTTGAACGTACATCAGTGCCCTCTCACTGACCAGACAACCTTAACTCAACAAAGCCATGATGGAACCAGAGGCTACAAACAGCTCTTTAAGCTGTGCAGAAAATTTGCATCTGATCTGCAGCTCACCAGGAAAAGCCACAAAATGTTCAACAGTTAAGACTGCATTAAAAAAAAAAAAATCACACCACCATCCTCTTCATGAAGAATTTCCACTATTTGCTGGAGACTGCTTTATTTTTTGTAATATAACCTAAAGAAAGTCTTTAGGTGTACATACTTACAAGTAGGATGTTGAAATAAAAGCTGGATTGGCAGCTGATCGTAACTTCTCCAGGAAAAAAGAAAATTGAATGAAATCAATATAATTACAGCAAGTGAGTGGATGAGTGGATGCTGCAGGTCAGAGACAGCATTAAACACAATTTCCACAAATTGTTCAAATTTGGTTTTTCATAAAGTAAGGTCACAGACAGTACACAACCATTCTTAATCAGGTCCTGTGATTGGTGGAGAATCAACATGTGCTTCTAAATGTACAGGAGAACAGGACCTCAGCTGAACAGACCACCTTCAAGGAAAGAGCACTACCAAACCATTTGAGTTCAACATAAAAATGTCATCCTTCATGTAAGGAAAAGATCCTCAGTCTGACATACCATGTCCAAATTCATACCACCACAGACTCTTAAAAGTATAAAAGGCTCTATCATACAACATGTATTCAGTCAAAAACATTTTATTTGGATATTACCCAGCAGACAAGGGGGGCACCCAGCATTTCACAGCTGCTCTCTACATCCACTCCCAGAGCCCAAAGCTCACATGAAGGTGTTTCCATGGGATGTCAAGTGGAAATTGGTAGGTGGAAAGGGAAATCTACTTTCCAATTTTACCACTTTAAAGCCTGTTTGGTCCTTCTGAAGGAGAATGTCATGTTCATGGCGTTGCTGGGCAGGAGGGGGATAAGGAAAGGAATAAGACATTCCTGAAGACCTTCTGTTGTGGCTTTCCAAATGTACCAGAGGAAGAGGAGGTCTCCCATCCATCTTCCCCAAATGTCAGCACTGACACTCCTATGGGTTACTGCTTTGGTTTAAGTGTCAGCATATCATCATCTAGAAGCTCTTAGTAGCTGCATGAGCTGCAGCCAAAGCAATCTGGACATCTGTCCTGAGCAGCCAGATATGACTTATGATCCCCGACAGTTTCTATTCATTTACATGAAAGTCAGTAAGTAAAAAAGAAGAAAGAGAAAAAAAAACAACCCACCACATACACGCAAATGCCTCAGGAACCAGCCAAAAACCCGAGACAGGCAGTACTCCATTTATCTGGAGAATCTGACAACAACTCCTGACATGTAAAGCTGGACCTTCTAATCCAGCCAATTTGTTAAACTACAGGAATTCATTCCGATGCTACACAGCAAGCACGCTCCAGCAGAAAATCAATTCCAACGAGCAAAGGACTGTGAAAAGCACAGAATACTTATTTTAGTGTTAGATGAAGGCTGAGGTGGTTATTCATTTTTGGTTTACCATTATTCTCAATTTATTTTCTGATGCATGCATCTAACAAATTTCCAGGGAAACAAGGGGTCAGATGACACAGAAATAACCTTTCTGCTCCTTCAAAACAGGTCACAGATCCCAATGGATGATGGACTGCAGAGAGAAAAAGACTCTTCCTGTGCCTTCCCAAAACCACACAGTTCTAGACACAGAGCCTAACTCTTAATTACCTCACAGCTCTATTCTATCTCCTCTAAATGTTTTTTATACTGGCAACACTTATTAGTGCTTTTTAAAAAACCCCATACTTTCTATGTCTCATTATGGGATAGATGCAAGTACAAAGCCATTCCTTTCTCCCATCATTGAGGAAGGTTTTGCAGCTTAACACACCACTATTTCAGAGCACTTCAAATTTTACAAGGAAATCTTAGGCTTAAAGCAGGACACACCGGAATCAGAGATCCCCAAACTCCAGACCTTGAAGGCAATCTAAATCCTAACAGACTGGATTCTCGCCTTGAGCTCACAATCACAGAATCACAGCATGGTGGGGGTTAGAAGGGACCTCAGGAGATCATCCAGTCCAACCCCCCTGCCAAAGCAGGTTCCCTACACCAGGTTGCACAGGAAAGTGTCCAGGTGGGTTTTGAACACCTCCAGAGATGGAGACTCCACACCCTCTCTGGGCAGCCTATAATGTTCACAGTGTGACCTGAGACACTTATACTCAAAAGCAGATAGTTTTCTCTACCTCATTAAATATTTAAATAACATATTGTGGTGGGACATTTTGTGTATTTTGCACATTGTCCATCCACAGCAAAACAAATAAGAACTTGGGGAAAAATCCGACCACATCCCAAATATTTGTTGGCAGGCTGAGAATTGCCATTGTCCATTGATGGGCTCCTAAAAAATCCAGCTGTGGGAGATGTGGCAGTTCACTATGTCAGAGAGAAACTCCCTTTGCATGGACCTGGCCTAAAGAGTCGAGCACTGGGCAGCTCTGAGCCATTTTTGGCAGCCTGTGGTGGGAGCACACCCTGGAAATCATGCTGATGGAACTCTTCTACAACCCTTACTGGTTATTCAAATTACAGTGGTATTTTGAGGAACTGAGTATCAACCAGAGTGCTTGTTCCTTCTGTTCCCAATGGGAGCAGGATATGGTACAGAAGGAATCAAATAGACTACCAGACCCAAAATCAATTTCTAATTATCAAAGGAATTGAAATCTATCATCTTTTGAATTGTAAGCAACTGTATGTTTACTCTCCAGGTTCTATCAGAAGCCTCACAGGATTAAGCTTTCAGTTCCTGTCTTTAAAAATATATTATCATATTCATAAAGTAGCCTTTTAAGAAAAATTGAAATAAAGAAGTAATCACAATATGTAAACAGCAACTTGAAAACACAACAGAAAAAGCATGCTCAGGGTCAAGAAACAGCAACAGAATGTGAATAGCTAATTTTTTTTTATTTATTTAATTTTTTACATGACTCTGTAATTGAGGGGTGGGGGAGCCGGACTGAGCCAGAATGCTTTAAGTTGGCTTCACTGCAACACATCTCCAGGAGGATTTAAAGACAGCAAATGAGAGCAGAAGCCTTGGTGTTCAGCCCAAGAGCTGTCTGGATCAAAGGTTACAGAAAATATCACAAGGCCACATAAGCATTTCTATTTTGACATGCAGGACCTCTCCTACACCAGGTTCTGCCCAAATTTTCTGCAAAATAACTGTTAACAGCAATGATATCTAGAAAATGTGTTCATAACGCAATGATGTGGCAAGATTCTTGAGTTCTTCAAAGGGATTAGTGAATTTCACACTGTGCCAGAAAAGCAGAGAAATCCTAAATCTTTCCATTTGTTTTGCAACTAAATAATGACTGTTTAAGCATATTTTTTCCTTTATGCTTTGCTTGAGTACTGAAATATCTTATGCTCATGCAATTCACTCCTGTCTGTGACCCCTGTTACCCTATGCAAACTGCATACTTTAAAAGACTATTTAATTATAGGCCAGTAATACCAGCATGCCACGATGAGCTTATTTCACAACACCCATTTGTGTTGCAATTTTGATCAGTTATTTTTCACACTTGCTTGGTGACAAGGTTACGGCACAAAGAACTCCATCAAATCCAGCTGCCAAGGCACAACAAACAGCAAGCAGTGAGAACAACATTAAACATCCTGTTTATAGCACTGAGTATATATGTTTAATGGAGCCTAAATGGCAAAGTATCATGTCTCCCACATCCTTCCCCATAAAGTTAGGTAAGTGTTAGGAGCAGCTTGCTTGTCTGGAAGTGAAACATGCATTTTTCTATGGCAGCTTATCTTAAATTCAAGTTTTCAACCTTAAGGGGTAAACAGTGAGAGGATTTAAGAATAAATCTCAGTGAAACACATGGGAAGATTTACTATAGACTATTTGAAAAAGTAAGAGGAAAGAAGCATTCTGACATAAAATTATTTAGGTCACTGGGATAATTCATTGTATATGCCCTAGAATTTACAATGCTGTTTGCTCACTACACTACTTGTATACATTAACAGGTACATACTGGAAATGCCTGATTGCAAGGGACAGTGGGTCAGGTCGTGAGCAGATCTAAGCACACTTCTGATAGCAAGACATGTCTGACAGATTTCATTCTAAGACTAAAATAGCAGTAAATGATCCAAACTCTAAAATTTACAATATATAACAAAGATCTTCAATGGACTTACTGTCTCGGAGGGACATTAACGAAAAATCAATTGGCAAATAAAATCAGACCATGGAAAAGAGCTCAGAAGTAGTTTCTGTGGCACACTGTGATCGGTCTTGTAGCCAACAGAAAGTGTACCTTGACATATACTCTAACAGGGCACACCCAGATTTGATCTGGAGTTCGCATATGACCAAGCAGATGTCTCTTCATGGAGGCACGGTTGAGAGGATCATCCTTACTGGTCCAGTCAAGCCCAGTATATTGCAAACACAGTTAAGAATCATCTGGAAAGCCTGTGCTGGCTACAAAAGCCATGACCAACCATAGCCACAAGTGCATTTCTAAAATTCTATGACTGATTCAAAGTCACACCCTGCTATTAACGTGCTCACTAGATCCAAGTCCCATCACTTACACTAGTAACATCCTCGCTGGTCCCAGCAGGACTAAATCAGCCTGAGAGGAGACGTGTTTTCCTCTGTTTTTAAGGGGCAGCAACTTTGTCTCTTTTTCCCCCATGGCATCTCTAGTACTGATGAATGAAACCACAACAGTTTCAAACCACTCTGTAAAATTAGCTGCATAACCCTTCCACAAAGAAAAGGGCAAACACCCTCCAGAGTCTCTAATTCTCCTCCTATCTCCTACCTGCTGACCACACCAAACGCTCTCATTCCTCAGTACCACTTCCATCTTATCCAAGTGGATTTTAAGATCAAAGGTTTCCATCACATCTTTGCCCTGATATCAGGTGAGCAAGAGGACCATGTCACACTGCCACCTGAAAAGGCATCTTACCTAATACCAGAATACTGGAGAACATACTTCCCTCTGCCTCCCAGTTCCCTTTCCAAACAGCTCCACACAACTCTAGCAGAGAGAGACTGTCTGCAGAAAGAGAAGAAATTTTGTTCCATATTTTCTCCATTAACATCCATGAGATTTCAGTGCTTCACACTTCCTAAAATCAGGTCCAATGTCAACATTCACACCTTTGGAGACTAAGGAAATTCCTTTGGCCTGCTCCATGCTACTCAAGTATTCTGCTAAGAGGTTAGCAAGCCACTTGAAGTCACAAATCAAGGTGATAACCCTTCAGGAATTCTACAGATAGTTTTGACTGTTGTTAAAGGAGCATATCCATACTGGTAAACTAGCTGCAAAAAAGAAGTTGATCAGAAAAATTACTTACTAAATGCTTTGCAAAAATTTATTATCATCTTCAGCTGTTTTCCGAAAGCTCTAGTAAGGAGCTCTAGAACAAAGGAACCACAAAAGATTCTTATGTCCCCCTTCTTTTGCACTTATATTTGCTAATTATCCCCAGCCCAAGAGGCAGTCTCCTCATTAAGAAATAAATCTCTTGGCTTGAAAGGACACAAGCCAGTAATTATTACCGCATGTTCATTTTCATTCTCTGCAGCTTTCCATGATGTTTGTCAACAGTTCCTTTGCCTTTGGATATTTATTCTTTGCTATTTTCTCAACAATGAGTTACCTGTAAGGAGAATGGATGCCACTTTTCTTTACCTTTCTGTTAAACTCTTGCAATGCACAGAGTCTGCAAAATCAACACAGCAGTAGAAGTTGTGGGTTTCAGTTACTGCAGTTTCTGAATGAGCAGGAAGCTCATAATGACTTGTGGCTTCACGTCTACGAGACAGAACTCTATCCTCCAGCTCACCAGGCTTCCTAAACAGACATGAGATCGTAAAATGGGCCCTTAGGCTCTTTATGTTCATGTAACAATTTCACTGAACACAGCAGAGTTACTACCTATTCTCATTAGTGCATGGCAGGGAGTTAGTTGCACCTTCTAATGTCTTCATCCTAGGATACTGATGATTGTTTTCAGATTAACATTTTTTAAGATAAATATATGTATCAGAAAGTGAATTTCAGTTGAATTATCCCATTTGCTTCAGAAATTTACAGTAAGAAAAATGATTGGCAAAATTATATTCCATGTTATTTATAATCTCCATGGTCAAAATACACCTTGGATCATAGAAACTGGCTGAACTACTGTGGAGACTTCCACAGTTGGTGGATATTCTGTTTAGTGGGCAGTGTAGTGTAAGTGCAACACAAAACCCTGGCTTTGTCCTAGCCCTGACACTGACACATCTACATAACTGCCACAGATTCTGGTTTCTGAAATGGAGATGAAAAAAGGGGCAACCTCACAAAAGTGCTGCAAGGAAAGGGATCATGTAACGTGACCACTTGCACCAGCGGCAGAAGGCACGCAGCAGCTCAGGAGGTTTCTTCCATTCCATGCTCTGAAAAAATGTAATTTATGTAAAGTTCTCTGAGATTCTTAAATTTTAAAAAATATTTAATTGAAAGTCCTTTTTATAGGACATTTTGCATCATTTCTCTATGGGGTATAAAAGGGAAAGGAATAATTTTTGGAACCATTAATAAGAATACAATCTGACTAATGTTCTTACTATTTTAACTTTATCCAGATTTACCTTGCTCAAAGCAGACCAATAAAATACGCATTCTATTGCAGTGGAAAAGCGTAGGTGTACAAAATAAACTGTAACTGCAAAGTTCTAAAGAAAAACAAACCCAAAGCCAAGATGGATATATCTGCAGCCCATCATTACTCCAGGCACTACTTCCAACCCATTCACAAGCCTTTCCGGACATCAGTAGTTTTCAGTGAAGTTCCATCACAACAAGCTGAGCTACACAGAGAAGTTAAAATTTAGAGAAAATGGTGAACGTTGTCATTCAGCTGCTCTCCTATAAAAGCCAGGGCCAGCCTCAGTTTTGACTAATCCGGTTTCAGAAGTTCTTGCAGTCTACAAGGACTCTTCCTTTGTGCAAAGCCGAGCTCCGTGCGTCACGCTGGAGGACACCACCACACATAAAAGTACATTTTGTGCAGGGCGAGTAATCTGCACGGACTGGATGTCAGTGTTGTGATATACAGTATTTGGTCATAACAGAGGTTATTTCAAAATTCAGAAGCAAAGTAAAATATCTTGAGCTGAAAGCCTTAGCAGGTACAATAAAATAGGTAATGCTGGATGTTGTGAAATGTTTGTGATTCTTATCTTATGGATAGATTAAGTTCTTACATTTGGATTACAAAAAAAAAAAAAAAGTCTTTTTTTCTTTTTTCTTTTTTTTTAGCTTTTGGAGGAGGATCAAAGGAGGAGGAACCAGGATGAGAAACTGCCTGCAAATCTCAGCGCAACAGGAAAGAAAAAAAAGAAACTCACACATAAAGCCAAGAAACAAATGGATAACTGGAGAGAGAAGAATCCCTCCCTCTTTCATCTTAAGTTTCAGGCAGACTTTGTCTTAAATCGTAGGCTGGGAGCAGTGAAGAAAGAGATAGTGCATATGTAATCATGATGGAAGCAACAGAATATATCAAAACAGCTCTAGGCACAAACACATTAGCTGAGACAGCAAGCCCACTGCCTAAGCCTACCACCACAACTCTGTCCCAGCCATAAATTAGTCTTAACATAATGGGCTTTCAGTTTCCATGCTCCTCCCACACTCTTACGTGTCCCATTTTTTTAATTCATATCTGTAGGGTATGCAAATACATTTAAAGAGCAAATGGCTTTCATCTGCTCATGGCTTTGACAGCGGGAAGCATCATCAGAAGTAGACCTCGCCTCTGGGAGCCAAATGGCAAAATACACCAAGAGAAGAGAGGAGAAGAATTTCCAGCATGGATCTCCAGCGATGCTCTGCTGCTGGTGCCTCCCCTGCAGTTGCTGAGCTGGGGCTCTCCTGCTCCTGGTGCTAACAGTACAGATGCTCCACGCGGTCCCAGGCAATAGGAGGGACATATGGATTTGGCAGTGCCTCACTGTGGTCTTTTTAATATCATTTATTTAAAGCTTTTCTGAAATCTCCTTTAAAACTACAGCAGAGTAACAGAAGGGTAATTAAAAATAAAAGGAAGTTTTCATCTGTTTCATGATGATCAAAGGAGAAGGTAAAGGAGCGTGTAAGTCCTGAGGGACCCATGCTCCCCACCACCACACAGTCAGCTATTGTCATGAAACATGGATCTGTATTTTATTCAGGTAGTTTTGCTTAACAGGATATTCTAAGATATAACATCTCATTTTCATGAGGGGCCTCAGGGGACAGAGTGAAAACACCCATCCTGACCAAGTAAGAGCATTTAAATACCAAAGCAAGAGAGGGAAAAAAGGTAGAGCAGAAAGCTTTGTCCAGTTACTAATGAACAATGACCCAGGTTCATTTACCATCAGCCAACTGAACTTTCCTAGTGTAAGCAGGGCTTGGGATAAATTGGGACATTTATTCCATATGACAGGACTAGAGTAAACACATAGATGCTTTTATTTCCCCTTTTACTTAGGGGAGGATATAAAAATTCGATGGCAAAGAGACCGCACAGGGGAAGGCTTAGAAGATTTAAATTAGCACAAGAAATATAGCATTGCCATCAGAGCAAGGGTTTGCCTTAAGAAACAAAAAGGAGCCTTTTAAGTCCAGAAGGGCCCATCCTTACAGAAAAGGACAAAGACTTTTACCCTGAACATGACCCTTGTACACATTCCTGCTCACCTCTCTTTTCTGCCAGCATGCTGGTGACCCGAGCACCCTTACTCCCCTCTTCACAAAAGTAGCCATGGTTTAAAATCCTCTCACATCTTCTGAGGAAAACAAAACAAACACCATCACCCCCAGTAAAACTAAAACTGGAACACTTAACTGTATCTGTGTATGTTGGGCTCTTCAAATCCCTGTCTGAGCACTTTTAAATGACCTGATTTTAAAAGCTGCTTGAACACCCAACTTGCTTTCATTCCATTGAAATTGTGGAGCTGGATTAGCCATTCATTGACTGCAACTACCTGTATCATCAGCCCAAGGAGATGACAGCCCTGTTGTCACATCTGAAGCAGCACTTCTAATTCAAAGACAATTAAAGAAGGGGTTAAGAATACCTTAGATACTTTATCCTTCAGATACTTCATCCCTGAGCAAAACAACGCCACCCTATCTCACACAGCAAAGCATACACCAGGGAAAACCAGTTATTGGTACGCTGTGCATGAGTGTCTCTGCTAAGCAGGACCACCAGGATATCATAGAAAGCTCTGTCCGATCATCATTTAAGAAAAAGAAGATTAAGCAACGTAATGACATGTACATAATAAGGACTTTACACAGAGCACCAAGTTGTGCTATCTATAGGAACTGCTTATTAAGGATAATGCCTTGTTTAGTACATGGTTCTCATGAATTATATCAATTTTTCATAAAATTTAATCTCACTTCTTATTGCTGTCGCTTAAGCTTTAGAAAACAAGGTTTTTCCAAAACCTTTCCCTAATTCAGAAAAAAATCAAAACCCTTAGGAGTCTACTGTATACAATACTTCCCTTGCAGCTATCAATTTGGAAGGCTTTTTTAATTAAAAAAGGAAAATGGCTTTTGGAAGGCACAAGAGTGGTTCAGCAAATTACTGCCTAGAGCACAGCATAAAACCCGATGCCGACAAGGGGGCATGTTCAGAATTTCGGTCTTAAAAGGTCAGACATAGCAACTGTAATGAAAGATGGTTCGATTTCAAAGTGCTAAGTGACGGCTGTGGTCCAGAGATTTTTGTCAGATGTGCAGGAAGTTAAGACTCCAAAAGAGGAGAAATTGGTACATGCATATCTGGTAGAACAGCATCTAGTAATTTACTACAGGCATAATAGGGCCTTGGCTTTTAAGGCAATAGAATGGGACATGTTTGGCCATGGGTTGAAAAGGCAGCTTTCAAAAATGCATGGAAAAGAGGCATCATTCATATGAAATCTCTGTATAAGTAGTTAAGAAATTCACTGTCTTGTTTTTTTGGATCAAGTTCAAAGCCTGGAGATGACTATGGAAAGCCTCACTTGACATCAGCAATCAAGGTCTGAAGAGCTACAGTACAGCGAGAGAGAAGAACAGGAACTCTGCATGGAGCCATCCTCCAGATTTACATTTAGTTTTTCATATGGGAGGAGGAGGAAGAGCTCTATCACTCTGGAAGAACTAGAGCCAAAGATAAATACTATTATTAAGAGTAATACTAATGCATATGATTGATCCTGCAGAACTCTAGTCATCACAAAAATAAGAAAAAAAAAAGATAGTGGAGACTCTGGAACTTTACAGGATAACTTTTGCTTTTCATATTTTTTTTTCTGGTCATCTCTGATGATGACCAGATGCAAGAAGCACCTTTGACAAATGTAAAGCGATTTTTTCAAATTAAAAGTAATGTTTTTGTTCTAGATCCAACTCTGCATACATTTTGTGTTAAGAAATGCTGCCAAATTTCATAACTTATTTTGAAAAAATGATCTTTTTCCTTAGTGTACAAATTGCTACATTCCAAGCACATCCTACACAGCCTGGCCAAATTAACACAGTCTAATAAAGCTAGCAGATATCGTTTTCACTTGTCCTGGCAAGTCAATATGAAAAGGATGACTATTGCCTTTGATGCTATTAGGAATATTTAGAAATGAAGGTACAAAACACAGACATGAGTAACTCAGTGTAAGTAAACTCAACAGTTTAGGACATGTCTATTTTTCTCCCCCAAAATCACCATTCTTTAACGCCAGAGCCTACTGTCCAACAGATCATTTGTAATTTTGGCCTTCTAATTGCAAGCTCGTCTCTTTTGCATTTTAAGTCCATACTCTTTCAGGGAGTTCTGCTCCAGCCTTTCCTCATCCTGGTTTACAGACTTGCATAATGCAACCTTATTAAAGATTACAATCTGCTGTAAAAGGCTTTCTTCTGCCTGGAACTACAGAGAGAACTGAACTGAGGCTGGCATCATTTCAGCAGTAAGTCAGACTACTTCCAGCAAGGCAAACTAAATAATTTTCTGTCCTAATTACTTTGGATAATCTTGAATTTAGCCTTATGCCATCTCTCTATGTAGTATTTAGCCATGAACTGGAGACTTGTTAACGCCCCCTGACCTGCTTAATTGGAAGCTGAATCATAACTGATATCAAAACAGATATCAGAGGAAAACGTTAGCCAGTTCACCAAATTTCCCATCCCTTCCCATGCCCAAAAAAACTTCAGCTGACTCATTAAGAAATTACTTCAAGAAATGAGATATGGAAGAGCAGAGACATCCTAATTAACAGAACAGGAAACACATAATCAGAGAGAGAACCATTCTGTGTAGTGGGTGCACTGTCAGATTTTTCAAGCAACCCAGGCAAAGGCTGTGTTCACACTCATGTTTCCTTGCACTGACAGTACAGTTTTCTCCATACCACATACTGCTGTGAGTTTAAATAAACCTGCCCAATAGTTAAATCTCAGTAATCTGCCTACCAAAGGTAGATCATCTTAAAAGACGTTCAAAATCTTAATCTCATCTCTTGAGATTATTACCTCCTCCTGTCTGTTTCAAGGGTTTTTAAAAAAATACTTCTGCTCCATTGCAGAAGAATGTATTTTAACCAGAAATAGGCCAAGACTAAAACATTTCTTCCAAATCCTTAACAATTCAGGTGGGGCGCCCATCCAAATCTGTTTTGGATGCAAGTCAGATCCAAAGCTTGAGGAAAACTATTTTCTTGTTCCAGTTCAAATATGGACAAAATCTCAAAATCTGCCTTGAGACAATGAACACACACCCCAGATGAACCACGATTAAAAATACTGTTCTCCCTTCAGCTCTTGATTTAATTCTGAAGAGAAGGTCCCACTTTGCCCTCTTGCAGCTCTACACCCAGCTCTGCTGTTAGTCCACGTGACGTTGAAGCAAAGAAATCTCCTTTTGCCAGCTACCAACTTTCCACTACTTTCTCCTGTTCCAACCCAGATTTAACACTTCAATGAAATATGGTTTAGTCCCTTCCATTTCTAAAGTAGATTCCCACAGACCAGTACACGTGGATTTATGAATCAACACATAGGAGGTTTAACTTGAGAAGTTCCTCCCTTTGCTCTCTCTTCCTCTAACTGCACTCCATATTCTCAGCTACAGGAACTACATTAGAATAGAGTTACTTCCAAATTCATTAATTAATGCCTTAATCCATCCCACAGGAAACCAGTAGAGGATTCTTTTTCTGGAAAATTTTGCTGGTAAGGAAGGCTGATCTACACTTACCACATGTTTAAAATCAGCAGCTTTTCCTCCTCCTTTACCTCTCATTCATTTTCAGCTCCACCTCATAAATAGAGCTTTCAAAAAACAATTTTTTTTTTTAAAAAGCACAGGGTTTTTTACAGTGTGACCAACTTTCTCACACCAGCAGCTGTCTCAGAGTCTAAGCAGAGCAGATCACACATGGGTGATGTCGGACACCTCCCCACGTCCCACAGAGAGTCCTTCCAACTCAGCCAAGCCAAGTTCTGGGACAGGTAAGGAGGCACAGACCAAAGTTATTCTTCACCCAAATATATATGCTATACTGAGAGGCACCCATAAGCAACTTGTTATTTGGGTGGTAACTACCTTCTCCTTTAATCTTGTATGGAAAATGGGTTAGTCCAATTCCTGAGAAGCTTAAGAGTTCAGCATAACATATAAGAAACACTTTTTTTCCTACAACAATCTGCTCTTTGGCACAGCCTCAGAATACTTTACTGCCACGTCTTACTTTGAAATGGGAGGATGCCAAGAATGAGATAAGTGCAGACATCCATGACTGGGAAACACAAGTAAAAGGCCTTGTCCAGAGCCAATTACAGCCTCCAGCAGACCAAAAAAAAAAAAAGATCCAAACTAAAAACTAAACAAACAAAGGAAAAGCAACAGTAAATTTGTCTCTCTGGTCTCTCTGTATTCAAGTAGAAACACAGGATTTATTTCTTTAGATTAAAAGGCTCTCCTTTTTTTTATTAAAACCTCCAAAATATCCAGCCAAATTGAAATAGAGCCTTTGTTTCTTCAGAACTTGAGTCTGAATTCTCAATAAATTGAATGCCCACATTATTACATTAAAGAAGAGATCATTCTTTATCTGCTATTACCCATTCAATGAATGGAAACCTAGATTGCAGCAGAGATTTGCCATGAGATATAACTGCTTTAGTGGCCAGATTTGTCTCCTGCCAGCTCCATTTAGCTTTTGTCTTCCTTAAAAACCTGATAGTGTTTTATCATATAGTTTTATCAGTAGTTTTTCCACTACTAAATGTTGTCATCAAGATGAGGCAGAAATGCCAGGGTGACTACAGTCTTCATTTGAAACCATATAGTTTGGCATATTTCCTTTTGGAAGAATTAACTCAAGTCAGTTAGGCAAAACACGGTATGAATACCTTCTAAACCATCAGGAGAGAAAAAAATGAGTGAAATTAAATAAGCCACAGCAAGTAATGGACTATTCAGATTCAGCTTCATACACATTTAAGACTATCAAGGATGCCAGACTGATCCATTCTGCATCCACCATTCTTGCCTGGTTAGAAAAATCTGGGAGCACAAAGCCAGGAGCTTGCCAAGAAAAGCCAAAAAAAAAAAATAAAGGTAAAAGCCAAAAGGCAAACTGCAAAAGAGATTTCTTTTAATGATACAGGATCATTTTGAACCTCCAGGGAAGACCTCAGAGAAGCAAGTAGTAACTAAAAAACAACACCAAGGTGCAAAGTTACCCAAATAAAGGTGCAACTGAAAACAGCTCTGAAATCTCTAAACTCAAGGAAGTTCACAAGTGAATGTGTTCCAACCAACTTAGTCCTAATGAAACTGAAAATTACCTTCAAACAGCACTAGAAATGTACTTTAGCTCCTCTTCAATTGCCTGACCAGTTCACATTGCCTCATGCAAGAGTTCTGGGCACTTGAAAGTCCTTGGCTCCACATTCCCTCCTTTGCTAGAATAGTGATGCTCACCATTGCTGTTGCACAGGGGAGATATAAGTAAGTTTTTTTTAAAGCATTGAAACAACTCCAAAGCCTTTTGAAAGGGGTTGGTGAGTATAGTGGAAGAGGACAGTGAAACCCAGCACACCTCCACTTCCTCAGGAGTCAACAACATGGATCCAACAAAAGCCAACAGCTCAGAAACTCAGCTGTGTGGGGTTACATATCCAAAGGGATTTACACACCAAAAGCAGAAGTTAGTAGGATATGCAAAGCCTCCTCCCCAGTGACTTTACATCCTTTAAACTGACTGGAGGTCAAGCAAGCTCAGATCATAGCTCATTGCATGTGGAAGCTTCATTGTTCACTGGGTACCACACATCTTTTTTAGTTCCCTGCTTAACTACTAATATTTGTAATTTGGACTGGATGATGGAGAGGGTATGTAAATACAGAGTAGTCCAGAAAATCCACTGTAGTGTTCAGTATCAGTGGAAATCTCAAAATCTTATTCTCTGAGAAGGTTGTTGTGGGTCTCAGACACTTTATTAGTCTGGCTACAGGCGTGACTACAGGAGATTGTGCAGTCTGTATCATACAAGAGATCAGTCAACTGCATCATAAATGTTCTTGATGACATTAAAAATAAAAGGCCAAGTATCATAGCAATATTTTTGTGAACATGTGCAAAAACATTCATTGCTGACAATTTAAGCTACTAAACTAATTTCAGCTGATCACCATGAAGAAGGCAATGCTCACCAGACTTGTCTCAGCTGTTGTGCCATTTGCACAGCGCTGGTGAAGTGGCAGGAGCAACGATGAGAGGGAGAATTTAAAAAAAATGATTGAATTGGTTTTGTTGAAAGTTTCCACATAGAGGAGAAATACCTTTGGCCAAAGACCAGGAATGAAAAACTCTCAGTCCAAAAAGAATGCTTTGGCCAAGGCCGCGTGCAGCTTGAAAAGGGGGCTTCTCGTGAGAGCCGGAGTACTGTGGTTAGTCTGGCATCTGCTATCACATGTTTTACATTTTCCTTTCTTAATGCTATTACGCTCCCTGGAAGTACTGAAAATAGGAAAGATTTACTTACTTTACCCATTTTTCCCATATGGTCTAGAGGTACATTAGCACTATTTGCCAATTTGGTCAAATTTTTAAGTATTTTAGTGATTTTGGATGTACAATAATTTAAACTATTCAGCCTAGATTTCATTTAATCAATATTTTATGTTCGGTTTCTATGAGCTCCACAAAAAAAGGCTCAACTGTCTTTTGCAAAACGTGGTACTTGGACTACCTTGAAAATACAATATAATGTTACAAGTGCAGTGAAATATAATGGTATACACAGACTAGTCCAGGAAACCTCTCTTTTCCAGTAGTTTTCATAAATCTTAATCCAGAAACTAAAAAGATTTTTTTTTTTTCCAAATAAAAGAGCAATATGCACTTGGTAAGATAACTATGCAGAGGATTAAAATAAAGGATGCTTAAAAATACATTGCTGAATTGGAACTTTTATGCTCTCTTAAGCCCTCCTCAGTCTCTCTTAATGTGAAATTATTTTGATAGCATTCTCTAAAAACCAACTGAGTAGTAGTGACCCAAGGCAATCACAAATACAAGAAGACGTGAACCTGACATGTGATAAAATGAAAATTACTGTTATGTTCACTTTAATCTGTCAGTTTTTAATTGTAGTGGCCCAAATAATGGAGCAATTCTCAATTTCAGAACTGATGCAAGTGCTATTTTATGTAAGCAAAATAATGCTACAGGCACTTATTGCTGAACTCAGCCAGACTAACCTCTTCAGAGCCAGCACTGCATTGCCACTTCACCTGAGTTTCTACAAATGGGAAATGGAGAGATGCTTTACCTACCTTTCCCCTGAACAGCTCATATCTACCGTCTGGGGAAGCTTAGAAGATGGAAACAAAACACTGTCACGGAGCAAGGAATGTGTATATGTTGCATTTGGAGCACTTTGCCTTTGGGAAGCCAGTAATTCCCTCCTCAATGCCCCCAACTTGACTCTCTCTTCATGTGGGGAGGCTGAACTGATGCCTTGCAAGGAACTGGCTGCCTGTTGGGAAGGAGGAACCTGGGGAACTGCAGCTCATCATCAGCTCAGATGGTGACAGTACCAGCAAGAAGGGTAACAGGCACTCAATAACAGACACAAATGCTGGGACATGGAAGCCCTTTGGAAGAGGCAGGCTGATTTCCTTCGCTTGGAAGCAGGGAATGTAGTGGGTGATGCTCTATCTGGTTTGGGACTCAATATGCAGAAGAGGCATAAATGGAATAAGGAGATGAATCAAAGGGGCAAACACTTTAGAAGAGTTCATGTAAGGACAACTCTGAAGAATAGACAACGTTTCTTATAAACCAGGGGCAAAAAAAAAAAGGGAAAACTGAAACTCAGTAATTCCCTCAGCAACAACAGAACAGAACTTTCCGAATCCTCCAAAGAGGATTTGAAGCTGGTATTTGTTTGATTACACCTCAGTGAGCAAAAGATGTAGAAAACTAACAGAGGAGAGCAGGATGTGTATTTACACACCTAGAATTTCAAGCAAACCAGCTGTATTTTGAAAGGAAGGAAAGGCCACTCTCTTGTCTAAAACTGGATTTAAGAAACACAGAAAACACAAAGGTTTATTTTATTTGTATTTAATGTTTGGTTGGTTCAGAAGCAAAGCAGAAATTCTTTATCTGAAAATTAATGTCTGCAAAGTGACCAGAAGGCTTTTCTTTTTTTCCAAAAAAAGACTTTTTATATGGATTATCTCATTTCCTGATTAGCAAACTAAAAGTATGAAATTATTTTCCTCCTGGCTATATCCCAGCTGGATCAAAGCATTGGCCCAAGAACATACTGTACCCAGTTTAGTTGTTGAGCAAGTCCAGGAGAAATTCAAGCATCTACTTCTCATCTCTCCTGATAAAGATATCAACCCAGGAATGTAAACATAGGGCTGGATACGTAATATATGGTCAGATACTTGCCTGGATAGTTTTATACCTATTTTGTGTTGTACTGTTACTCCTTCAGCATGAACAGTACCTGTTCTGCTTTGGGAGCAGAGTCCATGTCCAATCCTAGACAACAAATCACCAAAGTTCATTACACCATCACTTCTCTGCCCAGGTCCCACAGGGAAAGGTCTGTTCCATACCTGGAAATACCATCACCTCTCATGAGGACCAGAGGACTGCAGCTCACACGGGAGCTGTGTGTGCACGTGGGCCAGCAGGCCAGGTCATGGCACAGGGACACCCTGTAAGGAGCAGTGTATGGGTGGGGTGCTCGAGGACAATTCCTACTAGTTAAACATCACTGTGATATCTATTTTCAGTAAATATAGAGGAAGGAATCCACTCCCACATCTGAATGCACAGGCTCATCCATGAAAGGAGTCTCCTGCTCCAAGCCATAAAGTCACAAATCAAGGCAAAACAAGATGTTAACCTGGTTTTATTTTAATGTGGAAATGGACCATTGGAGTAAGGGTTTAAAGCCATGACAAGTACTTTTGGGTAAATCAGCTCTCTCCTACGTAATCATGTGAAAGATAAATCCAAATACACACTGAGAGCCAAAAGAGGAGAGCACTAGACCTCTCTGTTGGAACAAATAGAGCTATCCTTCAGGAAGGTGTCTGTATAAATACTACAATAAGTGAGAACTGATTACTGTCTTCCAAAGAGCAATGATAAGATAGGCTTTAAAAAGAGATCAATAAGCTTTTTTTTTATTAGTTAGATTTTTGGCAGCTTGCCCATATCTGCAAATATATATTTTAGAAGCTCAAATCATCAACCAAACCACGCTACATACAGAAAAAGGAAGACAGTAAAAGCACATCTCACAGAATTACAGTAGTGCTCCCTCCTACCTACAAGAGAAGGTTTTACAATCATGTCTGGACAGTGAACCTAATTCCTCTTTACTGCCCATACTGTCCCTTCTGTTCCCTCCTAACTGACCAGGTCTTTTCTGTTCCCCTTTCCCACTTCTTTTTATTTCATAAATGTTTTGCAGTGTTTTGTCAGTTGGATTAGACTGCACTTAACCTGAAAAGGGTTCACCATTCACTGGGTTTAAAGCACAAAGCAACACAGCAGCAGAGAGAGATCTGGTGTTCATCACTGACCAAGGCCTACGTGTGTCCATGGTCAAGAAAAACTCTCTGAACATGGTACGGCTTGAGAAGCAGGTACAGCTGAGAAAAGCCAGGGAGACAGCCCAAAAACACACAGTGCAGAGAAACAGACACAGAGCCCACAGACAAACAGCCCTAGGAAAAAAAATAGACATTGAGGTAGTTGTTGGGAGAATCAGCCTTTGAGCTGGGAACCAGAATCTGTGTCATAGAACCATGGAATGGTTTGGGTTGGAAGGAACCTTAAAACTCATCCAGTCCCAACCCCCCTGCCAGCAGCAGGGACACCTTCCACTAGACCAGGTTGCTCAAAGTCTCATCCGACCTGGCCTTCAACACTTCCAGGGAGGAGCAGCCACAGCTTCTCTGGGCAACCTGTTTGAAGCCATTACCCCTTGTTCTATCACTTAGAAAAAGTCCTCCCCAGCTTTCCTATAGCCCCTTCAGGTACTATCCCGTTGCTTGATTTATTTTGAGTTCAGTGAAACAGGACTTCTCATGTTCTTGTAAACAAGCAGGAGGTATGCAAGGTACCTGACTCCATCACCTTTCCATAACTTCAACTACCTGCAAGAACCCAGTTTTGGCAAATCTCACCCAGGTCCAAAGAGGTAGCACTATGTGTAAATGCTTTATAGTTTAAAATGTCATATGTTGATGCTGACAAGTTCAAGACACGAGAAGAGGTTGCTATGGAAACACACATTGTATTGCCTGGAACAGAAGGCAACATTTTACACTAAAAAAGGGAAAAAAAAATATGGACCAACAATTGCCAAATTAGGTTTTGGGTGGGGAAAATTTAGTTTGTCATTTGTTCTCAGACAGAAATATTTTAATTTAGAAACAATGAAGCTAAATGTGATGAAAGCATATACATTATATTTTGGATAGTTTCCTTTGCCTCAGAACAAAAAGTAATTTTATATGGAAAGACTTTCTTTTGCAGTCCATATACAGCAAATCCATCTCTATCTCCCCATGTACTGGAGTTTCCATCTAATTTTCCTTTTATAATTAATGAAATCACTTTAATGGATGGTCATGTTCTTTGAAGAGTTCATCCTGTAACTCTTCTGTAATCATGCTTATGTACCCACACTGGCCAACAGAACTAATATAGGAATAGAACTGGTCAGAAATGTACAGAATTGCATCCTTGAATAGTCAAGCAGCATTAATGGCTTCATAAACCCCCTTTTATAACCTGTCACCGTTGCAAGGTGACACCTGCCCTCCTGGGGTATCGCTGTGCAATGGCATCCTCCAACGACAGTCTCTGCTGCTTCATTCCCCTGCCCTCTCAACAAGCACAAGAACAATTTTTAATTCTCCAAACAACACCTTCACTCTGCTGGCTCCATCAAAAGCCTGATTTGAAAACACAATTCCCACACACTCATTTCCTCAAAAGAAAAAAAATTCTTTCCAATTAATCTTTCTCACATAAAACATATAGCCAGAAGATTTTTTTTTTTATTTTATTTTTTTTCTGGAAACTTTATATTAAGTAACCACTGGATTTGAAAGAGAAGATTTAAAAAAAAAGAGAGGTGGTGTTCTACTTCAAAGACTTTATTTTTGGAAGTGTAGAAGAAAGTTTGAGTTGTTAAGAGACTGATTCCTTCATACTTTCCTATTCTGAGTATTCTGGGAAATTTCATTTTACTAGGCATTGACTTCTGGCTATCACAGAAGCAATAAATCTACAAATCTACAATTAAACTTAAATATCTACAATCTGCAGCTCATGCAACCTTCATGATTTTTGCAAATAGGAGGCCAAGAAATGTTTCCAAACACAGAATATGACATCACAAAATCATCGTGTCTTGAACTTGTCAGCATCAACATGCTACATTTCAAACTATAAAGCATTTACACATACCATTAACTCTTTGGACCCAAGTGAGACATCGTCATCATCAACATTTTTTCTTGATAAATTTAATAAAAATCTAAAACAAATTGCAGGCAATATTTCTTCACCTGAGCAGCAAAGGTGGGAAAAATATCTTTTTTGCTAACCCTTCATCATAAATGCATCAGCAGGCAAACAATGCCAGAAAGATGTTTTTAGAAAATTTCTCATTTAGGTTTGTATTTTCAAAGACACCTAAGGAGAACTGATATCCAGACACAGACAGGAACTTCATCTCCTCAGCTTACACGGTTACACTTGCATTCCAACACTTTGGAATTGTTTAAAATATGGGTTTTTTTCTAATCATCCCATTGTCATAAGGAAACTCCTGTAAATGCTTTTAGTGAGTGCTGACCTGGGTGTCACAACGGTGCTGCAGGCTACTGAATTCAAGGGCTACTGCTGCCACCCAGGCAAAATGGGTCACAGCAAAAGGAACGAGGAACATTTCTGAGTTTTAAATGCCAGATGATTTTTGCATCCATCCAGCAGCGCATGTAAATTTATTTATTACTGTATTTTAATGTCCGTACATTGAATCATAGAATGGTTTGGGTTGGAAGGGACCTTAAAGCTCATCCAGTTCCAGCCCCCCTGCCATCAGCAGGGACACCTTCCACTAGACCAGGTTGCTCAAAGCCTCATCCAACCTGGCCTTCAACACTTCCAGGGAGGAGCAGCCACAGCTTCTCTGGGCAACCTGGGCCAGTGTCTCACCACCCTCACAGGAAAGAATTTCTTCCTCATATCGCATCTAAACCTACACTCTTCCAGGTTGAAACCATTTTCCCTTGTTCTGTCATTAACTGCCCTTATAAAAAGTCCCTCCCCAGCTTTCTCGTAGCCCCTTCAGGTACTGGGAGGCCGCTGTAAGATCTCCTCGGAGCCTTCTCTTCTCCAGGCTGAACAGCCCCAACTCTCTCAGCCTGTCCTCACAGCAGAGCTGCTCCAGCCCTCAGATCATCCTCGTGGCCTCCTCTGGACCCATTCTAACATGATTGATTCTGTGCCTAGCTCCATAATAGACTTTTTTTAAAAAAAATTAAAACATTTTTGTAAAATGTAACCCACTTTTTATCTAGACCTTCCAGATGTAGAATATAAGAACTTTTCCCCTCACCTTCTACTTACAGCAACAGTAGCACTGAAAAACTGTTTCTTTTCTTTGGCATCTAGAAACTCTGTGTTCCTTAAATACCCTACAAGAATATTCAAGCAAAATAAAGGTAAACTATTAGCACCTGACTTCAATATTGTTTAAAGCCTATCTTTTTCTTCTGTCACAGCACACTTCCCTTTTTCTTTTCTTTTTATTACCTTAATTGAATAAATGTGTCTACAGAAACTTGTAAATAGACAGGACAAATATAAGGATCTTTATAAATTCAGTTCCCTTAAAAATACACAATTGTATCTATTTCAAAAGGACCGAGGCAGAGAAATATGGAAAAGCTCATCTGTGAAGATAATGAGACTTTGGCTGCAGTTCACTCAACTTCACAGGGTTCATCACGACAGTATTTGGCTCTCCTCTCTTCTGTTTTCTTCACTGCTAATGGATACTTTACTATTTAATTAGTGTAGTATGATCCAAATCCCATCAAAGTCAATAAAACTCTTTTCATTTATGTTAATGGGCTTTGGATCAACTCCTGAATTGGTACCAAAATCAAATCAAACATCCTCAGGAAAAGAATAGATATATCAAGCTTACACTTTAAAGTTCAATCTTAAAACCTTCCTAAGGTTTTTACTCGCTTTAAAGTAAACCTCATTATTGAACATCTCCTAAAAACAGCTGGACAACCCTTTTTTGCCAGTCTGATTGAAGTGTCAGAAGGAATCTAAATGTGTGCATTGCTTCTCTGGGAAAAACCTTCTCACGATTAGGACGGCAAAAGGTTCCTGAAGCCGTTCCTGCGGCTCCTCCATTGCGCAAGTACACGAGGTTCACCCTGTGGGAAGATGGATTTGGCAATCCAACTGTATTCAAATGGTCCTTCCCCCAGACACTTCATAGCATCATAGAATGGTTTGGGTTGGAAGGAACCTTAAAGCTCATCCAGTTCCAACCCCCCTGCCATCAGCAGGGACACCTTCCACTAGACCAGGTTGCTCAAAGCCTCATCCAACCTGGCCTTCAACACTTCCAGGGAGGAGCAGCCACAGCTTCTCTGGGCAACCTGGGCCAGTGTCTCACCACTCTCACAGGAAAGAATTTCTTCCTAATATCTAATCTAAACCCCCCCTCTTCCAATTTAGAGCCATTTCCCCTTGTTCTATCATTAACTGCCCTTATAAAAAGTCCCTCCCCAGCTTTCTTGTAGCCCTTTCAGGTACTGGAAGGCCACTATAAGATCACCCCTAATTTCTCTGGCACCACCTTAGTTGTGCCAACACAGCTATCCATCCGTTGGGCTGCTCTGAAGAAAACTTCACCAATGTGATTAACCCACTAAGGCTGTTTGGCCAGACAACATCCCAAGTGGCATTAAGACAGTCAATGCCCAACTGAAGAAGGCTGTGGTTGGTGGAGCAGTCAGCATGACGTGCAACAGCTGAATTTCCATAACCACTTTAATCAAATCAGCAGGAGAGTGCACCAGCTATTTTTATCAGACAGCCAGAAGAGGCTTTCTGCTCTTAGACTGTCCCCTCATCACTGTGAAATTAATGAACCACAGAGCAAGTAAAATGATACTGTGTAAACAGGGATATTCAACCTTCTTCTGATACTTTTGACCCATTTTGGCAACAGCAACCAAGCCACACAAAGCCACTGCATCACTTCTGACATAGCACATGCTTTAGCTGACTGGCACATTAAACAGCAAAGCTTTTTGCAAAGTTTGGCCACAGAAATCACATTCAGAAATCACATCCCATCAGTGCTGACTCAGCGGCAGAGCCACAGAATACTTTCTTAAATTCCCAAAAGCCCAAATGAAAGAACCAAACCTGTGCTGTCAGTTTGGATGGGGGTTTTTGGGGTGTTTTTATTTCACACTAGTCCACCCTGGCAGCACAGTAGGCTGGGAGACAACTCTCCTTGAAAACAGCTTTGGCAGAACATTAATAGAGAAGGAAGAAAATTCAGGATGAGGATGAGAGGTGCTTCAGTCCCTTCTGGGCTGGAGCTGTGAAACCTTCCCATGGAATCAATCACAACAGCTCTGGAGGGGACTGTCCTGCAGTGCACAGGACACATTGGTGATGTGCACACATGGCTCCAGATCTCTGCTCCCATCTGCCCAGCGCCTCTGGGCAGCCCTGACTCACCTCGTACCATCACGTGTACTGGTTTGTGAGATGCAAGAAGTTCAGGTTGCTCTCAAATGGAGTCAGTATTCCAGCCCTGCCCTGCAGACTAGCACTGAGGATAAATGGGGACATCACTTCTTGCTTCATTCTCCCTTCTGGAGGTACTTGTTAAAGGAGAATATTCACCAAACAAGGATTTGGTTGTGAATAGCCAAGAAATACAGTGTTTCCTGCTCATTCCTGCAGCATGGTCTACTCATCAGCTATCCTCATCACCTCAGCACTCCAGTGCCAGGGCTCAGCATGTTGCCCTGCTGACACTGATCAGATGTCTCTTTCCTTTGGCCTGTTTTCTGACCCATCCCTTCCTCTCCCCCAAAACACACACAGAGACAGTCATCTTGCTGCTCCGAATGCTACGCTCCTCCGCAGGAACCACAGTGCATTTTTCTCCAGTGAAGGAAGTATTTCCAGCTCATGAAAAGGAGAGTGGTTCTGCCCACCAGCCCAGCAGCAGCCGGTGGGGAGGTAGACTTTCAAACAATCTGTGCAGCTTTGGAATTCAAACCCATTCACTGTGGTGGAGCACATTAACCACCTCTTGGCAGCAACTTCAAAGATGGCCATTCACTCCACATTCCTCAGCAAAGGAGCAATGCTGAGAAGGTCCCTGGCTCTGTGAAGGAGAAGAGTGAGAACCCACAGGCACAGCCATCACCTAGAACCAGCTTCGGGGAGGACACCTTCAGCTGCATCCACACAGACCTAAAAACCACAAGTATTAGGGCTAGTCTAGCCAGTGCACCGTGCTGCCCTCTGGCACTGCCTGCTGCTTTCATGTTTCAAGAAGCACCAGACACTACAGACAGTACACTTGATTACCTGTGATGATAGTATATTTTTATTACCTTCACAGAGTAAGTCTATTCCCACAATCAACCATGTTTGTTCTCTGTGGCTTTCCTCTGAAGCTGTGGCCAAATGCAGGAGATAAAGTAGTCCAGGAAAAAAAACCAAAAACCTCTTTATTAGCAACTAAGCCAGATTCTTAGTGATATTTGAGCTATAATCAATACCTGAAGGGTTTGGAGCAAAGGTAGATTTCTCCCCACTTTTGTCTCTCTGCTTTGTCCCCACTGCCACCACTTTACAAGGCTGGGAAACATGGACAGGGCCAACTTGCATGGATGCTAAAGAAGCTTATGGAGACCAGCTACTGAATAGCAACAGGACTCTATACCAACCTCCAGGCAAGCTGTGTTCCTCCTCTGGCCAATACCAGTGGTGAAGGATAATTTTCTGACCAGTATGTCAGAATTCCACCCCGTAATATTCACTAAGTGGTTCAACAAATGATCCTGAAGTCTAACAGAACTTTGTTTTGCTTTTTTAAAAGGCTGGACAAAAGGCTGGCAAGGTAGCACAGAGCCAAACAGGCAGCTTTATGACAAGATGCTCAATGTGTATTTCTGTCACTGTGTTCTGTTCCCTCATGACACTGCAGCATTACAGCGAAGCTGTAAGGTCACCTTCTACTAATTAGAAGTAGCCAAAAGTGCAACTCCAGTGAAGCCTCTCAATGCAACTTCAAAACTTCTCTGAGTTTCCAGCCTGATAAAATGTTCCAGCACTTTCTAACCCATGTTCAGCTGCCCTCTTTGAGTGCTAACAACTCCTCCATAAAGCAGCCTATGGAAGATCAGAATTTCCTCAGATGAGATCAGGGTCAGTCTATCTTCATTGTTCCTTCAAAGGACACTTTAAAGCATCTTATGATTTGTCACCAGTAGCATGCACATTACTACACAACCTCCATATGTGAGGTTCTGCCTGTGACTCTGCCTTTTTTAGTTAAGAATGTGATGTTCTAACAACAAAATAAAATTTAAACTTTAGGATTTGGTAGACTCATTGCAAAATGTCAACATTGTATTAAGTCAAAGCAATGGACTCAGTGGCACGGAAGAGACATATAAAGGATTAAATTGGACCCGATAGGTCTCTGACATCAGTGAAAAGTGGTCTTAATATAAACAAATATAAAATGAAATGAGAAAAAAACCAAGTTTCCCACAGTGGGATAGCTAGAACGTACTGTAGGACTTGAAAGCAGTGGTTCAGTATTCCTAAATTATATCCTTACGTTAAAGACTGCACGGAGTTCATTCTGGAAGTGCACTACAAAAACATTACCTAGGCACAAACATTTCTTAAATCCACAAGTTAAAGCAAACACCTCTTTCAATCACCCCAAAGGAACATAAAATTGCCAGAAGCAACTAAACCCTTCAAAGACCTCAGTACATCCATTGTGGATGAATTTCATGTTACTAACATCGTATTTATCCAGCAGTTTTGCCCGTTGTGTCATGATGTCTACAGGCTTGCATAATAACATGAAAATGTCACAAAAACTACATCAGAATGGTAATTCAGAGCCAGGAAGCCATGAGGCCTTCAGTGAGCCCACACTTCGTGTGAGAACAAACAGCGCCTGCAGTTGTGTCTTTAACCCTGCCCATTTGTGACCAAGGACTTTCAGAACCTTCAATGATGCCAGGATCCTTGGTCTCCTCTTCCAATGCATTTTAGTATTTCCAAGTATGTAAACAAATCCTGACTACATTACTTAACAAAATCTCGTGTTAATAGCTCACAGGTATTCACAGATCTTGTGTGTCCTGCTGCTTCCCCAGAACGAGTGTATCTCTGCAAACCATGGTAGCCTGCAATCCAGGCTGTCGGAGGAGGGCATGTCACCAGAAGAGTGTGAAAACATCTAATTACATAAGGCCAGGTCCTCAGCTAATGCAAAGTGACAGAGCTCCCAGAAACCCATGGAGACACGATGATGCAATTAGCAGAGGTTTGGCTCATTATAATTGAATGGACCCAACTTCTAATTTTCCCATCTAGTGACAGATTGCTGGAATCCTGACCACCAGAACCTCAGAGGGCAATGGAGAGTTGAAAGGAGATTGCATCAGAGAAAGTAAACTCCAGTTTGGCTAGAAGCATATTTACAATCCAGGAGTTTCAATGAGCTGTTGCTGAGTTATCACAAAAGTCTGTTGAGCAGATGTGCAATTAAGAGTTTTTCTCATGTTGCTTTCTCTCTCCTGACTTGGGTTTTTTTGGTTGAGGGGGTTGGTTTTGGTTTTTTTGGGGTTTTTTGCAAGGGATGCTAGTTTTATTGAGGTCAGAGCTAATAATGTCAGATAGCAGAGAAAGCTCTTCCCACCATCACACCTCCAGCAGTGCAGAAGCAAAGAGGGGCAATCTCAGTCAGCAGGAATCTCAGTAATCTCCTTTCTGGCCCCATCTTCATAGAAAGAAAGAGACAGAAGAGCTGTCAGAATGAGCCTGCAAATTCAAGGCAGCTGGAATTGCCTCATCCTCCTGGCATGGACAAGAGGAGGGCTTCTCCTCATCCCACCCGCTTGCTTAATGCATCACCTCTCCTGTGGTGGGGATGTGGCGTGAGGCAGAAGGGGAAGAAGGTTGATGTTCAGTTTCAGATGCACACAGTTCTGTCCTGCTCCATCCAGCACACGGGATACAACCAGCAATGGGAAAAGCTGCACTCGAGCCTCTCGTACCGACCCCCCTCACCACCCCCCCCGTGCCAGGGGACAGAGAACAAGGTGACAGACAAGGTCAGGATCTGGAGTACTCCGTGGCCTGCTTTTTGTCCCAAATTCTTGGCTAATCAAACTGCCCATACAAAGCCAAATAAATCCAGTGAAATGAAACACACTCACTTCAACAGCTTTGGAATAAACCCGAAGACCAGCTACTTGCCATGGGACCTCCCAGGCCTTTATGTAAAATGATGCTGGACCATGACATAAAAATTTACATAGCTCTATTTTTTCTGTGTGATTCTCTGTTTAGACAAATGCAAGATTATACTATATTTTCACAGGTTCAGCGTTTTTATTCTATTTTATAAGATGTGTATGATTATTGTTGGCTTCAATTTGACTGCAGTGAACTAACAACTTCCTTTCCATAGTAAATTCATTACCCTTTCCTACTGAGGAGTTTAAATTAATTCAAAACATCTTGTAAATTGTCTTGTCTTCCTTTGCTTGACTATTTCTTATCCAGACTGTGTGTCATATTCCTCTTTCAGAGTGGTAAATTGTTTGATTAATCATATTTTTCACTTATTGCTTATGTCAGCCTTAATGTGCCATAACTTTAAATTTGCAAACAAGTGTAATATTGACAGACACCTCTAATATTTATTTGGGGATTAAATATTTTGGTTTTACTGAGGCAAGGTGGATCTGCCATTTTCACAATGAAACCCAAAACTATTAGGAAACTTATTTCAAGCTTTGTTATAAGTCTGAAAGCAATCCAAATGCATCCCTAAAACTTCTTCATCCCTAAGCTCTTTATTGGTATTGAACTGAGGTGGTGTAAAATTTGGGCTTCTGGGTTTTGGGGGTTTGCTTGGGGTTCCCAACAGGTAAAAGACTATGACCTTAGATAGGTTCACATTGTCCTACAGAGAGGTGTCTTGAAAAGTTGCAAAGCCATATTTTTATCTAGCTATTACTTACTTCAAGTACATGAAAATTTTTAGACATTTTCAACCTTCCAAGCTTAAAAGCCTGCCAGCTTCCAGTATAACTCCTGTCATGTGAGAGAGTGTTGGCACGTGAAAGACTCTTGGCCCAGCTCAGCTGTCTTCATCATCAGGTAGTGATTTATTTCTCAAAAGACTGTTTTTTAAATACATTCTGGTTTGCAGAATGCTTTCCAAACAACATCTCTCACATTCCTTCCACAGCTCCTCTGCTTGGGGAAAGAAATAAAGCCTAGCAATTTTAACACTCTAAAGAATCAAGAAATATATTCTTCTGCATGAGTTGGATGAATATGATTTACCTAAAAGCCATGATTTAAAACAAATAAAACCACTATTAAAACAATAACCACAGCCTGTGCTGCCATCTATCCTTAGTTAATCTCTGCATTGTCTGCAGGGTCTTTTTCCACATCCAAACTACAGGCTCTGACCTGCAAACAGGTCACCCCTTCAGCTGATGGAATGGCCATGGACACTGGCCCTTGCACCAGCCTTGGGAGCCACACACCTGACCATGGGAGAATATGCAAGAAGCACCTGCTTAGAGCTGGCATTGGATGTTCTGTCTTTTACATGTGGGGGAAATACCACCAAATTAGCAAGTCTTTGGAGTAAAATCTGTGCTTTCCCCTCTTCCCTCCTAAATTCTATGATTTTACTGTATTTGTACTAAAATTTAAATGGCTTATTACTATGTTTAGCTCTTCAAATGTTTTTACTCCCAAAAAAGGAGCCTTTTCTTTCCTGTTGGACTTGCCATATTATTTTGACTTTCTCCATCCTATACTGAGTACAGTATTAATTATATCATGCCAAAAAGCACATGATCAGAAGCACAACTTGAAAAAGAATCTCCTCCTCCAGGCCAAACTGTGCCAGAGTAGCACTGAATCTGCAGCCCCTGTCCTTCTGGGTGTGCAGCGTGAAGGTGCCTTGGGATGGGTGCCCCTAAGGTGGCTCATACTTGCCCACTGGGCATGATGGAAGCTGCTGCTGCAGCCCAGCAGCCCCCAGGGTACAAGGGGAGAAGGCAGGCTTGAAAGAGAGAGAAGCCAGCAACGGAGGGAAGCAGGGACAACAGCAAGTGGAGACATCTATACTTGGGGCTCCTGTAGGAATGTCCTGTATTGGATACAAAATTCAGTCACTCCTGCCATTTCATGGACTGCCCCTTTTAAGTTCTGCAAGTAAAAGAAACGAGGTCAGAAGAGCTGCTGGCCAGCGTGCTAGCTAGCCATGCAGTTTCTTCTCCACACATCAACTTCATTACTCTTACAGTGGCAGTAAATCAGAAAACATTAATAAGGGCTTAAAGACTCAGGGCCTACATCAAGAGGTGGCACTGTGCCATCCTAAAACCTCAGAAAGATATTTTGGTTTTATGTCTTTTAAAGACCAGTTTAAATGTTGAGCTGGTACTTCCTTCTAGTTTTCTTGCTTCAGAAATCTGGTAGAAATAGTTCACTTCATTAAAGGGCAATAACAGCAGCTACCTGTAGTCAATACACCTAGTGAAGAAAAATAACCTAAATGCATTAAATTAGCCTTATCTAGTTACAGCTAGAGAGAGCTCTTCCTATCCACAAAGATACCAATGATGTTCACTGACTCTTTAATTGCAGGATTAGTAGGTTTCATGCTTAATTTCAGTAGGAAATAGATTGTAACCTATCCCCCAAGGTCCCCTGGGCTTGAGATTAAATGCTGGAAAAAAGCAGCCTGACCATGTAATGAAATTCAAACACAGAGCTGGGCAACTTCAGGAAAAGTTAAAGGGAATGACAGTTGGAAGGAAGTTAAAGTGGTTTTATTTATAGCTCATCACATCAAAAGAAAAGTGATAACATTGTACTTTGCAGGTGTAAGAGTCAGAAAGTACAATGTACCCTGGGTAATTTCAACCTCTGCATGCTCCATGGAGAGCTGCACAAGTGAAGAATTAATTGTATTTATTTATTTTGAAGATAAATGTCACGAGTGCAGCAAGAAAGAGTCAAAACATTAAATCTGACAGAAACCAATATAAAGGGAATAAGAAAGAATATAAACCTGAGGGAACTCTAATAAACTATAACATGTTTAGGTTACCAAGACCAAAGAGTACCAGGAAGTTGTACAAATGGGACTTCAATTTTAGCAAGGCAAAGTTTTGGAAAACAAACAGAATAATAGATACAGTCCTACAAGGGACACGAAGGGGGTGAAAAAAGCAAAGTTACAATGTTCAGCAACTCAATCTCCCCCACCTGAGGGGCAGCCAGCCCGGGTAACACATGCCAGTGGACAAACTCTCTCACAAGTACAGGCAAGACAGGGGAGATCCTATCTCTTGCTTTGCTTTCACCATTCAGGAACTTGTATTTCCCTCCCCCTGCTTCTCCCACCTTTCCTTCCATGGTCAGAATGACTCTTCTCCTCCCCACCACAGCAAACTTTACTCCCTTCTCTGATCCCATAACACTTCCCTCCAATGGAGGTGGAATTTTATTGCAAAGTACAAAAAAAAAAAATAATCAAGCAGAGTTACAAAGAGGAAAGCCATCATCTGCAGAGCAGAATAATTTGTTTGCCCAAAGCTTCAGTTCCAACCTCTGATGCTCAAAGGCCCAAGTCAGGCTCCCTTAAACAGACCCATTTCAAAATCATGAGAACAAGGATGTGTCACAATACAGCTTGAGCCTATCTGTTACTCAAGGAGTCATCTCACTTTTCTCCTCCAGCCCAGCTGAGGGTGTCCTCACATTCGTCCCTGTGCCTGTACAAATGTCCATCTCACCCCACAGAGAACCAGTTCAAGCAGCCAAACTGGCAGGCAGCGATCCACTGGTTTGGCCACTCACCCACTGGGTTAATCTATGGTGGAGTAAGACGAGCATGGAGCTGGAGCATGGGAGGAATGGGAGCACAGCACGGGGAGCAGCCAGGGGAACAGGATTACTCCTCTCAGAAGCAATGAGGTGTTCAGAGAGACTCATCTGTACTGTAAAATGACACCTTCAAAACAACATACTTGGGATGATTTTCACTGCCCTGGTGATTTTTGAGACTTCAGTAAACACAACTTGTTCCCTCTGTCTTTTTCTGGAGGGAATCTCTTACTTAAAAACACTTACTTTAAACATAAAACAGTTACTTAGAAGAAAACATTAAAAAAATCGATGCTGAGACTCACACTTACGACCCCAGGAACCTCAGATTTGAGGAAAGTACCAGACATTTTGAGACCTGGGAATAAATCAGACAATCTATAGCACAGCCTGTGATATAGATATGAGGAAGTAACATGCTCTTCAGCACTTGAAGAGGACACTCTTCTTTTCAATGTTACAGTTTAATAGAACGGTGCTGAAAATAGCATGTGAAATGTGGGCCTTTCATTTTGCAGACTATTAAAACTGGGAACCCGCTGTGTCAAGACTCTGCAAACAAAGATGAATTTAAAACACACACAGATAAAGAGCCTAAAGAAACCAGATGTGATGTGTTAAAGAACTTCCTGAAACTTTGGAAGAAGGGAAGCAATAAAGGGAGAAGGTGATTTGAAAAAGAGGGTGCACACAGCAGAGCTATTCACGGGGAGCAAATGCCAGGTTGTGCAATCCCCTACAAGAGACTGAAGACCTGCTCCCGATTCTCTGTTTTAATCAGACCCAGTATGAGAAACGTCCTAGTGTGCAATTAAGTAATGGCATGACCTGCTTACAAAGCAAGAGTCATCATTAATAAAAAGTGCTCAGAAGTAGGTCGAATCAAATACTAGTGTGATCTGTGGAGAAAAGGTCCTGCTCCGTGCAACGGCTGGAATTCTGGTTGATCCAACAAAAATATTTTCCAGCCTTCTGTAGCAAAAGGTAAACACATAATTAACTCAAAATGTGGGAATGTCTTGGCATTTGCAGGAGTCTGTACTGTTAAATTCTCAGAGAATACTGGAACACCTTGCTGCACCATGAGGAAACTAAGTAAGCTAATAGCATTTTCCAAGGGACACACCTTTGGAAGCTGAAGAGGGACAGACTTCTCAAAATAGATGTTCTGCTTACCCCAGACAGTAATTATGACCTTATCAAAAATTAGTTACTAAATGTGGATCTTTCAAGATGGAAAGTAGAAGGAGCCATTAGGCACAGTTTCTTGGATGTACATGGTTTAATAGTCTGGTTGGAAAATTAGTTCTTGTGTGGTCAAAGAGAATAGTACAGCTGCGATAGTACCACAATGAGGACAAGGCAACACAAGGTCAAAAAGGACATAAGGAAATACCTATTTTTTATCCAAAGGCCTACAACATACCACAAAGATATCAGGTTTGATTGCCTGAGGATATTCTGTCCAGATGGTGTCCACCTGTATGATGTAGGAAATTACTTACTCTGCTCTCAGATAAAATGTAGGTGAGATGATCCATGCACAGAAGATGCAAAGAAAAATAGTACATACAGATGACAGAGTCTCTTTTAAGGACAGCAAAATGAGGATAATTTACTCCAGTAAGAGGCTGAATCATAGTGTTTACACTCTCTGTGTTTCAGACTGTAACATTTAAAAGGGAAAGTCTCTGCAATTTTCACAGCAGAAGGGGCTGTCCAACCAGGCTAGTGTTGGCCACGGACATGAACAGGAGAAACCCAGGGGTTATGAAGCAAAGCCTCTGTCCTGTGAAAATATATGGATATGCTTGAGTGTTAGGGATCAAAATAGCTCCCTTGCTTTCTGTTAGGCAATGCAGGTCTTTTATATAATGTGTGTGGATGAGCACGTGCACTCAAGCTCTGATTGTGCTAAGATTTACATACGTGCTTCACCTAAACATATAGAGACCCCAGCTGAATTCAAAAGACCATGTGGGTAAATGGAGATCCCACTCCAATCATCTGCAGAGGAAGTGCCACTGTTTTCTTAAAGACAATGCCTTTTAGATTTTGTTCTATACTGTCACAGGAATTATTTGGATTTCTTCTGCCACTGTATTATAGTTCTTCTTGCCCAAAAAGAAAAAAGCCCACAGAGGTTTTTGCCATTACACAAAAAACAGATGGCAACTTCTGTTTTAATTTAAAGAGAAAATGCTCCCAAATAAAGAGATTATATATGTAAAAATTTAATCCACTAAAAATGGATGCAAAACAATCATAATGTAAATGCTAAGATCTTAGAATACAAAAAAAGAATTACTGGAATTATTTGTAGCAGGCATCTGTTTTAACTGTCAGGCACTGAACCTGACCAGACTTTGAAGACAATATTGTGCTACCTTGAGTTCTGCTTTTTTGCTACATCACAAACCAGTGTAATCCAAAAAACAGATAAAACAGAAACTGAAGTGAATTGCAAATCCATATGAAAGGAGGAGACAGATGTCTAAAAGGAAAAATAACACAGTTATATAAGCATGTTTGTCTTCTCCTGGTGTATTCATCCTGAGCAGATCCTTCACCCTCTTATCCAGGTAAATCACCTGATCCACCAAAGGTGAGTTAAATTCAACTTCAGCTCTGTGGCCAGTTACAAGAAAGCATCTCTGTCAGGCAGGTATTTCAGAATATGACCTTAAAACTCTCTGACATCAAAGAGCTCAAGTTCATGGTCAAAGTGAAGCAGGATTATAATAAACAAGGACAGATTTCACAAGGTGTTTAAATGTTTTCAGGAATGCAGGGAACGTGATAGGAGGGATGGAGGAACATTCCTTCAGGAAGGAAAAGGTGAGCATTTCACATGGGTAGTTGGAATTGTTCTCAGGAAACATCATTGACTGAAACTAGAACCTGGGCTCCTACATTTACAATTTACATGATGTGCCTAAAATTAGATTATATGCATACTCCCCTGTAAAAGACTGCAGAAAATAAAAATATTCCATATATTTTAAAACAGTGAGAAAAATGCTAATAATACAAATAACATAGAAGAAAGTCTTGGGACTTTCTTGGGACAGACATGCACTTAAATTAACAGTAGCCAAAGCACCAGTCAATCCCTGGCCAGTAAAGTGACTGTATCACCACAAACTCACCCAGGTCAGCCCAGTACTACAGTCACTATTAGCCTTGGGCATGAGTCTCAGAAGCACTGTTGGCTTCCCAAGCATTTCTAGAAGAAATAGCATCTGGGCAAGCAGCCAGCCACCAGGCTTCTCTCAAATGGTTTGCAAGAGTTATCACAGCATACAGTAAAGACTGAAACCCTGCCTATTTCATCACATCAGAAGAAACACTTATGTGCATTATACTCATAAGGTCACTGTGGCTGGGTACCCCAAGATATGTCATGCTTACAGTTCCATAAGAAAACATACAACCATAAATCTCCTGAATAGCTTATTTTCTACATGTCCATTTCTAATAATTTCCCATTTTAATGACAATATAGTGACATTTTTGGACAGCTGATCTTTTAACCTTTTAAAAAAAGATGATTATACTAATGAAGCAGAGCTAAGACATCATGTTGTGTTATTGAAACTGATGTTCCTCTATTTGCTTCAGTGGGTGCTAGAACATACTGATTATTCAACCTGAAGCTGTGATCTTCAGCCTTTTAGGATCCTGTCCATAAGTCTAACTCTGCATGGCAGCCTAATTTAATCATGTGCTCATTATCCACACCAGATGTGGTGTTTGTGTTGGGCTTCCACTGTATCTGCTTGCCCTGAAGCACACATTCTAGCTCACAGACTATGAATGTTATAGAGACTGGAAGAGAGTTTATGTCAAGGTCCCTTCCAATCCCTAATATTCTGTGATTCTGTCTCTAAAGTTCCACAACCAAACACTGCCATCCTGTCAACCTGAAGAAGATGTTTTTGGCACATCAGCCTCAAGCATTGCAGAAATATTTATCAAAATAAGAAATCCAGATGCATAAAGAGTTCTTCTGCAGCAGCAGGTTCATCTGCTGGGGTGAAGAACGAGAGTTCCATAGTTCAGCAATAATACAGAAGGATCACCATAATTCTAACTCTTTATTGCTTTGTGGCATTTTTACAGCCTCCAAGCACTCCTGCTTCACAGCTAACCCCTGGAGAGGACAGACAGCTCCCTCACCCTCCAACTGTGTCCACAAGTAAGGATCTAGGCAAGAACCAAGAATATACTCAAAGTTCCATACCTTCCACAACACTCTGCAGGCCATGGACAGCTGACCGTGTTGGTTCTGCCCACACAGTGGAAAATTAGTCTGAATGCTATCATGCCAACCAAGATGACACCAAGTTGTCCAGAGTGTTTTTACCTTGAGTGAGAAAGCTTTCACAAAACTTCTTTTTTTTTTAATATGGTAAAAATCACATCCATAATTCAGAGAGCTGTTAAAAAAAGCTATTGATTAGCTTTAGCTTTCCAATGATTCATAAAGACCCACTTCAGCTCTGAAAACACACCTAGATTGCATACTTCAAAAGTTCTCTTCATCTGTCTCTGATTTGATTTTTAGGTCAATAAAACTAATTTTGTCATTGACTTCTGTTACAGAAAACTGAGAGGGCCCAAACTGTGTATCTCCTCAGTCAGGGCAGCAGATAATTCTGCATATGCATTCACCGTACTTTTTCATTTTTTAGAATTATTGCAGATTAAAAACCTTCATCATTTATAGTACAGTTCAAAAATCTGTTCAAATATCTATTATTTTCATGCAAATCCATTACAACAACTTCTCATTTTGGCAATGCCAACACCACCAGACAGACTCTTCTCAGACAATAACTGGAAAATAAGACACAGTTGGCAGTAAAGTGCAAACCAGAGGGGACGTTCAGAGGAAATAACATCAGAAGTTGGCAAGGTGGTGGATGCATTCACCGACTTGAACCAGATTCAGTCAACAAAAGTTTGCAATGTAAAGATCAAACTATGAAACTTCAATTAAAATATTATTTCAGCCCTAATGTCTAGATGCAAAATGAAGCAAGTTTATATCAAACAACTCTAACATTTGTCAGTTGATAACTCAGTTGTCAGAGTTCCACCATCCCTATCTCCAGAGTAATCTAGAAAAGGAGATGGAAATAGTTGGAGTAGGTTAGGAACACTGGCCATGGCATGTATATCATTAGGCAACTGAAAGAAAATCCATGATAATACAGAATTTCTCCACTGAAATAAACTAGGTATGAAGAAAAAAATGGTCACAGAAAATCAGTTGAGAATATCCTTGTCCATGTCTTCATTCACATCTGAAATACCAATAAACCTGAGAATAACATACAGCCCAGTGGTCTCTAAGAACACTTGCTGGCACTACACTGCTCCAGAAACTCCTCAATACTCCTGGCAAACACAAGAAATCAAAAGGCAAACCAAGAGACAGTTAAGTGCAGCATTAACTTCAGCGGGATAGTTGCTCAGGTTGTTGCTGTTCATGGACCAGTGGCTTTTGGGGAACCACTAGTATCATTTCTTGAAGTTTGTGTAATTCTATTGATAACTGTTTTAAACTCTTCTCCCACAAGAAAGAAAGAAACTTAGATGGAGGGAATGGGTAGAGATGGAACATAGTACCCAAAGGACTGGAGTTCAATTTGTTGTTCCACAATAGATTTACTGCACAATCTCAGGAAAATCATTATGGCCAGATGATTAAAGGTATTTTGCCTGCGGGAAGGCTTTAGTGACCTGGGCAAACCAAACATGGTCTCTGCCCTGCAACATGCACCATGTAGATATGCACTGGAGGAATGAGTAAGCCATGTCCAAATGTATCAGCAGAAGAACAGAAGTTGCAGTGTCATGTGAAAACCAGCGGGACATCCAGATTAGAATATGGCTGCTCCTATGTTAGATCAACTCTCCTGTGTCTCCTAATGAAAACAAGAATCCTGGGAAGAGGCAGGCACACAGGTTGCAGATACAGGTTGAAAAGTGAAATTCTTTTGGTAGCTTTCTGGATTCTCACTATTTATGAGTGCCATTGAATTGAGGCCTGGCTTCATTCCTTTGCACTTGAGAAGTTACTTACAAATGAGAGAAGACCAGCATTTTATAAACACTTTGTCATTTACACATGCAACACGAGGCCTTGGACCTTCAGAGTGTTTCCATACCTTGGCTTTAAATCCTGCTATATTTTATCAAAACTCACTTCTCCAAATATAAGGAGTCCACACTTGGCTAACGCCAGGAGGAAGAAGGAACAAGCTCCCTCACTGCCCTTACAGTCATCACCTGTGCTGATCAGAAGAGCCAGCACCAGGCAAGCAGCAGCCGTCAACAGGATCTTTCTCCACTCTTCAGCACAGATGAACAAGGAAGAGGAGCTTTGGCTCCACCCCCAGTTCTGCAACGCCCAGAGCAAGTAAATTTTGCCTCGTACAAAACGATCTGTGCTAGATATGGGAAGAGCAAAGAACTTCTGCTTCCCCAGCAGAGACAGGCCTGCAGGATCATACCCTGCTTTCTGAACTGCTCTTCTGGCTCAGCCCTGGTGTTCCTCTTGCCCTCAGACAGCTGCCCACATCAAACAACTGCAACATTAAAACCCAGTTCTCAAAACAAGAATGCACACAGCTAGGAGAAACCACAGGAAAGGAAGGAGTAAGGGGAAAAGTATTTGATTCCTTTCCATGCTCAGATCGTCAACATACTATCTCTATACATGTTATCTTCTTGGCACAGCAAATGAACAACTTTCTATGATTAAATAAATAGAAATACAACTGACTCATAATGGCTTTTCATGTAGAGAACAGAATGCATTAAAATTAAGTAATCTCAAAATTATGAACTCTAAAGGATACAGCAAGAAAATATTGGCTGGATAAACTGTTCATTATCAAAAATATAGCCCTTTTCTCACTAAACAAACTGCTGTGCAGTAATTCCTGCTGTATGACAGTTTAGGATGTCAGGGACAAACAGTTATAACTTGACTGCTGAACGTGCAGCCCAGAACACAAAGCTGCAGCAAGTTTCAAAACAGAGAGCACAGCCTTGCAAAATGTATCACAGGGAGCTGGGCTGCTTGTAAAACTCCAACTCTTTTGCCACTTTCCATCAATCACTTGATTAGGCAACGAAACTCACCGAGTGAGAGATCCATGAAAACTGACTCTGAATAAATCAAACTTTTGCAGGGCAAAACCATATTTTACCTATCAAATTTGTTTCCAGGGCAGTCCAGCCCATTATTCAGGATTAACTCTAAAACTTCCCTTCACAGACTGGAAGTGGAAGAGGATGCCGAGAACGTGCCATTTCATCCTCCGTTTCAAAGTGTCAGACACCTCAAGCAACTTTACCACAAATCAACATAAATCCTGGCTTCAGCTGCTCTGTTCCAGAGCAGCTACCACAGAGCATGTGCTCAAACTTCTAGTGCCACTGTCTGTAAAGAAGCGCCTGGTGCAGCGCAGCTATTCCCACACAAGGGAACATTACTTAATTTGCATTCACAGTTACCATATGAGGTGTGAGTTTCTGACAGTCCACACATTTTATATTTAAAGACTGTAGGAAATTAATGTAATTATCTTCGATATAATAACAAAAGTAACTTACCAGCCCATCGCAATTGCTGATAGCGACTGAAGCATTCGGCAAATCAGTGATATCCCCAACATAGAGACAATTCCCATAGAGAGGTTCAACGTGAGTCTCATCAGAGTCCTCCTGCCATTCAACTGTTGCTCCAGGGGCCACGAGCCTGGAGTTTGGCCGCAACCTGAAGTGAAACTCTCTTCCAAAAACAGTGACATTGTAAAATATTTGCTCATTTGCTGCTTCACGTTGCAAGTCCTCTGCAGCTCTCCTGAAGCGTGCTTTTGGCGGTCCGGAAACCAAGTGGGATAGGAACCTGCCCTCTGAATCGGTGCTGGTGGGGATGACAAGGCTGTAATCCTTTATATTCCTCAGAATTGGATCTTTACAGGGAGAAAGCAAGAAAGGAGAGACATACTAGAACTAAACATATCCGGATGCTGCGGGATTTTTATTCCATTATTCATTAGCACAGCAGACACTTACATAAGGCAGATGGACACTGCATGTGTCCATCATTCACCGGCATGAAGTGTGCAGAGTTCATTCAAACTTGCCTTTTGCTCCCCAAAACACCAGACGGCAGCGTGAGCCTCCCCACCCCGCAGAGACCCCGCACTCCTGCCCATGCAGCGGGGTCCCGCCACCCACTGCCCGCCCGGCGGGGACCCTGCACTCCTGCCCACCCGGCCGGTGCTCGGGTGGCCTCGGGGACTTTGGGGCTACCCAGGATGACAAGAGGGCGCTGATCCACTCCGGGAGCGCTCGGAGGGGCAGGGGTAGGGCTTGGTGTGCGGGTACCGAGCCTGCAAGGGGAGTCACGTCCCTCTAACTACCCCCGGTGCGGCGGGGATGAGGCGACGGGTGACGGGGACGCCGCGGGCAGCGATCGGCAGCGGTCTCAGCGGGAGCCCCGGGAGTTCTGGAAGGCGGCGATGGCCGGGGCAGGAGAAGGAGGAGGAGGCAGACGAGCTGCCATGTGCTTCATCCCGCACGGGGAACTCCAGCACCGAGCCCTGCCCGGGGCTCGTCCCCGCCGTGGGGCAGGCAGCGGGGCTGCGGGCTCCGGCGCAGCGCGGTCCCCGCCGGCGGGGCTCCCGCCTCCCTTCCCCGCCGGCGGCGCGGGTGCCCCTGTCCCCGTCCCCGCCTGCCGCTTGCAGGAAACAACTGGAATCCCGGCAAAAGTCGCCGCAGAAGTTCAAGGGGAGTGGAGAGCCGCGGGGCGATGAGCCGCGACTTCTGACGGGCGGGCTGGGCGGCAGCTGCGGCGGGGCAGGGCGAGCAGCCCGAACCGGGCCGGGCGGCCGCGGTGCGTCGGAGGAGACCTACCTCTGTCCCCGGGGCGGAGCAGGGCGCCGGCGGGCAGGGAGAGCGCGCAGCAGAGCAGGACGCAGGCGATGCCCGCGGGAGGGTCCATCCCGGCGGCCCCGGCACGACGCGGGGGCCGGCGCCCGGGCTGCCCGCAGCCGGGGCGGGCCAGGCGGTAGCCCCGCTCCGCGTCTCTCCGCGCCTCTCCGCACCGCTCAGCACTGCCCCGCGCCCCGCCGCCCGCGCATTCGCCCAGCCGCAGCCGCAGCGCCGGCCGCGCTCCCGGCTCGCAGCGAAGCAGAGACACCAGGAGGCGGCGGGGGTATAATACTGGGAACACGGGGCGTGCGGGAGGGAAGTCAGGCTGATTGACAGAGGCGCTGCCACACGGCGCAGCCGGGCCGAGGGGAACGGGGACTGCCCGCCCTGCCGCCCCGCCGGGCTGCCCCGGCACCGCACCGCCCCCGGGGACCGCCCGGCCCCGCCGCCCGCCTCCCCCCGCCGGGACCCTCCCGCTCCCCGGGGCGCTGCCCCGCGCCGGGACGGGAGCTGGGAGCGGCGATGGGAGTTGGCTGAACGCGGTTTGCAGCAAAAAGAGACACCCGCACGCACACACCCCGCGCACACACACCCCGCACACACACACACCCCGCACACACGCACCCCCACAGACACACACCCACACCCCGCAGACACATACACACACTCCGCACACATGCACCCACCGCACCCATGCGCACACCCCCAGCACACACCCGCCCCCCGCCGGACAGTGCCCGGCCATCGAGGCCCGCGGGCTGCGCTCCCAGCTCCGGTCTGTGAATTCCCATGGAAGCTGGTGGTGAAAGAAAACCAGAGCCTGACCGGGCAAACTTCAGGCATGTTGGAGTTTTGTTGGAGTCTTGGGTTTCCCGTTGAAAGCAAGGACCCAAATGGAAAAAGTGCCACCAACATGAGCAAACCATGATCAGAGATCTTCATCTGATCAACGAGATCACTCTAAGCAGCCATTTCAAGGGGAAAATTGTTTGGACTATTTCTAATAAGACTATCAAATACTTGCTGCAAAGCCATCTTATATTAAATATCTGCAAATGGGAGACAGACCCTGGAAGCATTCAGGAATACTATAAATATGATGTAGAAGATTTTTTAAAATAATTAAATAATCAAGAGTGGCCTTTATGGAAAAAAAACAAGTTATATTTATTTCCATATGGCCAGGATAAATGCCATACTGCTTATTCCTTTCAGATAATGTATATATTTACTCAGCTGTTACATTATGGGGATCATTTGCTGTTTTCACCACTTTTAACCTTGCAGAATCCTAACAGCCTTTCTGGTGCTCTCACTGTCCTCACCTCTCCACGGCCTGACCTACCGCAGGCTGACTCGCTCTGGATCTGCGTGTATGACACCCCTCTGGAAATCTGCAGGCAATGGCTTCCTGCAGGAAGCTGCTCCTCTGCCAAGGAATTTTCCTGGGTATCCAGGAAAGGATACAATTATTACCTTCCACCCCTATATTATGGACACAAGTGAAGGGTATAGAAGAAAAATAACAGCTAGTTAGTACTGCTCGATGCCAATGATGAGTGGGTTTTATGCACCCCAGGCCTGATCAGTTATGGCAGTACATGATTTTCTGCTTGTTTGGTTTGTTGTTCTGGTTTGGTTTTCCCATTTTTTATGTTAAGGATAAAAAGGGAAAGATTATTCTGAATAATGGAGTAGATCAATTTGTACATTACATTCAAACATCCCTTTACTTATGTTTTTAGATGACCTCTGCTTGGGATTGCTGTCAGCACTGGGCTTCTCCCAGTTCTTCTTTTTGGTTTGTTTTTCTGTTGGCTCATTTTTTGTTTTGTTTTGTTTGTGAGTCCATATTGAGCAGCTTCTCTTACTTAAAATCTCATATACTTTCATCAGTACACAGCTGGTAAAGTTCCAACTTCATTTTTATTGGACTTGTATTTTAAGCTGATGATGTGGCTTTTTTATGTTCCATCCAACCCATCCTGCTCAAATTGAAATAACTTCTGCTCATAAACTTGAAAAGGAGAGGGGTTGGCCTTAATTTTGAAATCAAAGTTCTTATTTGTATATGAAGCAGCCAGAAAAAAACAAGGAGGCAGGGTGTATTACAGAAATACAAAACAACCCAGCCAATAGTTGTACTAATTAAGATGGATTTTTACTCTTGAAAAAACTGGAGGTTAGAAAATACACTTTAATATGGATAACAGCTGTACTACAGAGTGATGATATAAACAAAAAGAATCAGTAACTGCCTTCGTGTATATGTTTATTTCTATACAGAAACCAAGTTCTGTATGCATATGTTATTACCTTAGCACGTGAGGCCAAGACCCAAAAGCTCCATGGGCTCCAGGGGTTGGTAGAGCTGTCTTATAACCTTCTTAAAAATTTTCTTTTAAACAAAACCAAACTGAGAACAAGTGTCAAAAAATGGAGCCAGATCTGAATTTGGTAAAAACTCTGCTTCCACTGAACTCACTGGAATAAATCCTGATCCCCCACTGTAGTCAGCAAGAGATTTGCCATTGACTTCAGCAGAGCCAAGATTGTCTGCAATAGATTCATGATGCCAATTTAGACAAAGTGAGGATGTGCCACATGGCGCAGCAACAGGCCCATTATCCTTCCAGAGAAAAAATGGATTCATGTTTGACCCTGAGGAGATGGTCGAAAGCGTGCCAACCACCACAGAGCCTCAACGAGTGAACTCAGGAAGTTCTTACATCCCTGCTCTTATACCACTCTAGCAGAGAAATTCAGGGGAATACCCTCCTCAAAACTAGTTCTTCTCCACTTCTTAAACTATTTGCCCAGGATTCTTGACATGGGCAGCCAAGGTCACTGCTGGGTTTCCATGGTAGGGCCTTGCCATGGCTGTCTGCAGCAGGATGCTTCAAATTTTGTTTTAGAATTAGCTAGAAAAACTCAATGTGAAGTTTATATACTGCTGTATTCCTCATAGTCCACAAACCACTAAACTAATTGGTGTGAATGAAGTCACATCATGTTTATTTTACTGGAATGAAGGGTGGAGGACTCGAGACTACAACTGTGCTCCGATAGTTTGATCTGAGGGTGTCTGTGCTGCTGCCAAACGTGACTACAGTCACACAGATGTTTGCCTTTGCTGGAGACAGGCATACAGAAAGAAGAAAATGATGCTCTGTCCCCTGAACAAATACCCAGCCTGAAGGAAAGGTGTTCTAGCTTAGAAATACCCAAAGTAGCTTTAAACAAGGCAGCTGAGCTCCAAGCAGCACTGTAACTGGACCAATATGGAGATCAGCACAGGCTGCCCGAGTATTTACTTGGATGTACAGATCTTCTTGTCCTCACCAAGTTTGTGCTATCAGTTCCTGTTCTAGCTAAGGCACATCTGTATAAACGGCTGCCAGAACTTCCCTCTGGAGATGTTCTCTCAACATTTAATTTTCCTTCGTAAAGTTAAAAGATCTTAAGCTTAAATCACCAGCTACTACTACGAAAGTGTTCAAGACATATATAACTGCACGTTGCAACGAGTGAGCCGGTATCTGACATTTCTGAGATCTATTGCTGTTTTCAAGGGAAAATCCGTCTTTTCCCCATATTAGTTGGGCTGTGAGGAGAGATACAGGACTGCAGTACTGTGCCTTCTCCAAAGGACACACCATCACCAGAGCAGATAGACTTCCAGTCTGCTCACAGCTCTCATCATCCAAAGTGGTCCAAGCTCTTACCCAAGAAGCTCCCCAAAAAGGAGAGTTCTCATTTCTGACCTCATTATGGGGAACACCACACTCTTCTGCAAAAGGACTGTACGTTGCCTGCATTATGCTTCATATGCAGATCACTGTCTTTGCTTTCACCTTTAACTGGTATGCATACTTGGTGGCTACACAACATTAGAAAGCTTAATAAAAAAAAGAAGAAAAATTAAAATAACGTGCCAGTTAATTTCCTCCACGCTTGACATTTTCCAAGCTCTGTATTGTTTGAACCCTTTTGCCATTACATGGCAGCATTATATAATGCCTGAATTTAATGTTGATTTCGAAGCAGTGTATGCTAAGGAGCAGTAACTAAAACTGGAACAGTCCTGCTTTTGCCCTCCTTTACCTGAGCACAGCAATGAAACAATCCATCACACAAAAAATGGACCAGCGTAACAATTAATAAATTACTAAATTATCAAGCTCTTTTTACTAATTTAACTTTCACTCTTTTTTTAGGAAAGAAAGTGCCAAGAAAATATTCTAAGAAAAAGTAAAGCTACAAGAATCTAAATTAAAGAAGTAATACCAGGCTAGTCACTTTAATTCCTGGAGTAAGAAATGAGGTAATATTGTAAAAAAAAAAGTCCATCTTTAATTGGTAACTAATCAAACCCTGCGTACAACAGGAGAGCTACTGATTGCCTGTATAAAAGGGGGGCATCTCCTCTGCCTGCTCATCCTGAGATTTCTGAGAACCAGCTCCTCAGCCCTTACCAGACACAGTTAGACTGCCCAGGCAGGCAGGTCCTCCAAAGACTTGGGTGATTCTGCTGAGACAGGAGCAGGGCAGGACATGCCCCAGAACTTCCAGACCTTAAGGAACTTTATTGACAAAAACTTAAGCAGTAGTTTTGAAGCCTGCCATTGTTGGACTGCAGGACTTAACCCTCACTTCAGCTATGTAGGATTGAAGCATACAGTTATCCAAGAGGGAACGGAGCAGCAGGTGTTCTTCCCAACCTCCCTCTGTGTGTGGGTGCTACCCATGTAGGAAACCTGCAGCCTGAGACAGTAAAAGGTCAGGCTGCCTGCACTTTGCACAGGCCAAGAGATTCATCAAGCAGATGCTGGTCACACACAGGGACCAGCTGTGGACACCTTGTCGGGTCTATGCTCATGGACAGCACAGGTTCAGACTCCCTCTGTACGTGGCCCAGAGCTCCTACCCGACCACAGGCTCACAGCTGAACCACATGCATGTGCGAGTTCGCACTCAGGTGCAGGGAAGGAAGTAACAGAACTAGGGGGATGGATTCAGGTTTCCTTCACCTCTTCTGTATTTGGTTCAGCTGACTTAGAGGCCCACAGCAAATGTTCCATCTTAATTCCCCTTTACATTTTCTCTGTCAGCATAACATATAAAATTTCATTGTTACCACTTCTTTCACTAAGCATCTGTATTTAACTGCTAGTATAATTGTCTTTTAATAAATAGTACAATCCCTCCCCTACGTTTTCACCTTGATTCTTTCTGTGCAGATTTATTGCCTCGCTATTAATATTCCAGCCATGTGATTTATCCCAGCATGTTCCCGGAATACTTGCCTTCCCTATATAAATATTTGAATGATCTTAATTTCAACTAATTAGTACTGGGACATTTGATTTCCCTCTTGAAGAATTCTCATTTGTTACTAACCAGTTCCTTTCCAGTTTATGAGATATCTATTTTGAGGGGAGAAATCAGAGACACTGAACAAACCAAAGCACTTTTTCAATAGTGTTCTTCATATTGTTCATGTCAATCTGGTGCCAAAATAACTCTCCTAGGTCTGAAACCCCAGAAACATCAAACACACAGGCAGTGACAATAAAGCTTTCCTATCCTATCAACGTGCTTCAGTCCTTGCAGAAAGACAAACCTTATTTAACATCTCATTATGCCACAAATTTGGGCAAATCACCAAGTTCAGATTTGTGCAAGATCTGGGACACAGAACAAAAGTTAGATGGTCCTAAGATCTGTCACCCTCTGGGGCATCACTTTGCACTGTCAGCTTTATCTATAAAGGAAGCTGAGGGCAACTAGGCCCAAATCAAACATTTGGGATTTTTTTTCCCAGTGCAAATGTAGCTATACATAATTTTCCCTAAAAAACATTTAGCAAGTTTGGCCAAAATGTTTTTGGCTTTGTGCACTGTGACTTTTTAAAAGGAGAAGAATCAACATCTTCCAGAAGAAACATTTCTGAAGGAAAAACATGTTTCTAGTCAACATACTAAATTATTGTTGAGAAACAATTTTGATGGAGCAGTTGCAACCAGCCATACTTACAAATTGCTCTGCTAGAAAGAAATCGTCTCAGAAGCATTTCAGCCATGCAGATTTCTTCACCCTCCAGAAAAACCACACCACTCATTTTCACTGATTGACCCACTGCTGACAACATTAATCGGTTGTTCAGTCTACGCATTGTTTTAGTGAGTAAGGATAATACATAAAGAGTATGTATTGAGAAACAAAGCAAAAATATTCTGTACAACTACTAGAAAATGCCTCTGAAATATTTATTTATAAATCTGCATACAGACAAAAAGCAGGATTATCCCCACCACAGAGGAGTTAAGAAACATGAGAAGTTTTTAAAAATAAGCACTATCAAGACCTTCAGATTCAATTCCCTCTTCAATTAAAACGAATTCTACTTTCCAGATGCCTGTTTCACAGCTGCAACTCTGATAATAGGACATCTTAGTAATTTATAACTTCACTAAAAACAAATACCCATTTAAAATAGACTGGGTGATTTTCCAGCCTCAGAATCATTATTTGTATATTTGTATTGAAATAATGCCTAGAAGGCCCCGTGGAGACTGAGGTCTATTGAGTTAGAAAGACAGTGAAGAAAGTGACCTGCCTAAGAACCAAGTTCAATGCAGCAGTTCAGTGAAACAAGTAGAAAAATAAGGATTTCCAGCTCAAAATCCTGACAGGTGGTATAATCTTTCAAACAGTCATCCCTGCAATCCTCATCTATTGCTTGTAGACACACTTTTCAAATAGTATTTATTCTTTACATTTACAAACAATTTAACTGAATAATTATTTCCTTTAACACCAGAAGTCTCAAGCTATTTCCTTTCTCCCTTCTCACCGCCTACACTACCACCTCGAGAGATGCTGTGCATTTGCAACTTAGCCTCTTTTTTTTGCTTTTTCTTTTTTTTTTCCTTTCCTTCCCTTAATCAAGCTTTCTGGGAGCCATAAAGCTGAAAGGGAGAAAACCGTAAATAATTGCATCTTCAGAGATGAGTTTCAGCTTTAAGCAGTGGCAGAAATACTGAGTTCATATGCTAGCACTCATCAGAAACGTCCTTACAAATTAGGTTAAGGAACTTTTACTACTGTCCAGGATCTTGTATTTTAAGAGGTTCTTCATCAGCCACAGAAATTATATAATTTCTGTAGCTGCCATTTAAGTATATAAGTTACACAGAAGGAAAAGCACAGCAGATTACTGGGATCTTGTCCAAGACGGAATATCTGCAGCCTCAAGTCAAACAAGCTCAGAAAGTTCATGGAATTTGACTCAGTAAGAACTGCCAATTCAGAGGGAAGGTCACCATCCCAGTGCCTAAAAGATAAAGGAAAACACTTCTCAGGCAGTCAGGAGAGGGAAAGCTTTTGGGAATGGGCATTTTCCACCTTACAAAAGGAGATTTACATTGAAGTTCTGGGTTTTGCATTTCCTTTAGCTCCTGTCTCCAAGCCTGTGAAATCGTGCGACGTTGCACATGGAAGCTCTACCTAATCCTTCACTCATTCAGATGAAGGAATGAGGGCAGGGATTCTCTGGGAATATTTGAAAGCAAGCCTCTTGCATCATTTGTCACTAAGAAAAACTAAAGACAAGGACTGAGACTAGAATAATTCCTATTCACCTTTGTAGCTCAGAAATTGAATCCCATCCCTGCCTTCTTTTTAAACCCCAGAACAGAATTTACGTGAGTGTGAGCTGGCACTCCTAGAGAGTACCATAAATTGTGTCACACTAGCATCAAAGCAGAACAGCATGGAAAATCTCTAGCAAGCCCAGGGCTATTATTGAAATACATGCAGTAAAACAACCAAATGTTTCTGGCTGTTCTTCAGCTTATTCTTCAAATGACATGTTAGGGTCTAGTCTGTAATATGAATAGCTCCAACTTGGGTACACATGCTATGTTTGCCTTATAAACTAATAAAACCTGAATTATATAAAAAAATGTTGCAGCTTAAGAAAGTCCAGTTTAGTGGAAATAATAAAGCAAGTTCAAAAAAATGGAAATTTAAGGAAACACATTCAGAAAAAATAATAAGAAACAATTTTCACCTGAAAATTCAAAGCTGTAGAGAGCTGGCTTGGTGCAGCAAATGCAAATCATGAGTTAGGCATTTCAGTGTCCCAAGAGAACAAAGGGAAAATCTGGATGTTTCTAATGACCTCCTTCATTGCACAAATGGAATAAAATCACTTTCAAACAGATATCTAATGTTTAGCAAATTGATAGCTGGTTTTTGCTCCACTTTCAACCAATGGCTGACAAGTAGACTGCAGCGCTCAGTCCATGACCTGAAAGCTTGTTAGCAGCCTTCCTTGTTCTTTGGTTCTTTGTATTGATTTCAGAGTATCACAGGGAGTATCTTATGATTGTTCCTGTCCTTTATAGACATATAAATCAAGAGTAAATTCACTGAACTCAGAGCTGTGACCCTCATGTGAAATGGATGTTAATACAATCAGAATCACCCACTGACAACGTGTTTTTGAATTATTTCAGCCTGCTGTGCTTATAGCTTCCCAGCCTCTAACATGTAATTTTTGACAATTATTTAAAGTGTATTTCATAGTCAGACAGCAAAGAAACCCTAAACACAGAAGCAGGTGAAAAACATGAAGTATGTCTACTAAATGTGATACTCTATGGTGTATTTCCTCAGCCATCGTGTGGTCATTTGGGGGTTTGGGGGCTGCTTGAGTTTCAAAACAGTTAACCAACTGCAGTGCAGTATTGTATCGATCTGTTTTCATGCCCACAGTAACGATGTGATACTACAGAAGGGGCACTGTATCAACGATCAAAGTGCATGTGCTTTGCATTCCCTGACAACCTTTTCCACCTATAACAACTTCTGAGCTGTCTTCTTCAGGCAGCGCTATATATGAATTCTGGAGTTCAAAAGCAGTCCATGTATCTTGTCTATGTCAAAGATGAATTCTTTAAAAGCAGGAGCAACTGTTTAATTTCTGATCTGTCTGTGTTCATGAGTGTGAGGCCTGTTCATTTCTCCAAAACGCTTCTGAAAACAGCAGGACAGACCTGCAGGACTCCCCACAGCTTCCTCCAGCCAGAAGGCATGTTTTGGTTGAGTGGACAGAGCCATCAGCCACCAGAAATAGCTGCACCTTTCACTTTGCATATTAGTTTCTAGCGTTCCTTTTTACAAAAGCTGAAGATTATTGCTGCACACAGTTCTGAAAGGGCAATGCCTGAGTACAGGTGTTCAAACTCTTCCAATGAAACAGCAGTTAAAATGACATCTCTTAATTACAACTGATGCAATTCTTGATAGAACATGTCTACTTAATCTTTTACAGTTTAATAAAACTGTGTAAAATAGCCACTATCAGTAGATGGTGTATTACAAAGAGGATTTAACTATGACCAAGCTACAAATAATCGCTCTATACTGAGTTTCAAGTAAATTCTGTAGAGACTGAGAACACAACTTCCATTGAATAGAGTACAGAATAACACATCTGCCTAAACATGGTTGGTCTCTCATTGCTGGTGAGAGTGAAGACACCAAAATAGGTCTATGCATCAGTCAGACTCTATCAGTTCTGTGGACTCCTCTGGCCCTCTCTGAAAACATTCTGTTCACTACAGAAGAGAATTAAGTTGTTTTTCTTTTTAAATCAAACCTACACAGGCTCGTAATCCATCGGGCAACTTCACAGCATATACACATCTGCATAATCCCCCTGAAGTTGCGTAACTCTCCAGCTGTCCTCATAAGAGGGATTTCATTCTGTGCCTGGCAGGTTCTGCAGGAAGTGCATGTTCTGTAGGATACACATGTACCGATGTGCGTGATACTGGGGAGGATTCTTAAAACTAATCAGCTTTTAATCTCTGTACCTTCCTTCTGTGAAACCTACCTTCACTGCAGTTGTGCACACTCAAATACAGATGCACAAATTAAGGAATAGACATTAACTCCTCTGGCTCTAAAAGTGACTCCAGTTAAATGTTTTAACAAGAGAGAAATATTCTTCTGGATTGTATCTTCTCTTAGAAATACGCTTGAAATATTCTATAGATAAGTCACATTTATCATGTCAACTGGCAGTAGTTAAAATTAATAATTTAGTATGATGGTAATCATGGGACTTCTCATATACCTATAGAATGCTAAAATGGATGTAGGATCTTGTTAGTTTTCAGTATTATAGCCATTTTCTAGTAATGCTAAAGCCCAAATTCTATTCTATTTCACAGACTTTAAACAAAAGCACACGCTTTCAAAAAATCCTCCCCCTAGTTTATTGTAGTTCAGGGATCTTACAGACCCTTCAGGCACCCCCACTAGTAGCAGTTCTTTTCTTAACCCCAGAGCCATACTGCAGGTAGTCTCAGAATAGTTTTTTAGATTCCTGACACACTGTGTTAGCAAGAAATGACCCTGACTGTAAATTATGCTGATTATGAAATAGATCAAGAGCAAAAGTGGAAATGCAGCTGTAGCACAAACCATACACAAATCTGACTCTCTCCATATGGAAAAAGTATCTCTTCCTAGACAGTTGCAAATACCATCTCCATGACTCCTTCATCTCTTCACTCTAAGTTGTTACTCAAACATTATTTGCTACTGGATATGTATGTATCAGAAATATGAGCAATTCTGGGTTTGAGGAACACAGGAAAAACAGTTGGGTTTTAGTGCATTTGAGAAATCTATGGTATTTCTTCCTCCAGTTGGCATTGTATCATAGCTAGTAGCTGCCATGTTCCATGGAAGAAGAGAGAAAAGCAAATGTTCCTTATGACCTGACTAAGTATTACTAAAATGATATCTTTTCGAAGGTTATTAAGACAAAGAGTTGCTTCATTCTTTTCCAAGTTTGTTTAGAAATTTCCCTGTTCCAGTGTTACACCTGTCTTGCTTACTGATGGTGTTCCACCCAGCTTCATCCTTTAAATGCAATTTTAGCACAGACATCACTATGATATAGTACAAACTTGAAGCTTCTCATGAAGCTGATATTCTCCTATTTTTAATTGGACACTATAAACAGGAGGGGAAAAGGAAAATCATTTTCAAAACAAAATGCAAATCTGATGGAAGCTAAAGGGTGGGCAACACCTGGCAAGTTCTTAAAAATTCTGGCCTCAAACTGAAGAGAGGACTGAAGTGCAACCTGAGCTACTGGTGGCCTAAACCAAATAGTTCTCAAAGCTCTCTGGAGCCATTAAGTAACTAGATTTGAATTTTACAGTTCAATCTCTTACAACTTTAATATCATTACAAGAACATTAGTATAAGAGAGGATTAATGTACAGATTCCCTAAAGAAAATGTGCCATTGGTGATTGTGGTGAATTAAGAGCCATGATTATCAGTAATTATTTGAATCACTGTAATGCCAAGCAGATTCAAACAAGACCTGATCATATTGTGCCAAATCCTATTAAATACAGTAAATGACTCACTCTTTTGTAAACATCGTAGTGTTCACATAAACAAGACATGATAAACATGGTAAGAAAATCACTGTTAGGGAGTAAGGGTATAAACTGCCTACATTCATACAGCAGGTCAGCTGAAAAATCAAGAATAGAACCCAAGTCTCAATGGACCATGTAATCATTACCTCAGAACATCATCTAACATCACCATAATGAATCTGCATTACACTTGGATAAACATTTGTTCACTGTTACAAGGTTTGGTAATTTGGTACATCAGAACAGTGAAAGAACATGCAACTTCAATTAAACATCTGCATTCAATCCTTTCTTACATTTTACTTCACCTTAGTTGTTAATCAAACAGTATTTTAAATCATGCAAGCAATGAAAAAGGGGAAATGTACATGTTGTATACTAAATACTTATACACTGAGAAAAGCAAAAAAAACTATATTGATTCTTGTTTCAAGGTCAAACATGTGCATGTCTTCATTCTAATAGGGCTTATTATGCACGAAAAAAGTTGGTCCCTGTTGTTATAATCATTAAATCTGCTTAAACAAACTGCCACTCATGTCATAATGAAAAGGAACTATTTTGCTTAGTTTTACATTTAACTTATCCCAAAATATCCAGATATTACGCTCTATGTACCAATGCATGTTACGTGGTGTTTCGCTTCCAAACAAAAGAGAAGTTGAGCTCCATGGGCTGCACTCAGAAACTACAGGATCTCACATCGTGCTAACTTGACATGAGGTTTCAAGGCAAAGGTTTTCTGCTTCTCAGCACCATCCCTACCTCATTCAACAGGCTTCTGAATCCACAACTCCAGTCTTCTTCCGAGGAACTCTTTTCGGCTGTGCAGTGATTAATATTTTTTCATTCATGTTGTGACATTTTAAATTACTCAAACTGAGGGACCAAAGAGATTGTTATTGGAACCAATCTGCAGATATGGAGACCTCTCACATACACACGGCATGGTTGCTTGGAACATCATGGCAAGAGCAGTAATAGAAGGCTGGATAATACTAATGAAAGCCTGCAGATTTATCTTAAAATATGGCATCGAGGGAAATTAAAATTGAGCTGAAAGTTCAGCAATCAATTTGGGTTTGAATACAGGATTGTTTGGAGGCTCATCCACTTTCTACTCTGCAAGCTGATCTTGCATCTGCCTGTTTTCTCTCTGCACACACCGTTAACAGCTATTGAGACAAAGACACAGCTTAGTGTGAACAACAGGCTATGATGTGCACACCTCTCCAAAAGGACTGGAAGAAAATGTCGGGTTCTTTTAAATTAAGACAGAGGAGCAGACATTTCTGACTGAGACACAGCAGACAGCTGCCAGAAAATGGTAAAGAATTCAGGAAGATGAAGGGCGAGGCAGCCTGTGGGCTTTGGAAAAGAGACAAGAACCCAAGAGCAAATAAAGTGCTCTGTATATGTGGGGCAGAAAGGTTTTGAGTGGCAAAAGCGTGGAGGAGTTCTGCCGTCATGCACTTTCGCTGGCATCCTTGTGGTCCTGCTGCACTAAGCTTCCCATTGCAAATTCAACTCTAAACACAAGTGCTGCACGTCAGCAATAATTCAGCATTCCACATATGACGAGGAAATGTGGCTATAAGTGCTCTGCTCTGGCCTTTTTGGCCTTTTTTCAATACAGCTGTAACTGGAGCTGTATTTCCTGGGAAAGGTGGCCTTATTCTGGTACAGCAGCTCTGCAAATACTTTTCTTAATATTGAAAACAGTTAGCATTGGAAGGGTTTAGACAATTCCACAGGAAACCCATCTAGCTGTGGAGCTTAAGAAACATTTTATTAGCAGTACTAACAACCTTTATAATAATAATAGGCAAAGGCAGTATTTCCGTTCATTTATGTTAGGAGGTGTTGATACAGATGCTTTCTTTTGCAATATATGTTATTGTAATGATCACATTTCAGGAGGGTGGGAGAGGAATTTCTTCTGTAACTATCTAAAAAAAATTTTTGAGATATCCCTGATACAAGCATTTTTATCTTCTCATTCTGAACTGTTCCACAATTGCTTATCTGAAGCCTCAAAATAAAATGTAATCAGATGCAGTAGAACTGGACTGCACAGAATAGTTCAAAAGTATATTATTTGATCATGGCCAGGGATCAGTGTGTTGTGATTGATTAGAATGTGTCCCCATTCTGAGGACTTTTTTGGCACTGATTTCTAGGAGTTCATAGCATCTACATAGGGAGCTATATTTTCAGCACATCTCAGCTCCTGCTGATATCCTTTTCAAAATCTCAGTGCAATAGCCATGTTTCCTGGAGAGTCCAGCACCCTGATGTTCTCAGCCTTCTCCAAGGCAATAACAAGCTGCTTTGTAATCCAATTCCTTTTCATCAAAATAACACAAAACCAGGCACTGCTGACTGATTACAGCTCCCAAACAATCCCTTCCAGTAAACATACCCATTTGAAGGATTTGATTGTATGAAAAACAATTGTTTCCTCTCTAATCAATTTGAATATCTAAGGTGATTATCTCAAAATTAAGAAGAAATGCTATGAATGCAAATTACAAAATTCAACAGCTCTGTGAGCTGTTTGTTAAACAGGTTCCAAACTTACCATACACCAAATGCAAAGAATAGTCATTGCAGGAGGAATATTCACCACTTATGAAAATGAAGACATGAGGTTTCACAGTCTTCCCCATGGGCCACAAGATCTCATCAATATTTACTGTTCCATTTAAGGTAATTTTGTACATTTCTTTCGACACACACACACAAATAAAAACACCTTTTATACATCTTTCAAATGTAATTTAGTATCTGAAACTATATTATATGGTCTATCAGCTTTTGAAGGTAGCTTGTATGTACTACATTGATTCTCTTCAAGATCAGTGGCCTTGTATGAGAGAGATTAAAGGCAATTGAGCGGTGTGCTTGCTTTCCATATTAACTAGAGGAAGTTCTCCTTTAGCTCAGAGAGTTACACAAAGGTTGGAGGATCAGAAAAACCACTTCCACCATCAATTGTTAGGAATGGCATTGCACAAAGTCGTGATTCTTAAATTTCCATATTGGCCATACTGCGAGATTTACAGAAACAATTTGTTCATAGAATCTCTACTGTTTGTTGGATGCTATTGCTGTAAAAATCATGCTACTGGGAAGGTTGCTAGATATCCTCTAGAACACAGAACATCCCACATTACCTTTCCAAATCCTATATTCCTTATTAAAAGCAAGCAGAATATTCCTTTCCCCATATTTTCTCACCTCCAAGTGGCTGATCAAGGCCTTCAGAACATTATCGTGAAGCTGATTTACGTTTCTACTTAAGAAGGAAGGGAGATCCAGGTGAGGACTGGCTAAAAATGTGCACACACCCTTGAGACTGATCTTCTTTTTAGTCGCATTTCATTTGTGTACAGTTTCTTTCGTCTGCACTAAAACATTTCAGAAGTGCACTACTGTCAGGAAAGCAAGAGAGGGAATGTAAAACTCAGGTAAAGGTAAAGGATGTTGCAGGCTCACAAACTGTTGGATGAATCAACTGCTTAGCAAACCTGAGCTTCATTTTACTGGAGACTGGTGGAGCAACAGCACAGGACAAACAGCTCTCACCAACTTCATAGAATAACATGGAAAAAACTTCCACAAAGACACTCTGGTCCTACCTCCCACTGTTGTAGGAACACAGTCTGAATCTAGACTCTTGTTTTTATTGGCATCTTGATTAATTCTGTAGAGCAAAGTAATTTGTTCCAACTGTTTTCTTCCAAAACAACTCACATTCACTGCCACACCTCCGACAAAAAAACAAATTGTTAACAAATGGCAGAGGTCTCAGTCACAATTAAAACAGAAATTGTGAGGCGGAAATAATAACAACACAAGCACAGCCCCATCCAGTTCTTGCTGGGTTAAGTTACTCCTGCAGAGACATGGAATTGTAACCCAAGGGTATGCAATGACTTTTTGTTATTTGGCTCAGTGATGTCTCACAAAGAAGTCTTACTGCAAAGTGGTGCTGCTGGTATTTATTAGTGACAATGCCCTCTGATAGCTGCTGTACAGACAGAGTGAGTGCTGTAGTACTTTTCCTGAGGAGTTCTGCCTTAAAAACACGAGCTTTTCCTGCCCAATTTAAAGCAGGTATGACATACGGTAATCACTTATCTTGACTGCAACATATGGTTACTGGTGAGCACTTCCCAGCAGCTGGCACGATCAACTTGTGGCAAAAGACTTTAAATCAGACATGCCCGTGTTTCAAATCCTTGCTGCACTCACTTCTCAAAAGATGTCATTTGCCTCATCCACACGGAGACACAGCCAAGCATCAAACAAAAAGTTTGGGAATAAACACAGTGCCTTGCTGACAATATGAGATCAGCTGCCATCCTGTTCACCTACAGAGCAGATGTTCAGCTTCCTAGTCACCTAAAACCATCCTCCAGGAATGCATCATTTTATATCTAGCTGCCTGTGTTTAAAACATTGTGTATGGACAGTGGAATCATTAACAGATTTCAATAGTTCACAACACACAAGATGGCAATGGTTACTTCTGTATCTATGTGCTTAGTAAAGAAATTGCCAAAAGGTATATTGAATTGCTGATGGTTTCAATGACAAGGCACAAAAATAAATGTCAAGAACAAAGTATATAACCATAGTGAAAAAAAAAAAATCTGAAATATATGCACTTGATACTGAAAAATACACTGAAAGGACCAGCTATAAATGAATTTTCAAAATGAAATATCTTGCAAGGCTCAAGTGCTTGGAAAATGTTACCTTTCAGTTCAGCAGGTTTTTGGCTTGAATTACACAATGACCATGGTAGATAAACTTTGCTACTGCCCAAATGCAATTTTTAAAGATAGGGAATTACTCAATATACAATATTATAGAAATGTTTATTGTGGTCATTTTTATTAAACACTTTATAAATACAGCCTAACTTTAATATGAGAAATTGGAATTAATTTATGTAAATTTTAACCTGAGATCAAACATAAAGGTAGTAGTCTCTTTAGACCATTTCACATACATATAATGCCTTACAATCAAACAAACGTGACATTTTAATTACACATGCAAGAGAATCTTCCACCTTCTCTTTCAAAACCCCAAACTTCCCTCACATTCTTTTGCCTGAGCCCTTACAATCCTTTATCACCTCCAGCCATTAGAAACAATGTGAATTCTAAGTAATAAGCATACAAGCATCCAAAACACATATGGAATAAAAAATTAGAAATATAATGTTCTGGCTTTCTTTCAAGACTGCCCTGATGCTGATGCAGGCTTGTTCTGTGGGAAATACCATGGATCCCATGGCTTCCTGCACTTGAGTTTGGTCAGTTCCCACCTTTCAACCTTCTTTCCCTTTGAGTTGTCCTCATTACCTGTTCATCTAATTATATTATTTATTGGGCTGAGAATAAGAATAGATTCTGGAATACCATGATCCCGTAATATTAGCTGAGTAAGGGCTTCAGGACTGTCCACTTGGTGCTATTCTTTCTGCAGAAGCTATTCTGTCTCGCCTCTTACTCATTTTTGTCGGTTGTCTCTAAATTCCTTTCACATTGCTGCTATTGAGCTGGCCAGAACTGAATTTATTATTATTTCCTCCAGATATATTAGTTTGCACTTCTCCAGCTTGAATCTCATTTTGCTTCCTGCATGTATTTCTGAGCTCTTTAGATCCCTTTTTATTATTTCTCCTTGCTCGCTTACATTTGCAACACCAGTCAGTTCAGAATACGATTGCCCCATTAGAAAGCGGGGCAGCTGCAGGGAAGGCGATGCCACAGGACCCTGGAGAAACTCCAAGCAATACTGAGTCTTCAACTTTTGGAGATTAACCCATGGCAGAAAGGGAACAGGTGTAGCTGAGCTAGTGCTTCAAATCATCTGTCTGTAGATGAAGGGTGTATGGTGTTGCTTCAGATATAAAGTGTCTGTCAGCATCATTTTGTCTGTAGTAGCTGCTGTTGCCCGAGTGTGATTTTACCTGTGTGTGAGGGATCCAAAGGCTCCTCATTACCCAGGAGACACTGCCAAGTGTTGGCAGATGCCCATAACACAGGTGTGTCTCTGCATCCTCCCTCTGCCACCTCTGGGGAGCACTGAACTACAAGACAGCTCCTTGAAGATTCAAGCACACTTCCCCCTGCCTGCTTCTCTGTAGACATTAAAACATTTTAGGACACTTATGACTTAAAAAATTGGAACAGCCTGTAAGTTTGGTATTGATATTCTGAATTCCAGTGCTATTAAATGCTGAAGTGGAAGCACAGGGATTAAAAATTTGGGAGATTGTGTTCACACTGAGTACAGACATTCCTTTCACTTTGTGAATTTTTAACTTTCTTTTTATTTTTGGAGCCTGATGTTCAATTTTTTCCATGACATTTTACATAGAGTTAACTATTCTCCTCATGTCTTATTATTTCCCATAGCAGATCCCAGGGTGATTAAATTCTAATACTGACAGCTGCCTCCAGGGAGCACTGAGTTTCTATCCATGTGACTAACTGGGTACTTTAACTGGCTGCGAGCAGCAGCCCACCTGGCAGCGCGGTGATTTTGCTTACCTTTGAGGAAAATCAGACAGTTTAAAACATGCACATTAGCTCTCTCTGAAGAAAGGTGAATTCATTATATTGCCTGGAATAAATGTCTCCCCAAAAAATCACATTTGTCTATTTTATTCAGAATATGATCAGGTTGTGGGGTTTTGATGTCACTTTTCTATATCTTACCAATCCAAACAGGAATATGAATTACTGGATCAGTTTTCTAATCAATTGTAATTTCAGCTGCCATTTCTTCCATAATAAAACCTTAGATTTATAAAAAGCAAACTTCAGTGTAGGAATTTGCTGTGAGTAATGCCTGGCAGGAGCTTATTTCAGAACCATATAATTATGACGGACAAGGCTGCGCCCTGCCCTTTCTCAGCCCCACAATAAGCAGGCAGGGCCCCTCCCTTATTCTTTACACCAACTGCAATTATGGTCTGAGTAAATTAGTCAAAGATGTTGATCCATTGACAACAGTAAGCTTAGAATCAGACTACTAAAGAACGGAGGACTATGTGTAAAATGTCCCCTTTAATGACAAAATAGAGGAAATTACACTGTTTCCTTAACAGCAGAGTCCTCATCCAAAAATAGAGCATTTAAGGAATAGCTAAAAAAAAAAGCTCTAATTGTTCATGTCTTTCTTTTTTCACAGTTTGGGTAGCAGCTTTTATAAATAAATTATCTGACTGATCACTTAAGCAAATCACCTACCCTAATTAAAGTACAGTACATGGTATGGCATACCTGTTCATGAAGATTGTGAATAGAGCTCAACTCCTAAAATGATCCATCTATAATAAATGTACATATTTATATATTGGAATAAATATCTTCTTAGCATTAAAAGGGGTTTGCCTGAGGGTTTTTTCATATAATTTGTATTCAATATTTTGCTATGGTGATTATGTTTAGCTTGAAATTAATTGTTCTCTAATCAGTATTAAGCTAAAAGAATAGTTACTTAATAAACGTGGCCCTTACTCTTAATTGATTTTTAGCCTGACTTCACAAAGTGACATTTAAAAAATTATTTTCTTTCTTAAAAATTATTAATTATTTTATTTTCTTTTTAAATAATCAATGTGGCAGCTAAGGCAGCTCCTCCAAAATATGCTGAGTAAAAACCTATTTCACTTCAAGACTTCATCGCTTTTCCCTTCTGCCTCACTTCTTCAGAGACCCAGATAACAACTCCCACATTTCCAATGACCCTTCATTTTCAGCAGCCATCTAACATGAGGCAACTTCAGTAGTATGGACACCCAATACAGTCCAGGGAGACTGGAGAGGGCAGTTCAGAGCATCCTCAGTACTTAACTCTCTTCACAGTATAATTTCCTGATTATATACAGACTCAGAGGTCCTATTGCAGGCAACTGAGTTAAATAGCTAAATTTGGATGATATGAGTAGGTTAATCTTAACTCCTTGGGTTTGCCATACAGGAAGCTGAAGGAGACATGAATTTTACTGTAGAATTGGGGTCTTCATAAAACCAGAAATGCTCAGCAACCTGTGGCTGAAAAAGTATGGCTTAATTCAGAGGAAATATGATGTTGTTTTAGAGAGCCAAGAGACCTGATTTAAATTCCTGTTCTGCCACAGACTTCCCCTGTGACCTTAGGCAAGGCACTCAGGGCAAGATTTTTATGGGCATCAGGACATCTGACTCCAGGGGATTCCACTAAGTAATTTTGCAAGTCTAGCCATTGAGCTCTGTTCTTTCATTTTCCATTGGCAGAATGCAGGTATTGTTATTTCCTTTCTCACCTTTCACCTACAAAAGCTTCTAGGTGAAATTCTCTATTAAAAGGATGATGCAAGGCTGAGAGACTATGCATCATGGTAAAAAATCCCACTGCTTAAAAACATGCTCTAAACAGGTTATGATTTTCTCTAGCCCCTTATTTGTAAGTTTTGGGGACAATTCTTCAGATTCCCTATAGATGAATAACTGAAGTTTCTTCAGAAGCCTTTGCTGTCTCCACCTGAAAAGGACAACAGTCAGCACTACAGCAGTCATGTACAGTTATATACTGTTGTCTCCATTCCCAAAATAGAGTGCAAATATTTACAATTCAAATATCTGCCCATTTAAATTTAAAATTTAGTTTCTGAGATCTACCAGCTAACCTGACTGGAGTGTGAGCCTCACACCAAGATTCTCCCATAGCTAGGGCAACTCCAAGCGATGGTACTGCAGCTTCTCTCCCACTCTCTGACCCCACGTATTCCTTATCTGCCAGCCACAATTGTGCCCAGGGTCACAGGGCATGGAAGGGGACACGCCACTGAACCTGGCACTGCAGCTTCTATTGGAACAGTTTCTTCACATGGTCTTGCTAGATGGCCCAGAAAGATTGTACCACAGCATTAAATCCACCCCCAGGCCATGTATGATGCCATTTCTGATACGCTTCCCTTGACGTGGCTCAAGGCTGCACTGTTTCAGAAGCCAAAGCAAAGGAAACTCAGAAGGTTGCCGTTAACGCTCGCCTTTGCCACTTTGCTTCACTTTCTGCAGAAATTTTGCCAATAAAACACAACACAAGCCAGATTTCCTCTTGCCATACTTTCTAACAAGCAGAGGACTTGTGGAGATGTCATTCAGCTGGGTTTTCACCTGGAAGAAAGCAGCACACTGCCTACACTGAAGTGACTTGTTACTAGCTTTAGTTGGCACACACTCCTTTTTGCATCATTCTGTGCTCATAGGCATGTCTTGGCTGAATCTGATGGAATATATTTTACATGTATTAGCACTTAGAACATACTGAAAGCTTGCAATACTTATGCTGGGCATCACTCCAAATATATATGACCTCATAAGGCTTCATGAATTTTGGACATAAACTTGTTTTGCAGTTAGTGTATAGACAGGGAAGGTTTGAGTATGAGTACCTACACCAGCTGAGCTATAGTCATATTTGTAATACACCAAAGGGATCATAGAAACTGTACATAATTAGTGAAGCTTGAAAACCAGAATGATTTCAAATAAATGTATGTAAAATTACATTTTATTCACTAACTTATTTGTCATCAACCCTTGCACAAGTTAAACAGGCCCCCAGAAACAGTTTCTAATGTATTTTAGCAAGCTACTGCATTATGGTGAGCAGTACCTTGTCCTTTGAACAGTCCTATTGATTTTAGTTCAGAGTAAGGTTGGCAGAATGAGGACTTTGCAACTGCAGACAGACAGCAATTCCTTTCTTAATTTATATTCACTGGGTTGTGTTTGATTTTTTTTTAATTTTTTTTTTTAGAGGGGGATCTGTCTTCTCACAGAGTCAATTTAAATCTCCTCAGTCCATCTAATCTGGACATCTCTCCTAGTGATTTCCCACTGGCTTCTGTTGGAAGATGTTGATCCCACTCAAGCAATGGCAAAAGTTCATTGGTTTCCATGAGGCAGGGTTTTGCCCTCATTCTCTGGATATTCTTGCCTACTGTACTCATCTGTGGCATATTTCACTGTTTCTCTGCCCCAGACTTCATTAATGAAATACTTCCTTCTAATAAAACTCTGCAGTATAAAACACAGCGTATTTCCAGGGCACATTTCTTCTTTTCCAAGTTTAACTTTTTGGCAACACACTCCTCACTTTCATTTTTGTCTTAATCCCAAATCTATTGCTGCTATGATCCTTGCTTTAATGATTCCTCTATTATATAGTCCATTGTACCTCCAATATTAATACCATATCTAGAAGTATACTCATCTTAGTCATTTGATGCAGACAGTAATTTGGGAAGCAATTTTAAATCAGTTCCAGTGTCACATCTTTGATTTCTAATATTAATCACACAGTTCAATGTGTATTTCTTATATATAACTATATTTTACATGTTGGCATAAGTACTGTCTCAGATCATCTGACCACAGCAATGAGTTACAGCAGCCAGGTTACCCCATACCACCTCATCATTCTCAGAAGACAAAAAAACAACAGCCTACCTTTTTGATAGCATATGAATGAAGTCATGGTATATTTAAATTGCTCTAACATACTCCTTCTCATGTGAAGATTCTCAGCTCTTTTACTGTAATCTCCAGAAGTTCCTTGAAAAAGAACTTTGTGTTTGCTTATTATGTAAGTACCAAAAAAAAAGCCAGGAGAAAAGTTTCTGTAACTTCCTAGGTCAGTTTGTCCCTTGGAAGATAGTAAAGCTTTTTATCTTTGGAATGTATATCTAAAATTAAAGTTCTTTCTTCCTACAGTTCTCTGCTGGTTTTATTCCAAATGCAGCAACACATGTATTGACTTCTAGGTTTAACACACTCCCTGTAGATCCTACATTAACTGGGGGGCATGAGAGGAAAACTCAGCTGGCCCTAACCCAAAAATGTTATTTGCCATTTTATGTTTGGCTCTGCCATTGAGGAATGCGTATTAAAGATTTCCCTTGGTGTCCAGCCTGTAGAGAATATAAACCCTACAACCTCATGCAGAGTGTTTTAGTGTTTTAGGCAAATTTATCTAATTTTTTCACTCTGGAGGACCTTGATTTAGTCCACAGCAAGATGTCAGCCATCATACACATATTTACTCTAAGAGAAAATTCCTGGATTCTTTATCTCCTTCTATCTTCTTTTTAAAAATGTTTGCTCCATTAGCACAAATATGATGCACCCACACCATGCCCTCCTCTTGGCAACATAAATAGCTTTCAATATGTATTTTCTCCCTCTTTTTAATTTCCCTGTTACTTTTTTATTCATGCATCAGTAGCATCTGCAGATCTGTGTCTGGGATGATGGTCATGATATTTTCTTGACAATCCTCTCAATCCTGAGGTTCTCCATCCCCCAAAAGTTTGTTTGGTTGGTTTGGGTTTTGTTTTTTTTTTTTTAATTTTCTGCTACATCACAGTCCACTTAAAGGGTACATCTTTACCCAAAACAAGCAGAGAAAATCAAAATCATTAGTTAGATAGGTTTTTTGCTCTTAGAACATGTTTTTCTTCCCTAATTTTCTGGCAATAGTATTTTATTTGAAATCTCATTTCACTGTGCTTTGACCACACTCTTAACTTCCCAATGACAGCCAGGCACCTCCTTCCTCAAACAGCCTATGGATATTCTGCTACAACAGGTACATATTAACAAAAAACAGGGAAATCTTGGTAAAAACAAAAGGAAACACCACCATTTCCACACGCTGCTTCCACCTGCCGTGGTTTACTTTGGCCTCTCACTCTCAGTTTCCCAGCAACAGCATGTTCACTCAATCCCCCAGTCAACAAACAGCACTGAGCCCAGCAAGGAATTACTTCAGATGCTTCACCCAAAAGTCTCGAAAAAGAAGAGCTGCTGAAGTGACAACTATCTTATAAACTAGCAGCCCTTGCATGGCACTGCATGTTATAAAGCTTTGATAGCACAAACGACCTCCTGTCCTTTTTGGGGTGTGTGCTAAGCATATTGGACAGAGTTTAATCCTATGTCATTATACCAGAGACCTGTGACTATTTTTACAGAGAGTATCACAGCAGAGAGAGAGTCACAGCCAGATAGAACTGTCCTTTGGCCCTGGACAAAAACTGGATAAATGAGATAACTTTTAATCACATTTTTGAGTTGTCTCTGAGAATAGATTTTTACTGCCTGATTTTCAAAGTTGCAGTACAGCATAGCCTAGTTTTATATATTTTATGTTCTGTTATTTTCCTTTTCAGTTAGGACACCTGCTTGTGCAGACACTTTTCATTGCTACAGTTCTGGGCAAATCAACATCTAACACACCTGAAGAAGTGCTGCAAAATTCTACTTCCATGCTGGCATCTCCAACCATAACAACGGAAAGTTTATGAACAGAAATAAATTTTCCATCAGAAAAATCTGAGAATTTCAGTAACTGGATCAGAATCTATGATCCAGAAGACCTGACCTGAAATGGCCAGTGAAACATTTCAGAAGAACACATAAAAATGCTAAATTAGATATGTCAGGAATAGGGTCTGGCTCCTACATATGGAAGGGCTTTGAGTCCTGACATCTGACAGCCACTGTAAGAGAGAGCCTTTAGGATTTCACGTTATTATTCCCACCTTGGAGCTCTACAGTTTCTGCTACATGTTGCAGCTACCAGAAAGACAACCAGCATTGCAAAACCAGTTTGCTCTGATAATTGAGTAACCAAAGATTTCCCAGTAGGATGAAACAGCAAGGCTTCACAGAGATTTTATTGGGCTCTGTAGAACATATTTGGAGAAATATTGATTTTGTCAGAGAATTCTACATTTGTAGTGGGCCTTTTAACTTCTCCATGGAATCTGATAGGGATATAATTCCTCACTAAAATTTGTAAGATGTTTCAAAAACCTTACAGAGATTAGCTTTTCACTTAAGGATGTAAAATGGTTCCATAAGGCAAGAGATGAGATACGGAAAATTTTTCATTTAAGCCAGCTATAATTCAGTCTGTATTTCTGTCAGTAGCGTATTTTAAGCAGTATAAACATCCTCCCAAAGACAGATCTGCTTAAGTGTTTTGTGATACCCAGATGAAACACTATGTTTTTCTAAGGCCAGATCCAAAATTTAATGAAAGTCAACTGAAAGACTCCTATTATTTGCTCAGTTTAGTGAGCAGTGACAGAACTCCAATGGAATTAGCCTTGTCCTCATTTTTTCTTCTCAAACCAAATCAATTTCTCAGCAAAGTTTCTGGGATTCTTGCTGACTATGGCCAGTGACTTTTACCTCCAGCCTCCAAAGCGTGCTAGGATCAACAGAAGAGCTTTCTTATTTCTGTGGCACTTCCTCTTCTAAAGAGGGAATGATTCACACTGGCAAATGTTTTAAAATGGTAAAATATTGAAAATCCATTTCAGTCCATTATTTTTTTTCCTTTTTTTATCACCTTTACAAGGGATAAAAAGAACATCTGGGTTCAAATGGATTAATCTCATTTAAATGATCTTCCCAATGTGTTCTGTGAAGTCCAATGAAGATGAACATTGCATATTTGTTCCTGGCTAGAGCAAGTCACAACTCTATCTTGGATAGCAGCTTCAATCTATTTAAAAGAACTGTGTTCTGTCCCATCCCACTGCAATAATCATCATTTTTATTTTAGTTTCTACTCATTTTACTTCAGATTTTAATCTAGTAATAGTGAATCTCAGTCAGGGGGATGTTCTTAGTGAGAATGGCTATTTGACTGCAATATAGATTTAAAAGTTTCTTTATTATGCCCATAAGTCTTTATTATATTTGTGTGGAGTGACTGTTACTTTTATCATCTTATGTAAAACCTTATTCAGGTCTGAGTGTAGAATGAGATCAGACCAAGTTTTAATCTATCACTTTTTTCCTTTTCTTTTTCTGACCAGAGTTGACACAGAGTACTGATTTCACTGTTAGCTTTCTTTTTATTTTATTGAAAGATTTCTGAAGGGATAAACATACTCTTCTGGAGCTTTTTTTTTTTAATTAAAGGTGAATAATAAAGTAGAGTGATCTGATAATTATATGGACATAAGTTCACACTCCTCTGAAATCTATATGAAGTTATAAAACAGTGGAGTTTTACCAAGTCCAGCATATTCTTCCATCTTTCTACTTTCAGTCTGTATGACTGAAATCAGTCATACAGTCACTACAGCCATTCCTTTTAACTACATTTTTTTCCTCCTCTTTCTTTATTCTGTGGAGTATTAAAACCTTTCTTCATTACTATTGTGAAAATACATATGATATAGCAGTAGCTGGAGTGCAAGGAAAGATTACCCCTGTGCTAAGCAAACACAGAATAAAAACCAGTCTTGCCTCAAAAGGTTTTAGTGTCAAGTGAGGTGCGAACAGAGAAGCAGGTACAAGGTGATAGCATGCAGGCAAATGAACAGCATGGAAAGTTAGAGTATATTTGTAAGAAGTATGTTAGGTTCTGTTAGGTTTTGTTTCCTTAATAGGGATGTATTATAAATAGCTGTCATAGAGAATTAGGTGACAGTATGAGGTAAAAGTAAAAGAAGGCAAAGAATGAATAGGACAGTCAAAGCTCACCAGCTGGCTCTGGATGCCCAGAAGATACATCAAGGATGAAAAGAACCTCTGAGAGATTTAAGATGGCAACTGTAATGGTGCAGCTTTGAGTTTTATATATATTTTCCAAAAATCACATTGGAATGGTGTTTTTTAAAAGAGCATAGCCTACTGCATCACATACCCTAACATGGGGAGAAAATCTTTGTAAGGTTCAGATATATAAGTTCAAAACAGAGAAACCCTTCTGCCTTTTCCACACTGTTTAAAATCTTGTCTGCATGATTATATTGACCAGGATAACTACAGTTGAAGAAGTATCAGACCCTAAGTATTGTGGTGTATCTCCTTCCTGCAGACATTCTATTTTAGAATGAAGGATTTAAAGGATTATTCTGGGACAGAGCATTCCCACAGGAAAGCAGAGGCACACTGGCATCATTACAGAGGAATAATAAAACCCTGTAAACATGACCTATGTTTTACCCTACCTTATGTCAAGGCATTCCAAATCCCTGTAGAAACACTGAGGTGCTCAGCAGCCAAGCAATTACACCCTTGATCTCTGCAGTGCCCTGTTCTTTAGGAAGGTCTCTCTTGCTGCAGTGAAGCACTATACTCTCTGGAAACCCAATGAAAAAATTATGTTTATAGCAAGAATTTCTGTCAGCTGACTGTGATTCTCAGACTATGCACAGAAAAAGATGGGACAATAAAATGTATGGTGCAAACAAGGAAAAGTGAGAAAAGTCAACTGAGAACTGGTTCAAAGATGCTCAAACTAGCTTCAGCAAAATTGCTACAATAAACATTTATTTAATAGCAATTGGATTTTGCACAACCAACTTAAATGCACTAAGGATCCCATCTTTCAAATGGAACAAGGCATTTCTAGGCTGTACTTTTGTTCAAATTCAGTTATTGAGATTACCCACTGCTGTTATATTCAGAGTCTTAAATCCAACGTATTAGTTATCACGTCCCATCAAATACAGCATCATATTGGAAACTGAAAAGTTGATGCTGCTGCATACCTTTTTTTTCAATCATCTCAATCACTACACCATCACTGGAGTTATTCTGATCAACACCCATGTGAGAGAAGAATTAGGTGTTTACACTTGCAGGAATAGGTTTCAATTAATTCATGGTCAGTTCTGGTCTTTAAAGTCAAGTTGCTATTTGGCAATTCCCTACTTCTGTTTCATTTGATCATCCATAATTCTACTAGAGAAAAACAGACAATGGAGAAAACTCTTCACAAGCAGGACAACCAGCCAAGTCATAAGACCTTTTAGTCCTCCCTCTGTGCAAAAAAGAACACTATGTACAGACCGAGTCCCAGATCATAAAGCTCTATATTCTAGAAATCTTCCCAAATAGAATTAAAAGTGACAAATTTATTATGTAACTCAGATGAGAGATCTGCCACTGTGGCTAGGGACCAGCCTATTTGAGTCCAATTCAAAAATAACCACATACCACTCTGAGGAATTGTCAGTGCCCACTTTCTATTATAGATTAATATAGTATAGTATAATAGTGAAATTATACTATAATTAGTACAATAGTATAATTTGTAAAAAAGATCCCAGTCAACTAGATAGCACACGCTGACTACTGTCTGAAGTAAAAGTCTGACTGACCACTTGTAAATTGGTAATTCTTTAAAACCATGCAGAAACTGAACAATGATGAGGAGTATTGTGCATACTGAAAATGCAGACACCAAAATGAGCTTACTACTGCAAACAAAAACGAAAGAAAATTGTATCCACACTCAGAAAAATGTAGAAGTAATTGGAGATTCTGTGAGGGAACTTAGATTTATTAATCTGAGTGAGGAGTTGAAAGAAAAGGATTACTTGAGGTTCAAACTTATTTTTTCCTAATCAGATATTGGGGTCTTTTGGGTAAAAGACAAGTTTGATTATACATCCCTAGTGCCCAGATTGTTAGGAATGTCACTGCAGCTGTACTATGGTGAATGGTAAACTGCAGGACATGGAAAGAAATGGCTGTCCCACCTTCTGCCCTGGGCTGGCTGAAGAATAAGATAGCTCAGTGGCGATTCACTGCAGACCACCTCAATCTGATCATGAAAAAGCATCCTGAGCAAAACACGCGGTCCACCAGCATCAGTAGTAAACACTGACTTCAACAGAACGTCCAAGCTCACCCTGTTAACCTGTGTTGTGATCCATATTATGTGTTTGGTTATAAAACGTGTGTTGGCATGGATGTGCATACAGACAAAGTTTCTGAACCAGCTATGGGCAGATTTGTCACAGTTTGTATCACCAACTCACTGTTTAACCTGCTTTTCTCTATGAATCAGCAGGCTTGATCTCTCGTGCTATGAATCTGATACTGCCACAGGTGATAATTAATAACACTCAACTAATTTTAGCTTCTTGAGTAAGGAGGTGGTTTAGGAAAATAAAGCTGCTGTCTCATCTTTAGAAAAAAGTGCAAACACTATAGATTTGCCATAAATAAGCACAGACTAGAGAAAGAACATCTTTTCCCAGACTAACCCTGCCTGATTGTATGCTTGGGACGTTCCCAAGCTGCCATGTACTATTTTAATTTGTCCATGGTGAGTTTTGAACAGTAATTTGCATACAGAAACCAAAAATAGTGGTTTGAGGATACAATACAGCTAATTTCTGTCAAACATGCTGTCCAGGGGTTTAGTTGTAAAATTTTCAGCAGTAGTTGGATATTGTAATACCTCATTCCCTAGCCTGTACTTACTACAGTAGGAATCAGCATATAAAAGGAAGTGCTATTCTTTACTCACTCCTGTATGGCATGCTTTTAAAGTACAGCTGCCTACCAGATGCAAGAAAATTAAGACATTTAATTTCCTCTCTCTGTGTATACCTCCCATTAATGTTAATGGCATCTAAGTTTGAAAGTAGGAAGAGAGCTACTGTGAACAGACTGAATATAATGGCTTGCTCAGTTTCAAATAAATCTGGTTGTTTCAAGAAGAAAGGCAGAAAAATAGTCACATCACACTTACCCTTCAGCTCGAGACCTACAAACTCATACTTGATTGACTTCAGAGCTGCAGTGGACATTATGTGCTGAAAAATGACAACCCTTAAATACATCACCTCCCAATTCAATAAAATTTCAAAGCTAAGGTATATAAAAATGCAATTCTTGACTGCATGTATTTTAAACTGCAGTTTCTACAACAGTTTCCTGGAAATTATTTTTTAAAATCATCTTTTCCCTCTTCTGTCAATTGTAGGTTTTTCATATACTTGGATTAGTGGGTGTTCTGCTCCCTTTGTTTTGTCAAGGGGGCTTTTGGAGGAACTAATAGATGGGGCAGATTAGAAGCAGACTAGTGCATTCACAGTGTGCTGTACACCTATGTTTTTTACTAAAAGGCATCATTTGCAAACCACAGGCAAAACTCCACCCGTCAGGTCGTTGAGGAAACTGGTAGAAAAGCTCTGCCATGCACAGAATGCCTTTCTATTTGTACTCAGGTTGCAACACTTCAGATTGCCTTATCTGAATGACACAGCTTGATTCCAGAAATACACAGAAAGACTCTTTGGGATATCTCTATCAGTACTTTATTTCAGGCAGAATCACATTAATGCCTCTATTTTACTATTGTCCTTTGTGTTTTATACTATGCTAGGTGGCATCTAGATGCCATTAATGAAAAAGAGGTAAACTTCACCCTGTTAGTCTCGCCATTCTCTGCACATTTATATCAAACAAACTTCTAAATTACAGAATGGGACCAACGAGAAAGACCTTTCTGAATGTCCTCAGTCACCACTCCTGAATTTCTCTTGCTATGAGGAACAAAACAATTATTGGCTCCTTTGTGAATCAGCGCTGATTTCCCGAGTAATGACTGAAGGGACAGTGTGGCATGTGTAACTATTTCATCAGCACATCAAGTTCCTTTTTCAGTTCCAATTGACATTCTGAAGCACATACCAACCCAAAAAATTAAAATCTGGCTCAGAGTGCTTGTGGCAAATTTAACAGTTCTTTCAACCCATCAGTGATTGTAATAACCAGCTGTTATATTTCCTTTTTGTTCCATACAGTGTTTACAATTAAGTAAAAAGTGTTTCTAAATTACATATACTTGTCAAACAAGACATTTCTGTCCATCTTATTTGATATGGGTTATCAATAGATTAAGAATTTCTTGGGGATCATTTACTATGACCTAGAGATTCAAGCCTGTGACACAGGAATTACAGGATTAAAATTCCTGTTACAGATACTCTAAGAATCCAACTCGTGGCTATGCTGAAATCTCCTATTCTTTTGTTCAAAGCACGATATTGCTTGTTCATGGTTGATTGAGATATAAAACCGATTAATCTGCAGTTCTACAGAGGCAGATTTTAAGGTTAATTGCAGAATTTCATTGTATCTAGACTGTTTAAGCCTCCAAGTTAGAGTTCTAAATTTGAACTCGGTTTCCTTTCACATAAGAAGTACATGCTGTCCTCAGAATCTGCAGTTCAAGGTATAAGCCACACAAAAATTGTATCACAGATTAATTTTCTCTGTCTTTTAAATAGTGCATATCCACACTTGCAATATAGAAGACTTTCAAAATCAAGAACTTAGAAGCTGAAGTCATGTTGCTTAAATAATCTTGTGTGACTGATTTATGTCTTTAGGTGTGGTATAATTCAACAGCCACATATACAGTTTTAAAGGCACAACATTTCTCAGTGATTTTTAAAGTTTTCTTTGAAAAGATACCTTCTGTGAAAATTCAAGATCCAAATCATCAAATCTGTACAGGAGATCATCATCTATCACAGACTCAGGGATGTGTGTAGAAGTTCTAGTAATAATAGAACAAGGGCAGGAGACTTTGCTCCCTCTGCTAAGCTTATTCATAGCAAAGATTTTAAAAACTCAGATACCACTGTCTACAACAAATGTTCACTGGGACTTTGATTTTGAAAAAAGACTAAAGAAAAGTTAAATTTGAAGGATACCTCTGGATTCAGTGGAATTAGGCACTCAGTTGGCTAAGCCACCCTTCTAGCCCATCCAGAAGAAACGTGCTTAAGCCCTTTGCCATGTAGAGAAGACCTTACTGAGAAGACTGTAGCGAGGGTTGTGAATTAGCCAGGCTGATCTTAGATAACCAAGGGAAGAGGTGACACTTCTGAAGGAGACCTGGTACTGTCAGTATCCTTGGCCATCCATCTCCTGGTTTCCTCCCACAGCCAGGTCAGGGTTACACAGCACAAGCTGCACCAGCACCGCTCTGCTGCCTGTTCTGGCACACAGCTTCAGTATGGCAACCACCTGCAACTGCTCTCCAGCCACACACACCCCAGGCTCCAAAGAACAGGCCACCCAGGAGACATGACAATCATTAATATCAAAGTGACTGCAAAACCAACAAAAAGGAAGCAGCTCTCCTGTAGTACACGCACTGCAACAGGCCACATCTTCAAATGGGGAGAGAAAACTGTGTGTTCCTGTTACTACAGAGGACACAGGAGGATATCCCAGTGTCCCCAGGCTGAAGGGCCACCATGTTCCTGCGGTGCTTTTATTCAGGTGATATTGGGTAGTAAATTCATCTGTGGAAACCTTCCTAGACAGTCCCAACTTTGTGTGCTGTGAGAATGGATGGGACTTGTGGGCAGCTGGAACATAATACTGGGGCTGTGCTCCACCATTCTACACCAAGTGTTCCACAGAGATGGATTAAACTGGCTCCAGGAGTGCAGCGGGGGTTTAGCTAGCCTCCTGGATAAGCCACTGCAGTTATAACATAGACTCTGTTTCCATCTCATTGGTGGAAGCTCCTGAAAACAGCTTTTGAAAAGTATGGGCACCTTCTAAAAATTCATAGCTGTTTAAGGCTCTCACTAATTGCATGTTAACTGGGCTGGGTTTTTTTGTTTGTTTTCCAGGTCCTAAGCTTGCACAGAACAAAGCTTGCAGCACCACAGAAGACACAAGCAACTGTCTCCACACAGCCTTTCAAATATGCACTCATGCACCTGTATCTCCATCTATGATAATGCTTTCCTATTTGCTCTTCCCATTGTCCACTTTTAAGCTGGATGGATAAGTCATACAGGAAATTCCACCTATAAATAAATAAGCCACCATAGTTAGTGTATAATTGCACCTCACTGGCCAGATCACTTACAATATTTGTCATATTCTTGTATATTAGTTTTTACAGGCTAATACTTGGCAGTTTCTTATCTTTTCATTCTGCCATTGCTGAATGCACACGTTGATGTCCCCAGAAGTGATTAGAAAGAAGCCCAGGAGTACATTAAAAATCCCCAAATCATTATGAAGTTCCAAATATATTACACAGTTATTAGCTTCAGACTGTTCAGTGATTGCCATTTCATAACATAGATGAAATGTGTTATTATTGTATTAATAGCTATTTATGGCTTGATAATACATAATCATTTGTAATTGGCAGAGATGTGAAGACACAAATCTGGAATATATATATATGTATATATGTATATCTCACATCTAAAAAACCATATAAACCCAAATTAGATTTTTTTTTAATTAGACTATTATTCTCTGTATCACCAAGTATCACCCAGGATTTTAAAGGCAAGGTATAAATAGTGCATTCCAGTAAGAACTTTTAAAGCTCACCCTATATTTAGACCGGAAAGCGAGAAATATTAAATATGAACTGACAGAAACAGCACCATAGAAATACATGTGTTGCTTTCCAATATTCCTATATACTATTACATTTTATTTAAATCTAACACATACATATACTATATAAAAAGATGGAAACCTGCAATTGAAAAAGAGTAGGAAATAGTAAGGAACTGCATTACAACAGCTGAGCAACAGTGAATATTTCTATCTTCTTTTACCAACTGTACAAGAGCACTCAATGTAATTGCTCACATTAAAGTTGAAACTCCACTGAACCATCTGACAGCCTAACCTTTTGCTATTTTTTACAGGATTATGAAACAGTAATTGGATTTTTTTTAATATCAGGGAATTGTCACAAAGTGTTTATTTGTTATATGAAGCCTTCTAGTAGTTTTCAGGAAAAAAATATATTTCTGAGACTTAATTATTATATCAAATAACTTTCACTCTATCCCAAAATGTTCTAGTTAATGTAGATCAGAAAACTCAGGGATAATCACTCCAGTTTAATATGCTTATACCAAGGACAAGGAAGGCAAATATAGCACTGCTTGTGTTTCCTTAACTTAAATCTCAGTTTATAATGTTAGCCTGAAGTAGGATGTAACTGCAATTTTGACAAAAAGAAATACTCCAGCTACCAGGAAAGAATAATAAAATACATTTTTCATTACCTCTATCACAGGTAATTTCAGCAATTGCTTTGAACTCTACTAAAACAGTTTAAAAATGTGGTTTTACCCATCTTCTGGTCCAATGTCCAACAGTCAGCACACTTATAAAGTATTCTCTGCCACCATACGAATCTTAAAATATTTTACCTTCTGGCTTCACCAAGAAATACATCAGGAAGTCATAAACTGTGCTACCTTCTCCTTTGGCTGCTGTTACTAAGTCAGCTACAGTTCTGCAGGATACATCAGTTTAAAACTGTATAAACTAATTCTTAAACAAACATTGCTTCCAAAACCACCACCCACCAAAAATTTATTTGTATATGGTTTATTTCCTTTACCTTTTCCAGTAATACAAGGTTTATTTTATTAGCTAATTTTGTTTTATGTTATGTTCCTATCACAGAAAAAAATTAGTAACTTTATTAAACATCCAAAATAACTTAAAATAATTGCTTTCAGATTATTTTTAAATGTAAGAGCTGTTAATCTGTAAGAAAGACTCTATATGCAGGAAGTTTAAATCACCAGCCCTTTGCAGAACAGAACACCAGTCAGTTTGGAAATAAGTGTGAAAAAACCCTGGAGTTCCCAAGAGCCTTCAAAATCTGCAGCCTATATCTGTGTAATACACCAAGTGGCAAAATAAAATCTCCACCAGCTGTAAGAATAATCAAGATGTGAATTGCAGCAAAAAAAAAATAAAAGAAGAAATTCCTGAGAGACAGTGTAAGTTTCACCAAAGAAGCTGAAGAGCAGAGCAGTCCTGTTCAGGGTGTTCTGGGAAATTTCCTGGCCAAACTGTTTCCAGTTTCTCTCACAGCTAAAAGTGAAAAATTCAAACTCTGGTGCCCAGAAAGCTAAGGATTACACTGGGCAAGGAATGTGCTAGTTTACTTTGATCTGATTCCACCTTAACAAATGTTTCTCATCTTGACCTGATGATTATATCCCACAAGTGCAAAACAGACACCATGTTAGTGTTGGCACTGCTGAATCCTGTCTGCACCAGGTTACAACTGGTGCTGAAAGATCCATACGTAGTACATCTGTACGTTATCTACCATAGCAGCACTACCCCAATTCAAACAGCAATAACTAACTTTGAAATAATGTTCAGTATTATGAAGACTAAAGGAAAATATTATCTAGAAAGTGCAAAATTGTCACTAAGCTATTATTTCTATACATTAGATTCAGAGTTAAATTTGAGTTAGGAAAGGTTTTTGTGTAGAGAAGGATAGAAGTTTTGCCACGTTTAACCAGAAAAAAAGAGAAAGGCTATCAGAGCTCCACTTCCCAACTTGGCTCTCTCTGGCACCAAGCAGCTCAATGTCTGTCTCACAATTCCCAGCCGTGCTGTAGACAGTGCCTGTCCCTGTAAAACACTTGCAGTGCTTCCTTAGTAAAGGCAAAACTGGCCCAGGGCTTCTCCACACAGCAATACTGGCAGCTGGGGGCAGAGCGACCAGCTCACACCTTTCCCAGGAAGGGAAAGAAAAGAGGGGAAAACTGGCCAGGGATCTGGAAAGGGAGTGAAACTTGGCTGCTTCTGGCACTGTTCAGAGGGATGAGATGATCCAACACGGGGTGACAGATTTTTCAAAGGGGTTCCTGTGCTGACACCTGGGGTGACCATGTTCTCCTCACTGCCTTCTCCTCAGGCAGCACCAAGAGCCAGCTTGTCAGCACTCTGGCAGTGGCTCGGGGATGGTTTTTGCTGCTCCTAATTGTCTCTCTGTCTTAGGTGACCACTGCTCTGCCTGTGCCTACTGTGGGCCTTGAAAGGTACAAAAAAAAAAAGCAGTTTCATTACAATTATAACGAGAAAAGTCTTAGCAATTCATCATGTGAGTTGCTTATTTACCATTAGAGGTCACTGTCCTGCTTATGACATAACTACCAGCTACATTTCATTTTATGAAGATGTTGTATGCAAATGAGTAGGCATTTTAAAGCCTAATAAACAGTAAGAATACAAGCCATTATTTAAAATAAACATTTTAAAAATCTTTGTGATATACAAGTCCTGTAGAAAACTGGAAAATAGTAAAGAAAAAATAACTATCTATTAAAATATGTCAATTATCTCTTCTTAAAGGTCCAATAATGTATTTAATAGATAGTCTTATAATTATAATTGAGAAAACTACTTAGCCAAAGAAATACTGTATTTAAAATGCTTCTCTTTTTAAAACCAAATTTCAAGTCTTGAATGATTATCAACTCTCTTCAATTAAATCACCTTTTTCCCAATGACTGCATGGTCCCATAGCACGATTCCCCAGGAACAGGAAAGTAGGCTTGTATGAACTGGCTCTTTCAGAAGTAAGAGACAGTAATTAAGAAGGAAATCAGTGAGCTGATGTTTTGCAGCTTTGAAAGACAGACCTTGCCACACTTTCAGAGATCTGAATCTGATAGCAATGCCTTAAATGTGTACAGGAGATACAACAAAAATTAAGATTGTGACTTTAACTTTTGTGTCCCCATCCAGGAAGAGCCATCATGAAACTGGAAATGTGAAAGCCAGTTTCAAACCAAACAGGAAAGCAATGATGACTGGGTTCAGTCATCTGCACTGAAGACAGAGGGACAAGGATATTTCCCTTCTGGAAAGGCCTCAATATGGAATTTCCTAGAAGTCATTCCTCCTGGGGGAATGAGTGGAGTTTGATCTGTTTAAGGTGACAGTACTGTCATACGGTGTCCTGTGCCTGCCTCTAGCCCCTTCTGTCTCTCTAAAAATTGCTGCTGTTGTTCTCAGTTCCACTGCACCTCACTTCAAAACTTATCAATCACTGAGAAATGTTGAACGAGCATCTTTTTTCCTCCACTTGAGATCAAATGACATAGCACTGCAAACAGCAAACTCTGCTTCCTTTTACATACAGCCAGCAAAACTGTGTCACCATGCTGCTCCTGCAGTGTCACAGAACTAAATCTAGATTATGTTTCTGTGAGGCCATAAGAAGCTGGAAAAACACCAGAGGAGACGGTCATTAACATCACTGAATTGACTTCTTGTATGAAGAGAGAGCAATCAGATTAGGGAAAACATATAGATGAAGATGTGTGATCAGTAACTCTCTTTACTTCACTCTAATCCCAGACTGGTGGGGTTGGAAGGGACCTCAGGAGATCGTCCAGTCCAACCCCCCTGCCAGAGCAGGTTCCCTACACCAGGTTGCACAGGAAAGTGTCCAGGTGGGTTTGAACATCTCCAGAGATGGAGACTCCACACCCTCTCTGGGCAGTCTGTCCCAGGGCTCTGGCACCCTCACAGGAAAGAAGTTAATGCCTTGAGAGAGATTCTGTAGCTCCTGTGGTTTGTTTGTAGTACCTCACATATAAAACAACATGGAGAAAACTCAATATTTGCTATTACAAATAATCATTTAATGCTTTATGATATTCTTTGGAATAAATCCAAAGTTACTGAAAGGAGTTTTCTGAAATTCATTTTAACTACTGTAAAATACTGCCATGGGTTTATAATCCAATGATTACCATTTCTGCAATTTATCTTTAAGTTATGTGGTCCTTAATGAACTTTATTGAAGCATATATGCATGTCATGTAGGTTAAGAGCATGAGAACATGAAGATAGCAAATACAGCATTCATTTGCTTCTCAGTTTTAATTAGGCCAGCTGGGAGTATTTTAGCATAACATATTTGAGCTGTAAAAAATACCACCTTTAGAGATGTACATCCCCAGCTAGGCAATATTTTACCATCATGCTCAGGATTGTTTCTCAGTAGTGAATACTTCATCACTAGAAAGAAACTCAATAACATTTTTCAAAGCAAAGGTCATGAGCCCTGTGCAGTAAATCCTTATTACAAGCTGATGAGCTTTGTAAAACTAAGTCACTTTCATTCTAGTAGGAAGTAAAATCTAGAGGAGAAAGAGCCATCTCCTGTGCATGTATCAGCCCTCTCTTCTGTTAATATTCTGATGCCTCATCATATTCTGTATCATTCACGAGCTGAAGTACACTTTCATCACGTCTGCACAGATGCTGGGCTGGTCACCATAAGGGACATTCATGTTACATAATGACACAGGGGTTTTTTATAACTTTTCAGAAAGTGATGTGGGCTGGTGGTACTTTCCCTGGGAAAAAAGAGAAGCAGGAACTGAGATAATGGTCCTGATTAAGTGTTCTTGGAATATGGAAATGGCAATTCGGGGAAGATTATAAAGTTAACGTTTTCATTAGTCTTCAAGCTCTACTACTGAATTCATCCTCACATACTTATTAAATAATACTTATATTTTATTACAATAATGAAAATAAATACGTGTAACTCCCACTACTTAATCCACTAGTCTCCCCCTGTAATGGAGAGTGAGCTATTAAGAGATTGGCAAACTTGCTACAGAACTTACAGAGATACTTTCATCAGGCACAGACAATAGATTTTTTCCAGGCCATTCTGGCTGGACCTGGGTATTAATCACACATTTCCATTAAATGGCTCTATTTTGAACATCTGTTCAAAAGAATATCATAAATGAAGGTGATTCTGCAGAGAATTCAAGAAGCCAAAAATAAATATTACTGTCACATTAACAAGTCCCAAAAAGTGAGGGGAGAGGATAGATTTAGGGTTTTTTCTTCTTTGATGTTGTTCTTTGTATCAAATCACAGAATCTTGCAGGAGAAAGAGAAAAAGGAAAAAAAAAAACAAACTTTTGGAAGTTGCACCCTTTATTTATCTTTTTTGCAACGTAACAAATACTTGCCAGGCTTCAGCCCGATTACTCATACTAGGAGGAATTCAAAATGTCATTCCAGTTTAAAACAACTTTGAAAAATGAGAGCCTTTTGAGGATAGGCCAAAGCATTTAGATAAGTCAAGTATGTAAAGATTATACATTTTTGCAATCACTAATAGATTTGTATGATGTTTTTAAAAAGTATTAAGAATAATTAGTGACTAGAATGTCTGAGGCCAAATTCTGCTAAGGGAATTTTGTCACTGATGACAGTGGGTAAAAAGTCAGGTCTGGGAAAAGTATCCATTCTATGTAATTTTGATCCTCTGCATGTTAAAAAATCACACGTGTCAATGTGATGAGAACTTTATCTTCCATTTACTCCACCAGGAGCAAAGGACATGCAGTAGCCAAACAGGCAGTTTTATACTTTTCACACAGTTTGAACTCCCTCTTACTTTACGAGGGGAGTGTGGTTAACAGGCATAATTCAAATGACAATCAGAAGGTCTAAAACTAAAAAAAGTCTCAGCATTTCTAAAGATAAGCAGCAGAAAATAAGGGACAGAACCTGGAAGCCTTCCTGGGACAACATTTACTTCACGAACTTCAGCTAGATTGCTGTATCAGTGAGGACTCTTTTCCCAAATGAGAGTATGAGGATTTTACACCCTGAAATTCAACTCTGAGCCTTTGACCATTCAGTGCAACACTGAGCAGTTATGAGCTGAGTCACCTGCAAGAACTCATGGTGTGAAGGAGAGATGTTAGTACAGGTTCACTACCCAGCAGTTACTGACACACATGGACACAGACACACACATCCCAGGCAGGGCAGTGAAATGGTGATGTTGCTGAGGAAGCAACATGACTGACAAATTTCAACCTGCCTTTCTGTGATCTAGTGCTGTTTTGAATTTTATAAAACCCCAAAATACTCCACATTAAGACAAAACTAATACAATGAGCAGCTTCATGCTTTGAAGCCTTTGTTATTGTTTCTCATGCTCCCTTCCAACGACTGATAACACCTACTTTTACGTGTTCAAGTTGTACTTGCATCTGAAGAAGGGACCAGGCAAGGTATTGAAGGGTGTCCTTGGCAGATTGATAAAGCAAAAGCAGAAGGGGAGGCAGAGTACATAAGTCCTAACAGTGTTGTCTATAAGAATTGTACACCTCGTTTCCTTGTTCAGTGTTAGCAGAAAGAAACTCTGAAAGTGCTTCATTATTATGAAAGGAAATGCAGAAGTACCTGAGCTTAATGAGATTTTGGAAAATAAATATACAACTTGAGTTGCCTGTATGGTGGTGGTTTTTAATGAGTTTAACTTTTGATTTATAAATAAATATTCTTTTAGATACCACCTGAATAATGTGCAAGTTAAAAGAGGCATAGGGTAAGCACTTCAGTGCAAGATTTCTTTCTTTCTACAGTACAATATTTGTTGTTTGTTATCTTCTGTAGGCAGCAACTGATCATTATTTCCAGGATGTGCTCAGGGAAATCATGAAGTGTTTGTTTTAGATAATGATGTGCAGCATTCATAGCTACTTGTGATTTTCAAAAACTGAAATTAAAGATTCTGAAATATCAAGCATATCATTAAAAAATCCTTCAGCGCTCAAGACTTGTGCTAGCTTCATTTTCATCTAATTGGGAAAAAAATGTTTTCTTGAATGCTTTGCAATATGATTTGAGTTAAGCATAAGTTCACTTATCTGAGTGGAAGCAATTTGATTTCATAAGAGTTGAAGTACACTAGACAAAACTAGTGACCTGCTCTTCTGACCTGCTGAAGGCTGTGCATCAGTGTGCCAGAAGCTTCGAATCTCTTTAACAACTGAGTAAAGAACACCCTCATTTACCAAAAAAACTTCTCCTCCATTCTTAATTAACTCTTCTAGTTACTAAATTGTTAATTAAATGCCTATGGTCTTTCTTCAACAGTTTGTATGCTGATAATGTGAAAATGGAAATAAATTATACCAATAAAATTGACAGCTTTTGAGAGGACCGAGATTTTGGCCATATGCAAGTACCTGCATGCAAGTTGGCTTGCAAACACTTTTTTAGAACCTAGAGAGTATACTAAACTTAATCTTTCATCCCAAGGAACACAACTAATGTAATTTCTCATGTCCACTACATGGGTTTATGGTTTGTTTGGCTTTTTCTTTCACACTGCTATGGTTCAGCAAAGCACATAGCATTTGCTTATGTTTAATATCTTATAAAGAGATTGCCTTAATAATTTTTTTTCAGTAATAAACATTGGGTTATTTCCATTTGCCTTAATGCTTTTTGAGTCTTCATGGCTCACTTTTTAGTCTACTCCTCTTTTCCAACTATTTGTTTAACTTAATGGAATGACTGTCACTTGGTTTGATAAATTGGGTCAGTGAGAGTCAGGAGTCCAAAGCAGCCAAACTGAGCCCAGAAATGGCAGCAGAAATTCACTGTAAGGGGCACAGGTTAGAGGCCAGAAGGCTCTGAAGCACAGCAAAGTTTAGCAGTATTTGAATGGCATTATCCTTACTATGACACTGAGTAGGATTCTTAGGCAAGGGCTAGGACCCAGCCACAAAATGTGTGTAACAACACAAAATCAAAAAGTTATCTCTGTCCAGAGAGAGTTTATCATCCAGGCAAAGAGACAGGAGACAGGTGAATACAAATAACCACAAGCAGACCACAGTGAAGCAAGTACATGTAGGCAGTACCTGTTAGTGCCATAAACTGTGGTGTTAGTACACCAGCAACTTAACTGCAGCCAATTTTTTTTTAACAAACATCGCTGGAAATGAGATTCTTAAAGAGAAATACAAAGTTGTATTTGAGGATATCCTTCTGAGACTCGATTAATTAAAAGATTTCTCTCAGCTACATTAGAATTACAGAATTTTAAAATGCATTTTTTTTCTCCTTGGAGAGCTTTCAAAGTGCTATTCAAAAACAGGCTCATTTCCCATAAATGCATAAAGGAACACCTGGACTTAAAATATCCTTTCATCCTTTGCACATCATTTTAACACTTTCCCCTGATACTATTTTTGTCTTCCTTCTTGGATTTATTAGCTCCTCAGTAATTACCTTTCATTTCTCTTAGGTGTAATCATTGCTTGGGTCAACATTTTCTAGGAGCTCTCACAGCTTTAAAAATGTGGTAATCAACATTTTTTGATCATTATTTACTGTGCTCTTCTTCCTTGCCTCCTCTGCAATGACTGCCAAAGCATTTCTTTTAGCTCTCTGTGTTCTACATGTGCATTCAAGCACTTCCTTCTCTTCATCTTCCAGGGGCTGAATAGTCTCTACTTTTAATTTAAAACTGATCTCTAATCATTATATTGACTTAAGCACACGAGAAGACAGTCAATAAGAAGGAAGCTGTGATGGAGAATAGGCAAGATTCTTCCTCTTACACATTCAGCTGATGGCTATACTGTTGATGTATGGAAAGATACTTCCCTAGAACACCCTCTTTTTTTATCACACAAACAAGGAAAAAGTCCCATAAACCTCCAGAAGTTCACACACAAGGTGCTTGCAGCACCATTCCTTTGCAAATCAGGTATTTACAAGCTTTGCAGAAAAGCAGAGAGAGCACCTGTAAAGCCCTCTAGCTTTCCTATGAGATCTGTGGCCATGGTTACACAGCTGCTTTAATCCAGCATAAATCCAGTCTGCCAGTGAAACGGGGTACTTCTAAATTCCCCTCTCTATGAAACTACTCCTTCTCATTGCCTCTAATGCTGGCTTTAGCTCTCCCAAGGTTGCACAGTGAGTCTGATAAGGGAACGGATGCAACTGCAAAATTAACCCAGCAAAAAACCCTGAATATCCATTTTTAGTCAAATTAGCTCCCTGATCCAGCTCATTGTATAGTTCAACCAGCACTAACACTGGAGAGCAGTGGACACAAGCAGCTGAGGGTGAAGTGCAGGGGCTGAAGATATTGCTCTGTCACAGGAATCTGAAAATAACTGGAAGCAAGGATGAAGCTGCAGCCCAGTCTCTTTCTTTCTGTGCCTGAAACTGCAGCTCCATTTCCAAGCTTATTGCCACTGGTTTGTTCTCTCAGCTCCTGGTACTAACAGTTTGAACTCACTTGCTGCTGAACACAGGGAAGAACGTGCTTCAAACAGACTCAGCTCCTGGTAAACAGCTCTCTAGCGATGTGCAAACATGGCAGACTGCTCGAGACTCATCTCTCTCAAAGCGTTCCCATGTGTTCAGTCATGCAGCAGAAGGAGGAAGATGCTCACAGTCCCCCACTGTAGCTGAGGTTTGTAGTTTCACTAGGGCTCTCAAGAGCTTGAGCTTCCACCATGTAAGCAAGACTTCAGCCTCTCTCCTGCTTCGCAGCCCCACAAGCCAGATCCAAGTCTTGAGTCAAGTCAAACAGGTCCAATCTGCCATGCAGAGCCATGGAGAGGCACCAGTCTTGGCTGAGGTACACAAGTAGGTGCAAGACGGCACAAGGAGAGAGCCAAGCCATGGTGTGTGAGGCTAGACCCATTTGGCACAGTCTCAACAGATGGCTGGTTAAGATGCTTGGATTAAATTAACTCCCCATTTTCTTCAGTTTGAGGACTCCTACCTACTTTCCCAGCAAAGTGAAGACATTACTGACCACATGGCCCAAGCAAGTGACAAAAAGCTGGTCCCTAAGAAAATATGCAGACAATGCTATTTGATTCTAATGACTTTGTAACACATACCTGGTTATCTTGACATCCTAGAAAAGGAACCACCCAGAAACCACTGACTTTGCTTGTAACTCTTACACCTGTTTCCCAACTAAATAAGTGAGAAATGCAAGTGGTCAGCTGGATTTAACCCATCATCAAAAAACTCATCTACAGCAAACAGTGCTGAACAATAGAAAAATCCTTCTGACAGCCAGAAAGAACTCTTGTTTGCTTCCCTAAAAATCAACAGGATCCTGCTTTCAACAGAATCAGAGCAAAAGATTCAATAACCAAGGATAATCCATGACCTAATATTTACTAAAAGTCATTTTAAAATTGGCAACATTCATTTGTTCTGTCAAAATCAGCAAATATTACCATCCAAATTACTTTGATCCTGCTCCCATTACAGTCAAAGTAAGAGAAGACTTTCCTTTTTTGCTTATGTTTCATTCTATAGAGGTGTCCAAGTCCAGGGAAGTTAAAGATATCATATTGGGAGCTCAGAGTCCCCAGGTTAGGATACACCTTTAGTGAATTAAAGGGTCAGTGGAATCCTGTTGATCATATGTGCAAATCTCAGGTGTACATTTTGTCACCTTGCTAGTACTGGCCATATTATTCACAGCATCAGTTCAATAAAGTAAGTACAACAAGTAAAAGTTTTTGCTATTATCATTAAAAATTAACATTGAACAGTAAAACATTAAGGATTTACATGGTCCTATGGTCAAGGCTGAAAATTACAGCCCATGTTGAAATAGTTAAGAGCACGTAATCTACAGGAAAATAATTCCTACAGCACTCAATTATAAGGTCAACAGAAACATCTTGCCAGCTTTTATGATATCTAGACAGTTGAGTTTTAGCAGGGTTAAGGAGAAGAGTCATCTTAAAGCTCCAACTATAAAGAATCCGCACTCACACCATCCAGAAAGCAGAAATAGATATGCTTTAGGAAGAAAAAAAATCTTTCTAATAAGAACTTTCCTGAATACATGTATGTTACAATTTTTCTCTCTTCTTGCACTTATGTATAAGGAGTTAAAATGTACATTAGACACATACAGTTATATAATTCCAAAAATTCCCATAGCAGAATTAAAAAATGATGTGAAATTGTATTATTTTAAAATGTATAGCCTCATACCCATGTATGATGGGCCAAATACAAGCAATATTAATAAACAGTTTGAACAAAAAAATACATATATTTTTAAAAGATTAAGACATATTATTGCTTCCCTGCTGCACCAAATTGCAAAGCTGGCTAAAGAAACCTGGATAATTTTAAAGAGCAAATCTGGTGTTGCTCAGCAACAGCACACCCTGATAGAAAGGATGCAGGATGTTGGAAGATTTAATATTAGGGAACTGTGCTTGCAAGGGGAAGAAGAAGAACAAATACAATTTATTCATACAACATCCACAAAATTGGGACAGCTTAAAAAATAATAATGAGATGAAGTGATCATGCTAATATTAATCTTTGTATAGTAGAGCTAAGTCAAAATATATTGCCTGGAACCAATGAGCTGGCATCACAGTTCATTAAATGGCATTGATGTTTGCATTGTCTTGATATATGATATGATGAGAAGAAAAAGCAGTGCATTTTATGAGAATTCGAGAGCAATCTCATGGCTGAAGACTTTCATTCTGGCACTAGCTTGGATGTGTTTGCCAAAGTGAGGACTGAGTAAGAACCCAGACCTCTCCACTTTCTGCTGAATCAGAGGAAATCCAGTGCTCTCAAAGGAGAAAATGCCTTAGACAACACGTGCCTCTCCTTTGCTTTGGTGGCACAGAAGCATCTCTCCCATTCATTTATTCCTGATCAGAGTAGCAAACCCTTTTTTGGTTAAAAGACAAGTACTGTGATTTTTCATTTTGAAGTCACTCTGGCTAAATGTTCCATAGTGTTCTTTCTCACTGAACATAAAAAAACTCCACAGAAAATTAATTTTCTGTCTCTTTTTAATCAGCCATCCCTTCTACTACTGTTGGACATTATTGAGAACAACTGCAAGGGAGACTGAGACTGCTTAGATGACAGCAGGCATGACAGGGTCTGAGAAGCAGCAAAGATAGGATGGACTCAGTGCTTTGAAAACTGAGCAGCTACACCTGCATGAAGGAGAGAGTGACCCACACACTACAACTCACTTGTAAGGCTGCTTATAAAAACGTATTTTGGAAACAGTGCCCTTTTATGTCAGCAGCTCTGAGGATATGTCACTACAAACACATTCTGTAGGCCTCATGTGTGACAGACTACTGGTGCATCTCCATGGATTACAGCAACTCAAAATGTTTATATGACTTGTAATCCAGTGTGATGTGGAGAGAAATTCTCTGATTGCTCAGTTTTAACACTGATGATTTCTTTAATGGCAAAATACAGGACAAAGAGTGTAAAGGTACTTCTACTCAAACCCTGAGGATGGGACTCAAGATGTGGGGCTGGCTACAAGACCTCACTCTTCCCATCAGCTGGCCTGAAAAAGACTCTCTTTAATCATTTGCCTCATTGTGTTCTACTTAAAAACTCTTCTTACTCCTCCCAGACATATGATTAAGTGGATACTTAAAACACGCTATAAAGTCATAACTGCCTGAAATTTTATCAGCCTACTCAGGAAATAGAAAAGAGAGACTTTCTCAGAAAAAAAGTTCTGCAGGACTCTCAAAAGTCCACCTGAGCAGGACATTAGCTTCTGCTCATCAGTGTGCTGTTGAAATAGAATTATTAGGAGTGAGCAAGAAACCTGTTGCTATAATGTTTGATTCTTAGACACCTGGTGATAACAATACAGACATCAAGCAACTGCATTATTCTTCCCTCTGCCCTGTCAAAGTAAATGTCAAATACTGTAGGATTCTTTGTTGCTTCTCTGATGTAAAACTCATTTTATTAAACAGAAGCGATACCAGCTTGCCCATTAAATGATTGGCTGCATGGAAAACAAGTCTGACAGCACTTCTCAGAGAAACTGTCCTCTGGGTGACTACCTTTGGTATGACCCAGCCATACCCTTAGCTTGTCAGAAGCTATTTACATCAAATAACATCAAACTTTCATTGAAAATACAAAACAAAAGCCCTTCAAGCACCTGCTGTCTCAGAGTGACAAAGAAAAATGTGGACTAGAATGGAAAAGGATAAATATTTCATAAAAATAAGCATTTCATTAAAATTTCATAGTTATAATTTCCCTTTCATTCTGGGAGAGGGGTTTTAATTAAAATCTACAAGGCACAAGTGTAAGGTTAAAGGCAGAACTAATATCCTCAGGAGAAAAAAAAATAGAAGGAATAAACAATTTCTTAGGGAGAATCTCTGATCAAAGTAACATCATGCTGAAAATTTCACCCCTCAGATTTCCCCATTGATGACATCCCCACTCTCAAAAGGCACAAAGACCTCAGCACATTCCTCTAAGTGATATGGAATTTTGTTGAATCTTTGTTTTCAAAATGTTGGGCTGTGTTTGCTGCAATCTTCAAAGCAGCTTGAAGTGGTTTCTACATCAGAGCAATGCCAGGCCTATGATTGAGCCCTGAGCTAGGGATGTCAAGAACAAATCGCACTTTACTGGATGGTAATCAGTGAAGATATTTATGAAAGGAATTGTGAGGATGCAGAGTTATTTTACAATTCGGAAGAAAATTGTTGGGGTGAAGTGGGAGAACTATAAAATAACCATATTGGAAAATAACAAAGCTACTCTAAGTAGAGCTCTTCTTCCTGTCCTTTCCTTAACCCTGACTTTGCAGTGTATTTTTATTTAGTAGAAATGTATTAAAAAGAACATTGACTCTGCAAATTCTTGTTATGCTTCTCAGCTATGCAGTTCTGGAAAGGTAATTGTGTGGTATCTTTATGGCCATGTTTTCCTGACCTGTGTTTCCCCAAGTTCAGAGAAATGGTAACAGCTGAGATGAATGCACTCAGGAGGATGTGAGGTTGTTCCACAGATGCTACCTTGCTAATTTCCAGTGGTTCTAGAGCTGGCTCCTATGTAAAACAAACACTTTCTTTTTGGAAGAGAAAAAACTTCTCTGAAAATGTAGAACAGAGTTGGTGCAGATTATACAAACCACAAGATAAACAAATGGCCTAAACCTATTCCATAACTGTATTTTTTGCTAGAAAGCTTTTGAATGACCATAATCTCTCTGAAAATATCACTAAACCAAAGACTTGGAAGTCTATCCATGACAAAGTACTTTAACCAGTAGCACATGGATTATAGTTTAGAAATTCAAATAATAATCATGAGCTATAAAAACTACCTTCCAAATTCATTTTAGCTGCAAAGGTGGAATATATTTCATCTTTTGTGAGCAACAAAAAGAAAGGAAAAAGGTTAGATGTGTCCTATACCAGACTCATCAGAAAAGTAGGAATAGTGAACCTAGGATCACTTTCTTGAAGAGAGAAAAGGGTTTGGGAGGGAAACAGACTGAAAAAAAAGGATCTGTGAAACAGATAGGGCAGATCCCATGAAAAGAAATCATGAAGCACTAGGAAGTCTTGTTTCAAAGCAATTATTACAGAATGTATCAAACCTGCAGGTATTTTATTGTGCAGCATCCTTAAAAAAAGGCTGCACTGTAAATGATTCTGCAATTTTTTTTCTTATACCTTGGACACAGATGTATAAAAAGCAATGGAGTCAATTATGACTTGTCAATGCTTCCTTCGAGTTTTACACCAGCAGTAATTCCATAACCCATCATGAGATAAGGGATTCAGAATTTGACTACGTCCTTCAATGCTAAATTATGATTAAAAGATGTTTTTCACATTCCTATCCTTCAACCATGAAGCAGATTAGCATATCAGAACATGAGACTAACTTTTGTCAGGTAATATATAATTCATGTTACCATAGAAAGTTACTGATACCAATTATCTTCCCAGAGCCCATCTGTATAATTATAAATTATCTGAATCCATCAAGATATTTCAAGACAGAGAGTCAAAATGTACCCTAAAAACTCAGCAACTATTCCCCTAATAGGGTAACTTGCATTCTTCAGAGCATTCAGCAGCAACTAAGGGATGTTTTACCTTCAATTCTGAACACATCTAAATTGTAATCTGTTTTGGAGAGATCTGCGTGTGATGAAAAAGGAGCTTGTTGCCCTTTTCAGTTTATAATGTCACCAGAAATTAAGTCTATTTAACAGATGTGGAATTCATCACTCCAGTCTTTAACTTGCATTAGAAAGTCACCTTTTTGATAACTGATCCCACTGTGAGTTGTACATAGTGCAAGTATCAAAGGAATTCACACAAAACCAAGTTTTCTTCAAACAAATAAAAGATGCACTTTCCCTATATTATAACTAGAGAACAAAGTGTCCTTAGTTCTCTAGTTTAACAACACATTTCTAAGCAGTTTATCGAAGTTAAATCCTTGCAAGTAAAATAAAGTGAAATAAAAAATAGTTGCACTTTAAAACTTGGATCTTCAGCTGATCCCAGTATATTTTATTTGACCCATCATAGCCCATAGAGTTAACAATAATCAGCCACTTCTCATAATCCAACATCATTTCAAGAGCCCATTTAAACATTTTAAGAGTGATGCCTAGCAAATATTTAAGTCTTTTTCTCAGTATTCAAATTACTTTTACTCCAAGAAATGGTACACTAGATGGCTTAGCAAAAGAAACTTGAATTCACAGTTTCCTGATAAGCAGGTTCACCACAAACTAACTCCTGTCATCTCACAGCCTCAGTTTCCCCACTATGAATTCAGAAAAAATAGGAAAGAAACAGACTGATTATGGACAGTATCCCCAAATATTCAGGACTTTGATCCATATAGACATCATTTTGTCATTATTTAATACCTTTTTATTACATACAGTTGTTTCTATGAAGACTATCACTCTCAGCCAAACCTGCTATCAGTGCTACTGAATTTGATGTGATCGCAGGTAGCTTCCCTCTTTTAAATTGACACAAATCCAAATGCAGCATTGCCTCATGAACACTCTCTGATCGCTGCTTCTTGCTACTTATCCCAACACCATGGAAGAACTCCTGAAAATTCTTTAAGGACTCGATGTTTCTCTGCAGATGAAGGTCGAGACTAGACTGTAACCCAAATTTTGTTGCAGAGAGGAGTCTTAAAATATCCAGTCATCACACACTGACAACAAGGACAACAATTGTTTCCCTAGATTCCTTAAAAATAAAGTGGACTCATGTTACACTTCATGTAACTGAAAATACTCCAGTAACTTATAAAGTGACTGTGATTAAAGTAATGTTGCTGTTCCAAATCAATTTCCCTTACACAAATTTACAATACAAGAATTCATTATGACAAGGAGGAAGCAGGTCTGGTGTATGAAATAATATTTACCTAGAAGCTTTGGCCAAGATAACTCATCCTCAAATTCCAACTGCAAATTAGGTCCTTTTTCTTACCTCACTGCATTTCATTTACATATATACCAAGCCCTTTCATAATAATCATCACAATTCCCTCAGCTTACTGAAATGAACATTAATTCAAAAGAAATACTTCAACATGCAGATCCTCAGACTGAAGAGAGGAAAGAACAAAAATTAGCACACATCAGTCCCCATATACTTACAAATTTCTGTATTTGTGAAACTGTAATTAGTCATGAAAATAAACTAAAAATAAAAATTTTAAGAGTTTTGTAACAAACAAGGAGGCAATTCCAAAAAAGTACTCATGACATTTCCAGACAAATGAGAATAATACTTACCTGATTTTTCACCATTCCCTTTTTTTTTTTTTTCTTTTTCTAATAAAAGGAAACTCAAACAGAAAAAGGCTTGATCCTACTCTCATTTCCACTAGTTGGAGAGTAGCGTGTCAGCTGTGTTCAGTGGAGGGACTTTAACAGCACCACAAGACTGTGGCACATGTCTAACAGCTTCAGTCAGATTGTTCATTTACTTCAAGTCAGGGACAAACTTAAGAGCTGGTGAACTACAGTAATGAGAAAGCAAGACTCGGTTCTAAACCTAAAGATCACTTCATCTTAAGGAAACTCCATCACAGTCATCAAAACATCAAGCTCATTTATTTTTTTTTCCTTCTGTGTCCTGTGATCAATTTTATTTAAAAAATTTGGAAGAAATAGTAGTGGGAGCCAGGCAGCTTTCCACCTGGAGTAAGTTGGACAGCTCCACTGAAATCAGCAGATTAGACAACCAGCTAAAACAAATCTCTCTGGGACAACTGAAGTTAATCACGAGACCACCAGCTGGAGTAAATTCATACACTCCTACTAAAACCAACGGTGTTATTTTGATTTACAGCCACTAAAGAAGTGATGCCATGTTATAAACCAAATAAAATTGAAAAATTTGGTATATTTTTATGAAATTGCTGGGAGGGGAGCCATAGAACTTTGTTTTTTAACATGGAGAGTCTGAAACTGCTATAGCTGTTTGAAATACAGGGTGGGCTTCATTTTGTCTCTGTCCTTTTCCTAGGCTCAAGGACCTTTAAAATGATGGGGCTTTTTACCTGAAACCATCTCCAAAGTCAAAGCTTGCATAATGTGAAGGTATGACAGGCATTCATATCACCTCTGTGCTAAGCTAGGAGGGCTAAGTTGTATACTAAGTTAGGAGGGAGAGTGCACAAAATCCTGAGGGGAATTCAGAGCAGGAGATTGGTTCTAACTAGGCTTTAACACCCCAGAAGAGGAAATGCCCCTCTCTTGCCCTGCTCCCTTCTCCTTTATGACTGTGAGATTGTAAAAAGGTATGAAAGCTACTCCTTAGTTTTTGGGTGTACACTTCTGTGTCCTTTCTACTTATCCACCCCTCCCATAAGGGTTTATACAAGATGTTAGTGACAGGGACTCTCTCATACCAGCCTAAAGCACGCACTAGAGAGTTTGTGAAGTATTTTTCATAGCCCAGTAATTTAGTATAGACAGGAAAGTGAGTGCTGCAGCTGTACACAAAACACAAATATGATACCTCCTCAATCTTTCTCATTACTTGCCCCAGTTTTTCCCAGCTCAGCCAAAACCACACCATTCCTGCCATTGCCTACCTGCTGTAACCACCTCTGCCTCACCCCTTTACTTTCTCCAAGGCAGCAAAAGGAGAAAAGGGTACAGCTGCTTTCAGCAGTGATACTAATCCTTTTCTTCACTCCAGCTGGGCCTTTCTGAACCTGCTGCCATGTCTGCTGCTCTGACTTCTTTGTGCCTAGCACAGAAATTTTGTTTTAATCCTGTAAAACGTGCCTTTCCTCAAGGTTTTTCATTTTCTGATTCACAAGAGCATTTTCAGACTCCCAGAAATCATTATAAAGATTGGAATCCCTGGCAAAAATCCAGTATTTCCTCAACAATTTCTCTTTTATATCTTTTTCTCTCTTTGCTTCTCTGGAAACAGAAGTATGATTGGTGTCCAGGTTACCAATTAGTTAATAATTGTCACTTTTCTCCTCAGACAAGTTAAGTGTGAAAACATCTTTTTCTAAAAATCAAGCTCTACTTGAATCATTTTTCCAGAATAACAGCGAGGTTTGTACATGCACATTACTGTAATAATGTCAAAGTTCAATCATACACAGAGTTTATTAGATTTTGTTTTATTCTTTCCCTTGAATTATTCATTGACTATCTATAATTTCCCAAAGAATAATTTCATAAAGTGCAGCAGCAATAAAACTCTCCATATATAGCACACCAATGTGGATAGTATTTATGATGTACTCAAAGAAAGATCAGCCTGTTACATTAATCATGTAAAAGTATTGAAAAATTATATTTAATCATTTCTATTTGAAAATAAAACCTGCTCAGAGCTTTAAAACCTTCATGAAACCTAGAATTAAATTTCATACAACATTTCCTGCAACAATATACATAAATATTCAATACTTCTAGGTTTGTCTGGTGTTCAGTAATCTCTCATCTCATTTTCTCTGAATTGTGAATTGTATTTAATCTATTTATTTAGAAGTTTTTGCTTAGAACATTCCAGATTTAATAAGGAGAAACAGTAAGATCTATAAAACTCTGTCCTTTGGTCAAGACAGGCTGAACAGCAAGATATTTCCTACCTGAAACCCAGTTCTGATTCTGAGGACCAGCAGGACACTGACACGGCCTCAAGCACCCACTGTGCTTACCCCAGGCCCTGCAACAAGAAGTACCCTTGAGCATTTGTGCTGGCACACTAGGGTGGGAATAAAGTGTAAGTATATGGGGATTGATGTGTGCTAATTTTTGTTCTTTCCTCTGTTCAGTTTGAGGATCTGCATGTTGGAGTATTTCTTTTGAATTAACGTTCATTTCAGTAAGCTGAGGGAATTGTGATGATTATTAAGAAAGGGCTTGGTGTATATGTAAATGAAATGCAGTGAGGTAAGAAAAAGGACCTAATCTGCAGTTGGAATTTGAGGATGAGTTATCTTGGCCAAAGCTTCTAGGTAAATATCCTTCAGGACCTTCAGTGTGTCGGGTTGGCTGTCCACTCAGCAATGGGATGAAGGAAGCACAGATGTGGCCTACTGGAGTTTAGCACTAAAAGTGTAGTGACACTGGAATTGTTAGCAATATTAGTAAGGTTTGTAAATTCCTTTGCATGTCACCTAGTTAGAGAATAAATTTTTCCCTATATTTGACTTCTGAGAGCACCAAACCACACTGTATTTCAATTTGATCTGTCTGACAAACTTTCCAGGCTTTGCTATACTCTGCCTGTACAAAGTCAAGAGAAAGGCAAGTCTGGAGACACAACCTGCTCTTCAGGAGGCCAAAAAAGCAGCAGTTCTGCCTAGTTCTTCTGGCAGGCTCACGTGCACTGTGAGCCAAACCCTGCTAACATCTTTCAGATGTTGGAAAAGCTAAATACAGCATAGCAATACACCTAGTTTGTGGCATGCAAAATCAAATAGAAAATGAGTAAGCATGATTCCTAATGAATCCAAATATATTGTCATAGAGCTTTACCTGTGTCAGGACTGCAGGAACATTCCACAACTTCAGTTCTTGAAAAGCTGGAATCTGCAAATAAACCAACATGTACTTAATTAGAAAATAAATCTATGAAAATATAATAATGTCTTTATGAACTCTAAAAAGAAAAGCATGTGTGTGTGTATAGAATATATAAACCTATATATAAAAACAAAACCTTTTTTTTCAGAATTTGAGGGTCCCTGCAAAGGAAGCAAAGAATAAACAATTGGTTTAATACAAACGAGCTCAGCTTTTAGCTGTGAACACTCGTAACTCATGTGAAATAGCTCAGCCTCCTGTATACGAGCCACTCTAATGTTTCAGCTGATTTTGATTCTCTTTGTGCAGAAACCTTTTAGCTAATCATTTTCATCTCTGTGTGTCAATAAATCTTGCATCTCTAGGGCAATGACTTTTACTCAGCAAATGTTAAGCAGATATAAAACTGCCCAGAACAGTCTAAGCATGAGAATTTCATTAAGAATTTAGCAATATATTGATCTACTTCTCCCCCTTCTGACTTTTCATTACTATGTCACTTTCACCTCCTGAATTCAATAAGATAAAAAGCTAAAACAGCATGTGACTTACAGGCTTTAGCCAATCCTACTAAAATTATTTTTGAATGGCTTCTTCACCAACAGCAAACTCAAAAAAAAGGTTTCATAATACTAAAGGCATTATAAAATGGTCAATAATCTATTATTGAAGGGAAGAGCTGGCAATCACAAACTACAAATCTACAAATACAAATAGAATAAAAAGCAGAAATTAGAAAATAAAAAAATAATATATGCAATAGTAGGAAAACAAAACCTGTAATAAAAAGCCATGTTTCTATGGATTTCTAAGTGTGATATATTATTGCATGCCCTACATTTCCTCTTCCTTGGAAGCCAGTTGACAAAGTATTTACATTTTACACTGGTCCTTAAATAAAATAAAATGAAGCTAATGTAACTCTTGTGTAGTTATTTATAAGCATTTACCACCTGAGAGCCACTTTGATGTGCCAAATCACACTTCCTGCACACAAGCTGAACAAATACTATTTCCTATTTCCATTCCCCTAATATTTGTCAACACGAACCAGAATATAAACAATAGTCATCAAAAAAATTGATTGAAAACTCATCCTACCATTAAAAATGGTCATTGAAAAACGTCTCCTTGATCTGATTTTCAAAGTTTGCATTCTAGCACAGATGCCTTTTCAGTCCTAACACAGGAGGATGATAAACAGTGACGAGCATCAAATCTGCTTTAAGTTCACAATGTGGATAACTGTCTCACTCTATGGCCATCATGACAACTCATGAATATCCATCAACATTTCATAGACATTTATTCCTACAGCACCCTGTGAGAGGCTGAGACACAGATCAGTGAACAAATGTGCCAAAATGTCTGAGAAAATCACCCTGAGTGCAATACTACGCTCTCATCAAAGCCTTGTCCAGTGCCACAGAATGAGCTGTTAAAAATTCTTAAATAATGTTTACTAATAAAAACATATTATAAATTAATTTCAATCATTGCCTTAGCAACAAAAATTTCATAGAAGTCCGTGCATCTAGCTTCTTTTCTCTTCTTGTTTCTATTTTTCACCATTAAAATAAGTCACGTTATCCAATTATGTAAGGAAGCATTTAAGAAAGGAATTATTTTCTTTTTTAAAAAAAAACATATAAACCACTTTAATCTATGTAAGCACATGAAGTCTGATCCAGATAAACAGAACTTAAGGACTACAAGACCAACAATCTTTTTTAACCTCTGAAGTAGAAACCCGTAATCTAAGCAAGGCGGTATCTTTTACCATGTATTTTTGGCCTATAACTACCTCTGGTTTATAACCAATTTTCTTTTGGTAAAACTGTTATTCAAACTATATAAGACTCAAAAAAATAACAGTGAAGTGCATGCTATATTTATTTATCTAAAATATAGTACAAGCCAACCAAATATGACACACATAATTGTATCGAATATGTTGGCTAACTCACTGCTTGTTGTTTAGAAGATTCAATCTGGCAGATTGATGTGGTTGATTTTAAATGTTCCATTCTGTTGTCATTGTGAAAAGGAAGCACAGAGACAACAGTTAACAGAGCCACACAAATGGGCCACTCCACAGCTGATGCAAGTGCTGGTCCTAGGGAAGTCAGTGGAATAGGGCTGGCTGAGGTGAACTGAAGATCTGTCCCAAGGCACTCAGTGTCAGCAGAGTGACATGGACTGGCATCAGCTGGAATCTGGCCACAAGAATCCAAGGCAATCATTAATTAGGTTTAAATTCTATATATCTAAGAAGTTGCATTCCTTTACAACAGTGATGCACTGTCCATATTCCCGTTGCATTAACTTTCTCTGAACCACCTCTACTGTATTCTCCTGATTACTTGCATAAAGCAGGGGTTGCTGATGATGCACATCCATAGCATTTTAAAGAACAATATATAGAAAAATCTATTTCATTTTGACCAACTATCAGCAAAACAGGCAGCTTTCCTGCAAATATCTGTTTGGAAAGCATAGCAGTGATTCTAGCTAGATTATGAATGACAGCAGGAACAGACTGCTTGAAGAAAATTAAAATACCTTGGTATTTACCAAAGTCAATAGGGAGTAATCTATATTGTTAAGTGCATTATTTATTAATTAAGTCTATTATGTATAGGTATATTAGTGTTTGATCCTCATGGAAGACTCATTGTTAGATGATGAAAATGTCTAAGGGTCCACTCTTTACTAATTCCACACAAACAAACAGTTGTTTGCAACTGTCTGCAATTAAGAAAAGCATAACTGAGGACTGCAGCAAGAGCTTCCTGCAGCTCAGGGAGCCATAAATACAGATATACACTCTCCTTTGATAAGCACCCTCAATTACACTTCTGACTTACACAGTTCAAAAATGTCTTGGAAAGTTTGTTCAGGAATTCTTGCAAAATTCAAGAGCTATAGCTACTCTAATAATCAAAAAAATTAAACATTGTACTGGTGCTGGCTCAGGTGTATTTCTAACCTCTTTGTGAGCTCATTCAGTTCAGCCAGTGGCAGAAAACTAAGCCAGGCTGAAAAAAAAACAAACAGGGAATAGTCAAAGCCAGCAGTAAGGACAGCAGCATGAAATTCCATGAGGTGTTAAGAGCGACAATTTCTGCTGAAGGATTTTTGGACAGCTGGTTGATCACACAGAATATCACATATAGGATATTAACTTTAGACTAAAATTCAAAAGACACTTTATTTTGGCTGAAAACGTATTCAAACTCAAAAGAGTTGGAGAACACACCAGGCATCCTCCTGTTGCTCATCTTCCCTTCATCTTCTTAAGTCATCTGGTCCTGCCATATCTACCACAGGCTTTAAAAAAAAAAAAAATAAAATCAAAAGCACTTTAACAGAGCAAGGTTAGACAGTTACTATATATGCCACTGACATACATGAACTCTTCCTCTGGGCTTTTCTCAGATCTGGACTACCAGCTCCTTGTCAAGCTTCTCCCTAGCTTTCTCTTCCATGTACTTGTCCTTTTCTCTTCTCTTCTTCACTTTTATCTCACACAGGCACCTCTCTTCCTGACCCTCCCTTCCTACTAATAACACTCCAATGTTTCACAGTGGAGGTGTAGACTCCAAAGAACAAATTTCAGCATAGCTACAAGTTGGTTTTTTTTATTCTTAGTATAGTCCAGAGAAAACAAAGAATCCACGGACTACCAAGTGAAACTACTGAGCTGTAATACTGATGCAGAGATACAAAAACCACAAAAAGTATTTATCACACAATTCCATTTTCTGATCACAACCAGAACCTTCTCTTGCTGTCTTCTCTGCTTGCCCCTTCCTTGGCAATGGAAATGGCTGAGGTCTGCAAACACAGAGTGTGATTTCTTATCTTTTTTCAGAATCACCCTGAATGGGTTATGTGGAAAACAATTAACAAAGCTTTCTGTAAGTCATTAACAGCTACATTACCCTTTCTCTAGAGGCCTTTGTAGTGTCTGGTCTCTGTGTGATAGTTTAACACACAAACCAGGACACTGTGTTTGCTCTGAACTGAGTGAAATACAAATCATTAGTCCTTATTTCTACTTGCTCTGCCACAGTTATTCAAAGCATAAGGGCTTCAAGACATGTCCAAGTTACTGAAGATCTACACATGATAATACTATCAGAGAAATACCAGAGGGCAGCAGTTTTCAGCAGGATTTGCTGACACACAGCTGGGCCCAGAGAGAAACTGATAACCTATAAATCCAGCTGAGCTGTAACAGGAACAGTGTGACTGACCGTTCTTTGTCAAACTGATGCCTCAACATAGCACAGCTTCACAAAGCGATGGCAAGTTCTGGGACAAGATCTATTTTCTTCCAGTTTTAGAGCAGACCTACCCAAGTGGGGTTATGATCCAAAATTTACACTCCCACATGGTTTTCCTGCAAACATGGAAAAAATTGCAATGAAAATAAAGGAATTTGGTCATTAAACAGAGTTTAATGTCTACACCCCAAAACATAGAAAGTGATAAATAATCCAAGGTAAAAGGACTATTTGCAACTGTGTTACTAGACATAAAAATAACAGTATTCATCATTTTCTGTATATTTTGTGACAATGGTATTACTTTGTTTCCCAAAGGACAGGGGACATGTAGTTACATATGTGAAGGTGCCCAGAGTACACTAGAATGAACTCTAACATAGCAAAGCAGCCATGGGAAAAATTATGTTGCTCTATCACAGACAATTTTTGCCAACAGTGTGTCAGCTTAAGCAAAGTTGCATTAAGAACTTGCTTTTGGAAGTGCATTGCTTCCTATCCTGAGCTGCAAACAAAACATGGAATTCAGAACTTCCTACAGACTGAAAATTACAAGTTTGTATCAGCTCCATTCTGTGTAAAAACAGGAATTCAGCCCTGACTGAAATCTCCGAGACCTGTTCCTGCATCGTGAGGAACGTAAGCTTCAGTAACACAAAACAATCAAGTTTCATATGCTACAGCCAACCAAAATCTTAACTAACCAACTTCAGAATGGTCAGTTGATCTCATTCTCTCCAAGAATCACTTTCAGCACCCAACAAATGTTAATCACGTTTGTCCTAGCAGAACACAACACTTCAGCAGTATGTGCACCAACAGGATCCTTATGTTAACATTCAGAAAGGTTCCCTGGGGCATTTCTTCTTCAGCCCACATGCAGACCTGTATACCAGTACACTGATTTGGGTAGATAACTGCCTAGAAATTACTAATAATGGATTTTACTTATTCAACTTATTCAAGGTAGAAATGAGAAAATGGGCTTACAGTTGCTTTGTGTTTAAATATGAACATGAGCATATTTTCCAGCTTCTCTGATGTGAGATTTGAGTTTTGGTTTGTACAACACTGGAAGTGTCAGGAAGAAACAAACAGCTTCTGGTATCCCAATAATTTTTTATAACACAGGTGATATGATGCCAAGAAAATTACAACATAAGTGTGTGATAATATTTAACATGGCTGTCTCAAATAAAAGCTAAACTCATCGCAGAGTTCTGAGTGCCTTCAGTATTTTCCAAGGTCATACTGTAAATTCATAAACTTTACCATAGTAAAAGCCCCAATAATTTGAATTTTGACACAGCCTTTCAAAGATTGTTCCCATAATGTCCTCAAAAAACAAAGGCAAATTGTATAATTATTTATGACAATGCACTTCTTAAAAACTTTAATTTAGCTACAGTTTCAGCAAGAGAGTCTGCACTTTATTAGCTGCAGTTCAGATGCATGTGCTGCTTGTTCACTCACTGTGTGTTCCCCTTCTAAGATTAGGAAAAAGGAACAATCTCATTAGAAATAATCTTGCTCAGAACAAATATCAAAGAATAAAAGCTAGAAGAAAAAGGTTTTTTCTTTTTTTCCCCCCCCCCCCAGTTGCCAGATGAGTCCATTAACTATGACATGGACCGTGGTCTTATCTCAAGCAACGGATAAAACATTAGTCCATTTCACATTTCTTTGTTTATTAGATCTTTTAAAAATATTGTGATATTTTCTAAACACAATGGGGCCTGCACAAAACCTACTGATTGTTTAAAAAAAAAACAGGATACAATTTCAATGCACAGAATCTATTTAACACTAAGTAAACTGAGCTGCACAGAAGAAACAAGCTTGGGTTTGTGTAATGTTGTTGCCTCATCTCTAACTCTCACAATGGGAAATAAAGTGCCTTTTATGAGGTTCTAGTCCCTCCAGAGTTATTTGGTAATAATTACTTAACAGGCAAAGTTTGAAAGTAAAACGAATTTTTAAGGGAGCCAGAATCACAGCTCTTTGGAGATTATCACTGGAGATCAAAGTCAGCAACAAATACCCAGAGCCAAATGGAGAATGTCAGGGTTGTTTTCTTAGTTCATAGAAGCTTCTGAGTTTTCTATGGTCTCCTTGCTAATTAAGATTCAATATATCAGTTAGCTGTGATCTTTGGTGTCTTTCACACCTGAATAATATTTCCTGACATTTAAATCAAGCTAAATCTGAGTATCTTAGTGACAGTAATGAACTGTATACTCAGAACTATATTAAAATAAGGTTTCCTAGCTTGGATTTCCTAAATTTCCTTGCAAATGTGGAGGTAGCAGCAGACTGAGGTTTTTTTCCAGATAATCCCATGCCTTGTTACATTTCAAAATTAAAAAAAAAAAAAGAATGTATCAGGGTAAACAAAAATGTACAAACACGTAAAATCTGTATTTTATTTCCTATTTTACAATGTAGTGTTTCTACAAGTAATACAAAATATAATTTGCCCTTTTTAAGGCTAAAAGGTCTGGGAATTTAGAAAGACAAAAATTTAGTCCAGCAAAAGCTGCTACTTCTAAAAAGGCAAAGTTTCTATTTCCTAATATTCCCTATTATCTTCATCAAAAAAAGGTAACATCAGGTTCTTTCTTTTGTCCTTAATAATTCAGCATATTAGTCAGAAATACCTCAGATAAACAGATGTATGAGGTATTGAAAAAGAGACCACTGCTTTGAAATTCTTACTTTAGGCTGGTACTAAAGCAACAGAAAGTTGATAGATAGGAGAAATGTGCCAAGTAAAGTCACAAAAACTATCACATCACTGCATTAGTTTTTCCAGCAAAATACAAGCCATTGAATTGCAAACTTGGGAATAAGAGCTTACTCAGCAAACACGTTGGGCTGCCTGGCAGCTACTGAGTCACAGCAGTGTCAATGCCACATGTACCTCATGCATTTTCATCAAACTCTGTAGTACAGCAGGCAGGAAACTGCCCGAGTCAAAGGAAAAAGACAAGTACGTCTGTGTAGGCAGTGATATGCAAATTGACTGTTCATTAACAGGTCTAACCAGCTAAGCAGAATAAGAACTAATCAAAAAACTGGGAACATGGCATTTCTGCAGATGCCTACGTTTTTGTGTTATATATTAAGGGTCAAATTCTGCACATGTTGAAACATGTTCAAAGTCCTTTCTCTCATCCAGTCTGTTTAGGGCAAAACTTTGCTTCCTTTCCCTTCCTTTTCCCCTTCCTTTTCCCTTTCCCTTCCTTTTCCCCTTCCTTTTCCCTTTCCCTTCCTTTTCCCCTTCCTTTTTCCTTTCCTTTCGTTTCCCCCTTCCTTTTCCCTTCCTTTTTCCCTTTTCCCTTCCTTTTCCCTTCCTTTTTCCCTTTTCCCTTCCTTTTTCCCTTTTCCCTTCCTTTTTCCCTTCCTTTTTCCCTTTTCCCTTCCTTTTTCCCTTCCTTTTTCCCTTTTCCCTTCCTTTTTCCCTTCCTTTTTCCCTTTTCCCTTCCTTTTTCCCTTCCTTTTCCCTTTTCCCTTCCTTTTTCCCTTCCTTTTCCCTTTTCCCTTCCTTTTCCCTTCCTTTTTCCCTTTTCCCTTCCTTTTCCCTTCCTTTTTCCCTTTTCCCTTCCTTTCCCCCTTCCTTTTCCCTTTTCCCTTCCTTTCCCCCTTCCTTTTCCCTTTTCCCTTCCTTTTCCCTTTTCACTTCCTTTTCCCTTTTCCCTTCCTTTTCCCTTTTCCCTTCCTTTCCCCCTTCCTTTTCCCTTTTCCCTTTTCCCTTCCTTTTCCCTTTTCCCTTCCTTTCCCCCTTCCTTTTCCCTTTTCCCTTTTCCCTTCCTTTTCCCTTTTCCCTTCCTTTCCCCCTTCCTTTTCCCTTTTCCCTTCCTTTCCCCCTTCCTTTTCCCTTTTCCCTTCCTTTCCCCCTTCCTTTTCCCTTTTCCCTTCCTTTCCCCCTTCCTTTTCCCTTTTCCCTTCCTTTCCCCCTTCCTTTTCCCTTTTCCCTTCCTTTCCCCCTTCCTTTTCCCTTTTCCCTTCCTTTCCCCCTTCCTTTTCCCTTTTCCCTTCCTTTTCCCTTTTTCCCTTCCTTTTTCCCTTTTCCCTTCCTTTTTCCCTTCCTTTTTCCCTTCCTTTTCCCTTTTTCCCTTCCTTTTTCCCTTTTCCCTTCCTTTTTCCCTTCCTTTTTCCCTTCCTTTTTCCCTTCCTTTTTCCCTTCCTTTTTCCCTTTTCCCCTTCCTTTTTCCCTTTTCCCCTTCCTTTTTCCCTTCCTTTTTCCCTTCCTTTTTCCCTTTTCCCCTTCCTTTTTCCCTTCCTTTTTCCCTTTTCCCCTTCCTTTTTCCCTTTTCCCCTTCCTTTTTCCCTTCCTTTTTCCCTTCCTTTTACCCTTTTCCCCTTCCTTTTTCCCTTCCTTTTTCCCTTCCTTTTTCCCTTTTCCCCTTCCTTTTTCCCTTTTCCTTTCCTTTTTCCCTTCCTTTTTCCTTTCCTCTTTCTTACCTTGGGATCCATCATATCTACCTCATTCATAAAGCACACATGGGTTTTGCAGCCCAGGCTCTACAAATAACAAATAACTAAGATACTTTACTTTTAAAGACATGTCATGAGCTGAAGTAAGAACCCTGTGGCAAATTTAGTTGGTTTTGTTAATGAAAATTTATAGCTTTCACTGTGAAACCTTTTCTCTATAACGAGACATAAAAGTAACCTTAACTGGAAGCACTCCAATTCAACAGCAGCACTTTACAATATATAGTTTTTAAACAGTAACATTAAATATATATCTGCTTACCCAAACCACATTAGCTCTGATTGTGCCAGGCATGACATATGCATTTAGTAATACAACAAGAAGTTCCCATTCCAAACAGCCTGCAGTCTAAGTAGACAAAATGAAGGAAGATAGTGACTATTTTGTAGAAAGAAAATGAAGGCAAAGTTCTGAATCATAAACAATATAAGCATTAGGACATAAATAAACTACCGCAGCTCTGGGAATAGAACAAAGATGTTCCAAGTCCCTCTCCAGTGTCTTAGCCATAAGGCTTCTCCTGATGAGGAAAATGCAGTATGACTTAGTATTGAACTGTGAAGTTTTTTAATCAAGTAGTATTTATCTTACATATAAACATAATATTTTCTCCAAAAAGCAAACCCAACTATTTTTCTGCCACCACGCAACTCTTCAGTGATTTTTCAATTTGCAACTAAAACGCAACCAGCTGTGACTGCCTTTATATCCCATTTACTAATCTTTTTCAGCAGCATATCCAGATTTTCTCCTCTACCTGAAACTACTTGTGGATTTTTCAGAAACAAAGAAAACATTAATAGTAAAATTGAGATTTGCTCATCCTGGGAGCAGATGCCTGACTGGCAAAAGCCATCATATATGGAACAGTTGGAGATGCACCTGAAATGGCATACTTAAAATGAGCTCCAAGACAGCAGTGGTAACACACCAATACAATACTGTGAAACAAAAGAGATCTTTTCCTTCATTATTTACAGACTGCACATGGCAACCCTGAAACGGTTAAAGACCAAAGTAGGGCCTCGGTATTATGTGAGAGTTAGCGCCTTGGGTGGCCTCATGTCCTAAGCCATTAGAAAGCATTGACTCAAGGGAGATCAATACCAACATATCCTGGCAGTACTGGAGTTTGGAGCTTATGAAATCTAATAAGATCACAGCCTGAAATGGTAATTGGCAGAGAATGACAGGATTTTTTTTTCTTGTTCTTTTTATACTTGAAAAATAATATTTTTTGCTCTATTATTATTGGAAAAACAACAAAAATGTTTAACTTCAGCCTTTATGACTGTTCTAGGGCCTTGCATTTTTCTTCCTCGCTCAGTCAATAGGGCCATCTTCAGATGAGGGCTTGGGAGTTTTGTTTTGGTTTTTAAAAGAGGGAGATGATTCAAACACCAGACATGAAAATTTTGCTAGAGTTACTAATACCTTATTTCCAAGCAGCAGTCAGTACAAAATCTTCTGGAATTAACAGAACAAAGAGGAAAAGGAAAGATGGCAAGACACTGTATCTTAACAGCTGGATGCCAATTACTAGTCTCTGTTAACAAAACACAGCCATCTACCAGAGGTGGCTTTGTCTCCCCACTTGCACAAAGTGGCGATTCAATTAGAGGTCTCTTCCTTTCACACAGCTCAACATTTTAAACAAGTTCCACCTAAAAAGATTAATGTTCTCCATTTTATTGTACCCACTGTTATGCTTCTTTATTGCCACCCTGGTTATTATAAATTATGGCTCTTTCACCATTTGATAAATTCTGTCACTTTCATCTTTATGTGCTTTTAAATCTCACCCCTAGGGATTAGGTCTTCTGTATAAAAAGGAACTCTCCTGATCATGTGAGGTAGCTTAAAGAGATCTATGTTACATGAGGTGAGGTGTCAACAGAAATTTGCCACAGTATGCACTTCTAGTTAATGTCACCTGGAGCACAGTAAATGTATTTAGCATTATTAGACCCTTCTATTTTTTTTTTCTATCTGAAAAATTTGTAATGCTTCCTCAGTTGTTCTGTTTTTCAGGATTTAAGGGATAATATGATAAAACTGCAGCATTCAAGGTTAAAAGTGTAAGTCAGGAAAAGTATAAATTGAGGGTCTAAACAGAACAAATTTGACAGAGTAATCATTTGAAGGCTTCTGGAGAGGTTTTGATTTTGGGCATACAAGCCTTCAGTCTACACTCAGATCACGCCTCCTCTTTATTCTATTTATCTGAAGATGGTTACTACAGATGCAACTCCTACTCAAAAAGTCCCTGATCCATTGGTTACTTGAAGCTTTGGGGATTTACCAAGGCAATGATTCCTCTTTCTAATTCTGGTCTTTTTTTCCCCCCTATGCATTTACTGCAGGTATGATGCTGGGAGCTGCTATGATTGACAAAAGATGGAAAGAAGGATGTTGCAGATGAAGCACTCCAGTAGTAAATGTCATTCGTTTTGCTAATCTGCCACGTGGAGTCTCTGCGAAGAACTTGGGGCAGGCAGAAAACTGGGGGTTGAACAGGACATCTACATAGTGAGCAATTCTTGCAACACACAATTTGGAAAATATGAGGTTTCAGTGCATTCAATCAGCAGAAAAAATACTCACTTTTGTTGTATTTGTTTTCTGCCAACTCAGTCCACTGAAACAGCTCAGCAACCCAGTGACCAAGGGAGTTGGGGAAAGGGTTGGACCAGAGGCAAGCGATAGCAACAAGGCAGCCAGCAGTTAAATTGCTTTAGGCTGCTAGAGAGCTACAGCCTTAATTTCCTGTCATTTTTTACCTTTGATTGGCTTATCAAGAGGTCAGATGGGGAGCAGGGCTGTTGTAAGGAAACAGGAACACACAGCTGGAGGAAAAGGAGAACAGCAGCACTCCCGTGGCACAGTTTAGATTAGTTTAAACCACTCGAATCACTAGTGACCTATGGTTTTCAGTTCTGTTTCCAAAGGTGAGATGCTTACATATGATTAATTCCCTCAAATGGAGTAGCAAAGGTATTTCTAAAGGATCATGGGTGAGAGATCACTAAGCAATCTCACTGTTAACAGCTAATCTGTCTACTCAAGTTTCCACCTTACTCTTGAAGGATGGAAAGGCCTTTAGAGAAATCAGCCTAACTTGTAATGTGAGGAGAACTGATAAAAGAGAAACAGTGAGGCTGACTGAGCTAGACACTTGCATTATCCAAAAGCTCAGGTTTCCCTTTGATTCTGTCAATAATGAAGGTGCTTTTGCACCTAGTTCATTTTTTTCCCCCATAAAAATTCCTATTGAATCAAAGGATCTGGGAGCTATCCTTAAGTGTGGCAAATTAACCACAGGTTACAGCTCTGCAAGGATAAAAGCTCTGAGGAAAGAAAGGGAAGGAGAGAGAGAAGATATTGTTTCCATCTAAAACAAACAAAAAAAAATCTAGACAAAGATTTATCGACTTCACTTTCAGTTTAGGCTCACTAGATATCTTACTAATTAGTATGCAGTGTCATTCACAAAGCAATCAGAAAACTGAGAAAATGAAAGGCAACAAAAAAGCCAGGAACTGCACTTCTCACACTACCTGTTGCCATCTCTTTCACCTGTTTACTGCATCTTACAGATGTGACTCAATTAAAAGACCTCAATTATTTCTAGAGAAGACTTACTCAGTTTGTGCCACACTCTGCCCTCAGGTGCACAAGCCCAGTGTCACCAGACACTGGTGTATGCAAGCCCCTAAATGTTCTTTAGTATCTTAAATGGAAAAGATTCTTTTAGTGTTCCTGTTGAAGAAGCAGCTTACCACTTGTTGTAGGAAACTTAATATCCTCTGCTTATTTTTTTTTTCCAGGAGCAGCAAAACACTGTTATCTAATACATGCCATACTTTGCAAAATTTTAAATTCCTCTAAAGCTCTGCCATTCTTGCAAAACCATTAGTTAGTGACTTTAAAATCATTTTGCATACATTTCTATTGCATCCAGTGAACTTGCAAATGTACAAAGCTGTTCAGAAAATGACTGTGTAGCCTAGAACAACCAAAGCTGTGTCTGTGGTTGGGTAGGAAGGGAAGGAGAGAAACCTGGAAGTGTAGCTGGATACCAAAAGGGCACTTGGCAGAAAAAAATATTGGGAACCACTCAGATACAATGATTGTCTCACAACTCTTTGTAGCCATGATATAGCAAATCATGCCATGTTATTGGAGGTGGGGGAAATTCTTAAGTCTAGATTTTTAGATTAATTTTTTAATGAACATCCAATATTTCATTTTATAATACATGACTAAGATGTTTTTGTGTAGCTTAAAGGTGTTTTTCTAGACTTGTCTAGGGACTATATATTTAAGTGCCTTATCAGATAATATCTAACAACATTTTCTTCTGCAATTTGCAATATTTCTATTACATTAATAGAACGATATGAGCCCACTTCTTCAGCTAATTAAGTCACATACAAGTACTCTCATGTGCGTTAGCTGAAAACTGCATTAAGTCATTAAGTAGCAAAAATGTCAGCACATTTCAAAGATACTGCACTACTGGGATTCAGCCTGTAATCACGTTTATAATTCCTTTGACCCCATGCCCCTCAGTCCAGTCAATTTACACCACTTTTATAAAACCTTCAAAATTATACCTGATCCAAAATTGTCTGCTGCAATACTAGAAAAAAGCCAAGCTAGTAAGAGCCAAGGAAAAAACCAAAACAAACAAACAAACAAAAACCCCACACCAACAGATAAGCCATGAAAAATGTACTCCAAAACCACACAGGTCATGAAGTCTACAAATTACACTATTCAAACAGACTTGCTCTGATTTCTGATTTGGTCTGTGGACTAGACCATTTATCCAATCTTCCTGACTCTTATAAAGTGCTTGAAACATTACAAAACAACTTTTAACAGACCGAAATCTTTTGTAAAATACTAAAAAATTCAGAATCCCACATGAAACTCTAGAGTTGGTAAATGATCTTGAATTCATTAGCAACTAGGATTACATTAGAGAATATTCCTGGACACATATTACTAGCCAAGCAACTACCTCCTTTTCCCCAAATGGTCTCTATTAGCACAGTTTATATCACAGAGCACCACGACTTCAGGAGTTGCTCAGGTAAGCGTCTTAGCTTGTTTCTTTTCCAATTATAAAAACTTTGTTCCAAGAAAGTAAAGCTTTTGAAGTGGCATTGTTGTGCTGTTGCTCAGTTCTGTTCCCAACAGAAGACTGCTTAAAGATCTTCTCTCAAATCCATGAGGAGTTTGAAAGCTGGCACAGAAATCCGACATTTACAGCGCCTGCTGGGAAGGTGACACCTTGCGAGTTATTTGTTTTTCCCCAGGTAGCTTCACAACAAGATCTTTGCTCTGTGTGTCCTCGCCGTGTTCAGTGCTGCTCTGTGACTAAAGTAGTACCGGAGTGTCACCTAGCGGGAAATTCTGATTGCTGCCTCTCTTTTCACAGTACCAACAAATACAATGTTAAATAACAAAAAGGAAAATCACTGTGTTGTTTTTACCTGCTCTCTGATACTCCACCTACTGGTCCACTATACTCCTATTAAAAGATTATTTTTTTTCCCCAAAAAACAGGCACTAGTTCAGAGTAGAACAATGCACATCCTACACTTTTCCTCAGACTGTCATTTAATATAGATCTGGTGAGTATTTGGTCTTAATTGGCTGATTTAAATATATGCTGAGCTCTGTTCCTGTCCTTTTGATTCCATGCCAATATCTTAATGCCAGTTTCTCTTCAATATTTTACTCTCTCTTTTCCTTTACTTGCTACAATGACACACATTTTCACCTAATACTATTTCCATTTCCTCTCGGGGACTCTAATGACTTTTGAAATATGTTTCAAACAACTAATTATTTCAGTGGTAAAGAGGTTTTTTTTCAAGGATGGCACTAACTGTATGTTAGGATCAGGGGCTATAAAGTTGTGGTTTAAAAAAAACCCAAACAAACAAACCACCAAACCATTGATTGTTTTGACTCAATACAGGTATGATGACACAACTGGAAATAATATATTTTAAAAAACAAACAAACAAACAAAAAAAACAGTCTTTGATTAGATGTGATTGGAAAGGATGTTAGCTAACTAGCTGCACTAGTGGTAAAACAGCTCCAGCTGTTGTTTCTAACAACTTAATCACTGTTACAACTGCTATGGAGTTGTTTTGAGGGGTTGGTTTTGGTTTGGGTTTTGGGGGTTTTGGGGTTTTTTTTTCAATGACTTCCTAAAGGTAACATATTCTCATTTGCTAATACTGTTTTTCCTCAACTGGCATTCACTTACCCCAGTGCAAAAGGGGAAGACTGATGTAATGGTTTGAGGAATGGGGAGGGAAGGGGTAGTGCAATGCGAGCAAGAAAGCTTTTGTTGGTGTTTGAAGCCACTTTAAGGATCACTGGAGGATGACTTTTGACAGTTACACTACGTACACGTGTGAGCCTGTTGCCACCATGCTGGCACAAGGTGCTTGCTCAAGTTCTACTCAGCACAAGGTGCTTGCTCAAGCTCAGCAATCACTGAATTCCTCTTGCTAAATACAGCAGCTTGAGTAGCTCTGTGAATTTTATATAATATGCTGTTAAACACACAATGCACTAGAGGATTTTTTTCCTACACTTGCTGTTTATTACTATTAGCCTTTTACAGGGCAAAAACATGACTAGCTCATTTGTCATGTAATCTGTGTTTTGCTGATAGAAGATATTGCAGGAATGCAAGGTATAACTGAGAGCTAATAATGAAAATTCACCCTTTAGCCTACAGTGGCATTTTTGCTGATTTTAAATATTTTAAGTGTGTGATTAATTTGAAATGTTAAATGGTTAAAAAGTTTATTAAATTACTACACTAAAAAAACCTATAAATCTGAGATAAAGATGAATTAACCAAATAAACTGTCTTGCTAAGTATCATTGCATGAAAATTAATATTCCTTTCAATATCACTGAAGGCAAATAATATAGCTTTTCCTAATCTAAAATTAACTGTCTTACATTTTGGCTAGCCAGACTTTTGTCTCAAACGTACAGTTTCCTGATTAAAATAGGAATCCTTCGGGAATAATCTATTTCTATAGTTTGAATTCACCATTATTTAAATATTTCAAATATGATGGAGGTTTTTTTTCCCCTCTCTTAAGAGGGCAGAGGAGGGAAGGATGGTGAAATCAAACGTGGCTGTGTAAGATCTGCATGAAAAAGGAAGTGAATTCCACCTAGCTCAGACAGCTTCATAATGATACTTTTTCTTTAGAAGCATCTTGTTGATTTCTATAGTTAGGAAAAGCAAAGAAGTAGTTAAGTGGGTCACTTAGTTTCCTGACTAACTTTTCAGTGAGGCCTAACAATTTTAAGTCTCAAAAGTTGTATTTTTGTGATTACACAGAATTGATATTTGTGTACTCTGGCAGACCTAGACAAGACATATAATGGGCTTTCAAAAGAAAACACTGTTCATCTTCACATGAGTAGGAAGAGCTGTTAAAAGACTATGGTGGTAAACTATCATCAGCATCAGAAGACAGAAATTAAAATAAGCCCACTTTCAGAGAGAAAAGTGAATAATGCTACTTATACATAGTGTCATAGTAACACCAAAGTAACCCCACTTCTTTTTTTTTTTTTTTTTTTTTTTAATGTGCTGAAAGCTGTATCCTGTGTAAACTGCATCTTCCCTGGCCAAGAACAACAACAAAAAAAAAACCCCAAACCTCTTCAATTTAGGGCTCACATACAATGTTACAAGACTTGTTGCTTGCTTTAAAAAGAAAAAAAGTATGAGGAAAGAGAGTATTTAACACATTCAGCAGCTAATTGCATAACATTTAAGCCATTTTGACCAAACAGTCCTAAGTGAAGCCTGATTAAATCACATGGCTGTGCAGCAAAAAAATCTTAATAATTCTCTTATGCACAGTATACAGTTTCCTATTTGATGTCAACAGCCACATTAAATAAAAGGAACAAATGTTTCTTTCAGAGTAACATAAGGAAAGATTATCCCAGACTATGTGGTAGTTTCACTGAATATTTTTACTAAGTAGCTAATTGTAAGGCTGTACAGGGGAGTTTCATGTATCCTTACCTTCCGGGAACAACATACTGAGAGTTACATTGGAGTCCTGGTTTGCTGATTTTCACAGTCACAAAACTTGTATGCCCTATTCTTCAGATATGTTGAAAAATAAAAGTTATTTCAATGCCTAAAATTCTGCTTTGCTTCTCTAGCCAACACTGCCCTGACTCTAATAAAGTGGACAGTAAAAGGCAAAAAAACCAATGTCAAGTCTTAGTCAAGACAAACAGGTATATTCATGCAGTCAGCTGTGAGATAGCAACTTACAAAGCCTTTAGATACTACTTCCTTCTGAACACAGCCAAGTACTGCTGGAGTCCACAAGATGGAGTAAAACTTATCTCTATAACCTTCAGCAAAAGTAGCTTAGAGCCTATTCTTAGCTCATATGAACCATGGGTGAATAAGAGGCTGCTGATCTCTGAATTCTCAACAAAAATATAAGAGCTTCCCTGTGCTTTGTGGAACAAAAGTTGATAAATTTCTATGTCTAAGAAGCAGCCAAGCAGACAGAATCAATCTTACAGTAGCTTACAGGAGGAGAACAAATAAGACGCAGACCTGAAGATTATTTGGCTGCAAGGCTACTGAAACTGATCTTCAACTCTCTTATTCCCACCTCCTTTTCACATTTCTTAACAAAAAAACCCTTCCATCTATGTAGCAAAAAAAAAAGCTAAGATGCAGCAGCAACAGCCTCATGACTAAATGAGTGATGTATGTCAAGCTCATACCGTTGCTGGATGGAAAAATGGACACTAAGCCCTGCGTTAGTAGGCTACATCAATATTTGAGACACCCAGTAAGGTCACATTCTCACAACAGGGTAATTTCAGTTCCTCTTCATGATAAATCTTTTCTACCAAACACAGTCAAAAACCATTAATGAAGTAGCTTTATTGACCACGGTTATTTTGTAACATCAGTGACGCGAGCAAGCACTTTTCACAACAGCAAACCTGTCATTGCAATCTATCATTTTAATCACATTACGATGATTTGAATTATAGGCAGAGTAATAAAAATAAATAAATAAATAAATAAATAAATAAATAAATAAATAAATAAATAAATAAATTTTCTAATTGAAAATGATGTTTGGGAACACAGAAATACAAACGTGTAAAATGTATTTGGGAACACAGCAATACAAACGTGTAAAATGTATTTGGGAACACAGCAATACAAACGTGTAAAATGTATTTTTGTTACTTTTGTAAAATGTATTTTTGTTACTTTTGTAACCTGTTTAAAAGTCAAGTCTCTTTCTTTGCCTTTCCTCGCCCCTGCTCCTCGAGTCTTTTAACTCGGAACGCCAAGCAAACTGCTCAGTTCTGGAAAGGCTTGTCTTACAGCCCTGCTTATGCAGGCAGCTGCTTTAAAATCGCTGTTGGCTCCTCGGTACCTGACTGCAGGCGGGAGGCGGGCTGAGCTGAGCTGAGGCGGGCTGAGCTGAGCTGAGCTGGGCTGGACTGAGCTGAGCTGAGCTGAGCTGAGCTGAGCTGAGCTGGGCTGGGCTGGGCTGGGCTGGGCTGGGCTGGGCTGGGCTGAGCTGAGCTGAGCTGGGCTGGGCCGGGCCGGGCTGGGCTTGGCTTGGCTGGGCTTGGCTTGGCTGGGCTGGGCTGGCGGCTCGATTGCTCACGACTAGTGTCATATGACGACTTAAAGATGGCTGAAGGGGAGAGCTGCAGCGTCTCGGCGGCGGAAATAAAAGAAGACTTTGAGATTATTGACAAAAACCAGATTCCTCATGCGACTGAGTTGAAAACCGAGGAAAAAGAGAAAGCGGAAGAAGCGAAGTGGTCTGCTCCGATCTTCTCGCTGGCCAAGAAAGCCTCGGAAAACTTAGCGCTGAGCTATGGCAACGCTCTGAAGTCTGCATCTTTGGTAGGATTCATATCCAAACCAGTCAGCAATGACAGCACAGCAAAAACAAGTATGGTTATGTTTATTTAGTAAACTTGCTTTTCTGGTGCGCAAATAAGTTTGCTCCCGTAAGTGCTGTTGATTAGTGGCGGCGATGCATGATTCTTCCTTTGGATTTGTTTTTGCAAACTGATGCTGCGGGTTTTTATTTAAGTAAAATTACCCAAGCAACACAGACGTGGAACTTAACAAAATTTATTCTAATCAGAAGAATACTAAACTCTTAGTATATCTGGGGGAAAATTACTTTAGTTTTATGGAATAAGCTTTTATTTGACTCCTTTTCTCCCTCTCCCTTAAAGTTCACCCCAGCAGCAGCCTGACAGCACTCGTAAGTGATCTACTGAATTTGTTATCCTTCCTCGGTGTGCTGCTTCAGAGAAGGGGCTAAACTGTATTTCTTGTGTAGCTTTCATGTCACAAAGTGGACACATGAACTAAGATTTTTTTTTTTATAAATTACTTTTTAACTATGCTAAAAATGCCTTCTATTTAGCCACAGCTTGCTTTATTAAATATCTATATTAATGGATGTAGCAACCATACAGATTTATGCAACAGATCTCTTAGAACTGAATTTAAAGGGCTTTAATTGAATTTATATAGAAATTAAATCTAAGTGATATTCACAACATGGAAACAAGACTGTTTAAATGTAGCAGTAATTGGGCCTGGAGTCTTGTATTCCAGGCTCTCAGACTTAATGGTTTTGGAGCAATGGAGCTCAGTTTTGCTAACTGGTGGTGAGCTTTTTTTTTTTTCTTAATTATACTAAGTATTCAAGCTGGAGTTCTGTGACTGCATGGTGAAATAAGTACTGCTGGTGGACTTTATTTTTTGGTAAAAATTCCTCAGTGTTGGATAGACAGATTTTAAGGTTAATTCTGTCCTCAAAAAAACCCTAGATTCTTGTATTTCCCTGCATCTATAAGTCTCACACCAAACTTCTCACAGATTTGTTTCCTGGATGCTCATCTGGAGCACGTGGGATCTAACCTGACAAAGGCCAGAATATCCCATTTTCTTCAGTTTCATTTATAATAATGCTGTGAATAGATGTAATTCAAAACAACATACAGCATTGGGTAAGGGGTGTGAAGTAAAATGTTCTCTTGCCTGAAGTGGAGCTCCCACACTTAATGGAACTTTTACCATAATCTTTCAGTGTCTTCCATAAGAAAAATCTGTTCATAACATAGATATGAAATATTAGCAGGCACTAAATCACCTATTCTGCTGATTCTACCTATTCATTATTACTTTTGACCAAGCTCTACAATTCCAATTTAAAGCAAGTATTTTTAAGAAATAAGCTGAGGCCTGCAAGACCACTTGTGGAAAACTGGCAACTTGTTCCCTGCTGCCCTCTTTTTCCACAGATTTTTGTAACCTTTACCTGCTACTTCAGATCTATTGATCACATGTAAACTGTGCTGCACACGATGCAGCCAGTTGGATATATAGAAATGTACATCATAAAACTAGTGTCTGCTGTTGGAAAAATTACATCCTGCCTTGCAGAGAAGGCTGGGAATAATGAATCTAAACAATACAAATCAAGAAAACCTTGCAGTCTTGTAGACCAAGAGACTTTTCTTGGTCTTTCTTATTTTTTCTTCATGCTTCAATGTTTTCTGACTTCAGTGTGCTGAGTAATTACAGTAAAAAAGGCACAGAGCTTCAAAAAGATGTTAAAATAAAACTTGAATTAAATGAGGTAGGAGACTATGTGACCACATTCTTAAAGATTGCAGCATAGTATCTGTGATCTTTTGCGCTTAGGTAACCCAATTCCTGATCTTTGAGGCTTGGCTTCAGTAATGTGTCTAAGACGTGTTTGTTTTGCATGTACCAACTTGTACACAGTTTTGCAAAAGATTTACTTGACTCTGTAAATTTGCAAGTCTAAAAATACTGTTCAAGTAATTATTTAACTTAATACAAACCCTTATTAAGACACTTTAATTTTGTGTTCATAAAGAACGTTTCATTCACAGTTTGGGGTTTTTTTATGGCTGTTGGGGTTTTTTTTGATGGCTATTGGGGGTTTTTTTTAAGTCTTGTGGATAATACATGTGTCTTGAGCAAGGCTTATAATCAAAGTATGCCTGATAAAGTAAAAACTCAAATTCAGGAAAGCATCAAAATAAGTTGCTACTGAAACACCCCAACCCCCAAAGTAGGTCATTGATTTTCTGTTTGTTGGTTTTTTTTTTTTTCTTCCTGATGTGTAACCTGACAATGTTGACATCAAAATTCAAAATATTGCAGCCCTTTTAATCCTCATTCTCAAGACATTATATGCAGTTTTGAGGCATCCACTCCATTGTCTGGTCATTGATCCAGCAAACTACTGAGAAGACAGGACTTTGTGTCCTTTGTGACTAAATTTGATTAGAATGCTTCACTTTTCTGATACACTTTTACTCATTTCTAATCCTAAATTAACATTATGTGCACAAGCAAGAAGGTAATAATGAAAATTAGTACCCAAGGCAATTTTTGCCTGGTGTCAGCATTAAGAATCTTGTGTTACTGACACAGGGGCTCTACTTGTTAGGCTTGGTCCTCCACAACGGCTATTGCTGCCGGGGCCTGTGACCGTGTTTGATCCACAGGTGACAGCGGGATTCTGCCCCACCTCCGTGGCTCAAAAGATGGCAGAGATGACCACTGGCCCGCGGATGGCAGCCTCTGCCAGAAGCTGTTGTTGACTGGAGGGACAGCAGTAGCTGGCAGCCTGTTTTGTGTGCCGCCCTCCGTCAGGTTTAGAGCAGGAGAGCCGGTCCCGCTGCGCTGAGGAAAGGCGCTGAGGGGCACGGCCACGCAACACAAGCTCTCTTCTAAAATGGCGCCTGGCGACGGCCGCCATCGCCACGCTGAGTCTCGCGAGAGTTCCCGGGGGGTGGCCGTGGTGCTGCGTGTGCTGTTGCCGTGGTAACGCGGGCGGGGAGGGGTCGCCTCCGCGCCCCCCACCCCCCAGGTGAGGGGTTCCCGCCGCCGCGCCCCGCAACACAGGTAGGGACCCCCCCCATCCCCCCGCCATTCCCCGCGCGGCCGCTGAGGATGGGGGGGGGCAGATGCCGTGTCCCCCCGGGGGCGGCGGGTGCTGCGGGCGGCAGGGCCGGGGCAGCGGCCCCGCTCCCCCCCGGTCTCAGCTGTGGATCGGGCGTACAGCGCGTTGCGGGGATTCACCCGACTGTGCCCTGTGCCCGGTACTTCTCAAGCCGTTCGCCTCCGCTAAGATGGAGACCAGGACGGGCAGGCACCGCTCCTGTCAGCGCTGTGGGGAGTCCATCTCTCAAACCATCTCTTTTTCCCTCCACCCGTGTCCCCCCCCCCCGCCCAGGTGCGCGGTACCACGCCATGGAGGAACGCGCCAACCTCATGAACATGATGAAGCTCAGTATCAAAACCCTGATCCAGTCGGCCCTGAGCCTGGGCCGGACCCTGGAGTCCGACTTCCCGCCCTTGCAGCAGTTCTTCGTGGTGCTGGAGCATTGCCTCAAGCACGGCCTGAAAGGTGGGCACCCACTCCCCCCTGAAAGGTGGGCACCCACTCCCCCCTGAAAGGTGGGCACCCCCTCCCCGCGGCTGGTCCGGCCGAGGGGAGGCAGGGAAATGATCTGTGGCCTGTCTCGCTGTGTCTCCCGCCTGGCTTCTGTACAACATTAATATTAATCACACCATATGATGCTAATTGGTGTTACAGATAAAACTGTGTGCTTACCTTCTGATATACCCTGCATTTTGTGCCTCCTAAAGTGTCATGGTATCTTTTAATGCCCACGTTTCACTGACATATTAGGAGCTGGTAAGACAAAGTAAAACATGGACTAAAATCTGTCATTCTGGAGTTGGAAGCCTGTCACCTTTCCTTACAAACTTCTCTTTATACTCCCTTTAGTGAAGAAGACTTTTATTGGACAGAACAAATCATTTTTTGGTCCTTTGGAGCTAGTGGAAAAACTTTGTCCAGAAGCATCCGATATAGCAACTAGTGTTAAAAATCTGCCAGAGTTGAAGTAAGTGGGTTTTGGGGGGTGATGCATTTCACTTCTGCTGCTGGGAAAAATAATCCTTTGTGTAGTCTCTCGCCTTCCTTAATAAGACTTTGTTCCTAAAGAGAAAAATAGGATATGGAGGAGGCACTGACCTCTCTAAGAGATAAGGAGGATGTCTCAAAATATTTTGTGCTTCTGATTCAAACAATGCTGTCAGATTAAAAAACAGCATTTGGAAATTTCTATAAGCTTGCTAAAAATAACTGTAGAGTATTCACAGATATTTTCTTTCCTCTTCTTTCCCTCACTTTTATGGCTTTGTTTAATTTTGTGTGTGTGCTAGTACTATTTCATTTGGATAATTCAGAATGACTGAAAGAAACTAGTTTTAATGCTAGGATGCATCAATGGTTGGGTTATGATAGTAGTTGAAAATATGTATGTCTTTCCAAGTTAGGAAGATTTAACAATATACTTTCTGTTCAGTGAAGCAGTAGGATTTATTCAAATGCTTCTGTGTTCTGGAGATAACACTTTGTAAAGGAATAACTTTGAATTGTATAAATCTAGTTAATAAACCATTTTGTTTTTAGTAAACATGCAACTTTTCATTTTAGGACTGCTGTAGGAAGAGGAAGGGCTTGGCTTTATCTAGCACTCATGCAAAAGAAACTGGCAGATTATCTCAAAGTGCTGTTGGACCATAAGCATCTGTTAAGGTAACTACAGACATCTGTAGATTGTATTCACTGAACCACTGAAGCCTTGCCTTGCTCTAGTGAGAGGTCACTAACTGGTCAGTTTAACCTTAACCTTTTTCTTGCAACCTGCAGAAGAGCAAGTTGTTCATTGTTTTTGCAGTGAACCAACAGAGGAACAAGTAGAGTATTTTCTTGTGGGAAAATATTCCACCTTGTGCAATCAGTTAGCAAAGAGGGAGCTTTATAAGGGCTGCATGGCTATTTATATGATTTCAGTGGTGGAAGAACTGTTAGAATTGTTGTGATGTGCAGTGAGACCTTCTAATCTTTCTTCTAGTGAATTTTACGAAGCTGATGCATTGATGATGGAGGAGGAAGGAGCAGTCATTGTGGGTCTGCTAGTTGGACTGAATGTTATTGATGCAAACCTTTGCTTGAAAGGAGAAGACTTGGACTCCCAGGTGAAGATTAAAGGTTAAATAAGATCAGTCTGTTTAAGATTCCAGTAGAATTAAACACATCCATAAATACTTTACTGAGACAGGTCCAAAATTCTTACATGTGTTATGCAGCCAGGGTTTGCCCCTGTTTTCATAAGCAGGCATTTGAATGTCTTATGGTAAATCAAAAATTGGACAAACCAACTGATTATGAGAGATCCATTGTAAAGATCAATCTGCTAGGAACTTATGGGAGCTTTTGTTTTGAGGGGAATGGTAGTTTCCTTTTGGCTTTGGTGTGTCAGGGGGAGGGTGATGTCACATGCCTCTGCTGCTTTAGTGAAACAGCCCAGGAGTATAAGGAATGTTTTGAGGTATTTGTGGTCCAAACAAATAAATGCCTTACATGAATCTATGCTTAACTTACCGTGAGTATCTTGGAATTTTAGACCATGTCCTCTTTCAGACAATCTGTTTTACTTTTGATTTAGGCAAACTTTGACAAAATGGGTCAATAGCATTGCAGAAATCTCAGTCTCTTTCTAAGCTGTAAATTAAAAATACATGTTGCTATAATTTTATTCTTATTAACCTTTTTGTTCTTTAAAATATAATGTTGCAGAAAATAATGTTGCAATTATCCTGCCTATTCTACAAATTATGAACATGTCTAACTATTAATGTCTTTATAAGAGCTCAAAGAATTGCTTAAATATCATATCTCCATAAGATACTGTGGGCTTTTGGTTTGGTTTGGTTTTTAGAAAGCATGATTTAGGTTCAGATGTTTTAACTTCAGATGTTTACCTTTTTCCAAATATAAAGTAATGCTTGCTGCAATGCAGAATTGCACTGTGAAGGTGTGTTAATGTCTTAAATATATTTTTCAGGTTGGAGTGATTGATTTTTCCTTGTACCTTAAGGAAACACAGGACAGTGATGGCAAACAGTATGTATGGTGAATTAATGATTCTAAATTGTAACATTTTTTTGTAGAACAAACTTGTCAGTCTATGGGAGCACATTAAGTGCTCGAGATCTTAAACTCTTTTAGTCATCCAAAAAAGATAATCCAAAATAGATTTTGTTAGCTAAACAAAAGTACTAATTTTCAAAGGTTGAGCCCATGGTAGTTTTAGCAGAAATACAGTGTGGAGAGTTTGTGTCTTGAGCTGGGACCAAATTAAAAACACTCAAAATTTTATGTTGTTTTTTTATTGAGTTTTAGGGTACCATGATCTGCCAGGTTACCTGCTGCTAAGTCACTGCTTTGTTTTTAAGCACTATTTCAGAAGCTCTCTCAGTTAAGTAGCTGTCTGTGTGAGAGATCAGTTATGGAGGAAAAAAATGTACTTTTAGGTGAAATGTCAGGTAAATTAGAGACTGCAGCTGTTAGCATCACTGTATCTAGAAAGCCTGTAGTGAATGGAGGAGACTTCATAGTTTGTGTGCTTCCTGCACTTAGAGCACTGTAGTGTTTAGCTGCTGAGGAGAAGCAGCTGCTTCATCTCTCCAGTGCTTCTGGTCGAGCTCAGACACAAGAATGTTTGTAAGAAAAGGAGAAAAGGTTTCAACTCAGTTTGCAAGTCTGTGCTGAAAACTCTAGTACAAACTAACACTTCAGAATGAAGGAGTTTCTTCTCAGTCAATAAATGTTCACTTTTACAACTAGAGATGGAGGGATTACAGCTGTCCTTGACCAGAAGCACTATGTGGAAGAACTTAACCGACACCTAAGGTGAGATTTTAATCTATTCTAACATACAAACACTTGTCCTGTTTGGATTTTCCTGTTTAGACTTTGAATGCCTCTGCTGTAAGTTTTGTAGATTTTTGTCTGACACTGAAATGGCTTTTCTGATTATTTCCCAAAATCTTAGTTTCATTTTATAATCTTACTCTTCTGATGGCATATGTAATGCAGAAAACAAGCCTGTGTAATAATAATTGACTTTTTTTGAGACTTAATGATTAACAGAAGATTTTGGAGCTGCTTTTCCAAGAGAACTGTTACAAGTGCATCTGGAAATTCATTCTTTAGAGGAAGAGTCTCTGTTCTTCCCCTATAAGTTGTTCAGTGGGAAGAGCAGGCTTCACTTACCCTCTTGAACACCAGAGAGCTGTTAAGATTGCAAAATCTAAGCCAGAACAGAGCTGCCAACTAGCAGAGCAGGCTGCCAACTGTAGGGAAATGCACAGTCCTCTCAGAGCTTAAGAGGGACAATTGTCCTCCCTCTGCATTTTTTGCCAGCTCACCAAAATATTTCATTGTTAGCAAATAAAAGATGGTAAAAGTATGATTGATGATAGGAATAAATGTTGATCACTGGCACTTTTTAAATTGTTTTTATGCATCTCTTTTCCTTGCTGCAGTTGCACGGTTGCAGATCTTCAGAACAAAATAGATTGTTTGGAAAAGACCAATTCAAAACTCCAGGAAGAGGTTTGTGTCTGGTCTGTTAAATATTTCTTGTAGCTGTTTTCCATCAGAGGCAAAACTCCCTGAGAATATGCCTTAGACCTAATACTTGAGTTGATACTAATGAAGTATGGGGGATTGGTAGGACTGGCATGAGTTGGCACGAGGGGAGAGCTCTGTGGAAAGCTTCTACATTATGTTAGTTGTTAAAATGCTTTTGGGCACCAATTTGTTACATGGATTTCGTTAATCAAGTTTTTTGTCCTGCAAGGGTGTCTCCACCCAAAAGTAATTGTACCACTGTAATGAACATGACTTCTCTCTCTTCCTTCTGCACATGCGCATGTCATGTGAGTTAAACAGAACCCAGAAAAAGAGAAGGAAAAAAATCATACTTCAATCAGGAAATCTTTCCTAGCTGAAATAGAATCCAGCAGCATGCATGATAGTAGTTGTTTTGGGTTTTGTGGTGATGGGGTGGGGTTTTTTTATTTATTTATTTATTTATTTACTTATTTACTTATTTATTTCCAATTGTATCTGTGTAGTCTAATTTCCAGTACTTTTTGGGGTATCTCCACTTGAAAATGCCATAAGGTTCCACCAGTGAATGTTAACCCTGACTTACCATGTGACTTCTAGTTCATAGCAGAATGAATACCACAGGTCACAGATCTGTGGTTGGTTTTAGCCTTTTACACTAGGATGCATTTCTTTGCACAGTTAATATTTAAAACTAATTGATGAGAGTGCAAAGCAGAAGTCAAGTGAGCAGATGTTGGTGGGTTTATTAATTCAGGCTGTACAGTGAGTGTGGCTGCAAAAGGGTGAGGCAGCTTCTGGGGAGAATGAAAGGGCCAAAAGGAGAAGTGAGCAGCGCACCTGCTACAAAGGCTGAGCTACTAACTTTAGAATTCCTCCAGATGTTGCATGCTTGTACAGTGATTAAATATAGATATGTTCTCTTTGCAAACAGCTTGCAGCAGCAACTGACCGCATTGGATCACTGCAGGAAGAGCAGCAGCAGTTAAAACAGCAGAACGAATTCATTCGGGAGCGGAGTGAAAAAAGCGTAGAGGTAGGGCAGCTGTTGAAAGAGGATGAGTGTCCTTCAAATGAGTGATCTCTTCTGAGCAACTGTGCTTAGTGCTTTCAAAAGCACTCTGAACTGGCATGTTAAGCATGGTTGAGCATGCTACTGTGTAGATCAGTTTTTGTGTATAGTATCCACAGGTGTTGGATTTTCCTGGTTTTTACTACACACTTGAACATGTATTTGCAGAAGGGAGGAGGCATTAAAAGTATTAGAATGGTTTCTTTTTATTTTTTCTCCATTAAATTTCATATTATTAATGTTTACCACCTTATTAATTGTAAAATAGTAGGATTTTGTTTGAAATAGCACATAAAAATACTGTGTTGCACACAAGAACTGAAGGCACACTTTAAGTACCCAGCTTTGTGATGTTACATGGCACTTTTGCTGATGTTTCTTGTAGGTAACAAAAGAGGATACAAAAGTAGAACTGGATACTTACAAGCAGTCACGCCAGGGCCTTGATGAGATGTACAGTGATGTCTGGAAGCAGTTGAAAGAAGAAAAAAAAATGAGGCTGGTAAGGAAACTTAACTGTAGAAAGGTAGATGAAAGATAGGGGATTCTGCCTACTTTAAAGTAGCATTACAAATATGAGATGTATGCTCTGCACTTGATGCAGCTGTTCAGAGTTCATAAAGGAATTGCAAGCAAGATGCTGGTTACTGGTGATTAACAGTGTCTATAAAAAACTGGAAATTGGGGCTTTTGGAATGCTGAAAATAAAAGGTCTTTCCCTGTTTAAGAACCTACCAGCATTATTATAGCAGAGACTAAGATCAAAACACAGAGGGAGGCAACTGTCTTTATGGAGGAAAACATGGGATGTGCACAACAGTCGCTTGCACAGTGAATTAGTGGCTGGGGAAGAGGCTGCCCAGGCTTGCTGAAGCCCATGGCTCTAAGTCAACCCAACTCCAGCTGCCAGGAGAAATACTTCATTTGACAGACCACTGAGTTACACAATGAGCTCTACACTTCATGCCAGCAGATCTGCAGCCTTGCCCTGATCTGGAGAGATGAAATAGTATTTTAGTCTAACTAACTTAATAAATTATTTGAGACCTAGTTCTTCTGTAAAGTTATAGTTTGGTGTTATCTCAGAGTAATACGTGGTTTGTGTAGGGGCTTACATGGGCTTTGGAAAGGCTTATCCCTGACATGTGACTACATAGCAATAACTAGGAAATCTCTTTGTAAGGAACTAGAGAAAGAGTTGGAGCTACAAATTGGAATGAAAACAGAAATGGAAATTGCCATGAAACTTCTGGAAAAAGATACTCATGAAAAACAAGACACTTTAGTTGCTCTTCGCCAGCAGTTAGAGGAAGTGAAGGCTATTAACTTGCAGATGTTTCACAAGTCTCAGGTATGTACATAGTGGAGAGCAGAAAGAGCAGCTCTGTGTGGTCTTTTACACTTGAATTGTGCACTGGGGGTGCATATGCACTTATACACATCTGAAGTGATACCTAGATGCAACCATTCTGAAGAATATCTATTTCAAAAGTGTTTATGTTTTTATTATGCTTCTTTGTTGGTTTGATATTGGGTATGTTTGCAAAGAAAGGGGTTTTCCTTGGGTGTGCTGCGTAGTGTGCCATGGGATCATCCAACAAATACTGAGACAAGAGGAGAGCCCTCACAGAGGAGAAGGTGTTTGCAAGGGTTCTTCATTCTAACCACTGAATTATTAGTCTTTAAAACAATTACTGACTGCAGCCAAGAACTGCCTTGCTTCTCCTTCCCATCTGTGTTGTCTTGCCTTTCACCTGCACCACGTTTAACGCTGTTTACCTTGGAAGCCAACAAAAAGCCTCTCTAAAGCAATAGAAAGCATGGTTGGTTTTGTCTGGCTCCTGTAGTCTGTACCCAAATGGTCAGCTGAGTGCTATAGCCAGTGGAAAGGCAACACTGGGTTTGGGGAGGGAGGAAATCTGTGGTCAGGCTGGTCTCTGGAGCTACCCAAAAGCTGTTGGGTTGGTTTAGGTATTTTGCTATACCCCCTTTAGCATGAGACCTCGCTCTCCAGGTGTGAGATAGTTAGAGAAGGAAAATGAAAAACATTTTACTTCCTGGGCCTGTCTTCCTTCCTCAGTCTCTTCCTCACCCTGGCAGATTTTAGAGTTTACTGTCTCCATCCTTTGTGTCATATCTTTTGCAAGGCTTTGGGGACTTTTTGTACTATTTTTGTTGTTTGGGTGGGTTGTGGTGTTTTGTCTTGTTTTTTTTTTCTGAATTTGAGAAAAAATATACTGATAGGCATTTCTACAAGGAAGTGATGGAGCAGTAGTATTCACACAAAATACACAGAGCTTGGCTCCATTAATGAAGTAAGAGTTTAACTCGACTTCCCCTCCCATACCTGGTGCCAGAAACCCAGAGGGGACTTCTCTCAGTTTTTATGGACTATTTCCTGTTTGTTCAGGCTTTATCCAGGCCTTTGCCTCCTTCACAGGTGCACAGAAGCTTGCAGGGCAGCAGCCAGTGAAACCCCAGTGCCTTTGCTTTCAAAAGCAGTATTTTTTGGTGGATTTTTTGGCTTTCTGGCTCTGTGCCCACTGAGTGCAGTTGTTATATTCAAATCATAATTGATATTCTTATCCTGTCGATTGAATCTGATAATTTCTTTCTTCAAGCTTGTTTCTAAAGAGAAGATTTTTGGCTTGTAGCTGAGCTCATAGGTCAATACTTAGTACAGTTAAGTTTTTTCCTGAGCTCTTAACAACAGTTGAGGAGTGTCTGCTCTGGCATTATCAGCATTTTGTTTGTACATTCCAGTTAGACCCAGGCATGGCCTATGACAAGCTAAACATACTTCATCTAGTGGCAGACTCCCATTAAACACTAACACTTGGTGCTTTAACAGACTGAAATGTATTACCTGGGATATTTATTCACTTATTCCTACAGAATGCAGAGTGTTCCTTGCAACAGAAAACAGAAGCAATATCCTCTATTGAAGGAAAAACAAATGAGATGATGGCTTCTATGAAGCAAATGGAAGAGAGGTAATAATTACAAGCTCAAAAAGTCAACACTGAAGTCAGTAGAACATTTCCAACTGAAACCTTCATAGGATGACCTTCCATACACCTCCTGTAGGCATTTGGGCATGTGTTCTCTTTCCTTTCTCCTCCTTATCACCCTCTGCACTTGCCTGTTCTCTGTTCCCAGGCAAACATGCCCACAATTGACCCATTCAAAACCCATAGCTCTTTCCATAGCAGACTGTTTAAAAACATGTTGCCTTGAGTTTAGGAACAGGCATGACTCTCACTTTTGGGCTTTATTTGCAGAAACAGTTGCTTTCAAAAATCTCTTTTTTTTTTTTTTTTTTTTTTTCTCCACTAGCATTTTCAATTCAAAGTTTTATAAAGATCTGTATGGTGAACTGAAAAGAACAGAGTGAGAGGGTCTGGGTAAGAGTATGTGGATTGACATCAAATGTACATGTTCCTTACTCTGTAGGTTGCAGCACGCAGAAAAGGCAAGGCAGGCTGCAGAAGAAAGGTGCAACAAGATGAAGCAAGAGCTTGCTGGCAGGCTTGACACTTGTCGACAGCAGATGTCCCAGCTGGATAGCAAATGGTATTTACCCTGATGGGTTGTTTGTTTCCCTTCTGCCATTTCTTTAGGGAGTGCTTTCTACTCCTTTTGTGCTCAGGTCTGAAGAGGGGGTCAGGTTTGCATTATCTTGGGTTCAGCAAGTATTGACAGAAGTATGCAAGATCCAGGAAAGCACAGCACTGCTTTATAGTGCACAGTTAGCATGAGGATTTTGAAAAGCTTTTTCCAGATCACCCAATTTAGAGTACAGGGTGCCAGGAGAAATCTGGTCATGCTGACTGGTGATGGAGCTTTCAGTTCCTTTTTTACTAAATCAGAGATAAATACAGTCATGCTTGTAGGCTGAGCAGGTAAGTGACTGTCATCCAAGTGGATTGGGGTTTTTCAAGGGGTTTGGGGGTTGGGGAGCATCCTGGTGTTCTCAGGGAACATTAATCCTCTCAAGATTTCTCATACCTATAGAAAATGCTTCTTTCAGTGTTCAGACTTCAGGGTAGAATGTCATTTTTAAACATGGCTGTTTAAATACAGCTAGTCAAACACATACTTGTGGGGATTGTTTTTGGGTTGTTTTTTTGTTTGGGGTTTATTTTCTCTTCCCTCTCTCCCCCCTTCCCTCTCCCTCTCCCCCCTTCCCTCTCTCACCCCCCCCTTCCCCCTCTCTCCCCCCCCTTCCCTCTCTCTCTCCCCCCTTCCCTCTCTCTCTCCCCCCTTCCCTCTCTCTCTCCCCCCTTCCCTCTCTCTCTCCCCCCTTCCCTCTCTCTCTCCCCCCTTCCCTCTCGCCCCTTCCCTCTCTCCCCTTCCCTCTCGCCCCTTCCCTCTCTCCCCTTCCCTCTCTCCCCTTCCCTCTCTCCCCTTCCCTCTCTCCCCTTCCCTCTCTCCCCTTCCCTCTCTCCCCTTCCCTCTCTCCCCTTCCCTCTCTCCCCCTTCCCTCTCTCTCTCCCCCCTTCCCTTCCCTCTCTCCCCTTCCCTCTCTCCCCTTCCCTCTCTCCCCTTCCCTCTCTCTCTCCCCCCTTCCCTCTCTCTCTCCCCCCTTCCCTCTCTCCCCCCTTCCCTCTCTCCCCTTCCCTCTCTCCTTTTTTCTCTTCCCAACATTCAGTGCCGCTTGTTTTCTATGACCTGAAGATGCTGCTGTAGTTTTTGATGTCTGCTGCCATAACATCCCTGTTCTTTCCCTTCCCAGAAGACCACTCTAGTTTTTGCCCTCTTTTGAACAAGACTTTTCTCACACTGTTGCTATCCTTAAGTGCTAGAGGATATTTTTCTGCTATAGGTTTCTTAGAATGAATTGTTTTTAAATAGCTCAACTCTGGAAAAGGAATTAAAATCTGAAAAGGAACAGAGACAAACTTTACAAAGAGAACTACACCAAGAGAAAGATGCTGCCACTCTGCTCAAAACAGAATTGCAACAAATGGAAGGACTGAAAAAGGTGAGCACAGAGCAAACGTACCCAGTGGTCAGGATTCCAGCTGACTTGGAACCAGTGCACTGTTTGCATCTGTAGCAGAGTATTTCTGCTGTACCACTCTCCTCTGAGTGTTTCAAAAGCCTGGCTGACATAGTGCAGGTCTGCACATGAAATGCTGAGAGAAGGAACTTGGAGCAATACAGGGCTCAGGCAATGAAAACAGCCCAGTTAGAGGCAGCTGAGGAGGTTGCTCTCTGAGCTAGAGGTGGCTGAGGAGGTTGCTCTCTGAGCTAGAGGTGGCTGAGGAGGTTGCTCCCTGAGCTAGAGGAGGCTGAGGAGGTTGCTCTCTGAGCTAGAGGTGGCTGAGGAGGTTGCTCCCTGAGCTAGAGGTGGCTGAGGAGGTTGCTCTCTGAGCTAGAGGTGGCTGAGGAGGTTGCTCTCTGAGCTAGAGGAGGCTGAGGAGGTTGCTCCCTGAGCTAGAGGTGGCTGAGGAGGTTGCTCTCTGAGCTAGAGGTGGCTGAGGAGGTTGCTCCCTGAGCTAGAGGTGGCTGAGAGGTTGCTCTCTGAGCTAGAGGAGGCTGAGGAGGTTGCTCTCTGAGCTAGAGGAGGCTGAGGAGGTTGCTTTCTGCCCTGCCTTGGCTGTGTGAGTGTCTGAGCCGTTCATCAGTCAGCAGCTGAAGCTGCAGTGGGATAGCTGGGGACAAAAAGGGTGAGATACCCCTGCTGAGGTAGGAAATGGCAAGTTCAGAGCTTTCAGTGACAGCATGAGGTCTCTCAACTGTATGTAATAAAATAAGAACATGTTTCCAAGCATTCAGAACAACTAAATGCCATTTACTTATTAAGCTTGAACGTTCTTATGAACCTAAAGAGAATTTGCTCCCCTGTATCTGACAGTTTAGATTTTGAAGGCACAATTGTACACCAGTATCTGTCTGTATGCTCCTGTGTGGGCACAGGACTGCTGCATTCTTGCTATGCTCAATGATGTTCAAAGCTTGAGAATCTTCCTTTTTTTCTGGTAAATATGGTTAAATGATTTCATTGTGCTCTACAAGAACCCATGGGTCATTCACCCATGTAACTCTAAAAATCGTGCCTTAGAAATAGGTGGCTTTGTGAAGGAGCTTGTTCTTGTGAAGTGCTTGGGTAGTTTGGATACAGTGTCTGATCTGGGCTATGGATCAAAATTAGTGCACAAAGAACTTGATTTTGTGCTTGATTTTATAGGAACTGAGAAAACTGCAAGATGAGAAGCAGCAGTTAGAGAAAGTCTGTGAGGAGCAGGAGCAAGCTCTTCAAGAAATGGGACTTCATCTCAGCCAGTAAGTTCTAGGAACTGAATTTCTCTAATGGAGTGTCAAAGTAATACCAATAATTTTAAAATGCATTCAGTTATAAAAATCAATAAACCTGAGAATTTTAGGAGACAATTACTATACATGGGAAACTAAACAGCCATGAAATAAAAGTGAGGGACAATCCTTGCATGACTGAGATGGCTGAGATGGGAAACAATACAGGAAATGCTTAGTTCTTACGGTGGGACTGTGCTTGTCCCACGTTCTCCTGAATATACTGAAAAGGGGGCAAACCCCAAGGTGCCAAAGCTTCCTGGTGATCCTGAGCGGTTCAGAGTTGTAACAGGGAGCTGACTGAAGAGTTAGAGTTCAGATGCAGAGGCTGGGCAGTGGACTGGCAGGTAAAATTGAACACAACTAAACAGAAAGTCATGCAGAGGGAATAACTTTATTTTTTTTTTCCAGATCGAAGTTGAAGATGGAAGATATTAAAGAAGTAAACAAAGCGCTAAAGGTACTCTGCCTCTGCTGGATATTTTGACTAAACATATGCATTTCATTTAACACCTTCAAATTTCACCATGGTTATCCTGCTTTAAAAGATGGCTTTTGAAAAATACCAACAGTGTTGGTAAGCTGCCTTTGAATTTTTTTTTATAAATGATTTTGTATGTACAGCAAAGTTTTCATTCCAATTTTCCAGGGTCATACCTGGCTGAAGGATGATGAAGCAACACACTGCAAGCAATGTGAAAAGGAGTTCTCTATCTCAAGAAGGAAGGTAGTGTTCAGTGGATTATTTTTGTTTTCTCTTTTTGTTACAGAAAGCAAAAATTGTGCTGTTGCCTAGTTTGCTAGAAAGCTGCGGAGGGACTTCTCATAAGGGCAGTTAATGACAGAACAAGGGGAAATGGCTCTAAACTGGAAGAGGGGAGGTTTAGATTAGATATTAGGAAGAAATTCTTCACTGTGAGGGTGGTGACACACTGGCCCAGGTTGCCCAGAGAAGCTGTGGCTGCTCCTCCCTGGAAGTGTTCTCGGCCAGGTTGGATGAGGCTTTGAGCAACCTGGTCTAGTGGAAGGTGTCCCTGCTGATGGCAGTGGGGTTGGAACTGGATGAGCTTTAAGGTCCCTCCCAACCCAAACCAGTCTGGGATTCTATGATTCTATGACTGACACTGCTTGAATTCCAGGTCTTGTTGGCATGATAACTGCATAGAGAAGTAACTTGGTATTTCCCATCTGGAAAATGTTCTTCTGCTTAGCACAGCTGTTATGGGCTGTGCTCCCTCTTGATGTGGTTCCTGTCCCACTGTGTGCGATGAGGACTGGGTGCTGACAGCCCAGGCTTGGTGCCTTTCAGGGCAGCTGCCAGAGTCCTGCTCCGTGGCTGGGGGCAGCTCGGTGTCCCTGCACAGGGCGCCTGGCAGCCCAGGCACCAGATTTCCTCTGCGGGGAGCTGGGTCTGTGTGTTGGGCTTCCCTGAGCCCTGGGCCTGGCTGTGCAGGGACCCACACAGGGTGTGCCAGGGAGCTGGGTCTGTGTGTTGTGCTTCCCTGAGCCCTGGGCCTGGCTGTGCAGGGACCCACACAGGGTGCACCGGGGAGCTGGGCTGTGTGTTGGGCTTCCCTGAACCCCGGGCCTGGCTGTGCAGGGACCCACACAGGGTGCACCGGGGAGCTGCGAGGTGGCAGCAGAGTGGCTCCTCCAGCCCCGCTCTGCCTGGCAGCCAGGGACGAGGAGGGGAGCCGGGCTGTGCAGGGATCCCACCACTTCACCTGCAAACCTCTGCGCAGGAGGAAGCGCTGCTGGGAGGGGCCAGGCCTGGTGGGATCTGGAGGGTGATGTCAGGGGATCAAAGCTTTTCTAAGGTCTGATTTCTCTCCTCATGATGCTCAGTTGTCAGGCTGATTGTAATTCTCTCTGTGTAGCATCACTGCAGAAACTGTGGGGACATCTTCTGCAACACTTGTTCCAGTAACGAACTTGCTCTGCCGTCGTACCCCAAGCCTGTCCGTGTTTGTGACACCTGCCACACTTTGCTCCTTCAGCGGTGTTCGTCCAATTCCTCCTGAGGCTTTCGGAGCCTCGACAGCACCACTTCAACATGGAAAAGTAGCCATCATTTTTTTTTTTCCTTTGAATTCTGAATTCCAGGCATGTCCTGTGCAGCAGGCTGGCTGGTCTCTAATATGTAAGACTGAGCAGTGTAAAATAATTTGTAGGGATTATGCAAACTAATGTTTCTCCAACTGGAATAATTAAGAAAATAATATCAACTGTAATTTTCCTTGAAACTAAAATGCAAATTCACTTTTCTGATTTTTATAAATATTTGTATTAAAATTTGTATATGGTACTTCCATTTACTGCATCCCTCTAGCTGTCACCGTCTTTCTGCACATTAACTTCAGTTCCTCTGTGTCTTCACTGTAGGTGCTCCGGGGAGTTTCAGGGGCTAGTGTACAGTTTTGTATTTGCTCTGAGTACAGAGGAGAAAAGTCAATTTATGAATTGTCTATAGCAGGAGCTTTATGATGAATGTCGATGTGCCTTCGGTTCACTGCAGAGTCAAAAACTACACCTTGTACTTGTTCTGAGCGGCGCTGTGACCACAGTACGGTAGTTACACAATAAAACCTTTTGCAAAAACTGGCAGCAGGATTCAAGTTGTGATTTTTTAACAGCTGTCAGTCACAGATCTTGGAAGAGAATGTTCTTGTGCAGCCATGGACACTGAGGGCTGAACCTACAGACAGTGAAATGCCTCTAGAATAGCTGACCGCGTGTGTGCTCCTCCCAGGGATCCTCCTCACAGGTGCCAGGTAAAGCCAAAGCTCTGCAGGGGCAACTGCTTCTGTCCTTCCCCAGGAGAAAAGGGGGAAGTGAGTCCAGCTGGTCTGGACAACCTTGAACACAGCAGGGCTGCTGCCATCAGTCAGGGCATCACCAACTTGCTCTGGATGAGGCAGGACCACTCAACCACACAGTTTGGGACACGCTGTGTTGATGAGCACCAGCTCTGCTGCCAGGTCAGCTGCCACCTTCCACCCATGATGGTCATGGAGACAGCAGCATCTCCACCAGCACCCACACTGTGATGCAGAGCAGCTCTGTGGCTGCAGGGAGCAGGGGGTTGTGCACAGGGTGTTTATTGCAAACACTCGATGTAGAACAGCACAAACCACAGTGAGATCCCTGCTCTGCCCTAGGGCTGGTCAGTGCCCCGAGCTCTGCTGGGAGCTCAGCAGGGACACACATCAGCACAGAGCTGGGCTCTGGCCCCAGCCCTGCTGTGGGTGCTGCAGGACTGCAGGCACAGCTCATGAAACATTTTTAAGCAGTTTTTTTAATGTACCAAAAACAAAGAGCAGCCACAGGATGAAGCTCTCGGGATTTAACCCTTTCTAGCTGCACTGCTGCAAAAGGCAATGGGGTTTCCTTCACTGTGGAAAGGGACCTCCCCTGTCTAACCCCTGGGGAAGAAGAGTTAATTAGAGGTCAAATAAATTAACTATGGCAAATCTCATGGAAGCAGATTCCGTGTCATTTCAGGAGCAGTTCCAGTGCTCTCCAGCTGTAACTAAGCTGCTGCTTTATAAAAGCACATCTTTAAAGCAGGATGTTTGGCAAGTGGAATTTATTGAAATGTGGTTGCATGAAGCTGCAACATCCATTGACACAGCACTTGGCTCCATCAAGGAGATGCCTTCAAGTACAATTACCCCTCAGAACCCCTGGAGAACCTCGGTCATGTCACAGCCTTGAGGCATTTTTAACTCCTTTTGGCACCCAGAACTACCAGTGATGGTTTTCTTCACTAACCCCCTTTGGCTTGAGAAACAACTGCCACCTCACCCCACACACAAGGCCGGTATTTGGGTGAGAAATCTCCTCAGGAGATGCACATTTCCGTGCTACAACCGCCAAGGACCCGGGAACACAGCGAGACCTCTGCACGCAGAGCCACACCACAGAAGCTGGAGGTCAAGAAGGAATGAGTTCCAGTTTTTAAAAGGAAGATTTATTTAACAAGTTTCACTTAGCGCAATACACCTAGAAAGGAAATCACAATACAATGAAAGATTAAATCAAGGCCTCAGAATTTTATACGAACACCAAGACCAAAATCCTAAAGTAGCCGTATTGCGTCTCAACATGTTTTTCCCCCATTAACTTAAAAAAAAAAAAGCTTTTAACGTGCCTTACAGGATATTAAAAAGAAAGAAACTAGAACTAACATGCCAAATGTTCACTTTGAATTTCAGACACAGCTCCTATATTGTTTCTTTACAAAAAAAGCATGTCTCTTTCAACATGTATTCAAAACAGTGTTGGATGTAATATGGTATAAGAGCAACATTTAACGTAATTCCAACAGCTTTAACCTAAATACGCTTACTGCTTAAATACACTCCTACAACAAAACTAACTTGAGAAACGCTCAAAATTGTTTAACAGTTATAGTCTTTACTCAACTTGGTTATTACATCCTAGATGAATGTTCATTTCTGTATGTTCAAAAATACTGAACCTGAAAGGTTTTAAAATAACAATCCTGAATTCACTTACAGTAAAGCATAAATCACAAGCTCGTATTGCAAAACTGTTAAACTTAGTTTTTTGTTTTTTTGTTTTTTAAAAAAAGATTTTTGACCAAAAGTCAGCAATTGGTTACATTCCCCAGCCACCACTCATGTTGGACATGTTGGACATGCCGCCCATGCCGTTCACTCCCATGGAGGCGCGGTTCCCGCTGCTGTAGTAGCTGCTGTTCATGGCGCCCTGGCTCCCGGGGTCTGAGGGGAAAACCGACAGCAGGTTCACGTCGATTCGCAGCAGCATTCCCCCAACGCCTGTCCTGGCTGGGCCACCGCGTAAACACCATCTACTGTGCCCAATACTGCAGTGTCAGTGTACAGCTCCAGAGCCAAAAGGAAGTTTATTCTTTACTCGTTACAGAACTAGCTCTGTCTTGCCCCCCGTTTGAATCCAGTGTTTTCTGGGGATGGGTGGAGGGCACCCGGCCTCCCACGCACCTTCCCCTGGTTGTACTCATGCATTTAAACCAGGCTGGTCTCCAGCCCCCACACTGAGAGGGTAACAAGTGGGAGTAATCAAAGTCTGGACAGGCAATTCCCACCCATTTCAGAGTCATCTCCCACATTTCCCCACTCAGCTCCAAGTTCCTGTCCATCCCCCTCCAGTTCTCCATCAGTTCCACAGTTCACAACAGCCAAGTTTTCAACTGTCAGGGCTTGTGCTGCCCTTCACCACCAGCAAACAGCACGTTAAGGCATGCTACATGCTGAGCCAGCTGCAGCTGGCCCACCTAAAGCCAGTGAAGCAATGCTTACCATATCCACTCATGCTGCTTTGACCACCATATCCTCCTCCATAACCCCCACTCAGCTGCTGGTTAGCTGGGCCACCATAACTGGATTGGCTTCCTTTCAAGTCAAGGATAAAAAGGGTAAGAGCTTGCTTGGCAAAAAGTCTGCTAACTATCAACACACCCACCCTTCACCCAGCCAACAGCCCCCCCTACTCTGCCCTAGCTCACACTCTCACCTAGAAAACCTTCTTCCCAAGTATACAAGGTAACAAGCTCAAAGTCAGTGAGCAGGTTTCTACAGATCAAGTGGCAACAAGAACGTCAAGAATTACAGCAAGTGCTTGTGATTCCCAAGCCCTTGCTTTAAGGATTGACTTTTGCAGATTCTATGGACCACACAGAGGGGGATGGATCTGCTGTTGTACAGAACACACACCCTGAGAGACTTAAACTTGCTCTAAGTGGTCTGACGCAGGACTGCAGCCCATGACAGCAGCCAGCCCTGCAGAAGCCACACCGACACCAGTTAATACTGGAGTCACTTGCATGTGTGCAGCCCTGACACAGGCTGACTGCTGTTCCAGACCAGCTGTGCATCACAGCAGTGCTACAGGAGCCTTCTCCAGCAGCTCACTAACTACTGCTCCTCACCTTGTCACTGCTCTATACTCCCACAGACCTTCTCTGCAGTTACAATTATCAGCAGTAGACTTCAAACATTTTGCAATCACAATACTATAAAAGCAGTCGTGCATCTACACACAGACAGCCCCCACCCTCAAGAAAGAAACCCCCCAAAACCAACCACCACCTTAATCTCTTTAAGAAACTAGACAAGTCAGGTATCAAGAAGAGCATCTGCTTTATAAACCCAACAGTGGCTTCAGACTTTTGTTGCAAACACACATTTTAGATTTTCAAACTAATCTGGAGTTTAATAGAGCAATTTAGGACAGTTTCTCCAAATTCCAAATAGATTTTCCCTCACCACCAAGACCAGGCTTGAATGGCAGGTCATGTGCAACAGATGCATCCTCTGTCACCAGACTATGTCGGGGTCTCCAAAAAAAGGGAGGGGGAAGGAGAACAAAGGACAGGCACCTCCCACTTCTCTTCCACACCACCACACTCCCAGGAGCCACTCATCCCACCACACACACCACAGCTTATCCAACCTATTACTTATTCACAGGCATTCCCAAAAGACTTCTGTACCTGCCAATGTGCTAGTGTTCCAATCTTGGACTACACCTTCCGATTCCTTGACTGTGTGATTAAGACAGAACGTTGAAATTCAGATTTTTTATGTCAGACATAAGACAGGAGCTGTACAAAATCAGCCAGCTTCATTAAATCTCAAGTGTCTGGTTAAAATGCAGTTAGACTGTTCACACATACCCATCGCTCCCATCATCTGACTGCCATAGGCACCACCAGTTCCTCCTGCTGTAGAATTCAAGAAGAGTTCTACATATCTGTGTTCTGGAAGGAGAAAAGTTTGCCATGAGACCATTTCACACCAAATCCCAGCACAGTTTTCACCTCACTGCAAGTTTCAGGCTGCAACAGAACCTTTGGTAGCCCAGTCACAGCAGATGCACTACATGGCCCTGAAGCTCTGTGCTCAGAGCAGCTGTACTTACGCATATTTGCTTTGTCTTTGGACATGGCGGCCACTGCATCCTCATGAGTAGCAAATTCCACATCTGCCTCTCCAGTTACTCTGCCATCTGGTCCGATTTCGATGTGTACTCTTACAGGGTTCAGAGGCGAGAAGAACTACGTATGAAACAGTCACACGGATTAAAACGCACCAAGGCAACAGCCGAGTTGTACAGCAACTAAACCTCCCTTCTGCTCTACAGGAAGGCTCACTCCTCTCACACACCCAGGCACAGGCTCTCGAAGCCAGGCACTCGGAGAGCAGCAGGCTGGGAACTCACGTTATAGATGTCGTTCTCCGTAGCTCTGTAAGGCAGACCCCTCATGTGGACGCAGTGGCCAGTCGTGCTCTGGAAGGTGGACGTCCCGTCGCCGTATCTGTGGTCCGACATCCCTGCAGAGAAAAGAGTCCATTCTAGGTCTTTCAGATGTATTTTCGTTTCTTTGGAGACATATTGAAAGTTCAGTTACAATTCCTATTAGAGAAATCTTACCTCTTCCAAATCTATCAGAACCAAAACCATAGCCATCATTATACCCATTGTAGTCATCATAACCTCCATAACCTACAAATAGATGGGACAACACGTTCATTTCAACCACAGAAAGATCCAAACACACATGAAGACACTGCAGACAGCTAGGGCTTGAACATTGTGGTTTTTTTCTAGCAGAAACACAGCCGAGGACAGATACAAACCAGCAGTGACACTACCAGGTCCAAGTGTTGCTGCTTCTCAGATGAAGAGCTCCCTCTTGGACTTTGTGTCCTTACCTCCTCCGTAAGCTCCACGCCTCATTCTTTCCAAGCTACTTCCTCTACCAAGACTGTTGTATCCCCGCGTCAGACCAGGTCTGTCGTAGGGACCGGGCCTCTGCATCGCCAGCAGCTTGCGTGGAGGGTCGTAGTGAGTGCGCACTTCCGCTCGGCTGCTCTTGAAGATCTCAATGTACCTACAAAGTGTTTCCACAGGGAGAAGTCAGTCCCTCACTCCTTCCACAAACACCTCCAAACTTTACATCAAGACAAGCCATTTAGTCATAGCCTCGAAACTGGCACTGGACTTTAAGCCAGGTTTCTTTACATTATGTAGGCAATGACATACTATTAAGCACTACGTTACTTTCAAATCAAGGTATTTTCAAGAAATTACAATTACTGAAGGGTTTACATGCTCCTCATACCTCAGTACATCCCAGCCTTAAGGGTGGGGGAGCAAGATTGATTCCCCACCCTCCTCCCCCCAATTTAAAGTGTTAGTCAAAAAAAAAACATAGGAGGGACTGATGTCCGCTCAACTCGGTTTTGCTCACGTGGCAATGTAAACAGAGGGTTAAAAACCCAGCCTCCACCAGGATTTTAACCCATCAGGATGCTACAAAAAAAAAGAAAAAAAGCTATGCATGTGCTAGTGAACCCAGCCTATGCTTCAAGGATTCAGCGTAGGCAAAAAAAATTGCATGCTTCAATGAAAAATAGTCACAAGTAAAATAGAATAAAAACCCTTTGTGACAATTTCTTGAAAGCTATGCTTATTACATTGAAGATTATTAATACAGTAAGAAAATTTGTTACATTTCAACTTATAAAACAAGTTTAGAAAGTATCACATTTTCTTATGGTAATAAGAACTGTGCATGTCTTTAGAGCTAAAGGCATAATTAGTGCTATTTGAGAGGTTAAAGCCATAGTCTCTCAACTTTTGTCGCTTTCAAGCTATGATCAGTTTTGCAACGCTCCGTTATTACCAAGTTTCCAAAGCAGATTGAAGCTCAGCCCAATTTTATCTGGCATTTTGGGTAGATCCAAACACTCTGTGCCACAGGCACATCAGTAATACCTTCACTTAACATCACCGAGTTAGAGACACAAATGCTACTTCTATTTGGATGTTAACACTTTCAGAAGAGAGAATATGGATTTAATTGTTTACCATAAGAAAAGTGACAGAGCCAACCAACCATCCATCCCCACCTGTGCCCTATTCTTTCCTTGTGTTTCTTTAGAGCCTTTTCAGCTATTTCCTGTGAAGCAAACTGCACGAAGGCCTCCCCCGTACTCCTCCCCTGGAAGTCCACCGGCAATGTTATCCCATTTGGCACGATTTCCAACCCTTCAACCCAAGGACAAATAACCCCAGTAGGGGGGCAATATTAACATCACAAGCCCAGTCATGAGTTTTTCTTATAGCTTTAAATACACCAGAATTTTTTTTAACACTTTGTAAGTGAATGGTATGTTGATTCTAGAATACTAGAAGAAAAAAAGCACGTCAACAAAGAGAGAGCCACCATCACATACCATTCGGTTCTTAACCCACCCTGCAGAGCACAGAAACGTTCTGAGTGTCACCAAAAACTCCTCAGACCAAGCAGCTAACAGGGTGCATTAAGAAGTTTGTGTTATTACAAACCTCTTCAATTCTGCAAAAGTTTTTAAGATGAACTTTTTTTTTTTTAAGAGAATTTAAATTCAAACAAAGCAAGTCAAACAGCTTTATATAGAACACTCATTTTTACTGTAAGTCACTCAGGTAAAATAATTAAGTTTTAAGTCTTATGCAAACATCAATTTTTTTTTTAATCTTTAGGAGTGCTTAATTAAGAAAAAATCATGAAGTCATTTCAAAAGTATTAGTTTCTGAAGAGGCACATTTTGTATATTAAGCACATTAACAGTTTTTAAAGCTTGAATCACTTAACCACGTAAGAAAGAAACAGCTTAAAATGCACATGCTTAGGAATTGCTCTTGTTCACAATATATTACTGAGTCAGAAAACAAAAAACAAGTTCTGATGTTGTCAAATTGGTAATATTTCTACTGTATTTTAAAGTGAAACAGTAAGATCAATCATTTCTTGTTATAGCAAAACATTCCAGCTAGTTTCAACACTCACATTTAGAAATCTACTACTTGGAAAATACTATAAAGTTAAATCCTAGATAAATCAACAGATTTCATTCTGAATCTTTTTTTTATAGTATTCCAGTTCCTAAAACACACAACAGCTGTAAAAAAGTGAGAATGAGTCAATACAAGACATTATCTCTTTGTCCCTAAAAACTTTAAGCTAGAAATCAAGGGGTTTTTTTTCTTCCTCCTAAGAAAGGGAGTAGGGAAGGGGGAAATCTGTACTTGAATGGAGTTCAGCAGGTTGTTTTTCTTCTGGAATCTTATTCAACACTAAAACAACAGCTGTAAGAAGTCATGGGCACAATGCACACCCTTCCTCACATCCTGCTCCTTGCACTGAGCCCAGCAGTTAAGGGTGTTCTACATCCTTAACTGATCAGTGTGAACCAGCCAAGACTGTGGGTGGAAATTCCTCCCATCTGAATTGTTCACTTTGAATTCAGAAAGCAAGACACTTATTTGCTATCCTTACTTGGAAGAGTAGGACCTGCTAAGTATAAATTAGAGCAGCTTTTAGGAGTTCCCTCAATTATTAAATAAAGAGTATGTTAGGAATTGATCCCTCAAGCCCAGGTAACTAAAGAATTGCTGATTTACTGTTGATACCCATCAGTCCATTATTGGAAGCACTACTGGACAATCCGTGGTGAGGTTTTTTGTTTGGTTTTGTTGTTGTTTGGAATTTTTCTGGAGGGGGTTTCTTTGGGTTTGGTTTTTATTTATTTTTTTAAAAGCATAAACCAATAGTGCTACAGCTACTACTTTTATCCCACATACCTGAAAAAAACTGTACAATTTCTTCTTTACTACAGCCAAATGGGAGTCCTCTAAGACGTACAAAACCATCATTAGCTGTATCAGGGCTGTTGGGACCAGTATGCTTCAGAACCCAATCCATTTCAACGTTGTTTGACTTGAAAACTGTAAAAGGCACTTAGAATTAATGCATTCTGGAACACACAAGAGTCTTAAAAGTCATTTGCCTTGAAACTAGTCAACTTAAGTCCAGCTGACCTTTCACATGCATTTTAAAGAGACAGAAAAGCAATTAACCAAAAAACCCATCAACCACAAACACATTTAGTCAGTTACTAGACCAATTGAGTCAAACCTTCAACATATCTGTGTCCCATTGTCTCTCTGTCTTTTTTCAGGGCCAATTTCACATCCTCCTCTGATTCAAGTTCAGCAAATGCTTCTCCACTTGGTCTGCCCTCCCTGGTGTAGATGAAACGGATACCCAAAGGTCCATTTAGAATTTTACAATCTGAAAATTAAACAGAAAGGCCAGAATTAATTTAATTATTACAGGAAAACTGTCAATTTACAAGTTTCAGATACGCTAAAAGGAACAACAACAAAAAACCCACCTAACAACTATCAAGTTATATCACAAAAAGAAAACCAGCAGTATTCTTGTTGTAACTTTTATAGTGACCAATAAACTAAGGGACTAACTAAATGCAAACTACCCTTTTTGTAAAGATTAGTAAAATATTCAGGATAAATGCAAATCATTTATCTATTTTCAAAACTTTGCTGCCTCAACTCAAGTTGAATGTGTTATCTTGCTATTCTTTGTCACTGACTTAGACTTTCTCATCAGCATGAAGTGAAATAAGGAGTATGGTACAATCAGTGTAACTGCAATGAACTAAGTCAAAACCAAGCGGCTTTAAATCTCCAGTCACTGGAGAAAGCATGTATCTATCACCACTGTTTATTACTGCAGGATGCTAATAATGTGAGGGAAGGATATCACATGCTAAACACTTAATGCAAGAGATCCTATTAAGACAGCACCAAGAACTAAACCCATTTATTTCAACTGGAAGCAAGAATTTGGAAGTTTTATTTAAAATGGAAGCTATCTGGCTAGTTAGGAAGCTAAGGCAGTTGTGGCTACCCCAGCAGCTCCCAGACTAAGCTCCTTTGTGCCTGGCTCCTGCTAGCAGAAGCATAGCTTTCCACATTGTATCCTAGCTGAGGCACTTGTTGCATTGCTTACTGCAACTTCTGGCTGCTGCAGCATTCCCGCTGCCACAGTGTGCCCAAGAGGAACCCAGAATCGACCAGAGAGCCTGGTCCCTCTCCCAGACCTCTATCCCCCCCACAGTTCTGCTTACCGGAGAAAAACCTCTGCACCTCCTCGGTGGAGCAGGACCAAGGCAGCCCCCTGACTTTCACCACGTATCCCTCGGTGCTCTCCGTGTTGAGCATCACATTGGGGGTGAGGCTCTGCTCCGTCTCAGCTTCTGTGGTGGCTGGAGAAGACCAAAGCAGGCCCCTTTGAGACTCTGCACAGCACGGCCGCCACCCGCACCCCCTCAGAGCGCCCGGCGGCCCCCCTGGCCTGTCCCCACCCACCCCCGAGCCTCCTCTACCTCGGGACCGCTGCCCACTTCACACACACGGAGCCGCTCCCGCCCGGCGGACGCCTGGCCTGGCCCGGCCCGCCCCCCCGGCCCGCGCCCAGCCCCATCCCCGCACGCACACATGGTGGGGCTCCGCGGTGGTTCTAGGGCTCCGAGCCTGATCCGCTGTCCGGAGAGCGCCTAGTCCCAGTCGGGTGGCAGCGAGCGGGCGAGCCTGTGGCGAGAGCGCGCTAGGAAATGGCGGCGGGTGCTCCCGCTTCCGCTGGGCCGGGCCTTCCACCGCACAAAGAACCCCGGCCCCAGACACCGCCCTGGTGCGCCCGACGACTCGCGGTCCCCACCGACGCGCACAACGCCCGCGGCCGGCAGAGCGGCGGCGTGAGGGAGCGTCCGCCGAGCAGCGCGGGCCCCGGGCCGGCTCCTGAGCGGGGCTGCGGCGCGGCCGAGAGCGAGGCACGGGGCGCACGCGCGCAGGCAGCCGGAGGGCTCCTGCCCCGCCCCCGCGGGACCCATCTGCGCATGCTCCGTAGCACCGCTGCGCTCCGCCGCCCCGGGACACGCGCCCGCTGCGCACACACCCCGTGCGCCGCTCCCGCCAGGGTGCGCATGCGTCCTCGCTAGTCTATGGTCTGATTTCCCCCCCCCCCCATACACACACACCCCGCCGCCGCCACCGCCGCCCCCCCGGTACCTTGTGCGCATGCGTCGCCTGCCTGCCCCGCTGAACAAAGCCGCGGCGCCAACTCCCGCGCAGAGCGCGGGCCGGGCCTGCGCGCACGCGCCTCTCTCCACACTGCGCATGCTCCGGAGGCCGCGCGCTGCTTCCCCCCCACCCCACTCCGGCCTCCCTCCGGCCCTGCCCGGGGGAAGGGAGGGGGAGGCGGGCCCCGCTACCGCCACTCGCCCCCCGCCCCGCACCAGCACGACACGCGGTGAGGAGGCTGGCTGAACAAAGAGGTGTGTGGGAACTAGCACTTACCAGCTTCAAATGCTGACGCTACCCCACGTGAAACAATCTGCTCGCTTCGGTCACTGAAGCCTGGTGTGTTTGTAGGAGATGGGGAAAGAAGAGACATGGGTCACAATTATCATAAAGTAAAGGAAAATATAACTCCCTCCCATCTCCTCCAAACACACCAGACCTAGCTAGATTCCACCCTGAATCTCAGGCAACAGGGAGTTAGTTACAAGGCACTAACTCAGATTAACTCACACAGCCTCGGAGAGTTGTGCCTGTAAAAGACTAGCACCTATGAATCCTCCATCCCCTCTCTGTACCCTGGAAAGAGCAAGCGATTCATGTTTCAACTTGCCCACACAAGCGATAGAGAACCTGTGCCAAGAGTGAAGCGGGCTCCCTACAGCCCCAGGCATGCCAGCACTGGCACAGGAATTCTGGAGCCGAGGAGTCTCCTGACCCTCCACCCAGGCGTGATTCCTCCCAGGCAATACCAACGCTGGCAGCCCTAGGCTGAGCCATTCACACTGCCTGCAAATCTACATGTCCCTCTCATAGCTACCTAAAATGTTTAGTTTTGCAGATACCAATCCAGACCACTAACAACTACCTCCCCTCAAAGATGGAGCCTTTTGAAAAACTATGAGATTTTTTTAAAAAAACCCATATTTTCAAGTTTATGCCTGTAAATCAAACAACATGGAGAACTCGTTTACATGAATGCAAATCAAATCAGTAGGCGGAACCTATTTACAGCAGTTTCCTGAACAAAACAACTGTGCTTGACTTCACTTGCTAAACACCCATTTTTAAAAACCCTGAAGGCAGCAGCTTGGCAGAGGCGGCTGTGCTCCCCGGGCCGGGCAGGAGCGGCAGCAGAAAGAGCCGCCGGCCGCGGTGGGGGAGGGGGCAGCGCCTCCGCCTCTTCCCGGGGAGTGGTGGCGGGAGACGGCCATCCCGCCCACCGGCTGGCGGGAGACTTAAAGTGGGCTGGAGCAGCCGGGAACCCTGTGTGCTCCCGCTCAGCGCCGCTATGTCCACTCCCGCCAAGCGGCACTGCCACGGCCCTGCTGGCTCCCTCGATTCCAGCTTCCAGAAGCGCCTGAAGATTTCTATCGAGGGGAACATCGGTGAGCTGGGCTGGGCGGCGGGGGAGGGAATGAGCCGTTGGGGCCCTGCGGAGGGGAGCGCCCTGAGGCGGCACAGATGGTGGGGGAGAGGGGCGGCCGAGGGGCCTTTTCCACCCACCTCTACAGGCAGGCGGGGATTTTTGCGGGGGGAGAAGCGCAGCCGGAGTTTACCCGCTGCCGCCGGGCCGAGACCGGTTCCCGGCGATACTCAAACTGGCACCACGGCCTGGGACGGGAGGGTGAGGGGGGCACCCCGCCGCCCTTCGCCCGCCACCGGGCTGCGCGCGGACTGAGCCCTCAGCGCCCTTCCCGCCGCAGCGCCAGCCGCCAGGGGGCCCTCCCGCGCGCCCGGCCCGCACGCGGGGCTCCAACCCTGCAACTGCGTCACCCATTCGCCCGCCGGCGCCAGCTCGCCGCGCACGCGCGGCATTTCCCCTCGCGCCAGCCCGCCGCGCAGGCGCAGCAGCGGCTTCTCCTCCGCCAGCTCCCAAACAAAGCGGCGCCGAGCCCCGCCCCGCCCGGCCCGCTCCTAAAATGGAGGCGCAGCCTCCGCCGGCAGCGGCCCCTTATCGGCTGCCCGGCCCGGGCACGGCCGTCTGGCGCTGCAGATTAGAGCGGTGCAGGCGGCCCCGCCGGCCCTGCCTAGCGCCCCAACACCTGCCCGGGGTCCGGTGCGGCTCCGCACCTCAGACACGGCAGGAACACTGACACTGCCTGCAGCCTCCCCACGACACCCCGCTCCTGCCCCGGTACTACCGAGACCGGTCTAACCCACACCCCTCACTGAACCTGACACATCTCCTGCAGCTGCAGGGAAGTCAACGTTTGTCAGGCTGCTGGAGAAACACAGCGATGAGTGGGAGATCATTCCCGAGCCCATCGCCAAGTGGTGCAACATCCAGACAGCGCAAGATGAATTCGAGGTAGGTCTGCTGGGGTTGGGAAGCTGGGGACAGAGATGGCTGCAGGGATAGGACAAGGAGCCGTGCCAAAGTTCAGCTGTACTGAGTCTGGACCACCCAGAGTCATCCCCACTATCAGCAGCTGGTCAGACACTCTGAAAATGACAGGGCTACTTAGGAAGATAATATTGAATGCATCTTCTAAGTAACCACCCCTACACCACAGGAATCACATCAAAGTCTGGAACTCTGAAAAACCTAGTCTAAAGAAGCTGTCAAAGACTAACATCAGCTAAGAAATGTATCTTTTTACTCCTATGCCCAAACAGTTTTCCTAAATAAAAATATATATGTATACAAGGCCATGAATTCTTACTTCAACATACCAGAATTCTGGACAGAGATAAATGAATAAACTCCTGGAAGTACACTGGTATTAAGTTTTCTCTCTTGTCCCCTAGGAACTTTCAACATCCCAGAAGAGCGGAGGAAATCTACTCCAAATGCTGTACGATAAACCCACAAGATGGGCTTATACATTTCAGACTTACGCTTGCTTGAGCCGAGTAAGAGCACAATTAAAACCTGTCTCAGCCAAGCTACATGAAGCAGAACATCCAGTGCAATTCTTTGAGAGATCCGTGTACAGTGACAGGTAATTCCTCTCAAAACACAACAGGAATCCAAATTAACAGCTCTAGGTCTTCATCCTCAGAAGACATGGAGCTGGGGAAACACTCTGTATTAAAGCAGTATATACAAGGAGCAGGTTTGATTCAACAGGCAGGAGCTGGATGATATTAAGGGTACTTAATAGATGTAAGAGTAGGCAGCTATTTCTTTAGTATCCTAATGTTAATGAGAAGTGGTTTGATAATTCACTTTGGTCATTCCTAGCATGGAACTGAATTTCTGTCATTGCAGATACGTATTTGCTTCTAACCTGTTTGAGTCTGGAAACATTAATGAAACAGAATGGGCTATTTATCAGGACTGGCACACCTGGCTTTTGAATCAGTTTGAATCAGATATAGAACTGGATGGCATAATCTACCTAAGAACCACACCTCAGGTAGGTTCACTGAAGATTAAAGTATTTCAGCTCCAACTTCAGTTTCCAGGAACTTGGGAGGGTACAAAAACATTCATGACGTAGTAAGAACTACTGGCATTTAGCTGAAGTGGCACAAGTCTGGGGGGTTGTTTTGGTTTTTTAAAAATAGATATTCTAGATTTAACTCATTTATGTTCAGCCAAGCATTTAAAACTGATGCTCATTAATGTCTAGCACTAGTCCTTCTGCTTTAAGGAGGATCTGTTTAGCTGATTTAGCCTTCAACACATGATTCATGTCCAGGCTTGCACTTTTTCCCCCCCTAGAAATGCATGGAAAGACTACAAACAAGAGGGAGAGAAGAAGAACAAGGAATTGAGCTTGAGTATTTGGAGAACCTTCACTATAAACACGAAGCCTGGCTTCATGAAAGGACTATGAGGTATGAACCCATTTTCCATTGGCAAGGTTCACCTTACAGGCAAGGCTCCTTCCTACCTTATGCTGAAGTTGATGAGGGATAAAATGAAGGTGTAAGCCTAGCTTCACTCAGGCACAGACTTATCTTTAGACCCACTACAGGTTTCTTGGCACAGAGGTGATTACTCTAGGTTATATGCAGAGGGAAGGTCATCTCTTGGCAGAGGAGTAAAAATTGCCAAGACAAGGAACTTCATCTCATTTAAAGCCTTTGCTAAGCATTAGCTGCAACTAGAAGGAAGGACATGAGTTTTGCTAACTGGAAGTACACAGGAATAGGACAGAGTTGAAGTGGTGTTCGTAGCTGATGACATAAGCTACCTCCTCCTAAGCAGCTTCCAGTTCCAATGTAATGGAGGGCAAGGTCCCAACTACCTTTAAACTAGGATGACTGTATTTCAACAAGGTTTAAATATTAATCCTAGCTCCAAAATAAACAATAATCAGAAGGGGCTTTTTTTTTTGGCAGGCACTATTACATACAAGAAACCCAGTCTGCAACTAACTTGTCTAGCTCTCCATACCTTTCCCCCAACTTTTTGACTGGCTCTTACTAGCTTTCCCATCCAAGGGATCTCTAAAGGTGAAAGCAGACTTTAGATTTCCCCCTAGAGCAGCCTGAAATACTCTCCTGAATGGGAAGCATAAGAATTCTAGGAAGAGTACGTGATCAGTCACATCTACTTCCCTAGGTTTCACATAGGATGACCAAAATGCTTAGGGGACAAGAAGGCACTTTGTATTTTTGGAACATTTACATTGTTTACTCATTCCAAACTTGTGAGCAAGCACTTCCTGTATTTTTCATAGGAACACTTAAGTCTGTGAACACAAGTTACAGTGTTGTTCAGCACTTACTGCATTTTAGAAATGGTTTTCACATATAGGAAGAGAGACCACTACTTGAAGAGACCAATACCTCCAGTTGCACAACTGCTGCTCCCATCTGCTCCTAACCTCTAGCCAAAATGGTCTTACTTATCTGAGAGCCATTTTAAATACCAGCCTTATAACCTGTTAAAGAGCTCATCCCCACAAAGGGAAGCTTTAAAACTGCATCTTAGTAAATGGATTAGCAGTTAACTAGAAAGGGGTGTGGGAGACAGAGGGCAAGAGCTGCTTTTTGAAAGATACTCCCTCTTATCAAAATCACATTCCTGACAATTGGTTCCATAACAAGAATGAGGAAATGAAGGTAAGAAGCATAAACTATCTCCCCCCAACTTGGGCAATAATTGTATATGTTAAAAGGCTAGATTTGTGAAATACATTGAAATTATGGTGATACAACATTGGCTGGGTTATACAAGAGCCAGTAAGGACAGACTTGACTTTTATACTTAAGTCATGGGCATCTGCATTAATCTCAGTTGCCCTTAGGATGACTTGGAAAGCACCTGAAGAACTACCTTGTTTTACACAGTAATTTACACCATTTTTACTAGTATTATTTTTCTTCCTTTTTTTTCCAGAGTTGACTTTGAGAACCTTAAAGAGATTCCCATTCTAGTTTTGGATGTTAATGAAGATTTTAAGAATGATAAGATTAAACAGGAGTACCTGATTGATAAGGTAAGTATTAAATAATGTTTCCTCATATCTGCTTTTCCTCTGCAGTAATAGCTATAAGTTACAAATTTACATTCTTAACATTTGTGATGAAGTGCTTCTTTGGGGCTGGTACAATCAGTCTCCACAGACTGAGGAATCTACATGGCTGCAGAAAAGGCTTTTTGCTTCCCTTAAAAAATCATTAAACTGCACTTCCTTATCCACACAATTCAAGAGAAAACTGGGTGTTTTAAAGAGGGGCAGTTGCAGGGGATGCAAGTACACAGCAGCTAGAGCAGTCAGACTACTCTCCACCAAGTCTGTTCATTAAATAGTTCACAGAATGATACTGTCCAGCTCATGTCAGCCATGATGTCCTTAGAAATACCCTGCAGTCACCTTGGAGCTATGTAAGCCCCCTCACCTTCTAGGGATCTAGGCTCTTCCTGGACAGAGCACAACACATCTGATAAACACAGAGATAACTGAACCTTGTATATAGTTCTAAATGCATGAGGTGACACTCCTAGAGTTGGGAGGGAAAATAAACAGCCATTTGAGGAAACAAGGTGGTAATAAATAGGTTACTTGAGTTAAAATGGTGTTTGTTAATTCCAAGGAAGGGCAAGACTTAGCAAGTAAATACCTAAAGAAATTCTTCTGCTGGAGCCATGTGTCTAGACCACAGCAAAAAAAAAAAAACCCAAACAAAACACCAAGACAGCCTCCTAATACTTCAAGGCACGTGGCTCATTCCCAGCCCTCCAAGCAGAGCTGTAACGTTGTGTATTTCACTCACTGGGACACTTTAACCAAGACCATTCTTGCAAGATGGAAAGAAGTGCCCTCCTATCAAACCATACACACAGCTTTCTCCATGTTGTTTTGGGTCATCAATTTGAGATTACTGAAGAATGGCTCCTCTAATTGAAACCTGATTTGCCCAATTAAATAGTTCTACATAAACTGGGGAGGGGAGCACAATGTTCAGTTATGGAGGCACTTGTTATATCCTCATGGAAACCAGCAATTAACAGCTTAGAGAGTTATGAATAAGACTACACTCCTACATGCTATTTATTTTTTTTTTTAGCAAGGTCTACAGTGTTGTTTCCAACCTCCCTTCAACACCTAACATATGAAAAGGTCAGCTCTGCTTTCAGCTTGGGGCAGGAGGGCCAGCACCAGGCTGAAACTGCTGCCCGATCTTTAGCTTAGTATTCAGCCAATCCCTCTCTTCTGAGAAAAGAGCTACCTAATGAAGGAAAACTTATTTTTGTTTAACGAGGTAACATTCTGTAAAGCATTCCACAAGCTACCTTTCATAAGTACTATTTTTGACTAATTACGTTACCCAGTGCTACCTATACTAATTTACAAATCTTGGGTTCACAGCCATCTGCTATACTGACGAGCATTTTGGGTCATGAATTACATGCAGAGGCAAAACTGAAGACTGTGTAGTAACAAACTGTTTGTTCTCCAAGAAAGAAAGGGAAAAAGCTTAACAATTTAGCTTTTCTTTTAATGCATCAAATATATATGCTTTTTGTTTTCACAGGTCAAGTCTTTCCTGACTTCTTAAGATGAACTTGAGTAACAAGTCTCTGAAGTTCAAGAGTTAAACCTAACAATTATTGTGTTCCTCAACAATTTCCTTTAACTACAACTGTATAGCTTACAAAAGCAAGCTTGAAATGCAGAATGTTTGTGGAGTAGTTGTTTTTCTTTGGCTTCTCTGACCTGTGTGGGTTTTGACAGAATTTTCTATATATTTAAAATTAACAAATAAAGGGTGCTTGGATAATGTACTTTGTGTACATTCTGTACTGTTTAATAAAGATTTTAAACTAATACTGACTAGTAACTGGCTTTAACAAGAGAGGAGTTAACCAGTTATCAAGGCCTGACAGCCCGTGCAGCAGCGATAGCAGGCGCTGGAGCAGGGTTGTTTTGCAATAACTGGCATCGTTCACCATTTTAAGACGAGACTGTTATGGCGTCCAGAAACCTTTACTTTCAACTTCTGCTTTATTGAATGGCTCTTTTCCCAGGATTTACGCTACTTAAGGATGGAGGTTACTGTAGTCGCAAGAGTTATACCTGCAACAAACTGTAATTTAACCAGATCTTGTTTACTACCCACCCCCATCCCCCGAGCAAACTAATTCCACCCCCCCCCCCCCCCCCCCCCAACACGGTAACGGCAAACAGCGGGCAGGGAGAGAGCCGCCGGCGCTGGCACCGGTGGCCGCGGCAGGACAGCAGCCCCGCAGCAGCGCCGCAACCGCCCCCACAACCGCTCCCCACCCCCGCCCCGCCGAGCGCCGCAGCCGCCACGACGCACGCGGCAGAGGGGGGGGGGGGGGGGGGGGAAGCGGCGCACGCGGCCGCGCCGTGAGGCCGCTGCTCGGCCAGGCCAGGCCGCAGCCAAGGCCGACTTCACCTGGGGCCGCGCCGGTAGCGCAGTGCGCGGCCCCCGCTGCCAGCAACCACCGAGGCGGCAGCTCAACGGCACCGGGGCCCCGGATCGGGCGGGACCCGCCGCGCCGCCCCTCCCCCACCCGCAACGGCCCTGCCGCCCCACCCCCATCCCCGCTTCCTCCTCCTCGCCGCCACCGCCCCCTCCCGCCGCCGCCGGGCCTTACCCAAGCCGGGGATCTCGCCCTCGGTCTCCTCGGTGTGACAAGGATCCATCTTGGCCGCGCCTTCCCCACAGGGACCGGGAGAAGACAAAGCTGGCTGGGGGCGCTCAGGCGCTGCGCAAACGGAAACAAAAGCTCAGCGGCCGCCGAACGGACGCTCCGGCGAAGGCGGATCGGGGCTTTCCGATCGTTTTTTTCCCTGTTCCTACGGGGATGAGGCGCGATGAAACCCGCGGCCTGTCCGGTCCGGGCCCGACCCGCCTGCTCGCTACTCCTGCGCAGCGCCCTCCGCCCCTATAAATACCGGCCGGCCGCGCTGCGCAGCGCCCTGACGTCACGCGCCGCCCGCCCCTGCTCCTCCGCCGGCCGCCAGCCAATGGCAGCGGGACAAGCCGAGCCCGCCACTCACGTCCGGCCGCCGCGCGCGGGGGGGATGAGGGGCGGGGGGGGGGGGGGGTAGGAGCACGGCTGCCTCAGTGGGGGTCCCGCAACGGCGGTGCCGGTGGGAGCGGCGAACCCCGAGGCACCCAATCGCACCCGCACACCCGGCCGGGTTCAACCCCCGCTCGAGGGCCCGCCTCGCCCGTTCTTCCACCTAAGCGCCAAACATGGCGGCGGCTTTGTCCCTCCCCGCCCGCAGCGCCGATCAACCCCCGACCCCGCCGCCCCCTCAGCACCCCAGCTCACGGCGGGCTGCGGCCGCGGAGCTCCGTTGGCCAGCGGGGATCGGCGGCTCCGCGCACTGCAGTAGCGCCCGCCGTTGCCGTCAGGTGGGCTGAGCTCCGCCTCCCGCCGCGGCGTGAGGCGAGGGGGGGCGCGGGGGCCCCCTCCCGCCGAGCGGCCTGGTCAGGCCCGTCCCGTGGGGAGCAGGCCGCAGGCTTTGGCCGGCGCTGCAGGCCGCTCCGCCGTGAGGCGGGAGAGGGAGGGTCGGGCTGCGCTGCCAGCCCCGGAGGCGGCGGGGGAAGGAGTGAGGGGCTGCCGCACGGCCGGGCAGGGCGAGGCGCGGCCTGCGGGAGGCCCTACACCGAGATGGCGTCAGTGTGAGCTGGGGCCTGGCCTGCGAGGAAAAGCCTTCCTCGGGCTGCCCTCACACCGTCCAAATGATACTGTTTGTAATCGCTGGGACGGAAATGTGAACAATGGGGATAGTAACGGCAGCGGCTGAAAATCTGCCAGCCCTGACCTTTCCAGAGCGTGCGTTTGGAGTCAGTGTTTGTTTGGGCTTAGGTGCGGGTTTATCTGCTGCATCTCGGATTGGACATCACCGAGTGCCCTGGCAGGGCGCTACAAAAGGCTGCGCTCTCCTCTGCTCCCTGCACTTTGCAGTCCCTTCGCCTGACCAGACCAATCTCCTCTGCAAAATATTGTTCCAAAGAATCATTAGCTAAAACAACTTTAGATTAAAATAGCTGTAAGGGAGCCAGCGCGATTGAACAGATGAGTGGTGACCTTAGGACTGGGGAGGTGTGGCATCTATTCACAGCTTTGTTTCTGACTCAGTGGTTAGTGTAAAGCGAATCCCTTTGCTAATCCCCCTTGAAGCCTTTGCATTTCTAACAGTGAGTTAATGATATTTTTTCTCTTCTTTTAATGTTTATTAATATCCATAGACTGGGGTACATTTACTATGCGTCATCAGTCTGATTGGTCTTTTTAGTACCCATTACTGTATTTGAATAATAAGGGGAAAATGGCCTCTGTTGTTTATGCATGATGATTCACATGACTTTGAAGTGAGCTGTACTTGCTGATTTCTCGCTATCTAATTTTTAGTGATAAATAAAGCCTGGTTTGCACAAAATTTTCTTCATCATATGTTTATTATACTCAAACAGCATTCTGACATCCATCTTCAATTTAGAAGTCTCTTAGGAAATTGAAAACAGGAAGAAGTTCTGCTGCATGCATATTCTTCCTCTTCCTCTTAGAGGAAAGGTCACAAGACTTCTCTGCAAACATGTACTTGCTATTAAGCGTAAGCAGAATACCTGCCTGCCTTGAAACCTGACACATCCAACAGGAAGGTGGATACAGCCACTTCTAGGGGAAGAATGTGACTGTGAACAGAGGAGGCAAACAATGACATAAATAGTTATCAGATGAGTTATAACTAGCCAATGTATATGTGGTGTTTGAAAGATGAAAATAATTCACAATTCAAGGGGAGGTTTTGTTAGCAGCAGCAGCCCTTTTTCCTGAGAAGCCATCTCTGGTAAGCGCATTCGCAAGTAAGGGCAGTCCCATGGTACGTGAGCACTTGCAAATCATGAGTTAGGGGATAAAAATCTTGCTGGAAACATCTAATGCAGAATTTTATTAGGTTTCTTGAGCAAGGAAACAACTATGTATGTATTTTACACACACAAACTTCCAGGTCTTGCTTCTGTGATTTTTTTCTAGGACTCTACCATCATCAGTTTACCTGCCTTTTTTATTCTGTGGTGCCAGCCTGACACCCTGCCAGCAGACACAGCTGAACTGTAGTGTGTCTGTCAGTGTGTCTGTCAGCAACTCCCACTGCAGCTTCAGGTGCTTGTTTTTCTCTAAAAGGGCTTTGTTCTACCTCAGAATTTCACTCTCCCATTCCTGCAAAGGGGAAAGGCACACCTGCTGCCCAGACTGCTGGGGAGAGGAGCTGCTCTCATTTTCCCACTGGTGTTTCCAGAAGATAAGTTTCACCTTGTTCAAGCCAGCCTGGGGAGGGCTAAACTGAGCTCAGCCTGCTGGGTTTTGTAGTCCGTCTGGTAGAAAATGGGCAAAGGAGTGACCTCTTGGGTTGGAAGGCTGCTGAAGAAATGATCTGCCAGATAGTCACACAGCCCCTGTGCAATGTCCCTGCTTCCCTTAAAGTTCATGGTGAGAGGGGCTGGGAGCAGAGACCCGCACCAGGACAGCATGAGCACTGGTCCAACCTGCAGAGAGATGCACAAAGCTGAGGAGACATGTTAAGTGTTAAACTGGACCAAATAAAAGCTCTTCCTTGAAGCCTGCTACACCTGCTCAGGACATTTCTGTTTGGTACCACCTCTATTTGTTAGCTTGCTTAAGTTTCTTCCCTGGCCAAAAAAATAATGGAGAAAATCTGCAGCTCTGGTTCAAGGTTTTTATCTAAGCCTATATGGAGACACTTGGCCTGCCTGAAAGTGATGCTGATTTCTGAGTTTTGGAAACACTGCAGTGTGAAAATAATTACCAATAATTCTTCCTTGGGTCAGCATTTGCCATTTCAGAGAGAACAGTGATCAGAGTTTAAATACCTGCTCTGAAAAGATGAGAGAGCTCATTATCCATCAGCCTGACCCCATGGCTGTGTGTGCCTTCCCTTTCTCTCCTTCCTAGCTGGCTGTTATCCATTTATTCTTCCACCTCCATCATAAGCTTCATCCTTCATGTCTCATCTGCATGTGTTGCATGTTCTTTGCATTTGCATATAAGCATGTATAATTCAGGATCTTACAGTTAATCTGCAAACCTGATTAACTCTCTGCTAGCAGCTGACTTGCTTTATCATCTGAGGTCTGAAAATGGGGACTGCATGGAGGTCTCTTACTACCAATGCTTCATAGGTTTCTCTGTATATGTGACCTCTAGTCAAAAGCCCTAGAATTCAATTATAACCTTTCTGTCACTACCCATGGCTTTAGAAACAGTCTGTAGCTGTGGTGGTTTAACAAATACAAGATAAAGAATGTGATTAAATATGCATGATGTCTCTTCTACCATATTAGATAACATGGCCAGGTTCATCATCTGCTAATGCTGCCAATTCACAGCTTTGCTAATGCAACCTCCCTCTTGCTTTTGCTTTGGGCAATTTAAGAGGGTTTTTGCTTATCATTCACCTTTACATTCTTCTTTTTCACCTTTTTTGTCTTTATTCATTACTCTGAAAATGGTGGTCTGCAGCTGGGGCTGGGCAGGAGCTCACATTGCCCAGCTTTCCTAGTCTGTACTTCACTAAAGAGCCACACACAGATCTGGAAAACAAATGGAGAGGCTGATAGACACTGCTTTAGTGAAAAGCAGGTACCCAAGTCCCTTCTTCTCTCTGAGGCCAGCGCTGTACTCTTTGAGTCTATCACCCTTCCACTGATGCCACCAGCTTATCCACAGCTTATGCTCACCATCCTTTGTCAAAGGGAAGAATTGCCTCTGTTCTGCTCCCTGGGTGATCCCATCCTCCCAGGGCTCAGTTGGGAGCTCACCTGTCTGATGTTTTTCTGTTCATTAGTGTAACTCAGGCCTGTTGCCGTTTTGGTTTGTACCATTATGATTATGGCAGTTGGCAGGATACCTTCTGCTTTTTACTGATTTGGTTAGCTGCCTTGCTGGGAATGCTGTTACAGCAGCAGAAGAGGTGTCTTCTACCAGCGTACTTTAGGTATCTGGATGTTTTGCCTGACTGACCTAGGTGGGCATGAGTCAGCTCTGATCCAGAAGCCATCTGGCCATACAGTTCTGTACTGAGCTCATCAGGCTCCTCTCCAAGAAGGTTTCTTCACTCAGGCAGAACATTTACAGCTCTTTGGCAGTTCAGCCTTGCACCAGCCAGGAGGGAGGTGGGCAGTTGTCCATTTGCATCCATTGCAACAAGCGTTATCTGCATTTTCTTACTCCCTCCCAGAAGGGGAATGAGCTGTAAAGCTGTAAATACTTTACAGTGGAGTGACTGAGTCCAGCCTTGGAGAAGTGTGCTGCAGTATCTGCATCAGGACAGATAACACAGTGCCTGAGCTCTTGCTATTCTAGCCACCCATGTTCACGAAATGGAGCCTGTTTTAGCCACTCACCCACAGCAGGCTCAGCAGCAGTGACCACAGCAGCTCACTGGTTTCATCCTTGCTGACATGATGATCCCTGACTTCCACTCCTTGCAGGTAACGTTACCTTGGCTGTTTGGCATCACTCAGCTTTCTCTTGTCAAGTAGTGCAATGTCAAAGTAACATAGTGATGCACACACTGCTGGCACAGATCTTTTATTCTCTCACTCCAGGAGTGCTCTGTGAGTCCTTCTGAGCACTGACCCTACTTCTGCTTTTCCTACCTAACTTCTACCTTTAGCTCTTAGACCCTGGAATTCCCTGAACATAGAGCTGGGCACAGCATTGGTGAGGGCTGGAACAGGGCACACACTTTCCTAAGCTATCACAGCAAATGTGTCAGTTTTCCTTTGGAGGGAGGGCATTCATAAAGGGGCACGTTAAGCCCTTTGTATATATTGTGGCTCTGCCCTCACCAGGGGAAAGATGAATTCTTGGTGCTCTTTTATCACTTACAAGCACTAATTACTGGGAGGTATAAAACTGGTGAAGATGAGGTGAGTTGTAACCTTAGAGTGTGGATTTTCATGGCTTCTCTGTCTTGACCTGCTAACATACAAAGTGGCAGATAGCTTTGGTTTTGCTTGGATTTTATCCCACTATCTAACCCCAGAATGGTTTTCACTGCACAGAGCTGTGGCCTGTGCTAGGGGAAAGGGAATATTTGCCTGCAGGCGAGGGGCTTGTTCTCACAGGCAGTGCAGTGTTCAAGCCAAACACAGAGCTCTCAAACCACAGGTATGACCTGGGTCAGCCACAGTCAAGTTCTTCACCCCAGCCTGTCCCAGTCTCTCCAGCGAGGGTTGTCCTCTTACACCTACACCCTCCTATTCCCCCTGAGCAAAGCATTCTCCCTTCCCCTGGTTCTTGCCCTGTTATGCACCCCGCGGGTCTGTGCATCCATACGTTTACTCAGATCAAGAGGATTCTGGTTTCACTCCCTATAACGTTCTCCTCAGTTTTGGCATTGATAACACATCATTCAAACCACCGTGCTAGATGCAGGCAAGCACCAAAACGCTGCTGTGTTGACAGCGAGGCCCCTGCAGACTCAGCACATAAAATGGGTCACTACTGCAGTTGTTTCAGTTACACAACTCCGGTGTGACGGCCTTTCTTTTTCCTTGCCCTTGGAGTCACTTGAATGTAAACAACTAAGACAAAAGGGTAACAAAATCAGGCTGAGGAATGGAGAGGGGAAAGGAAAATGTTCCCCAGTGCTGGTCTGGAGACCAGCATCCTCATAGCTCCAGGGCCGGTTCCCCAGAGCTCTGATCCTGGAGCTGCTGCAGAAATAAAGACCCATTGAGAAGTCTGGCTCCAAATTAGCATTTGAATTCCCCTGGAGCCTGTTGTCAGATGGGCAGGAGGTGGGTGCTAGTTTCAGTCTCTCAGTACTGATACACAAAGGTGGCTTTAAAAGGTCCTTATTTTTCTGAGGGAAAGAAATGCATTGTTCAAACTATGGACACTTTGTGTGTGGGTTTGTTTTGTTGGGTTTTTTTTTTCCTCTTTTCCCTCTCCCTTTCTTCTCTGTTTCACCCCCTTTCCTGGATCAGGCTGAGCTGTAGATAGACACGTCTGGGTATTGTTAGCCCAGACTGACCTACTTCTTTCCCTCCCCTTGGCCCCCAGTGCTATGGATGCTGGTGCTATGGAAACCTGGGTGACATGCCAGTGTCACAAAGCCAGGGCCACCAGCTGCACCCTCTTCTCACAGCCACACAGGCCCTTCCCCTCTCAAACACACCCCCAAAGAAAGTTAGCAGTGCTGCTTCTTGGGGAAATTCAAGGGTGTGCTCCCTCAACCCCACCCAGGCGTGCTCCACAGGTCCAGGGTTGCTCTTCCTCGGATTCAGGAGGAGGGTGCAGTTTTTCCCTGGCCACAGGGCACAGTGTTTCAGTGCTGGGGACCACGTGTAAACCTGCTGGTGCCTGCACACCAGACCTGTCCACGCACGTATCCTGCACAGGCCGTCACATGCCAGGTAGGAAAGTACACGTGGGCACCCTTTGAAGTTTTCAAGATAAAAATAAGCTACAAACTTCTGCAACGTGGTACAAAAACCTGACAGGAACCTGGCTGGGTTCCTATGAACACAGAAATGGGAACACATGCGCGCTGGCGATCCCTGCAACGGGTGGCAGTTGCTTCATCATGGGGACAGAGTCGTGCAGTTTCATCGTCACTTGTTTGCTCATGTGGGAACAAGCCCTATCAGGGGACAGAGGCTTGTTTACAAGTTCAGCTCTTGCGTTTCTTGCGATAAAAAAGTTGTTGCTGGTTCTGTTGGTTTCCTCTGCTCCCTGTGGCATCCCATCCAGCTGGCTGCTTCAGAGCGGATTTGCTTCCAAACATCTGATACCGAACCTTTTCCTCCCGGTTGCTGACACTGAATTGGCAGCCATAGGGGGAGGAAGCAGGAAGGAGCCTGGGAATCTGCAAAACACCCGCAAGGGGCTCTTGTGTCTGTTGTAGGCCAAATCCAGGAGATTTGCATCCAGTTCTGGGCTCCTCAGTTCAAGAGGGACAGGGATCTTCTGGAGAGAGTCCAGCAGAGGCCACAAAGATGATGAAGGGCCTGGAGCATCTCGTGTATGAGGAGAGGCTGAGAGAGCTGGGACCCTTCAGCCTGGAGGGATCTGATCAATGTCTATAAATATCTGACATGTGAGGGACAAATGGATGGGGCCGGGCTCTTTCAGTGGTGCCTGGTGACAAGACAATGGGCAATGGGCACAAACTGGAACACCAAAAGTTCCAGACAAACTTAAGGAAAAACTTCTTTCCTGTGAGGGTGACGGAGCCCTGGCACAGGCTGCCCAGAGAGGGTGTGGAGTCTCCATCTGTGGAGATGTTCAAACCCACCTGGACACTTTCCTGTGCAACCTGGTGTAGGGAACCTGCTTTGGCAGGGGGGTTGGACTGGATGATCTCCTGAGGTCCCTTCTAACACCCACCATTCTGGGATTCTGTGGGGCTGCAGGGCTCCCCCACCCCAATAACCTCAATACCAGGGCCTGGCCCTGCACAGATGAAACTCGGAGCAGGAGGGTTTGTCCATGAGTGCTGCCATGGCTGTGGCTGTGTGTGCAGGTGGCCTGTGTGACCACTGCCCTGGGCACCTCTTGGGGTGCAGCTGGGATGCCCTGGGCGTGTTTTGGGGTTCATCCAGGATGCCCTAGGAGCCTCTTGGGGTGCAGCTGGGATGCCCTGGGCATGTTTTGGGGTTCATCCAGGATACCCTAGGAGCCTCTTGGGGTGCAGCTGGGATGCCCTGGGCATGTTTTAGGGTTCATCCGGGATGCCCCGGACAAGTCGGGGTGCAGCTGGGTTGCTCCAGGCACCTCTTGGGATGCAGTGACCGACGCTTCTGCCGCAGGATGCCGGTCCGGAGCAGTTGCTGCCGGCCCCGCCAGACATCCCCCGGTCCCCTCGGTCCCCCCGGGCCGGTACCCAGCTCCCCCCAGCTCCCCGCCGTCGCGACAGCCGCAGCCGCGTCGCACCAGCGCCATCTCCCGAGCAGCGGGACCGGAGCCCCAGGAGCAGCGGGAGCCGGGCGGGGCTGGTGCGAACGGGCAGAGTTTCCATAGAGCACCAGGGCTGTGCGGGGACATGGGGTACACCCTGAAACCATCCATCGCACCCTCGAACCACGGTCTGCTGCAAAACGATCTTCTGTGATGACAGTTGGGAAGGAGCGGAGTAATGACAGCATCCCGGGTGGAGAGGAGGAGCTTTCCTTCTGCTAGAGGCACCTGACACCACCCCTCTGACAGTTATTCGTAGGGGATGATGTGCCCGGCAGTTTTTGCGTGGCAGAGCTAGTGATGGCGGGAAGCCGAGCCCAGAGCCTGGCTGTGCTGCACCAGGATCTTTAATGGTCTGTGCATCCAAGGGGGAGAAGAGACAACCTGGCTGCTGAATCATTAACTTTCCTCCTCTGAGTCATTCTGCAGCCCTGTCGCACACAGAGAGCCAAGGCAAACCGGGCTGAGGTGGGTCGTGGCTCCAGGCCGATACGGTGGCAGGGTTAGAAAACTGATTTCAGGGTAAAAAGGTGGAAGTTTTGTCTGCAGAACCGGTGAGCACCAGCTTGGACTAACCCAATACAGCGGGGTTTTGAGACAGAGCCAGGACCTGCACCGGCAGCTGGGGCTGGTCCTTCTGTATTAACCCTCTGGGAGGTGACTGGTTATGCTGGTAAAAAAGGTGAGGACTGAGAATTAACTTCAGGAGATGATGGGACTCGTTAATGTAAAGGCTGAGTAAGTAAAATCTGGCTGGGGGCGGGTGGCATGTCTCTTCCTCCCTGGGTTTGCTAAGGCACAGCCAGGGTTAAATAACACTCAGCCTTTTCCAAAGTGTAACAGCAAAGCTGCTAGAAAAAAAAGGTTATTTTGTTCTTGTTTATCTTGCTGAGACACCCGGGGGTTCCTGTGAGGATGGGGGGAAACTGCACTTTGGAAAACTTTGCAGAGGCGAGTGCTGTACAGTTATTTTCGTTCAGATTTTAAGCCTTCCCCTGCAGTGTTTGCCAGCTTCAACACGGCAGCACGACTCCAAGGCAGGAGAGCTCCAAAGGGAAATGGACTGGGGGCTTTGCTGGATAAGCCAATTTAAAATGCAGGGAAGGAAGTGAAACAATGTGAAAAATTAATCACTTCTTACAAAAACCCTCTGCCTTTTGTTCTTATCATCTAGATATACAAACTGCTGGGGAAGGGAGGGGAGGACAGCAGGCTTGGAAATGTAATTACACTGGCAGCTTGTTAATGCAGTTATTTCCACTCTCTGGGTTTGGTGTGGAGTCCCCTCGTGATGATGGCACGGAGCACTGCTGGTGTGGCCTGAGCTGTGTCACTGACATGAGCAGACCCATGGCCAAAAGCATCAGTGCTGTGAATGCTGTGCTCCCAAGAAAATCCCATCCTTCCTCTGATGCAAGGGGACCTGAGCACTGGCCAGACCACCCAGCGGGGACCACTGTTTGGTGCTGAGTGGCTCAGCCCCCAATCCAAGAGCTCAGCAGCTCTGAAAATCAGCTCCCCAGGCTGCGTTGCACTGCACGGCGGGGAAACCTTGTGCTCAAACACTCGTGTTTTTCTTCTCTGCTAATTGCAGACCCACAAGGAGACACCCAGCACAGCAAGCTCAGTGCCTTTTTATTTGTGCAAGCTGTCACTCAGCAGTGCTCAGTTATACGTGCAGTAGCGGTTATGAGTTGGTGCAGTCTGATTTACAGTATCACCCATGGGCAATGGCAAATAACCACTATGAGGACACTAACAGACTTCTGCACAACACACTGGTGGCTGCTCCTGAACCTCTTTTGTTACATCTCAACCCACACCTGGTTTCAAATAAATGCCTTTCTTAGGTGTGGGTCTTGGAAAACTAGTGTGAACCCATGGATGGTGCCTCGGCTGAAGACAGAGCTGCTGGAGGTGCCTGGGCTGAAGGCAGAGCTGCTGGAGGAAGCGGAACATGTTGTGATTCCCTGGGGCAGCTCATTGGGAAGCTCAGGCTGAGATGAGTTTGCTTTTATGTGTCTGGTTTTCCTAAAATTCTCCTTGTTTTGGAGCACTGTTGTTTCCACACCAGGCGTGATGGAGCTCCCAGATATGGAGCACTTGGCCCAAAGAGTGTCGTGGGGGAAAAAAACACCTCCTGAATTGCTCAGCAGTTTGTGCTGGTTCTGGGCAGTGGGGAGGGAGGTGGTAAAAACTCAAGTGAGCATGGATTTGCTGCTTGTGCTGTATTAGGTACAGCCAGTCTGTTCCTGTGGGCAGGAGGGAGCAGGACTCGAAGACGAGGACACGATGAGGGACAGAGGAGCAGGTCACACTCTGAGAAGCTGGAAAATGTTCAGCCCCACATAGTGAGAGAGGAAGAAATGCAAGATGCCCAGGGCTGATGCTGCAATGAGAATCCAGAGAACTCCAGAGCTGAAGTATATTGGGGTGAGCCTGGTGGGAGAGAGGGAACCTGCTGAGACCGAGCATTGCTGCTGTCACCCAGGAATGGCCCTTCCTCTCTGCAGAAGAGGGATGGAAAGGCAGCCCCTGGCTGTCCCCTGTCCCCTGCGTGGGGTCCCATGCCCTGCCCCTGCCCTGAGGGAGCACACACACCCACAAGGGTTCGGGGCAGCTCCAGCCTTGCCCTGTATCCGTGTCTCTGGCCCCAGCCCTGTACCCACGTTATGCCCCAGGGAGAGCTAGGCAAGGCTGAGTCATCCAGGGACCCCAAAGCAGCCAGAGGGAGTCCTGAGCTTCCCCAAAGAATGTTATGTGCCCAAATGCAAACCCCCAGGGGTTACCATGTACTCCAGGCTGGCAGAGGTGTTTACCTTTCCGAGGACGATGCCCTGTATCCCATAAAGTAGCAGTAGCGGGCGTAGAGATAGAGCAGACCCAAGGCTGCAGCCAGACCTGCAGTTGTGAAAGATCACAGTGACCATCTCCAATGGCTTTTTAGAGCTACACTGAGCCATGCATGTAGCCCAAAGTGAAGGAACAGAGCCTCTGTGTCCTCTGGCTCTACCGTCCCATCAGAGACAGAATTACTGCCCAGTTCATTGTTCAGAAGATGAGCAGGACCTGGGGACTGAGCCAGCACTCAGGGGAACAGAACCAGTGACAAACAACGGGCTGTTCTCACCTTGATGGAAGAAGAGTCCAGCCTGCCACAGAAGTGCCAGGAAAATCGGAAAATACTCAGAGGAGTTCACCCTGTCAGGAAAGATGAAGGTCATAAACAAGGAAAAGGGGGAAGATCTTCCTTTTTCACTTCCCCTAGCAGTTTTCAGAGGCTGGAGGCTGTTGCTTTTTAGAGCTGATCTTGCCATAAAAAAGCTTCCAGGCTTGCACCTTTCCCTGCAGTTCCCATCCCACCTTTATTTACAGGAATTAAACACTGGCAGGAGCAGGGTCAACATGGCACAAGAAATTAAGTAAAAGATGCCCAGGACAGACCGTGCACAGAAAGGCTCCGTGAACCAGCCCCACTGCTGCAGCTTAAACCCTGCTGTAAAAGCCCTGCAGACAGGCTGAGGATGAAGTGCACCTTAAGCAGATAAGGCCAGAGCAGCTTGGGCTTTGCGCAGGAGCGGGAGGGAGCACGGAGCTGGATTGTTTGTACGCCATGCCCTGTCCCCCAAAAACAAAGTAGTAGGACCAAGAGATGCTGGATGAGGCTGAGTCTAGGCTGGCAAAGGAGCAGAGGAAGGGATGGCTGAGGGGATCCTTCTCCTGCTGCCCAGTTGCTTTTTTTTTTCAGTGCTCAGCTACAGCAAAAGCAGAAGCTTCCTCCCTCTCTGCTTCCCTCCCCACTGCAGCCCTAGGAGTCACGTCAGAGATGCTGGATTGTGGCTATCCCCCTACCAGCCTCCGCTGAGATCTCTCTGGGAGCTTGTCCTTCCCATCAAGCGTGGGTCAGAGCAGCGCTGAAGCTGCCTGAAGCTTTGACACTGCTTGGCTAAAACCAGCCTGAGACTCAGGCACCCACAACAATGTCTTTAGCAGCCCTGCACTCTACAGCAGAGATTTCTGTGTGGTTTCTATCAGCAATAGCTGGTGTGTTTAGGACTCATGAGGCAACAGTCTCGATGCTGACCCTTAAGCCCATTAACTTAACCCCAAGGGAGGAGAGTAACTGGTGAATTACAGTCCCAAGAAATAAATGGCAAAGCAGGGGAGGGGCAGTGCCGTTAGACATAAGATCTGGAAAGCCTCTTGTAAGGGGAGTTTCTTACTGTGCTCGAAAGATTCTCTCAAATTCAGGTGGGCCTGAGATCTTTGGAGGAGAAATGCCAAACGCCCTCCTGGCATAGATCACCTGGAGGAAGAAGTAGCCTGCAGCAAAAGAGAGAAAAGTAGCAGTGGTCAGTCCTCTGGCTGGGCACGGTGGGGCCAGGAGACTGCCAGAGGTAAGGGCAAAAGTTCTGCGGTCTCCTCCTGACCTTGCAACCCACACAGCAGAGAAAGCTGGATGAAAATGGCAGATTAAGTGTCAGACATGGAAAAGGAATGACCTAATGCAACGCTGAAGCAAGGAGTATGCAGTCATGTACCACCAGCGGATATCTGCTTCCTCTCTTGTGTAATTAAGAGATCATCTAGTATCCACAGAAATGGTTAGGCAGTTCAGATGCACTTGTTACTGCCAAGTGTAAGGTTTTTTCAATCTTTAATTTTTTCCCCTTTTAAATCCTGATAGTTGAGTAGCGAGGGGACTGATGCCACAGTGTCCTGGTTTCAGCTGGGACAGAGCTGATTTTCTTAGTAGCTAATTTTCTTCTTAGTAAGTAGAATAGCGCTGTGTTTTGGTTTCAGTATGGGATTTGGTGTGAGAACAGAGATAACATACTGACGTTTCTAGTTGTTGCTGAAAAAATTAAGGACATTCCAGCTTCCTGTGTTTTGCCAGTCTGCAGATGCAGAAGAAACTGGGGTGGGGCATAGTGAAATCAGCAGACCCAAACTGGCATTTGGATATGCCAATGGGATATTTCATATCATGTGATATAAATGTATATAAATGGGGGTTGACTGGAATGCTCTCTCTCTCTTGCAGAATTGCAGTTTCAATTTGGGGATTTTCACTCCTCCAGGATTGCTATCTGGGAACAGTCTCAGCATTGGTTGGTGGGTGGTGAGCAATTGCACTGTGCATCACTCTTGTATATTTTATCATTATTATCATCATCATTATCACCATTATTATTTTAAGTTTTATTTAATTTCAATTATTAAATTGTTCTTATATCAACCTACAAATCTCTTTACCTTTACCCCTCCAAATTATCTCCCCTGTTCCCTGGGTAGAGGGCGGGAGGAGTGAGTGGCTGTGTGGTCTTTGGGTGCCGGCCAAGCTAAACTACAACACACAGATAAGCCATGCAGACACTGAATTAAATTGTCACACAATGTGGAACCACGGCTGGGAGATGTTCAGTGTGACCCACTGCAGCCTGTTCTTCCACCTTGCTGCACAGCAGCGCTCTTTGTATGCTAATGCCTATGTGAACCTCAGGAACTGCTGTAAACTCATTGTTCAAAGAAAGAAATTCTAGATGTTTGCAGAGGAGAAGATCTACCAAGAAATTTCTGAACTGAGGAGGTGGGTCAGTTCAGAGGAATAACACTTGTTTTGTTGAATATGTTTCAAAACCCAGACAAGATATCAGTCCACTCTCTGAAAAGTGAGGAAGTGCCAGTGCAACAACAGAAATGAGAGATGGAAGTGAAAGGAAATCAGTGGAGGTGCAGAGGATTGACCCAGCAAGCATTTGGGTACGTGCATCCGATGCTCCCTACCTTGCTCCAGGACTCCCAGGACTGTCACAGCAGCCAGCAGATGAATCTGATCCAACATATTGACTCTTCCAGATCCTAGAAATTCTGATTTCCTGATCAGAAGCTCCTCTCACCAGGTTTAGTCCTTGCTGATGCGGCAGTCGGCAGTGGCAGCTGGCAGCGTAGGTTTGCTCTAATTGAACAGGGAAGATTTGTATGTGGCGCTTAAAACCAGGAGGAGTCTGGCTGGCCCGTTTCCCTATGCACAGTGGAAATGTACATTGGCAGAGAGAGCTCTAAAGGAGTATTTCCGTTCCCACCCTCCCTTTTCCAGGAATGACTTATGAGGAAGTGGAAAAGCCAGCAGATTGCTAATGTGTGAGAGATAAAAGGGGAACAGGAGCTGAATATGGGGATTAATCTCAGCAGCCCAACAGCAATCCACTCCTCCTGGGGCACCTGGTTTAAAACTGCTCCTAACAAAAGCCAAGGCACTTCCCTCTTCTGATGTGGAATGAGAAACCGTGGCCCCGCTTAGGCTGTTCTGCACCACCTGAGGATGAGGACAGGCAGCGTGGTACATGTCATGGTACATGTCATGGTACATGTCACAGTACATGTCACTGCGTGCACAGCCTCTGGAAAGCATGTGCTGGGCACAGAGCACAACTTACAGCCACAGCACTGGGACAGCATCAAACAAAGCCCTCAAGTGAAAAACCCACTGCAACGGTAAGACAGGAGGTGATAAAGGTACAGAACTGTCCTGCGCCGTGATGCTTTATTTGGGGACAGGTCCTGCAGAATGACTGTCAGACACCGAGAGGGTTTCTAAAAGGAAAAGCTGGGAGCTGTGTATTTAAGGCTGCTGTTCCATCCTCAGCCAAATTAACTCATCATAAACACCAGAGAGAATTCTGTGTGGGTAAAAGCCTTCAGAATTCATCAGGATATAGCAAAAGGAAAATTATGTTTTCATATGTCAGGAGAGAGCCACTCAGCTAATTCCTGTTTAAGAGCACAAAGCTGGTACAGCTGCGAGCTGCTGAGACTGTTGTCTTTGCTTCCTTCCTCTCCCTTCATTTGAAGAATTTTCCCTTTGGACCGGGGGAAAAAGAAAGCAGGTTGAGACAAAGTGATTGTTAAATGTCACTATTATAGAAAATAAAATCAGATTAAAGCAATTACAGATTAAATAAATGACATTATATGCCTGATGTCCCTGATAGACTTTCTAAGAAGCAATAAACTGGTGCCAGGTTTCTGCCTCTCTAAAAGCAATAAAAGCATCCAAACAACATCCCAGCTTAGTATTTCTCCAAATACCAAGCACAGACACCACCATTTTACAAGCACCGGCTGTAAGATTAATTCTTTCATCTCAGAATTGATCGTTTTTCATTCCAGTGACTGTTTAGAAATACAAGGAACATTGTGTTTCATTTTCTCCCATCTAGCTGTCAAAGAAATGAAGAGCTCTCCTGTGTCAGCTCAAAAAGGGCAGAGGTCCCGCAGTGCTTAATGATGTTTGATTTCCCTCTGCTCCTGTCTGATTACAGCCCGCTAGCAAAAGAAAACATAAAGCAAAACAAGTGAACAAAAGAGATCTGAGCTTACTCCTCTATCAGATGACAGCACAGTGCAATCTGCTCCAAAAAGTGTCAAATACATGGCAGGAAACCAGGGCCAGGAGGAGCTGTAGAGGCTGCCATAGAGCACTCCTGCTCCCCAGCTCATCATCGGATGCAAAATACTTCTAGTACCATCTAGCGTAGTCCAAATGTAATAAAGGCGAGTAGAAACATGAATGAATAAGCAAAGCACAGATGTCTCCCAACTCCTCCCTCCCTCAGAACCATAATTTTTCAAGCTGTCTTTACCTCCTGAAGGGCACGTTTCTCTTGTCCCTGTTTGTCACCATCAGAACTTGCCTTATTTTCTGTTCTCACTCGGTGTTTGCAAGGAGCAGACACAAGTACCCTCCTCCCGGCACCAAACACCCTGCGATGATGAGACTGGCACTGGTGGACAGCCTCAGCATCCTGCGGACCACGGTGCCCACCAGCATCCCTGTGTAGGGAGTGTCATGGTCACCCTTTCACCCTGGCCTCCGCCACCCTCCTGCTGTTGGCATCCGACCTCATGACGATGCAACCTCACAGGGACTCAGATCACACCACTGATGGAACAGAAAACTCTCGAGTCCACAAGCAAAGGGAGATCTGCCTGCAGGCAGCTGGTGGCATGGCCACCTCATCCCTGGGCTCTGCAGGAGGAGAGGGGCAGGAGGGGCAGCCGGGGTGGGGAGATGGGGACAAGGCGTCACTGCTGTCATCATCTCCCTGCAATGACACTGGAATAAGCGTATTGCAAAACCTCACCCTCTGAGGCTGACACGGCCGAATTTCCTCCTAAGCAAGGACAAGTTCTGCGGTCCCAGGCTCACCTCAGGATGGATTCTTTGAGCAGGAGCTAACAAAATGCTGTCCCTCTCCCTGCTCCCCGACGTGTACTCGGCTCTCCAGGTTGTGCTGTGTGAATCCAAACTCCTCGAGCCTCCCACTGAGTCATCCTTAGAGGCACTTCTCCGTGCCCACGGATGCTTCTGCCTCCTAATTACCAGCGTAGGGCTGTGCTGGCAGCTGGATGGCAACACCAATCAGGATTTAAGGAAAATAAGCAACACAAAAGGCTTGGAGGAGTTTTAAGCAGCCACAGAGTTTGCAGTATCTATTACTCCCCTGGAGCAGCGAGACAAGGAGAAGCCAGCAGCAGTGAGTCCAGCACCATTACAGGCAATGATACCCACCTAGAAACGGATTTTATTAGAGCACAACAGACCAAGAGCTTTCTGTGAGTGGAAAAGGGAACATTTTGCAGCTGAGCAACTTACCCTTCAGCTGTGGAGCACAGAGGCGCCGTGTCCTTCCAATTATGTGGTAAAAATATAGAAATATTTTCTAATCTGGTTGATGCTTGTGCTTCCTTTCCCTTCAGATTCTTTTGCAGCCACTGAGCGCATCCAAACCCGTGACTATGGAACTGCTTGCAGGAACAGTTAGTGTCTTTCTAACAGCACATGGAGAAAAAAAGGGAGTTTTTTCTTTCAAAGGAGTTAAAAGCCACACAGAAAAAAAAAGAGGTTTTTAGTTCAAGAGAATGAAAGAGAGCCCAGCCCTGAGCATGTTGATCTGTTCAACCAACAGCTCCCTCAGGCTTGACCTCCCATGCCTGCGGAGCCCGCTGTTAACTCAGATCAACGCGTATTGAGATTTTCCTGGAATTCTTGGATTTTGGAGCTGTAAGAGGAAACACAGGCTAAAACCAAGACAAGAATAGGCCAATTCATTATTCTATCCCCTACAAAGATGCAGCTGGCCACGTGTGGCTGTTCGGAGGAAGTGAGGACAGCTGCAAGTGATTTCTGCTCGGCAGTTCCCTCCAGAGCTCCCAACAAGACACAGGCTGGCTCCCATCTCCTGAGCATTTTAAAATGTGTCCTGGGTTCTGTATTTTGCAATAACCTTAAAAACTTTGCATGTCAAGAATCCAAATTCCAAAAAATGTGCATCTATACAGAAGAAGAAAAAAGAAGAAGAAAGTAAAATAGCAGGTGGTTGGTTTGGCCACCAATATCCAAGCTGGGTTGTGTGAAGCATCCCCCAGAGTACAAACTCAGTAAATATCGGATGTGAGCATTAGCCTGTTGATCTAGGGGGATCTCAGACAGATATTCCTAGATTTTTATATTTGTGGCATATGAAAAAGATGATGTAAATGTTCTCAAATGATTAGTTACAGCAAAATTTCTAAGGGCCAAACCAAACTCTGGGCTGCTTTAATCCTCTGAATGCCGCTGTGCGACCATGGCCAAGCGCTCCTATTGACAGTGCTTCTCATCTCAGGAAAGGTGAAGGGCTTCACTTCAAAAATAAAACAGGAAAAACATTCAAAGCCGTTTTCTAAAAAGCAAGATGGAAAGCTGAGTCTTTGGGAAAGTGCATAAATGAATATACACACTCATTTACTTAGGGATAATTTTTTTAAAAGCTTTATTCTAAAGGAGTTTGGGGAGCTTTATCTGTGTGAGTAGTGAACCTGACTAGAGGGCACGTGAGAATAAATGCAATGCCAGAATTCTTCCCCTAACCCATCATCAAAAGGCACCAATACATGCAAATGGATAATACCCCTTCTTTTATGGTTGATATCTGTTAAAAATATTAAATCAGGCAAATTAAACCCCTCTCTTGTCCTGCCTTGTCTCATGTTATTGTCACATGAGGCAACTCCTTTCCATGTGTTTTGCCAATTTTCCTATTCCCTTTTCAGCAGAATGTCAGAAATAGCAAAAAAAACAAACAAAAAAAATGCCAGAAAGGCAACTGCACTTCTGACTAGCTCAAAGAAGAATGAATCTCTGGAGTGATAAGTTCATATGGCAGGGAGGGAAGGATTTCCCTTTGTGGAAGGACAAACAAGCCTTTCAAACATCTTTGGCAGCTCTTATGTTAACACACACTTAGTATTATCCTATGATGATGTGGGGAAAAAATTGCAAGGCTACAGGGAACATTGAAATACATCAAAGGCTGAAGAGTGGTCATGGAGTGCAGCTTCCCTTTCCCTAAATTATAGAGGTGAAGAAATAGAGCTATTTAGCTTTTCTATCTTGTTTGGACCAGAAAGCGGATGCTGGCCAGCCCTGCCCGGTTTGAGACAGTGCTGGAGAGGGCATTGGAGAGGGGCTGAGTGAGGGCAGCGCTAAGGAGACATTTTCCAGGGGGGACACTGGCATTCCTGACAGGTCTCCTGCCAAGGAGAGAGCCTTGGCTTGCCAGGCACGGGGAAGAGTGGGGGGAATTTGCCTGAACTGGGGAGGTGTTGCTGTGTAGGGTCGAGTGTGCAGAGATGGGGCAGTCAGGGGGGCAGTGGTTCCTCTGCCATTACAGTGACTTTTCACACCAAAGTCCTCTCTTAGGCGGGGTTAGGGGAAAGGAGGAGATTCAGGGAGACAAAGGAGGTGTTTTGAGGGGAGATCTGCAGGAAATGGAACATGGTGTGAACAGAGAAGCAGGCTGGGCTGCCTGCACTCGGGGCCAGCTCTATCAGCAGGAGCCACGCTTCTGGGAAGACATGTGAGCTGCCAAAATCTTCTGTGGGGGCTCCCTGGTTTGGCTGGGAGCTGCATTTAACCTCAAGCCCCCACACTTGTATTTTGCCAAGGCCACCTAGATCCAGTCGTATGCCTTGGCCCTGAGCTTGGCTTCCTTGGACGTCACTCATCGCAATGGGCTGGTGTGGCCATCTCTGGGCTGTGTCTGTCCCCCTCATCCTCACTGGAGCTGTTCTGCTCTCCCTGCTTGGCACTGCAGGACTGTGCCTGGTGGGACCCACGTCCTGCTGAGCATCCTGCCCCATGTCACCTCATCCATTAGCCTGGGCCACGGCTGAGCCAGATGAGCACCAAAAGTGAGGCCACAGAGTCTCCAGGCATGAGATGAGGGACGAGACCCACAGAGGAGCTCGTGTGAGGGCAGAAGGTGCCAGGGCAGCGTAGCCAGATGCGTTAGGAGACAGATGGATGTTTCTGTAAGATGTCTCTGACGTCAGCCGTGTTAAAAGGTTTTGAAATCCATCTTTGGAAGGAACCAAAGGCAGATGCTGCGGATGAGAGTGTGTCATCATTTGAACTGTTGTTCTTTGAACTCTCACTCTCATGCCCTCAGAAGATGCCCTGAGCGATGTGCCCGAGGGGACGGGGCAGCTGGGCAGGGAACGGAGCCCAGGTAGCGGGTGGGCTGCTGCAGTAGGGGTGCACACACGTGCTGCAGCTGCGAGGCTGCAAGGGCAGCGTGAGCAGTGTGACGAGGCTGTCGGGGTCACAGAAACAGCCCAGCCCAGAGGAACACGAACAGGCTCTGTCCCTGTTCCTGTCTCCAAAGGAGAAGTTAGACAGAGCCAGCCTCCAGCAGCCACGGGTCACGGGGGCAGAACGGGAGCCTGGGAACAGACAGGTTTCTGGTTACTGGCTGTCACTGCTTGTAGCCTTTGTGTGTCAGAGCCTGGCTGAGGTCAGGCTGACCTGGGTGTACTCAACAGCCTCTGTCTTATGAGGAGAGGCTGAGACAGCTGGGACTCTTCAGCCTGGAGAAGAGCAGACTGAGAGGGGATCTGATCAATGTCTATAAATATCTGAAATGTGGGGGACAAATGGATGGGGCCGGGCTCTTTTCAGTGGTGCCCAGTGACAGGACAAGGGGCAATGGGCACAAACTGGAACACCAAAAGTTCCAGACAAACTTAAGGAAAAACTTCTTTCCTGTGAGGGTGACGGAGCCCAGGGACAAGCTGCCCAGAGAGGGTGTGGAGTCTCCATCTCTGGAGATGTTCAAACCCACCTGGACACTTTCCTGTGCAACCTGGTGAAGGGAACCTGCTTTGGCAGGGGGGTTGGACTGGATGATCTCCTGAGCTCCCTTCTAACCCCAACCATCCTGTGATTCTGTGACAGCGGTGGCAGCCATGGGGAGAGCAGGGTTGGGGACAGTCCCTGGGGAGAAGTGCCACAGGAGCACAACTCTTATGTGGAGAGTGGAGCCCAGACCTGCATGAAGGCTGACCCAGCTCTGCTGCCCACCAGCAAGGGCAGGTAACTCCTACCCCAAGCCTCTCAAGTTGGGAGACATCATTTAAGGTACCAGAAGTGGAGACTCCTTCTGAGCCTTTCCCTTTCTGTCCCCACTCAGCTGGGCTAGAGCAATGCCAGAGGTGCCACTGGGACCAGGCACCCATCCCAGCATCCGTCCTCCTCCCAGCAGCTTCTGAGCAACTTCAGCCTCTGCAGCTATGAGGGTGCTGGCTCACAAAGGGAGGCATGTGTCATGGGAAGCCAGGACAGACAGACAGACAGACAGACAGGGTATCTAAGTTAGAAAATCTTACTCTTCCTTGAGAAGCAGCTGAAGAGCTCATCAAGAACAGGGAACTTTTGCAAAAGGCAAGAAACTGCCTCTCAGCAGTCACGGAGCAGTGAGCGATCCACACTGGGACAAAGGAGTTGCTTTAAAACCAGCTGGGTTTATTTTTAGAGTGTGAAATGGTTTCATGATGCAATTGTGTAAAAAGAACAGAACAACCAGAAACAGTGCTAAATACCAAACTTGCCTGCACACCCTTGCTTTTAACCACTGGGAGATTGGAATGGCAGTGAAAGTGATGCTATTTTGCTATATCTGCCCCCCCAAAACCTGGAGGCAGTATGGATGGTGTTTAGAAGTGCTCTGACAAGAAGAGGATTCACTGAATGACAGCAGGCAGTTATTGAGCTCCTGGTGAGAGCTGTACTACCTGTACCCTGGAGCTCTGCTGGGGAAAAAGCAGAGACAACCTCCCGTAATCTGAAATTTCCTTGTAGACCTTACACAAGAAGTATTTCACCACTTCCAGTTTTCTGACGTAATTCCACTGCTCTCTCCATGTGAGGTGCATTCACTGTTTGTTTGATGGAAAACTTGCTTTCTTAGTGATACAAATCCCTCACAAGGCATCACACTTTCAGCACACTGTCTGCAAAGCATGTTGACTTAGTGACGTTTTGCTTGTGACGGCAATAAGCAAGAGGGACAGTACTGGGACGTGGACCCTGCTGCCCGTTGCATCACACTGAAGGAAACCCATTCTCCAGCATCCATCTGACTGCTCCACACTGCACAGGACTGGGATGCTGCCTGATCACTTTGCACAGTAGCCACTTCCACTCTGAAAATTCTCAGTGGCCAAGTCAGTGCTCAGTGCCCCCTGGCTATGCAGGCTTCTGTCTGCAGGAGACCATTCATCCCCTACCTCTGCCTGACCACAGCAGCTTTTATCTGGGGTCCAGCATGGCAAAGCAGCGTTAAACACAGCAGACAGGAGCTTGGGCTCTGGTATTTGAAAGCTCTGGCATTAAAGCTGGTCATTGCAGTTTTACATCACAATTTAGTGTTTTTGTTTAGCACCTGCAGAGATCCCAAACCAATGCTGTGCCCTATACAGTTTCAGTGATTCCATGTAACAGCTTGTGCACTTTATTCACTGTCTTGAATATCCCTCTTAAATTTTTGGCTGTTGCTATAGTTCTGCAAATACCAAAGAATAATTTGCCCTGCCCTTTGAGTGGACAAAAGAGTTCTGGTATCTGTGGGAAAACTCAGCTTTTGGCAGCAGGAATAACAGCACTAGAAATTAGAAAGAAAAGCGGATTATACAAGAAAATGATTCAAGGGCGCTCAATCTCAAATTCCTGCAATTGCCCAAGAGAAGCATCGGTGTCTCACAATCTAAAACACATCTTTCATTAAGCCACGTGCCACAGAAAGAGAATTAACAATAACCCATATGACTGCTCAGCATTTGCTGATATAATCCAATGCTATAAGGATATTGCCTGGGCCAAGGCAGCCAAATAGGATTGTAATTCACTGACATCACCAAACCAGTGACTGCTTGCTGTTTATAACCTCCCATCTGCCAGACTTCCTAGTGCAGGCAAGACTAGAAGTGATAGTTATGAAGCAACCAGAGAGCTCTTGGGACTGGCTATAGCCAACCAAGCAAACCAGATCCCTTCTGAGCTCATTACCTGTAGCAGTGAAGATGGGCAAGAGAACTGGGATGTCTGCTTGAACCTCCATGTGGGAAAGTGTATCTGGGGAGAACGTGGATGCTCACCTGCAAGGGCATTTATTGTGCACCAACTTGAAGGATCAGTCTCACCCTTTCTATAAAGAAATGCCAACAGACTATGCTGCAAGGAAAAATCCTTTGTTTTGTCTGATAAATAGCAGGATGGATGTCAAGCAGACAATAAGGTCCTTACAGAGTTACCCTCAATTCAAGTTTTTGTGGGAGGTTTTATTAGGACACTACTAGTTTCTATAGTTTTTACCTTCTGTCAAGGAAGGATGTGGCTATTCAGGAATATACAATCCAGTGTGTTGGTGCAGGACTTACCAGGGACCAGTGTTTAGGTTATTACCAAAGCAAACATAAAAATCTCCATCCATGATTTCCAGCATTTCAATATTTAAAATAAATTAGCACAGTCAGCTGCTATCTGCAGAACACTTTTTTTTTTTTTTTTTTTTTTTTACTCCAGTGAAAATGAGTTCAAATTCCTCCCAGAGTCTTTTAATGATCAACCCTTTCCATATTTAACATTTCTTGTACTGGTGATCTTCTTAACCCTAAATATAGGGTTTCTTAACTAGATATATACATACAGATTTTATATATATATAAATCTATTAAGAGTTGTAGAGCAGACCCAGTTAAAAAAAGTTAGCAAACAATTAGAAACAGTTTTCATGTTAAATTTAATTTGGGGATTTTTCTGAGTTTGCATCAGATCTACATCTTTCTATTCATAAAGGGAGGAGGATCTTTTTGATCCTTTTTGATGCCTGGTAAAGTGGTACCAGAAAACAACCTCTAACAAAATCCTATCTAGTATCACAGAAAGCTTGCAGCTCAGTCCACTTGTTCTCTTGGATCAGGGTTGTCCAGTGGGAACAAAAGGAAAGACCCTTGTCACTGAGTTGATGGACAGATTGAAAATGTACCTGTTCACAGGACAAAGTCTGAGATTGAAACATCCCCAAATAACAACAGAAGCTCATGTTGTGCTTTTATAAAGTAAGGCAGTGACTGGTTCCAGTTCCACATATAGACACTTGCAAAAAGGAGAGTCCAGTGGGGGAAACACTTAGAATAAATGAAAGGAATAAAGTGGAAATGTAAAACCAAACTAGTGAGCTTGTCTGATACTTATTGGATAGTTCTAATCCACAGTTTCTAATAAGGCAAACGAGGGGGCAGCTCAGCAGCAAGCTTGTTCATCTCAGGAGGGTTAAAGAATTCCAGCTCTTACCTAGCCTGGTTTCTTGATGGAAAACTAAAGCACCATATTTTTGACTGTGGAATTTGTGTTTGAGAACAGCAACATTCCCTGAGGCACAGCTGATACTTTTACTAGTCTTAATCAGGTCTATCTCTTCATTCCTCCTCGTTCTTCCAAGTTTCCATTGAGCTTGGTAGCAGCTTGCCTTTATAATTTGACCTATTTTTTTTTTCATTTATAACACTCATCCCATGATTAATTCAAGCCTTGAGTGATAAGATCTATCTCTAAGCTATTTGACTTGAAAATGAGCGCAAAGGTCGTCTTGTTTCACTTGTGTAACCGTAACCATTCCTTGCGCTCTCGTGCCAAGCAGGCATTTTCCGTGACTCCCTCCAGACTACCTTCACTTTCCTATCAGCCCATCCAGCAAAGGAGGCCTCTCATCCCCCAACTTCTGTTTGATTTTTTAATAGCCAGACAATTCTGAAATAAATCCCCACCTCCACAGTCTCTTGAGTTTCTTCATGAGAAAGATTCGGCATCTTCTAACCCTGCAGGGACTACTGCGCTGCTTGTTGCATTGCCCACTGCCACAGCGCTGCTTTGCAGTCTGTGACTCACCCTTTTCCCTGGAAACATATTAGAATAACCAAGTTGCATCTAGGATGTTTTAACAATTTCCATCTTTTCAGCCTGCTTCACTGAAAACAAGGGCTAGACTAAGCTCAGGATGCCAAAGAATAGCAAGAACATCACGCCCTTATGGCCACAATAATCACCCTCATTGCTCTGAACTGGAAGAAAACCCAGTGGATTCCAGATTCTCGCTTACATCTTCTTTAGTTCACATGCTGTTGTCTAGATCTGCTTTTAAAAAGGTTCATTGAATTCCAAAATCATGCTAAGCGTCTTTTCCTTCCATTCCTCCATAATCAAACAGCAGTAAAACCCCAATTCAGGAGGTAAGCCTAGAGGACAGGCTTCACCATCGCCTTGGTCTGAGCTGGGATGGACAGAAATGTTTGGAGAGAGGAGAAACAGAGTTATCAGGTCCTTTGTCTCCACTTTGTCATGCAGCTCCAAAGCAGAGCCCTCAGGCTGATGCTGGGGAGGGTGGCAGAGCTCTCCTGGGCACTTGCCAGTGACACAGACAGCCTTGGCTTCCCATCCAAAGGGTTTTCAGATGTCTACAAAGACAATATGGACACCACAGGCTGTGTCTCAGGTTCAGGGAGCTCCTGGGAGCAGCCAGTTCAGGTATAATACAAACATAGATATTCTCAGGAAAGAAACCTCCAGTACCTCTCCATAGGGCACACCTTTTGCCCATTACCAGATGCTTTCAGGCAAGAGTTCAGACTGACAAGAACTAGTGAACCAAAGGAAATGTTCTTCTGTAACCATTCAAATGAGGGAGGGAATGCATAGAGCACTGTAACGCTGGCTTGGTTTTGTCAGCCACAGCAATGCAAGAAAATGCAGAGTATTCCCACAGAAAACCCTGACAGGCCACCAGGTCAGAGCTGCCGAGGTCACCTTCACTGCACACAGCTCCATGCAGTGGGCTGGAAGCAGGGGCTGGCCATGGTTCTCCTCTTTGTCCTGCTGCCACATCCGTGCTGACTTCGCTGCCATCCCTGGTTACAGCACTGTTTGGCAGCTCCAGTGGTGACAAAGTCCTTAGCAAACACTTTGTTCCTGCTGGACTTCAGAGGCCAGGCAGGCATGGGACCACCTCCAGACCCAGAAGCTAATCCTTTCCTAGGAGATGACTGTTACAAATACAAGCAGCAGCAAATCCTGTAAACCTTTCACTCCTGGTTGCTTTGCTCCTGGCAACCAGGGATGGAAATCCATTCACCATTCCCAACCAGCTAACGCTGGGCAGCCAGAGCAAGAGAGAGCTGTGGAGGTGCCTGTGGAGGTGCCTGTGGAGGTGCCTGCACTTTTTGGGCTGTTGGCAAAGGGCTGCCAGGAGCTGAGAGCCCCTGCAAGGCAGAGAAATGTTGGAGACACATCTCATCCCCGGAGGCAGAGGCAGACTCCCAGAAACACAGGGTTTGCTTATTCCCCACCTTCCTTTCTGGCACAAAGTGGAGCCTTTTTCTGCAGAAAAGAGGAGGAACTTCAGAGCAGCTCTGCAGGGAGGGAGGGCCAGGCAATGCCAGGAAGGGTGCAAGATGGGGCCCCAAACCACACACCCAGAGCAAGTGTTTGGCATAAACTTGGGAGGAGAAGGCCGGGCTGGGAGGGAGATTTTAATGCATTTTTGCCACCAGAAGGCAGTGGGGAGCTGCAGATGTGAACGGTGGGTGTTCAGCAGGACATTCCCCTGGGAGAAACAGCAGAAGCCTCTTCCTCCTCTGTGCCTACTTGTAGTCCTCTTCATCAGCTCCCTTCACTGACCTTAGCAAAGCACAGGGGACTGCAGCTTACCAAGAGAGCCTTGATATCATTTTCTTTGGGAAATAAATGTGCTGCTTTTATTTTCTTTTTCTTTTTTTCTGAGTAAAAGCTACACAAGAGAGGAAAATAAAAACATCAGAAGGAGAAGGTGTGGATGGTCTCCAGGGACTGGGATGCACAAGCAGCCATGGGGCAGCAAACACATTGGCAGTGCTTTACCTGGGAGCGTTGCAGCCCCCCCGGCACAGCAAGCGATGTCCTGACTGCACAGGGAGGGATCCCAGCCTGGGACGAACATGATGGAGATCTTCTGGCACTCTTTGGGCCAGGACATCTCTGGCTGTGCAGCTGAGCTTTCCCATCAGACGTGGTTAGGAACACTCCAAGTAGTGGAATGAAATGTAGGCACCCATGTGTGGTTCAGGGATTTGAAACCAGCCCTAAGGCATCCAGGAGGGAGCCCCACTGGCCCAGCCAAGGGGAGGTGCAAGGACTGGAGCTTCTGCAGGGCCTCTGGTGGGTTTGTGAGCTTAGTTAGGAGCTGGTGTCAGGAAATGGCTCTTAAATAATTTCCATTTATAGGGAAATATTTTCAACCGATGGAAAACAAATTTAAGTGCTAACTGAGAACTGGACATAAATCCTCAGCACACACACAGTTACCTTGGCCCTCCATCTGCTGAAACCTTCCTGGGGTGAGCACAGGCATGGACCACCCCTGCATGGACCACTCCCTTGAGCAGGGATTCTCCAGCACTTGTTTTCAGAGAGGGAGCTAAATGTGCAAAGTCACTGCCTGGCAGCTCTGGCGACTGACTGAGTGGTTATTAGGGGTACAGTGAGTACACGTGAAACCCTTCTTGGCCAGTTGCAGCCACCATGGCCACAGTGCAGCTGTGCTGTGACCCTCCCTGTGGGCATGTGCTCTCCCTCACATCTCAGGCATGGTGGGAAAGGAGCTGTTTCTAGGAAGAGTGTGTCTCAGCAGTGAGTCCCTCCTGCACATTACTGACTTACAGAGCTCTTTATGGCAATTTAAGAGGTTACCAAACTCAGTTTTCCACCTGGGCATCCACCAGAAGGTGATGCTTCATAGCAAGGACAACTGAATAGGACATATAGAATCATAGAATCACAGACTGTTTTGGGTTGGAAGGGACCTTAAAGCTCATCCAGTTCCAACCCCCTTGCCATCAGCAGGGACACCTTCCACTAGCCCAGGTTGCTCTAAGCCTCATCCAACCTGCCCTGGAACATTTCCAGGGAGGAGCAGCCACAGCTTCTCTGGGCAACCTGTTCCAGTGTCTGACCACCCTCACAGTGAAGAATTTTTTCCTAATATCTAATCTAAACCTCTCCTCTTCCAGTTTAAAGCCATTTCCCCTTGTTCTGTCACTCCCTGCCCTTATAAAAAGTCCCTCCCCAGCTTCCTTGTAGCCCCTTCAGGTACTGGAAGGCAGCTAGAAGATCTCCCTGGATCCTTCTCTTCTCCAGGCTGAACAGCCCCAACTCTCTCAGCCTGTCCTCACAGCAGAGGTGCTCCAGCCCTCAGATCATCCTCGTGGCCACCTCTGGACTTGTTCTAACAGCTCCATGTCTGTCTTGTGTTGGGGGCTCCAGAACTGGACACAGTACTCCAGGTGGGGCCTATATGTCCCACCTTGGCCATTCTGATTCATAGTGGAGTATTTCAGCACAAACCTACCTTCATCAGCAACCACCTTGGGCATCAGAGATTCAATTTCACAAGTCATTCAAGCATACTTACATTTGTGTTGGTCCTATAAAGGCCAAGCCTGCTAGTCCAGCAGAGATCAAACCATGTGTCTTTTTGCTGAATTTGTTTTCAGCTAGGACAGGTGCCAACTCCAGCCACGGTGCAGCCACACGAGTACGAAGGAGGAAGTGACACGGAGGGCCCCACGCTGCTAATGTAAAAAGAAATGGGCTCAGTCTGAAACCACCTGCGAGATTGAAGTGAAAAGAGTCCAGAAGTGTAAAAAAATAAGGCTCAAGAGCCAGCATGCAGAGTACCAACCACATCTGGGTTTCTGTTTTTCTTCAAAGAAGAAAGTGATGAGGGTTTTTTGGTCAGATACAGACAAAGACCCCCCACAGGACTGAAATATTTGTGTCCTGCAACCCAGCCTCTACAGTGCCAGGAGCTGGCAGTTGCGAGTGGGAGAGTGGCAGGTCCAGAGAGGTCACTGAGTTAAGTGCTGCTAATGGCCCATTTATTGACTTCAGCAGGTCCGGATTAGGATGCTCCAGGGGTGCGAGGTGGCCTTGTGCTGTTCACACAGCATGTCAGGAACGCAGCTGCTCCGCCAGGATTTGTGCCTGGTTTTTAACGGGCGGATGCGGTGGGGAAGGCAGGCAGCTGCCGGCGGGGAGCACTGTGCTGAAGCCAGCTCAGTTACCCCAGGGTTGCATTTGGCCCCAGCTGCCTGGCTTCTCCTGCAGGGCTGAAAGCAATCGTGTCCCCTGAAGCCAAGGGGTGAGCAGGGTCTGGGGAGGGACTCCTGGAGAATCCTGGCCATGGGACCTTGCCGTGCCCTGGAGCAATCCCATGTTGGCATGGGAGAAGATATTTCCTGCCTTCCTTCCTTCGTACAGTCAGTCTGGACGCTGTCTTGCCCTTCTCTCTCCTAAATAATAAACCCATTTACCTCTTTCCTTTCTCCCTATGATACTTTATTTTTTACTGGAATTTCAGTCGCCATTAACTGCACCCAATCAGCCTATCAAAACTCAAAGACATTTGAAAACTTGACCATTGAGAATTGAAAATATTTTTTTATTCTTCAAAACAAACAAATAAAATCTTCCTTGGTGAAACAACTGCTTCCAAACAAACAAATGAACAAGCAGCTCTGAAGTGGACAGCCCCCTGGCTGGGCACATACAAGGTGGTACCGACTCACAGGGTGGGTTGTGTGTTGCTGGACGGACACTGGTCATAGAGGAGTTAGCACAGAGCCATGAGCAGCTGGGGAGAGCAGCTTTTGTCAGTCACTGTCAGCCCCAGCTGATCTGAAATGCATGAGCTAAAGTGGAAACACTTTCTGTTTCAGCACAGCATTCTCTCTTTTGGCCTCGTTGCTGGTAACCCTCACAGCCCCTCTCTGTGCCTTGGCTCCCAGGGAGCTGTGTGGAACAAGGGTTGTCCTTTGCAAAAGGTTTTGGGCATCACTGCTGCACTCAGGCCACTCGTGGTGGCAGCTCGTGACCGCTGGCGGGTGTTAGCTGGTTGGGGATGCTGTGTTTGTACCCAAAAGGTAATCTGCATTTCCCTCCTGAGGGAGGAACTGTTGTTGCGTGTGTTGCAGCCATGGTCAGACAGAAGTGCTTCAAGTGCGAGACCCTCAGACAGGACACAATTCTGGAGATATTTGAAGACCATTCTCAAGCAAAGCTACATCTGCTCTGTGAAAGAACTGGTGGAAAGGGGCACAGTGGGAACCAAATGGTGCCCAGTGAACTGGTGCAATGCCTAAGGGAGCCCAAAAAGCTGTGTACAACCCGTCAGGATTTCCCTAGTTTATGTCCAGACCAAACTTGCACCTATTGCCTTGTCTTGGGTAACTCTGAGCTTCTGGGTCCCAGAACTTTCCTGTAAAGTTCTGCTCCCAGGGACTCTTCCTAGCTTGTGCAAATGGATTAGTTGGGTGGGTTATCTTCTTCCACCTCAATACTGTATCTCCCTGTCTCCTCCTCAGAACCAGCGCTCTGGTTCTCTGTTGCTTTTTCCTTTTCCTGCTTATCTGCCTCCTCTTATTACAATTAAATTATAACTCTTCTTATATTCATGTTTATTAGCTTTGAAAACAGCAGGACTTTTATTATTTCCTTTAGACACTCAGCCCCTCCCAACCCACCCATTTTGACAATGTCAGAGGATCTTTTCCCATCATTTTCTCAGGGGTGCTCTCCAGAGATGTCATTGTAAAGAAATGTGTTTTCCACGAGAAGCGTACCAGGGCGCGTGGACATTGCCCCACAGAGAGATGTGAGCTTGTCTTCCCTCCTGCAGTTCAAAGTTTGAAAGAGCAAAAGTCAGCATTCTCCTGCTGGTCATCTGCCCTGACTGCCTGTTATCTGTCAGTGTGGTGTCACCAGCGTCCCGCAACTCTGACCTGCTTGAATTTCCACTCACTTCTTGTTAGTTTTCAAGAGGAGAATGAGTCGGGAAAGATCTCCTACTAATGCTTGAAATGCAAGGAGAGCACTTAGCAATATGGCAATGCCCTGCAGGGATTAAGGAAGGGGGAATTCTTCAGAGATCGAGGTTGGAGGGAATTAAGAACGGAAAGTACCAGCTGAAAGCGCGGGAGGTTTCTCTGCTAACAGTCAGGGCAAGAAAAGTTCCCAAAAATACAATTATTCAAAGCTGTGGTTCGCTTATAAACTGAGGATTGCCTCTCACCTCTGAGTTCTGCTTGTTCAGGCTCCGCCAGCCTCACCACACTGCCTGTTTTCTGCCTTTCCAAATTTACTGCCAAAACCAGAGAACAGGACGCTCCCCAAGTGTTTATCGGTGCAGTGAGGCAAATCTCCGGCAGCAAAGCCTGAGCACACCCAAATGGTTTCCTTTGACAATATCATGTTTGCTGTGTGGTATCTGCCATCCCTCTTTATTTCCTTGCCCCTGCCTGGCACTCTGTACTCTGGTCTAAAAATACCACCTTCACGGCTGCCAAAGCACTTAAATCTCTGTGCATGTTTCTTCTGTTCCTTTTATTCCTCTTTTTTTTTTTCCTTTCTGGATTATCTCTCTCATGTTGATTTTGCATTCCTTTTATCTGAATTCAAACATCTCGAAAATCACAGCCTAGGATAAGCTTTTAACAGCTTGGTTTTTGTTGGTTTTTTTTAACTTCCACTGTTCTGTTCCCCTCGATGACAAAGCAGCACAGGCAGGAGCAGGTTTCAGGGCTGCCTGCCTGTGCTATGATTCAGCAGGTTGTAAAAGGAAGGAATGTTTTCTTTTTTGGGAATGGGTGGGAGAGAAAGGAGAAGTGTGTGTGAGGCATGCATGTGCGTATTTGACTTCCTGGTGCTCGTGTGATTGCAGCAGGAGTATCACGCTGTCCCGTGGGTTATGTTGGAGTTAATAACCTGTTTCCAAAGAGGGATGTGAAAGATAGTTGGTGAAAAAATGGGTTTTGCCTAGATTGGGGAGGGAGCTTGCTAAATTATACTGCTTTGTCACTCTTTGGTGTTTTTATTTTCTTATTTAAAGCACTTGGTGTCTCCTGTGCTGCCTGCTTGCTGGCTGTGGCTGTTTGCCTCTCTGCATCTTCTGTTCAGTCTCTAGGTGTAGCTCAATCAACAGGGAGGTTTAGGAGCCAGCTTGGTGGCTTTCTGGAAAAATGTGAACGTTTGATTCCAAACTTCAGTGTAAACAGAGATTTGCTGATTTCATTTATGCTGAGCCTTATTTCTATCCGCCGGGGCCCTGCTTGCATTGTCCTAACGCGGTGGAATTTTCTCTGTGGGGAGACTTATGTTGCTGACTCATTGCATCAACTCGAAACAGATTTATGTTTATAAACACCCCCTCCCTTTCTTCCTTTCTCCTGTCCCTCATAGAAATATTGGATTTGGTGTTCCTACAGAGTATCTCCTGTCTGTTGGAACAGGCTGCAGCCCATGGACTGCACAGGAGCTTGCGTACAACTGGGTAGTTCAGATACAGCTTTCCAGTCAACTGTTAGCTGGAGCAACTCAGATACAACTTAAAGTGATATTACTGATTGTAATAGGATTGTTTTCCTCATCACAGGGCCTTGTTCACTGCACCCCACACTGCTGTACATACACAGTGGGACACAAGCACTCCTGAAGTTTAATCTTGCTCTGGCAGTTACTCACATGCTCCCATGCAAACCAGTTACCTCCGGCCTTTCCTTGCCAGTCAGTACAGCTGGGACAGTTATTTCTGCATCTCCCTGTGCTTCTGTACTCGCTCAGACGTGTAAATGGTGTAAATGTTGAGCATGTACACGGTATTTCACCCCTACAGGAATACATGGTTAATTTTGGAAATATAGCATGGCTTAAAGCCTCTGGTATGAAGCAAGGCCTTTGAACGAGAGGCTGCCGCAGCAGCACTGATGTTCTAACCACACTAGAGCGTGTGTCCAATTTAACGGGTTTCTTAAAACTCCAGCTTATAATTGATCACAAAATACTAAATATGCTGAATTTTCTGGATAGGCAGGAAAACGTCACAACCTTTTTCCAAGGATCTACGGACAAAGACAATAACAAAGGTGAATCTGCGGTTTAATGTCACGGTGCTCAGGCAGTGGGACAGGCAGTGGCCTCCAGCCTCCCCGCACAGAATCCCCCTGGGTGAGCTCCCCTCCGGCATCTCCAGCTGCACCGGCAGACCCAGGGCTCCTCCGCTGAACGGGGTGAAGCCAGTCCGGCACCAGTATCGGGGCGAGGGGGTCCCGCCTCAGCCCTTCCCCGCGGCGGGGGGACCGTGAGGCAGCGGCGGCGGGGGGGCTGGCGGGGGCGGGTGCGCGCGCGCGCGCGGCCTCAGCCGCCCTCAGCGGCCTGTCAGCCACCGCAGCGCCCCCGGAGCGCGAGCCGCTGGGTCCCCGCCCACATTTCAACGGCCTCCCCTCAACCAACCAATCACCCAACACTTCCTGCAACCTCACCAACCAATAACAGCGCTCCACGAAGGGCAGCGCCGTTAAGGCGTGTTTTGAGGCGGGCAAGCCGTTGAGCGGCGGCGCTTTTAGCCAATCGAGACGCCGCATTGGCAGCGGGGCGGGTGGGTGGACGCGCTCTCTACCAATGGGAGTGACGGAGCGAGGTGGGCCGGAGGCGGGGCTGTCGCGCGGTAGATAGGCGGGCGGTGGCGGCGGCCCGGGGCGTGCGGACACGTGACGGAGGTGAGGGCCGTGGAGGGGAGGGGAGGCCGGGGGGCAGCGGACGGGGGCGCGCGGGGCTGCGGCGGGTGAGTGCAGCACCCCCCCTCCCCTTCTCCCCCCGCCCCCTTCCAATCGCCCGGCCGGGGCAGCCCCGCACACATTGGGGTGGGGGAGCGGGGAGCGGGCCCGCCCGCGGGGCATGCCGGGGAATTGGCGGGGTGAGGCGGCGGGGGAGCCTGGCCTGCCGGGGGGCGTGCGGCGGCCAGGGCCCGGCGGGGCGGTGGGATACTGCTGGGCCTTGGGTGTGGTAGGCAGCGGTGGTGGGGGGGGGGGGGCTCGGGCGTGCGCCGTGGGGCGGGGAGGGTGGTGGGTCCCCGGGGCTGGGGGGAGGCGCGGACCTCCGGGCGCTGTGGCGAGAGGGGCGGCCGTGCTTGGGGGAGGCCCCGCGGCTGGGGGCGGGCACGGGGCTGCTGCAGGCGCCGCTCGGCCCCTCTAGGCCTCTGAGCGGCCTGACGGGGAGCGGCGGGTCTTCTGGTAAGTTCTGGGATCTATGGGCTGGGGAGCGACTTGTGGCAGGGCCACGGCTGGAGCGGGGCGGTGCTTGGTTGCCCCCCACCCGTGACAGCGTGAGACGGGGGGAGCGGCTTCTTAATGGGGGGGAGGCGGATGTCAGAGGTTGGATGTGGGTTGACGTGTGGTTTTCAAGGTTTTACCTGGTAGCTTGTGCTAATATCGGCTGCTAACGTGTGGAAATAGTCTAGAGCCGCCTAAAAACGCTCACCGTGAGGAGGAAGCCCAGCTCCGCGGAGGTGGAAGGGGAGGTGGGTGCGGAGCGTGGCGTGTGGCCTGGTGCGGGCTGTGCGAGGGGAAGTAGAAGCCTCTGGAAAGGGGGAGATGGAGGCGCAGAACTGGAAGCCCAACAGGTGGGGAAGATGTGGTAATCCAACAGCGGGGGAGGCCAAAGGTGAAGTACAGCCAAGGAGACTGCAGCAGCAGCAAGGTCTGAGGATTTGGGGGACTTAAAACAACATGCTTTGATTTTTGCTGCTTGGATTTCATTTATATTGGACATCTTCAAAATAATATCTAAATGACATCTCAGCTCTCACTTTTGGCTGAGGATTGGATTGTGTGCCTTCAAAACAAAAAAAACCCACACCTTTGAATTAAAGCAGGCATAGTGTGCTGCTTTCTTGTCTGTGCTGATTCTAAAGAAAGAAGTTTCACGTGCAGTTTTGTGGTTAAAGAACTTTCTAGGCTGTAGAAAGGGAAATGCTGCAGGTGATTTTGGTTGTAGGGAGAAGCAGATTTATTAATAGTAGCAGTAGTAATGGTAAAGGTCCAGACTTTATTATTATTAGCATTAACGTAATTAAATGCTACAGTGTTTCTCCAGAGCATTGTGGAAAACTCCTCCTGGAACTTATTTAGAGTATGTTATGTGTCTGAAAACTAGTCTCTAGGAATGTAATGTATTTCTAAATGCAGTATGTTTACTTAATGTAGTCAAATAAATAGAGCTAATACACATTTTCCTACTGTGGTTTGGGTTGTTGCTAAAATACTGCAAGGAGATAGGGGAACTATAATAACATATGAGATAATACAGATAGAATAGATGTTAAATACACATTGAAATGTGTTACTCTAGTTTTACTCTGATACACTTGAAATGACTTTAAAAAAACTCCTTACTGTTGATTTGGTCATATTACCCAGGCTTATCAAAAACACTTAACAAAACTAGGAAATGCTTTGAGTTAAACTTTGTGTTTATATTTGGTCTCAGTGTTTCTAGGTTGTTTTTTTTTTAAAAAAAAAAAAGGGAATACTTGTCCTATTCACAGACAACATCATAAGCTGTGTGTAAGATGTGAACTGCTTCCTGGTATCAACTGCCCTCCTAGGACAGGAAGCTTACTGCAAAGCAGTAAGGAAGCTTGCAGCTTCTGTTAGATTACGCTCTCGCTTGATGTGGTGCAGCACTTCCCCCTAAATAAAGAATAAATCCTTTACTGAGAATGCAGTGGGACTTGTACTTAGCCCTGCCTTTTACTTCCTTTTCTGGCCTTTCATTTTTCTGCCTCTAGTAGTGATCGTGGTGGCAGCCTGTTCTTGCTGGAATCAATTCTGTTGCAAGGCAGACTTGAATTGATTCCTAAGCATGATGGTCGGAAAGATCTTGGGGCACCTCCAGATCTCCCCCCACCTAATGTAATTTTTCTAGCAGCCCATCTGTTTTACGGTCAAAAAGCCTTGCAGTTCTGTCTTTGCCCTCCAAGGACTTCCAGTTCTGCAGGAATGATCTCTTTGCTGACAAACAGTACATGGTGTTTTCTCCCTTAGTGTCTCTGCACTGTTGTACATTATTTTTAGAAACTGGCATATTTCAGATGCTTATTAAAAGCAAGCTTTGTTGCTGTCACCTTTCACACCTAATCTCTTGTTTGGTCTGTGCTCCTTACAACCCAAACAGAAGGCAGCTTTTTCTGTGGGGCTGTTGAGCTCTCCAGGAGAGTTTTGGCTAATCCTTTCTAGGAGACTTTTCTCAAATCTTAAGTAGCAGTGTATCCTAGCCACCCCCTTTTTTTAAAAAAAAAAAAAAAAAGTGGGGCAGGGGGGCAAACCACCACCCCCACACAGAGCTCCTGCTTCTGGGCTCTTGTAAGCAAGGCTGGTTTAGTTTAGCCCTGTCTGCTGTTTGAGTTATGATGTTAAAAGGCAGAATCTTCAAAAGGCTGGAATTCATCTAGCTGCAAAACTGAGCATTTAATGGGGGAAAAGTGTTGGCTGCATCATAGGAATTGCTGCATGTACGTGAACATAATTTCATTATATCTCTATATAATAGTGAGGGGTGGTGAGGTAATGTACTGGTCACTGAAGATGCAGTGTTTGGCCACAGTTAGTTGTTCAGCTTTGCCATAGGGTGTAAATCTCCCAAATCTGCCTAAAGATGGGTCTGTGTGAGACAAGTGCAGGTGACAGAACTGCACATGAAATGATGGCATTAAGCTGACTCTGCTGCCAACAGCTTAATTGCCATTATCCTTGGCTACTTTGTCTCACAGTACTTTCACTTGTCTTGCTACAAGTCGTTTTGCCTTTGCATGCTGGGTTGGACTGGGGAATTGATTTGGGGTTAAAATAACATGGCAGAAGCACTTTGAGCCATCTTAAACCAGCTGGTAGTTCATGATGAGGCTGTGTAAACAGTTACCCTGGCACCGCAGAGGAGCGGGGATGCAGGAGGTGGAGGGATTGTGAAATGTAGAAAAGGTTTCCCCTGCTATTCAGGAGTTGTGACTTTATTAAACTGTTGGTCTCTGAAGTAGGGTGGCCAAGCCTTTGCTCAGAAACCCTATAAATCTCATTTGAGAGGGAAAATGAGTCTGTGTCTCAGCCTTCCTGTTCTTGTCTCCTTGCTTTTTTTTTGTGTTGTGATGAATTTCTTTACTTCTGTGCCTTAAAATTTTTCTTCCCTAATTCTTGCCTTGTGTGAGGATGCATTGTGCTTGTTTTTAGTGGTGTGCTTCCACTGTAAATACCGTACTGAAACCCAGTGTTTGGAACACAGCACTTTGCTAGCAGATTTTGCTCTTCCTGTATTTAAGTCATTCAGCTGTCACTTCACATGCTGCTGAAATAGAAACCACTGATGCTCTTCCACTTAAATTGCTGAGGTGTAGTTCATAGTTAAGTGACTTATTTTTAATAAGACTCATTTAATCTGGCTATTAATTCTTCTAAAAAAAGTAAGCAGTAAACCAGATAGCCAGTAGCTATTCACATGTAGTTATACATTCAGAAATATGCAGTGTTGAGTGGCTTGATGAACCACTCAGATTAGTAACTGAGGAGATTATTAAACTGGTTTTGCAGGCTCTGTTTGACCTGACAGGGAAGTTACTTTCTAAATAGTGTGTTGGGGAAGTATGAGAGCAAAGGACTGAAACATCCTTTGTGTGGACCCTCTCACTGTCCATCCCTTGGATGTGTATGGTAGAGAGGATGGTGACAACTGTCTGCTGTGTGGGTCAAGTGTTTCCAGTGTCATGCCAATAATTAAGAAGAATTTTCCCCTTATGCTCAGTGAAAGGGGAATTCTAAATAAAAATAAATCCTTGAAGCTGCGTGACTTCCTTGAAAACCTTGAAATCCAAAGGTAGCAATCACTCAGCCCTGCATTTTAAGAGTGCCACCTCTATGGCAAGAGGCTGATGGTGTCTCCGAATCTCACCTCAATTTGGTTTAGTTTTTACTTTGTAAAAAGTGAAGTCTGTGTAGTGTGGCTGTTCCAGGTGTCTGTTTTCAGTGCTCTGCTACAGCTTCTGTAAATTCCAGGGGAAAATGCTTTGACCTTTGTACAATTAGGTGAACAGTGCTTAAATGTCGGCTATAAATTTTCTAGTGTAGAAGCTGGCTGTGGATGGACACACGGACAGAGAACAAGTGGTTTCTTAGCACTACCAGTCTCAGACTCTTCCTAGTTACTACTCTTATACTGCAGTGCTTTTCCCTTTGGTTGTAGCAGTGTCCCAATGTCTATAAGACCTCATTAAAAAAAAATAGAGAAAATTTTAGCCATCTCTGGCTGGAAACACTGTTGTGGTGAAAATGAGGGCTGCACTGAAGTAGAATGGGGAAGTTGGAAGCTCTCGCCTGTTAAGAAAGGGCTCCTTTGTTAAAGGCTTTTGGCAGTTGCATGGTCAGAAATACACTAACCTTGAGAAATATTACATGGCTAAACCTAAACAAGGGAAGTGCAGGCCTCAGAAATGGCTGATGGTGGTGATTGCTTGGAAATGGGACACTTTTTCAGGGGAGAAATCTGATCATAGTAGAGTAGGTGGCTGTGCCTCTGAAGATTAGACTACATTTTAGATGACTAATTGAACACCTGTAGTTGTTAGCAATTAAAAACTCCACTGAAAAATTGGTTTATGCCTGATTTGTATAAAACCTGAGTTTCTTCTCTCTCCCCTCCCCTTCCTATCTTTTATTTGCCAGTAACCTAATTTACTAGAGCATAATCATGTTTATGTTGTGTCCCTCAGGATTGTGTGAAGTGAAGTTGAAATTCTCTCCTGTAGCAGTACCTCTATTATGGGTTGAAGTAGCTTTTTAAATATGGAAAATGGGTGCTTCACTTCAGTTGCTCTTCTGAGAACATAGTGGGTTTTATTTTTTATATTTTGGTTAGTTTGTATATTGTTACAGATTAACAGAATAAGGGGCTTGACATGACAATTGTCAGTTGCAGGAGGTGCTACCAGTCTGTGCTCAAGGTGGATGAATGGCAGCTGACATTGAATTTGGGACTGATTATGTTGGAGGTGTCTTGAACAGCTTTCTGTAGGGGTATAAACTTGTGGATACTACTTGCTGATGATTGTAAAGGGGCAAGGACATGAAACTAGACTGGCTTCTCTTCATGCTTTTAGCTTTCTTTTTTTTGTGGGGGAGGGGGAAAAAAAGAAGAAGGTTTGATAGGGAGCTTGAACAGGTAGTACCTCTAGCTGGAAATGAGGATCCCCAGGCCTCAAAGTCAGACAGCACGTTAACTGGGAAATGTAGCTCTATGGGGTGGATGCCTGTGGCTGTGTGAGGAGCACGGATGTGCAGAGTGACACAGCTTCTGCCTCTGCTCGCTGTGCCACTGGCAGCATTGTCTGGTTTCAGTAGGTGCTTTGACAGAAGAATTTCTGGAGCAGCCTGGCCTGCAGTACGAGGCTTTGCCGCTTGTGTGCTGGCGTGTACCAAAGTCCGTTTGCTGCTGACAAATGTTTCCTAAGGGTTGTAGTTCGGTGTCTTGGTTTTTGGCTGGGCCCAAGCTAATTTTTGTAGTGCTGTGTTTTGGTTTCAGTATGGGGTTTGTTAGAAGAACTGTTGTTAACATAACAGACTAGTAATGTTAGCAATTGTCGCTGGAGAATGAAGGATTTCCAACTTGCCCGTGTTTGGCTAGCCTGCAGGTGCAGAGGACTGGTGGGGCATAAAATGAACAAACCCAAATTGGCACTTGGGATATGCCAATGGGATGTTCCATACCATGTGGCATCATGGTCAGTACATTAGTGAGGGTCAGCTGGAATGCTCGGGCTTTCGTGCTCTGGCTCTCTGTATTCTGGGATTGTTGCTCCTCTGGGATCATTGTCTGGGAACGCACTGGGCTTGGTCAGTGGGTAGTGAGCAGTTGCACTGTGCATCACTCATTTGTGTGTTCTATTACCACCATTATTATTGTCATTATAATTTGAAGTTTTATTTCAATTATTAAATTGTTCTTATCTCAGCCTGCATGTCTCCTTACCTTTACCCCTTCAATTTTCTTCCCTATTTTCTGGGGGTGAGGGGAGAGTGAGTAAGTAGCTGTGTGATGTTTGACTGTTGGCCAAGTTAAACCACCACACTGGGGTGGGATTGTGAAGTAGGTAATAATTAAGTATGGAGTTGGTATTGGCATGAAAGTTGCAGGGGGTGATTTAATTCTTTTACCAGAACTTTATTGCTGGTTTACTAGTGGTGATATTACTTGCATGCTAAATCATTAATATCCTTTGCACAGGCTTGGGAGAAGGTATGCAGAAACTCCTTCCTCTAAGAAAAAGAGGAGAATATGGGCTTATCTTTCACCTTGCTGTATTTTTAAGATCAATTTCCTTGTATCACTTTCCAAATCATGAAGTCATTGTTCTATCTGCATAATATAATTTGAAAGCAGGGGGAAAAATAGGGGAAAAATTTAGCTCTGTTAAAAATGTATTTGGTGAGACCCTGTTGGTAAGGTAAGAAGAAATGCAGCCCTTCCCTTGGAAAGGCGTCCTTGTGCCATCTCATCTGTAGTTGCTTCAGTCACACAGGACCCATTTAGGGCTCTAAATGTCACTTTTTGAAATCATGTTTGAGGCTCTTGGTTTTTGTGCTGTTTTTATGCTGTTGGGCATGAGTTTATTCAGAGAACACGCTATCTGTGCAAGAAGAACTTGAACTTCTAAGGGTACTGATGGTTCCTTGACAGTTTTCATTCCTTGGTTTTGTATTGTGGTTCCCACATCAGTAATAAGAGCTACGAGCTGTTATGACCTCTGTAACTGTTTTCAGTTTTGGCTGTACACCGTGCATTAAGCAAACAAGCTTTGCTCATATATAACAACAGTTGAAAGTTGGTGGGTTTTTTTGTCAGCTGCTCCTGCTGTGGATGGTGTCCTTTTGGCTCAGAGGTGTTTGGTGCAGTTGCCTGCGCTGTGAGGGGGAGGGCTGAGCATGCATTTAGACCATAATCCTCAAGGCCATCACTATTGTTAGAAAACTGGCTGCAATTGCACGTTGCTGTAGTGACAAACTGGACGTGACCTCAGCACAAGGCTTTAAAAATACAGTTTTGTTGTAGTTATAAAACATCCCCTCTGACATTAGAAGTTAAAGAATAATTTAAGAACGGTAGATCTGGTATGCAGTGTGGTTTTGGAGTATTGGATAGTGCTTGTAAGCCTTTAAGACTAGATTCTTTCAGTTGCCTAAGCATGTTTTGGAAAGTTGACAGTTTTCTAGCGTGAACTTATGCCCCTACAGGCACTATGAACTCTGCTGGAGTTATGTTTGGAAGTCCACAGGGCTACAGCCCCAGGCAGGAGTAGAAGGGAAGGAGGGGATGTTTGGTTTTGTATTCGCTTGCAAAAAAGGTATTAGTGTCAGTTACAACTCTGGTTTTGGAAGAAAAATATGGAATGTGATTCAAAGGAGAAAAGGTGAGCAAGGCACAGGTTTTGTGTGGGGTTTTTTTGGGAGATGGAACTATGAGCAGCATACTAGGAGTGTTGCCTGTTGTATCAACCTAAAGGTGCAGTGATCTTGGAGTCTTTCTAGCAAGAAAGTAAAGTTGAAACTCATTTTACTTACGAGATTGAGCTACAGCTTGACAAGGTCTACCACACTTCTAGGTGTGACAGCGTGTTGGCCCCCTTATAAATTAGTTGTAGTGTGATACTTAAATTCTGTAGAGCCTCTCTTAACAGATAGTTGTCTTCTTTGGTTGTCTTGTTAAATTAGAGCTTGAAAGAGAAGAATGAAGTGAGCTGTCTGTTAAATAGTAAGAAATTTTCTCCTGAGTGCCTCAGTAGCCTCAACTTACAGACATCTGCTAGTAGTATCAGTGACTTTTGGCAGTAATTCCAGAGTAAAACCTGAAGAAGAGGACTGATGAATGAAAATGCCAATATCCCACAGTTGAAAGGACAGAAAATATTGACCAGAAGATAGAGGATTGATTACTCTGTGCTTGAAAGAGCCAATTGTATTTCAGTTCCTGAACTGAATGGAACTTTCAGTTTCTGCATGATGCATTCAAGTCCTTCATAAACAAGAAATAAGTTTGCTGTTTAGACTTTTGCAGTTGCATAGACAGTGGGGTTATGTACATGTGTCTGCTGTTCTGCTCATGAACTGTGGCAGCGTAGGAGCAGAATTATGATGCTTCTGCAGCATGATCTGCAGGACTTGCATACATGGTTCTCCACTCAGATAATGTCTGCTGTCTATTAAATACTTTAGCTTTATGTTGTGTTCCTCTCCAGCTTCTAGAGCTGTCTTAAGGAGCCAAATGCAGTAAGTAACAGAACTGAAAATATAATTTTGCCCTTTTCTTTCTGTGGTATGACTAGGCACTTTACCTTTTGTCTTAAATGCCTGTTTTTCCTACTGAGAAGCAATGCTTTGCTCTGCATGCAGTACTGACTTGACCTCTTTGCCTTGTCTTTTTCAGACCATGGAGCTGAAATGGCTACTGTGTGTGACCCTGCTAGCTCTGGGGACTCTTGCTGTCCAGGCACATGACATGGATGATGAAAATGATGGTGATGATGTAGTTGATATCGAGGATGACTTGGATAATGGCATTGAGGAGGCAGAAGAGTCAAAGCCTGAAGCAAGCACTCCTCCTCCAACTCCAAAGGTTTGGTGTGGAATTTATTTTAAAAATTGAATTACCACTCGTGTTGTGGTTAATGTGTCTGATCAGAGTCATCTTTACTTTGCTAACATTTAATATGTTGTGGTGTTATTGGGGAGTAGGGCTTGGAATTAAGCCTAGCTGCTTCATTCCTGTTCCCAAATTCCCCATGTTCTTCCTGAAAACTTGGATCCACCATTAAAATATGTGATGTGATTATCAAGAGTTAATGTGAATGTTTCCAGCTATACATATACTTCAGTTTTAGTTGCAGACAAGAGCAAAATGGCTTGGCACAAGCAGCAGTATTTATGTAACTTCCATATTTATGCTGCAAGAGTATTCCAGGTAAGCTCTACTTGAGTGTAGAGAGGGAATGTGAGCTGTATAGGCCTAGATTTCTTTAGAGTAGAGAATATGCCTTGAAAGGTGCATAATGCTTCTCTTCTCCAACAGGTTACCTACAGGCCCCCAGTCCCAACTGGTGAGGTGTATTTTGTGGAGTCATTTGATAAAGGAACTCTGGATGGGTGAGTATGATCTGAAGAGTGATTCAGTATAGAAAATAATTAAAAATTTTGCAGAAAGGTGATGAAACCTCTGTAGAGCCTGTGTTGTTCAATACTGAATCAAAAGACAGAGGTTGGTGAGGATTTCAGCAGTGACTATATGAGCCTGACTGTTAAAGGGCTGAGCCAAACTAGTATTTCCTTAAGTTCTAGTGTTAAGGGGGAGGTGAGTCATACATGTGTAATGTTTTAATCCTCATTTGACTTTTACTTCAGGCAATATGAGGATGATGATTTATGACTTTTGGGGTTTTTTCACAAGAGCAAGACACCAAGGCCATGATCCTAGTTTGGGGGTGGGATGAGAAGTGGCAAATGCAGAAAGCTTTTCAGACTTGGGGATAAAACTCTTCAGGGTATCAAGACATTGGGGTGTAGTCATAGGACAGCAAGGGTTACCTCATCTTAAGGGCAGGATTTTTAATGAGGGTGAAGTCTAGTTTTCTGATTATTGGATGTCTTTCTTCTAGATGGATCCTTTCCAGAGCCAAAAAAGATGATACAGATGATGAGATTGCCAAATATGATGGTGAGTCCAACCCAGGTTTTGGATGATAGATGGTTCTGATGAATGTTGTCATATCTGAAGAGGTGTGAGTTTCAGTCTTCTGTTTCCCAGATAAAATTCTAATCACTGAAGAAAATGGAAGGAGTTTAGACAAAATATCCACTTGGAGATGTTAAAGTAATTTTTAGTGAAGATGTTATGTTAATAAATTGATAAGGTACCCTGTAGGGTGTTATTGCAGAACGCTGACTGTCTTATTCAAAATTGGGCTAAACAAAGAATATATTAAACAAGTTTTGATAATGTTTGGTTAATCTCCCTCCAGGTAAATGGGAAGTCCAAGACATGAAGGACACTAAGCTTCCAGGAGACAAGGGGCTTGTGTTGGTAACCCGAGCCAAGCATCATGCAATTTCATCCAAACTCTCAAAGCCTTTTGTATTTGATACCAAACCCCTTATTATACAGTAAGTAAAGGATAACTCAGTGCTCTGTTATTTCCAGAGTGGCATGACAGCAGGCTGAGGTTAATTCCATAACTGAGCTTTTGTTGACTGGGAGTCTAGATGACACAAGATTCTGTAACCTATTATCATACTGTTTAAGTAAGGGTGAAAAGGCAACCCAGATTCCCAGAGTGGAAAGCTGGGAACAGCACAGGTCCCTCTGAAGTCTGAAAAGGAGAGAAGTCTGTGAGAACTAGACTCGGTAACCTGTCTTGGGACTTAAATTCACGTGATTTAATGGTCTTACCAAGGTCAGGCAACTGACTTTTGTAGCACTAATTGTGAAAATTTTTGTCCTTTTGGATAAAACCTGGTCTGTTGCAGTTCCTTATGCAGTGAACTGCCCCATGTGTCCAAGGTGGAGTGTGCAGAGTGGTAAAGATGCTCTCATTTCTTCCTTCCCTTGTCTTAGTTCATCTGTCATGGAAAATATTTGGCCATGACTGATGTAGAACAGTCTACTTGCATGTATGTTAGACTAGCAAGAAGAGGAGGGGGGGAAAAAAATCATTCAGTGTAAACAGTTGAATTGTGGATTACTACCTACTTTATCAGTTTTAAACAAAGAGTAAGCTTATTCATATTTGCATAAGATAATAATTGGTCACTTTGCTTTGCATGACTGTTTAGTTTTGGCTCAAAATACATGGCTAAAAATAAATCCCAATGGTCATCTGCTCCAGCTGCTGGCATTGAGAGAGGATCAAGCATACTTAGCCTATTCCTGACAGAGATGTTTTGCCCTTTTCAGCCTCCTTGGCATCCCTAAATATACTGTTGTATGCTTAGAACCCTAAAGGAGCTTCTCCTAGGTTCCAGTTCTCGTTGTGGTGGTAGTCTTGCAAATTGAGTTGTCTGTCTGCCATAGTAGTTGGTGAGGAAAATGATTGGCTTGTCTTAATCTCTGTTGCAGTGTCATACATATTGTAAAGCTTTTTCTTCCTTCTCTCTACTTCTAGATCATAATCTTCAAGAGCAGCACTCAATTCCTTTAATCTTTTCTGTAAGGTTAAGTCTTCTAAATCCCCAGCTTTTCTTGTTTCTCAGGCCCTTGTGAATATCTGCTTAGTCCTTAGAGCGTGATGTATATTTTTAATATTCACTGGGCACGTGGCTTAAAGCAAACAACAACAAAACAGTCTTACTGTTAATTTGTACTGGAAAAATGTAATTGTGTATTACAGAAGTAATTTTTCCTCATGTATAACGTGTTCTCCTGTTCTGTGTCCAAAACTAAAATTAGGTATGAAGTAAATTTCCAAAATGGAATAGAGTGTGGTGGTGCTTATGTGAAATTGCTTTCAAAAACCCCTGAGCTGAACCTGGTGAGTAATGCTGCTACTGTAAGTTTTAACCATGAAAAGAATCTTTTTCATTTTGCTTCTTCCTGAAGAAATCTCTTCAGTAAAGGCGGTGGGAGCATACTTAGGGCCTGATCTCTGAAGTACTTTGCACTCAGCAGTTTCCCCCTGTTTTCAGTTGGCGAGGATAAATACTGAAGTCTTCTGGCCTCTTGGGTGAAAACTCTGTATTTTCTTAGTAGCTGAGCAGTTCTAGACCCTTGCTGAAGTCTGCAATACTTCAGATTTCCTTAGGCTCTAGGACTGAAGAGTGAGTATCTTACAAGAGTAGCCAAACTCTGAGGAGAAACCTGCTCAGGAGGCTGTTGCCCAGAAGAAAGCTTCCATGTTTCATCTTCTAAAACAGGCTAATGCAAATAACTAAAAATATACATTGCATTTATTGCCTTGTCTTTGATATGTGAACCCACTTGTGAGTTACTGGATATATTTTTAATTTTAAAAAATATTGAGAGGTTGGACTGGATAATACAACCTTACATGTTCAGCTGCACATGCTGAGCCCTTCAGATATCACCCTTGAATGCATTGTCTTAAAACTGGTCAGTGGCAGAGCCTGTGCTACAACTCACAAGGATTAAGAATATTTTCTCTCCTCTGTCATATACCTGAGTAAAGTGGTTTAGTCTATTCAGCCAAAGCTTAACTGCTGGGTCACCTTGCATAGGCTTCTGTAGCCCTAAGAGTTTTCTTTAGCCATCTTCCTAGGCTTTATAGGAAGTATCTTTTATGACTTCTTACCCATCCTTCTCCTTCCCCTCTGTGGTCTCATTGGAGTTGTATTATTAATACAGATTCCAAATGATGAAAAAAGACACACATAAAACTACTTGGCTGTCTAAACAGTTTCATGTGTGCATTGAATTTTATGATAACATTAGCAAGAACAAGTAGACTTGCTTGCAGTGTTCAGAGGTGAGATTATTATATCCTGTTATCTCTCAGACTGAGACAGCACACCAGTTTATAAGAGTGCAAACTAAATACAACTTGGCCTCACTTTTAAGGCTGCTTATCACTTTGTGTGAAAGAAACTCACTGGACTAGCCAGTCATTTGTTATTGCCAGTAACTGATACTTGTATATTGATAACTCTTACATCCTTTATTGTAGTGTAGAGATATACTTAAATGTTGTGTTTGTAACTTACACTTATCTTTTTGATAACAGTTGAATAGCTGTTGGTTTTTCATCTAGAAAGGAGAGACTAAAGGTGCAAAATCAAGTAGCTGGGATAATTCTGGTGTTTTCTGTAGAGGCTTGTAGTCATGATACAAGCTTTTGTGTTGGTACTTCATGGGCTTGATATTGAAGTTGCAGAATAACTTCTAATTAATTGGGAGTTCCTCTGCCAGGCAGTGACCTAGGTTATATATCAAAATAATGCAATGAAGTTTTGCATTGTTTTTAAAGGACCAGTTCCATGACAAAACTCCATATACAATCATGTTTGGCCCTGACAAGTGTGGGGAGGACTATAAATTGCACTTCATCTTCCGGCACAAAAACCCAAAGACTGGCAAATACGAGGAGAAGCACGCAAAGCGTCCGGATGCAGACCTGAAGACTTACTTCACTGATAAGAAGACCCATCTTTATACTCTGGGTATGGTGACTGTTAACTATGCATGTTAATAACTACTGCTATGTTTCCTGAATCACGAGCCCATAAAATGAGCCAGATGAACAACTGAATGTTTGTGTCAACTCACCATACAACTAAAAACCACTTGAAAGCTCTGAATACAAAAGCTGATCTTATTGTACAAAGACTTATTTCTTTCTTGCAAGAAGTCTCAATTCATGTAAGAAAGGTCATGAGACCTTGAACTTAATAGTTACAGGAGAACTGAATTTCAGAGCAGTCATGAGTAACTTGATATGCTAAGTATATCCAAAATAATGATCAACATTTATAAACTGTTTGAATGCTGCCCCCAATAATTTGGGGTATACTAGGCTTTAGATTTAGAGGGATAGTCTTTTTTTTGGTCGCTGCTTTCATAGTAGCACACAAACTCAGTGCTTCTTGAAGTACAGGGTCTGGTCTGGTATATTAGCTGTGACTTAAATCTTTCAGGGAGTACTCAGGAGGATATCTCTTAGCTTTTCCTATTACAGAAGCAGCAATGAATAAAGGAGTGAGATTAAAATCCTGTGAGTCAGTAGTAGGGAGCCTTACTTTTTCTCTTACTACTAAAGCAATACTTACTGTGGAACGCCAACTTGCTGTGGTGACTGGTAAATCACTCTACAAGCTTCTTTGTGCTTTTAGCATATTTAAAATAGGACTCCTGCAGTGAGTCTTCTTTGTCAGAAGGTGAGATGTGATACATCATCACTAGTTATACTTTGGCAGGAGGAGAAAGGTTCTTAACAAACCTTTAAAACGGTTGCTGGGTAGGTGGTAGTTTGGATTGCTGAAATTTCAGTTGTACCATGGGGATGAGTTTAAGCTTTATGATGCTTTGTATCATATGTGTAATGGCTGCATCAACTTTTTTCTTACAGTCTTGAATCCTGATAATAGTTTTGAAATACTGGTTGATCAAACAGTTGTCAACAGTGGGAATTTGCTGAATGATATGACACCTCCTGTGAATCCACCCCGGGAGATTGAGGACCCGAATGACCAGAAGCCTGAGGACTGGGATGAGAGACCAAAAATCCCAGACCCAGATGCTGTTAAACCAGATGACTGGTAAGCTTTTGGAGAGGTGGAATTGAAGGAGGCCTTAGCCTTAATTTGGTCCTGATCAAAAAGTCTTTCTCAGATGACTTATAGAAGGTTTTGAGTCTCACCCTTGTGACCAAAACACAGGCAGTTTGGTAGATAAAGGCAGACAGGATCCACATCATCTGGGAATTGCTGTTTAGTGTTTCTGTTACTGTGCTGGCCACAGATGAAGGTTTTACTGAAACAGCTATGCTAGCTGATGCTTTCATGAAGGTGTTTGTAGTTGTTTGTGTAATGCATAGTTACAGGTGACTGAAACACATGACATCCTAAATCAGAAACTAAGTTCCTGTCCTTGAAACTATGCTTTGTGAACCACAGACTCCATTTCAAGCTCACGTGTGTGTTTGCAGTGATAACAGAGATAGGGGATTTGCTGTAATATGCCCTTTCTAGGTTAGTTTTAAAAACATGTAGTATTACCTTACAGTTGGTGCCATGACTGTGCCACGAGGCACACGTATGGGTAGCAGGTTGGAAGGCAACTCTGTTCTAAAATCATGGTGTTACACTTACCCTATCAGAAGTGTGTCTAGATCAGTGGACTTGTTCAAAGTCTGTAGAATAATGCCTTGGGGTTGAGAACTTTTATGTGTTATATGTGTTACTATGTAATATTCTGTTCTTAAGGGATGAGGATGCTCCTGCAAAGATAGCAGATGAAAATGCTGTGAAACCAGAGGGCTGGCTGGATGATGAGCCAGAATATGTAGCAGACCCTGATGCAGAGAAGCCTGAAGATTGGTATGTTTACTGCCTGTTGCAAATGATAACAAATATTTCATGGCTCTGGAACTGGCTTTTACAAGTATAAGAATAGCTAGTTTGTTGTTTGCTAAGAAAGCTGTCAATTCTGGCTAGCCTGCTGGAAAAGTAGAAGGCAGAGTTGGTCTGAGGAGTCTTGTCTTCTTGGATTCACTTGCACCCTTTTCTACTCTTCTATGATTATAAGCTGAACAGGGCAGGGATGGTCATCTTGCAGTTGTACCATACTTGGAAGGGGTGGTGGGAGGGGCTGGCTTTTGTTGAGCTGAGCTTCCAAGCTACTTTTTGAAATCCTCTGCAATGGATTTCAAAATGTCTTCTTCATGACATGAAGAATGTCATGAAGACATTCAATGCAATGTCTTTACCTACAGCCCTATGCCATACAAAGTTTCAGTATCTCCATTTTATGGTAGGAATTTTAATTTTCCCAGAAAACAGACATTGTCTAGGTCTTAGTCTGTATAAAGACAAGAGGTGGACTTCAAAACTGAATTTCCCTTTTCAGGGATGAAGATATGGATGGTGAATGGGAGGCACCTCAGATTGCAAATCCTAAATGTGAGACAGCCCCTGGCTGTGGTACCTGGACACGACCAATGATTGACAATCCAAACTACAAAGGCAAATGGAAGCCTCCTATGATTGATAACGTGAACTATCAGGTTGGTATTTTCATTACTTAAACTGCCAGGCAATACAGCATTTCTGTAAGAAAAAACAGAATTATTTAGATTCAGCAGGTGTAATTAAGAATACAAATACTGTCTTGATTGTACTGTATTTCAAGTGGACAGATTCAAAGTGCTTTCTTACTTGGCCTCACTTCTTTTGTACCACAAATAAAAATTGATTCCCAAAACCTGACAAGTTGCACCCACAGACACTGTAATTAAGTGCAATGGATTAGTCTTTCTTTCAGTTCAAACTAGGCTGAAAACTAAAAATTGTATTATAGCAGATGAGGCTGAATGTCTTTTTGTCTTCCCTAGGGTATATGGAAACCTAGGAAGATCCCAAACCCAGATTTCTTTGAGGACTTGGAACCTTTCAAGATGACTCCCTTCAGTGCTGTGGGACTTGAGTTGTGGTCAATGACTTCTGACATCTTTTTTGACAACTTTATAATCTGTACTGAAAGAGCTGTGGCTGATGATTGGGCCAGTGATGGATGGGGACTGAAAAAGGCAGCTGATGGTGCTGCAGAGGTGAGAAATAAAGGTTTAATTGTGTGCTTCTGACTGGAACAGTAGCAGCATTGCTGCTGTTCTCTCCCACAGTCTTTATTAATATATCCTTGTATGTACCAGGGATAGGTGTTATGCTAAACCAGACTGGAACCTCAGTTCCTAACTGGAATACAGTAATGGCTGCTATAAGTAGCAATGAGTATTCACTGCTCTTCTGGGAGGTTTTTGCTCTGACAGTTGGACTGTTAACTTTAGCCTAACTCTTAACTTGTAAATGATGGAAAAAGTCCTTGTGCAGGCTAGCTTTAATTTTGTTTGAGATATGAAATGCAATGTTTGAAGTTGCGTGAAAGCCTACTTGAAAGTTCTGTAGCTTAAACTTAACTGCTGCAGTTTGCTGTACGGGGTGAAATTTGATAAAAAGTTCTTTTTATCTTGCAGCCTGGTGTTGTGGGCCAGATGATGGCAGCTGCTGAAGAGCGTCCCTGGCTTTGGGTAGTCTACATCCTCACTGTGGCTTTGCCAGTGTTCCTTGTTGTCCTTTTCTGCTGTTCTGGGAAGGTATGTGTTTCCTCTGATAATAATTAATATAAACTTTGAAAAAAAGTGCTTTAAGGTCACAAATAATTGCCTGGTTTTGACAATTTCTTTTTTTCTTAGAAACAGCCAAGTGCTGCAGAATACAAAAAGACTGATGCTCCTCAGCCTGATGTGATGGATGAGGAGAAAGAGGAAGAAAAAGATAAAGGGGACAAGGAAGAGGAGGAGGAAGAAGAGGAAGCAAATGAGGAAAAGCTAGGTAGGTGAACTAGATAATCTTGAAAGAGTTTGAATTTTCTCTCTGATAGAATAAAACAGGATTGGAAGACATGGAGTGGAGCCAATGGTGAAGTGAAGAGAAATCAGAAATGAGAATGAGATTAATTTTTTTTTTCCCCCTCCCCTCCCTTAGAAGAGAAGCAGAAGAGTGATGCTGATATAGGAAGTGCTAGTCAAGAGGAGGAGGAAGAGGAGGAGGAAGAAGATAGGAAACCTGCATCAGAGGTAAGAGTGCTTAATTTTTGAGAGAAGTCTTGCACATTTTTTTTTTTTTCCTTAAGTAATGTAGAACAAGCCTTACTGAAGTGTTAAAAGTTAAAGTGGCTCATGTGGTCCTGCCTCTCAGTGTCAGAACTTTGGAAAACTTAATCACCCTGCAGAATAGGAGTTGCTGTGGCCAACTTCAGCAGAGCTGGGCACCTTGCTTAAGGCACTGCAATACCCTCAGCATCATGAGAGGAGTGGGATTGTGTGGGAATGCATCTTCTTGAGGCAAAAGGCCTATTCAGCTTTGTATGCAGTCAGGATGTGACCTCTGAAATGCTCCACACTGACATAATGGCTGACCTAAAAATGGGTGGGGTGTTGCTCGAAGTTAAAGGGATTCTCACAGTAGCAGCAGCAGCTGTTGAGTACTCTCAGCAAATAGTGTGCATGCACTGTGGAAACAAGAGGATTTGTGTGTTTGCCATGTGTAGAAAGGAGGGGTAGTAACAACAGCAGTTCCTTTCAAAGGTTAAATCCTAACATAGAACTGAAAGTAGATTATTCTTTGCACATTTTCTCAAAACAGTTTTTAAGGGTATTCCTAGATTTTATTTCCTTGATGTTTATACAAATTCCTTTCTTGCAGGAGGAGGAGACTGTGAATAGATCACCCAGAAACAGAAAGCCAAGGAAAGATTGAAAAAAGTTGTAAGAACTTGATCTGTGATTTTTTTTTTTTTTTAAAATGGTTCTGGGAGAGGACCTTGGACACCTTACATTGAAACTTGGACAAACCTCAAGATTTCACCATCCACAGGTTCCAGTCACACTATCCAATGTAATGGAGTGTCTAGCAGTAAAATATTTGCAATCATCTGTTTTAAAGAACATCATTCCTGTAGAAAGAATGCATTTAATATTATGGGATGTGGATTTTGGAATGTAACATAACTAACCTTTTCATTTTTTTTTTTTGTTTTAAATATTCTTTTCTGTTTTAAGTAGATTGGTAGGACTTTTCTGGTCTCAAACCTTGGCTTAATTTAATATATTAATTAGTGAAAAATAACAATCTTGAAAGTGCTAGGTGATAAAAATGCAGTTTTATAACTAGTTTTTTTTACAAATATGTAAATTCCTAAATGCACCAATGTCTTTATATCCCTTAAAATTTGATAATCGTGTAAAGAAAAGTTGTCAATGTATTTGACAACCCCTCTACCCTCAAAAGAAAAGTGGAGGGGATGTATGGGGAAACAAGTAGTGAAACTCTCTAATCAACTTCATTCTTCTGGGGGGTGGGGAAAGAGGAAGAAAGGGTGGAAGGAAGGAGTTAGTCTGTAGAATATCCATACTGTGCATGGCTAAAGCCCTGTTAAGTGTTGACAAATGATCTGGGATTTGGAGTGGGTCATCTGAATGTGGCGTTTAATCCTGCGGACCTTGCAAGTAATGGGTTTTGTTAGCTCTTGAGCTCTGTAAAGCTAATGGGTTGCTGGGGGTGGGGTTAGGCTACTTCCCCCTTTCCCCTCTGTTTGGCCACTGATGCTTTCGTTTCTCTGTGACTGTACAGCTTTTCCTGAGTGCAGCTTTGCCTCAGTTGTTGAAGTGCTTCATGTTCAGCTCATCATCGAACTCTGTTTTTCTAGCTAGGCCTACTCCTTTCCAGGGTCCAAACACTGGATAGGACAGTGTCCCATATCCTCTCACTGTTATCACTGTATGTCTACTCCTGTAGCAATGGAGGAGGTAGTCATGTAGACAAGTTGAACTGAGTATTTGTAAAGAAAAAATAAAAAAAAAGGCAAGCAAGCAACCAAGATGTCAGTATTGTAGGTGGGGAAGGAGCATGTGGAATATCTTAACTGGTATGTGAAACTGTTTAAGTCTTTTTATCTGCTCTTCATGTAACAAATGCATCCTAAATTATATTGTGAATGTTAGGGAGTTCCAATTCCAGCTGAATAAATTTTTTTAATGCGTTGAGTCTACCATATTACACTGTTTCAAACACTTTCTTTTGTTGTGGAATGCAGGTGAGATCACTACAAGAGCATACCTCTGAGGGTGACACCTATGTAACTTCATTACACTGTACCAAATACGTTGGCGTTTGGATGTCTATATAGATAAACTTTTGCCTTTGTTTAGAGTGAAGTTAAATGTCCTGAAATTACTCTTCTTGCACTGAATTTAAACACTCCAGTGTTGTTTGCTCATAGCATAGGTAGAGTGGGGGAAATAATTTCCAGGGATTGGGGAGGGAAAAGTGTTCCAGTTACCTTGCAAACAATCTAACCAATTACTAAAAGTCTCTTGTTTTGAGTTTGGTTTTGGTTTTGTTTTTTTTTTTGTAAAACACCTTTTGCTGCCTGTCCTTATGTTGTATCCCTTGGTTGTTGTGTTTGAAATATTAGTGATCACAAATGCATAGCAGGATTTCTTGATCTTTCTGCAGTGTGCAAATAAACTATTGTAAGCAAGATACTGGAAGTAATTTCAGACTTCTGTTGGGAGCTATTGCATGTTTAGAATGCCTTTGCCTGTTGAACACCTGGTAAATACTGCTCCTTATTGCAAAAATAGCTTATACTTTGACATGGAAGATGTCATAGCTTAAGCATTGCTACTAGCTTGTTCTCAGGACTGTATTTTTATCGAGGAGCAGCTGCTATTTATGACTCTCAGTCCTTTGAGATGAAATATATGTAAATGGTTTCAATTCAGCTAACATTTTGAGCACAACATAAAAATCTGTTAATCCAGTGGGGTTTTTTTATCTTAATATGCAAATTGCCTTAAATTCCTGAACAATTCATGTGCATACATGTTCTTTCAAAGCATCAAAAGTGAACTTAAGATCTGCTATCAGCTTTTAAATAGTATTATATTAAAGCTAATTGTGAATCTACATTTGCTTCTGCTCAATCTCCTGAAAAGGTCTCCTGTCTGCATGTTATGGCTTTTTTTTTTTTTGATACCATAGTGTATGCTTCTTAAATAATCACTGCAATAAATGAAGACTTTCCAAAATGGATAGACAACTCCAAAGTTACTTTTTATCCTGCTTTCTGACTTGGGTGGTTCAGTTTAACCTCAGAATTACTCTTTATTTTTAAAGGCTAGGATCAAAAAATAGCTATCTGCTTATTCTGAGTACTTTTAAAGCACAGCTGTGTTTTCAAACTCTGAAGCTCTACTTGGCTGTAACCTGTGAACTAGATTGGGCCACCTGAGTGGCAGCTTCTGAAGAGGATGCTCTACTGAACTGAGTGTGCTGGGTGGTGGGGTTAAACCAAGATGTAAAACAAAGCCATAGAGGTCTGAAACAGGAGCTGGGGTTTTTATTTGTTGTGCTGTTGTGGGTTTTTTTTTTCTGTCCTGATGCTCAGTAAAGGGAGTTGATAAAGATGCAGCTAACCAACTAACCTCTTCCAGCAGTGTCACTGGATGTGATCTCGCCTTTCTGAGTTGGGCTGGTACTGAATTATCACAGCTAGAGCTGTGACTGATAAAATGCATTGTGAATGTCTGTTTTAAAATGGACTGCTGGGCCTGAGAAGGGATTCCTGCAAGTGCTAATTGCTAATAGATGTACATCTCTGTGGCTGTCTCTTGCTTTCCTTACTCCTTCCTCAAAAGCAGTCCTCGGCTTTGGCTGTGGTTATGTCTCTCGATTAACTGTTCCCCAGTTAACACTACTGTTGCCTCGTGGTTTTGAAAAGGACTTTTTGGTTTGTTTGCGTTTTTTTTTAATAGTGTTGCTTAAACAAGCACTGTGATTATTTCATTTGCAGGAAACACCTGTCCCTTTGAAAAAGGTACCTGTAGATTCAACTGAAACAAAAATAATAATGTAAAAACTAATCAATAAAGAAACTGAAATCTCTTTGGTTTTCTTTGTCTAATTAGCAAAACTGCTCACTATTTATCACTTGTGGAGGGAGCAGACCTGGATGAGGAACTGCCTTCAGCAAGTGAGGAAGACGAGGTGAGGGTAAGTGTAAGGAAAGAGATTCCAGGCCTGGTTTTCTGCCTTGCCCCACAGCCAGGGGCTGGGTAAGCTCACGCTTTGCCCCCTTACAACGCTGCAGTGCGGAGCCCTGGGCCCAGCTGCCCTGAGGGGACGCCGAATCCCCGGGCGCCGGCAGGTGAGCGGGGCGGGGCCGGGCCGGGGCGGGCTCTGCTCCAGCGCCCGGCTGCTGGGGGCGGGGCACCGCCTGTCAATCACTTGTGGTCCCGCCTCCCTGCGCCTCTGAATGGCTGCGCCGCCCGAGCTCCGCCCCCTCTCTGCTCGTGGCTTTTAAACGCTCCGAAGGCCGCCTCCAGACAGCCGCTCTGCCCGCCCACGCCTCCGCTGCGGGATTCGCCCTTCCTCGCCTTTCTATTGGCTCCGAGGGATGTCCATCACGCCTCGTGACGCGCTACGCGGCGTGACGTAGCCCACCACCCAGGAAGCTCCGCCTATTTATTCTCAACTCGGCTCTTGAGGGGAAAAACAATTTCAAGATGGCGGCGGCGCGGATAACAATGGGGAGTCGGGGGTTCGGGCCGGCCCGTGCCTGAGAGCGGCGGCCGCCGGGCCGCGCCGCGCCGGGGGAGAGCGGAGCGGGCTCCGGCCGGGCCCCGGGGAGGGTGGGCAGCGGCCGCCGGGCAGGGCTAAGGGAGAGGGGGGGCAGCGAAGCGGTACCGGCCTCGGGGGAGAAGGAGGAAGTGGGGCGGGGGGAGCGGAGCGGGCGCTGGGCCAGGCCCGGGGGAGGAACCGGGGCGGGGGCGAGCCCGGCGGGGAGCCCAGGTAAGGCCGGCGGGAGCGGGGGGAGGAGCGGCGGAGGCCGGGAAAGGCCCGAAGTGGGGAGCCCCCCGCCATGGCGGGGGCCGGTGTGAGGAGCCGGTGAACGGCGGCAGCTGCCCCCCCTCGCTCTCCGGTCCATGGTGCTGCCCCCCTGCCCCATGGCGGAGTTCGTGGTGCCGCGGCACAGCGCGGTGATGGAGCGGCTCCGCCGGCGCATCGAGCTCTGCCGGCGGCACCACAGCGCCTGCGAGTCCCGCTACCAGGCCGTGTCCCCGGAGCGCCTGGAGCTGGAGCGCCAGCAAACCTTCGCCCTGCATCAGCGCTGCCTGCAGGCCAAGGCCAAGCGGGCCGGCAAACACCGGCAGCCGCCCCCGGCACCTCCGCCGCCCGCTCCCCCTCCGCCCGCCGCCGCCGTCGCGGGAAGCGCCGACAGGACCGGAGCCAACGGCCTGGACGCCGAGGCGGCGAGCGGCGAGCAGCACGGCCGCAGCAGCACGTTGATCGCGGTAAGGGGCCGGTCGGTTCCCGGTCAGGGTCTGGGGTGGTTGGGGCGGTGGAGGGAGAGGCGGTGTTTGTGCCCGGCTGGCACCGTGACCTCTCCGCCGGAGCTGGCAGCGGATGGAGGAAAACAAGCGCTCGGGGTTGGTGTGATGGTTGCGGTGGGAGCGCTGCGGTTGGCGTCGCTTTGCGGAGAACTCGTGTCTGCTCTGTTACAACTTCTCCTTTATTTTCTCTCGTCGCCTTTGGGTGCTGTGGCAGGACAGAAAAACCTCTGCCCGAGCGGTCGGACTCGGGACTGGCCTCCTGTGGTGCCTGCAGTCATTCAGAGCGGTGCTCTGTGAATTTATCGGGCTAATTCACCTAAAATATCCCGGTAGAAACTGTCAGAGGAACATGAATACTGCGGTGGCTTTGGATTCTTTTGTTTGTTTGCTTGCTTGTGTCTTTCACTTCGGTTGTCAAGGTTTAATGGGGTCACTTGATAAGGATGTGCTTATTACTGAGGGGGATTTTTTAAGACAGTGTGCCTATTAATTTTGGTACATACTGGAAAGAATTTCAGTGGAAAGCAGCTGCTTATTTGCCACTCACTGTAGTGGGCGTGAACGCTATGGAAATCCCACTCCACCCATTAAAAACTGGCTTAGCTCAAAATCTTAATGTTTCTCTGGCTTCTCTAGCATTTCTGGTTGTCAGGATATATTCATGCAGCCCTGTTTGTATATCAAGATAGCTACTGCTTAACTTATTCTGAACCCTTTAAATATGCTGCTGTGCACTAATGTGTCAGTAATGTAGGTTAGTAGGATAACCTCTTAAAGGCTGCCTGCCTTAATACCTGTCTGTCTTAAAACCATTTCTAAATGGTGGCCTGAGTGAAAATGGTACAGTACTGTTCTGGGTGCCTTTAAGAGGAGATACTAGATTAACCTGAGTCATTTCCAGATTAATATATAGATTAAATCACATTTTTAAGATGGTCTGCGCGTTTGATGAGATTAGAAAGGAGGGAGGATGTGATTTTCTGCTGTCTTGGACCTCACTGAGTTACAGTTTTTAAAATAGAATCATGCTAGGGCTTACTGTGCACTTGGGTATGACTGGACATGATGTGAAATATTGGAAGACAGGACACATCGATGTCACCTTTAATATCACTAGCACGAGGCAGCTTGTGTGGAGTTTGTAGTATTTACAGGGTGAACAGAAAATGCTATTCAGCCTAATGATGTTTTTATTTTTGCTAATATACATATGAGAATCTAGGACTTGTGGACTCTTTTGAGAACTAAGGTACTTGTGACACAGTTAGAGCACTTCAGATGGCTGTGAAAGAGGGTACTTGAGGAAGAGAGGAAACCTCATGCATTCCTCATAGTGATTCCTTAAAACTGTCCTGGTAGCTGGTGTTTAATAAACTGATCTTGAATGTAAACTTGTGTCAGAACAAAAATGACTCAAACTCGTGTTTTATTTTCTGAGGACTTGGTGGGATTACTCTTTATTTCCTGTCTGGGCTCTAAGGCTTTTTGCATACGGGGCTCTATCTATTAGTAATGCGTATTTTTGTTACACACAGAGCTCTTTAGCATGTCAAATCCTGTTGCTTAAGCTGCCACCACGTCTTCATATTGATCTTCTAAAAGAAAGATGTCTTCAATTCATTGGTGTTGTTTCTTTTAAATTGCTTTGGATGTGGATTTGATCTAATTAACATCCATTATAATGAGGACTCTCAACAGCAGTGAGGTTCTGAAATACACTGCACATCTGGGGAAGCCCTGCTCCTACAGGAAGCTGCTGCCAGTGGCCAATTTACACAACAGAAGAGGGTTTTAGTGTATGAATGGCTCTTCCTCGTGCTGGCCTGCTGTTTGCTTCCTAGGATACATGACTGTAAGCTTAATTGCAGCTGCTGATTCATCACCTCGTTACTAGGGTATAAAGTTGGTTTGCTTAGTAATTCAGGTTTTGGAAAACAACAAAAAAGAAACAAATAAATAAATAAATAACCCACCCAAAAAAACCCCTTTGCTGCTAATTTAATTCCTTTGGTGTAAAAGGTACATCTCTAGGTTGGTATTTTACCTCTAGCAATCATGTAGCTGTTATCAAGACCAAGCATGTGCTTTGTATGGGAAGGACGTGGATTTGGCTTACAATATTCAATAAAGTTTGGATGAACACCAAAATTATCTTGTTTTAAAATACCCTGGACACATTCCTTTCAAAAGAATGCTGTTAGATGAGTGAAACATGCATTATATCAGCTATTGCTGCTGTTACCATCCAGAGTTTTCCATGAAGCTGCCTTTGAATCTTCCTTTGGAAACTGGTACTTTGTGTTGAAAATTAATGAAGCATTTAGTTTTGATCTTTGGAAGAGAAAGCAACTCGTGTAAAGGTAAAGGGTTTGTGATCTAGCATCAGAGGGCTTGTGGTAGGAGGACATGAAGCTGCACTGTCCAAGTGTGGACAGTGGACAATGTGTGCACTCCTGGGTGCTGTGACTTCAGAGCATCTTCTGCAAATTCACAGTAGTCACAGGCAACAGGGTCGCAGCACCACTTCCTGCTTAACATTTTGTTTGATTTTTCATGTGTCCAAAGTCAGGTATTTTCTCTGCCATTAGTCTTTTCACTGGTTTAGGACTTGAAGTTGGATGGATCTTGTTTACAAGCAGAAGGAAAGGATAGATTCTCCCTTTGCTTTCTTACTAAGCAGCTCTAAAATTTGAGCCACAGAAACCAAGAGAATACAGTGTTGATACAGAAGTTCTGTGGATGATTTGTGTGCCATGCAGTCCTGCCCTTTATTTGAGGAAAAATATAAAAAATTTATTAGCTTCCTATTTAAAAAAAAAATATTAAGACCATTATTTAATGGGAAATTCAAATGTTGTCATTTACTCACGTTTCTGTTGTTTAAGATGCCATTAAGACTGTGTTCCAAGTGGAAGATGCTTAATGTTTGGATAATGTGTTGAGAAACGGAGAAGTTGTGAAGAGAGACTTGTCCCATAGAATATTTTTTCCTCTTTGCCAGGTTCTAATTTGAGAAAGTTCATTCTAATAACGCTGTTTAAATTTCCTGCAGTAGAAAGTTGCCTTCCCTGTATTTCTCTGATAGGCTATAACGTAGCAGATCACCGAGCTGAACAGAAAGTGTTACGTTAACATGTGAATGAGGAGAGTGGCAAGCTCTGGATTTTCAGCTCCACTCCTTGTTTTGTGATGTGGTCTCTTGGAAGGAGACCTGCTCCCTGTTTCTTCCTGGTTTTTTCCCCACCTGAGAGCAGTTGTTGTGTAGCTGGCTTGCTTTGTCTAGCACTGCCACAAAACCACAAAGGGTATCTCTGGAATGGGCAGGGAAGGTGTAGGCAGTGGCCTGTCTTGGGAATGCTTTGTGGTAAAGCTGAGGAGCAGACCAGCATTTATATTGTAGAACCATAGGATGGTTTGGGTTGGAAGGGACCTTAAAGCTCAGCCAGTTCCAACCCCCCTGCCATCAGCAGGGACACCTTCCACTAGACCAGGTTGCTCAAAGCCTCATCCAACCTGGCCTGGAACACTTCCAGGGAGGAGCAGCCACAGCTTCTCTGGCCAACCTGGGCCAGTGTCTCACCACCCTCACAGGAAAGAATTTCTTCCTCATATCTAATCTAAACCTACTCTCTTCCAGTTTAGAGCCATTTCCCCTTGTTCTGTCTTATATGGGAGTGACACAAGTTTTTACATTAATCATAGGTAAGTTCTAATTTAAGCAAAGGCACCACATAAAAAGTTTTAAAAGAAATTTAAGGATAAGGAGAGCGATGTGATGTTTCTTGGTTGAAAAGACCTAAAGTAATAAATTAAAGGGAATAGATTGCCTGGATGGCACTGACAAGCATTAATAGCGTTCCTCTAACGAAGCTCAGGCTGGTACACTGACAGTTCAGAAGACCTCATTTTTGTGTAAGCTGTGGTGTAGGGGTGTTAAATTGTGAAATTATATTTTACCACAAAAATAGCAAATTATTTCCACATTATTTATACATGGCTATAGTGCAGTGTAGTCTTGCCACCATTGTTTGTTTTTTGCTGACAAGTCTGATAGTTTGTTACCCAACAACTCAGACAGGTTTTTCTTTGTCTCCTTTTAATTCTCTGTGAGGTATTGTTGTCTGTTTGAAACATTTCCCTTCCTAGATTAGTTAGATATGCAGGGATGCTTCCTAAATTGTAAGGATCTGGGAGTGACTGATCTGCTGCTGCTGCTGTTTAAGTTCAGGCGAGGTGGAGGATCCGGCGCTGCAGCTGAAGGCACAGCAGTTTTTTTGATTCAGCAGAACAATTCCTGTAGCAGAAGCTGCCCCTTGTGACTAATGCAGGCTTGGGATATTTATAGACCTGCATATCCACAGCCCTTCTTCACTCCAGCAGGCAGTCACCCAAATACAAAAATCTTCTAGAATTAAAGTAAAAGTCAAAATGAGGGCAGCAGTTTGGTTCTGACCGCACGGTGGAACGCAGGAGCACGCTGGGTCATTAAATGCTTTCCTTGCTGAGGGGGTCCAGCTTTGGCAGCTGTGGGAAGATGCACAGTGAATGGGGAGTCCTTACTATGTCATGTAGTCAAAATGCTATGTTTTCTATCAAAATTCATGCACTGCAATTTCTGATATTTGCATTGTTATTCCAGCTTAAGAGGTTGTCATCTTTGTTGCTCCTGTCCTTGGCCAGGTGTCTATAGAGGACCTACTGTAAGCTCTGGTTAGTGGGAGCTTATCTGTGCTGCAATGCTGCCACTTCCATGGCAGAAAAATGAATATATACTATTTTGATTTATCTTTCTAGGTGAGGATGCTGTTATCTAGCCAAAAACATATTGTACCTAGATTTTTATTATGTTTCTAGAGTAATATAGCATTTTTTATTTTAAAAATGATGAGCATTACATTTCTCTTGCTGGTATTTTGTGACAAATCCTTGTAGATGTAACTTAATTCTGAGACTGAAATGGTAACCTTAGTCCAAATAAAATACAAAAAATTAAGGCTCTATTGAATCCTGTAAGAATGTTTTAATCTCTGTAACAGATGCTTTAAAAAACTAAGCAAGAACATTATATGGAGCCTAAAAGGTGCAGTATAAGAATGAGATTTTTTTTTTTTTTTAGTTTTGTTTCTGCCATGTTCACTAGGTATTTTTTCAGAAAGAATTAAACATGCATACAGTTTCTATTTTTTGTATATAAAATTACTATCTTCAGTTACAAGACTCAACACATAACAAATTACTGGATTTTTACAAAAGTATTTTAGTTGCCTGTCCTCAGTTTAAAAATTCTGCATTGTGAAGGATTTCTTGCTTTCAAGTGAATCATGTGAACAAAACTTTCCTGCTTGCTAAGGTCGAACGCATTGAAATGTCATTGCTTTCAGATTATTATCTAAAACTAGTTTCAGATATTGAGTGTTTCACATTGATATTTTGATTCCTGGAATAAACTTTTTCTCTTTATAAAACAAACCAACCAACCAACCAAAAAAAACCCCAACCCAGGACAGCTTTGTGCCACTGTTTTGATCAGTGATTCGTGCCCCTTTCCCTCCGAGGCAGTAAGAGAGCACTGCACTGAACTCTGACGTTTTGAACTCTGCCAATGCCAACAGAAAAGCTGTAGATGAACTTTTAAAGCTTTTCCAGTTTCTTGTTGTTGGGCTTCCGTGGTAGTTTGTGGATGGCTTTTATGAAGTCTGCCAGCTCGCCCCTGCAGGAAGACCACAATATGGCTGAGCATCGTTGTGGTAAAGCTGGTGGGTTTAGGGCAGAGACTGAATATAGTTTATCAAAATTATTTGTGTGCTGTCCATTTTCTGATGGAAACCTTGTCATTTGGCTGGGCACACACCCACCTCCAGCACTGTGGTCCTGTGTCCTAGTCAAGTGTGAATGGTGTGATGGGAGGCTGCTTGTGTTGGACACCCCTCTGTCGTGCTGGGTGGCACCTGGGTTGGATCAGTTTGTGTTCCTCACGTGAGGAATCCACGGGTATGGCCTGGCTTCTGTGTGTGCTGCTGCCAAGGAAGTGTGTTTATGATCACAGTGAGCACTTGTTTGCTCACCTGAATAAAATGCAGCTGGGGTGAGGTGATGTGGAGGAGGTTCAGCCTGTGGCTCCTTGGGCAACTGTCTGTGCTGTGTTGAGCCAAAGGACTGAGGCCTGTGTACATCCCCTTCCTTGCACTGCTCCTGTCCTGGTTTAAATACTTCAGATAAATGTTTTTTGGGGTAATAGTTATAGGCAAAGCTAAATAACAGAGATCGTGGAGGTTCAGCTGAAGTTGAGTAGGCTGAGAAGATGGGAATACGTTTCTGTGACTGATCTTGTGACAATGGAAAGGAATGGCTCATGTGTTATAAATAAAATTGATTGATTCTGCTAAGGAAACCATGGACAGCATACCAGAGGGCCACTGTGCCTTACAGAATGATAGTGGACAATGAAGTTAAAGCTAAAGGACCTTTCCTAGTGAGTAGCAAGCTGTGCTTTACTTTTGTCTGTCTTCTTTTTTTTTTTTTTCTTTTTTTTGAGTTTTGGCCGAAGAGAACAGGTTTTTCTTGCCTCGAGAACTCTGTTGGAGCAGCCTGATACGTAGACAGCTTGCAGTCTGACTTGTATCTCACATACTCCTTGTTATTTTTTCCCTCAAAACCAGATTATTTGGATAGACACAGACAAATTGGGGAAGAACTGAATTTAATATTTCTTTTTCTGCTGTTAAATGAACTGAGGTGGTATGTAAGAAATGCATATAAGAAGGGAATTTCACAAGAGAAAGTTGCCTTATTTGCAGAATAGTTATGTGAATGTATTTGGTCTGAGAATTTCATGTTCTGTTACTAAAAATTAAACATAAATAATGAGAAGGTATCAGGATATGTTTCTAATGGCAGAGGAGAAGGAACCTGTAACTTTTGTCTCCCAGAAATTTTTATAGCAGTGTCTTTTCTCACGAGAGGAAAGGAGGTGGGAAATGGAACACTGTTACTAGGTTGGTTTCAGCTGGGTAGCTGGCTGTATTGTAGGTAGTGTAACTACAGTAGCATAAATCTGTGTTACACACTGCCACAGTGTCCAGGTACAACTTTTGACTGTTTTTAATGTGAAAAGTGAAGTAGGATGCAAGTGCAGCTAGTGAATAGCTTCTAAAACTCAGAAGTTAAGTGTCCTGGTTATGAACTGGGCTCAATCTTTTCTGATATGGATAGAAGATAAAAGGATTTTCTTCTTTCCTGTGTGTCTACTGGCTGTTGTGTACAGGTGGGATATCTTTCAAATACTCTTAGATTCAGCTGAGATGAAGCAAGGCTGGAGGCAGTCACCCCTAAATTTTACTTCATTAGTGAATTTGTTAAAAGTTATTTTTTCTTTAATTTTCTTTTTTTACAAAGTAATAAAGTTTTAGGTGAAAGGAGGACTTTGTCTAGAGCAACTGAAGTCAAGATGTCACCAGGAGTCAGTTACCTGAGCATTGTGACTGTTAAGACCCACATGGATATGAAAGCTCCTACGTGTTTTTATTGACAGAAAGAGCCTGTGATGGATATTGAGGGTCTGTATCTTTCTCTAGACTACAGTGAGTGTAATTTATACACATGGATGATTTAATCTCAGACTAGTTAGCTTGTAAATATTCCAAATGGTATAGTACAGTAGCAAAGATCTTAGGAGAGGTTAACTTCTGGAATATTTGTCCAGTGACCCAGGTGGGTTTTGCAGCCTGTGAAGAGCTGTGTGCAGTTATAGCTGTAACACTACCAAAATTCTGGTTGTCTTGAGTTGTCTGTATAAATTAGAATTACAGCAGTTACCCCAATGGGCATACATTCTGTTTTAATATAGACATTTGCTTCAGCTATGAGAATATATTCAGTGTACAAAATGAAGCTATTGCTTGTATGTCAGCTTTCAGGGAGTGTGTTTTTTCTCCCAAACGATTTAGAATTAAGGAGGATCCATTCCCAAACTTTGAGTGATTGACTCATCATATGACCTTGGGCAAGTTACTCATCCACCTTGAGCTTCAGTTTTCCCAGTTGGAGTATTAAGTAAACATTGAGAGACTTGGTGAAAGCCAAACATGATGGAGTGGAGGCTTCCTCACTCTCTGTTATTTTGCCTTTTTTACAAAAAAAATACATTTCTGTTATTCTTTCAAGTTGGTGTTTGAAAAATTCACTCTAGATCTGCTACTTCAAGCTGTAGACCTAACGTTTGGGTTCAGAGAATTCAAGTTTTAGCTGCCTCACCTCATCCTACCAGGTCTTCTGCTGATGTTACTGCTCCACTGCTATTTCCATGGACCATCCAGAAGATCATAGTCTCCTGGGAAGCTGTGGTCTGTCTGTCAGATAAAAAGATGATTTCATTGCTACCTATGCAGGCATTGAACAAGTAGTGGGTTTTTTTTCTGAAGATCAGCTAGCTGTAGACTGTTTAAAAAAAATTAAAAATTACAGCAATTAACTGTGAACCAGTCCTTCTGTCCTTAAATCAAAGGATGCTGTTGCCCAGGCAAGTGCTGTAAAATTCTTCTGATAATTTATGCTGGCTCTACATCCAACCTCCTGCTTGAGTGCTGAGATCTCGAGGTTTCCCCTGTTTGTTCTTGGATGAGACAGTTTTCCCTGAGGGTGAGTGGACTGCATTGTGGAGACTGCAAGGAATATTAAAATAAGCATACTTGTCTTGAGGTTTGCTCAATGAGCTGCTTTCCTGCCCTCTGAGAGAACTGTCCGGAGAACCACGCTTCGGCTGGGTGGCTCTTGGTGGGGATTCTCCTCGGGTGTCCTGCTGAGATGCACAAAGGTCAGGGGAGCTGGTGGCAGCTTTCCCTCTGTTTGGGCAGCCTCTCTGCCCTGTGAGTTCCTCTGTGCTGGTGTAGAGATTCCAGTGCAATCAAAGCACGTCTTTTTGAGGGCAGGAAAACTTTATAGTCATCTTTGTTGTGTGCATGAATTGTGTTTTCCGATGTTTTTGAGATCACTGGGAAAGAACTTTATGTTTGAAAGCATGCTGCCAGGAAAGAGAAGCTGAACAAAAGGCTCTCAAACTCCGGTTGTAAAACTGCTGCTGTACCTCCTGGTCGCTTCTAGATGGCACTCCAGGAAAAAGAATGTGTGCTCACTAGCTGTGAGAAGCCAACTGTGGAGCTGGTTGGGGCTCTGGTGGTCACAGTGCAGAGAGGAGCAGCTGGCAAATACTCCAGGAGAAAGGAGGAAAGGGAATAAACTTACTCTGCTGGGATAGAACTGACTGAACTCTGAACTGTGTTTTACATAGGTGTGAAACAGTGGTTGCTTAGTGACAAACTGGTTTTGCTTTAGTGTCCAAAATGTGCTTGTGTACAAAATTTATAGACATAGTTCTTCTCCAGAAATTATAATCAGAAGAGAAATGGTTCTTTTTTTCTATAAATATTTAAATGTGAGACTACTTTATAAAGCAGTCTTGCAGAACAATTATACTGTGTGTATGTGGGCCAAATAAAAGACAGGTTTTTATTTACGTCTAAAATATGAATCTTAACATTCTTCATTTTTTTTTTTGTAATATTGAATAGGAAAAATCAATATATTCCAGTTCACAGCCATTTCTCAACCTTTTGTTTTCAAAGTCTATGGCAGCTTTTGGTTTTGTTTGCAGGAGGAAACTCTATTTGATATAGTAAATATTTTTGACAGTTCACCCTAAGAAATTATAGTAAGGAAGTAATCTCACGTGATGACTTCCAAAAGAAATCTTATCACAGCAAAGGTGTAACCTTCTCTTTAACCTTTCTTTCTAAAGTGTTTTATTCAGAGCTAGAAAATATTCTGGTAAGAAATAAAAATCCTAATGTATGAAACATAAAATAACCAAAACCTTTGTTTTTTTTCAGCAGCTCCATGAGACTGTGAAAAGAAAGCTTGATAGTGCTGCTTCCCCTCAGAACGGAGACCAGCAGAACGGCTACGGGGATGTGTTTGCTGTGTCCAAGAAACTGCGTCGTGACGATGCTCTTGGTGGAGTGAGTGGTTCCTCCAATGGAATGCCCCCTGTGTCTCCACTCCATCATCTTGACAAGAAATCTGGTGGTGGAGATACCTTACAGCTTAATGGAAAGCATCCCATGGGGCTAGATGGCATCAGCAAGAAGTGTCTTCCAGATTCCAGCCTGCAGATGAATGGAGGTGGTGATGCTGATGACTCATTTCCTCTGAGTTTGAACAAAGAGCTGAAGCAGGAGC